>JAWJWE010000002.1:3010000-5410000 GCA_037055365.1 Polyplax serrata | reverse complement strand
AAATCCGGGGAAAAGATTCAATTTGCCGGTTGAGAAAATGGAGCAATCTTTGGTTTTGATGAATGTTTCTCATAATTCATTTACGGGAGTCAAAGCTTAAAAACGAGGGTATAAAACAGGGTGTAACCCTGAATAAGCAAAACCAAATTTGGGGGAGTGTGAACGATCCAAATCGGAGACACACGAGAAGTTCCTGACGATGTCAGTAGCAAGGCGTCCACGTTAAATTTGTATATAGGAAAAATGCAAGGGAGATCCCATACATAATGTACAGCAAAATTTTTAAGGAATTCGATTCATCGATATGGTGACCCATATAGACGGAATATTTTTTTTTGTTACTTTCGGAGCAAACCGCATCAGAAGAAAACCGCGCTAATGAGGAACCGCAGTGACACCCGACGATTGGCCTCTGATCGATCGGTAATCGATAGAAAAAAAAAACTGCGTGTACCTGCTTAACAAGTCGTTTACACCTCTTTGTGTACAGTGCTGGTGGTAGGTTTTCATTTCTCTCGTTTGGAATTCCTTCACGCTTTTTGCACCTTTGCACACCCACGCAACCCCCCACTCACCCAAGCCCAAACCCAAACCCACCCAGAACGTGTGAAGAAAAGGTTGAAGATGGAACCGAATACCATCGGGTGTACAATTTAATAGTTGTAGTCCCAACACAGAAACATAATATTTTACACTTTTATGGCTGGGTAAATAGACCGGAAAGTTCGTTTTTTTTTATAAACACATTTATATGTATACATATATATATTTTTTACGGCATCATCAATAACTATTTATTGGTACATTTTTATTGTGCAGAAATAAAATGAGTTTTTTTTTGGGGGGGTTCTTCAGACAGTTTGGCTTCGGTACTTTCTGTGTCTGAAAAATCCCAACGAATGAATTCTTCTTCTTTCTAGGCACACTACAACGATTCGAGAGTGCTTTATTAGATTTTGTCTTTTGTATTATGTCTCTATTTCTTACGGAAATTATTCTCAAATATGTACATGACAAAATACCTTTGGTGGCTGCGATGACGCTCAAATGATTCGAACTTCTTCCTTCCTAACATTTACAACAATTTCGTGGATTTTTATTGGTGTTCCGCCATCGTACCGTAGAGTGTTCGGTACTACACGAAAAATAATGTAATATTTTACGAACTTGTATTACTTCCACTACTTCCTTCACAAAGAACTTATTTTAAAAAGTATTTCTTGTCGAGGACTGGCAGTTAAGGGCGCGCAGTGAAGTTCCATCCCCATGGCTTCGGAGGCAGGACTCCTGACGGTATCTGTGCGCTCCTGTTGTGTCACCGCTGACTTCCAGTTCTAATTGGCACGTTGCTTTTCGTACCTTCCACCGGTCAGCAACACACAATTAAACAAAAAACAAATAATACAAATGAAAAACGACCCCGCAAAACTACACTCACTGTTAAACACTACCAAGTCACGTTAATAATATCTCTCGTATCTCAGATTTAGCATTGAAAAAAAACGTATATAGTTTCTCTCGGTGTGAGAACCCAAACTCATTTCTCTTCAGCCAACAGACGAGACTCTTTCGTATGTTTATAATTAATTCAAGGTTATCGCTAATTAAGCAATTATCGAGTAATTAAAATAATTTTGTATTATATGTAAAATTTAATGGTCAATACTCTGTGTCAATTAAATCAGTTCGGGGTGTAATTTTGCGTTGAACGATCCCATTACTCAACTCGAAGGCCTACGTACAGACTAATAATGATAATACTGATGATGATGATGATGAATTTATTATAACATCGGCGATTACCCATTACCCGACTAAAATAATCAGACTTTAACAAGTAAAATAACACTTTTGTTAATGAAATGCAAATTGGTCCACGTTTTTTTTTTCCTAACAAAATGGCGTCACGTGAAACCATCGAAATCAAATGCAGTGGATCATTTGCACCTGACGTCCTCAGGTGAGATTTTTCACAACTCCCGTTCCTGAAGGAGTTCCGTGACATTTTCAGATACGGAGAAAAGACATTCGGGGGGTGAGAATGAGTAAGATGAGTAAGAAAGAACCGTAACTTGTCAAAGAGAATGCACCGAATAGTTTCCCTAGGTGTTGAAGAATGAAATACAACCCGAAATCAAACACACATCACACGGGGAATGATGTGGGGGATGCTTTTGGGGGCGGATCGAGGAAAAAGGTACGCAGAATAATAGAAAGAATTCGAGAGAGAGAGAGAGAGACGAAAATGTTTTTTAAGGTTTTATTGCCGTTATTATAAACTTCTAAATCCGATTAAGTTCGTCATGTATGGGTTGTTGGATTCCTTTGACCCGAACCGCACTTGTTTACAATAGACACGAAGGCAACAAAGGCCCAGTGGGAACCCATTTCGAGTAAAAACCGATGACTTCATAGGAGTACCGGAGAGGCACCAAAGGAAAAGCCTAGCCGCATGCAGAGGAAGGACAGGTAACAGGTGGACTCGCCAACAAACAAACAACGTTTTTCCCCCCAAGATGAGTTTTCAAAAATCATTCACCTGTGAAAACTTCCTCCCGTCTATCTCACGGATTCTCTCTAATGACGATCGCCTTTCCTTTTTTTCTCGTTCCATTGACTCCTCTCGCATCTCGCTTATTGCTTTTGCGGTTTAAGAATTTTTCAACAGTTTAAAATGTTAACTTTTTTCGAAATGGTTGAGTACCCCTAGTAAGAGTTCCTGTCCATTTTGTCTTGGTCTCGCTCGTCTCCTTTGAGAGAGCCGTCGAAGGTTAACTGACCGCAGTTCTAGATTGAATTTCGCTCTCTTCGCATTCCTCATAGATGGGCCAAAACTATTTTCACGTTTATTTTTTTTCTTCTTTATTCGTTTTATAGCCCAGACCTCGTTTTCGACGGAGCACAATAAAATTTCTTTCGTTTTTCGATTCGGTGGCACCCAATCATCATCGATGCCTTTTTAATATTTGAACTCTTCGCCGACATTTTTGTATGCAAAATTTTATTACACAAAGTGTGCGTCTGTGTGCATTTGTTTGTGAAGGCAAAATACTCGATCAATAAATATCAATATACCATAATATTGATACATTGTAGTATGTACATACGGTGACTTTGTTAATGACAAGACTTCGGTATGGATACTTGCCTTACTTGACAATTTTTTACACCGCAAAATAAAATTTACTTGACTAATTCTTGCATACATAACAACACAACTGTCCACAGTACACTATTACTGTGTACAATATTTTTTTTGCGTATTGTTTAGGTCAGGCAATCATTGGCAGTTTTCAAATTCTTTCCCAAAAATGAAGGATAAATAAGTAGGTTTTAGTAAAATTATATTACATAATATTAAAGTCGAATTATAAATTAAGAAGTGGTTTCAATGTTCTACGAACCATTCTAATTTTTAAATAACGATGCAATGTAATAAATAAAAACAATAACAATGCATGAATCCGAAGTCGATTACTTATTTATAATTTAATTACGTATTTATTAATTATCTAAAGTAATAGCATGACAGGTACAGAATACAACGATTGGAATAACGTAAAAGATACTTTTTGCATATCACACCGGTAGGAATGATTTTTTTTTCATTAAAAATAATTCAGTGGCATAAAATTTAACGCACATAATACGGATGGAGTGAATGTACATAGATTTTCACACGTTCACATAGTAAACTTTTTAATTTAAATAATTCCGGATAAAGCTGTCTCTTTTTCTCAGGTGAAAATACGAGGTTAGTCGCAATACAAAGGAAAACATCCGATCCGAGATCTCTGATCTCTCAGAGGCGTTAAATTAAGGTATGACAAGGCTTCCAAGGCAACCTCATCCGAACCTTTCCGTATATTTCTGCAGGTGTTTGCTTAATAACCGGTTACCGGCCCACTGGGGGGAAAAGAACCAAGTCCGACAAAACCAAACGCTTCGCTCTGACTCCGTGCCACATCAATTTGACTCGAAACTTATATTTATATTTTATAATCTTTATTTACTTGACGTTTAATAATCACACGCGGCAGATGGATTTATCAGTCGTACAATAATAAGTGATCTTCTCCATCTCGGCCATTGTGTCAGTCAATATTATAAATAATGATCTTTCACTCTCTCCCATTCTTTGCCTCTCTCATTCATGGGTACCCTTGTACTTTGTACTCCGGACGGTTTTCCCTCTCAAAGAACAATTTTCATAACAACAATACACTCTTGCACTCGAGAACCAATTCTAATAAACTCCGAGAAAGACGTTTTAATGTTGGAATAAGACGTTGTGACTGACAATTTTTTTATTGTGTTCTCGTACAAGAATAAAAATATTTTTTTTTATGTGTACAATAAAACTACCGCATTGTGAAGAGATTATAATATACATAAATTTGAATACGTGGTCACGTCGTGACGGTCAAAAATTTGTAACACGTTTTGTACCAGTCCGTCCTAGGACAATAACAATAGCGTTGTAGGTTACAGAAAAAAATAAATAACAAATATAAGGCAGCAAAAAAAAAATAGAAGTGAACCGGTGTGCATTTACGGAAGACAGAAAAAACCGTACTATAAAACATAAATAAACAAACTAAAATTAATAAAAGAACAATACAAGCGTGTACAAGAGGAAGCGGAACGACAATAAATTCCAGTTACATCCGGTACATAAATTAACAATAAAGTAAGTAACAAGTGTACTTAATTTTATATATTGAAATATACTGAACACTACGCTCAACATGCTTATACACGATACATCTTATACACCAGGTAATAAGCAACGTAACAAGTCGAGACACTAAATAAGGAATACTGCAGCTTACATAATATTAATAATAACAGACTTCGGCAAGGGAACCGTCCGCCGCAGGACACCGCAAGGCCTTCGGACACCTCGAGGCACGCTCGTAACACCTGGGCAGTAAAAAAAAAAACGCAAACGAAGGCACAACGGAGGAGTAGAAGAGTAGAGAAATGGGTAGGTAAGGTGTCCCGACGAACCTTGAACTCGGTTGACAAAGAAAAGAAGAGATATTTAACAGGAACAACTCGATGGGAACGCGTAAATTATGTTAAGTCTATTTATGTAAGTTCAGCTCTCTGAAACTCGGGTTATTTCTTCGTCTTTTTCTTCTTAAAGAGAAACCAGAAGGATTAACGAAATTGGGTGAAATGAACCTTGTGGATTTATTACACGAGGCGAAATGTTGAATTATTTCGTTTACAAGAAGAGACCATTAAAAAAACATGGGGTCGGTTGGTTGGCGGGGAGCGTTTCCAGAAGAAAAGATGGAACAATAATAATTTTATAGGTGTCTACGAAGCAATCCGTTTTATTAATTTTCTGAAAATGGTAAGACACAATGGGAGAAATATTTGGTTTACTTCTCTCTCCCGGGTCGAACCCAAATAAATTTTGTTTATTACCCTTTAAGGCAAGACGTTGTTCAAACAAGTCTCGACGCACAATGACAGACTGCCAAAGGATTTTCGCCAAAGGAATCCTCTGCCGTTTCCCAAGTTGTGGACGACGTCGCCGGGGACGTACGTCTGATTTACGCTTAAAATATTTATATTTAAAAACACAACTTTTTATTAACTTGTTTACCTTTTGGTTAACTTCCGCCATGTCCGCCAATGCAAAAATTTATATATAGTCTGCCGTCTCTCCTTCCCTCGTTCGGAGAGTCCCTTGCCATTGTGATTTTAAACGCCCCGAGGGATGACCGTTCGAGTGTTAAATCCCATTAAATCAACAATTTCAGGTTTTCACAGGAGTTAATCCCTTTATCCCGTGTTGACGGTGCATAAAAGAATGACTCGAGTGGTTTTTCGTTCTCAGTAAGTCAACCCAAACAAACAAACAAACAACAACAACAACAGCAAAATTTATTTTTTATTGTTTACAACTTACACAACCTCCGTTCACTTCTCGCTATTTACCATTAACTCGTACCGTATTGTATATACATAAAATAATACGAAACGAGCCGTACGCTTACCTGATGTCTTATTAATTCATGAATTTATTTATGTTGCATTAAAAAGATTTTGACATCATTTATGTGTTTTATAAAATCGCTTTTCAAAAACAGCCCTGTAGGTTCAGTTTCAGTAGGTAATGCCTTACCTGATGACGCTAATTAAATTAATAATAGCTACAAGTGTGTGATTATAATATTGTCAATCATTTATTATTATATATTTACATAATATTATTGTTCAATATTTTGTACTTAGGATGTAGCTTTAGATAATACGTCACCCTACATTACAACACGTGCACGTACACGTGCGCAACCTCATTATTACTCTACTATATATATTTTGTACACATGAACTCACTATATAGGATTTTACGGGACAAAAGTCGTTAGGAAAAGTACAAGCGGTTGATTTAAGTGTTCACTTCCTATTCAACCGGATTTCATCATTTCCTTCCCATCGTCGGCTTCTGGACTCATTAAACGCGATGCCTCCTCAATTCGAATCCAATCCGAACCTCAAAACAGCCTCTCTCTCTCTCTCTCTCTCTCGTTTTTTGGCTTGTCCGGACATTAAAAAACTGAAGCAAATCACTAATGGCGAACGATTCCTTCGGATACCTGTTTGTCAGGCTCGATGATTGTTTTCGAATATCATTTCGACCTAAATGTTGTTATTGTAACACGAAGACCTAAAATCAAATAATAAAATTCATGCCCGAAAACAATTTTTCATCTATCCAATTACATAAGGGGTATAATTTTCGCGCCCTGCTCAGCTTCACGTTTGCCTGAGCCCCCGAGGGGGTCAGTCGGCTTTGCTTTTTCAAATAAACAGGTATGGGAACGCCTTATTGCATTTTCAAAAATATATTAAATTCATTCCCATCATCATCCGTTACGGGGGGGACCGACGCCCTTGCTTAACTTATCCGAAACGAGTTTTATAAAACTATATATGCGTTTGCCCCCCGGCAGTTGATTTTTCCCACTCGGTAAAGTTTTCAAGGCAGTAGCGTAATCGGATGTTTATTGATATTCACGCTGACTTTTATACAGTCTTTTTTGTTCACTCAGACATGTCTCTCTCTCTCTTTCTCTCTTGGTTGGTTATTATAGTTCTTAATAGTGACTATTAATGAAGCATGTGAAGGTGAGAGAGACTGGATGTGAGCGAGCGAGATCTGACAGTGGACATACGAGCACGCTCTCTCCCGATCGTTCAATTACAGGTAGTCGTGGTTGTAGTTTTCTTCTTTTTTTTGTTCGGTACGTAGAGCCGAATATGTAAATAAATAGTGCACGATGATAGTTGTCGCCAAACTATTACCCTAACCTAGTGAAGCGTGTAATTATGACGAGTGACTGCTCCAACGAAAATTACACTATTTATTATTCAATTCTTTTTACATTAGTTACACGTTCGGAGTAGTTTCAGAGTGGTTTTGGTAGTAGTAGTGGCGGCGAGGTTGTAGTGTCGGGTGTCAGACCCGAAGAAAAACAGTCACCGGGTCCGCAGAACTGTGACTTCGGATAGCTTACATAAGTCAAACCCTGTGGGACACGCGTAGAAAGTACGCTGTAATAATTTATGCGTTCGGTTCATTAATTATTGCTTCGGAGCGGAGATTTAAAAAAATAAATTTCACGTGATTTATGTAACGAATTTAAAATACATAATTATAATCGCAAATAATTTATTGTACGCGTCACGGACAGCGGTGACGTCGTTGCATTTGAAAACTGATATATTGACCTGTTGATTGATAACGGAGCCGTGAAATAATCGAAATTGAATAACACGAAAGGGGAAAGCACGTTTAATAAACACTGATACAGTTATTAATTAATAACCGACAGTTGGTTTTACTACCGCTCCCGTAAAAGCGTTCGACGTTTGCCAAAACATACCGCCAAGTACACGTGTAATAATTAACACGACAGATTTCCGTTGTGTACGAGAAACCCGATGAGAAAACAGACTGAGTCGAGTTTAAGTAGGCGTATGAAGTTTTTCATAAGTCATTAAGCAAGTTAAAGTTTAAATTTAAAAAAAAAAAACTAAGTCAATTCGATCTGAGCAAAAGAGACTGAGCCCGTCGAAGAAGTCAGTTCCTCGTAGCATTTTACTTTAATTTGACTCATCGAATTATAATTTTGAACACGAGCCGAACCGAACTCGGTTGAGTATTCAGTCCTCGTTGGCAGACAAAATAAAATGGGTGTTCTGCATTAGGTGAGACAGTGCCGTGTCCAGGTAGTCGTCTTCTTCACGTTGACTTACCGCGGAATTCATCTAGGTGATTTTTATTACTTGGCGATATGTACGGCTTGTTGTTATACTAGCAGGGGTGACATTAGACAAGCTGACGGTTTCTTACTTCAGGTAGTTAGGTACTTCTTTTGTTTGGAATGCTTTCTTATTGCCTAGTTCCTCTAGTTACTCGTACACTTCGGTACACGTTCTTACTCCCCTGTTACATACATAAATTATTTATTTATAATTCGTGAAATAAAATAGGACCCGTAAGTAGTTTGTAGTTTGCCATAATTTTGTATATTTTTAGTGGTTGCATTAAGGATCACCTTTACAATAAATAAAAATTATTACAGTTATTCTGTCTGGTTTTTTTTTCTTACTCCTGTCTACCTAATTTAATATTGTGTATTCAATAATGAGTGCTATAATTTTTGGTTAATTCTATTAAATATAAATAGGTTTTTTCGTCGATTTTTAAAACTTAATTTACATATTATGGTTGTTAATTTTTACAAGTTTGTAGTTTTCCCAAAATCAGCAGGTGTATTACGTTGAGACGTAAAATAAATATCTCTTCATATTATTTAAAATTTTTCAGACTGTTTTAACATTTAGGTAAATATGAAGTGGATGCGAGTGCGTATGGTAAGACGATCAACGCGTTTTATCAGTCTGAAAATGAGTCAGAGCCCGGTTGAACCCTTAGGGTATGGAACCTTCTTGGTAAACACGAAGGTTTTTGCCTCCATGAGAGGTTCTCCAAAATACTATATAGGAAAATACACTTAGAGATCGAACTGAACCGTACTATTCAAATTGTGTTTATTCAATTCGGGATAATGCCGAAGCCCCTAAAACACACCACCCGCAACCTGAAGAAGAAAAAATATTTTCACAGAAAAATGGAACCGGTTTTCACTTGGAAAAAAAAAATTAAAATCAATCAAAGGCGTGTCGATTACATTTTAATAAGTACATGAATTGAGATACACATAGCTTAGCCTATGTTAAAAGGCAAACGCCGTTGGTGGTTTTTGTTCACCTGGAAAAATCTTGAGGACACGTGAAGGTAACTCTGACAAAAAACAACTACAATTACCGTGCGATTTTGTGAGATGTTATTGAAGAGAAAGACAGTTGAATTAATATTTACATTAATAATACAGAAAAACTATAATGAATCGCAATGTCAGCAGTGGTACAGAACAATTCCTGTATACCAGGACGGTACATTAACCGACTACACTAGGTAATTTTTATGATTGGAGTTGACAGAACTTAATAACAAATCAAACACCCTCGCTATTAACATAATTGAAATGGTAACAAGTTAACGAAAAATGAAAACAACATGAGATACAACTTAATACCCACTCAAAAGTTAAAATCCTTCTCTTTCACGCCTCGTACTAATACAAAAAAAAATACTATACTAACAGACTCCCTCATCCGAATATTAGATTGTTTTTTTTTTGTACGTTTCATCTACCTGTCAAGTATTAATTCCTAGTTCTCGATACAGTTGTGGATAAACTATTATATAATAGAATCGTGTGTTGAAAAGTTCGAAATCCTCGGTTGGTGTAACAGACGTCTGATGTGTACGACTCCAAGTTCACGCTGATCCTCTTTCGTGGAATGTACCTTACGCGACTTTCCAGCCTGTTTGTATTGCTGCCATAAAAGCAAAATTACTGTGCCGTTGAGTCATCTGGTTGGTGCAATTCAAAAAAGCGTAAGAAAAGCGTAGAGCAATCAACTGGGACCGTCCTCGTCGGATTTATTATAAACTCCTTCGACCGAACGCCCGGTAATAAAAAATAGTTTTTTCTTCATCCAGTTCCGAAGGTGTTGTTTATAGTAAGTTTTCTGACTGCCTTGGGGAACGATAATCAAGTCCGCATTGTTCTGGATGAGTTCAATAGAGGAACGAGAAGGAAAAGAGGTGCCACGACGAGTTGTCCCGCGCCCGTTACCAAGTCTTATATACAAAACGGTGACACGCGATAGTGGGAGGAAGAGTACAAATGACAAAAGCGAACTTATCGGAAAGTTATTGGGAACTTATTAAATCATCGTGTCAAACCCGTAGTTAAAATTAAGTTATTTTTATGTACCTTAAACGTTTAACCGCCATCGGTGAGCACCTCCGTGTCTCTGGGAGAAAGATTTCTACGGAGAAAGTTACCTGTAACTAGTTGTCGGATGTCGAGAACAATAATGAACCCATTAAAAGTATCGGGCTACTGTGAAAGTTACCATCTCCTTAAGTTAACACGGCAAATAATTACCTGTGTTATTAACTTAAGTGCAGTACCGTACAGATAGTAAATCTTATCGCATCTCTCCACCCACAACGGTCAAAGCACCTGAGAAGTCTTCGGAGGATTCAACCGAGACAGGAAAACACGTTCGAACAGGTGCCTCAACGTTTTTCGTGCTTTTCACAAGGTGAGGAACGCATTTGTCGAACATAACCGTTGGGATCAGAGACAGTCTGTCTGGCGGAATGGCCTCACTGCACCCTTGAACACCTACCTGTGAATAATCGTAAGCTAATTATAAGAAATCGATTTAAAATTGTTTCGAACAGGGTGGCCATCGCCGTCTCACCGGTACCTAACTCCCGTCGCCGACGTCTGGTCCCCGGATTTTCCCGTTGACACCTGCCGACGACAACCCCGTGACGTCACCTGCGGCTGCGAGTGTCAACCTGCGACCTGGGAAAATCAAACGGTGGAAGGCACCCGAGTACAGTGAAAAGTTTCGTCGAGGGAAATATTGTGAACCCTGGTCTCGAAGATCCAGGTACCCTGTTGGAATTCGCCTCAGGTGTTCAGGTACAAGGTGTTCAAGGTTAAGATTCATCATTCGATTTTATTTTTATTCTTTTGATGGACTGATGTTTTATCGGTTCATTTCATGCTTCACTATATTTTCATTATTTTTTGTTGTATCACTTGGCTTTATCACTTTTCAAACAGTTTTCTCCTTTTAAATATTAAACGAATACGTGGGTGTCTTTTATTCTTGCCTCTTCATGTGTTGGGTTAATGCAATCGCGTGAGCCCTACAGGTATTCTTCGCTTATTCTTCTCTCCCACCTAGACAGGCAGACGCCTTTCAACCCGTTCTTTACTATTTTACTAGTCTCTCTCTCTCTCTCTCTATGGCTTTTGCTACCCGACGTCCCCTCTCTGGACATCGATTCACCGGACATTCCATAAAATTTTCTCTAAGAAACACACACTCCACTATCCTAAGTACTGAAGTCACAGAAACTAAATTATTTGTCTAATTCTATGACAGTCACACTTTTTTAATAGCTTAAACAAAAGTTAAAAAATATCTTTATTTACTTTGACTTTTTATATGTAGAAGTATCTAACATACTCCTCACCTGTTACGCTTCAAATATTTATTCCAGATAAGTCTTTTAAATTATGTATAAATTGGTACACACATATAACACTTATTAAAATATTTATCGTCGTAACAGGTGACTCCGCATCAACTAGTCGAGTGTTAGTAAAAGAATTTTAAAGTTCAGAAGTTCAACCAAATAATATCATAAACGATGGTAATAATGTTCTTCCACCTGGCGTGTACACAACCGTTAAGATAATGAAAGATGCGGTAGAAGAAGTAGAAAGCGACATATCGAATTATTAATAAAGAGGACCTACTTGACCATCTCGATCGGTGAAAAGTGTTCAGGCACCGATTCGTACCCGAAAACACTCAATTAAATTAGGCATGCTCGGTTTTACAAAATCGTCACAATTTAATTTTCTAGGCCCGGTGATTTACACCTTGAACTAATTACAACAAATGGGACGGTAAATTCGAAAGGGCATACGTGCAGACGCACAACTCCACACGAGTTGTCGTGTTTGGTCTATTAAAATTAGAATGCGCCTTCGCAAGTAGACATTTGTTTTCGTTCCCGTAACGACCCAGAAAACCTTGACGGGTTATTGATCAAATAGAAATTTGAATGGTCACTATGCTAGACACAGATAGACGAAATGTCTCCCATCGACAACCGCCGTCTATCGCACCTAACATTAGCAATTAATTACGTAATGGCGGAAAATGCGGACGCACAATCCCGACACGCTCGGAAATTAACATAGAAATAGGTTGCTCTCCTAGGCGAACACAAGTAGTTGTTATCACTAGGAAATTGATTTTTTTTTTGTCCGAAAGACCTTAATTTATTAACCGAGATCGGTACATTAAATACCGAACAAGGATATTTCCTCGAAATTTACCTGGACTCGACAGTTGTCTTCCAACTAGGCAACCTTTTCTCCTTCCTAGAGCACTAGACCAACAGTATTTCCATTGACAGTCATGATGGCGGTTCTACAGAATTTCTGGAGTAATTATTTTTAATAATATTGTTCTCACAGTAAGATATATCATTTATCAGCCCTCCAATAATCTGGTTTCCACCCCAATTTTAAATAAAGTGAGAACCAACACGAGTCAATTGTGTAAATTTTTAACCCCTTGAATCCATTGTGTTTAGTCGGTAGCTTGATTTATTAAACAACTGTTGTTCTTGTGTTTCAGATTATTTATTTATATTACACATAAGCATTGTGCCTGAAGAACGGGTTTCATATTTTTTTGATATTTAACATTGCTGTCTTTAAATTTGGAAATCAGTAATTTACCTACCGGTCCATACCTTTAAATATTTTGCACTAAGTTAAGTTAAAATCACAAAAAATCGTGGCAAGCTTTTTATTTTATTGTCAACGAAGCATAGTTTTTTCTTATTTATTTTTATACTACTTTTGTAGTGGTCGCATCGACCGTGAATGTCATATTTTGTAATATAAAAATTATTGTTTTTAAATTTAGATTCTTCCAATGTGGCGTAATATACGTAAAAATAATTTTAAGTGAATTTACCTTTAATAAAAGACCGAACAGTATTTTTATTTCTAACCGTTTAAAATAATAGAAACATAAAACACTGTAAAAACCACTTTATTCTAGTAAAATTCAATTTAAGGAAAAATTGGTAATGGTGAAATGGAAAACATTTGTATGTATTTCTAAGTAAAGCATCACGTCGGTCTTTTTTTTTGTTTAATTCTATTAAAAACTATTCGAGAGGAATTCCTCCGGGTAAAATTGAACCTTATAATTACAGTTTACCTAATTATTTTTAAACCTGCTCGTTATTTAAATACACAGCTTTCTATTTTTCTTTCTAGGGGTTACTGCCTGTGGAGAATATTTTGTCACACCAATTGCTACACATTTTCGCCTTATTCTCTAACGTATAATTAGTTATACTAATTAAATACAGCCAAATTCATACAGGGTTTTCTAAAATTCTCGCTTTCCTTTGTCTCAGACTTGTACATTAACATAAATTTAATATTTGAAGAAGATTTTAAGAAATATTTTAGAAGATATTGTAAGAAGTATAAATGTAGGTGTTTTGTAGATTTTATACACTAGGAGAAGAAATTCAGAAGATATTATATAACAAAAAAATATATATAATATCTTCAGGTATAATTTTAACTTATTTAATTTTGTTTTCCAAGTAATTGTTTCCTTCAATAGTTAATAAGTGGTTTCATATACGTTTAATGATTAATAATTTATTTACAGAGACACGCGAAATTTATTCCAAGAGTTTTGAATTATATTTTTTCGTTTCCAAATATAAAAAAAAGATTATTTTCTGTACAAGACGTAGAACCGAACTTTCAGTTGCTTCAGTACGAAACATCTCGGTCGAACAATGTAAAATATTATAACGCCTAATCTTGTAGGTCAATCGTCTTCCAGAAAGAAAGTTAAATTAGTTTGTATATGCCGTTTTGAGACGTGGCAACGCATGTTTTCACACTTGTTCCGATGTTATTTTATTGGATACAAGGCGACGCCATGTACAAGAACTTTCGCGTGGATATTAGAGAGAGAGAGAGAGAGAGAGAGAGAGGCAGCGTGTGTGTGTGTGTGTGTAAAAGAGAGAGAGAATGAAAATTCACCTAAAGAGGCAGAAAATTTAGAGACAAAGATAGGATAATGGCAGGGCATAGCGGAGATTTAACTATAAACAAATAAGCCGCACGGTTAACGTTGGGTAAAAAAATTTCAACGGGAAAAAAAGTGATTTGAGCCCAAAGCAATATCAGTTTTAGGAATCGAGGTAACTTGTTTGAAAACAATGCCGCAGTTAATATTAGGTTCTTTGATAGAACATGCCTGAGATCGTGTTGAAATTACAGAGCGCTTCATCCTCTATGTACAATCACTTCAGGTTTGTGTATACCTGGGGACTTGGAAACGAATTATTTCCCTAGACGTACCGCTAGTTAAACTGTTTTTTCTTAATCTATCGCCTTCCCTCCTCTCTCTCTCTCTATCTCATCGTCTATCTATCTATCTGTACTTACCTACCTACCTACCTACGTCTCTTTCTCTTTCTCTCTCGCGCTCTCCGGCCGAACTTCGGCCTCGTGTTTACTTAAATGCTTTTCACGAATCTACGAAAATTGTGTGCGGTTATGAAACACAATTTAACGGAGGAAACTTTGGTTTTTAGCGTGACTTACGGTCGGTCCACTTATAGGGCAATCTGGTTTTATTATGTTTTAATAGAAAAACAGAAATGGTGCGTTGAAACTTGTGCAGGCAGGGAAGCTGTTCCTGTAGAAAAGTTAAAACTTTGTAAAGTAAACTGTGATACACAGGCAATTCCTTTAGAGTTTCGCTTTAAACGTGGCACAATCTCAGCTTTACTCGGACAGAGAGACAATTGAAGACCCACACGACAACTCCTAAAGCATGCCGTCCTCCGCTATTGCTGTCGTACGGGTAATACGTAAATAATATATTATTAATTATTAAACATTATCTGTGTTGGTTATTGATTGATAAAAATCTGGGAGGGCTGAAAAGGAGAGTGGTACACCGCAGAGGGTACACCTAAAGTTCACCGGCGTCTAATTTTACGTGTTCGTTAAATTTTCAATAGATCGAACTTGATGATTACATAAAGTAGTTATCGGTGCATAAGTGTGTCACAGCGTAAGGTGAAAGTTAAAACCAAAAAAACTCTGATGTTGAAGCTTTCGAACGTTTCCTCAACATTTACAACTTGTAATGCGTAACCCTTAAGCGACCACAAATCCCGAATAGAATTACGAGTTTGGTTAATAAGTGATGTAAACGTCGAACATAAGCGACCGAAGAAAAGGTTTTCCAATTGAAAGGTTTAACAGACGATGCTTTAATTATGCTCACGTCCATTGTACCGTCCAACTCTTTCTCGTTTGAAGGGCGTCCAACAACCCCAGAGTGACCGACACCCTAAACGATACAAACAACAAATATTTAAATAGTTTTTATTTATGTTAATGGGGGACATCAAAGAGGCAACGAAGCGTACGGCTACCATCAACGGTTCACTCTTGAGTGGAATCGCCGAATTCAATTATATACGTTTCGGCAGCACTAAATTGTCGTTTGTGGACAGGTAGCGTTTGGCAATGGCGGCGTCGTGAATTCGGTAGTAATAACAAAAAATTGAGGTACCAAATCACGGAGGAAAATTAGAGAAGAGCTGGTAAACCGGTTTGCTCCGGTGTAAGTAAATAATGATCATTCGATCAACGATTTGTTTCGATTAATCGATATCGATTCCGAAGCAGCGCGAGTTTTCATTCATTCGAAAGGGTGGCGTTTCACTAATTACCCCATTCAAAATAATAATTTTGTTTTTCGTGTTCTTCGATTGCTTTAGTTCTTTATTTTCTTTCGTCATTCCACCTCTTCACCTGTCATGAACTTGTAGTTTGAGTCCGATACAATTTTCACCACCTAATTCGGTGATCGTTTACTAAAAAAGGAACTTGTAACAGTTCACAACTCCGAAATTGGAGTATTCCAAGCTAATGGCGGACTTCCACACGGTGACTTGTTATCCCATAGAACAAATTAAAAAAGTGGTTTATTAGAAAAAGACCAGAGTTAAAAAAAACTGTATAGCTCCGTACCGTGCTACACGTCTCGAATCAAAATTCGGGTTTAACAACTTGAAACAGTCTTAATGATTGTGAACCCCACCAAAGGTACATGTGTGCCAGCAATAAAACGACTTTACATCTTCTTCTTTCACACCTATGTTCATCTACTTCTTATAAATGTTTCCTCGAGTTATCCACAACACAAGTTTTGTATTACTTCAATAAAAACATACGGCCAATACTCCGGTCAATGTATTTCGCTTCGTCTCAGGAGTTGGGAAATTTGTAATTTGTACACAACGAGACTTGCTGACGGTATGGCAGGTAAGTGAGGTACGCTGTGGGTACTTGGGTGTTGGTGTCAGAAGACGAAGAAGTAAGACCAGATGCAAGCAGGTAGAACATCGGATTATGTAGACTTTACAGGGAAGTGTTCATGTGAGAACATAGTAAAATATTTCCTATTAGTCTCCCACAGGTGTGCAGCACTAAAACTAAGCAACAGCACGCCTCCAATTAAAGTTATGAATTTTACAATAAATAAATAAATAAATAGTCTTGTCAACACTTATCAAGAAGAACTTACATGGGAGTTATTACCTCTATACATAACCACACTACAGGTCAGGTGAGAACATGCGGATTAAATTACACTCTTAGAAAACAAATCTTTCTCTCGAACTATTACTACAAATCTCGTGTTTTCCATATCTACATATAATATATTGTAGTGGGTTAAACTCGTCGAGTTACCAGTAGTTAATATTCTAATTCAAAAATCCGATCGGTAAAAATCAATCAAAGTGAATAAATTGCGTTCTCATTTTCAGTTGCGTAGTGGTAAGCTGACTCGAGCCACTCTGATAGTTTTATTTAGTGGAAGAAACACTGTGATGTCTTGAACACGTCTACGGCGGTAACTTCTACTTCGCTTAGATAAAAATCAGATACGTCAATGTTGAAGTGATGTACAGTGGAATAAACCGCCGGATACAATTGTACACGAAACAGTCCGTTCAATTTAATGTACATAAATTGAAATTCATTAGTGAGAAGATAGAGAGATATTACTCAGTCCAACTGCTAAACGATTTATAAATACACTTACGTAAATAGGTACATTTTTGGGAACATTACAAAAATGTTTTTTCTCAAAATTAAACGTGGCAGCCATGCCGAATATAAATATTGTTTTATGAACTAACATTGGTAATTAGAGAGATAAGTTGACAACACGAGCAACAAGTTGAATGTACACGAGTTTAGTTAAATTTTGCAGGCTTTAATATATCATTTCATCACTGACACGAAGTCCTGGTTAACACTTTTTCAGATTTCAGAACTCTTCGTTTCGATTAGATTACAAAATATATTTTATGTAAATGTGAAGACATGTTATTAACTTGTCTTCTACAGATACACAATTTAATTTACTAACTCAATGTCGAATCAAAAAAAAGGAAATCGTAACCAACTAACATCTCTTTAGACATATTATACATATCCTCGGAATTTTATGTAAACGTACTTTAAGCAGCAAATAGTATTGTGCACAAGTTTTGTGTATATATGTACATTTGCATAGAACTTCTGATCTTAAGTTACCTCTCCTGCAATTTCGCATTTTTAAAATAACAGAATTTTTAATGTGTTTACACGCCAGAGGGACCATTAAATAATGCTCGTGTATTATAAGAATTAATTAAATGCATAATAATAAGTTAATTTATGTGGCCTCGAGTGTTTAAGGCAATATTATTAAAAAAAACACTCCTATATAAGGTACACGAAAATCGTTCAAGGGTTCAGGTCCGACCCGGCAAGATCCCCAACATATAGACTGGTACACAAGGACAGGTATCTGCTGCCCACTTGGCAAAACATTTATTTATTCAATAACGTCAATGAAATTGAATTTGTTTCTTATTGTCGTCGTCATTCAACAGAGGCACGAAAAAGACAAATAAATTCCTGTGCGGACGTATCCCCGGCGACGTTTAACCATAATAATTTAATTAATTTTACTGCTTCCTTTCGGGTTTGCGCTTTAAGGTGTTTGCCCGTGCTCAAGGTACTCACTCACCGTAAAAAATGAGTGCGAACATTCACATCCCGATGCTCACCGGCTCTACGATTACATACATATAAATAAATATATTTGTACGTATGCAATGCAAATTGCCACCTATCCACGGTCTCGGCGGGAAAGCAACATAAGCAATCAATACGACTCCATCTTAATGTAAACAAAAAAGTTGCACAAAGTACGAGACTGGCAATTAGAAGCGATCGTTTAACCGAGCACAAATTACACTGTCTCATTTTTTAGAGACTCAATCAGAAAGTCAATTTTCGTCTGTTCGACACGTATCGATAGGAGTCAACAACAAAAAAGAAGTTAGGTGTGCCTCTAACGACACCTATAAACGGTTAAAATGATTATTTAAATGGTGAAATCTCTCTCTCTCTCTCTCTCAGGTATAATTATTAACAATTAATGGATGGACTTCTTTTATTTAATGTTAAGTGATGCCTGCGCCGGGGTTCGGTCGCTTTTCCTCCATCAAACAAACGACTCGGGGAAATTGACAAGGGACAAAATCAATCTAATCTCCGACCTGATGAGAGAATATCATCAAACAAAGAGATGGAAAAGATGTCGGAGATTAGACGAGATCCTAATTTTAGTATTAACCGGTCGATGGACAAGAGTGAGCGAGTGAGTGACTCCATTAATGCAACCATTTATAATGCATCGAGTTCGATCAAGTATTTTCTTATTAGTCGACGAACGTTTTCGCCCTTTAAATCTTTCTCTCTTTTAATTACATGTTATTAACGGCGTGGTGAATAATATCCGATGCAAAACCCACCGGAGACAATCCAACCGAAACCCCATAAAAATATCATTTATTATGTACTTCTCTTGTTGTCGGGGAGGGAAAAGAAATAATATAATTTCGTTTACCGGTTATTAACTCAGGTATTTTATTAATCGGACAGGTGTGCCTTACCAACCGGCAAAACGTCACGTGTTATATTAATATAATATAATACGGACGGACGGATAGAGGTAAATAAAACGTGCGAATGGTTTCTTTTGTTTCTCCGCAACGCGATTTCCCAATTTTATATTTTGGTTATTTCTTTCAAAACATTCCAAACGTAGAAAGCGCATAATATATTTCTCGTCTGTTAACCTGTTGGTGGCAGACAATTTCACTCGGAGTGTTTCCAAGTAACGATTTCTTTCAAATTACATTCCTATGAAATTTCCCTATATAATTTCAGAGTAAACCTGTTCCAACGGAGCACCTCACACGTTCTAAGAAAGGTGTACGCGTCGAGACTGATTATGTATGTAAAATCCGTAGGTTACCCGTGAAACGACTTTATTTATTTAGTAACGAGCGGTGGAGGTGATGAGGAAACGTTTCTGACTAAAAACAAACGGAGATCGGCTGGAAATCGCGGTAAGTGGGGAGAAGGCTCCTAATGACGGGAGACTCCCCGTGTGTCTACTCGAATTGTCTCTCGCCCATATTGTAATTGTAAACAATCGGTTAGTACGAAACGTGTCTCGTCGCGACAAATGACAAGGTGTTGGGTGTCTGCGTCTAATGACAGGTCTCCAGCAACAAAATCTTACGGAATTCCAGCGGGTGGAAGCTCAACTTTCAAAAATGACTCGCACCCTACGTATCTTCTCACCTCTGCTCATACTCCGAGCGTTCTCAAACTGGAAGGAAGTACTCGTCGTGATTAATGACCGGTACAGAAAAACCAAAGAACGGAAGCACACTTGTCAGGATTTACTGCACAATTTCTTTTATCGCCACAGTGTAGAGCAGATTAACATGTCGAGTGTACCTTCCCTTAAGCTTGAAAACGCTGGACACATCTGACCAGTCACTACCAGTCGAAGCCTCGTAGAAACAACTTGATTTATTAGCGCTAAATTTTTACTTCTAACACAACTGGTACCCGTCTCGAAAACAATATTACTGCACACGCAGGCACGGAAAAGTAAAATAAGTTTACTATAATCTGATATCTTTAATTATATTCCTATATTATTAGTTATACTGGGAGTCTATAATATCGGATAGAGGAATTTAACCGGTTCGTGTGTCTTCCTCTCGACGTTTTATAATTGGTATTTGTATCGGGTGTGCTTCGTTACTTAAAAATTTACCACTGGTAATAAAAAGAACACAATAGAGTGGTCCCGACACTCATCTCGGAGCCGATTCTGATGATGGCGATAAAGGAAGAAAACCAGGAGCGACGTGATTAACCCGTTTAATTAGAGTACGACCAAATATGGCGGGACGAAGCAAAACAATGGGAACTTAATTATTTGATGGACCCTAATTCAACGGAAACAACCCTCGACTTTCTATATATCATTTTCCTAAATGTTAAGTTAACATAAATTTCGTAGTAGGTTAAATTGTCTCTTATTAAGAACCCCCAGCAAAATAAAATTAATTGAGAAGACATCTTGTCTCACTTGAGATTCTGTTCGCGTGAGTGATGTACTTGTAGTTTTGTACTTATTTTAGGGTACAGTAACGGGGTCTTATACTCTGCTCTCGTGTAGCACCCGTGGGTTAGGAAGCGAAAGGAGCTGTCAATTATCACACTGTGTACAATTTCAACAAAAATTTTATTACAAATTATTCACTAAAGCATATAACATTGAACAGAACGTTGTTCGAGATCATCTACCTGAATTGTCTACAGTTAGGATCAGGCTCACTTTTCAGATGGCCGGGTAACAGTTAGGGTAATGTTAAAGTCCTCAGAAATCCACATTTTCACGTGTAGTTTTGACGTGGTCAAACGGTCCTCATCGTCGGACTGAAGCGAAACAAGGGAAGAGCATCCGACGGGGGCCATCCGTGACTGACTTGCGGGTGCATGAGCCCCAACAAGAGTGGCTGAGGAATGTATGGAGGATGGACTAGAGGACCGTAGCAGGAAGGATGAGATCCCAGATAGGCCGGAATGTGGGATCCTGCTGGCAACAAAGTGGCTTCCTCAGGCTCCGGCGATCCTATCGTGAAAAGAAAATTAAGAAAATTATTACCAGTAACGACTACCGGACATTGATTGATTGCTCTCGAAGGGTCCTCTAACCTACCCAAACCAGGCATGTACCGGTCAACTAAAACAAAAGATTAAACAAGACGACAGCTAAATACGTTGATTACGCCGCTACCACCCAACAGACATCGGACGTGTCGTATCAATCCTACTGCAGTTCATTTTATTAGACACAACTGCCGGTGTGATATTTCACGAAAGGGTTGTAGCAATTATAAAACTCCTCCTGCTCATCAGCTGGTGGTAGCCAACGTCTGAACATGCGATGGGACAACCACCAGGAAGTTCTTAAGCTCACGGCTCACACACGCTTACGCTGCTTTCGACCGAGTCCATTAGTTAGAGGCAATTATACAGTTTCGCGTGACGTCTTATACACCTAACCGTCAGTCACTTCCAGCATGGTGGCTCGGACTGTGCAAATATTGATTTTTAGCTAACAAAAAAGAAAGGCAACTCACCAGTAGACGGCCGATCATCCGATATGAGACTTTCGATCGTGAAGGGCCTCTTCGTCCTGTGGTCCTTCTTGTGGTTGTCCTCCGACAGAACTGTCGTTTGGGACGTGAACGTGACGGGACTTTTGCACTGAGGCGGCGGCGGCCGCTGAACGGCCTCCACCGTGGGTGTCGTCCTCTGCGGCTGACACTGTGGAGGTACGAACATGAACCTGTTCAGGTTCGCCAACGTCGACAGCTCGGAAAGCTCGTTCTCCAGTCTGTCTTTGTCCGATTTCATTAATTTGAACCTGAAAACAAGCGTGGTTCGTTCTCATTCAATTCGACCAAGAGTCAATAACCGTATATTTTGAATATTGCGACAGATTGTCGTTGCTACGAATGGCCAACCAGTTATTTCGAGGACCAGGTTTAGCAGTTTCGAAAATTATTCCGGAGAAGGTTCAGGTTTATTGCAACACGTTTACTACATATTTCATGCCCGATAAACGGCATTAGAGTTTACGGTCTTCGTTTGTTTCGGCGTCGCCATCGGTTTCTATAAAAAAATTATAATACAGACTCGCAACTTCCATATTTACGTTTCGCATACTTATGTTTCCACTATAATAATAATAACAACAACAACTCTTTTGAAAGTTTCTTTCCGACCACAAGCAAGATTAATTCGTTCTGAAACGTAAAAGTACACTAATCCCTTTCCTACGGCACGTTCATTTTCACTTGTGCCGTTCTGCTAAAATAACGTTTGAATCTGTCGCCGTAGTTCTATAAGTTGACCACAAATGAATTTAAATTTGAAAGTAGAGCACGCCACTAACAGCAACAAAATTATCCTTTGCTTACAATCCGAACAACATTTCTGCATTCTGTGGAGGTTTGCTTGTTACTCACTGGTCAACATCACTAACAAGTAGTACTTCTAGCACACAATACTGTACTCATCAAAAGCAAATCTTATTATCGTGGCCAGAGCGTGTACTTTTACTTCAATAACAATACATCAAACATGTTCAATTACAAAATAATTAGGTAACCCTATTAAACAAAATAAAGTGAAACTTCAAAGCGATTCCCTTAAATACGAAACTAAATTTATAATAAAAAAGAATAACCAAATTTAAAAATCCTTTACTTAAATGCAGAATACAAACACTCAAAGATTGAAGGTTGTGTATTCATACATGTAATTGAAATAAAAGTATTACAGGGCAGTTGGGTTGTGTTAAATTATGTTTAATGACGGGCCTCTTTTAATATTCAATGAACAAAATAACTAAAAACTAAAGAATCCATAAACGGAATGTTCTTCCTACAAATAATATTCTGCCCTTTACCTTCTAACGTTCAAACTAACTCAAGTCATAAATGTAAATTCTATACTGCACCCGCATCCACGGCAACAAGTCACAAAGCAATCCCACTACAACCGCATATACCAGACTCCACGTTCCAACAATACTAATTCCTGACGAGCTGTGCATTCAAGTTATACTAAACTACCAAAAAAATTGTATACGAAACCTCTCACGCAGACAATTCATATAAAATCGAAGTTCCTACAAGAGAAACAACAACAAAAAATCAACCTCGTTTGCCCAGTCAGGTTCACGGGGTTCAAACCGACTCCTACGATAATAGTTAAAACACTTGAACGTTACCCACTGCCATTTCCCTACTCTCTAAATTGCCTACAGTCCAAAGTAATTGATCGAACCCGTTCGAAGTCGATTTTTCAATTTGAAAATCAATATGGTTGCGACGGGGTAAAAAAAAATAATAATAAATTCCCGGAGTCTTTCCCAATATTACTATAAATTACACAGTATTCGGAGAGAAACTCTTAAACGAATGGATTCATTCGGTGATTGCGCGATTCTTCTCGAATTGTTAAATTCCTCCATTCTCCTCGACATCGTTGCCGTGTGTAAAAATAAATTCTAATTCGATTACAAAACCATTAACCGGAATGACGATTGTTATTAATAATTATTATTATTACGGATAAGAAAAAATGACCGACTCTTTTCCGGCCGTTTCGCATTTTTTCTAAGACTCGGACGAACATCATAGTTTACCTTGAATAACCATAATCGTTTACACATATAATATAGAAATTACATGGTACGGGGAACGGTGAACGCCGTCCATTGCTAATAATAATTTAAATGATATTGGCCCTGATCGCATCGCCGACATATTGTTTACCTATAAATTTTAATATCCACCAGGTACAACACAACAACCTCAGCTTTATATTCGTTTCTTAGGTAATATAAGAGGGCGTTTATTACCGCAATGATTTTACATTTTTCCGTATACAAATATGTACGTTAGCCTTCGGCGAAGTTTCCATTATGCACGAGTTGTTTTTTATCTAGAAAAAAAATTGATTAAGGAACTCATGACGAAACTTAGGAGTAAATCATAATTCAGGTGACACTGTTGATGTTGTTTATGTCATGTTATTGGTGTGTATGCTTCCGTACAATTACACAATAAGTATGTATATAATTGCTTAAATGTTATCAACTTTTATTTATATCTTGGAGAGTTTTATATTGGAGAACCACGCAGGTCCACATGAGTACCGAAGTTTATCTGCATTAGATGAAGCTATTGTAAAATAAATTCAATAAATTGTTACTAACACTGTTAAGAAATTAATTCTTTGACTCCTGTTAAACTGGTTATGGTTTGGTGTACAGTTTTGTTTCATACAAACAGACAGATAAGTTATACCTGTCTCAGAATTAGTGTTAGAAGTGTTTAATTTACCTTTTTCTCCTTCTGAGTAAGCTACCGTTTTCGAACATATCTAAAGCGTTTGGATGAAGGGCCCAGTAAGCTCCTTTCCCGGGCCTGTCCGGCCGACGGGGAATTTTCACAAAACAGTCATTAAAAGATAGATTATGCCTTAACGAGTTCTGCCACCTCTGAGTGTTCCGGCGGTAATACGGGAATCTCTCCGTTATGAAACGATAAATGTCCGACAAGGGGAGCATTTTCTCCGGCGAACTCCAAATGGCCATCGCCGTCAGGGATATGTAAGAATAAGGTGGCTTTTGATCGCCGTAAGACTCTCTGCTCGGCCGCGGCATCACTAAATTATTATTTTATTTCGATAAACTACGATGAAACTCTGAATTCAAATTCGCGCACACACATTCCACATGTTCACATGTCTGTTCACGCGGGCACCATGTTTTCGCACGAATACGCCACGGCTGGAAAACGCACAATTCGAATCCGAAACTGTTCTTCTCTAACAAAAAGTTAACTTTTTTATGAATTACGTCACTTAATGTGCTTCAAACTGAAAAGTCCTTGAGCAACTGAACCAGAGGTAGGTGATGGCTTTTTGGAACTTTTGGTTACGGATTCGCGTTTCTGATTGGACGAATCTTTTCCAGAGATTTCCGGTTAAACGTTCACACTAAAAGAATGTTGCGCTCATGTACGCGTTGCAAGAGGCCCTAATACCTTACATTTTCAATTTTCCTGCTATCGCACCACATCATAGGATGGTTGCCTTTCATACGTACACAGTCATACAAATGTAGTTTTCTTTAAATACTTATAGGTGTCATTTTGAATTTTTTCTATACCTACGTTTAACTTATGGTAGAATCAATTTTATCCCATATTGTTTTTATGTTTTACCAATAAAACCACCTTTGTCTATTAAAAATAAAATGGCGGAGTTTACATAGAATTACTTTCAGGATAACATTCTATTTCAAATTAAATTTCCGAAAGAATTTAACTACCAGTAATTACAATTATAATAAATTTGATAAATGAGAATTCATATTCCACGTGATATTGAGAAAGCCACTTTTACGACTAAATAATTAGGTGTATTAAAGATTAAGGTACTAAAATGTGTATTGAAAATATGATATCCAATTATATAGCATGTATGAAGTTTGTATTATAATTGTAATGGGCAAGCGCTGTTGTTATCTCCGAGGAAAGGCAACTTAGAAACCCAGACGTAAACGAATTGTCACATTTATGGCGTCGTTTAATGAACGTTTCCCATTTAACACTGTTCTTTGTATATAAAATTTAGGCAAACAAAGACAGGTGCAAGTTTTGTAATAATTGATAAGCATCAAAGGATCTCTGGGTACTCTCCTCGAATATTTTAATACAAAACTAAACGTTTAAGGTAGTTTTTTTAAAATAAATAGCCGGTCATGAAAGGATCTGCCTGTTTGGTGATTACCTATTATTTAATTAAACATTAAATTGTTGAGTTGATTACTTCTTATGTTTCATTATTGAGTTTTATTCGTGTGTCTTTGTTGGAAGTCAAATTTGTCCTACCTGAAGTAAGCCACCGGAATAATAGAATAACACAATTGTAGGACAATAATTTTAGGTACCTTTTTTTAGGTAATTGTTAGGATTTGGGTCGTCGGCATGTCTCTGATTTTTTTCGGACCTTACAAAGCAATCCTTAAACAAAAACGGGACTTCTTTTGGGTGTCGCTTTGAAAACCCTTTACCTCCGCCGAAGTCGGTTCTTTTTACCTAAAATTTCCTTTTAGAGTAATTCTCATGACTTTGGATAAATATCAACACCACTTAAATTTAATTTGGTTGGCTTTTAATGCAGGCTACTTTGTATTTTCTATTCGTAGCTTTTTACCTCTTTAATAAATCAGATTGTTAAAGTTATTTTATTGACTAAAGTATACATACTCGACTTATCCTACAACATTTTTATTAATTATTATTATTTAAGACTAATGTAAATTTAAAAAAACATCCTTCCTTCTCATTTTTTTACATTTAAATGTGAGGTAGGCGCTCACCTGCTGTTCATTCCTTCAATGAACCGGCAATTAGTTCAAAAATCAAAGTAATACAAACGCAGGTAGACATTTGTCGCGGATTCAAGCTCGACTTAATTACTTGAAACCACAAAACTTAATCGCGGTCCTTTGATGCACTCGACTCTATGGGAACCGTGAAATTTCGTATCTTTCCTATGAAATCCCAGTAAATTTTTTTTCTAACTTCATGAACGGTGCAGGACAAAAAGTTAAGAAAAAATTTGTGCCAGCTCCATTCCAGCCGTGTGCACACACCAGCACTAGTAAAGTGTTTCCCAATAAATAGGGTACAAAATAGCCATAAATAGAACTGGTTTTTGACCATTATTATTTTTCGTCACAAATCTTATACCTGTTATTGTGACTCCGGAATGGGACCCTGTCTATTGTTATTCTATAGGATTCAGCCTTTCGGTAAAAATCTCTTTTTCTTTCTTGTTAAATTCCCTCTTTGTTTCGCCTTGTTTTTTCCCTCTGAAACTTGCCTTTGTAACTCACGAAGCCGGCATTTGTGGTGACCCGGCTATTCTTATTAATCTCGAGATGAGTCAAATAGTCTGTTACTCACCTGTAGGGAAATTTTTTTGTTTACGATTTAAAGAATGACACGTGCATTCGATTACTTTGGAATGCTCGCCGCAGACTATTGGAAAGCATTAATCTCAAGACCAGTATTAAAAGTCGTAATCACCTGAGATGTCCCTTGACTTGTTCCACCTAGTCTCTCCGTGGCCACTAACAAATCTTCTAATAACCAATTAATAAAATTTACAAATGTATTTGTAACTATGAGTGGTGCTAACTTCTCAAATTCAAAACATGGCTGTTGTACTTCTTTTTATATCAACGTACAACTGTGAAATTCTATCTCGGTACTTCAACCGCGTGGATAGTTAATAGAACAACTCTATTTTGGTAATTGATTATTGCATGAATGATGTGAAACAACTGTTTTTTTCGTCTTCATTTTGTACATCAGTTTTGGTATTATTAACGTTTTTTGGCGTACTGGCTCCATGTCTGTTAACGTGTCTGAAATATTGATTCGTCGAAATGGTAACTATTTTCACTCAGCCGACTGAAGACAGAAGAATAGAGGAAAAAAGACCCGTTACAGAGGTGGTACCGTCACCGTCACATTTGAATCCTTTACACTAAACCATTCAGTGGACTTTTACTTTTATAACGTAAGTTAAACTCATTAAGCATTTCTTACATTAACTCATTCAAAACTAACTATCAATCAGCTAATCACATTAACTAGGTTCGTAGTTACATAAACCACTTGTCAAAGTCCGCCGTAGTTCTTGTGCATGAATTGTAGGGTCTGGTGTCCTTGTTGTTTTTGAAAATTAAACAAAAACCTTAATTTAAGAATACAACAATTGATCGAATTGAAATTGATTTCTTCTTTCAGACTTGTAAAATGAAAATGAAGGGCTGTGACGTTGTTTTACGTTCGTCACACATTTTATACTTCCAAATTATTTCAACAAAATAAAATAGAACAATATCGATTCTCTATGACACCCGCGGGAGGTACATTAAAACAAAGATCTGGTCTTTACCTTACAATTAAGTACTACATTAACAAGTAGAAAAAGAGTACCACTCTCTGAGTACACGCACATCACTACAATAAATCAATTTTTGATGTGCGAACATGGAAACACACCTTTAAGATAAATGAAAGTTGCGAATTGGAGATCGAGACGGGGTGTAATCGCTGCAACTGACTTAATTTCGACATCTGGGAACCATTTAAACTATCCTAGACTTACACAACTCCCGTGTAAATTAGGATGCTCTCATTTCACCCGAACTTAAAAAAAACTCATTGCAGGAGACAACCCCAATTAAAAATCACAACTCGGCCACCGGTGAATTTTACCTGAAAAATCCTAAATAAACGCACCGGATGAACCATTTAATAGTTTTGAAAATTGTAAATAGTCGGCTGGAAAAAAAAAACACCAAACACCAGGCGAATCAGGTTGCGGTCGTAGAAACCGCACGGCAATTAATTATGGAAGTTTGTAATGGGGAAACAACGACTCGGAGAGAGGGAGTGAGTGAAACAGAGAAAAAGAGAGAGAGAGAGAGAGAAAACACACAGGTGTTTAATGCGTCTTTTTTAATTTTCTGTACGGGGGGAAAAGAATGAGAACTAATAGTAAAAATTGGTAATAAGATGAAGTTGAGCCAACAAGTTGTTAGTCCGCTCCGCCCCTTCATCACCTTCGGGTTTTCAAAGAGCAGCGCGACCAGGTACGTTACTTTCAACGGAATCTCCGCTCCTCAGGTACGGCCCTAGAAAATCATCAAAATGAAATAATTAAAACACTTAACTAACGTGTAATAAAGTTCAGCTCCGAATTCGATGGTTTCGGTATTATTTATTAAGCCACGGTCGGCTTTCCCTTTTTAACCCACGTCAGATTTTTTGACAGTTGTAAATAACCCAAAATATTACGGCCAAATTATTAATATTTAGTTTTTAAACGGTTTTCAGGAAGTTTGAATTATTAAATAGACACGGACCAACGGGTACCTACCTGGTCTGGGAAACAAACGCGTTCCCGCTACTCTCCTTTCACGACGAAGGGATGGTAGGAATTTCATCTGATGATGAGGAAAAACAACCACCACCACCACCACCTCACCTGGTAATGAGAGAAAAAGACCGACCCGACTAGTTTCGCCTAAGAATTTAACTAGAAATCTTGGTGAACGAACTCTCAGGTGGTGAGTTCCACTGGGGTTCAGACGCTCAGGCACCCCCGAAGTCTCATCCCTCTGTGAGACTAACCGCTTTGGATGACTCTATTCGTCACGTTGTTTCTGTTTCTAGTTATTGACACCTCTGAAAACTATTTTTTAACGTGCTGTACGATTATAAGGTTGTTGAGAGGTTCCTCCACAATAAAAAATAATGACTGCTGAGGGTTGACGATGATTTCATTCGAAAATATTGAAACAATGCAGTGTAAATAATAGTTAATAGTAAATAAATAATAGTAGAATTGTACGTAAGGCTTTTGAGACCGAAGTAGGGAATCTTGAACGTTCAGAGCGGTACAATAAGCATACATAGCGTAAATATGTCTTATATAACACTGGAAGAAGCGTACATAACTCAAACATGAACACTACACAAATTGACAATAAAGATGTGTAACGCAAATATGAACATTAAAATAAACATAACTGTGACAGCATCAGAATAAATTGACAAAAAGTTGACGTAAGAATACATAACATACATAAACGTAGAATAAATACATCGATTCTCATCATTTAATTCAAGTAGAGTAAAAAATAGGAACAGAAAAATAAGTTGAGAAAAATATAGTTTTCGTAGTTGAATCCGAGTCCATCGGTCAGATGGGAGAGAAGGCTCCATCGTAGTTTTATGTATCATGGTATGTAATTATTGCTTTCATTCTGATAGTAAAGCTCGAAAAATATGAAGTACAATTTGAGATATGTGTAACATCGTTAGCCGTCATTAGCAGTTGTGTGGTACTTCCTTCTTCATAAAAAAAATAAAAATAAGAATACTTGGATTTTACCGCGTGTGAGAGTTATATATAACCCAGTTGAGGAAAAATCCTCCTAAGCATTCGTGGCGATTTACGAGAGACAAATTGCCCGACATTTTTCTATTTTTTAAACGGGGAAAACGTACAGGTTTTTGGGTTATCAACATTAGAGTTCTTTTTTTCTTTTTAAATTTTAAGGCCGAGTAGTTTTGTCCGGTCGTCTCCTCCAAAATTTTAAAAACAATTTTTACGCAACTTTCTGTTCCTCTTTCTGTTTCAGCCAGGGTTCAGTCGCGTGACCATCTGTTGATTGGTACGAAAAACTTGTCGATCGAAACAGTCAAACACTTCTCACTTCGATTGCAGTCCATGTGAATTACTAAACTACAAACCACTACAAAAAAAAAATAAATAGAAAATAACGAAAAGTGTGTGAACTCTTTGTTCTACCGAACCGAACTCCTCATGCATGAAATGGTTTATGAGGAGAGCCCAAAAATTATTATTTGGCATTTTTTTATTGTTAATTGATATTCGACTATTAAATGTTTCACATAAAACTGAAGTAGTTACAAAATAAATACATAGAAGTAAGTGTTTTCCAGCTGGGATAACTCTTACATTTCCAACTCAAAAGTTTTCATCCTAGTTAATTTTTAATTTCGTTAGGAACTACTGAGTTTTTCTCAGGTGTTTCATGTCTAGTGTTCTTACACAATTCATCAGTTAATTTAATTCATCTTTGGTTCATTCCTTTTCCTCGTGCACGGTTTTGGTCACGTCTAAGCAGAAGTGAAAATTCTTCTTTAAATTGCTCCAACACTGCGCACACCAGCTACCTCTACCGACGAGTACGCTACAACTACCGGTGCGCTGGTTACATGAAATGTCGATAGAGTGCAGCAGTTCGGTGTTTAAAGTGCCCTGAAGCGTTTTTCATGTTTTGACTGCTATTTTTTTTAAATATTTATTAATTTATGTAGACTTAACGTATATATTTATTAACACCTTGTAACGCGTATTTATAACTATTTGTTTAAACCTATGGTAGTTTCACATCATTCCAACTCTCCCATAGTTTCTTCAACTCCTTTAGGAAAAGGAATACTAGAAATTATTTATTTGTTTATTCAATTAAATAAAGAGGAAGTATATGAATTGCTTGAAACGAAAATTAATGAATTTTAAATAGTGAATGTTACAAATACCTACACTTATGAACTAACCTAACCTAAGCTAGAAAAAACAATACCATTAAAGAGAAATACCATTAATACCATTAAGTTTTCAGAAATTAAAAAACCTATTTATGTATTCTATGAGGTGAAGAGACCTCTGAACTTAATCTTTAATTATATAAGCAGAAAGGTATCAATGCGAACACTTCACCTCTTCGTCTGTGAACCGCATCAGGGACAACACAATGAACGTCACCCGAATACGTCAACCGTCACATCATTACCCCACTAGAGTCTACAGTTTTCTGGGCTCTGGGGTTCACCCCAGTCAACCCCAAGCGAAGAAAAAAAGAAATTGTTCAGACGGTTTCTTAATACATCTAATGGATCGTAAATAAGTAATACAACTTACTTAACGTTATTACATCGATTGCACAAAAAATCGATTCGGAATTGAGTTAAGTTCGGTTGCAGTTTCGAGTGCGAAATCGTCGGTGTCGGACAGGTGAAAATGTCAGAGAGCAAAGACACGGGGAGCGACAAATCGCCGGACATCTTTTCTGCCGTGAAACCCATCCTGGCGACGACCAGGCTCTTTGGTTTGGGACCTTTCCGCCTGGACGAGAAGAAGAAAACGCTCAACGTGTTCACTCCGGGACTCTTCTATTCGGTGGTCATGTTGTTTGCTTTCACGTCGAATGCGGGATTTCTCATATACACCAAAGTTGTGTACAAAGACAAACGCATTGACTCGTACGTGGGCCTCGCATCCGACATGATCTTGCTGACGTCCGGAATCGTGGTGACCGTCTCCTGCATTCTCCTCGCCATCATACAGAGGAAGAAATACATTCGCGTCGTCAGAGATTTTTACAACATAAGTTTCGAAATGAGCAAGTTGAACGAGGAGATTCCCTACGAGAAGTTGCAGACTTGGTCTCGTCGGTACCTCTTCATTCTCCTGGTTGTTTTAACGCTGCTCTTTCTCCACACCGTCTTCTACACGCAAAACTTAAACAATGTCCTCTACATGTCGTATTTGTACGCTTGTTTCGGTCCCAAGGTGTACAACTTCCTGATGGAATATCAGTTTGTCTCGGGAGTTTTCCTATTGAAACTTCACTTCAGCCTGTTGAACAAATCGTTGGAAACTTTCATAGAAGGTGAAACGTCTGAAAACGGCACGAAAGGAAGTTTGGACGAGAACGTCAACAACAATGCTTGGACGGATGTTTTCGTCGGTCGGGTGAACAAGCGTTTGATGGTGAAAACGTTCTCCATCACCGGGGGCAAGTTCTTCTCGACGAGGCCGAGAAAATTCTGGCCGGACACCGTGGAGGACGCGATCCACGCCAATTCGGAGAACCTGCAAAAGATCAAAATAATTCGTAAAATTCATTGCAGCGCGTGCAAAATCACCAAACACCTCAACTCGTCCTTTTCCCTGCAACTTCTCACGAGCGTCGCCCAGTCCTTCGTTTTCATAACCGCTAATCTCTACATGATTTTCACAACTCTGAGCACGTCCAAGACTTTTTCCTTTCTCGCCATTTCTCATCCGATGCTGTGGTTTGCCACGCACACTGTCGAACTCGTCACCATTGTCTTGGCGTGCACAAAGACGAGCAAAATCGTAAGTAACCAACCGGTACCCCGTGAGTACTTTTGCGAGCACAAAAATACCCAAAACCGAATGTTCCGGCCGGGTGGTTGATCATTTTTAAACTGTTCAATGACACGCCATTGAAAGTTTTGTGTTTACTCACTGATCGATGACCTTAATAAGTACTCGAACGGGGCACCAGGAATATTACAAAAACTATTATTCTAAAAGTTGATGCACAAAATCATCCAAGTGAAAACTAAATAATAGGGCGGGTATTGTAATAATAATCGGAGTCTCGAATAATTAATAAAACTCACAGGTACCGTTAAACATAACCAAATAAAATCGACGCAATGGTTTTTAATTAATTAATGTGCTCTTCATATGAGTACGTATCATTCGTTGCACTCACATAGGCATAGATTTAGGCAGTTAGAACTTTTACATACATCATAACTCCAGTCATCAAACCTTAATAACATGTAACAATTACGAAAATTAATTATTGTAGTAGTTCTTAAGTTGTGATTATGAGTATATATATTATGTGTATTCTTCTATAATATTCTTGTGTGTGAACATGCACTCATTGTACTTTTATATTACGGTAGATGTAGGGAGTTAGAACTTGTACATGTCCTACAATTTGTATCTGTACTTACTGTATGGAATCATATACATTAAGTGTTTTCTACTGCCCACACTACGTGTCTTGCCTCAAAATGCGTTTGATATTTCTTAGATGTTTAATCTATTTTTAAAAATCATTTGATTATTTTTTAATCGTTTCAGGCAAATTACACAGCCGTCTTAGTTCATAAACTTTTATCTAAGGATTCCGTACCGGAATTCAGAAATCAGGTACGACATCAGAAAAAACGAAATCCACTGAAAATAATGTAACTCAAGAATTATTAAATATACCTCCTTTAATAAACGTTAACTCTTGTTGTTCTCTTAATTGCAGTTAAAATTATTTTCTATTCAACTTCTCCACAGGAAAGTTTCTTTTACCGCTTCCGGTTTCTTCAACCTGGACATGACTCTGCTCCAGGCCGTAAGAAGCAACCCTGCTGTTGTTGTCTGACCATCGTAAAAAAATCGTAACTAATTATTTACTCGATTGTTGCAGATCATCGGAGCCGTCACCACCTACCTTGTCATTTTAATACAATTCCACAACACCTACGAGATTCCGAAAAAGTCGTACACAGTAACGGACTACAATTAATTCAGGCGTACTTCCACTACAGCGTAATAAACCACTCTCCGCGAGATAATGTAATTGTATTGGTTTCGGATCGATTGTAGGTTTTGCTCAGCATTTTACAACACCTTACAGCGTGCCTCTATTTAAATAAAAAAAAAATTAATAAACCGTCCTCAAAAAGGAAACGATTTCCGTTTATTTTCTAATTACGGGCCTATGCAATTGTACAGAGATCTGCTTCGACGATCTATTGATCTATTCAAATGTACAGGTCACCGTTTGCTGTTGTTGTTGAAAGGAATCGTTTTTGGGAATAAAAACAACGGAGGAGTCGTAACGGGGTGAACAGATCAATGATAAAATAAGTTAAAAAACAAATACATAAAATATTTATTTGCATTATACATATTTTACATTAAATTACAATGCAACTGCAAGACACATAGTTTACACACACACGTGGTTTTACGTTTACCTTATGTACCTGAATAAAATCGGACAAGGTATAGAATTTTCAGGAACTCACAGAGAAACTAATTTCTAATTTACTAAATCTACATTTGGTTAATAAGTAATATCATCTTATGTATGTGCCCAGTTGACACGTGTATGTACACACGAGAACGTTTCTCCTTCAATTAACAAAAACAACAACAACAACAACGTGAACATACCTCTAACTGACTGACTAGAAGTGAATTTACGCGTGAATTATGTATATGTGCTCCGTGTAAGTCGACTTATTAAAGGGTCGATGTCAACACTTTTGCGCCCTTCTCTTGTTGGGGTTGTCCCCGGGTTGAATGAACATGGTTTGAGGTTCACTCGGAAGAAAACCTTTTCTTTTGCGAAGGGACTCGGTCGGCAGGTGCTTGGTAGGTCGGAGCAACATCCTGAAGTTGTACGGGCCGGAGGTGTCCAGTTCCTCGCGAACGGAATCGGATTCTCTTCGTAGCAACTGACTCAAATCCAGTTCCGACCTGTGAAGTCCGTTGGGTAACACTCGTTGGGGGGGCCTCTCAAGTCCCCTGCCAAAAATTGTTATGTTTTGGGCCGTTCGCGGTTTCACGTAACTCTGAATTAGTTTCTCTCCCTCGACAGAATCCTCAGGTCTACGATTGAGTTCTATTCGCTTTGGTGCAACGCATCTGAAAAAGATTGTAAGGTACCCATCAGTGATCATATTTGTAGTTTATTAAATTAATAGTTTATTAAAATTAGGATGCTCGGTGTAAGAAAACGTGTCCGAGTTCATTTTCTACTTCTTGCAAACCACTGAACTGTGTACAAATTCTGAACCTAATTCACGTCAGTACTTTATACTTTAAAAGCGCAGGTTCGTACTTCATTACTCCGAGTAGGAGAGGACAAACGTTTACTACTATTACTAGTATTAAATAATTATACCGTGGTATGTGACTTCCTAGAGATGATCTCTGTTTCGAGACTTCTTGATGTCTCAAACATGGTACGAAGTCTGTCGTTGGATGTAAATCAGTCAAACGAATTCCATTCTTGTTACATCGAAGTTGTTTCTGCATCTCCTGGTTCATCAAGTGAACCTGCCAAACCGTAATTTTTTTTGGTTAATTTTACAATGGTTACCTGGTTAGGTACGACGAGAGGGAACTCAACTTGGTGAGGTGACTTACGTTTTGAGCAAAATTTGTACCATCTGTTTTGTTATTAACGAGAATTATTTGTCTTCCCGGAGGTGGAGGTGCCTTCTGTTTCTTTCCGGCCTTCGAAGCCCTCGTCTTTGGCGCCGGTGGATTTTCCTTTTTCAAATTGCTGTAGCATCTCTGTATGATGACGGCTGTATCCTCGCAACTCAATCCCTCCTTCTGAAAAATGCGGACAATGTTAATTAGGCGTCTGTACGAGTTATGAGTACCAAAAGTGTCGAAATTGTAAGCACCTCCAGAGCGTACTGTGCCGATTTTGGATCTCTGCAGAGCACCAGAACTTCTTTGACTTTCTTCTCCAAAGCTGAGCCGTACTTGCGACGTACTGTGTACCCTCTGAAATCTGTCGAGAGAAAAAAAAAGAAGAAAGTGTCGTGTGCTCCTTCCAGAAAGTAAATTTATGTGAACCGAAGACTTGTACTTACGACTTTGAATCACGACAGCGGCTTCTTCCAGACTTAACTGTCCTAAATTTAGGTTCGGAACCATTTGCCTTTTTCGCAGTCCGTTGGGTTCTTCGTTTTCTTTGTCGCTCAACTTTTGTTCTGAAGAAATTTGCTTTGGACTGTTGGCGCTTTCCTGTAAAAAAGTGAAACGGCAATTGTTTTGATTATATGTACGACATCGTGCATAATTTAAAATTTCAAGGCAATGTGCAAGACTCGTACTATTACTACAATAAAAACAAAGTGAAACGTAGTACTTTTTCAGGTATTTTCCTATTGAACTATTGCTGTCTTTATTGACTGTATAACACCTGGGATTGCTAAATTTGTTTTCGGTTACCTTTTCCGATTTTTTCATCAATTTTCCCTTCAGCCAGCCCCGCTTCTTCTCCTTCTCGTCCTTTTCCTTCTTGTCTTTGTCCTTTTTGTTTTTCCCTCTCGGTTTCAACTGTTTCTCAGCGGCGATTCGCTGCTGCTCCAACTGGCGGCGAATGTCTACTTTTCTACGGGTCAGCCATCCTCTCACGTAACGCTGCAAAGTGATCGCGCTCATTGCCCTTTCGTACTTCATTCTGCGGTACCTGGCCTTGGCCAGCCACCTGCGAACGCACGCCTGAACGAGGATGATTTTCCGGATCTGAAAGAAGTGGAAATCATTCGTGAGTGGTGACGCCTCCTGTCCTACCCGACGTCAGTTGGAATTACCAGCAATTACCTGAGTCTCGTACAGCTTGGACAGGTATTCGGTGTGGTAATACTTGAGGAAAACTTTGGTTTTTCCCAGGGCCCAGCCGTCCATTTTTAACCGCAGCAAAAAGAGACGGCAGTTGTCTCTCGTCGGAGCGACGCGTTCGTTCCATCCGAAAGCCAAAAACGAGTACCTGCGGAAGAGGGGGTCAGGAACGTTAACCTCGCATGCAAGGAAGTGTACAAACAAGGTCGGACGAATGCACAACGAAAACAAAAACATCAAATGTTTAAATCCAATCAATTACATGGAACTAAATTTTTTCAGGTGACAGGACGTTTGCACCCAGACGACGATTGACCGACATAGAGGCCACGTGACGAGCACACGAGAGGCGGAAACTGAGTGACAAATGGAAAGGACCGAGAGAGATCAGGTATGAAATTATGACCACAGACGAAATGTCATTAGTGGAATTTGAACGGTTTCTCACACAATTTAATGCCAGTAAAAAAAAAATTCATGAATGAAAATCATCCGGTCGGTCGTAATCCTCAGCAAAATTTTTCAACTAATCACCTTGAACTTGTTTTAAATGGCCGTGGCGGATCGCGGAGACCTCGTAAATCGGCTTATTATGTCGCCAATTTTATACACATATAAGGAAGTGAATTGACGGTGGAATAATTTCAGTTCAAACATGAATTAAATAATTAATGAACCTTTCGTTTCTTGCATATTTAGGCCACCAAACTACTACTACTACTACTTTCAGAGCTACCGAGGGAGATGATAGATTTGTAGTACCGCTCATGTCTCCAAGCATTTGCGTTTGGACAACCTCAGCTGGAAGCTTTATGTATATGGAAATCGACGAGTACGTTCTGGTCAAACCAGCACGACAAGCAACCACCAGAAAATTGCAGGTCAGAAGAGAGAAAAGTTGGTCTCACCTGGACAGAAATTCTGCAAATGGAATTCTCTGAGAGAAACCGTTCTGTCGAATTCTTATCGTTTCCAGTATGCCCGTGTAACGGAGTTGTCTGATGACTTTGGCAGTGTCGAAATAATGAGAACTTCGACTGTCGTTCGGTTTGATGCACCTGACGAACTGAGGAGTTCCAGAAACGACTTTTTGCAGAAGGTCCTTGAGTGAGTGCCTGAAGTAGGTGGCCATCGTCTGTTGCGTCCGAGACTGCGATGAGAGGCCTTGACTGTCGCATTTCTCCAGAGAGCCGGGTGGAGTTTGAAAAACGGTAGAATCCTAGAAAATAGTACGTTTCTATTAATTTTTATTTTCACATTGAAAAATCAGCATACTACCCGAGCCCCTCAATTGCTACACCCGCAAAAGGAACTAAACCAACGAATATATTATTATATTTGAATAAATAGATTTATTAACTAACTTCCACACACATTAAATAGGTACCTAAATAGGTTATTCTTAAATATTTTGTTTCAGTTTTAATGTTACATTTATTTATTTATAAGATATTCTATTTAATTTTTTAAATATTTACTTTTACATTGTATATATAGATATAATGTTTAATATTATCGATTCAGAGTAAATGATCGACTATACAGTAGTCGAGTAGAATGCAGAAAGTCCTAAGTAGCAATTTTAATGAGTAATCAACACTACTAATTTATTGAGGGTATTCGAATGACTACCTTAGAGTTTTTTTTATATTATGTTTATTAAGTACTACACCCAAGTCAATAAATAATAATAAGAAAAGTAGCAAAACACGGTCGGTCAATCTTTGCTACCTTTCAGTGTCCTAAAAGTTTTGCGGTACTTGCATTTCACTTTTAGCACTTTTACTCACGTCTTTTTTTCTGTCTATATTTGGGGTACTCATCCAGGAGGTACTCACACGGGTTGCAAGTTAAAAAAAAATAATGTTCAAGAAGCAAAACTGGGTGATCTCACGGGGTCAGTTCGGGCGAGCGCAAGTGACCGCCTTGTGTTTTCACTTTAACCTACGCAAATCATTCGGTTTATGAATTTCACCCACATTTTCAATTTTATTAACACCAGTTAAGGAAAGTTATTAAGTTCAGAATGTAAAATTTAAATGAAACGAACGGTCAAAAGTAGTTGTTGCTGCGAGTTGGACCGTTTTTTTTACTCCTTGTGTGTGTGTGTTATATTATGTTCTCATCACAGTTGAATAATCAACGTTTTTGCGGTGGCCTCCGTGGAAATATTAGAAAACTCGAACGTCCTATCAGCGGTGCCGGTCCAAGTTTCACCCAACTACCACACCACTTATTAATGCTGTTGTAATTACAACACATCAACCCGGGAATAATTGACGACTTATGCGGTTGCCCACATGGACTTCTCCGTCGTATGCACAAAGTACAATTGCTACCGTTAAGTGATAAGGACGACACACAGGTAGATAAGGTAAACACGAGTCGATTTTACCATTTCTCGTAACTTTAAATCTAGATTTATCCAGTCGTTACTTTTCAATTGATTCCACCGACTACAACCTAAAGTCCATTACCTGCGACCGGAATTGTTACTTTTTTTTTGCTATTTTACAGGGCAAGACATTTTTCTCGATTTCTTCACATCCGTTCGTTTTTTCCACCGCAACGAATTTACCAGTGTTATTTTCATCCGAGTCCAATTTTCTGCAATCATCTCCAATCATCGGCCATGGAAATTATTTGCTCGTTCCCTTCAATCATTTTTCTTAACCGTCAGAAATTGTAATTTCATCTAGAGCGTTTAGAGGTACTACCTTACTAGGTGCACATAAAAGTGGTGTGCAATCACCCTGGAACTAACCTGCGCGAGAGAGTAGAGGTTCCCCGTTTTAGTGATGGGACACTGGAACAGGAACCTGACGGTGTCCAAGCCGGAAGACCTCAAGATCTGCACGATTCCCGGGGGTAGAAAATTCCTGTTCTTCTCGAGGAATCCATCGGCCCTGTAGACGACTTTACCCGCGTAGTGTTGAACGCCGAAGCAGAGAGCGTTCGACTTGGGTCTTATGTAGTATTTGCTCTTGATGTTGGCGTGAAATTTGTCTGTGAAATCAAAACGCAACGCATAAAATTTATTTAGTGTTGAGAAATCGATTAAGCAAAGAATATTTTCTACAAGAGCGACTGTGCGGATCTTAATGGTTTTTCCACATGGATGAGGAATACCGAGAATTAGAAATACATTGTGCTTTGCATTTATAACAAGCAATAAATCCATGTCTGTATAAATTCATGTAGTTTCTATGTACATCTACTGTTCGCTCGAGGCTCTGTTCGCGGATTAATAAAAATCATTATAATAAAACATAAAAATATTATTTGGTGTTAATGGCAAGTCGAAGGGATGGTCACGTTCAACCAAAGAAGAATAAAACTAAGGAACAGTACATAACAAAATAAACATTTAAGTAAACATAATCATAACTTCCTATTTCCTCTGCACTATAATGATAATAATAATGATAATAAGTAGATAATGATAGTAGTAGTAGTAATAGAAGTAGTAATAGTACTAGCATTGGTGTATTGTAATAAAATAAAGTGTGTAGTAATAAAGACAATGATTGTGTAAAAAAGAAATAAATAATAAATATCATGCACAACAATAAAAATTCGATATCTTAGTCAACTGCTTTGTACTCCTAGAAAATAGATACATCAGACCTTGCGGAACCATTTTCAACTATTCCGTAATAGTAAACGGAGAGACAGGAAGATGTCTAATAGGCAAATACAGGGGAGACTTGAGGAAAATACGAAATAGAAACAAGGCTTCCACGAAGTGGGCAACCGACTACGTGTTTGTTTTGTAAATAGTTTGTTTGAATTTCATTTAACATTCAAACACCGATTTGCTACGGTTCATTCAAAACTATTTACACTGAAACAAACTAAAAAAAAAGACTTTTAATTTCTCTTCCCTCGATTTTGCTTTGTGCCATGCCCGCGACCCACCTTTTCCTGCGTGCCATTGTTTTATTGCATTTCGGTCAGTCCATTGTTTAGTTTCCATTCTTTACCGAACGCCGTCCAATATTGACCTGAATATGTCCGATGTGCTCTGAGAGCAGGAAAAAAGTACTCAACTACGCAACTTCAGGTACCGGGAGTAAAATTTAATTGAGCTGTTGCAATTGACTTTTTATGAAAATCTCTAACCGAAGTCAAACTGCATTCTCGAAAAAAACTATGTATATTTTCTTACCTATCAAAGACGAATCGTTTGATCTCGGGAATCTACTTTCCTCATCCAGCAGTGACAGCAGTCCCATGGGCCTCGACAGAAGCATGTCCAGAACGGGACGATTGTTGCTGAACTCGACCAAGTTGACTGGAATTCCCTCGGCCATGTACTCCTGCTGCTCCCACATAAACACGTACTGGTTGAAGTAGAACTGGATCTGTTCGTTCGCTATGTTTATGCAGAGTTGTTCGAAAGAATTCCTGGGAAAGTTCTCGAATCCGAATATGTCGAGGAGTCCAATGGAGAGAGGCTCGGCATCCGTTTGGGGACACAACAAACAGTTGATTTGGTTGACCAGCCAATCGAACAGTCTTCCGTAGAGTCCTTTGGCGGTTGCATCTCTCGCCACCCCTGACTCCAGCATCGAATTGTTTCTGGTTATGGTTTCTCCCTTGGTCACCACCGAGCTCATGGTGAGTGCCTCCAACAGTTTGTCCGGGTCCAGTCCCAGGAGCTTGGACACTTTCCTTAGCGGCAGCATGTCTAGAACTCTGCTCTTGTTGTCCGTGTTGTCGTCCGACGCCGTCTCGACAAAAACCACATCGCCGAGGTGTAAAATCCCAGCCAAAATTCGGTAGACATTGTTTATTTCCTCTTTGGTGAATCCAATCAGCGCGAACGCCGACTTGAGTTGCAGAAACTTTTCAATGTTTGATTTTTTATGGTACGGATCGGCCGAATCCTCCGTCAGGTAGGAGTGACACCTTCTCAGCTCCGTACTGAGAAAGAACTCGTGCATTCGCTTTTCACTTTCCAGTCCGTCGTAGAGGTAGTAGAAAACGTGAAAATTCCGTTCTCCTTCCGGCTGTTGAACGACGCGCGACTGTTCCAGGAGGTAGAGTGAGACGTTTGCTCCCGTGATTTTTCCACTTCTCGTCAGGTTCAGGTCGAGAAATTTGCCGAACCTCGAGGAATTGGCATTTATGCCTGTTCTCGCGTTTCCGAAAGCCTCCATGATTTGATTCACCTGAAGAATTCTCTCCTCGAGTGATTTGTTCGGTGCCTTCGCCAGGAATACCAATTGCTTTAGCAAGAGATTTGCACTCTCCGTTTTTCCGGCGCCGGACTCTCCGCTTATAACGATGGCCTGGGACGTTCTTTCGTGCAGCAAGTTGCGGTACGCGGCACCCGCCACGGCAAATATGTGGGGTGGATTGTTGAGACGGGACCCTCCCTTGTAGCTCACCTGCTCGAACTCCGTGTACAGTTTGAGGCAAGTGAACGGATTCACGGCTATCAGAATGTCTCCTATGTAAGTGTATATCTGATTCTCCTCGTACCTACTTTTGAGCTGCTCCACGATCAGATCTTCCGTCAGTTGATCCAGCGAGGCGAGATCATCCACGTACATTTTCTGCGGACGTGTTTTTCGATCTGGTTTTAATTTTCCGTGCCTCATTGTCATTTCCGGATGACTGAGTTTTCGTTTTTCGTTTCTCTGATTTCGTATCTCCTCCTGAAGCTTGTACCTGACTCTTTCGGCGACCAATTGACCACGTTTGAGAAAGGGATGAGAAAGTAATTCTTTGGCGAACGGGCGCTGCTCCAAGTCCTTAACCAGGCACTCGGACAAGAAGTCGTTAAACTCGGCACTCCAGTCTTCCGGCCGGGACAGAGTCGGCGGTGGGTTCCTAGGAATTTGAAATAGTGCTCTCATGGGGTGTAATTCGCATAGTGGAGGATCACCCTCGGCTAATTCGATGGCGGTGATTCCGAGAGACCAAACATCGCAGCGGGCGTCGTACCAAGCTTCCATTTGCTGTTCGCATGCTATGACCTCAGGTGCCATCCAGTACGGCGTTCCCACCGAGGTATTTCTTTTTCCCAGGGTTGCCGATAAATGCGAGGCCACTCCGAAATCAACCAACTTGACTCGTCCACTCTCCGTTAGCAATATATTGTGACCTTTGATGTCACGATGCATGCAGTGATTGGCGTGGAGATACACGAGAGCTTCCACGGTTTCGCGCAAAACGTAAGCCAAATGATCTTCGGTCAGGTGCAGACCTCTTTCTTTCAACGATTGCACCAAATCCGTTATCGATCCTCCTGAACACAGTTCCATAACAAACCAAACCTGATCACTCTCCGGAGAGGAACCTCTCTTCAAGTAAACACCGTAAAATGCCGGGATGTTGGGATGAAGGCTGAGGTCACGAAAGACCAAAAACTCCTCTTGAATTTCCTCGATGTTTTCCGCGAGATTTTCCATAATTTTGATGGCGACCATTCGATTCGTGTCATTATCTCGGGCGCTGAACACCTGCAAGAACGTTTCAACTTTACTTCTTTTCCTACGTAACGGATGCTAATTCTTTTGCTAGGTTGGAGACCTAGAAAAGCAGTGTTAATTTCCTATACACCTAACAGGTAAGACATTGGAGGTAGTTTCGTCCTATATTCTACCATGAATGACATTAAGAGCAACGGACCGGTTGTTAATTGCTTTGTGCAAGACCTTGTTTTTTCTTCACTACACTTCCTAACAGATAGTTCATATAAAGGAAAAAAGAAACTACTCTTTACCTCTCCATAGGTTCCTTCGCCTATGAGCTCCATGAGAGTGAATCTGTCGCCGGGACTTGGAGTGGCCTCCAGGTTGATGTGGCGACTTAGTCCTTGGTATGCCATGACGGGTTATCGGACGAAAAATCTAGAATGCAAGTGAATAAAGCTGATGAAAATCTAATGGACGACGTCGAGCACCATTAGTTTTAGTTTTCCATTTCGAAGATGTGAAAGTTTCAACTTCGATTCGTAAGAAAAATCACAAAAAATGATGAATTGCGCAATGGCCGAATTGAAAGCGGTTAATTAGCATTCACCGATAAAATTCAAATAAGTTGGTCTATTGCAAATTCGAGTACGGCCATTGTAATTCATCCGGTAAGTACAGAACACAAAAGTGCCCCCATAATGAAGTCTTCCGGTTCGTTACAATTACGCCAACATGAGAAAATGCTTCTATGATAAATTTAAAATGGTACGATAAATCGATCGAGTGGGTAATAAAAAATATTAATTTCAGGTAAGAAAAAAATTCCCAGGTAATGGCATAATCACAACATCCGAGCCAATTAAAATGCATGCGTTCGAAATTTGCATGTTTTGTGTTCCTCTGCCTGAAAAAAAACTCTCTTTCTCCCATTTAAGGTACGCAGGTTTCGTACGGGTCGTACCATCTTCCGCGTACCTAGCGGTCTCTCAATTAGTCAATCATTAAACGAATTTAAAAGTAATTTGAGAATTTATTAATGAGCACCACAGCAGAGTAATTTTTATTATTATTATTAACGGAAATACCTGGAGAGAAAAGAACACCGGAGTGACGTGTGCGGTAAAATCAACAGCGGAAAAACGCGCTTCATTAACAGCGATTTTATTTAAATCACGTAATTTAAATTATGTTACATATTAATTCTTCAAAATGTGTCTGATGCCAGTCGGGTGAATCTTCAATAATTGTTATTTTATTCGTTTAAGGGGTTATTCAACCTGAATGTGTTCCATAATTAAGTTTCACATATTGAGGGGAGATGGTTACCAGATGGTTAAACATAATACTTAATAAACAACGCTGTGGCATTAGTCTAACTTGAAATTATTGTCATTAACCTACTACGGATTAAAGTATAAAATTTAATAATAGTATGGTGTTTTCGTGATGTTGATTCTTTGGGAGAGTACAGAAGGAACACTGTTGCAGTAACTCAACACTACTTAACTATGGAAATGGTTTTATCGTCCCAAAGCAAGTCGTTTATGAGAAACTGAACTTCCATTACATTAACTAAAATCTCTTAAAAAATCGTAAATTCAAGTCGTTATTGTCACTCAACTTATGTTTAGTAATGCATTACTGTTTGCTAATATTAGAAAGACTACAATCTTGTCGTTACACGCATGTAGTTCTCCTCGCAAGAAGCAAGGTTTCCTGACCTAAGGCTTAGAAGAAGATCGTTCACCACACGCACCTGAGCTCATATAAAATGCATAATAATTGTGAAAATATCACGTCAATATTATTGCGTTTCATCTTATTAACAATAGTCCACCCTCTTTTTTATTGTTGCGCATAATTTATTGCAAATAACCGTCCTACTCTACCGTGATTGAACAAGATCTGGAAAGAAGTTACTCTATTCTTTTGATTTAATACAATTGACATATAAGTAGCGGTAAAATAATACCAAGAGCAACGGCATAAGTATACATATATCTATGCACATAATGATAAACTATAAAAGTCGCATAAAATACATTTAATTGTGTTACACCTAGCGATTAATTAATTAAAGTAACGCGACTTTACGAGACGAAAGTAATAAATTCGTAAATGAAACGAGGTTGACTGCTAACCTGAAACCTGTTGCAGTTCCAGAAGTAATAAAAGATGTTAAAAACATTACGTGGCCGCGGTTAATTTCAAGTGCATAGTATTTTATTGTTAACTTCACCGAGTGCGTTTCTCAAAACGTCGTCCACGGGACGACAAATAATGTCCGTTGCGATTAATAATCTCCGCGAGAAGTTTCTTACGCGGATGCAACCGACAAACATTATTGTTCTCTATCGTAAACTTTCCTTGAGTTTCCAAACCGTTTAGGTTCAAGGCTAACAAAGTTTGTAAATGATGTCAAATACCAAGTTGATTTTTAACAACCTGGCGATAATCCGAGCGGCAAATGACATTGAATGGCAGATCAGCATAATCGACGAAGCATGCGAACTGCAAATTCTCTAAAAGATCGTCGTACAGGTACGGGCAAGTGTTGCCCTCCATCATGACACATCAGAGACTGATGGATGCCATGACAATTGTTTTCTGTTCTCTCTCTCTCTCTCGTTTAAATTCTAGGGTAAACAAGATTGGTCCGATGTCCAGAAGTAAACGTTTCTGACGGTTTGGCATACTCTCCCGTCGAAGCAGAGTACCTGGATTTCTTTTTCTTTTTTTCATTTGCGTAATATTAAAGTCTTAATTTCGTTTTACCCGAGAAAGACTTATACAATCGCTCCCGTGTTGTGGTCACAGCCGTAAAGCCATTAATTAAAACGAGGAAACGTTTCCAACGCTCAAAAGACAATTATTATTTTACAAAGTTGAAGTAGAATTTTTTAGTGGTTGATTCAACGGTTCTCCACACCTCTGACCGAGTAAATTGAGCGTTGAACAAGCGTCTGAGTGTTCCTGGTGCATGGACAATGTGTTATGTACATAAGTGAAAGATAATTGACCGGCCGGTAGACCCTAGGCTCCGGGAACCTACAAAAGAATTCGACAACGACGTATTGTCTGAAAATAGTTTTACCGGTATTATATTATATTCAACTCATGTAACACAATGTCACATAACTTCGAGTGTCGGTCTCGCTGTGGTGTCACGCAACACCGAAGAGTATTGTAGCAGCGTATTGTGTCACAAACTTGTGTTTCAAAGTCTCAATTCCTCATGGTTGACACACGACCGAGTAAAACTTAAAATAAAAGTGAATAGACCCGGTACGGGTACAGGCAGTCTTCCTCCACACGCACAGAAGTCAGTCTAAACAATTGTTTTTTTAATTAACACGTGCGCGAAAGAGTACTTTTACCCGAGTAAAACAGCACATAATATATTAGTTATTTTCACGGGTGAAATGGAGACCGGGTAAATAAGGTCCGACAAGTCGAAAACGTAGCATTTACGAAACTTTCAACGTGTCCATTTGCAACTTTATATTCATTATCCGTGTACCGTGAAACTCTTAATGTCCATCTGCGGAATAATAGGTTGTTCATCATCTCAGGTATCCGCCCAGGTGGCAACCGCCCGCGACCGAAAATCACTTTGCCAGTCGAGAGCTGACAGCACAATGGATGGATGGACGGATGCCACGTAAGAGGTCCTCGAAAGTGTGGTACCATTGTCTTGCGACGTTGTTGCGACAGGAAATATGATGAAAAAAGAGAAGAAATGTTTTCGCGAATTCGTTTAAGACTTAGGCCCGTTGCCAAATATTCGATATCGGATTATGCAGATTTTCAGATATTGACGGAATGAAATTACTTTCTAATGACCCCAGGCCAGGAAGACGGTAACCGGCCGTGGTGAAACACAAAACAAACGGTCGAGATGGCCAAGTCTTCGGGTTAACGGCGTTTTCACTGGAAATATTCCGCCTGGCAAAAAAAAAACGAACACACACAGGCTTTTTAAATTTCGTCCGCCCCGATGGACTGCAACAACACTCGAAATGCCTACATTAAAAGAAACGATCGATTCATTTCACTTTCTCGATTGTTAATAACAATTATCTAACTAATTAAATTTCTAACGTAATAAATTAGACTTAATGGCGGTCAGGCATGGAGTACTGCAGCGTGGATGAACCCGCGACCGAAAATCATACCTGAGACAACGATTAATTACGACTTGACGGATAGGATAATGATATACTTTCGTGTTTTTAATTTGTGTGTGCGGGTCTACGGCGTACATTTGTGTGTGACGATGATCACCGGCCATTGTAAACGATAGCAAACACAACTTTTAAATGTCTTTTTTACTAGTTTGCGTCCATGTCACTTGTATAAACGTGATCAGGTACAATAAACGCGGGTTAATGATATCGCAGGAGCGCACGTGATGAAAGAACCAAGTGCAGGTTTCTCGTAGAGATGTTGACATGAGAGGTTTCATCGTAGTTGTTGGGTAGTTATGAAAAGTTAAATACCACTGAGAGTTTCCGTATATACAGGAATGCACAATAATTATTGTTCTTAACCGAAGAAACTAGATATATCGGTGTGTAAGCACTTGAAGTGTTGTTCAATGTTAATTTTCCGTTCGTTAAATTGCCACACAACTCCTTTTAATATTCTCCGCATGTCAACAAGAAACAAGAGCAAATAAAAAATTTTCTAACCGTAGTTTAAATAGTTCCACCGAATAGTTCGCTTACATTGTACTGAAAAAAAGTAATAATTCATTTGAATGTACAAGAAAAAAAATTGAGAAAAGTAGCGAGAGCAAATTGGGTAAGCAGGTCGGTCTGTCATGCTACAATTCACACTCAAATTTACAATGGGCTAGACAACAATTGTTAATGCAATTACAAATTATTAAAATGATGAGAATAACGATCCTAGGCATTCTCTAGGAGTAAATTTGAATGAAGACGAAGAAGTACAGTCGGAATTCGCCATTCAAAATTTTTTCATTTAGTCCGATCTGAACTTTTTCAACCGAAATTAAGTAAACAATTTAGTTTACGAAATATTTTTCCTAGATTAGCAATCAAAACCAGCCTTAAGAATTCCATTGTCTTGCACTCGTTTCTAGCAGTTCTAATCTAAAAGTCTACAAAAGAATTTCTGCTTTTCTATGAAAACTACCAGATTGATAGCAATTGATACGCATCAGAGTGTCACTCATTGGCGCAAACCCCTGCAAAGAAAGTATATATGAAATTCGCATGAACCAATTCGAGTTCCTTGTGTAACCGAACTGTCGAAAATTTGACGACTCGAACGGCGGCAAGTGAAACTTGTAATTACTCCGAGTGAAATTAAACAAAATGTCTAATTAAAAATAAGGTTGGCGATTCATAAAACGGTCGTGGAAAATACCAATACACTTGCAGACGAAAGCCCGTTCATATTTTCGTACCTTTCATTACTTCGAGTTCGAAACGGTTTGTCCTAGTAAAAGAGAAGGCAGGTTATGAATATTCACAAATATCCGTTTCTGTTCACTGTTATACAAGACCCCATGTCGCAGTTAAGTAATTTAGAAGCGATTGATAACACGGGAGATCATAGCCGTGAGTAACACTTTCCACTTGTTACGATGATCTCCCATATATCGTTTCCTATCATAACTCATCAGAATCAAATTAATCAGACAATGGCAAAGGTCAGATGCGTGTGTTTGCTCAACGCTCTGTAATTACTGACCGATTTTAACGGAACCTGTACCCGGCAGGTTATCGCACCACAAGTGTACCAGATGATTATAATTCATGTTCGGACCTTGAAACGTGGTCCTTCGGACGGGTCGAGTTCGATTTTGACCGCGAAGAAAGTGAAAGAATCCAACTGGAAGCTGCGAGCCAATTTATGTGCGAATCAATAAGTTTTCCTTTTCAGATGAGAATTTCCCACCTGATTGGTTTTCATAAAAAAGCGTTGTGGTCATCGCTCGTGAATACACTAAAATTTGAACATTTAGACCTTCTCATCTTTTCATATTCCGGGAAAGTTGCTAACGATACGGCAATGAGGAAGTTTTTCGCATTTATTCACAATCCATCGTTACTTAGGTCGACTTATTAAAATGTTTGTTTATGTAATTGTCCAATTATTGATTTTGCAGTGCATTTTTCACGTTATTAACCTCGCGATTCGCCGTGGGAACGGTTCTCGAAGCCGTTTTGTTTTTTTTCGCCAGAACTTTCCCAATTTTTAATGGAGCATCATTATTTACATTACCTATTTATTATCAATATTGTACGGTGCAATAGATATCTTATCTTAGAGCTTGTCTACTTTGCGATCGCCAGTTAAGATGGGACTTGGTGGCGGGCAGAAGTTTCTCTTTCCTATTTATTTTGTTCAGATCTTTCAACCTTATCTGTACTTATATATATATGTATTCTTATTTAGAATAGATACATTTAAATTTACACTTCAACAGGCATAGTCTAAGGTACTGCATTTGTATTACACTCGAACACAGGCCCGGTGAGAGTTGCAGTCGTATTTTTACCCAAGAAAATTAATCATTACACTTCAGACATATAAAACAAAACTCACATCAAAAAAGGTAATGATTTACATTCGTAATCCGTAAGAAAAATTGTGTAGTCACCGAGAACTACTTAATGTAAACTATTAACGGACGTGAGAACTGATTCGAAGATAAAACAACACCCCGGGTTAACAAACTGTGACCGAGAAAGATAGAAGGCAACTACAGGATCACCTGTCAACCTTTCAAAACATCTGTGTCTATCACTATCAGGGAAATAAGAGGTTAAAGCCTGAAATGAGGCACATAATCAGGAGCAGTAAAAGTAAATACTTCACACGGAATGAAGTGAATAGCTTTATTTTTATCACCAAAATCCCAGACTCAGTTAATAGTTTTGTCGAAAACCGCAACTGCTACTCCCATTGTTTCTGACGTTTATCATCAATAAATAAACGGATAAACAGTGAGTTAAACACAGAGAGAGAGAGAGAGAGACATACGCACACACACAGACACACAGGAATGAAAGTAAATGAGCTAGTATAAAAAACGAATTATTAATAAAAGAAATAAGGAGAAGGGAAATGAAAGTAAAGTAGAAAGGAAGTCCCGAGGTGTAATTTTGACAGTGCAAGTGTCAGTAACTATAATACGATGTGTCGTACAGATATGATGTATTGAATGTAATCAAAGAAAGTCGACATTTTTAGAGTCGTATAAATCACACGAGGGTACCTATCATTGTATAGGTACAGAGTCAAGGCGTTTAGCACGAGACTTAAAGCAAAACAAGTTTTTGACACCATGAAAGCATACTTTTAAACGAATACACACACACACACACAGACAAACATTAACACAGTTGTCAGGTTGCTTACTGAAGTGCGTCACATTTCACAAGGAACATGCCTATATAAGAAGTATTTAATTTTTAAGTATTTAAAAGCCGTTAAAACTTTATAGCGTTGATTGCATTCCATTAATTGAATTCCAAGTGTTCACAGGATTCTAAAAAATAATGTAGCAACCCGTTTGGTCTTCTCTCTCTCTTTCTCTCTGCCTCTCTCTCTCTACATATATATACATGTGTGTGTGTGTACATCTACCTGCCTTTACACTGGTAAACTGGTACCTCACCTCTGGTAAAATGAAATAAAATTTTCTGGTTATTTTTATGAGTTTTTAAGTGAATTCGAAACGTTTTGCCGGCATGAAAATACCGTTTAAATGTGCGATTCTTGTGTGTTACGTACAATTTCTGTACTAATTTCACCACGAGACTGACTGTCTGGCCGAAAGCGTTGCTCTACGAGAACTCTAATTCTGGTCTTTTAATTGGGGTGTTTAGGATGGAAATTTAATACTTGTAGACTTTCTGAATTCTCGTTTTGTGTCTGATTCGTCAAAGTGAAGAACTTGTCTTTCACATATGAACATACGCACGAGGAGTCGTGTACAAGTTACAAGTTCCCACTTCTACGAACAGGAGTCCTTTTCGAAGTTATTAGCGGTAGAAGACTCTCTAACCGAGTTCCTAGTTCTAACGGTGGGAGAGAGAACTTTTGTAGACGGGCCGTTACAACTCTACTATTATTGTGTTGCCACGGAGCGATTCTAAGTTGCATTAAGTCCCAATCTTCGGTCTTGAAGAGAACCGTACGTTTTATCAAAGACTACTCGTCACGTGCCAAACTCCAAAACTGATAATTTTGATCCAATTTTCACGTTTTTAAGTTTTCATATCGCCATGACTTTCACCACTAAAGCGTTTTGAAGTCAGTTGTTAAGTATTCATCAATCTGCAATAAGGCGATCGACAATTGGGAAAGCATCAAATCGTTAAGCATCGCTTTAATCTATTTGAAATCGGAGTGTTACTTACACTTACTAAGCGAAAGACCGCATTACGAGTGTTTATTAGTTTTTAACTTAGGAAAGTGTGCGAACATGAAACTTATAAACTGTACGCATGTACTCCAAGATTTACCACCCTTAAAAAAGTATGTACCAATACACGGAAAACTACTGGGCGTGTGTGAAATATACCATTATTTATTTCAATATTTTAATAACAAGTTTCTAAATCGATAGTTTTAACTATTCGAAAAAAAAAAACGGAGGAAACCTATTGGATCACCGTCGATCACAGTCGGTTAGGCCACCACATAAAACAACGCTACACTGCTATGAAAAAGTGTCAAAGTTTCACAGATAAACAAACAGGAATTAAACTTTCTTCACTTAATTATTAAACATTAGTGGCCGTTTCTAAACGGTTGTCACCAAAACGGACACCGAACGAAGCCGACTCAAACGAAAACCAGTGAAACAAGTTGGAACGTGCTATGGCACATGACCTTAACCAAAATTTTCATCGTCAGGGTTCAGTGGGATTGACAAAAAAATCACTCATTGTGAAGTTAAAGAGAGAGAGAGAGAGAGAGAAAAATAGAAAAACTCTTTTAACGGTGTTTCATTGTTAGAAAGTATTTCACAGTGGAAATTTCACACGGGGCACTCCGTGCTAGGCGTTAAACCGCAGAGAAATGTGATAATTGAGGAAGATAACACTGGAATATTTTTGTGAACTATTCCCGCATTTTACATTCAATGAACTATTCGCGGACTAGACCGGTTTTCTAGTCTTCTAGTCTTCTAGTCTAGACTTGCGCAGGGGCCTCCCCGGGGATCAGAGAGAGCTCCCGTGGTTTCTCCATCTGCTAAAGAATACATCCGTTCCAGGCAAACATGCTGGAATATTAAGCGCAATGACTCGAAATGACTCCCGGAAAGACGGTGACACAAGGAAATTACTGTTATGCTTACTAAACCCTTAATTTAGGAACCGCGGTGAAGTGATTTTTTTTGTCTTCTAGTGGCACCAACGGATGGCACGGGTTATGTCACACTTAAGTTACTTACCCTACGCAGTCGGATGTGTTCCTCGTCTCGTACTACACGTCCATGTCACAAATCTGAAAGAGGGAGAACGCACAATTGTCACCAGAAGAACGGTACTGGTTGGTTTATTAGAACACCCTGGGAAGAATTATGTATCAATTATTTATTACTCGAAAGCGACCGCAAAACCGGCGAAAGCCTCTCGCCCTACTCAGGTGGTTAATGTTATTGCTTCCTGTTGGGTCTCAATTATTTGCGCTTTTATATAACACTACTGAAATGGAAAATTAGACGAACATCGTCTTTGTTATTTTTTTCTTCCACTTAACCCGCCATTACAGTTGCTATGTATATATATATCGTTTATTTAGTGAGTTACCGTAAATTTTTGTAGAGTTATTGAACTTAATGGTAAGGTTGACCCGAACAAATATTTAGGTTCAATGTCAGGAGAGACGTGTTCGTAGATCGTCAGATACCAATTTTTCGGCTTCGTGTCACGACACTGTCATGCTCGTCAGAAGTTTTACTTCGTTCACCTTTTTGCGAGCACGACACAACTATAATTAAGTAAAAAATGTGTACTACTCCGGCAAGAGAATAACGTCACCTTGTCGCTTTGATCTTCTCACCACCGTTTTCCCAGTTCGAGATTTTTTATTGTAATTTTGCGGCAGACAAACGTTAATTACCACATTAAAACTTTTGTCTGATAACTTAATTGTAAATTCAAAACGAAAATGTCTCCTCATTGTCGATTGATGCGATTCATGTATTCACTACTTTCGAGTCACTAATTTTTCCACTACCGGCAGGTTCAGATGTAAAATAGTTTCTGGTAATACCGAATGAGTGGTGTAATTGTTTCAACACGAAACTGTTCGATAAATCGCTACTGAGTCGCTACTTATAAGACTTAATTTTAGTTCTCGGTAATCTTTTTGTGAATTAGTCATGTGGAGTTGCTTTTACGATTGTTTTCTTTGTCGTTTCCACTTGTTCGTAAACTTCTAAGAATGAGCTCTCGTAGTGTGCTTTTTTATTCACTTCTTCTTCCACATTTCATTTACTTTCATTTATATCACTTTTATTTATTTCCAGTCGTCCATAAGACTTCCACCCGACGTTTACATAAGCCTATTGTTTACGAACAAATAATTAACGATATTCATTTTTTTGTATTTCGAAATCAGAAGGTTATTTTAATGCAACGTGCAAAAATTTATTAAAAATGCCATTATGAAAGTGAAAGCACATAAGTAAAAGCTAAAAACTAATTACAATTACTTGTATGTACCGGGTCGTTTTATTTATTTTTATTATCATACAAATTTCAAACAAGTCACACTGTGTCGGATGTCGCTGTACACATTGGCCATGAATTTATCATAAACAATTTCACACACACACACAGAAATACATACACATGTTATTTATTTCCTGGTCGTAAGTTAGACCCTGCATTATTATTGCAACAAAATGAAAACAATTTTACCAGATACAATAATTTAAATTATAAATAATTTTCATGGTTTAAATTATTACTCTTCCTTATTGTGTTTTATATTATGTGTGTAAGAATTCTATTCTTTATATTGTTTACTTCATTCCCTGTTTAGTTTATTTGTGACAGATACATTCTTTTATATTTTTACTTATTTATTTGCAATTTTGTGTACTGCTGTACATCTATGTATGGGTACTATTATTTTATATGTATTACGTATACATTATATATACATAAACAGTTCCGATCAAATTTGAGTATCAGGAGTGGAAGTATTCCATGTTTCCGTCCACTGAGTAGAAAATATCAGAACGCCTCCTTGAATCGACTCATATTTTATTTGCACTAACTAGACTGTTACTAGACTGTTAGATACTACGTCAAGTGTCTGCCCTGTTTTCTGAATTTCTCTTATTTCTCAGTTCTGACAATATCATAAAACATAACCTAACCTAATCTCACGAGAAAAGCGTTGAAGTATTTGTGTCAGTTTTCTTAAAATGGTAGACAAAAATTCCATGTAATTACTCAGGAAAAAGTTAAGTGTAGCGTTGTGAGCGTTGTCTTTGCAGCATTTGGTTTGACTGACGTTGCCACCTGCGTTTTGTCTTTTTACGACAGCCTAAACTAATGAAACGGTAAATTTTTTTACGACATGTTGGACGCTAAGCAGGACGCTACAATGTAAGATAGTTAAATTGATAGTTAAATGACTTAAACTTATTGTTATTCACTCGAACGTCGAGTCAAATAACAACTAAAACTAAAAAACGGACGCTGAAAATGCGAAAGGAGATGAAAGAAGAGATGGGACTAATTGGTGTGGGAAGGAGATTTCGGTATCAGAATTTGGAAAAAACGGTTAAGACTAAAAGGACAAGGAAATATTTACGACATGAACACAACTCAAGAAGTACGAATGGAAATATCCGTGCATTCAAGAAATTTTTGAACATTTACCCGGACATATTAGAAATTTAAACAAGACGCCGGTGTATTTAAATGGATTTTTTAGAAATCAAGTTTGGTTGTGAAGTAACCACCTCGACCAACTGTCGAACTTCTATGACTTCCCCGCATTTTCTTTTCTGTATTTCACTTTTACCAGTTGTCCAGTTGTAGAATTAGAAGTTGATGTAAATTAAATCGATTCAAGTTAAAATTATGAATTACGAAATACGAGTTGTTACATGTAATAATTGAGTTGAGACTCGTCCACGGAAAATGCATACATACATAAATAGCGTTTTCGACTAACCCCGGGCAGGCAGTAAAATAACTTCTCGTCGGTTGTCTTCTCATGATTTTCTCAAATTCGAACATTTATTTAATAGTTAATGGCCTGGCAATCTATTGATTGAAATAGCCCCGGACTGACGTGGGTGATATTTTCAAAGTAACTTCACTGACCGTTTCCCTCAACTCATTTAGAAATCTTTCTTGAATTAATGCAGGAATATTAGACAAGAAAAGAAATTCATTCCGATATACTACTCATTATTAATTTATTATAATTTTTTATCGAGGCATCGTAGAATAAAAAATTATTTCCTGTACACGTGCATCTCATTCCTATAAAGTGTTTTAAATGAGAACGCCGTTTAGATGATAGTTATTATGAATTACATTACATTCTCATGGATGAAATTAATCGCTTGTAAAAAAAAAAGTTTGTACCGGAACATCAAAAACATAAAAACTAAAGTTGTGATTGAGTGTTAAGAAACTGAAACTCAGTTAGTAAGGCCGTGGTGTGTGAGCGTTTCTCTTAACATATTATACTTGTTGCATACGCATTGGTGCCTTGGATTCACGGTTAGTATATCGTATATATAATATTTTAGTATATCGCCATTTTGTGTCACTCCGAACCTGATCAGTTTTGGCAACGTACCTTAGCCTTGTAATGAAGGACGACTCAATTCATGTTAATAATGGACATGGAGCAAATCAATTTTGTCAGATGTATCGATTTTAATGCACTCTCAGTGAAACACTTTTTAATGTTCTCTAAGAGCAACCATTACGATTTTCAGGCGTGAGCTGCCCTTTTTACGAAATTGCCATATGTTATTAACAATTTTCATGCTTCGGCCGTGGACTTGGTGGAAAGAAATTATGTACGAAAATTTTTGAAGTTGTGGCCCGTTATTGTGTCTGTGCGCAATTAACACGGTTCGTAAAATCATGGCTGTAATGAAAGTTTCGACGACAATATGCGAAAGAAAGTTTCATTCCCGACTCGTTTATATATAAATTTTATTCATCAACAACCAGTGTTTGATTTTATTAAATAGAATTACGTGTACCATTTATATATTTATTCACATCGGTACAACGTGGATTGAATGCAGCTGCCATTCAATACTTAAGCTCCTGGAGAACCGTTACTCCTGCCGACCAAAAGTCTATACTATTTGTTAGGATTTTAATGGTAAAATTAATTGTGTGCAATTTCCTATTACTCATCATCGCAAATAATAGTGTTGTAATAATTACAAAAAATTAGGATTCCCCATATTACAAATTATATAACAAAAGTATCATCGAAGATGCAATAGTTGAATAACAGCGTTCTGAAATAGCATCATATACAATTATTAAGTGTGCCATAATAACAAGGTAATGTAAAAAATTAGTTATAATAAAATATAATGAAAACAATAGTGAGAACTAAAACAAATTTGTGTCGTCGCTGCCTAGTCTGTACCAACTCTCAGATGACAACACCTCGTCATTCCACTAATATACCATCTCGTACATATACAGTCTTTGGTGAAACATCTCCTGGAAGTTACGAAGTTGAGGTAGATTTAAGAAATTATATAGGAATTTTGTTAAGTAGCTTCCCCGACTAATAACACACAGACGGTTATTAGTTGTGTACATAGTTATTAGCCGGTTCCCGTTATTTACAATCGACAATACGACAAAATGAGGCGGTTTCTGTTACAAAACACGTTCTCGTAGTTCCCATGCCCTGGGTCCTGGGTAACGACCAACTCGGATGAGACGAGTTTTGAGGAAACTGAAAAATCGCACACGTGAAAGCCGAGATGGATGAGACGAGTAATCACGGGACGAGTGGGAAAGTCCATTTGAAAATGTGGGAGGAGAGGAACGTAACTTAATTAAATGAGAACTTAAGTTTAATAAGAAGGCCGACGTGTCGAGCAAAAGCAGCGCGAGGCAAATAATCAAATGAGATTGACACGGTTCAATGGAAAACCAGAGAAAGTGATTATGATAAATCTCCCGAGTTTAATTTTTCCTACGGTGACTGAAACAAGTGTGAAACATTCCGTGCCCACCCACAAAGGCTTTATTACGATTTATGGTAGTTGGAAGTGATGTTTCCGAAGTGTCGAGCCCGGGCATTCATTCCGAAATCATGTCCGAATTGATTGATGAATTGTAATTGTCACAAAATCGCATCTTCGAGTCGCATAATCAATTTGCTAAGGATGTGGAGCACACGCGTCAACGGAGACTTCACGTGTCCCTCTCACTATTTATGCTTTCGACGTGACCAACTCTTTCACACAGGTACCAAAACGTACATAATAAATTTCTCGTAAAAAAATCGAATAAAACAGCAGGGGAGGAGGACTGGCCGGACAAGAACCGAACGACACCGGCTCTTTTTCTCACAAATCGCTTTAACGAAATTTTGGCGGTCGTCTGGTTACTGGTTCCTTATTAATTAATTTCCCATTAGTTCGCGGCCGTGTTTCATTATAAGCGAATATTTGCACAGCAGTCGATTCACGAGATATCCATAAGTGGCAATTACATAAACCGAATTTTATTAATCAACGACCGATGATGCCGAGTCGTCGGCCTAATTTACTGTCGACTCGTGTTTGGGCGTCCCAACTATCACTCCGACAATCCCATTCTGGAACATTTACCGTTGTCAACTAATTTCACTACTAAACTAATTTCCGACGACCCGGAATGAAGTAACCATTTGAGCAGGAGAAGAAATTTACCCACGCTACCGATCAAGTTCACCGATTCTCACAGGAATGGGGTTCGTGACCGTGCAAATTGTCTTTCTTTAAATCACGATTAGACGCTGTATAAGAGAAATAAAAAAAAATTTAAAGAGTGAATAGGAGAAAAGAAAAATAGAAAAGTAACGAAAAAGTAATAATTTTCCAAAATTGCACCGGACGAAATATCGTTGAATTACATTTTGGACTGACGGACGAATAGACGTGGCAAAGTCAAATTATTTAGCGCTAAAGTGAATCTAATTCGTTTCTGTCTTTCCTCTTTCTACTTATTTTCACTTGGTTCAATCCGATCGGTCGGGGACAAGAACAAAAAAAAAAGAAAGTTTTCGGGGCCGTTGCAAAAGGCACGGGAAAGTGGCAATTACGTCCCTTCGGGTCCCTCTTAATCGATTTCCCATTATAATTGTGCGAGACCGTTCGTTCGAGTTGACCCTAGTACTAATGCAAGGGTCTCAGGCATTCATTTATCAGCAATTCGATACGAGACTATTTGTTGATATAAATACTAGTATTGTGAGAAAATGAGTGACGAGATACGGATTCGATTCGACTTTCACTGAAACAAAACAAAAATTTTTGTCCCGTGAAATGGGAATGGTCGCAAACAGGGCGACATTGACTTTCAACCAACCGAATCCCCGGTAAATAAACTATTGTAAAAAATTTATTAATTATATGTAGATCTTACGCAAAGGTTACGAAAACCGTGAATTAATCATAAATCCTCTTGCCCCTTCCGTGGATTCTGCAACTCTGCCACCTTTGTCTTCTTCCCATACAACCTTGACACGACACCGACAAACGTGCAAATTTGTCACAGGTACCTTTGCGTTAGTTGAAATCAAATTAGCGTGGAGAAATAACTGAGAAAAATATTATTATCTAAGAAAAATAATGTAAAAATTTCACGCTCGTGCATTTCCCTCAACCCCATTGAAAAAAATCGTATATAATACAGCGAGATCTCGCTCCTCCTGACCTTACTTTACTAACATTGCCATGAGAAATGCCTTTGTCCGTACAAACACGTTGAATGTCAGGTATTTAAAAATTTGTTTTTCCTGTAGTTGCGTCACGGTACCTCATATAGCACCTCAGTCAGTTCAATCCGTACATTTCGTGTTTCGATGTTCATTCCAGAATGTGATTGAATATTTAGAATGATCCAATGGAGTTTTACTGGAAAGTTGGGCCCCCAGAAAGTTCTCTCGCTTTCTTCGGTCTCGCAAAAACCTTGTTTATTTTTTTTTGCCCGAGCGAATAGTTAAACAATCTTTCGCCAATTAAAAAGATCAATAATAAGTTAATAACTCATTCGGTGCTGTCCGTCTGTTTATCGGGCATCGTTTCGTAAAGAAAAAAAATGATCTAATAGAAAGGAAAAGGTGAAAATATTCTTTTTTTATAGCTGATTATTAAGGAAAAGATTCACGTGCTTGCAGTGAAGGTGCACTTTCTAAGCCCGGAGCCGCTCCAACAAGACTGCACTGCTGGGTTGGTTAAGAAAAAGGCTAATTACCCGTGTACGCAATAGAATTTGCATATTTGTTAGCAGAAGATAAACGTTTCACATTTGGAAAATCGAATGTTGTCCGAACATCACTCATAAAAATTAATAAGTAAACATTATTAACGGCAACGAGTTTGCATACTCGACGATCCTTCAAACGAGACATCGAAAGGTACACCACCAGGTACAGGTGGAGAGATTCATTGCTATTATTCACTAATAAAAATTCATGTATTATGGAACGAAACGATTTTGTAATCGTTCTGTTCGACAGATGAAGGAGAATTCACGAAGCACGTGACGTATCTCGATTGTTCCTTTAAATTAGATTCTTTTAACCAGTGATAACAAATCAAAGTATCAGTCAGCGATTGGAACCCCTACGGTGATGAGTTTGCTAAATATCACCGTACAATTGACTTTCACGAGCAGTACCCGATTAGTCAAATGCAATTTGTCGACATCTACCCAGCCCTACGGTCGTTCAATACAAATAAGAAGACGATGAGGTTGACAAGGAAAGTTCTGCAGGAAGTCGAGGTTCCGAGATAAACCTCACGTGTCTCCATTGCTGCTCCGTGGGTTTTACAATGAAAATTCTCCCAGATAAATGTAAAATCAGTGATCACAATGAAACTTAAGAATTTGCCTCGAAGCGGAAACGGAAACTCCACGACGACACCGTTCAACGTGATCTTTTTGCTGTTGGGTGTGTAAAAACACTCGGTCGTACGTCACAACGGAAAAATGAATTTCACCGTTTTAACGATCACGCGCCTGTTGTTTGAGTTCTGCTAATTGAAAAGCCTAGTTACATCAATCAGAAACAATTGACAGACACTTGTTTTCCTTTGAATGTGATTATTTATGGGAAAATGAAAACATAAACACCGAGTCATCGATCACATCATCGATGCATAATCATTCCCCTGTTTCGTTTTCCCACATCCGAGAGTTAATTAATCGTCAGACTATTAACATCGTTACAATGCTATTGCCCTTGAGTCGTGCGTTTTTCTCCTACTCTCCTCATCCGGAGTACTACCCGTGTAACGGATTGTTATTGAATAATAAAAGTACGGGTCCGGTGTTCGGTACCCGGGAGGGTGGCACAAAACCGACGAATGCATCTACGTAAACTTTCCCCGTCGAATTACACGATTATTAAACCTGTTGATGGGTGTGCTCGTGTACTCATAAGTTCGATCGACGATTTCTGAACAATCCGCGATTGTGTCATTCAATGTGGTTCATTTCAGCGGTTGAATTTCAATTCGAGAACGACGCCGAAACTTTCTCTTCCATTCGTCAAAAGGAAAATACATATTCTCGGTGTAATAAAATTTGCAGAATAAAAAAAAATAGTAACGTTACGACCAGAGGAAGTAATTAGTAATGTCACAAGGCCTGTCACGCCTGAGACCGTTGCGGCCAAGGGACACCCGTCAATGCTCTTTCGTACTCAAATATTTTGATTACATTTGAAGGTTTTGTATAATTCTAACCTTTTCCTCTTGCTCTTGTGTTTTGTTCAACATTGACAAACAACAAAAAAGTCTTCGACCGAGGACGCGATTTCGATAGTCAATATTTAACTTTTAAGTTCGTTTCACCCGTTAAATTTATACTAGTATTATTATGTTAGTGAACCAGGACCTCTCTTAACGGATGATACGAAACGTTGAAATGTTGTAATGAACCGTCAAAAATTCATTAAGCAGTAATTTATTTAAATTGAAAAACCGTATACATTATTTTAAATTATTCGCAGAGAAAACGGTTTAGGAAAGTACCGTAATGCGGTAGGGCCTCACGTACGAGATGAATAACTTTGTCTACCTGGATTCTGACTACCTGTATTCGTACCTGAAACAATTTGGCAAAACACGGTGCCGTACTTGGTCAACAGTTTCATCAGAAGAACCAACCGGATATTTTCTTTTTAAAATTTGATGGAGTTTGGAAGATTCTTTTTGATCGCCCACAGGATTTCGTGTACAGGTGAACCTGCTCGCCAACCATTGTGGAAAATGTCGTCTTTATTACACGGTGGAACGCCGCAGGGGACTTTTTTCTTCAACGTTAAAAAGTCGAAACCAACCGTGCCATTTTTCTCGGTCCATTTAATGTCGAGGAATTAGGGAAGGCATCTGTTACGCTGCCGTAATTTTGAATTAGATGAAAAGCCATCTAATCTTTGCTTTTCCACGTTTCCAACTTTGCCAGAAGTAGTTCGACACCGAGGTGACTCGGTAGTTTGCCATCTTCGGCTAATGCAACTCAGCTGTGCAATTCGCATTTTAAAATTTCAGAGTTGTGAGACTTTTTTTGTGAAAGGCTAACTAACTCGTACTCGAGTGAGTTTATCGTGGGACTGACACAAGTTCACGTGCACAATAAAATAAAGGGTCAAATGTTTCCGAGGAAAGAAATAAGATCCGTTGATGAGCTCGAGAAGAAGAAAAATAACAAAATACTCTTTTGATTTCTCTTTTAATAAGTTTTTCGTTACCCCAAAACTAAACGCGTCGAGTGTTACTATTTCTTTTTTCTCTAGTTAACGTACGTGAGGATGGATATGAAACTACTTCGATTGACTAATTGACCGCCAGAATAAATCTCAAATATGCCTAATGAATTCGATATTATTATTGCAATTACTTAAGGAATTTGACCTTAATAGGATTGCGGTTCATAATTTGTTTAAAATAATATGTTTGGCACGACGGTACTCATTTCTATTTCTAGGAAAACAATTTAAGCAGAAAACCGCTCCACATAGGAAAGTTTCTAAAATCCGTCCTAATGCATCCTCTTCGTTAGTAAGAAAGAAACAACGCCAGACGAATAAAAAAAACTCTACTTGCGGTTCGCAGAAAGTACACAAGTCGAATTTAATAAATAGAAATTATCGGTTTGATGAATAACTGAAGTGTATTACTAATTTCGACCGTTTGTAACAGAAACACAATTACGGCGGGGTCTTAAAAAACTTTGGAAGACCACGTTTGAGGGATACTCCTCATTAACACATGTTTTATATATTTATTAAAGAGAGAAACTAAGTTCATTAAAAGTACTTGTAAATAATTTCAAGTGCTTAATAATACTAATGGTAATTGATAATGTGCAAAACACAGAACCTACGATGTTAACATGTGGTTATCCAAATTCAAAAAAATCTCACGGGATGTGGGACACCTCGTGTACATGTCGTGAGGGCAAACCTTTCGTGAACAATGCGAAAGACACGGCAATAGCAGTTTTCCTAGGTTCCGCCGCATTACTCTCTCATTCTTATTCAAAGTCGGCACTCTAAGGTTAGCACGGATTTGGATTTTCGTGTCAAAGTGAAAATTTGACGAGGTCTGTTCCGCCAAACTGAGTTCCCAAATATATGAAAAGAAAAGAAAACAACAACATTCACCCAAATTACACAAAGGGAAACTTGACTACTTCATCTCAGACAAAAGAATACACATGACCGTCATTATAACCGCGAGTAGCATCAGTTTTCGTGGGTGTAATTAGGTTAGAAACGCCATTGTTTATATTTTTATAAAAGATGCAAAAATAAGAGAGAGAGAAAAAATAACGAACATTGAACATCGACCATTGTAGTTGGCTTGTAAAGGTTATGGTAGTGTGCGTTAACGACTATTACACAAAGGAGCATTTTCACATATCACTTTCTATTTATTCACTTTGGATAGATCAAATTTAAATTTAATAATCTGTTGAGAAGCTGCATGAAACTTAATGTCACTTTTTCTTTGGTCCCCTTCAGGTCACAATTTTCCGTAAATCATTCCGTAAATCACTTTCTATGAAATAATTGTTGACCGGCCTAAGGGGACATGTTTAAACAGTGTTTGTTATTTCTTTTTCCTGTTTTGTTTAACCACCAATAAACATACATGTACGATTTTAATACATAATAAATGTTAGCTCTGGGGTCAAATCTGTCACCGCCACTCACCTTCGTTCGGTACCCAACTACTTCTGCCAACTATCTTGTACATCGGCAGATCGTTAGGACGTTAAGTGTCACACTTTGCGACAGAATTGTCGTTACATTTCCACCCGTGTAACTTTCTAGAAAAATTTTATTTCACTACAAAACTTTTACTCCTTTTACTCATTCTCCAGTTTCTTGTACTCACACTTTAAATGAAAATGAAGCTCAAATTCATGAAATTATTATACGTTTATGCACAACAAAATTAAATAATTTTCTGTGGATTTTAAAAATTCTCTCACATCGCTTTCGTTTTATATTTTAATGGTTGACTTTAATCGACATCGACAAAAGTTGAATACAACGATGGATTAACTTAAACAAAGGTAAATAAGAGTCCTGAGAATGTTGGAAGAGAAGTTCCGCATCGAAACATTCCGTACTTATTCATTTCATTTCAACCTCGAAAGGTTGCAAGTCAAGTAACTCTATAGAAAATTTGTTTATCATTATATTCATTACATTGTGGTCTATATATATGTATAGGTCGACGTAAGGTCGATGTGCAGAACTACAATTACATTGAGTTGATGCGAATCAAATTCTGTTTAAATAATTTATTGTATACCATGCATGATGTCGTGCCTCCTAGTGGAAGTAGAATTTTCTGCTGGATGTACCGGTCTTCTAAGGACATTACTGTCTTATTAGTTTTGGCTTGTTAAGCTTGCTGTTAGTTCGGGTGATCAAATTAAATGAATAATTCTAAATAAATCCAATAGACTTTTCACAGTTTTATGCGCCAGATTTTTATTAATGTCGTAATGTAAAATTTCTGACAAACTCCTGATAAAACGAAGTGATCTTGAAGATACACGATAACGTGAAGAGGTACTTAATCTTTCCCCTCAAGTTAAGAAATAATACTCATATCTTTACAAATATTAAAAGTTAATTGCTAAAAAAATATGATATCTAAAATTTAAAAAATGTGATTAATCTATTCCTGAACGACGCGCAAAGACAACATATTAAATATTGCATTGGCTAATTTAAAAAATATAAAAATTTCTGGTTTTATTAAATATTTATGTGATAAATTAAAACTGGATATTATATTATCGCCTCGTCTCCGTTGTAAACTTGACAGCTTTTTCTGTAATATATTTTTGGTGGTTGATAGTTTCGGAACAGTACCTAGCTCTACTGACCTAATAATAACTCGATTGGTGTGATGAATGCTACGTTTTTTTACAATAGTAAAAAAAATTTAAAGCGTTATAACGAGTATTATTAATAGGTTTAATATATCCCCACGTTATTTATACTAAAAATAAATATATTTTACCTGTGGTTCGAGTCAGTGTTCCACTCTCCTACCATGTATCACAAATTTTGAATATTATTTGTCGCAGTAATAAATTTTACAATTCACCAACTTGGATCAGATTGTCTGAAATGAACATTTCGAAACACATCGAAGTGTATCAGACGACGACTAAACTATTTGAAAAAAAAAATAAAAACACACGAAACGGTCATTCCACTCGCGAGTACAGTTTGATACTGGTAACGGGTACTTCTACCGTGCCTGATATCGCAGCCGTTGACGTTAGAGCGCAGGTACATCGACCAAGTTAACAATCAAAACAACTTTGTTTTGTTTCCAACATTCGTAACTGTGCTCGACACCGGTCGACTAGTTTAAGGTTTCGGTAGTTCCGGACAATTCCATTTGACTGAACATCTCGGATTTTTAACGACGTCAACTTCAATAATATTGAAGTTTATAAATGCAAAATGTGGTGTTCCCTAATGACGATTCAAACGGTTAATACAAAATAAAACAAACAAGTTTTCCAAAATTACAGCTTGTTCTTCGGGTTATTCAGCGGGGAGCAATAGGGAACTACCGAGTAATATTCGTTGCCGTGAGTGAAACACAGGGGGAATATATTCAAATTAGATACAATGGTTATACTGTATAATATTATGTACCGTATTATTTTAAAGTGATATACGTAAGCTGGGTTTCCTATTACTATGCCTGAAAATAATTTTCTCTTCATATTTAATTGCTATATTTTAACGTATATTCTTCATCATACTTTTCATCTCATTAAGGACTCCTTCATCTCACATACCTTACATATATACATATATTCTGCTACGAGAATTGGTGTCTAATTTACCGTACATAACAGTAAATGACTTATTCATAATGACATGTTTAGAGAAGAGAAGAATTACATTATAAAAAATTAATTCAGCAGCCTTCACTTTTGTGTTTATACTTACAGCTTACACTTCAGTATGGCGTGTCATCGTTAGTTACGTGTATTAATTCATGTAATAAAATTATTCGGTTTGAGTTTTCAAGTAATATTAATAAAAATAATTTTTAATGCATAAAAATTGAAAAATATAAAACTAAAAAATTAAATTAAATAAATGACATAATATTGATGTCATAATTGAAATGTCATAAAAATGACATTTATGACTTGTAAACTTATTAATATTTTTAAATATTATTTAAACATATATATTACGTCTCTTACTGTAATATTATGTATTTAATTGTTGCATTTGTTTTATATATTATATGAATATTCTATTTTTTTTTGTCGACTGAATCATTCAATTTTTTTTATAACTTTGGCTTGGATAATTATTATTCGGTGTGTAGAATTTAAGAGCGAATCTTTCAGGTAGGACACAATCAGAAATACAATTAAAAAAGTCTCTCATTGTAGATTTAGTGGCCATTCATTGTCACCGGGAGCAAAGTGCAAGTGTGAAAATGTCACGAACCAAGAGCAAATAATAGATGATGAAAAAATAGACACATACGTTCTGGACAAGATTTTAACATGCATTCGGTCTAGGAAGTGCCAGAGTCAGTTCATTGCACATTCAGCCGAGAATCGCGCGTGTCTTTTCAATCACTTAAGTAGACCACAATTCTGGTTTCTAGTCAAATCGCCAAATTCTATTACTGTTCAACTCAGGTAAAACTAAACATTAATTTTAATAATAATTATAACAACCGAATGCTCTTCTGTTTTTTCTAACCATGTCGCTGGTCTTCGTTCAAAACTGTCTCGTGAAGATTGTTCTTTCGGTTTAAAATTGTCGATACGGACCGATTCTGTAACCTCTAGAGTAGGAAACACCCAATTTTTTCTAAACAAGATTTAATTACAAGATTCGATCTCGCGTCACGGCCCACCAAAACTGTTTTAATACAAAGAAATAAGTCAAAGCATGGGGATTTTAGTAGGTTTTCATATTTCGAGTCCGCACAATTGAAGTATTGAAAATCGAATTCAATACGCTACTTAAACCGTAAACCATTACTTTCGTTTTAAATAGTAGCAGAGTCACATAACCGGCGGCGACAAAAATTAAAACTCAAAAAACCTGAACTTTTGCGTAAACATTAGACATTTTATTCAATTTAATAAAGTGTTATGCTTTACAGAAAATATTCTACATGTAAAAAAGAATGATAGTTTAGCTATTCATGAAAGTTTCATACTTGATTTAAATCAGAGTTTGATGCCACTCGACGCAGTCTTGATGTATAATTAGATTAATAGAATTAATGATTTCATAAAATATGCCCTGCAGTTGCGAAAATCCTTCTATAGTGCAAACAGCTGTCTGTTAAATCATTTATATTTTTTTGGTGCGTAAGAAGTGACTGTGTGTGTGAATAGGAGTGCATAATTCGTACAATGTAATTTTTATTAAATATTTATAAAAAATCTTGTTATGAAGTGTATACAAATATCAACTGGTCCTGAACCTTGTGTGAAAATTCGCCTAAAAAATACAAATAATATTCCAAAAATAGTACATTAAAGTACATATACAATATTATAATTTATTTAGAGTAAAGTGGGTGTTTTTGAATTGTCGTGAACTGGAACACAGATCACAATGAAGTAATTTATTTTAAGTACATAAATGCAAATAATACATAGCTTAGACAATTGTAATCTATCCATCTTAATTCTTATGGAATCAAATTAAAAAAAATTTTCTCTATTATAATAATAATATAAAGCTGACTTATATTGATTGGAATGTACCTGCTCCTGTGTTTCAGGTACCAGAGGAGCGAGTACATTTTTTTTTTCAAATCACTGGAAAAATATGCATATCGACAAAAGAATGGATTTTATAACAAATATATTAGCAGTAATGTGCTTGTTGTGTGAGTATTCAGCCGATATCAATTGCACTTGTGTAAATTTCTTGTCTCACTCAGCACAAGCGGGAATACGAGACTCAGGAAGTGACAATGACGTGACAATCGTTTTTAATTATTTTACAACTAACGTTTCAATTACATCGTACTGTTATTTAAAGCAATGTCAAGGACAAACAATAACTTAACGGATCGTAATTGATGATTGTTAATGCAGACAACAATTGACATTTAAAATTGAACAAAATTCTCGGTTAAGAGCAACATGTTAGAGGTTAATAGTCTTTCAACTAATAAACGTCAAACAGAATGAAACAGACGAATCTCAATACCTTTCATGCTCATTAATGTTTCAACTAAAATTATATTCATTATGCATTAACACCTCCATAATCTTTAATTACCATAAACAAATACATTGAGCCTAGTATATATTGTACTAATTAAGGGGTGAGCTGAATTTACGTTCTCCGCGTGAACGTGTACAATAAATAAATAAAATGAAAACATTACACTTATTAATACTGTTCGTTTCAGCAAGAATTTTGGCAGCTTCAGCTTATCAGGATTTCAAAGACAGGTAATAATTATCAATGAATTAAAGAACTTTAACAATCGTACATTATACTACAACACGCGTTCTTTATTCATATTTTACAATTGAAAACAAAGTAGACTTTAGAATGGTTAAAAGATTCACAAAAACTTATTTATAAATAATTGAGTGGTCAACAAGACATTCATATTAACAGTGCACTTTTTTCTTAAAACATTTTTTGTTTATGGTACCCATACAAAACTCAAATGTTTAAATTTAAGGCATTTCATGGAACGAAACCTCATGGATAAATATGACAGACGACTGACCTCTCAAGTTGTGACACACCCCGAGTCCAACCGTATCAGTCCAAAGCCTTACTTTCGTGAAAGAAATGACACTGGAGAAAGGCACCATATGTCGAGTGGTGAAAACAAAGAAACCGATAAAGTTAGGGTAATTAAAACGCAGGGCAGAGGAATGATGGAAATTAGGAGAGGAGAAACGGTTAACATACCAAATTCTCTGACCCAAAAAGAGGTAATGTGTCACAAGATGACATGTGTCTCCAAACAATACGTAACAACCTAGCCTAGTTTCTTTCTGTAAAATTTTTGTATTCATCTCAGACCATGAGAATGAGTGACAACTCCAAAGTTCTCACAGACCGAGCGAGGTACAAAATGAAGAAAAATGGCAGAGCGCTCGGGATGAGGAAACATCGGAATGCGTGCAAAAGGCTGTGCCCCCCAAATCGGAAGGTGGTGGCTCCAAAGGGCCAGAATTTTGTTATTCTACCTCACCCGTGCCCTCCGAATAGGTAAAAAAATGTCAGACCAGCAGGTATCGTCAGTGTCATCTCGAAAGTGCATTATTTGAAAACCGACACTTGCTTTCCAGTAAATGGAACCAGCTGTCAGGACCACAGCCTGGCGATATGATTCACGAAGGTACTCATTTGGTAACAGGAACCATGGGAATGAATAACAAACACTGCCAGTACCAGTACGAAGTTTCAGGTAATCTCTCTTCGACACTTTGGTATTCACTGCTCTACATTTCAGCAGGCTCTACAATTACGATTGATAATTGACGATTGATCTCTTGATAAAGAAGTTGAAGTCTTGAATTAACCATTTTGATTTTTTTCAATCATCTCTTCTGGCACGTGAGCTGCCCGTGAAGATTGACAATCAAAATTTGTCATCAGAAATCAACCCTTGACCGAAATTATGGTAATTTCCAATGCAGTTTTCCAGGGCAAGGTCGGACCCAATAATAACTGCACAGATTTAGCATGTGGTAATTTCTTCTTCCCATTAAATCATTTTAAATCGATTTTACTAGTATCTCATTTCAATAAGTAATTGGAAGCACCAGGAAACCGACATTAAGTTTAAATTTCTGTCGTGTCGTTTAGTCCTTTTTCCCTTAACAATTGAAGCACAATGAAAACATTTAAACAATGTCAACATTGTTAACAATTAAACTTGTAGTTCGTAGCTGTGAATATTTAAAGCCATTCCAGAATGGAACAAGAATTAAGTGCAGCAATGGCAATACTTGGGGCTCCAACTGCACCGTTTTTTGCGGCAAGGGAAGAAAGGCAGAGGGCCCTACAACGATGGAATGCCAGGATGATCTGACGTGGTCGAATCCAATTCCAAAATGCAAAAGTGAGAACATTCAAATATTTCTGCAAACATTCAAACAACTTAATAAAAATATTGTTGCACTCACACCAGGTGTCCGAACTTGCTCCATGCCAAAAATTAAAAGTAATTCGAGGATTTGGTGTCAGACGGCTAATTTGATTCCAACGCGAGGCGATTCCATTCCAGAAGGTTCCAGCTGCAGATTTTACAAGAATGGTAAAATCATTGCCATCACTTGCAAGAAGGGAATTTGGAGAGGCATCAGAAAAATAAAACAAACTCATTAGCAAGAAGTCCAAATACCCTATTAGCATCAAACTGATTGGTTGCTGTACAAGAATTACAGAACTAAATTTTTGTAAAGAAAATAATGTGCCATTCAAAAAACTTATTATCTATTTTAATTACTATAATACCATTGCAGTAACTTCAATATATTTTATTTATATGTATTTACACAAACAGTGTAAGCCTTACAAAAACATTAATTGCAGCAATTTAAGAATATTTTGCAGCAGTTAGACAAAAATCTACCTGCATTAACACAGGCACATGACAAGTAGCAATAGGATTGATAAAGTTTTAAATTCCTTAATCAGTTGTGGCTAATCTTAATTATAAATCAGTACATTAAAAATTGTTTAACAAAAATAACTTATTTTAGCTCTGCTATTAAACATTATGTTATATCAGTGTTCATAGTCAAAGCAATAAAGAAAAAGTTATGCAAATATTTATTGTTATGAATTATTTAATGTATAATGGCAGGAAAAAAAAGGACTTAAAGGCCAACTATGAAAACAAAAAAATTAAAAGAATTTGACTCCTTTACTATCATCAAACATCATTATTTCTGCCTTGTTTTCCTCCTCCAATTTCTTTAAGACTTTTAAAAGTACATCTTCTTCTAAATGATAAAAGATTTCATCTGTTGTGTTTTCTCCTTCGGCAAGTTCATAAAGAGTGCACACACTTCCTATAAAACCATTATTTGATGCCCATCTGTACACAGCAGAACTCAACTCTTCTAATGGCTCCCAGTAAATGTACCACCGATTCTTTGACTTGTCAATGAATTCTGCATGACCTGTCTTACTCAGCTCTTCCATTATTTTAATAATTCCTTCAACACTTAATTGTCTGTTTATGGTTGTGTTACGAAAAAGAGGAGTCTGTTGAGCTTCTCTCACATCTAAAAGACTTTGTTTCTTGGCTTTCAAGTAATCCAGAACAAGTTGCTTCCATGCTTGTAACTGCTGCTTTAAAGTTTCACTGTTTAATTGAATTCTAAAAGAGATGATTAAAAAAGACTTACATTAGATAGAAATTGTACAACGAGGGTAGGTAAAGAGAAAATACATAATTGATGATTATTTCATTATTCATACTAAATTCAAACATACGTAAAAAAAGGTGGAAAATTATATTGCCACGGCCATTCGAAGTCCTCTTCCATAGTTTTCAACTTTAACCCGTACTATTTTGTCACTTAAAAATAAGAATTAATGACTTTAGTCGGAAACCTGACAAATTCATTGCATCAAACGAAGTGGCACAAGACATCATTAGCAACAGTTCAACACACAGTATGGATAGTAGTATTTAATGTTACGCGGCATAACAAACTTTTATCGGAGAAAAAGAATATATTTTGTTATAGCTTATTTTTAAATACCTATAAAATGGGTATCGTCCATAAAAAAATGATTGTATAAAAGGTTCATATCAACATGTGTTGCACTGTAACTGTTTCACTGTTTCACTGCCTAGACGTGTCATTTGATTAGGAGAAGAAAACATTGGTTTTGCAGCTGTTTGCTAAATGTGATCTATCGACACCATGTCCGGCTTAATAAATAAATCCGTTACATGTAATGCAGTAAGATATATCACTCAAGTGAGAGTAAGTACTTTGTTTTTGCTTGCCGTATAATATTTATTTGCAATGCATAAGACAACTAATCCATTTTCAGAGTATATGTAATTCTTCTAATCTAAGAAGTGATAAGGTGCCAGAAAAATACCTACCAAAAAATTTAATTCCCGAAAACCTAGAGCAACCAAAAGGTGAGGTATATGACGCAAAACCATTTAAAATGAAACTAGAGGCTAACAAAAAATATTCCTGGTGCTGTTGCGGTCACAGCAAATCACAGGTAAAAATAATAAAATTATGAAATATTAAAAATTAAAAATTAAATATTACAAGTATGTGGAATATTATGTATTCATTTACATAAAATATGTTACAAAACTTACATCACACCAAATTTACAGCCTTTATGTGATGGAACACATAAAATTGAAAATCTTAAAATTAAAATAAAGCCAGTTCTATTTATGGTTGATGAAACTAAGGAGTACTGGATTTGTAATTGTAAACAAACTTTACATAGACCTTTCTGTGACGGAACTCACAAAAAAGAATCAGTGAAAAATCAAATCAAGAAGAAAATATTGATTGATCTTTAGACTGTTAATTTGAAAAGGTACATTTTCATTTATACAAAGATGTAATTCAACAGCTAAAATTTTTTACCAAATTATGGACCATGTTTGCATATGGGTGTCTTTTTCAGGAGTCCCATCAGAGTGACATTAGTAATGCATTTTAGTAGTGCAATAAGAAGATTTTATTAAACTGTGCAGGCTTTTTGAATAATATTCTTAAAGTAATTAACAGAGAGTAAGGACTAAGGACTTTTAAATCATATCAACCTTGGGCTCTTCATCAGTTGGAGTCACAGATATTGGAAATTTTGTTTTTAAACAATAGGATGTTGATTCTTCACCTTCTACAACTCCACCACATAAGAGCAGTTGTTTCTCCAAATTGTGAATTTTCTAAAGTGACATTTGTATCAATAAATTTAAAACCAATATAGGTGAGACTTGTTGGATTTTAAATAAGAAAAGGTTCAGTTACCTGTAAATCTATTTGCCTTCTCATCAGGGATTGCCTCTCTGAATCCTCCAATAACTTACGGTATTGTGTTTCTAAACTAGATACTTTTTGTATAAGTGAATCATGACAACTGGAATTTATATTTGTGCTATCACACTCTGTGGTAAGCATTTTTAGCTGCATTTCCAGTGTTGCTATGTAGAAATCCTTTTTTGCAATTACTTGTTGTAATTGTGAATGGAATAGCACAGCCATGTGCTCCCTCATTTTTTCTAGTTTTCTAGCTTTATTCTTCAAGACTTTAATCTTAGAAAGCAGATAATTTTGTTAAGAAAATTTAATTGCTGCAGTAGAGCCCATACAAATGATGTTTCCCTAAGTTTATTTCTTATTATACTTTTTATTTATTTATTAATAATACTTATTAATTATATACTTTATTACCTTCTTTTTGTCTTTGTCCATTGTACTGTTTTCAACAAATTCATGTTTTAGTTTGGAAACTTCTTGTTCAAAGTGGGAACACTGGTTACTCATTATCTCTTTTAAGCCTTCTATTTCAGATTCTTTTTGCTCCAGTTCCCTTTCCATTGCACATAAATTATTAACATATGTTTTCTCCATTTCATTTTTTTCTATTAGGTGCTGATTGAACAGAAATAATTCAAACAATAGTAATACTGCTTTTATTATATTACATTTCGTTTCTAATTTTACCTGAGTTTCACAGATTTTATATTTTTCTTCAAATTCCTTTTCTATCAGTTTTTGATGCTCTTCACTCTTCTTTAATTTTTCATCTGAATCATTTAATTTTGTCATTAATTTATTGCATGTCACCAATTTTTCTTCTTCACATTCTTTCAGCTTAATATCAAGCAAATTTTTGGCAGTTGTTAACTTAGCAACCCTAAAGAAATTGCTCAATAATTAATCTAATCAGTTTCTCACAGGGTCATCTAATACAATTGAGCCACTTCTACATTGCTCACTGATCTCTTAGATTTTCATTTTCATTCATCACAGTTTCCATCTCAACCAAATCATGATTAACAGACTCTAGTTTTCTCTTTAACATTTCATTTTCATTTGTAGCACTTTTAAGCAAATGAACCAAATTTGTCATCTTATTCTCATAAACCGATTGTAATTTTTTCAGCCTACCGGGAGACATATCTGACTATAAAAATTATGTTACAAATTGTTTTAAATTATCAGAAAATAATATGACGGATTAAAGCTAATACTTGAAGGCAATAACATACTTTAGATTGTTGTGCAACGAGTGATTTAATTATATCTTCATATTTTTCTATTACCACTTGATCACTTTGAACACGCTCGTGATACTTCTTTTGTATTGCAAAACATTCAGAGTGATCCGGGTCGTTTCGCCCGGTCAACGCTGGCTCTCTCATCCTAAAATTAGAATACAAGCATCTTTCTCTCAAGGGTGATGGCGACGATTGACGTTTACTTGCCGTTCTGACAGACGACTCAGAGGGAGGACTATTGGAGGATAATTCGGTTGTACAATCGGATAATTCATTGTTGCTCCATTCGGGTACTTTGTAATGCTGGAATGAATCGACCCTTACATATCATGGAAAGTGAATCGATAGTAGAATAAAATATCGGGAATACCCACTCCTATAATTATATTCTCAAGGGGTCCGCTTGGTGGTGGTAAACTGAACGGCTGTTTCAAGTACCTATCCCTAACTTGCGTACTGAGTTCATGTAGTATCTTGTTTCGGTACTTCCATTCCCAATTGCCACATTGTTCCAATTTAGAAAGCCACAATAAACACAGTTGGGCGTCTGGAAATATGGAAGTTCCAGTAAGTAATGTTCTCTCGGAAGAAAATATTTTAACGTTGAAATATTTAGCATAATTAAAAATTGTGTACTTTTCAATTCCTCCAGTCGTATTTTATAAATATGAATAAATTAAAATGAATTATTTCAATGTGTGCAATTTCTTAGCATACAAAACATTGATACAGATTGTATCACCGGTCCGTCGTTTGAAAACAAAGTCAAGAAATTGCTTACCTTTTGAATTATCCAGTTGTTCTATCAATGGTCGAATGTTTGATAATAGATGTTTATATTCTTTCGTTAATTTGAAATCGTCATCGTCAGTATCACAGATCATAGTATTTTATTATTTGGCCAAATAAAAATTCATTGAATGTATTTGAAATAAAGATTTAATTTTCAAATACCACGAAACTGTCAATTTTTATTGGAAATCCTAGAACAAAATATCAAACTTTGGTCAAATGACACAGTAATTTGTAAGCCCAATATTTGTTCCTAATGTTCCAAACATAGTTTGTTAAGACTTGTCTTGTAATTATAAAACAACTTCAGAGGTACTTTAAGGTATGGCAGTAAATGTTATAGTTGCAGTTAAATTTCCATGCATTATGCTTATGTGAAAACTTATCTCATACCCTAACAGTCCATCTCATATTGCACACATGATTTTTTTTACCAGTTTGAGTGCTTCATCAACAAATTTAGAACTTTTGGCAATCTGTTCTTCTGCTGTTTGAATGACACTTTGTAACTTCTTAACCAGAGGAGCTATGTAGGTACCTATCCATTCTTCTACAGTTTGCTCATATAAAATTTGGGACATGTGACATTGTAGAAACTTCTCCAAGTCATTCAATTCCCCTAAGTACCTATAAAATTGTATAGCAATTTATAGTTTCAAACTACTTAAAATAGTGCCTGAAATGACTTTAAAAAGATCACCTACATATTTAAGACAGGTACAAGTGTCACCAATTGCATTGGGTTAACCATCCCTTTTGATACTTGCCAAGGATTCATCCATGATTCCAGCCTATAAATAGAAGGTAAATAGTAAATGAAAGCAAAAGTGTAAAATTCTCACAATATTTAACTTACTGTTCACATGAGAGAGCAGAATTTACTGATTGCCTAACATTCATAAACTTTGAAATTCCAGACAAAATTTCCCATCCAAGATAAGTAAATGTGAAAGGAACATTTGACAGTCTAATTAATGATGTTACTTCATTTGTATATCCCAAATCAGCTTCAATTCTTGCTGTTGTGGTTGCATCAAAATTCTTTTCTTCAACAATCAACAAACATACTCCTAACGATGGCAGACCTGTTGGAAGCAACTCACAAAGGACAGAAAAATGATCATACCTTAAAAATGAAAAAGTATGAAGTGAAATTTAGTGTTTATTATATTCATGATCTACTGCACCAGTTAAATGCAGATCTTTTTACCTTGACCATCCTGTCAATGCTATGCCTCTGTAATTTGTTTTTAGTTGATTTATAATACACATCCAATGCAAAATATTACTGGCATGGTGATTAACTACTGGTAGAAGTTGAGAGCCTCCTGTTGCTCCCTTAAAAGCTCCAGCCACCCATACATTATCAAAATATGAATATTTTCTTATTACTTCAGGAGGTAAATTAAATGTCTCAGCCGGATTGTAATGCCATATCATTGGCTCTACTAAAGACTTTAAATTATAACCTGAAATTAGAATTTATACTGAAACATTACCTCCTAATCAAATTTATGGAAACATAATTTTTTAGCTTACTGTATAAAGTTGATTCATCCATATCCCTCAACATATCATCCCACATTATAACATTAATATCTGGCCAATTGTGCTTCACAAATTCCACCACCTTTTTTATGTGCTTTAAATAAAGGTCTTCTTTGGCTTCACCATTTTCTAGTCTGTTTTTACATTTCTCACAGAGACCCATGTGCCAGACCTCATCTGCTCCAATGTGTACAAATTTAAGACCAACATGAAAATTAATAATTTGCTCCAACAAAGTTGTTACCAAATTAATTGCATCTGGATGACTTGGACACATTGAGCTGGGAAATAAAGGAACTTCTCTATATTGAACATAATTTTGATGTTTTAAAACAAACTGAAATTAATACATTCCTTTAGTTTCATTTTGTTACAATTACTAATTGAATTCCTTTTTGTTAATACAGATATTAACCTCAAGATGACCAAATGTCTGAAATAAAGGAATAACTTCTAATTTGGCATCTTTGGCATCCTGCAAAATTTGATTTGCATTATCTGTTGAATAAACTTTATTACTTAAAACCTCAAAATCACCTTTAAATGGAAAACAATCTTCCCATTCAATGATGAGCCCTGTAGCACCCCACTTAACAAATAATGGATAAAGCTGAAAATAAACAAATTAACTCAACATAAAGTACTTCAAAGCACTCTTATTTTTCGTAGAAATATTCATAGATAATTCATGTACGTAAGTTTCAAAGTTAAATTGTTCAAGTCTGTATGCTATGTAAACACAAATTATAATACGTATAGGTTAATTAATTTAACTAGTTATGAAGTAGAATTCACAAAGCAATATTTGTAACACATATTCTTAAACGAAATACAAACATTTTTTAAATAGTCTGGCTTCGGTGGACCTCCTTTTAAATCCAAGTGAACAAGACGGTGATTGTTTATTGACGACATTTCTACTGAAGAACTGTTATGCCATATGCAATGCCTGAAACATAAATCATGCATTTAATAATCGTTTTGGCAAATTTTTTTAAATAAGCAGTACTAAATATCGTTTGTAAATTAACTTCCATTAAACTCACTATCAGATAAGCGTAAATAAATGCAAGGTAACAAAAATTTACAAAGTTGGCTCACTGTTTTCTAACGAACGTCGATTTGGCGGTTTTGAATGACACAAACCTTGGTTAGCAGATAATTTTTAAATGTTAAATTTTTACAGAAAACGTTTAATTGTCAATAATGTTACTGACAACAATAATTTAAAAATTATTTCAGCTGTTTGACGAAGATATCGCACAACGTTTAGCTTTTTTCATTCTTGGCTACAATACACTGTGAGATTTATTTCAATATGTTTTCCCAAATTTTTATGGGTTCTTAAGTGAAATAGTAAATTGGTTCTGTTTTTGCAATCCCCCTTAAGAACCCTACGCTTGTTCAGAAAAAAATAACTTTATTTCCGTGGAATGAAAGAAGTTAAACTTAATAAGTAGTACAAAGGTAAGCAAGTGTGAGAAAAATTCCAAGTGTAAGAATTTTAAAATTCCGTACAAGAACTTGGCATTCAAATTATTTAATTTAATTTTAATATTCAATAGGTTACTAAAGTCAAATGGTGATACGATAATAATACTTTGGGGGAAATGAAAGACACCAGTTGAAATTAAAGTCCAGAAGACCAGGACAGGGAAAACAAATGCGAAACAAAAGTACAGTGAAGCGGCCCGAAGCAACGGGAAAAAAGGAATTTGAAAATGGAATGATAACAGATGCTTAATTACTTATTTAGTCAAATTCTGATAAAACACGTTTAATTATTTCCGTTAATGTTCAATTAAAAACTATCACTTCGTTGTAGATTCTAAATAAAACTGAGACGGAGGTGGAGGTAAAACCGAAGCAAAACTGCTAAGTTATGAAGTCATTCCTGAAAACAATCACAACCGAACAAATGAAATTTTCACAAAAACAAATTCAAACAAAAATAATTCAGTCTTTCTCGGTTTCTTGACTCGATTGGTCCTTTCATTTTTTGAGAAATTTTTCAAAATTTTCCGTTTCCAAAAATTCATTGTAAATTGTCTCGAATTATCCTGAAATATGGCGTGTAATATGTGTGCCATGTGTGGGGGTTCATCCATGTAAGAATAACGATTTTATTTTTCGGTTCCAACTGTAATAAATATTACAAGGTGTAAGCTTGAGCATTCTGCGGCAAACCGGCAAATTTTTCAGTTTTCCCAGTAAAAGAAACTAACTATAACTAATTATTCATATTTTCCAACATTAATTATTCACCTTTTTAACTAAATATTCAATTTACCACCAAATAATGTACTCAATTTGAAAGTTTTTGGAATACATTTTCTTTGTACTAATTGACCGAATGCACTTCATTCTCCAGTTTTGTGAATAATAACTAAATTATTTTTCAATTAATAATAAATTAAATTTGCTACTAAAATCACCGTGCAAAAAAATACAAAAAAATTTGCAAAAAGTATGATCTGTTTTAGAATTATTTATTATTGTTAAAGTTTCATACTACTAAATAAAAGCAACATTGACGCAAAACTCAGTACCAATACCTTTACGCTATATTAAAGTTTTTAACACGGTTTTATGATTCGAATATTGGCGCATAACAATTTGAATGATACCTCCAATAAATATTTAATATACCGAATGTGGCATTACTTATTTTGAATATTAATAATAATGGTTATTCTTCCAGAACTCCGAACTACCAGAAACAAGTTGATCCACATGTAAAGGTAAAGTTGATATTGTTAAAATGAACAGAATATGACAGGTTAATGTAAATTCATACAATTTAAAATTTTTTTTACATCAGCAATACGGTACAATACTTGGGGATGCTCCTCAGAGGGAAAACAGGAGAAATATGGGTGGGAACATGGCGGCTCTTCAGGTTTGCCTTCCGACTTTTGCCTGCCCACCACCACAACCACCATGCCCGGGAAGACACAATCCCGGTCAACAGCCAGCCATAGTTAATATGCCACGTGACTCTGGTAGAGTATGTTCACCTTACAACGCAGCACCACCACCTTCACCTGCAAGGCATAACCCAGGACAACAGCCTTGCATAGTGAACGTTCCCAGGGATTGTGCGAAAGAGTGCCCCAAAATTGTCTGCGAACCTTGCCCCCCGATGCCGCCCACAAAAGTTTGGTTAATCAAATCAAGTCCGATGCCACAGAAAGTAGGCCTCAGCAGTTTATTGTTGTTTCTTTTGGTAATGTGTTTACAATTTTATTTTATCAAGTCTGATCTTCTGAACGAAACGTGGAATAAACATCCAATATTAATGAAATCGGTTTCAGAAGATCAGACTTGAATATTTTCATAGTTTTTAATGCTCTTTTTTGTTTTTTTTTAGAGTTTCGCAATAGCCCAGCCACCTCCCTGCATACCCATTTGCAATCAACCTATTTTTATTCCATGTCAACGTCCATGTTAGAATCGGTTAGAGGATACTGAGGTAATAATATGTTGCTTTTTTCTTATACTGTAGTACTTTACATATTATTATTTCAATGAATTTAAGGAAAAAAATTTTTTAACGTTAATTATGCTCAGATCTGTTTGGAATGCCTCCAAATTCAAATGGAGGACCCTTATAAATGGAGATGAGAAACTAGAGCAACCAAAATGAAAGCAACATATTATTATTTCAGGTACTATTATGACTTGAAGAGCTAAAATAAAAACGTATTACAGAGTTCCTGTCTTCCGGTGGGCAGTGGACCTTGTGGTGGTCAAGAAGGATGTGGTGGTCCTCAAACGGCTAAACTAATGATCTGTTTACCGTGTGCACCTCAAATGAAGGAACCAGGGAAAAAGAATGTAAGGTTCTTCAATTAAATTTACCTACCTTAACGCCGTAGGGCTCATTTTTCAATATGCTTAATTTAATGGAACCACCTATTGATTTTTTTGATTGCTACGTCTGATTTTTTTGTTGTATACTAGTAGTACAGTTACACATTTTGTATTTGGGCAGAATTCCCTTTGTGGTCGAGACGAAAATATGAATCTCATCCGGTTTTTCTGCAAATTCGCCCATCATAATTTTCAGGTACCCTTACCACCCGTTGGACTTATTTCGCGATGTAAAGACTTGGATCTTATAGGAGGCAAATTGATAACAAAGTGCAACTGCGGAATGAGAAATGGATTGGGAGGAATGGATTGCCCTAGAATAAGTTGTCAACAAAACCCTGGGTGTACTATGATACCACCCCGTTGTTGGCCACAATACAAGGAAGAGGAAAAACCGCCTCATCCTCCTCCAGATCAAGAAATGATTTGTCTACCCATTGACTTAGTTTATTACCAACCGTCACTTTCTTCGTAGGTCTATGGGCAGGAAGGATGTGCTTCCTTGGTGCAACAAGCCCCTTGTGGTCAAAAACGACGTGGAGCGAAATATTTACCACCGCCAGTAGCAAGAGTGTGTCCAGAACACTGTATACACCGGTGTGATCTGAAAGGTGAAAGACCTTGCACATACCATCAAGGCATTCCTTGTGTTGCACATTGCTTTGCGTCTCCGTTGTGAGACGTTATGTGTTAACAATTTTATCAAGGGACAATAACTGGTGTGGCAACCATAAAAAATACAATATACATTTTACACATTTAAAGTGTTATTCATTTCAAGATGGTCAAGCTCTTGACTCTTCCACGGTACCTCTTCTCAGAAATTCAGTGTTAAGTGACCTACTTTTCATTTTTCTTCTTTCTGTCTTAAATTCTTTGATCGGTGGCTTGTGGGAAACGAACAGGAAAAACGAACTTTTGAAGGAAACAGCCCTATTCAACCGTTATCATTATCAAAATTTTCAAAAGTTGGTAGTAATAGTAACGTACTAACGTTGATGAATTTGTTTTAATTTAAACTGCTGTTATGTGAAGAAAATGATTAATGCAATCATCTAACAATAATTCAACGTTTCAACATAATACATGAAATTCAATTGTAGCTGTAATTTTGTGTAGTACTTAATGATCATTTTGGTGAAATTCATGTAAGGTTTCGACGATACATGTTAACTTTTAAAAACCGTAATCGTATTACACGACGAACCCTGTTTTTCTACTTATCGCTTTTTGTCGAATCACATCGTGTCCTGTTTTAGTTGTTATTTTACTCTGTTCGAGTGAATAACAATTTTTCCACTGATATTGCCAGCAGCTGAGAAACGTTTGGGGAAGGGGGTCACCCCTGTCACCAACACGGCTTGACTCGACAAAAAACGATAAGTAGAAAAATGTTGAAAACCGTGTAACCAATGGTGTTGTGTGACACAACTCGTTTATTCTTCTAGTGACAACCTACAGCCATTGAACCATTCAGCAATAAGCATTTTGCGTAAATCAGTTTTTGTTAGTTATTATATGTGATGTTACATTTAGTGTACAATGAGTTGCGAGGTTAAAGTAGGTGAAGAAAAAGACAAAACGACAGTTACTGAAACTGATATAGAGCAGGAAGGACAAAAGAATATGAAAATACCGCGTGTGAAACCAAACTTTTTCTTGGCATTCAAAGTGAATGACATTGACATACATAAAAAGGTTAAGCATCTTCAGGAACAAGTGCTGGCCAAAAACTCTGCTTTGTACCCTGCAATTATAAATATATCAACCCTTCATATAACACTAGCTGTTACACATTTAAAAAATGAGGAAGAAATAGACAGAGTGAGAAAAATGCTGGATAATTGGGCTCACGATAATTTAACTTCCCTTTTTGGGAAACCATTAATATTGACATTTGCAGGAGTTAACACCTTTGGAAGTAATGTGGCTTATGTGGATATTGAAAAAGATGAGAATTACAAAAGAGTGTGCAGTCTTGGTGAAAATTTAAATGATTTACTTGTGGCTGGTGGTTTTACAAGGGACAATAAACCTGTGAACCCACATTTAACAATTTTAAAATTATCAAGGGATAGGAATTTGCTTAGATCAAAGAAAAATTTTAAGAAAGATTTTGAATTAATAAAAGAAAATAATGATAATTTTGGTAAACAAGAAGTCTCACACATTCAGCTTTTAAGTATGGATGATCCAAAATGTGAAAAAGGTTATTATAAATGTTACCATCAAATTGATGTAACAGAAACTAAAGATGAGTTAGACCATAGTGAGTGTTGTGCTCCTATATGTAATCCTGATAAATCATCGTAAACTAATAGTATTGTTAAACCTTACCACTAATATTTTTTCTGGACTTAATAAATCAAGTGTAATAAATTAGGTTAGGATAAATTAATATTTTTCTACTTATATGTGTGTAGTATAATTTACTAAAGATATATTTGATTGCTATCGGATCAAATTCATTAATGATGTATGTTATATGACTGACTTAATTGATTTTAATCCTACAACAATGTAGTCTTCCTGCAAACCTCAATTTTTTGAACCAAAAAAAACACAATTATTTCCATTACCTTACCTTACCTTACCATTACATTACCTTTGATGTTGGCATAAAATGGTTTTAAAGAATTAATTACATTTAATTTTTAAGGTTCTTTATTTAGGAAGTACAAAATAACTTAAAAAACATTTTTTATTTACAATGGCATTAATTAATTCAGTCCCTAGTGGAATACAAAAAATATGCACCTAATTGATTTTAATATTTGGTAAATCCCTTCTCACATGATTAATATAAAACCATTCACAACTAAATATACAATGACCCATCAGCTGGTCCAAGATACCTTAATGAAATTAGAATTACATCAATTACTGTCCAAACACCCAAGCCACCAAAACTAAATAACTTTCCTATACCTTCCTGCCAATGTCCAAGGTAAAACCTATCAGCACCAAAACCTCCTAATGTTATACTTAGCAGCACTGCTGTTGACCACTTATAACCACCTGTCCAATTACATCGTAAATTTTTATTAAACGTTCTTTTGCCAAGACATAGTATATCATCTTTTACAGTGCAATTTGTCCTGTAGTATGGTCTAGGTGCTGCAACAGTATTGCAATTTGCTTTTAAGGCACATGAATGATCCCAGTGATGTGTCTGGTAGCAATAGCTGCATGTCATTTCTCTAAAAAACTCTCTTTGTCCTTCGCATTTTATCTTGCCATCAAATGGGACACATGACACATTTAACTTAGCACCATACACACAGGAATAATTAAATTTGCAGTCCAAACATGGAGCCTTTAACTCATAACAGGGTTTTTCACTTGAGCATTTTGCAACAAGGCTGTTTGTCAGGTGAGAGTTACTTTCAATCCTCTTCACTTTCAAAACAGTTTTCTTTAGGTTTTCTTCATCTGAAAATGAAAAAAAAAATTATTTTTATTTTTGAATTTGAGTTCTACAGGCTTTGGTATTGATAGACTCCACATCTGAGTGCAATGAGGCTATTTTCTTAAACTTCTGCAGTAATGTATGACTTTGAAAATTTAAAATTATATTTTCAAATTTCTTATAAATAGTTTACATTATATGGAAACATTGAAAGGGTACAAAGTATTTTTTAATATTTAAAATATGATAAGGGCTAATAGCAAAATGAAAGCCTTGAGCTTTTAATGTGACACTTCTTTATAAACAGAAATTGAAAGCTGACAGCAATGATGTGGTGAACTTAAGTGTTACTCTAGAGAAAATTATTGTTTGTTTTCATTGTACTTTTATCTGTTGAAATTATTTTTCTTCACTCTTATCTTTCTTATATCAGATGAACTGATTTCACAGTTACATGTATGTCTCATACCACTATATAAGACCAAAAATTTAGTTGTATTTTAAACATTCTTTCTACAGTTTGTGCGTGGTCAAGGAAGTGTCAAAAAATATTTACTCGGTTCGATGTGTTGAATGCATTGTGTCAATAACATTAAGGAAAAAAATACAATAAATTCTAAGAAATTTCGACTAGTAAAACGCATGATACAAAATAAACTCGGGCAGAACTGGCTCTGCAAATTACCAACTGAACAGTGTTGTCAATAAAGGAGAAGTAAATTTTATGGAGAAATGAATAGGAAACCTGGAATTCCAGTCGTAGTCACTGGATTCGGACCCTTTGGGGGTCATAAAGTCAACGCCAGTTGGGAGATAGCAAAAACGCTGCCTTCCTTTAATTTGCAATCATATGGCATTGAATTAATTCTTCAAGAAATTCCCGTAGTTTATTCAATAGTTAATGATACCGTGCCTAAACTATGGAAAAAACATAATCCACAAGTAAATACGTTTTCGCTAACCGGCTAGCACTAACACCACATTATAAACGAATTTAAATTATTGATAATATAACCAACTTTATTATAATTATATAATATTTCAACTTATTGAATTTCAGTTGGTAATTCACATGGGTCTGAAGAGTATTGGATCAGAAATTACGTTGGAAACGGTTGCTCACAGAAATGAATACACTAAGGCTGATGTTTTGGGAAAATTACCGGAAAACGGCAGTGCCTCTGGAACACATGATGTTCTTCATACAGGCCTTAATGTATCAAGTGTTGTTGACATACTTAGCAACTCTCCCACAGTAGATGTTCCCATTCAAGAATCTACAAATGCTGGAAGGTATCTTTGTGAATTTACTTTCTACACATCTCTTAATATTAACAAGATGAGAACTATTTTTGTGCATGTACCAAATTTTGATAAGGGATATTCAGTGCAACAATTGGCTTCTGTTATTAAAGAAATAATACTTTTACTGCTTAAGCAACTATTGTAACATCTGTAAAACTGTTAACCTCTTCAGAAAATACATTTACAACTATATATATAGTATATATATATGTAGCCTAATTTCTGTGTAATAATAACATTGTTTGATATTAAGTTCTAAGATAAAAAATTTATATTAAATTTTTTCTTAATATATTTATATTTTTGAGTACATTGAAATTAAGTTTCGGTTCCTTTGTTGAGGTCATTTAAAAACATTATCATTTATTATAATTCCTTATCAAAACATGAAGAAACTATTATTAATGTGTTGTTCAGATGCAGTGTTTACCTATTCATTCTCAGACTGAAATTTTGTTTTCATGGGTGTTATATTATACTTTATGTCTCTGCTGAAAGATCTTCTTAAAACTTGAGCTGCATGAGTTAACTGAAGGGCACAATCTGGATGAGCTGATCCTGGTAGTAATGTACATTCCCTCTCAAATATAAAAGCTAACCCATCCAATAGTTCAACAAATCCAAAGCTGATAGCTGCTCTTCTAACCCTATTTAATTCCTTGTAGAACTGTTGAGTTTTTTCTGGTAATTTTTTTGCATGGCGCAGAATTTTCTGAATGTCACTCTGCAAACCAGCTTGTCTTACCCAGACTACAACATTTTGTGAATAACTTCTTTTTTCTGCTGGTTTAACAGGAAAAGAAGGAGGATTATCTGTAGAACTGTTCTGAGAAGATGATGCTGAGAATTCCTCTAAAGGGCCCAAGTAATTTAAATCCCCAAGCCAAGGTACTGAATCTGAACCTGGTTCCAATACAGTTAACATTAAATTTGATTTCTTTTTGCTATCTGCCCAGGAATATATAATTCCAAACCAATCTTCACCAATGGTGCACAAGGCAGCCATATTCTCCACTTTTAAGGCACCATGCAGAAGAACACAGAAAGAAGGTGTTTTTCCTTCATCCACACATTCTTCATCTGAATCAGCTTCAAGTTTTACTTTTGAAATTTCACCTTTTCCTGATGGTTGTGGAACAATTAAATGTCTTGATACTGCCATTGGACTGCCCACATCTGCAGTATCAATAAAACCACATACCTCAATCACTTCAGAAAAAGATCTAGTTGTACTTTCAAAGTCAGTTACTTTTGTATAGGGTTGGGGAACAGGTGATAAACTGATCTTTGCTGAAAGATTACCACACTTCAAGGTACCATAAAAGGTTGAAAAATTTGTCTCACATAATTTTTGAAAAGTTGCTTGTACTGTTTTTGGTGTAACTATGCCTTGCTCTGGCATTAAAACACATCCTGTTTCATTCCCTGCTAATTCTGATAATCTGTAAAAAAACATGTTATTTATATTTATGGAAGCAGATATGTTATAGAGAACTATTGCTTTCTCAAGTGCTTACTGCATAACAGACCTTTGAAATAGAGATACACCACTTGATGAACCAGGACATACACAAATTACATGTAGTTTACCAGGAAATGGAAATGGTAATGGAAAATGACTACTCCTAGGACCTAAATTCTGCAAGTGTTGCTTTAAACTGAGTTGTCCAACACCTGCATTACCATCTGTGACTAGAATTACTTGACAGGGTATTGATGATCCCCAATCAGACAGAACCAATGAGTTAACTCCTGAGAGAGCAGTTTCAATACATGTTTTATCCTGCTCGTCAATTTTGGATAGCTTAGCTCTAATTAATTCAAAATCCCTTGTAAAAGGACAAAGTACTTCATAGGAAGATGAAAATGTCACCTGCAAACATTTAATACTTTTAAAATACGTTCAGTGAACTTTACAAAATATTTCTGTGATAATGGTGTTAAATTGTACAACAAAATTTCAATTAAACTTTAGTATTGCTGATTACAACTCAAACTTACTAATGAGACAAACTCCAACTTTAAATGTACCGCTAAATAGTCCAGTAAAAAGTTTATTCCGTGTACAGCAAGTTGCAAAATAGTATAACTTTCTCCACTTTCCGCCTGATTTACAGGTCTAATCATGGAAAGAGAAACGTCCAGTAAAATTATAGTGGGCATTATGTTAGCTCACTTGCACCATTTATTTTAATAAAATTCCATATATTTTTGGTGTAGAAAAACTACACTCAATCACAACATATAAACACACACACACATACATACACCATGGAGTTTAGTTTACAACCATCAAAGGCTGACATGTGTGCCAACCTCCTTACGAACTAGGGAGGATTTTGGTCTGTTTTACATTACAGAGGATCTCTTGAAGGGGAAAGTCAAACAAGAAACATAATTACGACATTATTTTTCAGGTATCAATTGATTAATTAATGGAATTGTACAAGTTCCGAAATAGTGTAGGAAAGGCGTGAAACTATGACAATTCAGAGAAACCAAACCTTCAACATGTAACATTAGTTTCAAATTAAAGTAGAATATTATATATTAATATTTAAGCCCGAATAATGGAAACAAGTGTTATTGATTTGGAAGATGTGAATGATGACGAACAAGATGTATTCGTATTGAAGCAAGTTAAACCTATTAATAAACTGACTGTTCAACAAGCGTTATTAATTAAACATAACGTATTACAATCAGTCAAGTCAAAGGGTAGTAGCTCAAAGAAGGAAACTAAAAAACATACAGAAATAAATGAGAAGCAAAACAGTGGACTCAAACAAGTAAGACCTAAGGCACGTAAGTCGAAAGAAGTTTTTAAAAATTCTTGTACAGTAACTGATCAGTCAGTCTTCAATGAATCTTGTTCAGAAATTGACAATATAAATGTTAAAGAGGATGAAAAAGATACAGTTCAGATGTCACCAGGGATTAAGAAAAAGAGAAAGAGATTTCTTATCAATGAAAATGAAAGTCCAAAACAAAGTCCAAAGAAGGGTTTTCGTAGTGCTTGGTCACCAAAAAACAAGCCAATTTCATCCCACAACAAAATACAGCATAATACAGAATACAGGTCCACAAATTCTATAAATAAAACAATGCAAGAAGAACCTTTATTGGAATCCAATGAATCACCTACAATGCAGGACTCCACTATATCAGGAATTCTTGATGATAAACAGAAATATTTTGATGACAATGGTGAATTATTAGGTTTTCTACTGAAAAAAATTGTATCTGAGGTGACTGAAAATCAATTGTATTTGGAAAGTAGAAATACTAAGCAAGGCAGAAACATTGAAAAGTTGTTTTCTTCAAATGAACAAGACATTTTAGAAAAATTTTCCAAGTTAGAAGGACCTTATTGCAAAGTTTTTGTCAGGTTGTTGTGTCGCTCAAGACTGTGGTTCAGAATATCTACAATATATTTCAAAGATGTAAATACAGATTTAGAAAATATATTCAATCTTTTACATAGTGAGAAACTAGTTCATTATAATATAGAAGATGAAGATTTAAGAACTCAAATGGAATTGCTGAGTAAAAGTGAGATACAAAAGTTATGCAGGGCATTTATGATGTCTGGAAAAGCATGTAGCTCAACTAAAAAAATGGATCTTGTAGATACTTTAGTAGCAAGCTGTCAAGGTCAAAAAAATGTAATGAACATGTTTTGTAAGGGTAATAATGTTACCCTGATTGACAAATTAAAAAAGGAAGTAATCAAAATTTTGGGACTGTGTGCTAGGTTTGATAGTTTTGTGAAAGCAACATTTAAAAAGGTTATTTTACTATTCTCCTTTCCACATTACCATGATGAAGAAGAAAAGCGATTTAGAAACCAATTGTACATGTGCATGAGCTTATATAAAGGTTTTGTGAAATTTCCCAATTATAAATTATCCAGAACAGTTGTGTTTACAACTGTGGAAGATTTCAAGCACTTTAGTGAGGCATTAGAAATGAAAGAAGCATTTGAAAATGCCATATTTTGTAAGCAGCATAAAGAATTCATTGCAATAATGCAAAAGGCAAAGGAAAATTTTAAAAGGCTTACAGCAGATGAAAAGTAAGTGTTTGTAATTCACCTAATAAATTTTGTACATCAGAATTAATAGGTTAATTGTTATAATGTTTCATATTATATTGCAGATACATTAATAGGTATATGAATTTGAAGCACTTTCTCAAGAGGTTTAGTGGAGGACATATTTATGCTAAATTGTTAACAAAATTTTGCTGTACATTCAAAACTAAGACAAATAACATGGATATAATTGAAGTTGCTCAAATGTTACTGGATCAAAATATGTTTTTGATAAGCAAAAGGGGGAAATGGTATGAAATATTATCTCAAGCATTAGAAAGCAATAAAAATTGTCAAGCGGCTGCAGAATTATTAATTAAGGCCCAAAATGATCCTTTTGTTGGTCATGTTGAGAAGCTTACATTGCAATTGAGGGGGCAAGCTTTGTTGAGAAAGAAAACTAACGGAATTGTGAATGCACAAATTAGAGAAGTTCTTGATGATGTTTGTACAGTTGCAATTGAAGAGCCACCTAGTATTGAAATAAGTGGAAAAGCACTGCAGGGAAACAAATCAGGGTATAAAACAGTATATGTGGAAAACACTGAGAATGGAAAAATGTATACATCTGTTGAAGAAAGAGCATTATTACATTATAAGCAATTGGGTTATACAAAGGGTAAGGAGTAAAAGAAGCTCTTTTACCATTTTATTTTATTTCTGAAGAACATGATTTTTATGTGTTTTGCTTTTTTCAGGTTATCATGTTGAAGGTTTCATTGTTCAATCATTGTTTGCTTTCTTGTTTTTTGATATTATTTATGAAATGTCACCAGTAGGAGTATTTCTAAATTTCTACCAAGAAGTTCCTCTGGATTTATATTCAGAATCTTTTTACACAAACCGTCAAACCAGGCTTGATCGGCGCCTATTTGAATTAACTAAATGGACTGAAGAAGAAGTGGAGAATAAAATAAAATCTGTCTATCATGAAAATTATAATGTACAGTGCTTGATCACTTGGAAAGAACATTTTACTGCAGATTTATTTTGTGTATGTTCTATTGGCACTAAAATACCATGACACATTTCATTGTGTTTTTGTGTAATCTGTTTGTTCATTCTTGTTCTTGATTTTAGGAAATCATGAGGTGCTTGACACCACCAATTCTTTCTGAAATTTGCAAAAGGTTTGTCATGAATTACAGACTGGCTCAATCTGGATTTCCTGATTTGACCTTATGGAACCCTGAAACAAAGAAATGTAAATTTGTTGAAGTAAAGAGCCCGAATGATAAATTATCATCTCAACAGAGAATTTGGTTGCACTTTTTAAGAAATATTGGAATTGATTGTGAAGTTTGTAATGTAAAGAGTAAGTTTACTATTAATTCAAACATTATTAATTTGCTTGCAACCGAAGTTTGCTTTTATTTAACATTTTATATATTATTACATTCTATGTTATTACTCATTTTTAATTTTTTTCAGATATATCAAGAAAATTACAACTGTAGGAATCCGATTCTGGCCAGTGTTATATGCATAAAACTTAAAATTTTTTATTTATTGTTGCGCAACATAAACTTCAACCGAACTTTTCAAATATATAAAATTTAGCCATAATAAAGTCCAATAACCTGACTTCGGACGTGTTATTCAAAAATTAAGCCTTGAAAAGTGCTTTATATTTTTATGTGATAAATATAAGATTAGTACTTTAATTTTGATGTTCATTTTTTTCAAACACCGCACCAGATTAAATATTTTTGAGTTCCTTCCTCAAGAGGGGAAATGCTTCGACTTCAGTAGTTTCCAGTTGAAAACAAAAATTACGTCATTTCCTACTTCATAAGTGGTATGCCGTGGAGTGGAACCTTGTTGTAAGGAGAGAGATTCTCATGTTTTTACAAAATTTAACCTTTTTTTAAGTGAAGGTAATAGAAAATTTTATTTACAATGCTCTACTGCTTCGTGAATTTCAAAAATATCAAAATATCGCGTACGGTTTAATCTGAAATCATTAACACCGCCATTCAAGCCGTTCTTGAATGTAATGACAACAGGGTGAGGCGTGAAATTAAATTTGAAGAGAAGAGAATAAATTCTATTTTTTTTTGTTAAAGAACTACCTGGCGTTGACAATTATTTGGAGGTAGATCGTATACTAAGTTGTGAATGCTGGAGTAATTTGAGGTTAACTGCAAAATTTATATTATTAATGGAAGATTCTCTTAAATTTATCGGTCAACTTCTTATCCATTACTGGCGACATTGTTTTCGACTCGGTTCAATGATTGAACCACTTAGGTTGCCTAATAACATTTTCAGTACAAGTAAGGAAGATACACTTTCAAATCAGGTCCAAATTAATTTCAAAAGAAAAACTGCAACACCTATTTTATCTGTTGCTAAAAATTTCAAAGACAGTAAAGTAAGAATAGACTGAAGCTTCTCCCTTTCCTTCTTTAATATTATTTTATGTAAGTATCACATTTAACATTTTTAAACAATAAAACTAAAAAATAAGGGCACTAACATGAGAATGTTGTAAAATTGGCACAAACTTATTTCATGCAAATTATTATTTTCACCAAGTTTTATAGGTATAATTTTTATAAGTCTACTACCTGTAGTCACACCAGAGGAGCTATTGATGAATGAAATGCTTCCCTAAATTATTTGTTTTATTACAGTATGGTTTTCTGTCTACTTTTTGTTTTAGTTGACTGTTGTACATTGCAGATATAAGTTCCTACAAACACTCTATGTAAACTTCATCTTTTAATGGGTGTTCAATTATAAAATAATGTCGCCAAACAGGTGTCAATGGTACAATAAGAAATTCCTCTCCCAGAAAATAATAATCAGTAATGTGATTATTGTGAGGAAGATTATGTCGATATTAAAACATTTTTAATATTATAAAAACAGACAACCATTTACTGTGTTAAATTGTTTGCATATTTTAGAAGCTACTAATATTAATGACATGGGTGTTTGTATCATCAATAACTTTATTTTTTCTGCATCAAAACAACAAAAGTATGCTATTCTTTGTTGTTTGCCACAGAAGGACATAAACTTATGTGGTGTATTTCAGTATAATTAAATTACTCTACATTAATGTGAAATCATTTGAACTTGTAAATGACACTTGAATGTGAACTGCTGACCCAGCATAATTAGAGGCCGATCTATCTTTTTAATCCCTAATTCATAATTGTTTGTTCAATACAATCAAATGGTAAGAAACCATCTTGAATTGTCTGAATTGTCTTTGGTTCGCTGGAATCCACGCCAAAGAATAAGGTAAAAATTGTTGAGGAAAAGAAAATCCTATGTCTTGACGCTATTTGTTCCCTAGTCATATAATTGTGATTGGTCCTTTCCCCGTTGCAGGTCGGCGCTGTGATCGACCACACAGAGCTTTGCGATTGCGTACTGTTGGCGGAAAAAAACGCCATAACTTGGTCAACTCCACTCGGAACAATGAAGCTCGGAGAAAGCACATGAGCGATTATTATGGGAAACTTAAATAAGGCTTTATTGTTTGTGTGGTGACATCTAAACACTTGAAACAGGACAAATATTTTGACGTCAATTACAGGTCCCTCGCAATATCGAACTAAGTGTCGGGCATCCGTTTCCAAGTGTGGCGGTCTTCGGTCAGTCTGCAATAGTGCTATTACTAACACTACTCGGTAGTCGTACGTGGTTCCTTCGGTTGTCCAGTATTCTCGGATTTTACGTTACACAAGTTCGGGTTTTCCGGTTTATTTATTGTTCGTTCAGTTCATTGAGCCGCACCCGTTCGTTCGTTATTAAGTGATTTAAATGTTATTATGTAAATGTGATATAATTGGTGGTAACATTTCGGAAAAGTATGGTGCCGTGTGTTTCACTTTCTGTGGAAATGTTGGTTCGCATCAAATGAATGTGGTCCGTTGAAATATATGAGGAAATGTCCACTCAAACCGGATCAAGTATTGATAAATGATAGTGCGGGAAGTTCGTTCTCTTTTTCGTGTCTTAAGTCAAATTTTTTTTGTAGTACCGCTCTACAATGATAAAATAGAATACGGGTGAATAAAAAATGAGTAGATCAGTTTTTGGTCTCCTGTGGGCTTCGTCCCTCTGGATCTTCTTGTTCAAAGTTTCAGCCTTAACGTGGCAGGAAAATGTGCGGCCGAAAATGCACGTTCAATTAGGTAAGTTGAGAGTTTTCGTAATTTAAATTGAGGTTGGTTCTCGTTTACCGAATAGATAAAATGTCCCAAATGAAAATATTTTTAGAACAATTTGATCTGCAGCGATAGAATCGAAGTACTCTTGCGCTTCTTATTATATTTATCCTTGGTTTAATTTTTCTTGACGTGTCCATTACTTAATTTCTTTCTAAAGGTGATGTGTCCCAGTTCGTTGTATTCATGCCTGGCTTTGGAATTTTAAACAATCCATCGATTTCAGTCATTTTCACCATTGTCTGTGGTCTATCGCAATGGCCTTCTGTGTCAAAGACCAATATTTCCTAATTGCAACGATTCTGTTTTCGGTTGCTTAGTCAACTAATTCTTTATCTATTTTTTTTCTATTACACACAAAAATTATGCATTGTGTTTTCGATCTGAAGAACTATTTCAATTTCTACGTATATATGTCCCACCTGCAATGTAACGTAACTGTACAATGTAAAGAAATGGAATCAAATGCATTTCTTGAATTTCAAGAGTATTTACAATATTATCCCTAAGTATTATGATTTATTAAGTTTTATTAGGTATACGGACACTTGCCAATAAAAAAAGTTAAAGGAATGTGTTGTTGATATGGTTCCAGAAAAGTTTACTGACTGAAATACATATAAAAGAGCCACCGATTTTAAAGGAATTGAAAATTCTTAATGGGGAGATGATTGTATGAGGTTCTTTGCGACACAAACAATGAAAAGAATTTTGAATCATGATCAATGTGGTTCCAGGAGAATTAAGATCTTAGGAACCCACCTTATAGATTTAAATAGAATTCTTTTGTTGTGAATTCTTCAGGTTTTGAGCCAGGGGATTGTTAAGTTTTGAATTTCCACATGTGCTGCGCCGCACGTCTGCAAGCAGACCCTTCACTATTTCTGCTAATTTTTCCATTTCTCATTGTGCTCCGTCTTTTCGACGAAAGAAATAAGACGCAAACTTCGATAGTGTTCGGGATTAATGTCAATGTATCAATACGTCAATGAGAAATCGCATTTAGTGGTGGGAATGAGTCAGATTTTTCGTTCGTTAATGTCATTACTTAGAGTTGACTGCTATGGGGAGATGGGACGAATCGATTAAATAAAGCGAATAGTCTTCAGTAAGCATTATTGCTTGCATGATGTGACTCACCACTCTGATTGTTACTGCTGGAAAATTTCATTAAGTAGATTTATAGGAGTTGCTTTTGGATGTTTGAACAGTTGAAATCATACGTGTGAGCCTTTTCCAGGGAGAACCCGTCAAGGGTCCCAATCGAAATATTAATAGGTAATTTACATACTTTGCAAAATGGTAATGCGAATGATTTGATGGGAAAACCGGTCTCCCAAAGGAGTTTACTTAGTTCCAAAGTCATAGGAAGATTAAAGAATATAACTAGTTTTTCTCCTTTTTCCAGGCAATTCATTTGGGTTGTTCAATGCAATTATTACCTGGAAATGCTTGATTTTAATAAGTATTGTAGGTAGAAGTGTCATTTGAAATTTTCTGAGACTTGGAACCATGGTTAATTCGTCCCCAACAAATATGTTATGTCCCTTTGGCAGATGTTTTGTTATTTTGAAAAACAGAATAATTCGAATTTATTCGAATTATTTCAAACCAGTTTCTGTTTGTACATTTGTTACCGATCTTTAGTGAAGAGGATATAGTTATAAGTGTAGGTTGAAGTCAAAATTTTAATTTTACTTTAATTTTGTGGTCTAAAAATCTTGATCCGACATTCTACGTTCTGTTAGCACAATAAATATTGCCGAAACGAAGAAAATTTACTTTGGAGGTTGTTCTAAAATGGGTTTTTAAATGAAAAAATTAAAATGGTGTAACAAAGAATTTGGAGCGTAAAATAGTGGATAAAACATTCGCCTCGGTGAAAGGTTTTTAATGAATGTTTTGATCTTTAAGAAGCATCAAAGGCATAACGTAACAAAATTTATCGGCGACATTAGGTCTATTGGCATATTCGAATGTATTTGAATACACTCAATTTGTTCGTGGTGAAAACTTTTTTCAAAGAAATCGTGATGTATCGTATTTAAAACTCGAAGCGAATTGAAAATTTAATTTGTTTTGTAAGTTACAGAATTCCTGTTGAGTGGTTAAAACGTAATTTAATTTCAGAGAAATATATGTGTTCACATGTATCCGAACAATAACTACAGGAAATTTAATTTTTTTACCCTGCATTGAAACCCGTTTCAATTTTAACTTATTCCAATGAGGTTATTAAATTATTATTTTTTTTTATCCACCACAAGTTATGTTTGTTGTAAATTTTATAAACAAAGCAAAGAGGAAATTTATGGCGAATTAATTTGACTACGTTGCCGTTTCGTGCAGTTAGGGAAATTGTGCATTAATTATACTTTAATAGGAAATGTGTTAGTGAAAGAGTTAACTGTTCCACCCACCGGCAGGACTTAATTTCTACTGACAAAAAGTTGCATCTGGCAAGGACAATTTCAGACCATAAAACAACGTTTCTAACTTTGGGCAGCTGAGGAAATATGAAAGGGTGTGTGGAAGTTGTGTTTAAAAGAGTGGGGCTTGATGCTTTGAACTCGATTATTTAATCTTTCATGGCCATTAGGTGAATAGTTCAATAAGTATAGTTTTCCACAATTTTTTTTATAGTCTTAAATCATCATGATTCACTTCATGCTTAAAATTATTTCATTTAAATGATATATATAAGAAGCATATGGCTTCCGAAATTTTATGCTTGATTAATACAAGGAAGTTTTTTACATTATTTTTTTCGAACAGTGTTCTTCATGGTGTAGTTTGAACGAGGTGTTTAATTACACAGGGTAGACAAGCACGTGTGTAGGTTCCGAGAAAACGTTTTATTTTAACTCGTAAAGTTATAAAATTACACAAATTTATTGTAGGGTTTGTTTGTAAGTTTTGCCGGCAACTATTATTTAAACGTTGTAGAAGGGTGTCAAGTAAGAACAAAAGTCAATCACAATGCAATGTATTGTTTCATATAAGGGGATTATGGCAAAACTGTACGGGAAAGTTATGCCATGTTGAACAGAGGAAAGGCATAAAAGATTAATTAGTTTTCTGTTTTCATGCCGAAGTCTTCGAACTCATCAATCGACATTGTTACAGTTGCACAACACTTTTAGTTAGGATAATTCGTCACTTTGTGTCAATTTAAACAATGTTAGGTGAAAAAACAACGATAATTCTCACCTTTTGCTTACTGGAATTGAATTATTTCTGTTTTTTATTTATGAAATTAATCGTGAACAAATAAATGTACATTTTATTTTCTTAGATATTCTGTTTTATTAAAATATTTAACCGTTTTAAAACGAAAAAATCAGTAATAAATAATAGTGATAAATGAAGATAGTACGAATAGAAGTACTTAATTCATACAAAGACAATTGAGACGAATAGTAGTAGGCCTAAGGTTTTGTCTGCAGTAACTTCATATTGAATATGGTCGTTTAAAGAAAACTAAAAAGTGTATTTCAGTAAATGTAAATTTGAAGTTTAAAATGTTAAAGGGATATTTGTTAAATAGAACACGACTATTTTGTATTAAAATTATTTTCTCTACCTAAATAATTTATATACCTCGTAATATTAAAAACACATGGACAGAGAGTTCTTTCGTTCCCTAAAATTTCGTTTGATTGCTGGCTGAACATCCTCTTCTGCAATTTTACTTTCAGTCTGTAAATTATAAGCAATATGATTGTTTCATAGGTAGCTGTAAATTATCCAAATTAGATTCACGAAATGTACCACAGAATCAGAAAAATTAATAACGTTTAAGTGGTAAAACCTTTCTTTATTCTGTTAGACTAGAGTGAATTCCGCTTCAGTGTCCCTTCTAATGTATATTTCAACTCGGGTATTGATCCTTTCCTCTACTCTCATGATGTGCCTTTCGCGTTTACACAAGCGGTTTTCGCTCTCACTCGGCTCTTTCCGCTTTTCATTTCATCTTTCCTTCACCTCACGTGTATTCCTTCCAACATGGCAAATATATTTATACATTATTAAGACTTGTCTGACGTTAAATGGAACGATACATTATAAATTCGTGTAACTCAGTCTAACTGCATGGACAGTGCAAGAAGTTATGCGAGAGGGCGTATGCTTTGCGAAAAATTCCGAAAAATGGAAACCGTTTAATCTGATGAAACATTAAAATTCTGGGCCCATACAAGGCTTGAAATTTTCTGAATTGTTGCTAACAGTTTTTTTTTTGTTGCGTTAAATAAGAAGTTTTAATTTTGTTTTCTTGAGGAAATCTCTCTGTTGTTAAGTTTACGCCTTCAGATTTATTTTTGCCGTAATTGAATTCATCGCTTTCGTCAGTTGTAGTCTTATTACCCATAACTAGTTGCTGTTTGTTCTTCTGCTGGTTTCAAGCATTAACTATTCACAAAGTCTGTTGATTAAAGGAGTTATAACGGGGCTCTTTATTAAAAATTCATCACGGTGTGACTGGAGTGCAGTGCGGAAAATCAAAAAAGCATTTATAGTTTTCTTTGAGAAGGAATTTCTATATCTAGTGCCTCGGTTCTGATGCTCTCAGAAGGTGGATTCATTAGATAAAATTTTGAGAAATTACTTTCATTATTTGGATTCTTAATTTGTACTGTTGAGATATATATCAATTGACAAGCTGGGGCATGTATAATCACCCTCACTACAGAACATAGTAATGACGATTACATGAAGCTGTACAATTATTCAGATTAAGTTATGGACGCTAACAGTTTTCATATCGGTGTTTAATAAAAATCTTACTTTTTGGTTAACTCTATACGAAAACCTCAAATTTAACATTCATCTTTTGTTGTGCTGTTGTAGTTGTCCCCATGATCTGATGTACTCCATAAGCTCGTTCCCACCCATAAAAGCATTGATTTTTTTTTATTTTATTTAACCAATTAAAAAGCAATCATTTATATAGTTGAACTTTTTGATTGTACATTTATCGCATAAACTATTAATGTTAAGTTGTTTTTAATTTTTCTAAATCCTTCATAGACACATAAAATATAAGTACAATAAATAATGAAGTGATAAAATCAGTGTGGAACCGTTGCTTGTGGTCCTCTTGTGTCCTTGTGTGTTCAAAATTGAAAAAAGACTAATATACTAGTTACGAATTCATGGCAACACGTGGCATAAAATGTACACTAATATAAAGTTTGAATGAACGTGAATAACGATAGGAATTGTATTTTAGAAATTTGAAAGAGGTTTGTGGGTGATAGAGAAGAGTTAGAATGGAAAGTTTTAAATTTTTTTCGATATATTCTTGAGTTATGAAAGTTTTTATTCAATTTCATTTTGCTTCGTTAAATTCAAAGGTGTTTTTTTTTATATTGTTCAACTTGAAGTTCACAAAGAATTAAAAATCATTTTTGTGTGAATGCGTCGGGGACCTTTTCCATTAGTAATTTAGAGAAGCAATTAGTGAGGTCATCTACTAACATCTACTGTACAACGTTTATATATAAATTTATGTAGAAACTGTTATAGGCCCAGGATCGTATTATTCCTGTAATTTACAACATTAGAACTATCACCAAGTAAAGATGCCTAGTATGTATTATTAAATTTTTAAATTGTTTTTTAATCTTCAGTAGATGTAGGTAGATGACAGCATGTATTTTCATTCCAACTCTCATTTGGTTAATGTTCTCAAAACTGCAGAAGAAAATTCTTAGTATCTGGTAGTACATTAAAAGTGACTTTAATTAGAAATGAATTCTAAATGTACTAAGTGAGTTGGACTAACAAAAATACATTTCTCTTCCGTGCTACTAATTAAACATACAAAATGTTTCTCAGACGGTATTAACGGGATAGTAATAATTTTGAGCTTTTCATTTTTTCTTCATGACTAAACTACATGTAGAAATAATATTATTCTGGTAAGGCGAAAAGACAAAGAAGTAATTAAATTAAATAAAATGAACCATTTTATTTAATTAACGTATGTGTTCTCTTTTGACTTGGAACAATTTATTATTCATCTTGGGCGCTTTCCACTTATTTTCCATGGAAGTACATGGAAAAGGGTTTCGAAAAGGTGGTAAAAATTACAATTGAAATGAATTAAAAAACTGACGGTGTAGTTTAATTAAATTTATTAAAGCCGTCATAATTTTTAATTCAATTGTAAAGTGATATATGGCAGTGAATTAACTTCAACTTAAGGGTTTCATCCATTTCAATTTTGCTTGAAATTTATTTGTCCTCACCAATCAACCAGGTCTTTTTTCGCCATACCATCATCTCATCAATATACAACGACGAATGTTTTTACAATTAAGACGAAGAATATATATTATTAATTGATAAATAAAAAATTACTCAATAATTTTGTAAAACATAAATTAATCACAGCTGGACCTGCACGTTTTGAAACAGCAGATTATTTAAACGAAAAAAATGAGAGGAAACAATGTTTGTTTTAATTCGGCAGGTTATTTAGGAAGTCTTACGATCAGAATAGCAGTTTAAATGTCTAAAATATAGGCTGATGGGTTCTCAGTTCACGAGAAAGTGTTTTCTGTTTTTATCCAGAGTGATTTTTATACAACAGTTTGAGAGAAGAAAGTGTTGCACATTGAAAAGAATATTCATGTCATGTTCTCACTTGTTCAGGGCCCGCGATTCCAACAATAACCTATATTTTCCTTCCCAATGATGAGATTAATCAAGTTGTCTTTTTATGCCCCTGTTCTCGGTTCCTTGGAATTCCTTAGTCTTCGAGAAAAGAAGCTTAATGGAATTGATTCTAGTTTCAATTATCGTGGGCCTTTCGCATTTAAAATCTCTTGGTGTAAGGGTTGAAAAGCTGGGCTCCCTTTAGTGTTAAGTGAATTAATTATCAGTCCTGGGGTAAGACATATAAAAAACCTTTGCTAGTTTCATTAAGTGCCGAAGCTGCCAATTAATTGCTTTTAAATTGTAGCCGCTTCATGTGGCATTTATAAATTGATTGAAGCCATATAAACATTCGTTTAATAGAACTACCGGGAGCAGAAGGGTTTTTATAAATTTCTTAGACTAAATAAGCATGTAATGTACAGGTTACTTTAACAGGGTTAAATAATGTATACACCTTATTATGTTGTTAATTCATCCCGTGAATCAAATTCGTTTCTTGAGCATGAAAAAAGTGCTAGTCAATATGTTTTACATTTTTACCAATTTCATTTGCACTCCATTTTACTTGAGCACATGTGGTATTCCTGTCTAAAGATGCTTCTGGCGAAATAGTTAGGAAAACTATTTTGATGAAATTCTGAATAAACTGAATTTCCAAAATTTGACGTGTTGAAGAAATTTCGCTTAAATTGTGCGGAATGCCACGAAAACGAAATGCACCATCTACACCATGCAGTGCTGTTTTTTTAATTCAGTCGAAAGGATGGATGGAAAACCAGAATTGATGACCGTAACATTTTTTATATATATGGCGGCAGAAACATAAAAAGTTTTTGTTTTATATGTTTTCTGTATTTTATGTTTTACAGCAGTCAGATATTTCGAGAAATTGTTTAATACTGGTTACCAAAACATGTAATATCTGTTTATCAGGTTAATTAAAAATAGAAAAGAGAATATCTGAAAGGATTTAAAGTTTCAGATGAAATATATTACGAAAAAAAGTTGTCAGCCAAAATTTATTTTGGCATATAAAAAATGTTTTGTATACGAAATGTTCTTGAGTGTATCTGTTATACGAAACTAATTCTGTTCTGCAACAAACCATTATTAAGAAAATGTAAAATGAAAAAGCTTTGAATAAAATTAAAGATCTTGCTATACGAATTTGCTTATTGCAGATCTCGAATTCCCGGTTCATTTTTTACTGTAAAATTTTAAGCTGCGATTTAGTTACTTGTTGTAAAAAGTCCATTTTGTGTTTTTTAGTGAAATTAAGTAGATTTTACTCCAACTCAGCAAACATTTAGACATTTAAAAAATATCCTTACATAGATTTGCATATATTTTTAGTATGGAGACCACTATATTAGTGTCAGAATCAAAACGAATTTAACAGCGTTTTAGAATGAAAAATATATATCGGAATAGTTATAGGAATATAATTACATATTATTTTTCGGAGTATTAACTTGACCTCTGTTTTCAATGAAATAGCCATTGAATTTTATGACTACAGATAATACCAAGGGAACCAGGAAAAAGTGTGATGAAAATATACCCGGGTTAATAACAAGGTTTTTAATGAGAAGAATAATTTAAAATTCAATTTTGAGTCCTGGTGCAGTACGTTGGTTTCTCTCAAAATTACACAGTTTTACGCAATGTGTACGTACTATAAAAAGTTCTCCTTTCTGATATTTCAATTTTAAAAAACTTAGGTAGTGTTGAGATATACCAGCGTGTTGGTGAGTCCAACTGTAAAGTTCATTTGGTTTGTACTACTAAAATTAATTTTGTTCTTATTAATTTCAGGGGTAAATTTACCCCCCCCCCCCGCCACCAATACTAATCACGTACAAATCATGTATTTTCCTTCCCGTACATTACAGTGATTTTATTGTTTGATATTCGACTGTATTAGGTCAACCCCTTCAGTGACTATTACATTCCGGTTAAGTTAAGTGTATCTTGGCAGGTGTGCGATTAGTTAAGTTGACTAAATGAAATTTGAGCAAAATTGTCATGTGAAAGAATCATATTTTTTTTTCGTTTCCTCTTCCAAAGCAAAACACAAAATTTGAATTTATTAATACTTTCTTAACAAGTTTTAGTAGCATTTGTTTTATTCTCACCCATATTTGCATAATTATTTTGGCTCATTCTAGCGTAACTAACGGAAAATATGGGTCTCGTTCATTCCATTGCGGCAGAAGAATCTTTCTCCTCGCTGTAGTTTTATTCTCAGCATATAATTTAATTATCTATCACTACTTCAACTGCAGTTCATCTCACGTAATCAATGTAAATTCACGACTTAATACCGGACTTGAGGAAGAAAATAAATGCGTTGCCTTTTTTTCCCCGAGTCCCCCCAAAAGGAATTTGTTATAAGGCAGCTCAGTATTAATTGAAAAAAAAGTAATTCGCTGGTAGGATTAACGATTGACAGGGAAAACCCCTCTGTATTATTGGGGTCTCGAACGTAATGGTACATCTTTAAATGTTGGACAGATAGGAGAGTCAAAATTTATTACACAATTGAGAAATGCATTGTTGAAGGCTGTATTTTATACTGCAATTTAATACATTAAATTCTTTTTTGATTTGTAGCGCTGTGCACTTTAATAAAGTAGTGAGCGTAAAAGCCTTTTAATGAAACAAAAAATTTAGACAACCGCAACACAAGACTGTTTACTGTGTCTGTAACGTCTTATTTTCACTAACTTCATTGTACGAATAGTCAATATGCTTCGTGCTACAATTAGGTAATACAGTGGAGGTGGTGTACGAAATGGAAATGCTTTCAGCATCATCTTTAACTTCAGGCAAAAAGGACAAGTAAGGAGGAACTGTAATTTCTTAACGTCTGAACGAAGTAATTTTTCTAGAATAGAAATGTAGTCTGAAACACATTGTTCTTCAATTTTATAAGTAGAAAAATTTCAATCAGAAAATGAAAAATGCCCAAGGCGTTTTTGTTTATTTTCTGAGTTGAAAATAAAACCGCGCCTGTGTTCCCTGAAATGTAGTTGTGTTCATTGAGGCTGATTGATGATTTATACACCTCTAAAGAAATGGTCAAAAGAATGTGTGGGACGTTACGTTTATTGCCAGATGTTACCAAAACACGTGGATTTATGACCCTTTCAAAATATATATAATTTTTTTTTGCCGATTTACTATAAGGTTTATATTTAGCGTAGCAATAAAGTGTCTTTCATTGCCGTATATGTATTTTGTAAATAATGCAGGGATTCAGATATTTAATCGTAACGACTTTAATTGGCATGGGTTTTTGTAAAGTTACTCTTACATGTTTGCCTACAATTTATTATGAGGAATATTGAATTTCTAGATTTGTTGAGCTGTGTCTTTGAAAGAAATTTTGAAAATTGTTTGTATTATGGATTTATTATTTGAATAGATATTAAATATTCAGAGCCGACATTGCCTAATAATGTATAATTATTCATTTGTCTTATCGGTTTCGATTGCTCTAAAAAGTTTTATACTTTTTCCTAAGTGATTAAAATAAAATTCGATAATCGGTCGTCGTAACCAAAACTTTGCATTTGTTACACTTAGTTAATAATAAGAATATTTGCTTTGGGGCGTACAAAAATGTAATTTCATTAAGTTATAAAAACTTATTTTTTTATTAATTGACAAAATTTTTTTGCTGTCTGCCGCAACTAATCGTTTGTAAAATGATGAATATGGTGAAGGTTTTAACATCAGAAGAGTTTGAAGGTAGCAAATGTATAAAAATTAAAATTTAATTTAATATTAATAAGACGTCGGATACCCGCAGACATTATTTGTAGTCGGTCGTGAAGGATTTCAGAGTTGGTCGATATCAATGGTACTTTTGACTTCAAGTCAGACTTCAAAAATATTTGATTGTATGACTATGAATCACTGTAAATTGTAACATTACCTTTTAAACATGATCTAATGAATTGTTGTTTGTAATGTATCTTTGTGGAGAAGAAATCGTTGTGGATAAATCTAAGATGTTAAAGAAATAATATCAAGTTAACTAAACAATATTGTTATGCGAATAATGAATAATTTTAGAGTGTTTGAATTGTAATTATTTTTTATTTGTTCACACAAAAATGATTGCTTTAGAACTTACAATGCCGATTTCCATTAAATTTGATGAATTTTCGTTCTTTTACATGCTTAATGAGAGAGTTAGATGTTGGCATTCGTTGCACTTTGTGTGCTGCAGATTCCCGTCCTTTTTTGCAGAATATGTACTAAAACTAAAAAAAGAAAGTATAATTTTTCATGGTTCGTAAACCTCGTACATCATTATATGTGATAAGCACAAAAGTTCTGTTCCGTAACCGTTTCATACGTAAATGGCTAATGACCAAATGAGAAATTTAATTTTAGGAAAGCAATGTTAAAAACCCACGCCTTGTTTGCTTTATTTTCTGTTTATTTAAACCTTAAACGAACGAAAGGTTCGGTGGAGGTTCTCTACATGCTTCAGAGCACGTATGAAAACTTGCTCTGATTTTTTTTTACAGTTCATTTAGTTTTTGTTTTCCTTTTACGATTATTTGTTACGCATTTCACACCGAGATTGTTTGATGCTTTCGAGCAGTCTGTCATATTTATAATTTTTTTCACATAGTTGTTGTTTACGGGGTCGTTGACTGAAATTCAAAATTAAATGTAAATTAATTTCAATTGAGTACATATGAGCTTCAATTCAATAATTTGTAAAAAAAGTGCCGTATAGTCTTTTATTGTATTGATACGTGAATGCTTATGTGACTACGCTAATGATTGCATAGTTAAAATCCTCCCCCGCTGCTTCATTGTAATCATTCTACTACCGTTAATTTGTCTGCTTGTAAAAAGTTTCAACGTCACGACAACAATGAATAGTAGGAAATTTTAAGTTATATTATCATCGTGGATGTTAATTAATTACTTGGAACTGGCGTCGTTTGAGTTATAAGCCACCAACGCATGGGATTAGTGGTGGTTCTGACTCACATAATGTTTCGACAAAAGTTTTGACAAAATTTAATAATGACGAAAGTCAAAAAAAGACCGGTTGCAGAAAATGTGAAAACCAATTTCATCCCAATTGGAAATTAAAATTTTAAGTCAAACTTAATTACATTCAACCTCAAGTGAAAAGAAGGATCTTCGTCTTCCGTTCAGCGCACACTTAGAGATTGAATTTCTGTTTTGAACAAATGAGAGAGGACATTCTTTCCCTCTTGGTTAACTAATGTCACTTCAAATCATACGGAACATATTTATTGTCTTAAATCAATGGGTTCACGAGGGCTAACCAAACTAATTCAAAACTCAATAATCTCTAGCTCAAACTTGTTCTCTTGTTCCTGAAGTGAATTCGTTCAGTTTAGCCGAAGTGACTCAACAGCAACGGCAAGAGGTTTTTTTTTTTATAACTCTGTGCCCAATTAAAACTCTTGGCAACATTTTAATGTAAAATTTCTTATTCTCAAGTAGTTGGAGTTTCTCAAAACAGTTTTGGAATCAAATTGAGAATTCGAAGTTGCTGAAAACCGGAATCATGAATACCGATTACACATGACTTACTGGAAGTGGTCATTAAATGTAAAATAAGTACTTAGGTAAAGTTCAACCTTTTATTTGGCTCACGATGCGGCGCACTTTTATTGTTCTTTGATTTCTGTTCAGTTAATAACTTGTCTATTGCCAGAATCCCCTTATTTGACGGTTCTTTTGTGATTCTGTATGCTTTCATTGAACGAGTGTAAAATTGAACTTTTTTATTGTGTAAGGCAGTGTTTCATCTGATTCAAGGTGGACTTTTGAACGATGTTTGATTCAGTTTTCCGTTATCTTATCTTGTGTATTGTCTCGATGTTGAATGTTAAAAATGTGGCTCACCTTGTCAAGTGGGTTTCATTCGTAGGCATTTCCGTTTCTTGTTGCCTTTTCATTAAATATACATAAAATTTTTGTCATTCTGAAAAAGAGTGAATCACAGTCTTGGCGTATGAAATTGAGTCTTTCCGGCGTGGATGGCGAATTCTTAGCCTTCGGAGTTATCCCACGTTTGAATGGAGCCTTTTCCATCACGCCCCGTAAGTCTAAAAGGCAATTTGCCACTTTAATTACTTTACAATTTGATTATTTCCGTAGATGAGTTCGACATGGCGGAAATAAAATTCTTCGAAGAACGTAATAAGGAAATCGGAAAAAATATTGAATTGCATTTCATTTAGTCATTTTTTTAAAACGCGAAGTCCCATTTCGTTTCAATGACTGGCTATCCGGTCGTGTCCCTAAAATAATTTTATTGCTGCATTAAAATGCATCAGAACTTCTATCCATGAGTAAAGAAGGGTGAATGAAATCATTGTTGGAAAATGATTGTTCGGAATAATTGAGAGTAGGAACTTTTTGCCGAGGGTAGAAGAGAAAACATGGGGTGACTAAAATAGAAAGAAGACTCCTCGGTAAGTCGGGATCAATAAGCGAAAATATAAGTGTGTAATCTGGTAGTTCGAAGCATACTCGTGTGTGTGTGCACAGCAAAATACAAGGAGCTCTTTAGCTTGAAAAAAGAAATTTTGTTGTGCAGCCAAACCTACGTTAATTTATAAACTGTGAATTCACTGTTTTATAAATTTTTGTAGTTATTAATTTCAAATATTTTTAAATATATTGGAAGTTAGAAATCAAACCACTATAAATTTGATTTCGTCGTAAATTCCAAGGGGTTAGAAATTCTAAGCATTAGAAATTCTTTTGTTAAAATAATCTTAGACGGGAATCGAAAATAAAGTAGTTCAAAATAGTAGTTACTCTCTGTAAAATAGTAGTAAAAGTTATAAAATTCAATTTGAGGAATGCCAGTTCCCTCTGTCTACTTCTGTTGTTCTTACGATGTTGTTGTATCAACTAGATTCCTTCCCCTTGAATTTGTTGTTTCCATTTAACATACTAAGCCGCGCACGTAGAATTGAATTTCAGTTTTGTTCCGTTGTTTTTTTTATTACAGTAGTGAAGCTCTACGAACTGGTTATGAATATTAATGGGTCACTAATTGTTTACCCCTTGCTAGGGTGGTTCCATAGGAGGATTAAATTATTGATATACAGAATTGAGATAAGTTTCATTTTGCACCAATATTTATCATCTCGCCAAAGTATCTGCTTAGGTTACTTTCCGTCGAATTATTTATGTTGACTCTCCTACTTTAGATAATGCCACGTAGATGAGTACAATTCACCCTTGCGAACTTTGTAACAACGTGAAGCCGTTCTCTTTATTTTTAATGAGGTTAAGGTTCAATCGAATAACTAACTCATAATTTTTTAAAATGATTCAAGTGAAACACTAAAGTTTCGGCAGAAAAAGCTAGGAGGAAGTGTTAATCAATAGAATTTTTATTTGTGAGGCGGTTTGAGTAGAAATATGAGTGCACCGGTTAATAAGGGTCTCAATAAAACAACAACAAAGGAGTGCTGTTGAAACACTTTAATGTTTTACGTTTAAAATCTGGGAATTATTTAATTTTATTATTAAGAAAACAATTCAAATTCAATCGTGCGTACAACTCCAGAAACTCAATATGACTACTAAACCATGTTTCTTTAGTACCAAATTTAATGGTCCTTTGTTTTAAGTTATGTGTCAAATAAAACTGGCTTTGAGGAAGAAGGAACAGACCGAAAAATGGTGTGCTTTGTAGAACAAAAGAAAGGGAAATCGCCTGCAATACAGAGAAAATATTGAAATTTGTAGAGAATCTCCTTTTCCTCCTCTGTATTTAATTCTTATATTTTAATTCATACAAAATCGTTTTCTAATATTGTATTAAACAATGGCGGTTAAGCTTTGGGAGTGATGAAATGATTTGTGCAAAGTAGAGTACAGTCGTGTTGGTTTTTTTGCTTTGTCACTTTGCCACTTTGGATGACAGCTTTGGGAAGGAACTCACAGATGAAAACAAAAATAAAGATGGATGACTCCATTCCAAGAAATTGTCGTTCCAAAACCAGTCAGTGCCATTTAATATCTATTTGTTATTTGTTCTATCCATTTTACTGCCGCGTCACGGAACATTCACATAATCGAAATTGTCGAAATGTTGTGTAGGACAAATAAAAAGTGTTCCGCCCTGTGCATCTAGAATTAGATGCTACCCTTTACGCGTGAGCGACACGTGTCTGAACTGGCGGTCACCCCGACTGAATTCTGAATTTCTTGATCAAAGTCGACACGCGACCATGTCAAAGACCTTGGATTTTGCAAATAGACGTGGTTAATTAGATCTGTTTGTTTTGAGATTTTTGGTTTTGCATTATAAAGTCTCGCCCTTTGATGATATACATTACGAAGAGAATGTGCTTGACAGTAATCATTTCATCAAGTGCCAATTCAAAACTAGTTTTCATTTTATTCGCCAAATTTAACGTTTCTCCTACACGTTTCTCCTGTCTGTTTTTTTTAAATTTGAGAACATTCGTCGCCATTTAACCCGCATAATTGATATTTACAACTTACCAATCGCACGTTTCACTATGGACATGAGGAATTCCATTAAAATTCCAATTGATACTTGGAAGTGCAATTTCAGTTCGTATTCTGAAAAATTTTGTAAACATTTTCTAAGGAGAAAAAAGAATGTTTTTCAGAGCTCAGAAGCTCCAAAACTTTTAACTTTGTAAAGTTCAACTACCAGTTGTTGAAAATTTATCTTCTTTATTTTGAACCTTTTGATTTTAAAGATATTTCATCTAAATTCTCTAGTCCATTACGGTCGTGGAAGAAGTTGCTCGGGCGCATGTCTTCAAACTGCTTTGCGTTTATTGAACTTGCTGAAATGAAGTACATACTCTACAGTTTTTGTAATGTTTCGTTCGACCTTTTCGAATACTGTAAATAGGAAGTATTAGTTCTTAGTTAATTATGTGACAATGAAAATTTTGCTATTTGTAATGTTGATTAGGTATAATAATTTTTATTCTATCTTATTAAGTATTGCAAAAACAATTTATGGAACGTAACGTGCAAATACGGCCTATAAATACCTGGCCTGCAAATACCTAAATTCTGGCATGAATTCTGGAATATTGTTCTTTGTAGTAATTATAAAATGGCCTTTTATGGAACTTCCAGTCACCAATAGTAATACTTAATAAGTTACGCTAAATAAGGAATTTACAAAATAATTGTCGTTCCTGAAGAATTTCTCCATCACTTTCGCGATCCATAAAAATTTGCTTTACTTAGGATCCATGGCACAATTACTTCAAAGTTATTATTGTGAGTAGTGTAGTGTATTATTCATTGTTATTCAATTCTATTGAGTAATTATGAATTGGTTGTTGTTCAGCATAACAAGCACTGCAATATCGAAATTTCTTATGGAAAAAACCGTATAAAAAATATTTACTAATTATGAAGTGAAATTTATCGCTTCGTTGGTAATAGGCAGTTATCAGTAGCAGAAGAACTTCTGCATCTGTCCCTTCACAAAAGGCAATTTCGAAAGAGAAATTGAAGTCGGAACTACATTTGGAAGTGTAATTCAAAATTGATAAAACGAAGAAAACAGAAAAGGAAAAAATATGAATGCTTTCAGATACGTGTTCAAAGGTGGAATGGGATATTTTAAAATTCAGAAACGACTACGAGGTACGGAAAGATGAAATAAAATGAATTATTTAAGTGAACAATCTCCTACTAAGCAGCGTAGGATTTCCTTCGAGCAAGGTATTCTTTGATTTCATTCGAGAAGAACCTTTTGTGTTTGCTCTATACGGATATGTCACTGACATTAATGCATGCTCCCCTTGTAATTTTTACATTAATTTCCCTTCCGCTTCCATTTACTTAGTACAGTCACAGAAAATTTGTTTTCTCTTTAGTTTCACCGTAGGCGTTTAACTTAATCCCCCTTCAGTTTTTTTTAAATAGTACACGTCTCAATTGTCTATTTTAGATGTTGCTTGGTTAAATAATAGTTAATTTTTGCAGGTTTATTGAATCCAAAAATGGTGCAGTTTTTTTGCAAATGTTTATTCTAATGATATTTTAATAAGGTTGTTTCGCTGAGTGTTGTAACTATACTTAACTGTTTTCCGACTGAATTTCAAGGTTGATTCTCACATCCGTTGAGGCGGGCAACAATAAACTGTATAACTTTTCGTATAAACAGCAGTTTGAGAGTCTTAAAGATTTTACATTGACATTTCTGTTTTTTTATGGGAATGGAAAGTATTCGCTTTCAGAATTCAAAAGTAGGCACATCTAATGTAGTATTTGATTTATTTTATGAAATTGTTTTTCGATATAAAAATCTAGGGGTTTGACCTCGCCGTGATTTTTGTTATCATGTTATTTGTTCCTTTTCGAATAATATATTGCATTTTTATTTCTTGGGAAAACAAAAATCAAGAGTTTTCTGTATATATTGGAATATAAACGAAACCAAAACTCGTTGGCTGAATTTTAATTGCACTGCCGTTATTGACTGAATTACCCGTGTGTATAGTTTCGTTTTAGCACTTCTTTTCGGTTTTAGTTTTAGAGTTTACCATAAAGAAACTTTCGAAAAAAAGTTTTAAAATATTGTTTACCGATAGCAAAACAAATCATTTCTGTAAGAGGGATTGCTTTTCTGGAATAGTGTTTCTTCATTCTTATGCTTGTCATATGACAGAATGATAAATGAAAAGTTTTTTATCCCTGACACTTGCCCTTTACGAAGATCCGCTTAACGTGAGGAAAACAGTGAATAGAGACAATGATGATGGTCCTTTGACGGACTACGTGTAATGTTCACTTTTTACGTCTACCGGCCGCTGAATAAAAGAAAATTAAATTTAGTTCACACGTAAAATGTTTGAAATGAAACACCTCGAGAGACCCATATAACTTTAAAAGGGACCTTTTTTAATTTTTGGCTAAATATGATTCCCATTTCATTCTATTTTATACTGGAATTACGTAACCTACAGGCAATTTATGGAACAGGCAGGTATCTATTTTTCTTGTAGCTTTTTATCCGTCGCCCTAATTAGAGCAATGTCATCATTCACATTGCAAAGTTAATTACATTACTTCAATTAAAAACTTTTAAGCTGATGTTTGGTTTCATCGATCACAGGGAAAGCTTTCATTTTGCTTTTAAGTTTTTTACGGTCTAGAAATGTATCGGTGAATTATAAATGTGCTGTATAATTTAATTACAGTTGAAGTGATCAATAGATGTCACTTGTAAAATGTGTCAATACGATTCCAAGTCACAGGTGAATGAGTTTAAGAACATGAATTTAATGAGCTCTCAATGTGTTTAATATGAAAAGCGTGTTAATATTAAGTTGACGTTATAATGACTGTACGAGTTAATTGCACTTGAAATTCAAGTTCATGGTATTGGTAACGTATTCGTTTGAAACTATTACTCGTAGGTCAACTTACCTTATCCACCCACAAAGGAGAGTTTTTTTTATCTTGCTGAGAAGTCATTATTTTTATTTCTTCTGTAAACGGTATGCTCCCGGCAATGATTTTGTTTTAAGTCTTGTATCTTGTGTGAAATGTTACTTGGGTAAAGAACAAGAGCGTCGTTTGCAACGTGCAATAAAATATCCAATACTTAAAAACGCTTTTTTTACGTCAAATTTCATTGGATTTATTTCAGTTTTAATGCGATGTTTACGTTCACGAACTGAATGAGTGTATAAATAATTCTACCTGGTTCGGGTGTAATACACATAGGAGACGATTTCTCCTGTATCAGAATACAATAATTTGTTTGCACCATGATTTCCTGAAATAAAAAAGTTCAACGTCACGTCGTTTTACAATGAATTTCAAATTATCGAGGTAGAAACACCGTACTTCCTAAAGCCTGAGCTTTCTGTGAGCTTCTAACAAGAACCTTTTTGTTGGTTCTTCTCATTCTATGTGGGTGTTTTTTATTTATTTACTATTTTCCTTGGGAAATTTCAACGCATCCAAAAAATAAACGGCCTATCCTGCTTGGCTAGTTGACTCTAATAAATTTGAATTTTTTTTGCCACATGAAATGTTTTTTGGCATTAAGTCACATTTGGGTGACTAAATTTCAGCAGAAAAAAACGAGTGTAGCAACAATAAATTCAATGTTGGACATTAATTTCTGCAAAAAAATGTAAGTGATGGAATGGAGGGAAAAACATTCATCATTTTCTAAAACAGACTCATTTTTTACATCATTCTTTCGCATAATTTAAGTCTAAATCAAGAGTTAAAATGAATCGCCTTCGCACGAAAAATTAGAAGGGACTGAAAAAATATTTTTTTCCCCAATCATGTAGCGATTGTCTTGGATAGATTTAACTATTCATTTGTACGTATGGGAAATCGATAATGCGAAATAGTTATGTATGCTCCCATGGGTGTTACACTTTGCAATTGGATGCATAATACAGTAACAATAGTAATATATAAAATGTGGGCTCATCACACGGGGGAGAGCAATAAGTATACGTGTCCTACTGTAATGGATACTGACACTAATATATTTCATTCTAGAGATTTAATTCTTGTTTAGACGCATAAAAATATCATAAGCTTGGCTTATTACTAGATTACATTAATAGAATAACTACGAAAAGCGAGAAAAAATAAGCTCAATTTATATTTGTATCATTTCCGCAGCAGTGATTCGAGTTACAACAACAGCAATAATGAATGTAAACACTGCTAACAAGGATTGTTATTTGCAATTACTCGGTTCTTACTTTTCAATTTTTTTTCAAATGGAAATATCTACTGAGATATAAAATGTCACATGTAAATGCGAGAACAAGCTCTATGATGTTCTTTGGATAATTCGACTGGAACCAAAGGGACAAAACGCATATAAAAGTCGACAATAAAATGTTAGCTTTTTTTTCCTTTGAGGCGTCACATGTCTGAAGTTTCAGTCCTACTCGGTCAGCATTTGATTTTTATGGTCGTTGAACTTTTTTCGGAACAATTTTGTATGCAATAAAATTTTGGTTATGGAGGAAGAGGAATTTATATTTATAAAGAAAAGGCATGAAAATAATACTATTATACTTTTTATGGTGTCAATGTCTTCATAGTAATTCAGAACATATTCATTTAAACTGACCATCGAATATTTCTCTAAAATATACTTGTGGTCCCTACGTGTAAACGTTTACTAGAACATTTATGATATTACTTCGAAAATTTTAATATTAAATGGTTTTGAGCTATGTAAATCCATTTGATTTTTAATTAACTTTACGTCAGTCTAGTGTGTTTTCGATGGTTACAGTGCATGTACATCATTACCAGTTGAGCACTATTTTGCTATTTATTATAACGTAACATTGTTAGGCACTACACTTATTAAAGTGTAGTACATACAGACCCTATTTGTTGGCATTTTTAAATTGTCCTCCTTTTTTAACTTTTTTCATCTCAAGTTCACATTTGTCTGTGCATTCATTTGCATTGAAAACTTCGGCACGGTAGGAAAGCTAAACTTAATGTTTCGAAGCAAATAAAAGCTGAATCTGTTTTTATGATTCTAATTAAACCTTTCGAGTAGTCTGGCTAAAGAAATGAACAGAGAGTAACTATTGAACCCGAAGCCGGAATTTTCCTTTCGAGTCAGTCTCCAATCTCCCAGGTCAAAATTGATTTTTCTTTCCCGAATTGAAAATTGTATTGCGAGATCCCGGTAATAATCGTAATCCGAGGAATATAAAAATCCCATTCGCATCCAGTGAGCAATTTTAAAAAAGAAAGTACGAATCTTATTTTTACTGCATTGTACTTAATCCTATAATATTTTACAGTCTACTCTGAATTTCACTTGACTGCCACCTTGAACAGTTAATTAAACCATATGCATACAACTAAGTGCTGGGAAGACATCCTTTTTACGAGGTCCTTAAACTGGAAATTAAATAATAGTTTAAATAATTTTCGTTTAAACCGTTTCGTTTGAAGCGTTCCACTCATTTATATTCTGTCTTGCCAAGTCAAAGAGCAAACTTGTTACACTTTTAAAGTTCAAGAAATAGACATTTTCTGTTTGTATACATGCTTTGTTCTGAAATCGGAAATCAAAGAATACGGGTGTATTTATTGTAATTTATTTTATGCACTTGCACTACCAGGTTTTTGATTTGATTTTGGTTTTGTTTTTTTTTTTAAATTAGTGTATGGTTAATCTGCATCCTCGAAAGGCGGTTGATTTGGTATACGTTTTGTTCTTTTCCATGTGTTCAGTCTGGGTAATAATATTATGGAATAATAATGTGTGATGGAACGAGACCCATTTTTACATTCGCAGAGATTTATGTTTTAAGTTGCAATCAATTTTCAAGTAAGTTAATTAAAAATTAGTGGGAGTCTTTAATTGAATTAAACGAATCAACTAAAATGCAGAGGAAAGGCTGGATTATTGCTTTGCTCTTAGTAATATAATGAATGAGTAATGCAGTAAATTACTACTGTACAAGGGACCACCGTTTTTAATGTAATAGACGAGTTTCCGTTTACCATTTTTGAAATTGTGTATCTTTATCAATCTTTAAATATAAATTAAATTAATTTGTATGGTTTTTTCTTTGACAAATTCGAATCCATTTTCAAAGCAGTAATTAAATTTTCTCTAACCCCGGGCGTGAAAATTTTCTCGAATTTTCTCAGGTCACGGCCCATTCCTTTCATATTTGCCTCGGTTTAGATTCGGGAGATCTTGCCCATGCAATGGAAACACTCAACTAATCGTTACACAATGTGTACAGACTGACATTGAATTTAATTAAAAAGTGAGATTTCAAAGGTTTTGTTGTCGCGGGACAAATTGGCGGAAGGAAAAGACAAGCAAAGACATATTAGCAACACAATTACTTGCACTATCATAAAACCTCCATTTTTCATTCCAGGCCAAAAACATTCTTGGAATGCTTCGGTTATTGCAGCTTCCAAGAAGCAAATTTCTTAGATTCGAAACCGGCGGGTGGTTTTAGACATTTTAGATATCGATGATGAAAATTCATCATTAAACAATTCTTAAATTGTTTTTAAACATCGGTTCTTGATTCGGTGTTTTTATTGCTTTTCAACAATAATTGAAACGAAGGTTTCATTATTGAACTACAAGGCTGCAGATTGGAGTAAAATGACACTAGCTGGCCTTTGGTAATAGTGTAAGAATAGAATAGTGTTTGGTAGTAATGGTTTGGTATTTTATTTCAAATAGAAATCCGATTGAAGGCTTGTTTTAAATGAAAAAATATGGACGATAGGCACATGTAAAGTAAAACTCACACCTGTTAATTAAACTTAATTGGAATGGTAGTGATTATTTAATTCAAAAAAGAATTTTAAATAATTGAATAATTTGAATTAAGGGTTGTGAAATACGATATTTGAACAAGCAAATTAATGCTTCGAGTAATCGTCGCTAATTGTTAATGATGTTTTTTTGTAATTTTTCATTGATTTTTTATCCGGCTTTGTAGACACCTTTCATTTAAGTTACCTTTATTTGCCCTTTTGGATCTAGTTGGTAGGTAGGGTACATTGCAGTGACATTACACAAAATAGGAAAAAGGTGAAATTTTTTATTCATTGGACACTTTTATTTATACACGCCTGTTTCAAACCCCCATTTGGAAACAGGATGCCTTGGTCACTGTTATTTAGTACGTGGTACATTTATTCTGTTATTAAAAACTTTTGTTACAAAACGTTAAAAATAACTTCTTTGGCTGTTCGATACTTTGAAGGTTCCAGAACTCTACAACTCTCAATTTTCAGCCTTAAAAAATGATAACCCAACATCCATTAATCAAGTCCTGCGTGAAAAATTAAATTACACTTTTCATTCGCGCTCAGCTTTTCGCTGGAATTTTTTTCCTAAATCAATTGTCATTAATTAAAGATGTAGGCATTTTTTTTCGGTATATAAAATATTGCTTAGGCCGTTTAATTATACGCAAGGTTAGGCATTGATAATGAGGATCATATTTACCTAAAAGTTGTATAAAAATTAAATGAAGAACACGGTCATTTCGAGTTACACCCAATAAGGAAAAATTTTACATCATAATTTTGAGAGCTTGACTGAGGTTGAGATCCTTTCCAGGCCTCCTTAAGGCCAGAAACCATCTTGCATCAATCCCTCGTTTTGTGAAAGCTTCCTTCTCAATTTTAATCATTTTGCTATTTCGTTCCGAGCATCTCTGCCTTTCTATTATGAATTAAAAGTTTTGTTGGTTTCTTTGTATTTATTGTGAAAATTTTAAAAACTCCTGAATTTATAAAAATTCTGTTGAAAAAATTGTAAGTTGGCGTGTGAACGCAGAATAAAAAAAATATATGTTTTATAGTTCTCCTGTTGGGAATGTCAGCAGGAATGTATGCAATGTCCGCCACACCCTACCCGATTCTCGTAAATGTCAATCAAGTGCATGGGATTTTCCTGTGTATATATATATTACATTATTTGCATTAAATTCTTGATATTGGCGGTCTGAAATGGTTCTCACGTGTGATTATACAAGGTACTATGAGGTGGTAGAGGAATGAGTTTTTTTTTAAATAAAATTTTTTAATATTTAAAAATGAGGACTTCCTCGTAGTTAGCAGCTGGTGAGGAGTCATGGACTTGCAAAAAATATTTGCTTCCCCGAATGACTAGTATAATGAAATTCAGATCAGGACTTGTGTAAGAATGTTTACATCAGGTGATTGTGGTACACAATCCAGATAAGTTGAGATTTTAGTTTGACTATAATATTTCTGTAATAATAAGTTGCTAGTTGCTACTGAATCAAGATCGCGATGCCGTGTAGTTTAGCCTGAACTCAGATAGCCGTTGCTGTTTGCTGTGGAGTTATATGCTTGGAAACCCTACAAGAATATTTTTTAGTGTTGTCGAAGCATTAAGGGAACAAAAAAGGGCGGATGAAAAACTTTTCATTTGAACAGGATTAAATTGATTTATAGTAATTAGGTTGAGATATAGTTGAAGGGAGTTTGAAAATTTAAAACGAAAACTGAGAAAAACAGGGACAAACTTTGACCGTGGATAAGTTTTTCTCTGGGGAATTTGAAACATTCTTAAACTCAAATCCACTCCCAAAATGAAAGTTTTAAAACGCAATTTGTCCCTCGTTAATGGAGTTGTGGACCAATAAGACTCTAGTTTGTTATTTTTCGCTCCTTCTGCCGTTCTCATCTTACCATCGAGGACTCTAATTATTTCGGTGTCATTGATTTTTGCTTCTTAGCGAGTCTGGTGTGTTTCCTACGTCTGGTTTCCGGTTGCCATTTTCATATTAGAATTTCAATGTAATTCGTTCGAAATAATTCGAGCTGTAAATTTAATTAAATTACAATGGAAGCGAATTGCAATAGCAGGCGAATCAGCCGCGTCACGTGACTTCATTTTTCGATATGTCCCAGTGAGAAACCTCGTCGTTTCTGACTGAATTTGGTCTGGCGAATATGAAACTCACCCATGGAATGTGCAATTAACATTTCGCATAAATTGGATTCTGATGAAACTCGTTTGGGAAAAACGAAAGCAACCAAAACGAGTTGCCCGGCTGATATTTCGGTGATGGCGAACTGTGATCAGAAATGTTTTTATTGTCCTCTTTTAATATATATTAAATAAATCAGCTTCAATTAAATTATCAACATCTATTTCGATATGTACATAAACTTTGCTAAATCCAGTTTCTTCCTAATGGCTTATTATTTAGTTTTTGAAAAGCATTTCAATGTTAGAGTGTTTGTGAATAGATTTTTTTTATCACGACATTTATGATGTAACTTATGTATATATTAAATTTTTGTGATATTTCAGTGAAAATTGGTAATTATGATAATAATCACGGTACATTTATTTACTGTAATCTCTAAATGTAAAATATAATGTTCAGTTAGCGAGAGTTCTTATCCGGAAATACAAATCTCTGGCTTATGTTTATTGTTTTCGTTTTTGTTTATTATATTTTCGAGAAAAAATCAATCAGGTATCAGAATGTAGGAAATGGCAACCGAGTAATTTCATCTCCACCGTCAATGGGAACAATTTCCGAGAAAAATTTCATTTCGCACAAGCATTTATTCAAAAGCATTTTCTAATCTGTTGTAGATATTTGGTTTATTCCACTTCTCGTATCTAAATTACAAAATATCGAATAAATGGAAGAAACCAGTAGATTTTTTTTCATTTCCACCGCTGTAAACTAGATTATCTCTCGAAATACCGTGTGAGAAGAGTATGTGTTCCTTTGTTAGTGACGATTGATTGTGACAAGAGAGAGAGAGAGAGTGATTTCAGGAATGAAAGGAAATAAAAAAGTTTGTGGACGGGAAGATGCAGCGAAAGTTAGTCGGCGCCTGAATAGAGAAAATTTTCATTTATTTATTTGTGCGCTTCTTCAAAAAAGTAAGAAGCAAATAGTTAAACAATAAGATACACGAAGGTTGCAACCTGGAAAAGTGTAAATTTTACAAAACAATGATTGTACCATTGCGCATGGTAGTCTAACCCAAAATAAGAAAAGTCGTTTCTAACGTCTAATAAGTTGCTCGTGGAATTTCAGAAACTTTGGCATCAAAGGAGCAACCTTCTTCCAAATTATCTTAACTATATAAATTATACCAGTGAGGGATGCAGTTCAAAGTGGCGTAAATTCTTAGGCCGAGTTCGGCTGCCTTTTCGGATTTTCAATTACTAGGCAGAACTTAATTCAGAAAATATCTATCGGTTGAAATGATAATTCAGCGGAATGTGTTTCAGTAGGGAGTTCCATTGATTATAGCCAATGTGCTATTCGATCCAGAATAGTGCCCAGTGGCATTTAATATTGGGTCGTGCGAGCGTATTGCTACGTTACGTTGTCGCAATTGTAAACAAAACGTTACGAAATGAAATTAATTAAAGTCAGTGTGTGCTGTGCCTACCCGAAATGTATGTGGAAAGGTGTTCAGGGAGGTTTTTCAAACCGTACGAAATGAAAGCTTGGGACTAGTGTTTACTTTCTGCAGATATTATTTACTAGTTTCACGTTCAAATGATCGAGTGGCTAACTTCGGGGTATGGTGTAATAATAAACGAACGTATTTACCACACCTCGACGACTGAATATTCATTAACTGCTATAAAATTGATCTTACCTTTTGTATTCATACTTAGGTACGATTCTTAATGTAATAGTACATTTTGCACCATTGAAAAGACAATTTTCTTGGGCACGTTTATCGAGAAATAGACTTGTCTGAATTGCATTTCCACATGCTGTTTATGTAAATATCGTGAACCAGATATTAATTATTTACTTAAGCGACGCTTTCTTTTAGGCAAACTTCAAAAGCCGAGTTTTGTGATATTGACTTTTGAAAATGATACGAAAAACAAAATGTTAATCACGGGACTGTAGAAAGGAAAAAGGAGAAAGCAAAATAAACTAAAAAGCCAAGGATCATTTAGCAGTCCTTTGACAGTAAAGACGGTCCCGCATCCATTGTCAGTTACTTCGCTTTACATCAACCTCCATCCTTTTATTTCTTTTGCTTAAACATCCCTTTCCAATTTTCATTTCCTTTGGTCTGTGATAATCTGTGCTAAATAACATTTATTAATGCTTTCTATTTCACAAAAAGCTTCACGGAACAGAAGCCCAAGCGTTTCCTGTATTTTGTTAGTAGTACATAATGATTCTTTTATTGACTGCAATGTAATTACGTGCACTGCTTGTGCACGTTTTATTCTATTATGCCTACGGGAAAGTATTGTTACGCGGTTAAAAACGATTCTCTGCGACAGAGCTTGTAGGTTTTATTATAATGGTCGTCTTTACGTGTTACGTAGTGAGTAGATCTAGGTTGTGATGACGCTGTTAAAAACCTGTAAATGTAAATTCACTTGTGTTACACTTCACGTGGACTCAACAAGTTACCATTCTTTGAGTGTAAATTGTAAATGTGTGAGTGTTGAGTGGAAATTACAAATTCCTAGAATATAACAGAAAATATCGAATATAATTTTTGAAACGGGTAAATATTAATTAGAAAAAGGTTTCGGTAAAACATTGTCGGACCATTCATTGATTTGCAAGAGATGATTCCTGTGAAAGTTACAAAATGTATGACATAAAATTTTAATACGGATTTCGTTGGAAGTTATGTGACTTGTTTTCATTTATCATATTTCATTGTGTAACAAAAACTCAATGTATCAAGTAATGTTTTTCCAACTGTTTTAAAAGTAAAAAACAATATTTATGATGTGAGATATAACTAGAATTATCTGAATGAAAAGGTAGGAAGTTGTGTAGATAAGTCCAGTGAATGAGAAGGGTGAAGAGTCGGTACTTAATTTTTTGTTGTTGACAGAACAAATTTCTTGGCGTTAGGTAGTGACACTAACGTGCGAATATTTAGCACACAAACATATAAGTTCAACAATTTTCAGTGTTGTTTTCGGTATTTAAAACACCTTTTGATATCAAGATCATTATCAGTCTCCTCTTAGGTGATATTTACCAGAACACAAATTTTAAAAATATTCTCCATTTTAATTTGTTGCTAAATTTTCCTCAAACTTAAGTAAAGTCAAACTGTAAGGATGTATTATTGGACCATACACACATACAAGCGTATTTCATCTCCCGTCCGGACTTTCTGTGTTCTCGTGCTCTTTAATATTTCATGTTTCAATCTAATTTCGAATGTACAAGGAAACCTTAGAAATTGAAAATACTTCTTGGTATTTCGATAAAGGTTCCGAATTCATTAAATCCTTTTGGAAGGAAACTGGCTGGGGAAGAAAAAGAAGGAGGAGAAGTGTTGGAACCACGCAGGGAAAAAATTTGGTGGAAAGTGGATAAAATGTTCTCATTTAAAACGATTCTCTTGTTCTTTCGAATTTGCAGGTTCTAAAATTGTTTTAAAACATTTGATAAGATTTCCACAAGTGCCGCATTCGTAACTTTTTCGTTTCGGTTGGGTGGAAAAGAAAGTCGTCAGCACTAGTTTGTTTATGTTGTAGAGAGAAATCTGTAGAGAATTTGGCTTTCGCTGGAAATAATTTCATTTATTTGCCGTGAAAAAGGGAAAAACGATAGGACAGGACGAGAGTTTTTTTTATACGTATATATATATACATGCGGGAGAATGATTAATGAGTTATTTCTGAAACATTCAAAAAAGGTTTTGTGAAAGCTTTCCGTATCTTTGGCCGTAGATATTTTGACGCTTTCCACTATCGAAGCTTTCCATTTTAGAAGGACCATAAAATTAATTACATTCATTGTAGTAATTGTAGTTTTTTCTGTTTTTCCCAATTGAAAATAATTTCCCATTTTTAAAAACTCTCTTGTGGGATTGTACGCGGTTCAGTGAATTTGCGAACGCAAATTTAATTTATCTACTCGGTTTATTATAAATTATATCAAGATATTGAGAAGTTGGAATGTTGGAAGTGCTGAATTTCGTTTTGAGTCCGAAAATTGCCGGTTTGGTGATTCCACGGCGGAGTGGTCAATTTGGTTTTTGGCGAAGTGGTATCTCGCTGTTCGAGACAGAATTTGTCACGTAGTGTTTATGCATTTTTGAAACGTCTTTGATGATTGTACAATGTGACAAATATTTAAACTTTAAAAATGTCTGAATGGCGAATTGATTTTCCTGCTCGGGAGCACTTCCAGAATGTTATTTCTAATTATAAGTTGTGATTTATACGCCATTGGAAGTTTTTACGTGAGGCTTCCAGTGAATTTTAAAACGTTTGATTTTGTCTTCTTGTAACGAAATTTTAATGGGCTTTCTTTCTTTTAGGTGCCGATGACGTCTTCAGATTTGAAGGAAATAAATCGAACAATGATTATTTCCGACTCATTCTCAAAGACGGAGGCTCTCTTTTGGTTGGAGCACGGTGAGTACCAGTTGAAATTTTTCATTACATTACGGATAGAAATACCATGGGGCCCTGTAGGTTTTGCTTGCATCTCCAATCGTTCACATTTAATTTAATAAATCTCCGCTTGCCATTAATGAAAAACTAAAATTTTAGAAAGGCGAAATCATTAATCACTTCATTGCTTTTATGTGCATTCGGGTAAAAGGTAATCAATCATAGTTGCCGCCAGCTGACAAACGCAGGCTAGCACTTTTTCTATTTTTGGTTTTTAATTTTTTTTGTTATGAATTTCATTATGATTTTAACGCACTACATGGAAGCATCTTTCCCGAAATATTGATTGCATAAGTATGGATGGGATTGTTCGCCAATACCATTTGTTATCATTACTAGTGGCGACGATGTTCTCAATTCAACATTAAATGCAAATAATGTATTCTTGGTGAATGAAACCACAGACATGGTGTACAATCCAATTTCTGATTCTGCGAGACTCAACCTCATTACTTTTTCATGACGTATTGTAAGCATGAACTGATATTCTTGTTATTAAGTTGCGTGACGCTGGAACGCTTCTTTATTTTTTCATAGTCGGAAGTAAGATGTGCCATTTGCTTGCTAGACCAGTATTCGAGTAGTACCCCAGTAATTCGCCAAAATTTTCTTTTGTCGTTGTTTTAAAATATGTTTTGGAAGAAATATCTAGACAAGATATGTGTACGGGAATTATATCGTAATGCAGAAATTATACGGCAATGATGGTGCCAAACGTGGATTGCAATTTTTAATTTATTGCGTCGCTGTGGAATAATATTATTTCATTGAACGGTTTGTGGAAATTTTTTACTATTTAAACACTTCCAATTGCTGTTTTATTACTTATTATTAGGAAAACATTATGCAACTTACGTAAGTGATGGTAATAAATTTTTTTTCAACCCGCTTCCTGCGGATTAAAAGAATCGGTGAAGGGCGTTTGCTAGATGGAAAGACTTAAAACAAAATTTTCTTCTTTCTCAAAGGAATACTTACTGTAACCGCTCTCGGAGGAAATCAAAGCCTACCCATTTCTTTTATGTTACAAAACTGTCATTAAACCAAGGTATTTAACAATGGTTTTCCCAGGCTTGTGGCAATCTTATCTAAGGAAGTCATTTTTTACATCGTCTTAACTGAGGTTTTCTGTTTTTATACGTTTTACTTTTCACTTTATTTTGTGGTCTTGAAATTAAAACGACGAGTTGATTCCATTTCAAAAAAATAACGTATTATTGTAGGTATACTTTGTTGCCAGCCACATCATTGTACTTGGGGTAGCCGCGGCCTTATATTTTTAAGGAGGTCTTTGAGTGTCCGTAGAATTTGAGTTCTTTCAGGTTGGCGATGCAAATTATTTTACATCATTTATTTTTACTACAGTACGGTTTATTATTATACAATGAACTATAGTAGTAATTTACAGAACCAGAGTGTGGTACACTGTTTCAAAGGTTGAAAGAGGTGTGGTCATGCCTCCTTTAACTTACGTATACTTTAGATTTGGGTCAAATGTTTCATAGGAAGTACGTTGTTTGTTAAATCTTTCGAGGTGTTCATGCCCTCAAGCAGATGGCCTATTATCTTCACCTAGCCCGGACAAAATATCATTTGTTTTTCTCTGTTGTTTTTTTAATGAATTTTTTGTAGTTGTTTTCAGGGATTGCCTTTTTCTGCATTAATGAAAAATTATAGTCTCACTTTCAAGTTACCTTTATTTTTCCATCTACATTGCCTGTATTCTCACTCACGTTAACGCCTTATAATCTTTTTAAGGATTGGCCAGGTAATGTCTTTCCTCACCATACACCCCTTTCTTGGATTTTCTTCTTGCCGTTGTAACTGGAGATAATCTGATTATCTTTCTTCTACGTTTAGTTTCTACTTCTTGTGATCCTTTTTCCTCTTTTAAATCTGAGAATCTGTTTTGGGTGTTGTGCTTTAATATTTTGGGAAGCGCGATTGTGGAGGTAAATAAATGAATGATGAACGAGTAGACTTACCGTTGTACGTAGAATTATATTGTACACTATATTAACACTGGTATCACAATCACTGTTGAACACTTTGATTACACTAGTACTGATTCAGACTAACATTCTGACTGACTCTGATTAACTAACTCCCTGACTGACTAAGACAACAACTGCCCTGGTGAGAGGTTGAGGTTCGGTATATATAGCCATCCGCGCTTCATTCATTCGGGAATGGAAGACGCGGAGGTTATGGTATGAGTCGGGTTGTCAAGGACAAGGAAAGGTTGGGTCTAGCCTATTGTCTGGAAAGGTGTCGGACTCAGGTCGAAGGATACAGGCACAATAGGACCGGCTACCCGGCAATAAACCTTCGGATTAAGTCTTTTGAAGAGTAGCCGTGGTCGCTATAAACCTGATTGGGGTATTGGCGATATAATGGTCAGGGACAGACAGAAAAGGCGAAATGACAATAGGCAGTTATTGAGGTCGACCTATTTGTAGGCGAAGAAAGGAAATTCGGATAAAGGGTAGCGATGGTCGCTACAGGACTCCCTCACCAGTGACAACGATAAGCGTCGAACGAATTTAAACTAAGACTAGAACTTATAAACTAAAGTGTACATGTTTGCCGGAACGCAAAACTCGGCAATTGTCGTTGGTAGTAGTGTGTCGTAGGAAGCGCTAGCTGTCGTTTCGGCTTCCTGATGCTTCGTGGGTACGAGTTCGGGCCATCTGGAGAACCTATTTACCATCGTTAGGCAATAGCGGTATCCCTCAGATGGTGGCATGATGACAATGTCCAGATGGACATTGCACGAATCGCTCGAATCGATGGCGATTGGAAGGTACCCAATAGTGTTGATACGTGTCGAGTAATGTTTGATCGTTGGCATTGTAGGCAATGCTTGACCCAGGAACGACAATCGCGTCGCATCGCTGGCCAGACGTAGCTCTGTGCTACCAATCTGCCCGTAGCTTTAGCTCCTGGGTGAGACAATCCGTGGATTTTGTCGAAAACGGCCCGACGGCGAGTCGCGGGAACGAAAGGTCGGATTGTTAGTCGATGTCGCAATAGACTTTCGTTGGATCCTGGTAAAGTGCGTAATTGCAACTCAACCTTAATTTTGCGAGATACTTTCAATTCGGGACCTGGCGTTGAGCTGCGGCGAAACTCTAGTCGAGTTTATGTGTGGCTTATAAAACATCTGCGATGATGTTATCTGCCCCATATATGACGAATATCGGTGAATGACCAATTAATCGAATATGAACTTCTTAGTCATTGATCGGCTCTTGAAGGCAAACGTTATGGGCAAACGTTTTGGTCGGTGAAGACAATGAAAGTACGAGCCTCTACCATATTCGAAAGTATTTATGGCGCTGTAAGGCTAGGAGTCTCTATCGTAGGTCTATTTATGCTCGGCGCTATATTCCTGAGAAAAATCCAAGAGCGCCATCTCTCTTCGCTTATGCAGAGCGGCTCCAACCAGGGTTTATGCGCCGAAAAAAAAATCAATGATGCGGGCGTTGGATGGCTTAGGCAGTGCCAGCGAGCCTCCTTCACACATCAACTGCTTGGCTTGCTCGACCATCCAACGTGGTGTTCGCTTTCGTTCCCCTTTAGTAGGTCGTGAGTGGGGCGTGATTCTTGGCGGCTTCTGGGGAAAACCGCCTTAGTCCTCCACAATTCCCAAAAATCGAACTTTTAACCGTCTCTGGCCTCGGAAACGCGATTTCCTCCATTTACATCGGATAACGTTGCAATTTCGTTAATTATTTCGTGTTCACATCACGTCGGGGCACCACTTTGGAAGCGCGTATGTGGAGGTATATAAATGAATGAGAACGAGTAGACTACCGTTGTACGTAAATTATATTGTACACTATATTAACACTGGTATCACAATCACTGTTGAACACTTTATTACACTAGTACTATTCAGACAACATTCTGACTACTCTATTAACTAACTCCCTACTACTAAACTAACTAACTGCCCTGTGAGAGGTTGAGGTTCGGTATATATAGCCATCCGCGCTTCATTCATTCGGGAATGGAAACGCGGAGGTTATGGTATAGTCGGGTTGTCAAGGACAAGGAAAGGTTGGGTCTAGCCTATTGTCTGGAAAGGTGTCGGACTCAGGTCGAAGGATACAGGCACAATAGGACCGGCTACCCGGCAATAAACCTTCGGATTAAGTCTTTTGAAGAGTAGCCGTGGTCGCTATAAACCTGATTGGGGTATTGGCGATATAATGGTCAGGGACAGACAGAAAAGGCGAAATGACAATAGGCAGTTATTGAGGTCGACCTATTTTTAGGTGAAGAAAGGAAATTCGGATAAAGGGTAGCGATGGTCGCTACAATATTTATTTTTACTGCCTGCTACAGTGTAACGCTAGACTTCCTCCAGTTGACATAATCTTTTTTCTTCTTCGCCTTGAGTTGTCGACTACTCATCCACCTTTGTCCATTAATTTTCTGATTTTGAAGCTTAATACTTGGTTTTATGTCTGACTACCATTGTAGGTTTTTTGCAAAAATTCGAAAAAATACAATGACAATTAGTTCCATCATTATTGATTGTGACTCGCAACGAATTATGTACAGTATAAAGTACATCTGCTTTTGTAATCTGACATCTTTAAGTCCTACAAATAATGTAGCGTGCATTATCACAGGGTATCATATCTGCCAACTTAATGTTAAAACAGATAATTTTAAAGGATCGACAAATGAGGGTTTAAGCAAATAAACCGAAAGCCAGTTTAACTTCCGTTGTACATTTGTTTCTCGTCATAAAGCTACCTTACTCCTTTACGAGGTAATTTATTTACATTTTACGGTGCTCAAAAGATAAAATCGTCTAATCGCAGTCGATTGCAACAGTTTCTGTAATGTTCACCTTTGAGCAAAATACAAACAAAGGCAAAGTTTCGACTGTCTGGTTAAAGTTGGATCCTCTGTGATTTCGTGCTTAGACAATCCAATGATCGAAGCCAAAATTAAATAAAACTGCTGTTGCACCTATATTTTTATTAACTTTCTTCTTTCCTTAATTTTACATGCAACGGAAGCATTTCGGAAGCATCCTGACTTTCCTGTGGGTTTGAAACCCCTCCCTGGGTACGGTTTTTCTGTTTTCAAATTTTTTCAACGGTGGCGGACATGCCGGAATGAATTGACAATTTACTCAGGTTTGAATGGAATTGTCGAGCATGTTCCAGTGATCTCCATGGTAACAAATACCGTATAATTTCCACTTCACTATCATTGCTCTTTGAAACTTAAGAATTCGTCTTCATGGTAAGATTATCATTGGAGCCCGGGTGAATTTTGATTTTCTTGCCGATGGAGACATAAAGTTTTCCAGATGGCCAGCAATTTATAGTTATCGGTGGCTTATTAAACTTTTCTGGTGTTCCTGAATACATTTTCTATGAAGTTGAATTTTCTTGCCACTTAGTCTCCTTGACTTTACGACCTATCTGAAACTCCTCAGGTCATTGCTGCATTAAATGTTCAATATATCATATTACAAAAGGTATATTTTTGTTTGGCAGGTCTCTTGGTTCATTAAAATTATACTTATATTTTATTACCTAGGTATGAATAAAACAAAATTGAAGTGAAGCATCGAAATGTGTAGTATGAAATGCACCTTGTTAAAGTGCTTTCACGAGTTTGTTTCAGTAACGTCGTTATTTCGTTTGAACTGTCACAAGGCGGTCATATCGTGCATTTTAATAATAAAAACTAAAAAATTCTTTTATTAAATTTCGTTCCATCTTCCGTTTATTTGGTTCGGTTTCGTAGATTTCAAACAACGTGAAACAATTTCAAATGCAATTTTGAACTTTTTGATTCTCTCGGTGCGCTTTCTGAATTTAATTCTGTTGTTAGGGATGTCAGGGATATTTTGTTTGCAACATGTTTTGCCAATTGAGTAAAAAAAGTATATTTTTCATAGCAAAAAAGTTCACTTACTTAAGGGCCCTTTGTCGTGCTTTAATTATTTCGCGGTAGTTTCATCAGTACTTGTGAGCGAAATGAAAACAACGCCGTGAATTTGTTTGCAATTGGATTTGCCTGAATTGCAACATTTTCACAGCTTGTTTCCCTACATTATTTTGTTTGTGCCATATTGTTTTGTGTCAATCGCTGTGTACTGCCTAATTCAGAGTAAGCAAATTTAAATAAGCACAATCTTAAGAAACTTTGGATCTATTTGTTTTGCCACTGCCTTTTGGTATTAAACCCAAATTAAATTGGCATCGAAAAAAATGTTTTCCGACATAACACAAGAATTAAGTAGCTGCAATGTAATTAATAAATTATATTACTGTATTACAAAATGTTGATTTAGTTGGTAAACATGTGAATGGGTAATTTGAAGTTTGAAGATTATTGAACGCAAATTCCTGACGTCAACAGCCAATGGTGTAATTGACTTAGTTTATATTTGAGCAACTGGTAGCTATTGAAAAAAAGGTTTTCATGTGAAAAGCGCCATTGTTGTTGCAAATGCTTCGTATGGTGACAGGGCAACAAAAATTACAGTTGAACTGTTGGTTTTTATTGTTTAATAACTGCCTTTGCTGCCTAGTGTACTCTGGTCATTTGTATTAATGACCCACGTTTAGTCTACTCTAATAATTAAAACCGTCGACGCCTCTCATCGTAATTTGTGCACGGGGACTGCTGCATTGTTAAACGTAACATCCTGTCCTTTTGGTTTAACTAATATGTAATTGGCAAAATTAGTTTTTGATCACTAATTTGACTACAATGCTTCCTACCGTTCAAATTCACTTGTTGCTATTTATTCGAGTAACGGGTTTAATAAATCGGTGGGTTTCACAGTGATACTCTCGGTTTTGTTATTTCAGTACTAATCACTGGTTGGGATGTAGCTTAGTGTAAGTAATTTTCCTGGACGTTTTAGTTTACACTTGCTCACATTCTCAAGTTGTTTTTCCTCTTCGCATCAGATCAGGGAATCCATGTAATGTCATTTTGAGTTCATTGCATTTAATTTTGAGAAATTGAATTCTGTGCTGAATAAAAATTGTTCTAGGGTTACTGAAGGGTGAATAATATATATTGCACAGGTTATCCATTATTAATACGTGCAATTCCCTCAGAGAATTGAACCGTCCTTTTAGTTTGTTAGTTTCCCGTTTCTTTGTTCGGATTCATAATTGGGTACGACAAAATAAAAAATGGAAGGGAATATTGTGGCTATTATGGTTTATCGATGTCAGAAATTTGTAAATTCACTTTAAGGCTTTTATAAGGTACTTAAATTTAAAGGGAATTGACTTATAAAATGTTTTGTCTTGCCTTTGAATAGCAAGTTTAACAATCAAACATGTAACGTTGCTCTTGAGGGTCTATCATAAAACTTTAAGTAACCTTATTTAATGAAACGATACAGTGGGAATTCGCTACTGTGCTTTGATAGACACTTTAAGTGGTAAAGTGCTAATTACAATTACCAATGTCATTATATCAATAGAACGCAAATAATTGAAAATAAAAACAACTACTGCTGTGATGAAAGAGCTTCTCAGTTTCGTAGTTTATAATCATAATATTTGTGTTTAATTAACAATACAAATAGAACGTAGATCCAGCTTTCTCAGACTCCTACTTTTTTGTATCATTGCTTTTTCTATTTATGCTTTCTGTCTTTTTTCCATTCTCATGTTTACTCTCTGGACTTAGTGTTGGAAAAGGAGGCAATCACGTCTGTGTATTTCATTCCATCCGATCATATTTCACAGGCTCTTTTATGGGTGGGAAGTGGGTCGTTCGGGGTAGCCAGCTACTCAAGATATTTCTTTTTCATAAGACAAGTTGTAACACTTGTTAAGTCCTTCTCTCTTTTTTATCAGAGCTTCTTGAAAAATACTTATAAAATGGATGGAAAAAGTATCTCGCGAACGGCATTCTTCGATCCGTTTAGTTTCCATTAAGTGCTTTCTTTCAAAATCGTGATAAAAAATGAGGTTCAGAAAAGTAACAATGGAATTTGAACACAATAAAAAGCTCAACGACGACAAATACAGCCTAACAAAAAGTTCACCATTTGAAGTTATTACGTGATACGGCAAAAGTGTCTTCTTATCGGTTTTTCGTCGCCTTTTGCTCTTCCTTTTTTCTGACTTCATCTTTTCAAAGCTTAAATGAATGGTTCGAAATTGTCATTTGATGTCTTACGTTCGTGAAACAAGGTTGTAGGAAAAACAATGTCGAAAAGTAGCTTCGAAAGATCATTAACGGAGATCAGAGATCAAGATCGGATAGGTAGAAAAAATCTAAACAGCAGGGTAGAGACATTTCACCTCTTGAGTACTTGTTGTTGGTGAATTCGAATAGAAAGAATTATTATTGTGGAATGGCAAGTAAGAATTCCGAAATTTCCAAGTTTTATTTAAACAGTATCAAGGTTAAGGGCTTTCTTCTTCGTACCAGAGTGAAATATTGTTACATTATAATTCACTCAACTGAATGTAATATTGAGTCCGGATTCTGAGCATCTGTTCTTTAAAAAAATATTTATTTTCCTGCGATTCCACAACGGATTCGCCTTGCATTTCTAGTTTTAATTGTTGAACCTAATTACCTTTAAGGTAACACGAATAATTTTAAGTTAAGCAGATTTCTTAATTAACTGAAGTTTCATTTCACCGGTGCTGATGAGAAACATTATTTTGAAGCGGAACTGTGTTAATGGATTTCGTTCGGTATGAAAAGTTTTAAGACATATCGAGAAAATGAAGCTGAGGGGATGTGCGGATTATAATGGAAGTAAAAAATGTATTTCCGGTTTTAAAGTTTCGTGCGCTAAATTGCTTCCTATCGACCGGGTAAGTAAAGGAAAATGGGTATCGTGAGAGCTTTTCCGCGGGTAATAAAATTCTGTCAGGCGACGAGTCATTGAAGGAGGTTCACCACCGTTTCTTACCAAAAATAAAAAATACTGTCTTTTTTATTGTTGTCACTTGAGGACATACCTCCCCTACAATTTGGGTAACCATCAATTATTAAGAGATTAAGTCATCATAACGGACTATTCCGTCAAGAATAGAAGCAGACTTTCGTATGGGGTAGCCCAAGGTTCGAATCCTCTCTCATCGGAGGAACAAATATTTACCACTCTTAAAATCTCCAAAATCCGTGCTCTCTTCAGGAAAGACCCGAAATCTACATCGTTTACTTTATTTTTCTAGTAGAATTAATAAATTCAATGGGCCACTTGTGAAATGTTCTCCGAATCGTGTTTGAGCCTCGTAAGACTCTTCAGTTTTCATTGATTTCTCATCAGTTGGAGAAAAATGAGCTGTGTTGTACATCGAAGAAGAAGTAAATCGGCGAGCGTGTTTAATTTGTGCGTGAAACAGAGTTGGAACTTTGACAGGAAGACAGACGTCTCAGGATGAATTACTTTTTAGCAATTATCCTTTGATAAATTTGTTGATGAAAAGTTTGATTTTCCATTTGAAGTCTCGGATGAAAGTGATTGCGAAGTTTTAAATACCGTAACGAACCCTCATTAAATACTGAAATTAAGGAGCAATTATGAGATGTAATTACGACTGTGAAATTAAGCATTAAAAGTTTCTGTAAACTGCATTTCTCATGCAAGTTTTCTTAATGGTTAATTTTTTTGTGGGACTTAGTATTGAAAATGTTAAATAGCAATCAGTCACGGAAATTAAATGAATTTTAAAATATTGTAAAATTAATTACGAGTAAGAAACATGTGTGAAATAACCTGGCTTGGTTAAGCAGAGTGCGGAATTTTTTTCCAAGTGTACTTTTATACTATGTGTCACATTTTATTAACGAAAATTTGTCTATCATTTACTTGTACAAAGTTAATAATCAGGGTTTGATTGATGTAAAGTCTCCTAGACAGTGCAGGGTAATTGATTGAAGTTTTGGGTTTCCAAGTTGCCAGCAAACAGCTGTCGCATTTTTAGATTCTAACCGAATTAGAACTCGTCGACATTGTTAAGATGTGTTAAGAGTTGTAAATTAGAGAACTCAAGCTGTCGCCTGTAGCGAATTATTTTTCCGGTGTGCAAGAAAGGTTTCGCTAACTTTTTCGTGTGTCAAAGCTTTTGCTGGAAGTACTGTCACTGCAGGCCACTCTTAATCCTTGCACCTTTAGCATTTGGCCGATTCATTCAGAAAATTTAAATTTTGCAAATGTTTGCAAACTTATTGGAAACTCTTGATATAGTGCCGGAAGTTTTTAATCAAGCAGGCATAAAACTAATGACAAGGTGATTATAATATTTTCCAAGTAATTAATTTGAGGAAGACAAAATCTCTGAGATGCTTCAGTGAAACAAAAGACTTTATCGTAATATCACTGCACACAAATTATCATTTAATGGAATTACAGAACCAGGGAAATCGAAAATTATAATTACAATTTGCATCGGTTTTCGTGAGTGTTATGCATAGAATTGTGAGGGAAGAATTTTTTGATGGTAAATGAAAGGAAAATAGACAGGAAGAAGATGAGTGTGGTGGATGTGACCCCAAGCTTTTCCTGTTGCAATTTTGGTATTTCCGGAAATGCTTCCTTAATAAATAGGAAATTGGAAAATTAAACAACTGAAATATTCTTTATGTGACTCGTCGCAATACAGACAACTAAGTTAGTAATACAAAAAAACTAGTAAACGATCAGCCGCCTAGTACAGCCTACATACACTTAGAAATGTTCACCGACTATGCTAAATACTTACCAGTAACCATGTTAACTAGCCTATTTTTTCTACCAAGGTCCACAGCTTGTTTTACAAGTCTCCTGAAGACTCTATCTATGAAGAAATATTGGCATAAAATATCCCATTTGAAAATTAGAATTCCTGATAATCCCGTAAAATATTTTTGTGATTCTTGGTTGGCCTGGAGAGGGTATATCCAGCTATTACTCTAGTTAAGTACCCCAAAGTTATAAGTCGCATAATCCGCATACAAATATGTAAATCCTTAAATGTGGATTTAGCGTTATATTAAATTTTTGTGCCGGAGGGTTTATTTTGTGTTTATGACGAAGGTAATTAGCAGAGCCAGTGGTGTAATAGTTAATTTTCTTTTCTTTTCAGGAATTTGGTTCACAACCTTTCTCTAACAGATTTAACTGAAACTCAGAGACTGACGTGGTTTTCACCCGAAAAGGACATAAACATGTGTGTTGTGAAAGGAAAAGACGAGGTATTTATACGAATATTATCCTATCAATCGTTTGATGTTTTTATTAGTTTTTTGACTTCTTTCAGATTTATTAAAAATAAGACAACATGAAAAGAATTTTGTAAACTATCGCATCCAGTTTCAGTTTCAAAGTTTCAGCTCGACGGATACTTTTATGTTTTTCTAACTTTTCTAGTTTGTTTCGTTTGCAACTGAATATTTCACCACTTCGTCCAGACTAACGTTTAAGCTTAATTAAGTTATAATTCATTGTGCTACCTGTTTTTGTAAGGGACAGTATATTCTGGGTGATACAGCGCTGCTGCAGTTTTGCTGTATGTGACTGTTTGACTGTTCGTTCTAATTGGAAATGTCCGTACCAGTTTCGCCAGTCGAGGCAAAAATATTTTGGCAGAAGCAAGTCGTGCGCGATAGAAATTAAATTTATCAAAATAGAATACGTGGAAAATTTAGGAGAAAAGTCAAGTCGTGTATTAGTACAAGTCGATTCTATCCGCGTGTAAAACGTTGAGAGTTGAAAGGAATTTACGGAAAATTGCCTTCCACTGACCCGAGGAAACAGAATTTTTTTCACTTAAATTTTCGAAGTTTTTGAATTTTACACTCCGTTTGAAGAGCAATTGAACTGAACAAAAATGGTTAAGGTGAAAGGAAGAAATTCCTCCCGAGGCATCCGGGGTTGGCTGGAGAATTAAGGATATTCGAAAACATTAGGTTTACATCGTTCGCTTGTACGAATTTTCTAGCTTGAATCTTTTTACGAGAGCTACTTATTTCGTGTATGAAATAATGACAAATTTAAAATTCATGGGGACCACGTTTGATGTGTTTGTAGTGTTGACAAACTTGATGGGCATTGCATCATCAGGGGCAGTAGTCCTGTAGTTGGATTTTTATTTGTTGGATTTTTTAAAACCCTTGAATGTATGTATTGCTTCATAAACATTAGTAGGTAAAATTTGATTGTCCGTTTCAGACCAGTTGTTGTTGTTTGCGTTCACTAATTAAAATTATTACTCAGAAATATTTTAATTTTTCAAAAAAAGTATGAAACAGCCTGATGAACTCGACGTAGAAGAACTTGGTCGCGAGACGTAAATAGAAAATTCAGAATGATAAGTTCAGGACTCGGAAGAAATTGAGTGACTAATTTTTTTATCATCACAAATATTTTCCTATTTTAAATTTGTTGCCTTTGATGCCAAGACTTGGACATTTTTTGGCAGATTAATGTAGCAAATAGGCAAATATTCTGGGAGGTAGGATTTTTGGTTTTTGTTTCGATTGTCCACAACAAGAGAGAAATACATAACCTATTTGTATTTACAAGTTTTTGTCAGCCAAAGTAAATTTTTTCTCTGAAGAACATGCGTAGTGGGCGTTCATCGATTGGGTCGGTAAAAGCAGACTTAAGTTGTGAGACACGACAGGATAAACGGAGTCCCATTTTTTCCTGCGTAATTGTGTTCGGTGAACTGCTACACTCTTTAACAACATCATATCAACAAAGTTAAATGCACTTCCCGTGCTGTTTGTAATTTATGAAATTCGTTGCTGCTCGAAAAGTTAGCAGATAACATTTCCTTTAGGTCCTGATAGATGTTTTAAAGAGAGTGAATTACTGCGGACTATTGTGAATGATTGAGGCAAGATGAGTGTTCCCGAAAGAAGACTCACACACGGAAGTTTATCGGCGGAGAGGAGCAAATTTTGCTAAAAACAAAAGGGGAAATTATTAACGAGGAAAGCAAAGGGAGATAAAAGAAACGAGTAGAAAGAGTTGAAAGTCGAGCATGAAAAAAGTTTCATAACTTTCAGATTCAATTAATTTTTATCGCCTTTACGCATTTAAGTCTTTTTAATTTCGGAAGTTCCTCGAGGTATCAGAACGGTTTAAGTAGAGGTTTACGGGGACTACTAAGAAGTAAACTGAAAGAAACAAATTGGAACGAGTCAGGAAGGCATGCCGGACTCAGAAGGCAGTCAGAAAGGGCTTAGAGTTGTTGGGAAACTAGATTTTTGTGTAGGAAAAATTTTATTTCAGGGAAAGAACAATAGAAATTGGAAGTTTGGGAAACAATGGGACTCTGAATAGTTGAATAATAGAAGGAGGACGCAAGGGAAAACCCTGGCAAAGAATTTTTTTACCTGTTTCAAATCTCAGATTTTACGCAATGACTTTGCTCTTGTCCTACCATATAATTTTATGTATTTTATGTGTATTTTTCAGTGTTGTGTTCACGGTTTTACAAAATCACATTTAAAAGGTACAAGCAGTTGTAATGTGACTGCCACCTTTACAACTCTTTTTTGTAATATGTTTTATTGAGAATGATGTCTGGTCGTTAGGTTTCCCTTTTATATGCAACCCAAAAAGCAGTAAATTATGTTTTCAATTTGTCTGAATCGGTATATAAAACAAGCCCCTGCTCATGAGTAGTTCTTTGTCTGCCCACTAAGTTCTTGATCTCTTGAGAAGCGTTACTATAAAAGGGGTTACCAGCAGAAAATTAAAATAAAATTTAACTTTGAAATTTGAAGACAGGAGAAAAACTCACGCTAACTTAGTCAAAGTTTCGATGAAAATTAGCGTAAAAAGTTGCGTGAAACCTTTTTGTAATATTTTTAGTTCTTGTGAGCGAGTTAAATGAGTGTGTTAGTAAATTGCTTCGCATTGTGCTATTCATTAGTATGTAAGTAGTGTTAGTTTATCGGTCTAAATTTCAACTGTATTTGAGAGAGCGTTTCAGAATAGGTACACCAACCATTCACAAAATTGGGCAGTGGCTCATTTTGTGTGTGTTTATTCAAGATTACTCTTTACAATATAAGCTCGACGATCAGGTCGAAATTTTCTGAAGGGATGAAATTGAAGGGATAACATAGTACATGAAGTTTAGAAAGTTTGACTAAACATTTGCAGGACCAATTTTAAATCAGTCTTAATTAAAATGTGAATATTCGAACTTAGTGTACATTCAGCTGCAGTTATTTTCGTACTACACGCCTAAGTCAGTTTCCAAAAGTTTGGTGACGGCAGATGCCGAACATTGATTTTCGCCATCGGATATCTCCCCTGTGAAAGGATGTAAGCTGCCACATTGAAGGATATTAATTTCCTATGATTTTGTGTTTTTTCTCTAGAGGCCATTAGCCGTAAACCAGTCCGAGCCCCTTTTATCGATAAATACACTTTTTGTTATTTCATCTGTTGAATTTCGATTTGGGTTGATGCAGTTAGTGGCTCTTCCCATAAAATTTTCCTCCGGAAATGACCCTGGACTCTCATATTTTTCTTCTTGCTTTATCTGAAGAAACTAGTACTTCCCTGCCCTGTGTCAGATCAGTAGTGATTCTCATTTGGATTTATATAATTTTACCACATTCTTTCGGCTGCTACAAAAAACGCATCCATGTTTCGTGAAGGTACAAAGATTTATTGGGTCGTAATATTTAACAACATAATTTCAACACTAAAGACAAAGGGAATGTCAGAGGAGTAAAATGAACGGTACCATTTACTGTTGGTCGGAAGTGGTAAACGGCAGGCGGAAATGAAAAAAAAACGGAGGTAATGGCGTCTAGTCGCGTGTTTTGTTACAAGGAGTTCGTGTTGGAATTGAAATGGTTGCCGGGCCTGGGCCTATTCAAGGGGCCACCCGCATTGGTAGTAGTTATTACCATTTGTTCAGTTCTGGTAGAATGATAGAAAACCTATAATGATAGAATGAAAAGAATGATACTCAAGTATACTCAAGTATACTCAAGTTTGGATTCAGCCTTGTGAGGGGAAACCTCAAAAGCTCACATATAACCGCACAGTGAGGATAGTTAGTGTAGATTTCCGGAATAGTTTTGCATATAAATTTCGCCTTGCGACAATTTTATTTGCTGCGAAATTGATTTTTTGCTTTTCTTCAAGTCTTTCCACCGAGACGGGAATAAAAGAGTGGTAGAATTAATATTTGTTTTTCCAACTCTCGCGAAGAAGAAAAATTTTCAACTTTCGTAAGCACAAAAACCTCCCCATTCGCATGCATCAGTGAACTAAAGCAACCGCGATTAAATAAACATTTTTGCATGGAACTCAAGGAATTTAATTGAATTTTAATCATTTTTTTCGCTGTTTCTGAAGCGGCTGCTACTATGTAAATTTTCTCGTCAAAATGTCAAAACATGGATGAGAAGACGAGTACCGAAAATAGGTCTCAACCTTTTAAACCTAGTAAATATCTATTTATAGAATTTACATATTAAATGAAATGATCGTTTGTTGTTTACACTCTTTTCTGGGAAGGGTTTCCACATGTAGGTTTTCCATTTATTCTACCGGTGTTAATAATATCTTTTTTTTTGTGTGTTCAATGTATTGTTTTAGCATAATCCGAAATTTTTACTTTTTATTGGGAGAGGAGTGGGATTTTTTACTCGTGAGGTAGAGTAGCTTCTGCCAAACTTTTTAATTGCTGAAAGTGACACCTGTGAAACAAAGTTTTTATTTCCAAATAGCGTCGCCTGCTGTAAGTTTAAGCAGCAGCAAAGAGAAGGAAATCATATTTTAAATACTCCGTATTTTCAAGAGAATGTCATTTGTATTAAAAACTGCAGGGAAATTACGTATTTCTAAATGTGAAAGGGTAGACCCTCTTGATTTAGGACTTGACACTTAGTCCGACATAACTGCGACAATAAAATCGTTTCGGGCAAAAATGAAAAATGCGTTCAATGCGACTTAAATATTAATAAAATTATTTCTTCATTTAGTCGTTTAAATATTCTCGCAATATAACTTCACGAGTTCGTAATAAGTTGCAGCAGTCAAGTGTAATTATATAATTGGGGCCGAGGGAGTAACTGATTTTATTCATTGAAGAAAAACTTTGAAAAGTCTTCGATTTATATGGATAATATTTTGCTACCGTACATCAGAAAATGACAGGCTTTTGTTATGTGTCTTGTGCTAACAAAGCGATGGATCTAATCTTTTCACGAGCCTTATGAGGATCTTTGTGATGTAAGAAACCTTATTTTCCCTAAGAAAGTGGTTCCTCACAAATAAAACGATTTGTTGCGGCTGTGGAAGAGACAAACCACCCCATTTACATTGACGAAGTGCAACAAATTAATTAAACGGGTGTCAAAGGTGATGATTTGGGCTCAACACGGAGAGTTAGGAAAACCTCAAAGGAATTAAAATTTGTTCTTTCTCACGGCGGGGATGCATTAATTTGGGAAGTACTTTGGGCCGGGAAATCCGGGGTCCGGGGATTGGCGTTTCCGTTATTAATTGATGACCAATACAAGAAAGATTTAATTAGTGCGTTGGGCCCGAACCTTTTCGACCTCTCGACTGATACTATTCGGAACACACGTTAATTCGTGAGAACAGAACGAAAAGTTCTAAAGTTTAGATTTCCCTCGGGACCCGACAGCATTTTGTTTGTTTCGATTCCGCAGAGGACCACGTTAAAGTTAAAGAAAAATTAACGACATGCAAGCCGTCTGGGTTCCTCATAAAAATTTCTATTTCAGAAGAAGTAATTTACCCTGTGATTTTATTGATTTGACTTGTTATTTTTCCAGTTGGCATTTTACACATAGATTTGTTTGTAATTTTAATGCAGATTTTCATTTCTTACACTGTTGGATGGTGGCATGGTATTTTAAACAGTTCTTTCTCTGTTTTTTTTTTCAGGAAATTTGTCAAAATTTCATTCGAATTTTAGTTCGTCCTGGTCCGGGAAGATTGCTGTTGTGTGGAACGAATGCTTTTACTCCGGTGTGCCGAGAATACTCGTATCAGGTGAGTTTTTGCCGAATAATTTCACTGATTGACGGAAATACTTATTTTTGTATCGTAATTGTAAAGAATAATGGGAACAAAGGGAAAAATTCTATTATTAAGTACCTGTAGACGGGAGTTTTTGTAAGTTTTGGGGGATTTTTTGTTGCTTAAGAAAGGTAAATTAACTCATTTTTGTAGTACATAAATCTTAAGAAAAACACAATTACTATTTAGGTAATTCCCAACAGTTTGTGTCACATTGTTAGACAACAATATTTGTGCCTTAACTTTTGCTGATCTATTTTCTTGCAGTGCTTTTTTATCTGTGTAACATCACCAAATTATCTAGCCGTAATTTTTTTGCTACTTCCTGAGCTGAAATTTCCGTTGCGAAATTACATTTAGCTGATCATACGCTTAATAAACAAGATCTGTTTTAGATATTCTTCATTAAAAGTTTTTCCGCGATAATTTTAAAGTTTCTAACTCAATTTATTCCATAACTGCCTAGAACTTTTGTAATTGTTACTATTTGCTTGGTCTTGCGGTTTTCACTGTCCACAAAAACGAAAAACTTGACTTTCAGATTCTATCCGTTGTTACCAATTTTCAACTTTCTTTTCGGAAACGTTTCTTCCTTCATCAACCCGTTGTATTTATTTTTATTTTCTGTTTGTATTTTAGAAAATGAAAATGCAATGAAATTTGTTATTTCGTAACTTAAGGATTTTACCCTTTGATTTTTGCTTCCGACTACTGAGAAATTTCCGGCAAAAGTATTAGTTTCTGTGTGTGGTTTTACTAGAATAAACGGAATTGACTTTGCGTTACTTAATTTGGTTATTGATTATAGATTATTGGTAGGCCATTACTCTGCATCAACACCTTTTGACTTAGAACCTCTTAGAAAAGTTATGACTCTCAAGTTTATTTTTCTCCTTTATTGACTTAAAAAGATACATTTTTTCAACCCTTTGACGCCGTTATTTGACGATTCCAATATATATCTTTCTATATTTAATACACTACCCTCATTTTATTTTGCTGTTAAGTGTGACATATATGGTGTCTGATAAAGTTTTTACGCATTCATAAGCAATTTTTCTTGCAAACACTACAACAATGTTTTTGCTTGTGCATAGAAACGGGAAGGAAATAAATGAGACGAGAATCAGAATAAAATTAAACTTTTCAGAACGTGAAGCGTTTTCAGTTTCACATTTCTGTAAGAATCCTTTCAAGTGTATTCATCTCAAGTTAAGACAATAATATTAGAGATATAAATTATAAATAAAAAATTAGATTCCCTCTGCTTTTATACAGTCCAATATCAATCCAAAGTTGAGAACTTTCTCTATATTTCCCCTTTCGATTCTTTTCAATACTCTTGCCATTTCTTAAATTGTTTTCTCTTTTCAAACTTCAGTCATTCATTTGTTTCTTCTGGCAAAATTAAAAATTCCCTGGTTCTGGTCCGTTTCCTTTTTTCACCACCGCTTTCATAGATCTGTATCTGGAAAACAAATTCATAACAAGTGTCGCCTTGTTGGAGATAAAGCTGGCTGGAGCTCATCCTGCGTTCACTCCCCAGGTGATTTGTGAGGGTATTGCCGCAACCGTTGGACCCATACGATCCGCAGGCTGACATAAATTACCTTTTTCTAGAACTTGCAGAACAAGTGAGGAGTGTAACTCCCTTCCTGAAAACAGGGATGGTATTCTGCGTAGCTACCTTGCAGTCCGCCTGTAGCAGTGCCTTGTGGTTTAGTTACGCGATCGCCGTTTTACTACATTTTAGTTTCCCTTACCCTTACTGTAGAAATTTTTATTTTGTCCCGTACGCGACCACTGGTAACTGACACATTGAACACTCGGCTGGACATAAATTACGACCTTTCCAATGCAACGACAATGTCGTGACCAGACATCCGTCATTTTTTCTGTATTCATGCGTTAAAATTGTAGAACTGCAAACTTTTAGAACGAAGCAACTTGGCAAAATGTGACTTGTCGAAATCTTTGTGTATTATTGGGTGTTGAAAAGTCTGTCAATATATGTTGCGGTATTTATCATCTTCTGTTGGTGGGTTCTAGCAAGTGTCACTCACACTTGAATTGCGGTGCGAAGTCTGAGAAACTTTTATAAAGTAAAAAATAACACGAATTCACCTTGCGAGTAATTCGATACGGAAATATTTATAGTGTGGAAATCTGTTAATTTTAGAAACTGGGACTTCATTTTTATTTATCGAATTCCATTCGAGTTTGAATTCAATGAAAACGCGGGTTCTGTCTCAACTGGTTCAATCAGCTTATGCAAAACCAAAACTTCCCGCATTCGGGAAACTCGAGCATTAGAATAGTAGTGAGGTGTGCTTTCAGGTAATATTTACCGAACCCTGATAGAACCGAAGCGTGAATGCAATAGATCTAGGAATCTGAATTTAATTGAATGCGGTAGAATTCATTCGACAATTGATCTCTTGTCTGACATCATTTCATGTGACGAACCCTAAAATCTCAATCAGTTTTTATGGGATTTTAAAAATACATAAGGCGCAGGCGATTTCAAGTGAAAACTTAAGTATAAGGTTGATTCAATGTTCCTTAGTATGCTCCTCACATATTGTTTTAATAGTCCAAAATGGGGGGGAACCATTGAAATTTGACCACGCCTAACCGGAAGAAAAAAATTCTCCTTCATTACACATTAAATAATACGTTGAGTACCATCTGAAACAAGTGTATGAAATTTGTATTCAGTTTCTTATTGAGACATGTCGTCTTTGCTTCACAAGTTTTTTTTTTGACGGGACGTGCTACAGACGGGTGTATTATTCGGGTGCAATATTTATCATCCTCCATTATTACTTTTATGATAAGACCCTGGAAGAGCTTTTTCAATGTTGAAAGTTCTCTTTCAGGCAGGTGAGTTTCTTTTATCGTGGGTCTGTTATCCCTCTGGTAAGAAATTTTGCACTCGTTTAAATTCCTTTGATATATGGAGTCGTTCCTTTGAGCTGAACTTATGCCCTACCTCTGCCGTCTTTTTTTGTGCCTCACTAAATTTCACTCTTTTTTCTTGATTCTATTCAGATCCATTCAGCCTCCTGCCTTTTCACTTACCCTACTGATTCATTCCAAGCCATCCCGTTGTGGTCTAATTATAAAACGTCAAAACCAAAATGTTTTTTTTTGTTCTTTTCCTGGCGGTTGATTTCCTTTCGCCTCCTTTCCCTGAAGAAAGTTTCTTTGAATGACGACTCTCTCACACGCCACAAGATTTGGGAATTAGTCAACATTAATTTTTTTTACTGCTTTATTTCAGAACGGAGACTACAAAGTAGAGAAGGAGAAAGATGGAAAAGCCATTTGTCCTTTCGACCCCCATCACAACAGCACGGCCATTTATGTTGGTAAGTTGAAGTCGATAGTAGAAATAATCACAGGTCGTTCGCGTCAGACATTTTGTAGGTAGTCACGGAGTCAACAGTTTTCAAAAGTTTAAAGTTCTTGATTCGCTGTTAATTTTCTGTCTTTTCTAGTACCTGTTTACTTTCATCGATGTATTGATCGGTTAGAATTTATGGGCGAAGTAATCTGGGATTGCCAATACATATTTTTTTATATTGCGCAGCCAACATAAAAAGGAAAGCGAAGTAGGATATATATTGCATATATATTGCATGGAATCGATCCTCTCTCCGTAATACTTCACTTTAAATTTAAGCTTGTTTTTCTATTCTATTTGTATCGAAGTGAAATTCATGATTTTTCTATGCCCTGAGACGCATAGTAACAATAAATACTGGGGTTTCTCTTTCTAAGTTTTAAATTATTAAAACGAATTAAGAATTGGCTGCAGCTTGGAGGAGTCTCTTGTATCGATCCGATTCGGACATTTTCCCCGTACATTTATATTAATTTTTCAGAAATGTTTTTTTTCGAAATCTGAAAATATGTGTTCTTGTTTTACTTTATCATTTTATATATTGTTTAAATGTACTTATGTGCCCTATAGTATTTTTGAAGCTCTAATCAAGTTCACGTCGTATATAATTTTATCATTCATCATGCGTTAGAAAAGGATAATCATTATTTTAGATTCGCCTCGTCAAAAATACCAGCTCTGACGTTTTCATTTTTACTTTCAACCACACAAAAAACTGCTAAACTGGATTTAGGATTTGGAATAAGCTAAAACTGCGAGATTGAGAAGGATTGTGTGAATACTTTTTGAAATTCCTGTCTTACGTAGAAATTACGGGAATTTCTTTCGCCTTGTCATGAAATTAGCTTTAAGTAGTTGCAAAGATTTTTGTTTCAATCATTCGAATTGAATGAATTAATTTTGTCATCGTCCCCCACATTAAAAATTGAAAAGGTTAATGAAAAAGCTTGTTTTGTATTTCTTGTAATATTCCATTTTCTTATTTCTATGTCCATTTATACTATCTGATATTACTGGGGTTTACGGGTTGACAATAAATGACGTCACTAGATTTACAATTTATTTTATCGACTGTGAAGTAGTTCTCTATCTTGAGCGATACATAAATTTTGGTATATTGTTTGTAATATTTCAGGATTTAAACTTCAGCAGTACAATAAATCATTGGACGATGACCTGAAATATTTTATAAAAAGCTTTAAAATATAAAAATTGTATCGGGTGATACACATGGGGCTGTCAGTCAGCAACCTGTTAATTGTTTACAATCATAATTTAGTACATCAATCATTCCAATAATTTTAGGTGTCTAGAAGTAACGTGATGTTGTATGTACAAGGCGTGTACTTAATTAAGATGCCTAAACTGTTTTTTTACCCTGCTTTTTTTGTAGTTGTATTGTTTATAATTGTACCCCTCACCCTTCATTATCATAGCGTATAATTAGTGAAGTTTGACGTCTTGAAAACGTCACTTCGCTGAGCAAATGCAAACGCCATCGCGTAAGGGAGAATGAAAAAGTTTTACACGAGAAAAGCAATTAGCAGAACATTAATTCCCGCTAAGTTGATGACTGTTTTTTGTCGTACATCACTAGAATGAAAATTACACGATGATATGTAGGAATAATAATACTTTAACGTTTATCGTTTTGATTTTGTTATAGATGGCGAGTTGTACACCGGTACCGTGGCTGACTTTGCCGGTATTGATCCAATTATATATAGAGAACCCCTTCAAACCGAGCACTACGTATCCCTGAATCTAAATGGTAAGTGTAAACCAATACATTAACTGAATGCTGAATAACTCATGTACTTTCATTGGCTTGAGTTGTGTAGAAATGTTTGAATTCGCTGCTGTTAAGCAAGCATATGAAGGAAATGGTTTGATTAGTTCTGATTGTAGTGATTTACCGGAAGGTTACAAGTAAAATTCTTCTTCAATTCAATCTACTTGTAACGGTTTGAGTTTTGTCACTGGTGGTCGGATTTTTTCCCACAACTGTTTAACCGTTTTCGCTATTGTTAGCATTGTTGTTCTCTCAAAGTGTCACCTCTAATGGTTTCCTTACTCGGAAAATACGTTACCATTGGTGGTATGGAAATCCCTATAATACCTTGGTAAGCATTTTCTGGGTCGACGAACAAAATTATACAATTTGAAATTAAATTTCAACTGCTTTGATTGTGTTTAACTGCAGATTTAGTCCGCCATTTTGTCTCGTCTACAAATTTTTACTATGGAAAGGGTTGAAGCATCGTCTCTCTCGCTTTCTCCTTAAAGTGTCTTCCTCTATCTGCTGCCACGGCATTCTGCTTTTCGCTTGTCTCGAAATTAGAAATCGTGACTGAAAATTTTAAAAAGTATGTTGGAAATTTAGCAGCAAAAGAAATTGGCAATTTAAAACTCTTCATTAAGTTTTCGCGATCAACGGTCCTGTCTTTGGCCGCAGCTGTCAATGCGGGTGGAGGAGTTTTCGTAATTACACGACTTCTGCGGATGATTTTGGCTCGTGGAAAAATTTAAATAAAATTGTTGAGAAACGGCGAGGGCAATGTAGTCAAATGTTTTCATTATTGGATTCGCCCCATTTGATTCCGACGTCACATAAAATTGTTATTGGAATGTTACTTTTTTATCTTTCAGCACCAAACTTTGTGAGTTCCATGACCCAAGGGGACTACGTGTATTTTTTCTTCAGAGAGACAGCAGTGGAGTACATCAACTGCGGAAAGGTTAGTCGACTTTTTGTATTCGTTAAAATCACTTAAACGTGCTGTGCAGATATGATTTATAAAAAAGCATAGGGAATGAAAATTTTAGAGGTTTTGTGGTCTAGTAAGAGCTAACACAATGACTGAAATTATTTGTATTGACCGAATTAAATGGGCAATATAAAGTAAAAACTGATGTACAGAATAATAAGAATAATAATGGACGTGGAAGTGCCGTTGGAAGCAAAATAGCACGACACTTCTTTAGTTGTTTTTTATTCGAATGGACAATATGAACGCGCAGTAGAAAGAGACTTGTAAAACGTGTAACAGTAGTGCTTTTACCATCACTCAAGTTTAATCCTGACGGAGTATTCACTAAGCATAGAAAAGTATATGGTCATTTTGAAATGCCTGCTTTGTTGCCGTCCACTTTGTTGTCATATTTTTGTCATCTTTCGACCGTCTAGTTGTAAAATTTTTTTCCCTTGCTGAAACCACTCCCCAGACTCCGAGTCGGAGTATTTATTAATGCGAAGCAAATGTGAAATTTTTGACTTTGCTTTTCCCAATTTCTTGAAACCTAACTCGGCATATTGTTACGGGCGTATCAGATTGACGAAATAAAATTCGAAATGTATAAGTCAGTAAAAGGGGAAAAGAGCGAAAGTTGTAGAAAGTTAGAATTTCAACAGGGCGAATCGTCTGATTTTGATGAAATTTCAAAGAGGAGAAACTGAAGAAAAGTTTAAAATGAGTCTAGCAAGTGACATGGACGCAATTTGTTATCCCGCGTTCATCATTCATCTTTTCAATTCTTTTCAAGTTTATGTACAAATTCCTTTTTATGAATTTCTATTCTGCTTTAATTTTTTACGGGTTGAAAACGCGATGAAAAGTTTAAAATTAACACAGTACCATCCGTTGATATGACGACTTCCTGTCAGAGCTTATTACTTATTTACACGAGTGAATAGAATAAAGCGGGAACCTGTGTTCACCTTCGTTGCTTTTCAATTTGTGCCGTGCACATTATTTAAGACTTCCTCTGATGTTCCTATGGCTGTATATGCGGCGTACAACTAATTTTGTAAACATTCACGAATTGCCTGCGTGTGCAAGTTGTGTGTGGATTTTCAGCAGGAAAATTTTCACCTGACAAGACAAGTTTGTTTCTGTAGTTTTTGCAGTTTACCTGAGCATCTATCTCCTAGATCATTCTAGAGTACCTTTTGGGAATTTCGGTGTACCGAACTACGTGATTTTACATATAAAATTAATTTTATTGTGTCGTGCTTGTGGAAGGTTGTACGTAAAATTTTTTTCGGTCAGGTACGGCTTTCAAATAGTTGAAACTGTATATATTCTTTCAGAGAGCTTTTCAGGTGTTGTTAGACTTTGCAAGACTAGACTTAGCTCTGTTTTATAGAAATTGTAAATCAGTGTTATTGCACTTTCACGGTTATCGTGCAATTGTACAGAGAAACAATCGATATTGTTTTGCATTGTTTTAATTCTAATAATTATGTAATTATCTACATGAAGTACACGGTAGCAAAGCTGGTTTCACGTAAGTTCAATTCGAGTTTTTACAGAGTCAGGTCGATTGGCAAGAATTTGATGTTTTGTAAGAATAAAAGAAAATTAGAATGAGACGGTGAACATCCTTCCGAAGGAAGAGCAAACCTCTCGTTCCAAAATTAGATTTACTTCAAGTATGGTGTATAGATGTGACGACTGTCACGTAAACCTAATTCGTGTCAAATTTCTTAGAGAATTAAAATGAATACGCCTGAATTGAAACTTTTGAGAAAATCAACGGGAAAGAATGTAGTGAATAATCGACGAGAAAATAAGTGATACGTTACATCAATTTCTTTTTACCCCAATTTCTTTTACATAAATTCACATTCGATTCAGGCTGAACGCTTTTGAACGGTCTAACGTACAACTTCACCTCTCCTACTTGCCTCTCCATCTTGTAATGTTATTTTGGAAGAAAGGAATTTGAGATAACCTTTTTCAGCATGACCTTTTTAAATTGAATCATGCGGGTATTTTCTTTCCAAATACAGAAATTTTGTTTGTGTAAAATACCTGTCGGCGCGGTACAGGCACTATATATATAAATTAATAGTGTAAGCAGTTCTATTACAAGTAATGCTTAATTACAAAGCATTTATGCACATTTATTTATAAGTAAGTTCAGTTAATTTATTTTATTTTCTGAGCCATTTATTGAAAGCCATCCAATGACCTTTAGTCAGTGAGACTATTCTTTTTTCTTTCTATATATTTTTTAAAGTTCGATTGAGGAAAAGGCTTGTAAGTTAGTTTTGTAAAAAGTTAATAGTTTTAATTAATAATATCGATCGTACAGTTTTAATGTTCCAAATGGTAGATTTTTATTTGGGTGTTTGTTATTTGCGAAATTGTGTAAATTAAATTTTGTTATTAGTCTAATTCGTGGTGTGAACACACACATACAAACACATACACGTTGTGTTCACCAGGAGAATATAAAACGAAACCACTAATGCGAGGTAGTCGTGCATACTAACACGGACCAGTAGAGTTTTTTCAAGTTGTGCTCTTTTTGTTGATATAATGCTGTTTTTGTGAGAAGCCCGAGTGTTTCTTCGTGAAGATTCATCATTCGAGAAATTCTCTTTTTTCCCCACTGTGGTCTCCGCAGACGGCAAAAGTTGTTCAGAATTTATACTTCGCTTCTCTGTACCATAACATTTTAAAAATGTATTTACCTTTTGCTTATTTTTCATACGTCTCAAGCTATTGCGTAAATAAGTAAGACTCGGTTTGGATTGTAAGAAATAAAAGCATGGGATTAACGAAGAAGTAGCTTTGCAGCTGAGAAAAAATGCTTTTAAGTTGCCCTGAACGTTTCGGGATTTTAACCAGCCCTGATGGGTGTTGGAAAAGGATTTTTGTTCCTGTTTTTAAAGTTTATTCAGTTCAATAAGTTGTCGTTGTTACGTTGCGCATTTCGTTTGTGAAACCAAGGGAAACGTCAACTTTGTTCTCTCTCAAAGCTCTACCTTAATTAATTTACGATGTACATATGCAGTGCGAATTATTAAACCAGTTTTGTTATTTATTACAATGTACAAGAGACTTCTTAGACATGAGCGTGACTGGAAGACTAAAAGGAAGGGTGAAGAATGTAAATAATTGTGTTGTATATTTTGAAACCTCCTAAATGGGCTGTGTGACTCTGAATAACAAATTGAATAATATTATAAGAAGTAAAAGTTCTTCCTAATGAAGAATCACTTTTTCGTTAGACTCAGCAGACGGCTTTTTCCCTCGTAAGCGTGGGGCGTAAATGTTTGACTTTTATTTTATTCCATTGAAATTAATGCCGTTTTAGTTACACTTTAGTGTTTAGCTTCTCCGTGAGTTAAACTTGAGGCAAAAGTAAAAGTTGACATTAAATGTAGTGGCTCTAATGTAATGTAATGGGTGGTAACAGGTATCAGATCGAAGACTGGTTGAACTTTAGATTTTACACTTTTTGTCGGATGCCTTCAGTTGATACTCCACGAAGATGTAAAATGATTTCAGGACCATGTGTAGAATTACAGGGGAAAACGAGAAGGTAAAAGTAAGTTTCCCATTTGTATGTAATTACGAGAAACGAGGGAAAAAAGTGTTTCGTTGTGGGGTTTTTGGGGTGTCATTAATATAACGTTGACTTATTCGCCCCCACGTTAGAAAATCAATACTTCATAACACGAGGATCCTTAACGGCAATTTCTGCTCTCGGCTTTCTGATAGCAAAGGTCTTGGCTCCGAATATTTGGCGAGAATGACTTTTTCTTCGGTGTCGAAAAGAACTAGTTTTCGCTGTAAAGGGGTTCTATCCTTTCACCTGCTCTCGCTCCTCTCATAAAAAAGTTCTAATAAATCGGGTGGATTGCCGTTTTGTAGGCCACCTTGTTATGGCTGAGAAATTTACCTTGGATTCCATCCAATAATAATATAAATGAGGGAAAACATGAAAAGTGAAAAATATTGTCACATTTAGGAAAGTTCACGATTGTGCTAAGGTGTACTTATAAAGGAGTTAGAGAGGGAATTTACGGCCTATACCTGAGAAAAGTTATAAAACCGAAATTTATTCCCAGAAGTCGTTTTCAGGAGTTTCCTGGCCATTGCGGTGTTCCTTATTGCTCTCTTCGAGCCACTAGTTTTTTCCAACTTGTGTCCCCCGTTGCTTTCCGAGTTGCTATTTCTTACCGAAAAAATTAGAACTAATTTTATCATAGGATTTTTTAGTATCGATTTTATTGTTTTCTCCCACAAAAATCAAATACATAAAAGTGAGCGGTAGGAAGGAACAGTTATTTGAAAATGCCAGAGGCGTTTCGTCGAGACCTATTGATCCGGCAGAAACCCATTGAAAAAGGTTCTGGAACAATCCGAATTATCTATATAATTTTTTCTTCTACAAGTAATATTTCTTGGCGTAGATAGTGTCTGGCTAGATAACTTGTTCAATAAATAGTTTTTCTTTTTTGCCGGGAACAATATCACTGGCAAGTAGTTTTAATTTTTGAGTTAACACATAAAAATAAGTTATTTTTATCGTATCAAGAATTCTATTAATTGAGTTTCTATGTTTCTATTACACAACACCAAAAAATATCATTTATTATTTTATATTATTATAATTATTTATTACATTGTTAAAAATTTGTCTGGTTGTAATTTAAGTAATTTTTTAATTGCTTTTGTGTGTTAGTGATATTTAAGGGTCCATTAAAAAACTGGGGAAAATATGTTTTATGTATGGTGTTACTGTGATGTTTACTCTTTTCTTTTCTTGTAACATGTTGGTTCAATATTTTTTAGATTCTGATGTTGAACTCCACCCTTCAAGGTTCGTATCTGAAGGTGTAATATTAGTAATATATAATTTTATTGTACATTGTTGTGTAGAAGCAAAAAAAGAAAATTTTGTGTTTTTATCTTCATATTTTGTTTCACATATTTTCTTCAACGACACCTTGAAAATGATCAAGGTATACGGTCTCACTTTTATGCATCATTTTTCTCGTAACCTACACTTTCAAGCTTTATTGTAATCTAAAATTTCTTTATTCTCATTTTCCTTTAAATTTTGCTATCTTCCCGGCCATGAATCTGGATTTTTATTGTGTCTTTCCCGTTTAAACTGTAAATTATTCACAAAGCAAAAGGGACTTCCAGGTAAAAAGTCTGGTCGAATTTTGGAGTGTGAATTTCTTTTTGACTTCGTTGTAGTTCGCTCAAATCGCTCAACTTTGATATCCAATTTAGATCTCTCGCTCTTTTAATCATGGTACCATTACGAATGCAGCGTCCATTTTATTAAGTAGGTCGATTATTTATAAGGATTTTGCAGCAATCTCTCCACACGTAATATCTTGTTTTTTCGTCAAATCATTTTCTATGAAATTACAGGAAAGTTTAGCAGCAACAGCAGTAGTCTCAAATCAAAATCTATTCGGAACACGTTACCTAAATCCTATCCAAGTGTGGTCATACGTTTCCTATGTTTTATTGCGAATTCTCCGACTTTGTAATTTCCAATAGGTCGACATCAGCAAAAGACTACCAAGCAACATCTGTCCTTGTCGTGCGAAAGAAAACGACTGTATGAAAGCAATTTCTCAGTGTTTGGCCGTTTCTTATTTTGTCCGGAGCGAGTCGTTGGAAAATTGACATGTTGCAAGATGACTTTGAATTTTTATTTGGCTCGTTTTAATGGTTTAAAGAAAGCAATATCGGAGTCGAGCATCGCTGTCGTCGAAAACAACGGGGGTTGTACGTGAACCGAAAACATTGTTCGCCTCCGTTAAAAATGGCTTGTCGAACGGACATTGAATTTTTAGAATGTTTGAGCCAGTGATAATTGAAAATTATGAATAGGAAAAAGTCCAAACGGGTGGAAAAAAAACTGAGAGAAAAGGCTGGAGAAATGAAAATTCGGGAACAATATTTGGCGGCCTTCCAGTGCCATCCTCCTCTTGCATATTGGATGGCGTAATGGAGACGAGGATTACCCTTAATTCTCTTCATAACCCGTTCGAATCCGCTCAATTTATTAGCTCTTGTAAACGTGCTGCGAAATGTGCAATACAAAATATTTATCCCCCGTTGGAAATTAAACAAAAGATGACGGTTTAGCCCGAAACTCCCGAATTCTGCACATTTCCTCTGTGACTGTTCACCGCGGAAGACTTGTAGGGCTCTTTGACGATTGACAAATCATCTTGTCATTGTTTTCCTTTTCCCGTTTTGATTTATCAAAGGAATTCATGTCATGCATTCACCCTTCTCTTCTCTTCTCTTCTCCCCCGTGATTGTTATTAATAGAGGTTCAATCAAAATAACCTAATGCTTTAAATAAATTTCCAAAGTCTGATTGAAACATGCTTTGCATAAAACTTTTAGACTGAAATGGCTAGACGGATTTACTCAGGTCATCGCAGTAATTACAAGGGCTTACGAAGGATACAACGACCTCGGATGAGTTTTGTCAGGATAAAAAAAAATAAATAAAAGCTCGTGTAAGCTAGATGACCAGGAATGAGAAAATGAAGGATGACAATGAGGGAAAAGACACATGCATAAAGCCGTGTATATCGCATTCTCGCGTAGGAAAAAAAAACGTGGATAAGAGGAGATGAAAACAAGAAATCGGATCAACAAATAAAGAAACTTCCTAACAAATCCAGAGTAGGAGAAGCGAGAGAAAAAGCACACCGGGAGTAAAGCGAAAGATAGATGCATATGAATGGAGTCGAAAGCTGGAAGGATAGAGAAGTAGCCGGTATGAGGGCGGTGGTATGTCGGGAAAGGTTGAGAAGGGATGGAAAAGGACGGAAAGGGATGATAGGCACTGAGGAATGGCGTGCAGTTGTCTGCAGCACGAGTCAGAGATCAATAAAGTCTAACCGCGGCGAAAATATATTTTTCTCCAGTTTTTTCTTCCATTTTGTCCTCTCCAGTGTTACACGTTTCCATTGCGATTCATTTCAGTCCCGGCAGTGTTTTCACGGAAGCCATGTTTGTCGCAGACTTTTCTCGACTCAGGCCTGTGATTTTTTTTTTTTCAAAAAACCACAAGGACCACAAATTTAAAGAGAGGTCACGTCTGTGATGTTTCGCCTGACTATGTCCGTCTCCGCCATTTTTCGTACTTTGTAAAAAGCGGATTTTGTCAATGACGAAGAAGGCAGCCAAGGGTCAACGAGCTCGTGGAATTTTCCATTTTCTGCCTTCTCGGCTGCCTTTTTGCACCTGTCGAATGTAACTTGCAAATTTTATACTTTTTTACTCGGGCCCTTGTGTGGAATTTTCATGAAAATATAATTTTTGTCGAGGGCGGAGACTTCTGCTTTTTACGTATCTCCTCAGGTGAGGGAAACTTCACGTGGCGGATTGAAGAAGGCAATGATTTTCCTAAAAGTTAGAGAAGACATTCCTTGTCTTTCCCCTACTCATAATTTTACATGGTTCTCTGGATTCTAAAAGTTTTGGAAAGTAACATTTAAGCTGACTCGTCTGCGTATAACAATAGGATTTAAAAAGTAACTTCTATTTCTGTCAGTCATACGCATTCAGAAGAGTCGTTGGAATGAATCGAACGTTATAAATTCTTTAATTAATCACAGAAGTTATACTTTTGACTTTATGCATATTCAAAATGACGGGAGACAGCTACTCCTATCATTTCATGCATTGTCTGGTAAAAATGTGATCAATGGTGGAAAATAGTGATAGACAGTTGTCTACTAGGTATTTCACCATACATAATTCCTATGCATTATGCATTATTTAAATGATCAACCGATGTTCTCAGTAATTTGCGTCGTTTTATTAAACACACATACACAAATTTTAAATCTGTTATAAATTAAGAAATTACGTTTAGTATTGTACGTGAGATTAATGACCTCCTTATTAATTGCGTTTTGTTTTTTTATTTCTTATTATTTCAGTTTTATCTCTTTCCCGGTCATAAATCTTTAGAAAATTGTTTTGTTCTTAATTCATTATTTAACTAGTTTTTTGTTTATGTATTGTTCTTTGTTATCAAAGTTTTTAAACACTATTGTTACACACCCCATGAGTTTATCTCAGAAGGATGAGTTTACTAATAGCACTAACCACTACATTAATTTTGACGACGTTGTACAATGTGGTGGATTTTCGTAGTTTTGTGTATTTTTGAAAAGTGTAGTTGCTCTGACTTGAGCTGACTTGCCTAGTTCAATTATCGGAGATTTACGGGCCCAGTACAATCCCGCATTTTTATTTGTTTGAACTCAATATAAAAAAGTATTGTCTCTCCCGAATTCATTGTTCATCGATAATTATCGATTCATTAAAACCGTTATTTTGATGTCATCGAATTCGTATTAAAGCTTATTGGTTCGTTGGGGTAAAGAGCCCCTGGTTCGTAATGGCGGTACGTAGTTGGCCATCCGAGGACAAGCTCACGTCTGTGCGATAAAAGAGAAAAATGAACCTTCTAAAAAATCATTTAATTACGTTGAACGGAATTCAATAATTAGGTTTCTCGTAACCGAATCTTTTCATTTCCGCTCCCGAAAGTTCATGGCTCGAACCCACGGCCGACTTGATTGGAAAAGAAAAGAAACTTTAAAAAGTTAGGAAGGTTAAAAACGAAGAAGGGAAGGGAAAAGGTTGAAATAATATTTCAGGAGTGGTGTTTGCAGAGAAAAGACAGTACGACTTGGAACGAAGTGAAACAAAAGTTTGAAACATTTGAATTTTCTGTTTCGAAAGAATCAAACTGTCTTCTTTTTAATGATTTCGAAGAGAAGGAACCTATAAGTTTGAAAAGTTTCTTTTTCTCAGAAACACGGTGGAGATAAAAAAAAAAGTAAAGGGAAATAAATTGAAGAAAACTCGATTGCACATCTTCTTGTGCAATTGGTTCCGGTCTCGCCACTTAGCGTTAATACAACTTGAAGGGAAAAATCACATGTGAAGAAAAACTGCTTTTGTCAAAAGTCAGAGAGAAGGCGAACGTGGCAGAAGGAAATTGCGCATATACGTCAACGAGTTTTGCCACTGTTCTGTGACATAAATTGTGTTCCCGTCATTTTTCAGTCAGAATTACGACAGACTTTTCCATATCTTTGAGGTTTTCTTGTGGGAAAAGAGTCTAATGATACGTTGTGAATCGTGAAAAATTAGTTCAAATGGAGACGTCAAACATGGCGAATTGATGCCCAGGTGTCAAAGGGAAAACGAAAATTTGGGAAAAGTTTGGAGCTTCTATAGATATCTTTGCCGTTATTGTGAGTTATGTACAGGTGATTTATGCATACGTATGTACACATATAATTCAATATATTGTTGTAGCGAACCTTGGATTAGCGTTTGCCCTTTAAACATTTTAAAAAATGCAGATGTATAATAAGTAATTTAGTAAATAAAATAGTATGTATTAATCCACAAAATAAAAATTAGTTTGAAACGTCCTCAAACACCTATGAAGAGAGACAACATTAATAGAAACGATATAAATGACTAACGCTTTATATATTTGTTTTGTATACCTACTATATTATAAACTAAAATAATCGATTCCCCAGTTAAGCACGTGTTCACATTTAAAAAAACAAAACTGGTGGATGGAAACTACATCCCTCCAGCCATTTAGTAAAATTCCATGTATTCTATCATACATCTATCACAGTTTTCGTGTACGGTGTGTGTGTGTGTGTGTGTATGTGTGTTTGTGTTTGTGTTTATGGTTTTATTGCATTCTATTTTCTCACACTTGTCCGTTTCATTTTGTTTTCCCTCAGTCGCATTACCATCATCGAAGTCGCTATCACCGTTTTTATCATCACGGGGTGATGTGAGGTGTTTCGTTGCGTGTCTCATCAAAACCCAGAGCTAATCTTAAAATTATAATCTAAATTCATTGCCGGGTAATTAGAAAAAGAGGGAATTAGAATTTTTCTAACGAACCAGGTTGTGTCCGACACTTGGAGGAGAATTAAAAGAAAAGTCAGAGAGTAGAAAACTGGAAATTATTGAATAATTATTTTCGTGCCGTTTATTTTCGTTTAAATGTTTTTCACGACAGCATCCATTGAGGATGAATTGACTTTCAAATAAACCGGACATTACAATGGCCTGTGAAACACGAAAGCGGCGTTTTACTCGATTCGCAGCGAAATTAGACGATTCAATTAGTAAAATGTCATCAAATTGTTCTGGGTAATAGATCTGGGACGGAACTATTTTGTTTTGTATTTCGAAGCAATAAAAAGGACACGGGCGAAATTTCCATAATTTTCACCAGCGAGCCAGCCAACAGGAATTTATGCATGAAAAGGATTTGACACTTAAACTTTTATAATTTTATTACAGAGTAAATAAAATTACATTTATCATTCGCACCGCCATTCATAAAATACGGATTCTTTTGTTTTGTCGGATTAGATTCCTCTTCTCCACACTGGGAAAGAGTATGTAACGTTACAATATCGGATGGAAGCATAATTTTTCAAGGAAACGTAAGATATTAAAACATTCATGTTGCGTATTTAATAATAAAAAAACATCAGAAGGAAAACGTTTTTAATAAAAATGTGTACAATATATGAATCTGGGAGGCCTTCGTTTTTTAAATTCAGGTTGCTGTTGTGATATTGCTCATATTTTTGCGCTTTATTTTTGACGTTATTTAGATGAGTGAATATATTCGTCACACAATACAAGTGTGGAATGTTTATGGAAATCATCGGTAAGTTTGAGGTTTTTGTGTACGACCCAAATTTGAGTATTTGTATATAAAGGAATTGTTTTTCTGCTACGTTTGCTTGGGTATGTCAGCACTGAACGGCGCCTGAAGTCTTTCTTTTAATTTGTAACTAAGACAAACTTGGAAAAATTCATTCCTCCCGAATGAAATTTATACTAATCGGATGTAATTTTTATTTATAAACCTTACTGGGAGCAAATCACAATCACTTCGTCTGTGCCACTTCAATTCATTTCCCTCCAGCCCATTTACTTCTAATTCGAACGTCTAGATGTTTTCTTTAGAAAGTTTGACCCAGTTTTTAATGGTTGTGCTCTGTCGAAAACAAGGGTTTCCTTCTTTTTTTGCGAGCTTTTCTCGGTCTTCTGCAACTGCTACATTTTAATTGCACTCCAGGAGAGTTACATCTGCGTCAAACTGTGCAAAGTCGAAACAATGGAAGAAAGGCAAACGTCACTCACTCAAGTGCACCGATAAATTTTAATTTTATGTATCGTAAGATGGCACACGAGAGGGTTGTAAATTTCGCATCTGTTATGCGACCTCAGACAAATGCCTTTTGAAATATTCTTTGGGTATCGGTTGACTAGTATTACTCGAGTGAATTATCACCCAAGAAGTGGATTTTACAAGTTCGATTAAAAACCGGGAACGCGGGAACAAACGACGGTAGATGGGAAAACCTCGATATGATCCGCATATAGAAAGAGTGGCTTTTTCATGGCGGAGCACCAAGTCGGAAATTTCGATTTTGGCTAAATTTTAATTGGATTATTCCTGTTTTTATTATAGTCATTATTTTTAATTACCAAATAATTTTCTCTTCAATGTCGGAAATTTACGTTTCCCGTTTCCGTTTTCTTTTTCCTGTGGATTTTGTATGTTGCCATCGTTTCCCATTCCGCCGTTTCCGAGCACATTGTTTTGGTCAAATAATTTGAGGGGTTAATGTGTCTTTTTTTAAATTGAAGTGACTGTGAAATTTGTGAACTTTTGGTAGGACCCCCGGAATAAAATGAAGTTGTGTAATTAGAAACTGACTAAAAACTTTAAACGTGTTTAAATTGTGAGGATTGAATTGGATAAAATAGAAGAAGAAGAATTTCGACTGGAAGTGCAACGCAACAACGAAGCGTGTATTACATAAGGCATACACAGTGACAGTGAGCTCTCCTGTCAGCCCTTTTAGTAGTGCACGTACTCTGTTGGATTTGACCTCTATTTCTTCTATATTTGAATAGTTAACGGAAAAGTTAATTAAAGTAATAGTAAAATTGCAAGAGTTGACAATTCATTGGATTTATTTTTTGTTTGCTTGTTATTAATAAATAGGTTGCCGTACCCGTACCCTTGCGTTTCCAACAGGACGAGTAAAGGATTAAAGTAAAGGATAAATAATTTTTTTAATATTTCTGTGGTATCATCAGTTGATTTGAAGTTGTTTAAAAACTTGAACTTAAAAAATAGTTTCTATAAATCGTAATTTTTATAATGAAAACATTGTCCTTGTGGTTCGATGTCTTTTACACGCGGTATAAAATGGTGAAAAGAATGTGAGCGAAAGAAAGGAATTCAGCGAAATCACCGACGACGTTCAGTGTTATTTCACGTCTGTTTGTTTCATTTTATGTACAATATTCTTCATCCTCTTGTTTCAGACTGTTTACTCAAGAGTGGCCAGAGTTTGCAAGTACGACAAAGGAGGTCCCCAAAGGCTCCGAGAAAGATGGACGTCTTTCCTCAAATCCAGGCTCAATTGTTCTGTTCCGGGAGATTTCCCATTCTATTTCAACGAGATCCGTAAGTAATATTTGTTCAAGGAAAAATAGTTTTTTTAAATTACGGCAGACGGGCTTTAAGCGCAGGAAAGAACTAGAAAGTCTCCTCGTTTAGACTCCGCATGGTTTAAATTGGTTCGTGGAAATGATTCAAAGGAAAACTGGCAGGGTAACTGCTTTCATATCTGCATTCATACTCTTTCATATTCTGCTCCTTTGTCGGATGTGTGGTACCCAAAAGATAAAAGGTCGGACTCGTAGTAATATTGTTCATTTCAAAGGAAACTCATTATTTATTAACAGCAACCAAATTGCCCATTTGTTAACAAAGTTTATGTGCGAGCAAGTAATTTTTTAATTGGAATTGAGGCCATTAAATGTAACACGCCTAAAAACTGGTTGAATTACACCTCGCGTAATAATGTCTTTTCACAATAAACAGAACAATAAAAAATGCCTATGTTCGAGTAATATTCTATGGCTTCATTTTCTTTCACAAAGAAAATCACATTTTTTTCCCATCCGGGGAAACTTATAAAAATTATTAAACCCTCATAATGAGGTTTCACTCCAGGTATATTTTTAGTGGTTTCCGTAATTGTAGAAAAAAAATAAGTTCATTCAATTAGCCGGCTTAACTTTCTCATCGGAAGTTCGTGACTCCTGTCATTGAGTGGAAAATCCTGTGGTTCTCCATCATTAAAATCGTTCACGTATTGATTGAACACTATCGTCAAGGCTTGGGGAGTTCACCACCTTCGTTTCGTTTCCGTTTCCCTCATAGGCCACACGTTCAATCGTGAGGAACGACCAGGGACTAAATTGTCTTGACATTCGATTTTGCAGAATCGACGACGGATTTGATCGAGGGAACTTACGGTGGAGTCAATGCCCAACTTATCTACGGAGTTTTCACAACTCCACCGAACAGCATAAGCGGCTCGGCCGTGTGTGCATTCTCCCTGGAGGGAATAACGAAGACGTTCGAAGGAAGCTTCAAGGAACAGGAGAGCCTCACCTCCAACTGGCTTCCAGTGCTGAATTCTAAGGTGCCCGACCCAAGGCCGGGGCAATGCGTCAATGATTCCCGAACGCTTCCAGACCTAACATTGAACTTCATCGAAAACCATTCATTGATGGACGAATCGGTGCCATCGTTTTTCAAACAGCCAATTCTCATAAGAACGAATTTCAAGTAAGTAAATAGATTAAGGTGGTTTAAGTTTTCAGTTGAAAATGTTTTCTATTTTCTCTCAGGTCTTTTATTTTAATCTGTGTCTACAGAGGAGGAGACGGTTATTGTTGGCAGAGAGTAAACAGAAACGGAAATAATTTTTTTCCAGCTATCGATTCACACAGATCGCCGTTGATCCTCAAGTGAAAACGCCGGGAGGAAAAGCCTACGATGTTTTGTTCATTGGAACGGATAGCGGAAAAATCTTGAAAACCGTCAACGCAGAATCAGCTGACAGCATCGATCGCGTCAGTCCCGTTTTCATCGAAGACATTCAAGTTTTCCCACCGAATGTTCCCATTCGAAACGTGAAGGTGGTTCGAGATGCCTCCATACCCGAGGGAAGGCTCATTGTAGTGACTGACACGGAGATCAAGTCCATCAGGCTACATCGATGCTACTCAGACAAAATCATCTCGTGCAGGTAAACACTCGGAGGCAGGGACACATCGATGGGGATTGTGTCAGAGAATGATTATGTAATGCCCGTTGCCAAGCAATGGCCCACTTGTGAAATTGAAAATTAGTTTTTCATTCAATTTGTTGTCTCGGCTACATCGTGGTACACCACAATTTGAGATAAGTTGATAAAGAAAGGGTCAACAAAACAAAGGTTTGAAGTAATTTCCAGAGCTGCTCTGAAAACATGATGTTGAGTCGGATCCTTTGTAACTGGAAGTAGGTGACTAATGCACAGGCAAAGTTTGTCACCTGAGAGAAGTGCGAAGTACCTGGAAGTTGAATTTGAAGCATTTGGTTTTAAGTCAGCAAGGAGAATTATGTGCGACCCTTGGTTTATTAATAGTGCTAGACTCAAATGTTATTGTATTTTTTCACAGCGAGTGTGTTGCTCTCCAAGATCCTTATTGTGCTTGGGACAAACAAAGTCAGAAATGCCGAGCCGTTGGTGCCCCCAAATGGAGTGATGAAAAACACTTTTATCAGAGTGTGGCCACTGGAAGTCATCCGGCTTGTCCACAAAGTAAGTAACCGAGACCAGTTGATGTATAACATTAGTTGAGGAAGCTTATAAAATGGTAACGTACAACAAAATACTTGTTCAGAGAAACTTGTCAGGTGTGATAATTACATTGAACGTTTTTATTTAAGGTAAAGTACACAGCGAAGCCGAAAGTGTGTCGTACGCTAAGACATTTAACTTAGATCGCGGCAAGGATTTACAAAATGGCGAAGTTATTAATATTATGCAAGATGATCAGCGACACAATGGTATGGTCCCTTTACAATTATTCAATGAGTGTGATTTCAATGTTGTGCACATCTTAGTAGTCGATTTGGTTTGACAGGTCCTGAAGTGAGTGCTGCCGATAGTCCTCTGCCTCAATATTCGGTGGAAACTTTGGCAGTCGCCGTCATAGCGGGTTCCGTCGTGGCTCTTATCATTGGGTTTATTACTGGTTACCTTTGCGGTAGAAAATGTCGTAAGGATGAAGATGATAACTTACCCTATCCTGATACCGAATATGAATATTTTGAGCAGCGTCAGCACGTGAACAGGTATGGATGTCTAAAGTATATTCGGTTGGTTTGGGACTGCATAGATTTGTAATGTTATTTTAGGTGTTCTAGGAATTTGTTGGGTATTTTATAAAGTTCTTTATTTATTTTTTCAGTCGGCTTCCTACAGCACCGAAACTTCTGCCACAGGAAGAGGTGACCTATGCTGAACCCGTACTCGTACCTGCATCAAATAACGGTCTTCATTCACCTAAAAACACTCTGAGGAAGGTGCCCACGCCGAACAATGCTGAAACCCTTTTCCAATTTTCGGACAATTACACTCCACCCTACGGACACCAGCGAGGACGTGACAATTTCGGGACACTGAAATCTGAGGGATATCGAGGAGGCCGGAACCCGGACGGCTTTGGCACGACAGGACGCTCGGTGAAGAAGGTGTACCTTTGAGAGACGAGCGGGGAGGACGCAAGGGGCCACCGTAGCCTGAGCCAGTCCTCGAGGCAGAGGCACCGGCCCATGGGGGCCCCACACCCACTAGCCACCAGTTCGCCTCCTTCGTCAGCATCGTCGTCCTCCCCATCGCCTCCCTCGTCGTCTCCGTCGCCGCCGAACGGAACGCCACCGCCCTGCAGCTACATCTACCGCACTTAGCATTGAAAGGTTGTTGAGTGGTTCCACGAGAATTCTAACAGAGGTGTCCTTAGTCATATTTTAACTTTTATTTTATAGAAGTTGCTGCTTAATAAGTGTTGTCGTCGCGTGTACATACAAGTACATACCCCTTCTCATGCGTGTACACATTTGTAGACTCGCGCTGGTATGTACATGTTTTCGGGCAATGAAAACACTGGACACTTTATATCTTTAAACAATTTTTTTACAGAACTTACTTATTTAGCATTAGTTGCCTAAATAATTTACATGAAAGCAAGTACACTCGTAATAAATTTATATAATGTAATTAACGGATTGGACAATGCGTGTTGTCCGTTCCATTCGAACAAGGGTTTTCGTTCGGGAAAAGTCATCGGTCACGAGACTGATGAAAATTACTTTCACTCTGTCACCCCTTCAGGCACCCTTGAACTCGGCTGTAGTTTTCAATGGGAGAGATACGAAGAGTAGTTTCCGTGTTCTTCGGATGTGGTGAGGAATCGTATAAAGTGTTCAGTTTTTTATTGATTCAACGTAATCTTGGGTTCGTCTTCAAGTTTAATTTTTAAAAAGGCTTTATTAGTACTCCAACCACGACCAGTTCTTTTATTATTTAAGGTCCTCAGAGTGGTTCACTTTTGGTTCGCTTCCAGAAACGCAGGGTTTCTGATTTTTAGCTAATTTAGAGATCTCAATTAAGTAAGTGAATGGGAAAAGGACTGGTAGTGGGTTTTCCTACCAAATCAATTATCGAGTCTCGTACTGATTGCCATACTGAAACAATGAATGATCATTAGTATCTTTATTATTATTATTAGTTAGGGTTATTTTATTTATATTATTATTTTTAGCGGTTCGGAAGTTATTGTCGTTTTTTTTTTTGTGTCGGAGTTGTGACGCTTTTCTTCTACTTGTACGTAATTTCCAGAGAATTCGAAGTTTATGAATTCTCCAGTTATTGTGGTTTTTTGCTTAAAAATTTGATGATGTTGTAGTCATTTGGTGGTTTTACTGCGATCGCAAACCCTTCGTGATTTCGGATCGGTATCAGAGGTTTCACCGTAGAGGAAAGGCGCGACTCCGACAGCGAAGTCATTAAAATAGTTTTTATTGTCCAAAGACTGAGAGGAAAACCGATGAGATTTTTCTCCCAATTTATAATTTATTTTGTCCGCAAGAGTAGAACGTGTTCACTTTCACAAGGGTAGATTCGCTAGTTTGTATTCAAAGCGCGAACTACTACTGTAGTACGAGTTTTAGTTATTGTCACATGGGTAACGTGCGGATCGAGTTCGATCGGAGAATTCGCCATAAATCGTCTATCAGACGATGGATGATGACCACGGTGACGGCACATTGTCTGAAAAGTCTTCTTATTTTTTGTACGTTTTATTTTTTTTTTTAGCTTCACATTTTATATTATTTTTATATTTATATTTATGTAGAATTACTCAGGCTCTTAACCAAAGAAATTCAATCTGGTAAGCGAAGAAGAAAGTGAAAGTGAATGTGGAGTTTGTTGTTTAGACTGTAGTCACCACGGGGGAGGGGAATCCTTGAACCGTTACGTAGGCACGTCAGGTTAATTGTAGGTTAGTCTCTACCTGAGGAGTCGTTTCTGGTCATTCAATTCAATTACAGTAAAGTGGTTTTTTTTTGTTTTTTCTTTGCTTTTGAAGTTCAGAGCACTTCCGTAACGATGGAGTGTTCGCCAACATCCGTGTTTCGGCGTTGTTGCCACTGTGAGAGGAGTCGAAAGGTTTTGTTGCGATTGAGGGTCTCTCATGCCTTCCATCCCAGAATTATTTTGTGTACAAAAATAAAACGAGCGAACGAAAGAGAAATGCTTCTAATAGCTGCACTTTCGTAATAATTGACTTCACGATTATCTATTTGTACATTATGTTAATAAGCAAGTTTAAAAAAAAAATTAACTGAACTAAAAGTGCTCTTACGGTGTTTAGCACGAGACTTTGAACACATTGGCCATCCGTACTTCTCTAACTTTCTTCTGTATTATTATTTTACTCTACCACCTATATGCAATCTGCAAGTGTAATTACAGTATTACGACACCATTTAAAATGATGGCGGAGTAATTCTTCTCATTTCGTCTGTTAGTTACAAAATTTAACAGTGACACTTATGACCGCCTTCGATTCACGCACCATTTTTCAATTTCCGGCTGCCACAACTGATTGTCTTGCGACGTGTAGTTTTACGGAAAATACAAATGACAAGAAATAATTTTGATCTCGAGAAAATAGACATTGAAGAAAAGACAGACACACGGAGTGGTACCGTGTGCGTGTGACCCCCGAACACTTAAAACATTATCCGAGAATGCGTGTGTGTGTGTGTGTGTGTGTGTGTGTGTGTGTGTGTGTGTGTATGTGATATTGTAACTAAAATTGAGTAGTTTGAATAGTTTGAGGGGGAAAAGTGGAGTTCTCGGTGTTCGGACAATTCATGCAAAAAATAAATTGTGCTCGGTTGGCGAGTTACTGGTTGTACATATGATCTTTTAAATACAAAAAACTGATAGAGTTGATTGAACCGTGTCGTGGTAGAAATTATTTATTTTTAAATATGAAAAAACGACTTGCAAGAGAGAGAGAGAATACGTTTTTTTTTTTCTTTAGTTTTATCTTTCAATTTTGTATGTTGAAATTTATACGACTATAACTTGAAAAAAAAACTATTAGTGATTGTAGTTTACGCGTAGGGGAAGTTTCAAGTAGAATAAAATGAAGTGAGAGCGTGCAACACGTTGACCATATTGGAGTTTTGTTTCGGTTCTACGTCAGTGATACTGAATTTGTATAAAAACATTACGTATATTTATATATATGAAAGACGTATATTGTGATACTGACAGTTGTCCTTTTATTGATTAATGATGTATTAATTAAATAAGATGAATATTACTGTTTTCTTTTTCTTCACGCGTGTAATCAAACATGATTTTTTGAAGGCCATGAGAAGAACTCTTCTCCGAGAGGAGTTCAATGGTGTGGTAGTTTCTTTTACGTAAACATTTCATTGTCAATTTTTAATAGTGCTTATTAGTTTTTATTTTATTTTTTAATAATAGTAGTCGTTCGAGAGAAAGAGGCTATCGAATTTCTCCCCGTTTGCCTGATGGCTTGGGGAGTAATCAAAGAATGTTCCTCATGTTCTGAAATCCAATATTGGTGTTGTACGGGAGCTTTAATGTGAGCTTTTTGACTTTTGCCAAAAGCACAACTCCGATGGAGGAACAGAAGAAGCGTAAAATGATATTCACCATTACAAGAAGCATGCGTCATGTGACATTTCTCTATCATTCGTCTTCCAACTTGTATTATTATTTATTGTATTGATTTCCTGGTAACGACACGAAGTGCAACTGTCAAACGTACGGTAAACGTCTCTGCATATATATAGAAATATTGACGAACTTGTTCTTCAACTTTTCCCCAAACAAAAAAAAAACTGTAGTCTTAAGTAACGAAGGGATATTTTTCACTAAAGCCTGGCGTTATGGATGAAATGAAATTTTAAAATGATAAAAAAATTACAAATTAAATTTAGTGATACAAACTATGAAATTGCTTCTTCCTTTAAGTTATTGTAAAATACGAAACGCGGCGTCGGATGCATTTGATCGCAGGTGATGTTTCGATCACTTCAGGTACGCGAGAAAGAACGAAATGTTTAGAGGTATTATAGTGAGTCGAACTATAATAGAAACTTATAACTACACTTAATACTACTACTCCTACTACTACTACTACTATTGCTAAAATTACATTACATTATTTTAGAAATAATATTATATTATCGATGAGAGTAGAGTTTTTAACTGAAGGACCATTTATATTCATTCTTTTGAGAAATGTTTCGTTCTTTTTATTAATTTCGTACGGATGCACAGACTTGTCTGATGTTGGGAAATAACACAAATTTTATTATAAATAATAATGTACTAATTACCCGAGGGTTTGTGTTGCAGAATCAGTGCAAGTCGTACACGGACACGGAAGTGGAAAGTACTTATTTTCTGAAGTACATTTATGTATTAATAACTGTTTACGCTGCTACTTTTACATTACGTAGAAGTTACTAGGAAACTGTAAAAGTAGTTAAACTTCAGTCAAAGTTCTTGTACCATAGCAAACATCATGGTTCGTTTCTCTTATGTCCAAACATCTACTTCTTATTTTTGCTCTGATTAATTTTTACTCGTTTCTTTTCAAACTTCCCTGAATAGTCGAATTTTCCCTACATTTTATTCTAAAAATTTTGTTGAGTTCCGGCAACTCTCTCTTTGACTCATTTAGTACTAGCATTGATTCTGCAACTAGAAACTATGTTCCGTGCGACCTCACAGAAGGAGACCCCCGAGTCCTATCGTGGTTGTTCGTGTCATCCAAGGAATTCCTCCGGCTTTAAAAAATTTCGGCCTGACAAAACAAGACAGTAGCCCGCTCCTTCAAACTAATTCTACCGAAAATGAAAATTCCTGTGGCTGCTGATCGATTGACTCCAGATAGTTTTCACTCGTCTCGATGTCGTCCGTCCATCCAAAAATTGTCGAACGACATGAACAATCCGCACATGTTCCGGCCCCGACCGGCACATGTTTCCATTCCCAATAGAAAACTAATATATTAATTAATATGACGACAATTACAAAAATACAAAACTGATTTTGGTGTTGATTTTACAACAGAAGTATGAAACATTTGTAATACACCGCAGTCTGTGCATCGTTTAAAACTACTAGCGAGACGTATTTATTAAAAAGTATATATATATATGTACATATATATATGCACGCATATATATATATTTTGAATTTAAAAAAAAATCTAATTCGAAAGAGCAGATTTGTTGGAAAAATCTGCCGCAATTTAATATATATAAGTGCCAGATTGGTGTTAGAGTAGTTAGCCTTTTTTCCAAATATTTCCTCCTCCAGAGAAGAGATTGTAAACTTAGTTATTCAACAAATTGATTTATATATATATATATATATATATATACAAAACATAACGCGTACACGCACTGGTACATCGTACATGTGTATGCTTCTTATTCGGTAACTGAGATTGTAGTGAGTGGCCTCGTTTCGAATGGTCATCGTTTGATTTGACGAGGTGAAAATAATTTTTATTTTCAATCCTATATATATATATACTTAATACATTATCTTCTTACATAGGGATAACTTTGTTTCCTTCCTTCCTGTTTCCATTCCCGCCCATCACTCCCCCCCACACACACACACTCACTTTCCCTGCCCTATGCCCGACATCTAGTTTTTATTCTTTTATAAAGAAGCTTTCCGACTGTAAGTGACAATGTACATAATTAAAAATTAATAAATTCTAATTATTAGTTTAGAACTGACATTTAAAAAAAAGAATAGACCGAAAATGAAAAAAAATATTAGTAATTATTTTAAAAAAAGCTATAAAAAAACATTTTGAACTATTAAACTATACGAAAAAAAAGAACAGTAAAAAAACTTTTTAGGGTGATTTTGGTTTATTTTGTTATAGTCGTTAGCCAAAATGTCCTTTGAACTTTTGAACTCGGTTTCTCCGTTCTAATGACGAAAAATAGAATGGTTCTATCGTTTAGTCGTCGCGCTTACAATTGTAGTGTACAAGTACTACACATAGAATTTCTATTCGAAGCCTAAAGGATGGATTTTTCTACCGGAACTAGGAAAGCAGTCACGTGTGGTGGCGCTCCAACTACAATCGGAGACGTGGCGCGACAGTTTTCACTTATCCCACAGTTTGTAGTAGGTTTTCCTGGTTCTTCGGGAAGAAATGTCCGAGTTGCTTAGGTGTTGCCATAAAAGAGGTTACGATCTTTGATCACCTACCCGTGCCGAACCGCGAACATTAGGTAATTCACTTTATGGAGATGTTCCACTTCTACCGGCACCAGTTCTGACTAATCCGAGTTAAATTTCCATTGATGTCTGTTGTCGTAGATGTAGCCGGGTGAAGAAACGTGTCACCGACATCAAACGAACATAAATTGTGCCATACGTTAATGTTTCAGACTGACTCCACGATTGTCAGCCATGCCACTGCTTATTAAATTAACTCGTACTTTATGTAAGCATGTGAATTCGAGTCGATTTCGTTATTGGAACCGAGAATAAATAACAGCCTGCTCAAAGGAAGTGAACATTTTTTTGTAACATTCTGTACGATACCGAAAATATATAAAAATTTTGATTAGATAAATAGTTTTGTAATTATGTGCTTATTTACTATACATTCCAGTTTGCAGACCTGTTGAATTTACTTTGAACTTAATCATTGATAAAAGCAAGTACACCAGAAGTCGTGCTTTCGAAGACTACTTATGTATTGAATAGAACATAGAAGAATAATTGTGATTGACAAAATTGTTGAAGGAACTGTGAAGACGGTTAGAGTGGGATAGTTGTACAAAAATGAGTACATTAATAAGTGGATGGGTTGTAAAAGGAGTAAGGTTGTAAAAAAATTCCATAATGTAAACAAAGCCTCGGTGTGGAGGAGAGTCTTTTGGTACTGCCTTACCAGGACCGTAATGAACGGAAAGGACATCAGGTGTGTTTTTAACATGAGCGCATGTATGAAAAGCAGTAACTGTGAAGTCGTTGGTGTCACTCAGAGCGTCAAATTCTTCGCCTGCCTTGAAACATCCTGAGACACCTACGAGACAACAATGGTAAACCACACATGTACAGGAAACAATGGAATTTTACTCTTGACGATCTTAGTATCATTCTCTACTTAAATATAATTGTTAATGGCGCCTCGCAAATACTGGACAACATCTCAAACAATTCCGGGTGAACTAACAGTTTTATTTGGGTGTTAAAAATTACGTAAATCGACTACGTTTGGTTTCTTGCTTAACCTTCTACCTAACTCCCACGGAATCTTCTGACTGGAAATGTTTTTCTTTCGATGTCTTGCATTGTTCTTTCCCAGAGGTAGTACACGTTGCCTTTACCAAAATTCGTTGCCGGACTTGTGCCCTTGGCTTTTAAATGCTCTTGAGTTACCTTCGAAATGAACTCTTTCTAAGTCTCTTCCTCTGTTAGACCACAGTTCTGGTCTCAAGTATTTAACTGTTTTTTTTTGTTGACAGTCACTCGACTCTTGGTGGAATGATTGATGTACTCAAATCCCTCTCTCCACTCCCATATACATAAAGTTTATAATTATTTTAACACCTATGTAACTATCATATGCATTTATTAACGTATACAATTATGCACGTCTGACAGTTAATAATTTTTATTTTTAACTCAATGTTACCTTAGGGTGTGCCTACAAATGTGTCCGCTACTCTTCATTGCTGAAGCCTTCCTTCTGGTGCTACACCGAGGGAGGATTTTGCTATTCACCCTATCTTATCGGTAAACTGAAATGTACCCTTCTTCTAGTAATAAGAAGGTAAGAAGGTAAGAAGGCACACCAAACATGGTAAAGTTCTTCAAATTCAGTTCTCCACTTCTTGAAGCCGATCTGATACAACTTCAACACTTTAGTGGAGCACCTGTCTTCCTGTTCTGCTATAATTGATTTTGGAAGTATTGATAAACTGAACAAAAAGCAAACCTAGACCGTGCTCTTAGGAGAAAGTCAACGACAAGGAACTGGATTATTTATGTGTTTCGTGTTTATTGGAAATGAACACGTTTGAGTCAACTGCTTCTGAAAACGCAATTAAATAAATCGTGAAAATAAGTTGTTCGATTTTGTCGTCGGTTGCATAATATAAAAATTGAGTTTGATCGAAACAAAAGGAAGTAAAAGTCGGACCGACTCGTTTGGCATGCCCAAGTCCTTTACGGGTTTTTAAATTCCACATGGATTTGACCGAATTGTCAGGATGCGAGGGAGCGTCAAAGCAATGTGACCGTGCCTTGAATAACAACAAGGTTTTATTCATTTCGACGGCAAGGAGTTTGACAGGGACAAAAGGACAGGAATCGTGAAGCTCCCGCGAGACGTACACGCTCACCTGAGGTATACAAAAACTATACAAGTACCATAAAAATATCGAGGCGACACAACAGAAGAAGTTGAAAGTTCATCCAAGGGTGTGACGTAACGAGTTACAAGCAGAAGACATTTTGGAAATAACAAAGAAAACGCACCGCGATCAATTTAAATTATTTTTATTGCCCACGAGTACTGATCTCCGAACTCGTGAAACTGTTGAGGTAAACCGGCAATTTACCCGAAAATTTCAGGTTGCGTATAAAATTCCAGGTACGTTTTTCAAACGTGGTGAATTTAACGGAGCTTCGGATTCAGGCACGGTGAAAACGCAAGAACAGCTTAAGAAGACCCGAAAACGGACGAGAGGTGCCAGGTTCGGGTCCGTCTTTTAGTTCAGTTGCAGCTCGGACTCGAAACGACTCGCACCGAGTTAGTCGTCCATGGCTCAATATGGTCCTCAGGTAGCGGACTGATCGCCCACGGTACCCGTCCGCCATTACACGAACCATTAAAATGTCCCATTTGTTGATTAAGTGACATAACAGTCGTTTCGCAGCCTTCTCGCCTCTTCGCCGCGTGTCTGCCGTGTACGAAAAACCGTGCGGAAAAGACATGGAAGTGACGAAAAGTGTTCTGTAGTGGTGCAGACTACAAAAGTGCTTTCTAGAAGTGTAGAAAAATAATAAAAAAAAAGGAGTGTGCGATTCTTCTTCTTCTTCGTCTTATTCTTCACCTCTTTCTTTTTATTCGCAACGGACGACAATCGGACGTGAAGATGCCGAGGAAATTGTTAAAATTTCTCATTTTGTTTGACAACACGAATTTGTTGTATTTTCCGGGACAGTTTTTGAGTGGACGCGTTCTCGTCGAACTCGAGGAGGATACGCCTGCGTTAGGTAATTTACCTTTTGTCCGGGTTGTCAGAGTGTTGGGTGTTGGTGTACGGGACCATATGCGAGCAAATCGATGCGAAATTGAGAGTCGTGACCTTCGGTGTTGGGACACATAAAAGACACCGAGTAAAACTCAATGGAAACTTAACCAACGCGATGTAACTCAACTCCTCTGCGTACCTCTAACAAGAAAAACAGACAATTCCGTCAGCGGATCGTGTCTTATTTTGAACCGAGTACAAAATTAAGTTTAAATAAAATCCTAGCAAATGGTTTTACATAACAAAAAAATCAAGTCCGAAGGAAAAACTAATTTTCATTTGCAGTTAATTCAAGGTCTGGGTAGACCAGGAGTAACCTTGCCTGCTATTGCATTTAATAAATTACAATGATTTAAAGGTTAACAAAATCCCTAGCGCATCCAGGAGGTCGTGCTCCAGGAGGAGACGTCGAAGGATGAGAACCAGAGGATGGCCTGTGGTGTCACACCTTTGATTGATTCTCACTCGTCTAAAGACTCGATAAAAGACGTTTTAACTTCGTTTCGTCATCGTTAAGTTCGGGGTAATTGCCCTAAACGGTTGTTGTCTTTTACGGTTCCGCCAAAAAGACTTTTCCTGTTCTCACGATTTACTTCTTGCAACAATGAGGTCCGCCATTAAAATTCGTCGACGAATTCCTCGAACGTTTGGCCGTTTTAATGAACCTCCGTGTGGTCACGGTGTGTTGTTTGCGCGATTGTCTCCTTGTCAAGTTGAGGGGTTTTTTTTTTTGGCTCGTCGTTTGAACCGAACTAATTATTCGATTGTCAGATTGTTACCATTCTTCCCACGGTACCTGAAGAACCTTGGCGTCGTACGCCTCCGACTGCGGTTAAGGTGCGTGCCGTCCGGAACGTATCCCGGGTGGGTAAGGCCCACGCATTCCGTGACGCGAATTCCACTTTCATTTTCGTTTTTTTTTACCTTTTGTTGCAATAATGTAATAGATTGAGGAAGGTGTAGGGCGAAGGAAAGAAAAATCAGAGTCTGAATCTGTGCGACACGGAAAATCACCGAGTCCTTGAGAAGGAAGAGAAAGTTTAAAGCCGTGGCAACTTGGCGGTATTAAAATTTTAAAGGTCTAAAAATATATTCTGTCGCTGAAGTTTTGACTCGTTCGCGTTACGACAGAAATTTTGCTGCCGTCAAGAAGGAGAATTCGTTCGTCACCGGCGGTCATGATTTTATGCAAATCCGACCGACTCCCCGCGAAAAACAAGTTGAATTTCGGCAATATTAAAGTGTATTTCCCGACTAGCAAAACTAATTTGAATGGAATGTTACTTGAATAACTGCTTGAGAACTTCTGTGAATATTATTATTCTGTGATTCTTATTTAAAAATTATTAGTTTTAATGTTGAGTTCGGGATGAAAAACTTCGGAGACAATACTTTTTGTATTTGCATCGTCTCACATTTATATATTTCGAAAATTAATTATTTAACTCACTTAGTTTTTATTGTTTTTGTGGTTGTATTTAGTTCTGCAAGATGACTACCACGGAACCCGGTTTAGGAACGATGTAATTAAACATGAAAATATACATAATACACACGAAGTTAAACTATAAATTGTTAATAATTGATTTTCATTGGAGTTCTCGGGCACGGTTTATGCAATTCGTTCAGTTCAACGTGCAATTGCCGCCCGTAAGTTTTCCTTAAATGGCGGCGCACAACCTTCAATTTTGTCCAATTTAAAACACAATTAATTTTCCCCGTGTGACGAAACACAAATAGTCTATTAACCGTTTTAATTGTATTGTTGTAACGGTTGCGGTTGTACATCTCCTCTCGTCGAAAGTTTCAGGTGTTCAACATCTCTGGGAGATGTTCGACCCACGAGAATTGCATTTGGCAACCGTTTCCTTTTAGGTCGCTCGTGCAGGTACCCATGGCCTCCCAAAAGTGACTTGTTTTTTCAAATCTTCTTGCATTAGCGTCGACGAATATTTTTTTTACTTTGAGATTTTATGTGTTATGTGGGAGTCACATTTTTTGTTGGCTGAGGTTTTGGTTACGAGTCGAAGTTGTCTGAGTGCTCCATACGTTCCGTTTAAATTGCTTCGATCAAAAATGATCTTCCTAAATATAGACGGAACAACCCAGGTACGCCCCTATATCGCATACATTTTTCTACGTACCGGAAACAGTTGCTTCACAGTTGGCCTCAATTTTACTTTTTTTTGTCGAGTGCGTCGCTAATGTTTCGCAATGTTCTGTGCCATTTCTCAAGAATAGTCTAATTGGCAACTATGTTCGTGCAGACAGATTTTGCTCAGGTTCAGGATGGCACAGCAACTCGATTTTCCCTTGGTTCCCCCATGGCCGTTACATAATTTTAATTAGCTTTCGGTCAAGGCTAGTCGTTGGTACTTTCTACGGTTGGTTGCTTTCATCATCTACGATTTTATTGAGAAACCTAGTTTGGTGTTGAGTTCCTAACCACACGTAGCCAGTTTTATGTAGGAAAGATACTTTATACATCTTTTATCTTAATACCCGTATGATTCCGACCGAGTTGCAATTTCTACTACAATGGCGTAACAAGTTACACCATTTAATTGAAAGTATTGTATGTATCGGCGGATATTGATAATGTAGTACCAAGTGTAGAGTTGCTGGTCAACTTACGACTAGCATAATTTTATTTTACTAATTAATTACTTATATTATTTATAGTTAGCAAGTAATTCTTACTTAATTAATTAAATTTTTTACTTAATTTCAGGTTTACACTTTCACGTGGTGGGTGAAGGGGTTGTAAGGCTCAAGGGACAACGACATGAGAGGACATACGACAAAGAAAACTATATAGATTTTCGAATGAGGCTCCTGGGCGAGCCAGGTAATGGCGGACATTTTGACCGTGAAAAATATGAAAAAACAAAAATGAACAAGTTTTAACCAAAACTTTTCGGTCGTTTTCGCAGGACAGGGACCTGTCATTCTTTCGCCGGGAATTCACAGCTTCCCTTTCAAATTGGGTCTTCCACTGGGACTGCCCTCGACCTTCCTAGGAAAACACGGATGGGTTCAGTACTTCTGCAAGGCGGCCCTGAGGGAACCCAACGGTCTCACCCATAAAAATCAACAAGTTCTAATAGTTATGAATCCTATCGATCTCAATTTAGAGCCACCCTCCTTAGCTGTGAGTACCAACCAGGAACCCAGCTCCAGTTTGAGCACATTTGTATCGATGCGAATCTTAATTTATGTGTGGACTCGAGCAGTCATTCGTCACAGAGTTGTGAAAACGATTAGCGTTCTGAAGGAAGTGCACCACACTAATTGTGTATGAGGTGTTTAATAGGCGTAATTAGTAGTAATTAGTAATTATTTATGTTATGTTGTTCTTTAAATGTAATACACGACCGGTGGCAAATAAGCACTTGTAAGTAACAATAATGAAAAAATGAAAGAAGTGGAGCGAAAGTTTTAATGTACAAATTGCTCCGATCGTACGCGTGTGAAAGACAAAGAAACGTACGAGTTAAGAAAAACACATTTTCATGAATATTAACAAGTTTAGTTGAGATTCGTCGACGAGGTACTACAAAAGCACTTTTATTTTTCAGCAACCTTTCCGATGCGAAATAGAACATAAATTGGGAGTTAGTTGTATGAATTCAGGACCGGTTTCCTGTCGGGTGTCACTCGACAGGGGCGGGTACGTGGCCGGAGAAACGATAGGCATCTCTGCCATCATAGTCAATAAAAGTAAAGTCACAATAAAATCGACGAAAGCATCACTGACGGAGGTGAGTGTCGAACAAAAAAGAGGAAGTTTAAAAAGGGAGCGTATTCCGATGTGTAAACTTGGTGTTGCAGACCATACAGTACATGGCCAAAGGCAAAGTCATTCAGTCCGAAACGAGGGAATTGGCTTCTTTGAGCCGTGGAAAAATTCGACCGGGGGAAAGCGACGAATGGAAAAACGAACAGTTGTACGTGCCTCCTTTACCCCCGACGAATCTGCGAGGCTGTCACCTAATCAAAATACAATACGATGTATTTGTAAGTTATCCGAAAAGTATGCAGTGTAGTAATATAGACCGAGTCAAAGGAACAAGTCAAATACAACCCCTACTTTTACCCTTTCTCATAACTCTTTAGTGAATTTAATGACTTTTAATTGTATCGGTACACTAATTGTATTTGTATCGTTTCAGTTTATTATGGACCCGAAATCCTTCGAAAAGGAAATTAAGCTACAGTTACCCATCGTCATGGCCACTTATCCCCTTCGTGCGTCCGAAGGAACCCTCAAGAAGAAGCAGGGCACGCACTACCCCTCGACACTGCCGATATTTCGTCCTTGGCTAGACGAGAAAACGTTCGAATAAACGATTTATTTTATTTTATTTTTTTTAAAAATAGGTTCATCATTCACTTCTCTATTGTTTAACAGTTTCAAAGTTCCCGTGAATTTGATTCGGAACTGTCGGAAAGAAAATAACGCACTAGAAAAGTAAATAGTTCTGAATTTCGTTCAGGGTTAGCTCGGAGTTGGCACACAATTTACCTTAACACAAACTTCTACTTAATTCGCTTACCATTTTTTCGTTCGGTTGCATGCAACTGTAGCTGTTCTGTCTACTGCCACGACGACTTAATTTGCTCTAATCGGAACTCTCAGCTGTGACGAAGAGAACTTTGTAAATTTTTGATTGTTTCTCTCTCTCTGCTCGACTGTACCGCGAGGACTACTCTTGAGTGGAGCCATAATTTTGCTCTTCGTCACTGCTCTTTCGGTAATTTGTTCTTTCGGTCTTCGTTCACTTGTTTACTAGTTTTTTTAAGAATAGTACCCGGTTGGCGACTCGTACATATTGAAACACTGCCATTTGTAATTTATTTTCAACGACAAATTACTGGAGTTCTTCAGCGACGAGTATCGGTCGTTAATCACAGGAGGTAATTAAAAATTATCTCCTTCCTTCGAACCTATGTATGTATTTTATGTATTTTAAAAAATGAAAAGGCGACGGAAATGAAACGCAGCGAACAGAATTATTAATACGAAACTGCGTAAAATCAACATTAACAATTTTTGTCTAATAATTTAAATAAACGAATTAACAGAACTTCGTTGTACATTATTTTAATGGATCCATCTCGTTTAAGGGTGGTAAATTGATTATCGACTGATTATATATATTACGTATATTATATTCTGTGTATAAATGAAAATAATGGTAAATAACTGTGCATTCACTGCGCCTTTTTATTTATTAAAAGTTTTGATTGTTCTGTATTATTTTAACTCAAAATTTCGAATCAAATTTGTATAGTAACTCTACGGTAGTTACTGTAGTAGGTAGTACTAAACTTCTTGAGCTTATGGTTATCAACCTATGAAAATTTACTGATTTGAATAATGCGTAGTCTTTGCTTGCTGCTGGATCAGATTAACTTTTTTTGGAACTATACATCTTGTCTTCAAGTTATATCGTTACCGAAGTGCTGTTTTCTCTAGTTTAAATATTTCTAAATGAACTCCTGTTACCGAATGAAACATGCATTAACATTCAGAATAACTAGAAAGTCGTTTAAAGTTTTCCATGTTTCACTTCAATTGACTTTATATCAACTGCAGCACACAACCTAAGAGGTGCTATCCGAGTACCTATGGTAGAGGAGGTACTTGATATTTGCACCTGCCCAGGGAGAATATATTTTGGCAAAATACAAAGAAACGTTGAACAAGAAATAAAATATTTAATAAATAAAATTACAAATGTGATTAATAAGGATAGATTTCATTGTTCATCTCAACACTTATCTTAATAAATTAACAAGCATTTTTATTAAACCTTAAGCTCAGGATTATTAAAGAGGATTGGAACATCTTGCAACATTGTAATCAGATTTGTATAGAATTATTACGATGCACATAAGCTGGGTTCAATTAGTTAGATGTCACATAGGTGTAATAAATAATAACAAAGGTGCGTTCACGTTTCAATAGTAGTAATAATATCGGCGGTAGTAGTACGGATGGTATGGATGGTATGCATGCCTGTACTGCCTTTTGGATATGAAATACCGTCTGTTGGCGCCATTTGTAGTTCTTCTTAGGGCTTCCTGCTTGCTCTTATACCTGAAGAGAGGTCTGAAAACGATGTTGCTGTCCGTCTTTAGAATTTCGCCATCCTCCGGCAGGACTTCGGCCGGGTATTCCGAAACATACACCTCGACACCTTCCGGTATTTCATTCTCCTTCACTTCGACCAAACCGAAATCATCGTCGCCATTATTCCTCTCTTGAAAGGGAGATATTTTCTGGTTGTCTAGGAATAGAAAGGTATTCTCGTCAGACGTGTTCATGCTTCTACGTGTGATTAGGGTTAATGTTTTTACCTTCGGGTGTAGTACCGAGATTTAAGTTTCTGGGTGCTTTCTCCGTAGTTGAAGAAAATCCGGTGAGAATGGGAGTTGCATCGACTTCTAGGCGAACCATCAAAGGGAGAAGTGCCAGCAGGAATATCCAGCTGACCTGTAACAAGCCATTACATTTATTCAAAATATTTAAGTGAACTATTACGAATGATACTGAAATACGTAAAAATATATACGAATTGTTTGTATGAAATGAAAACATTGAAATGTATGCAAAGCGTGTACAGTACACAAAAAAATATACGTTTCCTCAAGAACTATTTTTGTAAAACAGTTAAATTTGTGTTAGAACAATTTTCAAGGAACGTTTTATTGGTTTAAAGTTATTCGACTGCATGCTTCTCATATTTTAATAAGTTCGAAGAAAGTTAGAGTGCTGGATGTTATAAAATCCGCCGATTAAGATATCCAGTGTGAAAGTATAAGAATTTTAAAAACTATTTCTGTCTGGCGTGAGGAATTGTTGGAAGCTTTCAGAACTAAAACAAAAAAAAGCAGGGCACGTCAAGGAGAAAGCGAAAATGCTGCTGTTTAAAAATTAAAAGGCGCAAAACTTATGTTTTATCCTCGGCGAGTTAAAAGGGTTATCCGAAGAGGACTTAAATTTATTATCGCGAGAGAACTAAGTAAAAACTAAATAGGAAAAATGAGTTAACACGTGAAAGCTGTGTAATTTGGTTTGAGTTACAATTTCAAAGTGCAGCGTAACGAAAGTCAGCGACGTTCTCTCACCTGATTTGATTTTTCTATTTTCCTCAGCATTGTATGTTTTTTTCTTCACTTCTCCTTACTTGAAGAAAAAGAAAATGTATATGTACGATGGAAACTCTTGGAAAGAACTAAGTAGTCCCGTGGAGCACGTTTTCAATTTATAGAAATTCTTAAAGCTTCGTCACGGATGAATGTAAATTAACCGCAATGAAACTGAACATAATTTCTATGAATGTAACATAATTTAACATATATGATTTTCAAAATATTTCTTATTAATTTTTACACATCGCGAACTAACAATAGTGTACTTAATATCGTGGCAGTATACATTTTCATGGTAAGGAGGGCAAAAGAATTTTAATGAACCGAAATTGCTCTCCATGTGAGAGTAAAATACTGTTGTGTAAATAAGTAAATATCGTCATTCTGACGCAGTTAAAATTCCAACAAAAATAATAACAAGAATTGTAATAAATAAATAAGATTAACTATTATTGCACGAGCTTATAGTATAATGTTCATTAAATTCACGTAATTAAAACGTTCATATGATTCAGTGCTTAGTTTGCTGTTGTGCATATTTCCACATCGACGTTTCTTTTCATTTTTCGTAAATTATTAATATTTAAAATCGTCTCCCTACTAAAAAACTTACCAAATTTTTTAAATTTAAAAGTTTTTATTTTTTCTTAATTCTTTACGATTCCTTTTGTTTCCCAAAATCACGTTGGTAGGTAACCTTGTAATTTTTATAGGAAGTCCTCATTTGTACTGAAAATAATAATGTAACGATTTTTATTACATGTATATTTTGTTTATAAAATTTTCAATTACGAGTTCTACAATAGAGTTCTACGAAACTTTTTAAATCTCTTCAGCTGATGAGAATGACAATTATCTCAAAAATTTTTTATAAGATGTGAACGCCTACATGTCGACCAAAATTTCATCGCAATATTAATTTTTTTACAGAAGTTTTAAAGAAGCGAGGGTGATTTTATTTACACATTTGCGCCCAAGTCTGGTGTTTCTATATATTATTAAATTATCACAAATATTTATTTATTTTCTACACGTTCAACATTTGATGAGTACACGTGAATTGTCGTAACAGCAAGAGAGAAATTGTTAACAGTAACGATTAAGTAACATTTAGTGTAACATGAATTTTGGGTGAGTGGCATCGTGAAATCGTGAAAAGCGGCAGGTCTTCTCCTGTCTCAGGTGTGCCATCATTAGCGGGAGGTCGAAAATTGAACTTGACCGTTACTTTTCCTGGAAACAGACCCGAGTTATGTCGGTTAATTGAATTAGTTACAAATTGTGTTTTATTGGAAATATTTCTAGTCATCGGTTGTGTCGGCTCGTAACAAAAATCCTCACGATGAATGAGTATCTTTGTTCTTTCTTTGTGTATCCGTGTGATTCATGACCGATGTGACTCGCACATTGGTCGTCATGTAGTAACTTAAATTAAGTGCCTTTTAACAAGGTTGCAATGCAAAACGAGAAAATAATAACTTTGTAAATTTTGCGCCTCGACCGGCAAGCCTCTATTTAAGCAGTAAAATTTTTTTTGTACTGGGTTTTTTGTACTTTTCTATTTTTCTGACAAACACCACGTAGGTTGTCTGCAGAGATTTTTTTCAAGCATGGCGTGTAGTTTACAAAGTAAATTAACTTGTGAATGTCGTCAATGATTTTTCATTGAATTCATGTGTTGTAAACACTTAAAAAACAATATATTTAAATATTTTTATGAATAATATTCCCGGTTATTTTCTAGTCAACCTTTCATAGAATATTTCCTTTTTGAGAAACGGTTCGTTTCAAATCCTCTAGATGCCGTGGAATTGCTTATTTCTATCCGGAGATGACAAAACTTAGGAGGTATGTAGTAATGGTTGTTTAATACTGCTCCTGATACTTTAGCGGAGGAGTTTAGGCGTAATTCGTTTTAAAACCAATAGATGGCGTTAAATTAAAACTAGAAAATTTTGCCTCCAATTTTCGAATATTTCTTGTAGAGGGCATTCTTTCTTTTTGTATCAGGCGATGATAAAACTTAGGAGGTATCAGGCGAGTGTAATTTTGTGCTGCTCCTGATACTTTTGGGGGAGGAGCTTAGAGATGATGAAGTCAGATCTTTTTGAAGCCACCAGATGTCGTAACCCAAAAAACTTTTGGTTTCTTTTCTTGTAAAACTCAACATTTTTACACAGGAGATTTTTCCTTGTTGTATCAGGCGATGATAAAACTTAGGAGGTATCAGGCGAGTGTAATTTTGTGCTGCTCCTGATACTTTTGGGGGAGGAGCTTAGAGATGATGAAGTCAGATCTTTTTGAAGCCACCAGATGTCGTAACCCAAAAAACGTTTTGGTTTCTTTTCTTGTAAAACTCAACATTTTTACACAGGAGATTTTTCCTTGTTGTATCAGGCGATGATAAAACTTAGGAGGTATCAGGCGAGTGTAATTTTGTGCTGCTCCTGATACTTTTGGGGGAGGAGCTTAGTGATGAAACAATTTTTATCCACTAGATGACGTTAAGCTTTTAGATTTTTTTGTTTTCATTCTTCTTCATTTTGAGTACTAGTAATAGATGGAGTCGGCTGTTTGTGTCAAGCAATTATAAAACTTAGGAGGTACTTGGTAAATATGTTATTACGTGCTGCTCATGGTACTTTCTGGGAGTGGCTTCGTGACGAATGATTCTTTTTGAATCTACTAGATCGCGTTTACAGCAATAAAAAACTGGGTTTCTCTTTTTCCACACTTTAGATAGTTATAATAGATGGAGTTAGTTATCATATCAGAGTTCAAAAAAGAACCTGTTCTTTTTCCTGCTCCAGATCCAAATTGAACGGATAATGCTACTTATCATTAGTTCATTAGTTACATACAATTTTTCTGCTGTTTTTTGTGTTTAGGAATACATAAGGAGAAAACCAATGGAAAAAAACTCCTTGCATGTATGGTCGAATACCCCTGGTTAGGAATTAATTTGAAGGAAAACTTATTTAAAAAAAATAAAAATTGTATAATCTTTACATCATATTTATTCATCTTATTTCACACTCAAAGGCAATGCCTGCAAAAAAATAAAAACTATTTACAAATTCCCGAATAAGAAACTTTATATTAATAATAATTGAATCTCTTTGGAATCGCAATGATTTTTACATTAATTAATTTTTTACAAAATAACTCTTGGCACTTCATATTTATTTAAAACAAATTTCTTTGCATCAGACTTCGGCCAATATTTGCACTTAAATTGATATTTGGCAATTTTTCTTTAATAAATTTTAACCCCTTAATGCCAAATCAAAAATATTTTTTTGTATGAAACAATCACTCTACAGTACCGGAAGACACCGAACTGTCTTTGGGTGGAACCTTAAAGAGTTTTTTGTTAAGCTTTGACAAATCGTAGTTCCCCTTACTGACACTGGATGTCTCCGATCAAGAAATTATACAGTTTTTGTCCTGTTGAGGATTCGATTTAGTTGGTGACCGGAAGTTGGCTTGATGACGTCGAGCGACAGCCAAAGCGTCATTGGGCACATAGGAAATTCGGACTCCGCCGTAAGCTCTTCTTGGTGGCAGCTCATAGACGTCGTCGTCATCGCTGCTGGAACTGGAACAAGTGGAACAATAGCTGTCGTTGTCATCCTTCGAGAAATCGCTGGGAACGTTGGTCTCCGAGGATGATCTCTTAGGCTTGGCCCCCGTCGATTCTCCGTGTCGTCTCTGTCTACCGTTTCCTCTAGAACTTCTTGGCACATAGTCGTCCTTTCCAGAAGGTCCTTCTGCTTCAAACCTGACAGAGAGTTGAGCTTTGTCCCTGGGCTTTCTGCTTGAACTCGAATCTAACGTACTCAACTCGGGAGCTGATGACGCGTGATCGGTTGTGTCGAGAGGTGTGGTAGTGTTAGTGTTGTTTTGTACTATATTAGGTTGCCAGTCATCCAAACTTAAATTTAGCTGTGTCAGATCTAACGGGTCTCGACATCTGTCCTGTGAATTTAATAGTTTCTCAAGTTCCGGACTAACAATATTTCCGGTTTGTTCCGAAAGTAGTTTCTCTAAATTTCGTTCCAACAGAACACGATCCAGGCCCTTATTCGGAGATGATGTCATGCTAATGGCAGGTACTGCTGGTGGTGCTTGAGAAGATGATTTAACGGAAGCATCCTCGTCGTGATCGCTGTGTACAGATGGTGCAAAACAAGAGGCATCGTCGGATGGAGGCAACGTTGCCGGCAAAGGAGGCGGTGGCGGCGAAGAAGATTTTTCCAGTTCTTGTCCGAGTTTATGCGATGGCTTTGGAGACCTCGGCTGAAGTGCTCGACGTCCCATTTTTGGTGACCGCAATGTCGGTGACATGTTTGGCAATTGTTGCTGTTGTTGAGCCTGTTGGTATAACTGCGGACTTATGATCGGAAGTCCAGGTAGTGTGCCGCTAAAAATAAACAAAATTATTTCATTATTAGTCCTAAAAAAATCCAGGCTATAAAGTCAAATTCAAACTACAATTTACGTACCTGATATTTCTAGTATATTTTCCTCCTTGTAGTTGTCCTAGGGGTGAAGAAGGAGCTGTCGATGGCGTCGGTGATTCCATTGTCTTCCTGCTTATGCATGGAGAGCCCGGAGGTGTTGCAGAACCGGCTTCAGAGGGAGGATGTGCCTTTGGTTTGTGCCTCAGCGATCTCGGTCCCGAGCTGTCCGACGGTGTGGGTGGTTCACCTTTGCTACAAGCGATGGAACAAAATATGGAACCGCGACGTGGCAAAAACGGACGACCGAGTAATGAGGCCCTGCAGGTGTGACAACAAAAACAGGATTCCGTCGCATGCCAGTGCTGACCCTCGTGACTCATCTAAACAAAAAAGAATTATAGTTTAGTATTTCATAAACGGATTAGAATATTCAAGGTGTCTTCTATACGAACCTGTCCTTGATCGACCCCGATGGGTTCTCCACAAGAGTCACAATATTCAGCAAACATGGCGTCGAAACAATGGAGACAATAAGGTCGTCCATCTCTCATGATGTACCTCTGACCTCCCAATTGTCGATCGCACTCGAGGCAAGCAAAATGTTTCATGTGCCAAGCTCTTCCCTCGGCTTCGGTGCACTCATCAGCCAAAATTATCTGAAGAATAATTAAGTGTTTAGTAGACAACGAACGGGCAGGTGCATCTGGTACCCACAGCTGAAAACCCTAGAAAACTACCCACCTCATCGCAAGCCGAACATCGCGGTTTCAGAGTTTCCGCGTGATGGCGGCCACAGTAGAGCTTTCCTTCCTTGTAAAAATAAATCAAATCGACGAGAAGCTCCTTGCAAACGTGACAGGAAAAACAGCCTGGATGCCAGCAGGTATTTGATCCAGCTCTGGATGCGAAAACGCTCATGTCACCGGAGGAGAGCTCTTCACCGCACTGAAAACATAAAATAAAAATGGTCAGCCGTGGAAGTAATCGCAAGAAGAAGACTGGTAGACAATAGATTAAAATAGATTGATTGAGAATGTACGAAGGGAATGACGACGGAGACGGGAAATTTCCAGGGGAAATTAATGTTGCCTCTGTTGGGTGGTGAGGAGAAAGCACCCCCAAAACTAACACTCGTCATCCTTCTTGGGTAATTTCACACCGTCGAAGACGAAGGAAAATAAAATAATTTCATTTAGAGGAATATGCCGGACACGTAGAGATCTCATCAAATCCAAGCGATTTAAAACTTTCCTTTATAATCTTAAGAATTCTTCCTAGGAAAATGTAGCAAACTAACACGGCTCGCTACGTCTAAAAATTGTCGAAAACTAACTTCCTCCGGCAAAGTTTCGATTTATTACTTTTTCTTTTGCTTGTTGGGAAACATTTGGGGAACTTTTTCGGTTGCACTTTTTCCACTTTTCCGTACTCTGGCAACTTCCTTGAATCAGTTAATAAAATATCAATTTAAAAACTTGTACAGTACACAACACTGTCACTTACTTTAAGCTTCTACCCAGTCTCCTAAGGATGGATTAAATAAATTATACAGAGGTTCTATTAATAAACAATTAGAATTATTCTTGAAGTTGAAGTTGCCCCACAAAATACTCTGTCTCGTGTCAGTCTTAGAGTATACACCGGGTTGTTTGTACTTCAGTATTGTTCCTACAGAACATGAATGTGAAGTAAGATTTATGTTCTTATGTCTCTGTACGTCAGTCTCCAGTACCGACACATCAGTCAGCTCTACATTGTGTCGAAATATAATCCTAGTACGAAAGGCTAGAGCAGTCCTACGAAGACGCTACTGAATATTAATTTTATGACATTTCTTCTAGCCCTTGCTTCTATGTTTATTTAATTAAATTTACAGTATATCTCTCTGATTGCATCAAAAATGTAAGTGTACAGTGTTTATTGCCCAGCACTATATATTTTTTGTAATGTAACTCCCTGGTTCACTACATTATTAACAGTTAGAGGCTTTATGAAATATGTAGTACTCGGTGACAGCGCAAACAGCATAAAAATCAGGAAATAAATACCGAAATTAACGCGAGAATCACGTTTCGTCGAAATAATTGAGCCAATGTCCGAATTTAAGTTGTTTCGTCTGAGGTTGCAGCACAAAAACATTTTCTCCGCGTCATCAACCTCCATAGTTACATAGTTACATGAATTTTATCATTGTCAATAACAGTCGAGGGTCAATAACGTCACAGTCTTTATGTGTTTTTAGTGTACGGGTGACTGTACGATGAGGCGCCTTAAATAGTGGGAACGGTGGTTTGTCCTTGCGGGAACAAAGTTATTATTTTGGAACCGATCCTCTCACGATCTGAAGATCATTTCGGTGTAACAACATATTCAGACGAAAAGCAATTCGGACTCGAACGAATGTTTACAGTTTTTAATTGTACCCAAAATTACGTGTACCAGAGGATGTGTATTGGCCCATGTTGTGGTGCATTAAAACCGTAATGAAACTACCACCAATAATGTTTATTAAGTCTCCAATGATATGCAATGAGATGTTATTAAACACTAATTTTTAATGTTATGTACCAGGCGGTTGTATTTATGTATGTGAAGTCTTGTTCCTCCGGTACTGTTAGCGAACAGTACTGTAAATAAAATTAAAACTTACCGTATCACACGACATGTTGCTTGTCAACTGCCGGGCAGATCCTCTCCCCAAAGCCTCCCGTTTCCTTTGAGCCGAGAACAGCCGAAGTTCTTTCCTTTCTTCCTCTGACAGTCCGTTGCAGTAGCGGACTTCGTTGTCGTGCGGCGGAAGCTGTTGAAGAAGCTGGCGAACTCTGTACCTCTCTCCGATAGAGTTGACATAAGGAACTTTATCTTCTGGGAGAGCACAGAAGTACAGGTGCACCTGAAAAAAAAATATGGATAAGAAGATTATCTTCTACCTAAGGGGTCTATACAGAGATGGGAACTTGGAGGAGGCGAAGGACCACTTTTCTGTTTTATGAGTTCAAATATTATTAATTTAGACTGTATAAAACGGAAATGGAAACGTTCAAGTGATAAAACACACTTTTATTGTTTCGCTTCCAATTTATCACGTGGAAAAAAGGTGAGACTTGTGCAGAGGTACAAAAAAAGATGTTTTGAGTCCGTGACACGACACCCCGATGCAACTTCCCCATAATAACTGTAGCATGTTTTGTTTGTCTTCTGCTTGATTGATGGTGAAGTCACGACGACTTGAGCGGATCAAATAAAATTCCTCACCTGAACGTCTTCTCCTCCTCTTCCCGCTCCAAAAAAAATGAATGGAAATACTTTTTCTGTTTAATGTTTTACTCGCCATTATTTATGAGAGTTTTATTTACAACTAAGATCTTCATACAAGCTTCGTTGAAGTTTACTTTTGTACATTCCTTTCGGTTTTATTTTATATATCTTTGTTCTATTAATAATTGAAAAATTTCTAAACTTAATTGCGAATCGGTTCTTTGATGAAAAAAATATTGTACTGTCTAACCGACAATTCTTTACATTGAAATAAATTTGTTTTTAGATGTTTTATTCCTTCATGTTCCAGAACACTGAAAGATACACTGGATTTATAGTTACTGTATAATTACAAGGTTTAACAATATTCCACATCTGTCACATAAAGGATACTTCCATCACTCGGTACTTGTTCTTTTATTATTAGCCAGTTAGTGTATCTATATTTCTTTTCGTCGCAAAAACAGGGTAATACTAAATATACAATACGATAAGTAATTTAATTTTTACATTATCGTATGATATTTCACCACGGTGAAGTAAGTCAAGGTGAGTTACATGAGCATTAACATGTATTCTTAAAGAATATTTGCTCGTTTTATAAGGCAGAGGCTAGGCACACGTGTGGAGTGCAATTACTCTACATCGAAACCACCTACCGCTACTGGGAGCTCACGTTTTATAAAAAAATTGATGTACGTTTTGCTGACCGCAAACATGAGTGTCATCGACAAAACAGAATTATTGCCCCGGCGATTGCAAGTGGACGGTTAAATAGAACCGACACGGAAACCGAACGGCTCGCTAAATCATTTCCTATCATTACCGAAAGGAAGTTTATACGTACGAATCTGGCGTAACGCGAGCAAATCAAACGAAAGCAAAATTGCGGGTTGTTGCGTTGGTAAAAGTTTTTGGGCTCCTGGGGATGATGCCGTGCGGAATGTTAAAATTACGTGACGTCCGACATTTGACATTTAAGCGAGAATCTTATGTAATTGTTCGTCAGATCTAATTTGATAATGACCACCGACGTATCCCACGCTACTTTGCTACCGTTCGAATCACGGCGGATGCAACGTCTGACCGTCCGTCGCTGGTATCGCACCCCCTAACACGTCTGTAGGGACGCTGCATAAGAAAACAAATTCAGACGAGAGAAAAGGAGAGACTCCAAGTTGACATTTTGCTACGGACAACCGATCCCAAACGACCACATTGATGTCTTCATCCCAAAAACAATGAATCGTAAAATGAAAATCATTAATATCTCACAATCTCGTACTTTTGTTTATTTCCTTCAGGGCGACACACCAACTGCCCACCATTTAGATTTTGATGTTGATGTTGAAGTACAATTTGATTCATCGTGCAGAAAATTAATTTTCAGGGAAGGGCCGACAGGGTTCGACCGAGTTCTTCAGGTTCTCTTTATTTGCCCTTGGTGAACAAGAACTAATCCCTCATATTTTTCAGGAGCTCGGGGGCAGAACCCGAAATGGATGCGCCTGACAACGGAAAGTGTCTGGTTTTAGTTGAAAAATAATCCGCAACTATTTAGACCGATGGAGTTTTAATCCTTTTAAAAATGAAAGAGGACTATGAATTTATCTAGGCCGTTTCTTCTCATTTTTTTCTCTTTCATTTCTGTTGGCTTTTTGTCTGCAAAAGGCGGACTTCTTTTCTTCATTCTTTTGACCGGTAGAAAAATCCGGCTTTGCTTCGTCTAATCACCGACTCATCCGTGTTTTTACTACCGACAGAGATTATCACCTGGATTTTAATAGTTTTTCAACTTCTATTCTATTTCTAGCAAACTTGTGGCCTTTAATTTAAGTAAACTTACACAGATACTTAACCGCAAACGTTTCCACCTTAAATGTGAAAAGCAAAATATAAATATTAAATATTATATTAATGATTTGAAGTACACTCAACCGTCATTACTTTAAAATACAACAAAACTTTAACACAAAAAGAAACAGGTGGTAGAACACGGTGAAATGAAATCAATGCAAACCAAACCCTTCGAGAAAAATCACACTAACCTACATAATATTATTATTAATGTGATGAGAGAGATAATATATATTGCATTATTCATACTTATGTAAAACAATAATTAATAAACTAAAACTAACACGACTTGTAGCACTGGAACGGCGCTGCCACATAACCAAGTCAAACTCGCAAACGAATTAATTTCGACATTGTGACCATTGCAATCTGTTTGTCTTGCACAAAACTAAATTTCTAAAACGAAAGGAGAGAAAGCTTCTGGCAGAATTTTTAATTGCGAAATTGGTCGGTGTTACTTTAAATCGCCACACAACTTCAGTAGTCAATAGACAAGTTGGAATGGAATCGACCGGATAATCCGATAGGCAAGATAAAATTTAAGCCTTTAAAAAAACATATACAGTCCGAGGTGAATTCGTGACGGATTTGCAAGTTGAAATTTCAGGCCAAGAAAACCATGTTCGACTGCCATTACTCCAAGACAGGAATCCGATCGATTGGCGATATCGCTAATGAGATCAATATTTAGTCACTGATTAATGGCACCGCGTTTCGTTTTTTGTAAGTTCCGAGGGGTTGTAAATATCCAATTTTCTTCTCGGGTATCAAATATCAGTTGAAAATGTTAGTTGGCATGTAGAGTCCCGTGCATGCGATGCCAACTACACGAGCAGACAACCTGCATTGTCATGTCAGATGCCTCGCCGTCATTCCCTCTATTAATACTTGAGCACTTGCCCGGGAGGGAACAGATGAATAGCATTTTTCATTTACTTGTTCGGACGAAATCCTTTAATCTAATTACCACTTATGTACTTGACGTTCTGATCTGATGAGATCGGAGCAGAGGGAATGCGGAGATCGGTCCGGTTAAACCTCAAGTTTTGTTTTCGTTTGGTGTTGAACACGTCCAAATATTTTTTCTTTTCAATTAAACCCAGAGATTGGAATCAGTTTAGTTCCACGGTGAAGTACCAAAGACAAATTAAATCGTGTAGGTACCATCGCGGTGGTGACTGCTAAGGTCATTTTTGCAAAGTTCAAAGTCCGCAACTAACCATAACCACCACTAAACTGCACTAAACTTCAATGTTGGGTAAAACGTATTAGTAAATTATTGCGGATTGTCAGCCTTCAAACACACCACTGCACTTTTACAGTAGCTAAAAGCTAGTTATTTTTCGACTATTATTTATACCTATAAATTACGTACTACTATTAATACTTTTTGCGATCTTATCGATATTAATTGGTCATAAACATTTATTTTGTAGACAAGTAAAATAGGTACGCAATACTACAATCTCCCCTGACTTATGTGCTACAGAGTCGACTTCAACTTTTAGAAATTTTTTATAAAATCATTTAATTTCACGTCACGACCAGTAGTTTAATAAATAATAAAAAACTAAAAAACTTTTTTAAAAACTTTAAGAAACTGTCAAAACCGTTACCCAAACAACACACGTAACAATTCAATTAAACCCAAAATAATTCAACTTATTTACCAGAAACTCGAGTTCTATCGGATCCAATATTACAACACTACATATTATTAGTCTTATATTATTGTAAAAGTATCATTGCTGGATTGTATTTGCACCTCAAAAGTTCTACGTTCCACCACGAGACCATTTCTATGACACAAATTCAGCGTTCCATCGGCCACGAGCTCGATCCAACAGTTAAAACCCGCTCTAATTAATTTATTTGAATATTAAATTCTCACGAAACCAATTCAAACTATTTGGCACTATTAAAAAGCGGTAAAACAACAAAAAAAAATAACAGAATTCGAGTGAATTGCTCCTTCGATAGTTTCCATACTATTTTTTTTCACACGTTCGCTCGAACCGCCTGGGAAAAACCTTTCAAACAATAATCCTTTAAATACGACTTGAATAAATTTAAATATCTTTGCTCTTATTTATTTTAACGTCAAGCAAAAACAACAACAACAACAACAAAAAAAACGGAACTCGAGTGAAGTGATGATTTGGATAACAAGTCTCCGAGTCCATAATCGGGTCTAATATCAAACTAATTAATCTTCACCTTAACCCGGGGAATATTTCGAGTGTCAAACGGTTATCAGGTATCATTACTTAATTACCCGTTGGTGACGTGACGATACTCATCGGTCCATTCTTCGACTGTCGCATTATTTACATTGATATTTTATTTATTTATTGAAATGACCGGCCCGAGTCAACGAGACGAACCTGCACGAGCCCACTCCAGCTACAATCAACACGTTTGAAATACTATCATTTAATTAGTTACTCTAACACTTCTCTATAATATACGAATTTGTCGAAGAGTGGTAAATCTAACGTGACAAATTTTTCCTCCACCAAAGTACAGTTGAGTTAGGAACTTTGGTGAACCGACTCCGACAATGAGCTGTATACATAATTACATCGTTCGGTATTAACCATATTGTTATGAATATTCATAACTGTGGCTGAGAGAGTCTTGACGGAAGGATAATTAACAGTTTCTGTCTTTTTGTATTTCAGCCATCGATTTCTACACACTGAAATTTGAATATTGTTAACATTAAAAATATTGCCCGTGTATTTGAACTTATTCTCTCGGTGAGTAATTAATTTCTCGGTTAATCGGCTCACGTTACACATATTAACATAAATTTTTCACGGAGATTATTATTATTATTATTTTTTCGTTGAAGCTATTTTAACACTTTACCAATGTGAGTTCTCTCGAATGATACAGTTAGTCGTCAGATATGCCGGATTATGTGGCGAGCCGGAATTGAAAGGCGTGAATTTGAAGTTATTTTAGTTGTTTTTACCGCTTCTTATTCTGAAGTGAAAACACGATTAATAAGATTATCATTTTGTGGTGAACCGGATGGAATTTGCGCCTTGGTTCCGGTCTGAACTTTTCACAACCCGAAGTCTATTAAACGAGCAGTGTGTGCACGCGTGTGTAGGCACCATTTTTCCTATATCTGAAACTGAAGTGCCTGAAGACTTAACTAACAGGCGAGGTAATAAATAATATATTAAAATTTAGCAAAATCTACGAGTACAGTGAATCATCAGACGTTTGCCGTATTAAAAAAAATTCATTTGCTTGTCAGAACGCGAAATTAAGTGAATCCACTGAACGAAAACCTGATTACAGCAAAACTGCTCTGTTTTTCTGGCAACAGAACGGGATGAAGAGTTGTAATTTAAGGAAATCTGGTTACCATTGAAGATTATAATTTCGTAATCTCAAGTGAACTCAGTTTTGTCGTGACCGGCGAAGGATTGCGGCTTGACAATGGACGGATCAGCAGGGGAAAAAAATGGGACAAAGCTCTCACCGGCAAAGCTCATTTTTGGATTTATAGACAAGAAGAGAGAGCCTTCAAAAGCATCTGCAGCTGACATGTCGAAAAGCTTGACTTTTTGCTTTCTAAAATATTTCGAGGATGACCAGTAACAGCCTGACTCACTTCAACCTACATGGTTTTGAACTCAACGGTACGAAATCCAACAGACAGCAAAATTTCTCACAAATTTTGACACTGATACACTGCAGACTACTGTTTGGTAACAACTTTTCTTGTAATAACAACAGTAATAATTCTTTACAATAAACTTGTTGAAATTAAGTTTCACCCATGTATGATTTATTTTGTATAGAACAGTAGAAGTTTATAAAAAAACGATATGAGTTTTTGCTTTGTTTATAATTCATTGTGTCAACGGGAAACCAATGTCAGTCTTTCAAGATTAACCACAGCAAACTGCAAGACTGACTGGTTCTTTACAACAAAAATAATTGAACATTCTTCTCTTTGGTGTTTTATCTTACAATCGCTAAACAATGAATTAAATTAAATTGAACAAAAACTCTCAATGGTTTATTTTTCCATTTCAAATTTAATTCAGAAAGGTGTATTTTTAAAGCAAGTAATTACAGAAGTGAATGAATGTTTTAAAAAAAATTGTCACTACCTGTAGTGTTGTCCATATTTCAAAATAAAAAAACTATTTTTTTTATGCGAGGTTCCAGAGCAAGGGAAGAAGACTTAGAGTCACGACAGACACAACACAATGCACAATGTATTCAATGTAACTCTTGTACAGGAACAATTTAGAGAAAGAAATGAACGATAGAATCACTTACAAAGTAATATACAGAAGGTAGAACAATAAGCAACATGCTTTACAATATTCTGTCCTGATATCTTCTTTAGAAAAGCAGAAATCTACAGGGAGCTCTCTCTGAAAATCTAGACAATCAGAGACAATTTAGGTGATTTAGAAAGGGAAGTAAAATTTGTGACTCTTCAGGGATAAAAAATCACTAAAAATACAAATACATAAGTAGGACAATACATTTAATAAGGAAAAACGAATGGTTTACGTTTCCCAGGCTAAACCACCTTCTGCTAAAGTATTAAATTCATGTGAAAAATGCAAGTGTTCAGTAGAAGATTTCATTCATTTTCGTACATCAACGTCCGATTTAATTAAAACCATCTTCTTCTCGACACACTCGCTTGTACACCAAAAATGTTAGCAGCAATTCCACTACGAGAACAGGTACCTGACGCAAGTGTAACCTCCACTTAGGGCAATAAAGCATTTTCGCTGAAATTTGTGTCTTCGGCTAACCCGTAATCATAGTTCCTGCATCACGTCGACGGAGAGCAAAAAAGAGAATACCAGCAAATAGTATAAATCATCGACGAGTATTAATACCCACAATCAAGTGCAGTTTTGCGCAAAACGTTATCCGTTGTCTGCTGTTTATTATGCTAAATTGATGGTAACCGCCAGCTACTCAAACTACTTGACGAATCATGCAGAACTTCTGCCACTTTTAACGCGTTCGTTGAGGGGGCAGTTGTCTTCTTCGTTCGTCAATCGCGGCGTTCAGATAAATCAGGAGCAGCTGTCTGAGGTTTATTGCCAAGTGAATTATCTCTCTTTGCATCCCTTTCTCCCACGGTTAATGAACGTTATAAGCGATATATAAGAACCGAAATAAATCAAGATGAAACGCGCTGCAGCGCACAAAACATTTTCCGTAATGGATTTCGACCGGATATCCGGTCTCGGGACTTATAATTGGCGCACGGGTTCCCCGGTTGTCTGGCGAGACATGACAAGAGCCACGTAAAATTACATGACAACAAAAATGCAGCACTGATGTAACAACAATGTTTTCAAAGAGCCCTGAGCAAGAGCGGATTCCATTAAGTTCGAGTGAAAAACTTGGGATAAGTCAAAATGGCGGTTAGGTGGGGCAAACAACTCCGGCACGCAGGGTCGAACTAAACTCTAAGACCGGTTGTGTGTATGTATATATACATATGTGTGTGCGTTTGTAAGCATAGCCAAACACCTGGAAATGATGATAAAAGTTTAAGGTTTTCTCTGCAGGAAGTAGATTTTCAAATTCTTTTTATTCTGTCGGAGGACGGTGAATACTGCAAGAGCTGCCCCGAATTTACAGTTTTATTTATATTATATATTATATGTATATAAATAATTTGTCACGAATATTTAAGAAGCATTTATTGCTTATAAATTTGACAAAACATTGCCTCACTCATGTCTATGTAAAACTCATATTTCTAATTAAACATCGCTTCTTTGTTTACCAATAAGAAGTAGGCTTTCTCACCTACTTGGTTACTCCTCATACTACACAAGTACCACTAATTATTATTACACACTTACATTAGGTGGATATGAATTACTGGTAATAGTTTTCGAATACAACCAATAAAAATGAGAAATTGACAATGAATTTCCTAACGCTTAAACTTGCTAAACAGAATCAATTAATACGGATACCGATGAGGCGACATCTCCTACACAAACTTCTGTAGTTGCAAAATTAAATGAAGAACTATTATTAAAATATTATTGTACTACTAAACGTGAAATTGTAACCATGGCAGTCGGGCTGTAAAAAAAAGGAGAAGTAAAGTGAAATTAAAACGGAGACGTCACCTCAAGACTCGTCACAGGTGTTCCACATGATCGAATGATAAGAAACGAAAATAGAAAACGCAAACAACCACGGAGAAATAAAACCGGGAATGTGGGGAACAACCGGGTCAGGGGCAGTACTAAACAAGCGGCAACAAACCAAAAATTAAAAAAAAGAGAGACAGAGAGAAGGAGAAGAAGAAGAAGAAGAAATCGAAAGTCAAAAACTTGATGGTCGACGATTGAAGTTGAAGAAGAAGCTTTTGGGACGTCACATGTGCACAGACATTTTGAACGAAAGTAATTTCGCAAACAGCAGGAAGAATCATTTTTCATTTCGCCCTGGAGAAACTGGAGGAGTTTTCCAGAGATCCTTTCATCCAGAATGATACCATCAGAACTGTCTGGAAGATTTATAACGAAACAACCGCGAAGCATTCGTGGGACAAAAATAAACAAATAATTCAGTCTCTTCAGCAAATAAATAAATAAATATATAGCATAAGTGGCAATCCTTGATACGAGAATTGTTCTCCATTGTTCTCCAGCGAGATTTCTCCAGGAAATATTTCAAGGTTCCAAAATTTAAATACTCATAGGTCCGGCCTGGGTTTGTAATTCTCGTCATCGTTATGCCCGTACGGCAAAGACTACTTTTGAATTAATTAAGAGAGTGAGAGACTAAAAAAATTTTTCTAAAAAATCTCTCTCTCTCTCTCTCTCTCTCTCTCTCTCTCTCCGGCCAGAGAATAATTATCCGAATAGTTGTAGCCATTCTCCACTCATTCTCCAGCCTTATTCTGGAAATGTTGATTTTAATCTTATTTCTGCTAGAGAAGTGAAAACCTGTGACAATTACACGCACGTTTCTGTACAAATATTTTTAATCAGGTGCTTAATTGATTTGATTTAAAATGTTCGTGGCGTTAGTTTCACTACCAGGTGGAAGCCAAACGGCACCATACCAAGATGAGCACACCACTGGAGGCCTAATATAGTTAGAAATTGTTCTATTAATTCTCTCTAACGTGTGCCACCACAAATTCTACTTCGGACCAGAACTACTAAAATACATTCCGATGGTTTCTCGTTCTACAACTAGACGCTTCCCGTGAGCTTTTGATTAAACATGTCTGTCAAGTTGCTTAACTTCGCGACAATAGCGAAAACTGCCCCTTGTTCCTCATCATGACTTCTTGTCTAGGACTAGCCTGATATTCGACGTGGCACCAGCTCAATGATAACCTAATCTTAACTTAACAAATCTGCCTACTCTCAATTGCGAATGAACATTACTTACGATACAATATAGTTGAATATTCAGAAGGTTTATAAAACTATATAAGAGACAGCAAAATACTCGGTGATTGTCAAAACAAACACCACTAATTCTAAGAATCTTAAGCATGAGAGATGAAATGTAATATTTCTATAGAAAGGGAAAATATTCTACTGGGCCCTCAGTATCTGCATCATGTCTGATGCAACAGTTTACCACACAAATCCAGAAATTACCTACAAGTACAAAACAGGACTCCAATACTACTACCAGGTTTTACTACAACACAAAAAGTTCAGACTACAGCTCACTCATCTATCAGAGTATAGCAAAATTGTCGACTTTTCACCGGACCAAGCAATTTAAGTGTCGCCAATTTTTGAGGTTCGGTAGAATGTCGGAAATTCCAATGAAACACAGGCAGAAAATGTCGCAAACGAATTTACCTCCGCCATTAAAAACAATGGAATTCAATTGGTTTGGCCACGGCCAAGTGTAAAGAGCCTTTCGCTCGACATTTTGTTACATTTAGAGTAATTAATTCCTCGTCATTTCCGGTGGATTTTTTCACATCCTCCTCTCATGACATTAAGAATTTTAGAAGCTGTTTAAAATGCCGGCAGTAAATCTTAAACGTGGGGCAGTGGTAAACACACGGCCATCCGCCATTACTCAACTCCTCAACTTTATTTTTTAATTGCATGAATTTTAAAGTCGAGGCATCGAACTGCTACTTGGCGTTTAGTTATTCTTTTTGAAAATAATGTATTAATAAAAGGTACGCGTTCTGGTTAGCCATTTTCTTTACAAAATAACCCAGTTCTACGAGAAAAACATTACCACATGAGTTTTCCAGTTTTATACACGAGAAACACTCCTTTCGACAGACTAAGATTTTATGTAGGTTTCCTCATCCAAAATCGATATCCGACATCGTTGAAAATTCCCAAACTTTTCCAGCCTGCACGAACAGGTTTATGAAAAAAGTTTTAACGAAAAGTTAGTCAGGTAATTTCAAAGAAGTTTCATAATCCGCTTGGGATTTTTTGGTGCATTACTCGCGGAAAAAAAAACAGAAAATGCGGTAAATAACTGGGAAAACAAACCAAAAGAACCAAAACCCATAAATGTTTCCAATAAGCAGGAGAACAAAGTCAACTCGTGAACAATTAAGAAGTTCCGATATGTACATAACCGAGTGCTCTCCTGCACGCCACACGCACTAGACTGTAATACACACCTGTGCAAACACAGAAAATTTTCTACTCGAAAGAAGTAACAATTAATTTAATTAATAGAAATTGATGTAATTTAATAAGTTGGGAGAAGCGGTCAGGCGAACATAAATATTGTGAAAACAAAGAGGAAAATTATGTAGAGCAGAATCCGAGTCGTGTAACGAAGAACTTAATAACTCATTCCGACCCGGCCGGCTTATCACAAACATAACTGATACGGCCGAGGCTTACTTAAATTAATAAAAAGACTTTTGAAACTGTGCAAGACCTCGAGGACTCGCTTTGGATGGTCGCCACACAAGAGTCTAGTAGTAAAGTAATCATGTTTAATAGTTCGGTTTAATGGTATTATTATTAGGAACAAGTTCTGTAAACTTTAAATAGGGAGGGAATGTCGTAAAAACTTCTTACAGGAATAATCCATAAGGACATTGCTACAATTTTTATGGTTTAAGAAACCTGACTTTTCTTATTGTTATTCAAGCCGCAGCAAAGCACGCTACATATAAATCTCTTGTTAAATTACAAATTACATCAATTATAAATTTTAACTTGGCGTGGCAGGAAGACTCAATTGAGAGACTCTAACAAGGAACTGTGCCATTTGATGGCTGTAACACATGCAGAACTACAATGAGTTCTCCGATGAGTAGAGAGGCCGGCCCTGCCTTACCCACGAGAAATCACCGGTCAAATTGAAGTCGCTCGGTATGGAGATGGAAAGCCAACAGCAAACTACCTTATTTGCAAACGACATTAGAACCTGTCAGTTCTATGATGGAACAAAATGGCCACGTCATAGTTGGAACTAACAAAGAAAACTGATTTCGCAACTGGTCATTATCAAAAATAATATTCGTTCGGGTTCGAGAACAATTCCCCGCCGGCCTTTCCTACCTGTCCGAATTCAAATGAAAACGGCATTAGCAAAAGTGAGAGTACGACGTAAAAAAAAAATAAATAAATAGTTTTCACTATCCCCGATAGTTAAGTAACGGGGGAGCGGAGGGAGAGAGAGAAGAGAGACAAGAACTATTTCCAACACTTGGTAATTGGACCAGCCCAGAAATGCCACGGGAGCCCCGACGCATTCCATTTTAATCGGACCGTCCATTTAAATAAACATTCCTTATTTAAATAATTCTAATGTGGCTTTCCCAAAAACGTGTCACTAATTACACATCGATAGTTTTCTCACCCGAAGCACTCCAACTAGAATATTAATAACGCGTCACCACTCATTAAAGCAACTTAGAAGAATGCAAATGCCTCGGACGGACTCGTGGATTTTCCGACAGAATCAATTGGATCGGGTCTCTTTAAAGAAATTATGAAAAAAAAACTAAAAAAAACTAAAAAAAACTATTACGTGCTTCAAAAAAAACAGGGGAAAAAGTAAAATAAAAACTATTCGACCCGTTTTACTAGTTTAATTTGCATGGGAAATGTGTATTCTGATTTTCTTAATTTGGTTAAATGTCGTACGAGTCCATCGGACGGATCTTGCTCTTCTCACAATATAAACCACAACAATGAATTATGAATAAGACTGGAGTTATGAATACAGGCAAAAAAGAAACCAAACTCTATTTTGCATTTTTCCACTTTAGTTTTATGGTCGGACGTTGAGAATTCATCCCATCCGCGGATTTCGATCGTTTCACATGCGTTTCCACTTGAAAAAAAACTATTTTTCAACTTTTTTGTTTTCTCTGCATTAGTAATAAACATTTGTGTACACTACAACTTATACTGTAAGTGCACATTTTATTTTTGTGAAAGGTTTTTAACGTAAAAATCGGGGTAAAACCAAAGAAGATGGTGAAAACGATAAAATAAAGTAAGTGAATAAACAAAGCTGCACAGTTTTGCGAAAACTAGCCGGATAGTTTAAACAATACCGTCTAATAGTTTCAATGGTACGAAATACCGAACACAATCATTCTAAAGGGGACAAAATTAATGAAAAAATACATCAGAGCCATGTTGACAACTCACCAACTACTAAACAGTCAATTATGTCCTAACAAACCCACGTAGGTCATTTACTAATGAAAAAACTAAATATGAATTTCACGAACTTCTTCTCGTGCCATAAATTCAGGTATAAACGCCGTGAACCTTAACGAGCATAGAAATGTGTGACATCTCCCACCGACACGTCGTTTTACATCACAGTCTTAGTCCGTTTAAACGGGTTTTGACACCGAGACGTGGATTCGATTAATCGAATCATAAGAATCAATAAAATTAATTAGCGTCGAAGGGGGAAAGGAAGGTGACAGACAGACAGACACAAACTGTTTATTGAACTTATTGAAATGTGATAATTGTGCCAGATAGTAATTCCTTCGGTTGTCTGAGAGCAGTCACGGACACTTAAACACGTATTGACAGGAGAGCATTCGAATGGACGCGGTGAAACCACGCAAGCGCACTCGAATGGAACGACATGTACGAACGCGTACCTTGAAACGTTCAAAAGAAGGGGATGGACTTCCCTTAAGAAAGCAGGTGATCAGCAGGTGTTTACCTCGCGGATGAGTTCTCAACAAATGGGTTGTTCCGCGACTTATTTCTACTTAGACCAAGGTGTTCTCCGGCTGCTTATTAAACGTACTTGTTTATTTCGTATATACAACAGGTACTTCTGGGCAGAGCGTTTCAGCATCCAGCATTTAATAAGTTCCCGTCAGGTAATGACTGTACCTGCCACCCGTGAACTTAAGTATTTCTCTTGACACTCTTGGTTTCGACTTAACGACATGATTGACGTTTGTTCGACGCAGTGACGTGCGGGATCGATCAGTTCATGAGATCGCTACAGATCTCACTAATCACTAATTGATTATTTTAAATGCTTATTTTTGCCGGACGGTTCGTCGGCACCGGCTGTTTCCGGAGGCCACCACCACCACCCGCTTCATAAATAAGTATTTGTATACATAATTCATAGGATACATAAGAATTCGATGCGAGCGACTGTTTTGTGCACCGTTTGCTGGAGAAACCCGGTTCAAATTAATGAGTCGCCACTGAACCTTTGACTCGATGTAGGTTTTTTTCTACTTCTTCTCCCTCTTCTTCAACCTAAAAAAAGTACTCGCGGGTAGATAGAAATTCCAACTTCAATTAATTAAAATCACAGTCCGAATAATGAAAAATAATTAATAATCCGCCATGCGCAGCCGAGTGATAAAAAACAAATTTATTTTGCAATTCGCCCGTGTGTGTGTGTGTGTGTGCCCTCTCGTTCCCTGTCATTTTGGAAAGTCTGTTTTGAGCACCGCACTGGGTCATCTTTTATTTTATTAGAATACATTAGAGTTCGTAAAGGAAAAACTAATTTAATTAAATTTATTAATGGCGTCCAACATCGATGGAAACGAAGGAGTAGGCGGTACGAAATCCGCGGAGATTTCTTAAAGGTAATGACCGATCGGAGTTACTGAATTAAGTAACCAACGTCGTTACGTGATAATTAAATTTTTCCTAAAGATTTTAAGAATAAATTATAAATATATTAATAAAATATGTAATATGTACTCCTTATTTAAAATTTCTTTAAAATGTCGTACAAGTTAGAAACTAAGAAAAAAGTAAAATGGGTTGTGTCACCCAAAACTGGGGAAGCTAACAGAAATTCTATTAAATTTTATAAAATACATAAGTTATATTATTAACACCGAAAAACCTCTTCTTATTAATAATATACCTCACTGTACATATGAATACTGACGTATCTTTAAACTGTTACGTAAGAACTAAATTAACTGTGTTTTATGTAGAGGTAGAAAAGGTAGTTTCTTCTATAAAAGAACTTCGTGAACATTTTAGAATACACACGGCTGTACATTTACAAATAGAATTGCATCTTCACGGCGAATTTTGTCACATGTCATAAAACATACACCTCATCACTCAAAAAAGTAAGAAATTATCGAAGAAAGCCTTCATGGTTGTCTAATTGGAATCAAAAATGGCTGTTTGTGTGTGACGCAGACAAACAACACTTTCAAGTAAGAAGTTTCGTTGTAACACGAGATGAAAAAGCCCTCACAAATTACACTACAACAACCGTACCGAGACGAAGACGTAGGTAAATAATTCAGGGCCGAAATCCACAGGAACCTAAAAAAGTGGGAAAAAACTCGGGTTCGCGTGTGTTGCCGGTTGAAATCTGAACGTGTCGGCATCGGTAGGAGTTAAGTGGCTCTCTCCAGGATCACATAAAACCACATCCATAAAACGGCCAAGTCACCGTCACTGCCGTTTGGAACAACAATTGAATTCGGGGAACGGAGAACTCTCTTTTCCATGAGGTTCTACCCTGAATCTATTTTCTTTTCGAATCTTTTATTTTTTTAATTTAAACGCGAATAGACGCGACATGGGAAGATGAACTTGTATGCACTCAAAGATTTATGTCCCGACTCGAACAAGCAGAAGAACAAATGCGATCTCTGACTCGATTCATGAAACAAGATGAATTTCCTCGATTTTGTTCTACAAGCATCGCTAAATGTAGGACAGCTTCCCTCTCCATATTGTCGATCAGTAAAATTTAAATTGCAAGAGCTTGTAGAATGAGTTCTATTTTGCTTATCCGTTGCCTGTTATGAATTTTATATAGAATATATTAAAAATTATTTTTTTAAAAGGATGACAAAATACTCGTTTTCCTTGTTACATGCAAAAATTAATGTGGGAACAACTGGACGAGTCAACAGCGGCTGCTAACAATCGTCAATAAGTTCAGACTACGAGTTCTACTTTGCTTATCTGCTACTTATTCCTTATGAGTGTATCATAAACTTCATGTAAATTATGTTTAAACATTAAATATATGTCTTGTTCTAACTGTTTGTAATACGCATCGTACTAGACTTATTTTGAAGAAGATGGTACATTGGCTACAGCTCAAAGTACGAACAAACTTGAGTTTATCTTAATAGTTTCAGCTGTATTTCATAACATAAAACTCATTACGAGGTTGCCTAATTAAACAGTAGTAAATTCCATTGCGTACACACAAACAATATTCCTTTCGTACGTTTCCCTAAGCCCCGAAAACATTTGTAACATTTTCTATTAAGCCAAAAGTTGACTGCGTATTTACTTCTAGATGTGCGATTAAACTTATTTAAATTCCTCTGTTATTGCATTTTAAATGAATACCGAAGAAAGTATGATAATTATCAGTTTAGAATTTTTAACTCCACCACCGCCTTCAATGGTTTCGCCGGTCGTTCAGGTGCTCAAAAAAACTACTTTGTATTTCGCTTGTGCTGTTTTCACCTTCTTTTACCTTCCCCCCGTTTTACGTGTACAACTGTCGCAAATTAGTGAGTTCGAACGTTGGACCAGAGAAGAATATAATTCTTAATTGTACCTTCTGAAATTGAGTGAAAGTCCCGGCCAATTAATTCACAATTAAAAGTCCAATCAGACCACGAAGTTTAAATTCAATTGGGTTAAAAAGTTTTTCATTCGGACGTGTAAGTTCCTACCGGATTTTAAATTTCCCGCCAAAATTGCACTCGACATGACGAAGAGTGGAGAAGAACCGAAGACTTGACATGGATGGAAATGCTACAAATCAGAAAAATCCGAATTCGGTAATAACCAGAAGAAACAAATTACAGGCGGAGTAAGAGGAGAACACGCTTTTACATTTTCTTCAGGTCAATTATTTTTTTGAATTTTTAATGGCCGTTACTTATCTAATACATTATTTTTTTCCTATGTAATTGTTCGCTGCTTTTTACCCGGTTTTTTTTTTACAATTCTCACGGGACCACGAAGAAACGAAAATGAATTTTCACAATCGACAATGTGCTTCGTTATTGAGTTCACTTATTGATAATCGTGATGAATATTAATTACTGTGATTAGTGCTTGGTTTGAGAGAGAAATAAAGTCTTATGATAATGTAAAATTATGAAAATAAGGTTACTTTGAGTGTTTTGAAATTTGACTGAAAATATTTGGCAATCGCTCTGTACAAGCTGAGAAACTGATCATACAAAATGTACCATCGTAAACACAACAAAATAATGCTTATACTTACAACTATTAGATCTAATAGATACAATGGACTTCTGTAATATCTATTGCTATAAAAAATTCTATTATGTACCATTCAGTTGAATTTAAATTATACATAAAAATTTATGCCACTTACTCTTTAATTTTTACTCGTGCAGTATGAATCATTTATGTAATAATTTACGACTCTTTTGGAGGTTTACTAGTCATATTTAGTAGTACTGTTATTTACTAATTTAAATGTAGACATAACATAAAAAACTACATAGAAAATAATAAAAAATACTGCATTGCATATAATGAAGTAACAAATACTACGGTGTCCTACTTAAGGTATTTATTGAAAATCTATCTGGTAAAAAAGTTTAAATATTTATGAAGTTTCTGAAACTAATAATTAGTTCTGGCGTCCACACGTCATTCGTGAAGTTAAACAGAATAACAAAACGAATCTCTACTTCCTGTAATTTTAATAAATTATTAACAACGAAGCAGAGTTTCAGGAAAGCCAAACATTACGTATTGTATATATTTCCATATAAGTGCTCAAGGCAACCCGATACTATCTCTCGTACCACTACAAAGCCCTACATAGTTCTGTCAATGAACAACACGTCAGACATTTTTAGAGAAGGTATAAAACTAGTTGATGATTTTTTTCTAGTTAAACGGTTCCGATCAAAGTCGGTTGTCTATTGCTCTAACGGTTCGGCAAAGTGGTAGGAAAAGAAAAAGTAGTAATAGAAAGAAAAGAAACAAAGCGTGTCACCGTCAAATGGTTTTCTCTATTCACAAAGCCAAGTGTGAGAATATTTCGTGTCCATTTCTGCCACAGATCTGCCTTCCTATTGAAAATTACGGGAAAATTACAATAATATTTGCCATTTGAGGCCCCGATCGAACGGCCGGCGAAAATGAATAGTCTTTTCTCACACGGCCAAAGGAAAGGTGCGATCGAGAAGTACCGTTGGATTTTTACACTTATTTCCAGGTGTGAAGGTTCGAGCCTTGGTAATTTGATTCCCATTAAACGGACTCCAAGATTCTTCAGGAACGTCTACAAACTCCCGTTTTAATACATTAAATTACGATTTTCCAACTTTTTCGTATGTGTCCTGTCTCGTGACCGTTCCGCCCTGGCAATGATGCCGGAGATAGAACAAACAGAAGCCGAAGAGAACTCCCCAATTATTGCATTGGGACCGTCAAAGGGAAGAATTTTCTAGAAATAAATGAACTGGCTATGTTTATTCGATGGATTTTAAAGCATTTTTAAGGCATCGCCTCATGGTAAAGCACTTTTGAACCGTTTTTAAAGACTACTAATTGTGGAAATTAAAACTACCAGATGCCTTTCAACCATCTCTCGAAAATCTTCTCTGGGATTGGAGGCCGGTGATGTGTACGAGAGATTTAAACGAGTTTTTGTACCCGTTCCCACTTTCCACTGTCCCTGACACAGGTATGACCATTTCCTTACCATAAACTACGAAGGTGCCGGCCGTGTCCGAGTCAAAAGAACAGAGAAAAAAAATCTAGAATATGAAATAGGTGGGACTGGTGGAGCCGATGGTTGATACATCGGCATCATTAACCAGGAGATCTTTCTATGAACGTTGGTTCTCGCATGAAACTTTAGGCCAGACATGAAATTTATTACGATTGTCCCTTTGGGTCAGAAAGAAATAAAGACAGAAGAAGACGAAGAAGGAGGAGTAAAGAAAAAAAAACGAAAGGACCAGACAGAATGAACGTAATGACTTGCTTAACACTAATTAATTATTCTACATTTTTTTCTATCTGGCACACCACTAGATGAGAACCCTGGAGAAGAAACGACTCATTCTGTGAAAGACTCCAGTAGATAGGAAAACGTCGGTGGACAGACACACCGGAAATGACGTTTCTATTTGACGAATGACCGCGTTTCCACTTTTAAAAGCGACATTTTCCCAAAGATGAGCCCCGTGCACTTCTTAAAGGGATGTAAAAAACCAAGGGTCTCTTCACGGGGTGGTAAAAAACATCTGCGCTGGAGTAAATCACGTAATAAATAAATCCAAAAACGATTCAATTCGAGATGTAATGACACTCTGGAGACGACACGGTTCGTAAAGCTCCGGGAGGGTGGGATTCCCCGAAAAAGGAAAGCAGGCAAAGGTTCAACCCTAACACAACGCCTGTTAAATCGCCCGAGGTGCGCGCTCTTTTCCTTTGACCGATTTTCCAGCGATCTTAGAGGTCCACAGGTTGGACGATCACAGTCTGGAATCTGATCTTTTGTCACCTCGTTCCGGTCGGAAGATCAAACAAGTTAACTAACGTGCACGCGAATTAATAGTGGTCTGTTAAAAACTATAAATCTACTTTGGTTATTTAAAACTTGTTCTCAGATTGTATTATCTACAGTGGAACCGACCGGGGTTAACATGATTAGTTCTTTCCGATTGAAATAAAAAAAAAATGGCGCTTCTTTCTTGTTGTTGAGAAAAAACGTTTAAATCAGACGATGTAATCGGACCGCAGGACAGGTGACCAAACGAGAGGGATGGAACTTGCTGGTCGTTTCGGTCAAGTTCGCATTTCAAAATACCCGGTCATGTGCTGAAGAACCACTGACGACCTTTTCTACAGGTAAGTCACGCTATTGGATTAATTAGTGGAGAAAAAAAGCTCTTTCATGTCGTTTCTTCTGACCTCGAATGACACTGACCAGCACGAAACAAGCAAACTCATGCGATTTTCAATGGAGATCTTCCGCTTTGTGTAATTTATTGGTCTCGTGATAAATACCCTGTTAAGTTTCCACGTAATGCCTAGTGTACATATGCAATAAAAAAAAGAATCTGTACTCTTCTCCCAAAAGGACGAGTCCAGTCGTAGAGCGAGGAGTTCGCTCACAATTTTTTCGGCTAGAAAAATCGGATTTCCTTTTCTATATATAAATTTTTTATAGTTGCGAAAGAACTTCGTTCACGTGCTCTGCCTTCGAATCTTCTTACTCCTTCTCTCCAACTTTTTTCCTACTCGTAATCCCTCAAATCCTTTAACGTGTGAGTACTTAGCATGTCCGTCGGCTAATCCCTCGGGACCGATAGAGGGATAATCGACATTGAACTTTTCATGAATTGTGCATTGCGACAAACAATTAAGCAAACGAAACCTTTTCGGTCCGTTTCCGGCAAATTCATTTGACGTTGTGTGCCCTACGGTCCGGCTCTACTTGAGAAATCACCCACCCGGTACCCAAACAAGTTTGACTGGAGAAAATCCCACGTGTCCAGAACCATGAAAATTCGACCAGAAGTACCGTAGAGAATATCTGGGAACGGTTGATTTGTTTGCCGGTCGAGAACGCACCTCACTATTTCTGTTTTATCCATCAACAAGAAAATCCAAATGTAAGCGAAGAGGCGAAAGAAGACTCTCTCTCTCTATATTATGGAAATGAGAAATCGAGTATTCCACGTTCCAGGCATTCCAGACACGTTGAAAGGGTATATTATCAAGTACCCGCGAGTGAAGTGAGCAATCGAAAAAACGAATTGTCCAAACACGTTGCATTGATAACACTTGATTAATGCACGGAAACAGGATTTAATGAGATCTGACGAAGAGAAAAATGCAAATTCAATTCGACGGGAAGGTCACGTGTAGGTACCAAGCACATCTTGAGCGTCTTTTGGACGGTTTCCTTGTGGGAAAAGGTGAGGACACGAGCGAAAACTGTGTCTGAAGAATGACATCGTCTTCCATTGTCTATCTTGAGCATAATAAAAATCCATCATTCAAATAATGGCGGCCACAAGAAGACTCAGGTCCAATAATCATCTGACTATTATGTGTTAATTCCCTCTGGATAAGATTAGTCATCAAGGTGACTAGCAGCAAGTCTTTTTTGGTACGCAACAACAACAACAACAACAAAAAATACACAGGGGAATGTTCTTTGTCGGGGTGGGGAGGAGAACCATGGCTCCTCGGTTAAATAGAATAACACTCTAGTTTGTCGAGATGCGAACGATTTTACATAATTTATTTCCTTTGCACGAAACCAAATTAAAGTTGAGGTCAATTTGTGACGGACGGCCATATTTGTGCGTCGGACGAAGAAGGTTGGCATGCACCTGGGTTTGGGGATCTCATTGTTGTTTTTGTCTCGTTATCACCTGGTAGGTTGATCTGAATGTCATGAAAATGTTGTTCTTCCGTGTGAAAAGGTCCCGATAACATGATTTATGCAAAGTCCTAAGTTAAATCTCGTGTACCTGCTCACGTACTTCCAACATGGCGACGATCCGATAAGGAACGGTCCTCATCTTATTCAAAACCAGCAGGTTTCGACTTCTTCTTCAGCGGTTTGCGGTTGGCCTTTTTTTTGTATTTGCGGTTCTTTTCTATCAACGACTGAGCAAAACAACGCACAAGCAAAAACTAACTCTAGGTAGTTAAGTATTTTTCATCCTCCGGGCAAGAAGGCGACGGTTCGGTCATTGAGTCGTTCTCAAAACCAAAACAATAACCTCCTCGATACCCACCCAAAATAAGAAGAGAAAAATTTGAATTGATTGATTTTTACGGAGCGGAGTGGCACACCCCGAAATATTCTTTTGATCGGCCTAGAGACCACTTTTTTAAAGACTTTGCCACCTTTCAAAGCCTAAAAATTTTACATATTCTTACAGTAGGAATAATTAAATTTGTTTTCATGTGTAGCCCTTCTACATCAGTAGGTTAAATAAATTGTGTGGGTGGTGATGAAACGTTTAGGAATAAATAAATTGAAAAATTATGTAACCTACAAGTCTAAACACAAGACTAATTTACTTGTTTTTACAATGCACAACTACTATATTGCACAGCATTCTATTACTTACGAGTAAATGTATAATTGTTGCAGCTGTATTCTTGTGGTATTTATTGTTCATTTATTTTTTATATATTAATTTATCGCCTACAATCTTCTCAGAGAAGAAATTGTGTGGTATTTAAATGCTACAACCAAAAAAAAATTTGCCTCGCAGAATAAATCTCAACGACTACAAGGCGGGACGAGACTTGTAGGCCTTTGAAACTAACCAGTGTTCAATTATATTAATAATAAATACATAAATAATAAAAAGTGGGCAACTTTACTTAATATTCATCACGTGCTTGCAGACAAACCGTCTAAAAAAAGTTCCATTCAGTTAACTTGAACTAATTCTAATAAAGCGGTACGTGGTGCAGTAGTACGACTACCAAACGTACAAAACTACTCAACACGCCATAAAATACTTTTGCAAGTCAAACACTTCAAACAAAGAATTACAACCAGACTGACAGAAATAGAAATCTGTGGAACGGTTGTTAAACCACGACGTGTAACCAAGTAGAGTAAAACGTTCCAATATAATTTATTTCGCTGGTCGAACAAAGTTATATTTAAACGGATCCTATGCATCCTATTTTCTCACCATAATCAACAACAGAAAACTTTACAAGACGTTCGCGTAATTGGCCCTTTCCTCGTTTAACAAAACCGAAAACCAAACACTAATTACAGAGTATGTAAATATTGGCTCACAGTATAATAACTTCTTTAAATGTTTTCGAATTCAACTTCTTCCTTTCCTCCCGATGTGTAAAAAACAGTATTTTTATTTCTCCCGTTTATTATCGATGCTATCTGTCCGTCTGTCGTGGTTTTTCCTATCGCCGGATTCAGGTACGCGGGCAAATAAATTGCAAACGTTTGGTCCGCCGATTAAAGGTACTCCGCCTTCGGTTCTCTCGATCCCAAGATAAATAATACAAGGAACTTAACTTTCATATTTTTTTTCGGTTGCTACCGGACACAATTATCGAGTGTTTTGACAGTTTGTTAACCAGAAATCCGGAGAAGCCTGTGACTGGTCATTGCGTCGGAAGGAAAACGGGTACCTTCGGAGGCCACCGGGGGTGGTCCTCCCGCTCTCGCAACTAATAATTACGAAATTTGGAAATTTCCTATTCCTCCCTCCCGTGATGGAACAACCAAAGTGCCTCGACCAAATCATCATTATTTCACTTTTTAAATTCTCCGGCGAATTGAATCTTAATTTCTTTCGAAACAATACATGGGAATACTGAGAGTGTAATTGCACGGGTACCTCCGGGTGCACAGCATGTTAACGTCGTGATAAATAACCCGGGTTTTTCTGGGATTTAAGTTCAGGTTGAACTGGTACGCACCGAGGGCAATGTCACCGTTCGACTTATGTTTCCTAGATCCTGGTTTTACCCTAAAGGGAACACGATTCTTCCCTCCGTCTCGTTGACTTTCGGTTTCTACTTTCAAATGCAACTTTCGAACTTACACTGACTCAATTCTGAATGAATAAATTATCGAGAATATAGGATGTTAACTATCTCTAAGTATCACCGGCTAATACCAACTTTTATTTCCATTTTAACAAGTTAAATTCTCAATTAAATTTATTAGTATGCGTACCCTAGGTGAGTGTGATGTATACAACACAGACATGTCACGCACCCTTATTTATTTGTTCTATTGCTCTACCAGAATTCTATCACTTAAATTAGTACCTGACACCTACGAAGCGAGGACATTCTTTGCAAAAAATGAACAATCTTGATTTAACGGTTTCTTATAAAAATAACGTCGTTCAGTAATTAGGCAAACACTAAAAATTTGTTGCGAATTAATTAATTACTCGCAATCGAAGTAGGTAAATAAACCTACGGTACAATCGATTCGTCTATTTTTTTGTCTTTCGGTAAACTCAACATCGGTGCCTGTGTCTACCTGTTTCTTTATGGCTGATTAACCGGACCAAAGCAGTTTGAAATGCCTCAAGGTGAGTGATGAGCCCAAGGACCGCCATTTCCTGTTTTGCCAGTGACGATACATCTGCTCCTCGTGAAATAACAAATTCTAATGAAACGCTAATTTTTTCTCGTGTTACCAATTCTCTATTTTAAAGGAGAACGAGTACTCATGTGATGCACAGACGCCAGGTGTGACATTTCGACTCTTAAGTAACAACCTGTGACTTTTGTTCATCAAATTTTTGAAAAAATTCAAAATGTAACTGTTGAGAATCTCATTGTAAACAAAAAGAAAATGCTGTTTTTAACAAGCCCAACAGCAACCCTTGCGAAAAGGCGTGCAAAACCAAAGACTCGAGGTTTGGTAATAAGCTGACATTTTCTTAGTTAAAATTTCTAGGACAGAATGTAGCACATTGTAGTATTACATAGTGGTACAATACATTGTAATGTGTAGTTGAAGGTTCCTTCAACACGGCTTGCCTCCCTGACTTTTCCTTGAAAAATGCCTTTGAAAAACTGTTTAGACTAATGTGTGCATACTCACACTACAACTATATAAGTAGCTGAACGCCATGTTATAATAGTGACGTGTCGATAAAAATAAGTTGCTACATATTGATAAAATAACTTACTTGATCAGGTCGAAGTCCAGGTGGTACCCAAGTGTACTCCTCCAGGGCACATCCAGAATCGTCATCGCTTTGGGAATGCCTTTGAGGATCGGCCCCTTGTGAGAGCCCAAAGGGAACTCCCTTTGTCAGGAGCTTATCCGTTGGGTCGACACTCAAAGCCAGGTTGACGTTTCCACCGTATGTGTTGGGTGAAGCAGCCGAGGGAAGTGGAGGACCCGTGCCCTGGCCCAGAGGATTGTTACTGCACATGGCAGCACAGTTGTGATCTTCCCTCGGGCACTTGCAATTCCGGCAAACTTTTCTGTAATAGAAAATAGAAACACGTTAGTCTTCAGAGTACGGCACCTTGTCGTTTCATTTCATACTTCAAATTACATTTCTCAGTGGAGAAATTACAGAGAACCAACTACCAAACCAAAACACATCATAAAATATTTATGATGGCGGATTCAAAAAAAAACTTTCATAACTTTTAAAGTTTCAAAAATTAACTTTGTAAAAAAAATTACGCCAACAAAATTAAGTAAAGAAAAAAAAACTGAGTACTCGAAAGTACTCGCCGGCATTAACGGTACTCCCTTAATTCATACGGCTTATTACACATCAAACACATAGTCTGGAGCCATTTTTTCCATTCCATACTGTTGTCTTCTTTCCAACGATAGGAAAGTTCTCGCGATTTGTAATTCATTTACTAGTTTTCACTTATTTTACGCGGTGTAATTTCATTTGCACTTTGGCTATCCGTCAATGGAACCGACTCCGTACGGTGAAATTGAATGGAATGGAATGAAAAAAAAAGACTAGGAAACATAGAAAGAAACCGATTTGAGCCGAGCGACGTGATTACTGATTTAAATTAAATGTTTTGCACAAAAATAATTTCATGGCAGGTGAACACACGTGAAATCGTCGGGAAATTCTCAAGTTCCCTGAAAAGTTCGAGTGACTTTGCAAAGTCAAATAATTTATTTATGTACAAAAAACTGTACCGTCACTTCCACAGTTTTGCTCAGCACTCCGCAAGCCATCCATTTCTCTGGAATTAAAACTTCGTTAACGTGTCTTGAAATAATCAAAAATTGGATTCCCTTTAAGAATTTTACTTTCAAATCAAACTTCCATAACCGAGACCTATTATTAATACATTATGTGCAGTGGTGATGCTGTGACTTGCATTCGTACTTTTTATTAGTTTCTCGCATTACTGAGAATACTTTCCATTTTGAAGTCGAAGGTACGTCGATTTCTCTCGGTGTTTTCCAATAAATAAACTTACTTTGGCAATACTCTCTGACAATTATTACTTCGCATATTTAACATTAATTCGTCGGAGATTAATAAAAATAACTACTGAACTTATGTTATGAACCAATACCATCGACTTTAATCCCAAGTAAAAACAAAAATAATATCTTTAGCCGAGAGATCAATTTAATATTTAGTGTGTGTGAGTAGTCTAGTGTAGTGCTAGTGATCGTACCTTACAATCACCACGAACGATAGGTGAAACTCGTTACGCAATCTATTAAACCGATCACCTCGCGTTCGCATGACTGATTTACTTTTTGCCATTTCGAATTCACTTCCTAGTTCCTGGAGAACGGATCACAAATTTCGAAATCATCACCAATCGACCAATAATGACAATGATGGATGGATTAAGTTCGTCGAAGAACTGTACACGATACCGAAAGTGCCTTTTTTCTCTACCTTTTCTCGGCCTATCGTCATGTCACTTCAAACTGTTACGACTTGTTTACTTGAGTTACTACATTCATGTTTGGCTTGTACACCTCGGAGTACAAAAACCGCAACTCCTGGTCGTACTTGGGCACGCAAAGGCCGAACGAAACACAACCAAACCTGTTTTACCCCGAAAATTAGTGCACTTTTCGTGCAACTCTACGTCCAAACTTTTAGCAATTAGGAAACCGGTTTCTGGAAACCCATTGTAGTTTCCCGGTCTGGAAAGTAAATCAAGGCAACGGGAGAGGAGTGCGTCGATGGTCGGACGAACTTATTCTTTAAATATTTACAAAAATTAATTATCCGCATTGACTTGAACATTACTGTTAATTATCTTTCTCTAAGAGAAATTACACACGGAGAGCAGACGAACACAAACACGGCTGAAATACGAAACGTGGGGAATAATTCAGACCGAGCTTAATTCTATAGAATAACACATTATAATCATGGTAGAAATGTTTATGGGCTGATCGGAAAGAGATCGAAGAATTATACAGTTGATACGTAGGGAGCGGTTTAGTTCGGGGCGCCACAAACTTATTAATAATTGGAAGGCAAAAATAGCCGGAAGCTTAGAAAATTCCTCTAAAACTCCAACGTTAAGGCCACACAAACGCTGCTTTTTGTGTGTGTACACCTAATACGCAGGCACACGCACACGCACACGCAGGTCCACAGGTACGGGAGTTGGGTGGATAGAAAATTCTCGACTTGAGGAATTTCACAGGGCACTACTTCGGTTTTTGTTTTATTTTTATCTTTTATTATTTAATAGAATTTTGTGTGTGTGTGTGTGTGTGTGTGTGTGTGTGTGTGAACAAGTCGAAAAAATTCACGTACATAAAACGAGATGGGAGAGAGGAATTATTATCGTACATAACTTTAAACGGTGGTTTATTTCCAACAAATTATTTTCGGTCGACTTTTACGATCGATTTACATTAACATTAATTTTGGGAATTGCGTCACATTAAAATTCTGCCTTGCCACGGATGAAATAAAAAAAACTACACTACAAAAAAGAGATCAAGGTCGAGAGTTTGTTGAGAGTTCCAGAGGAAACTACAAGAAATTGAATTTTATTGTAGTCGAGCCCTTCAAATTCTTTGTCCTGATGGTGAGGCAACTCAACTTTGGTGAAACATTCTCGTAGGGGAGAGCTATATTTTTTGGGGGTTGCTGGGGTTACTTTGGAGATTTTTACTATTTATAATATGTTTTTAGGAGAAAACGTGCAATTTCGCCGAAAATAATATTAGAGGATTACTCTCATCAACTAAAACTAGTTAAATTCCTAAGCTTAGTAGGTATTTAATCTATAAGTAAATGACAACCAGTATGAATGTAGTTCTATTACAACCATTAAATTCTATGTGTGACCTAGTACAAGTGTGAGCAACATATATTTTCTAAGTTACATAAATATGATATGATTCTAAACTATAAATTAACCTATATGATTAAACTTGAGTACGTTTCAACAGGTTCCAAGGCTCGAATTTAAAAATAAACGCAATAAATTTTATTGAAATTGAGAAATAATTTTGCTTAATAGAAAATAATTTTACCGTACACGTCCGCACAGCTTCTGAGAAATATACACCAAAAAAATATTTTATACCGGGCCAGTGAAACAAAATTAAGAACACAAAATAGAATCGAAGGGCCAAATCCCTTGAGTAGAAGTTGAAGGGTTACAAATGCCTAAGGGAAACCTACACCTTCTAATTCCAACTAAACCTCGAAAATCTTCCATGGTTCGTAATAATATTCAAACAACAATATAATTATCTTTAACCCACATGGTCAAATTTCAAGTTGAAAAACTGGCAGAAAGTAAAAACCTGCTCATCACCGAAACGTACAAAAAAAATGAAAGCTAACTTTGTCACCTGAAAAGAAATTATTAAACTATAAAATACGAAAATTTGAATTTCATAAAAAGAGACGAACTTTAACGAATTTTTATTGAGAGTTGTGCACTTGACCGTTGGCCTTGTTTAACAAAATAGAACCGGAAATGCTTCAAGCACAAACCGTTTTATTATAATTTTCATAAAATATAGAAAGACTCTTGTTAATGGACGTACTTGTTCGTAATAGTTTCATCCAAACTTAAACAGTTCCCAGATGTGTTAAATGAGTACTTTGTTCGTCTATTTAATAAGAAGATGCTCCTGGTGTTGTGCTACTACTCGGACGAGAACTTAACCTCTTAATTTCAGTTTCCTCAAACAGTCAATCACGACTTTAGGGAAAGTTGACTCTTTTAACTTCCAATTACTTAAAGTTAAAACATAAAAAGTTGGTGATGGTGACGATGACACTCTCACTTCTCGTGTCACGTCGTCCGACAACGTACATAAATATTCCATAAATTTGGGACATTAAATAAAATACGCAAATAATTTTTAACTTCAAGCTGAGAAAAAGAAGAAGAAGAAGAAGAATGGCATGCTTAACGTACCAACGCTGTACCTAAGTGTTACAATTCCGGCACGGTTGGAATAATACAAGTCTACGAATTAAAACAGTCAGGAAGATTGTGTTATACAAGACACTACATCAGATTATCTTTACTACAATAACAGTTTATAAATGGTAGAGTAAAATGTAACTTTCATCCAGGTTCTGGTTCGTCCTAGAAGGGACAGCATCTCTCCCGGCGAAACTTTGTCTGTGACTATTTGTCAGAACACTAAAAACAACACTTTTTTATTATGATAAAAACCCGATGTGATCTTTTCATTCCAAATTTCGGAAACTCCTACTTGTTCGCCTTTCCGTAAAATCAATTTAAGTTAACTTAAAGTCTCGAACTAATCCAAGTAATTGACTGGCGATTAACGGGATGACTCGGTCCATACCCGATTTCCCTGGTTATGAATTGTTTTATTCAATCTAGAAGAGTCCGCTTAAAGTCGTAAACTTCATCTCTTTACGTTGAACATAAATTAAATTAGACTTAAAGTTCGCCCCAATTAGTAAAAATATTTGTGTACCGTTACTGGGAATCGGCATGAAACGGAGTTTTACGTTTGTGAAGTTGCACATCCTCATTCATCAATGTAAAAGCAAACGGTCGAAATTTTCATTCCAAATAATTATTTCGGTCCAATTAAGTGAGCCTCGCAACTAATTCACAGCTTACAATTAAACGAAGAAAACAACTCGAAACCAGTGAAAAACTTCCTGCGGACTAAAACCTTAGAAACCACCGTGAACTCAGGTGATGCGCCACTTTCAGTTGCTCAATCGTATAAAAATTTTATTTTCATTCTACTTTTAGGTCCAAAGATATGAAAAACACCATGAAAAGGTTAAAGAATCCTTCGTCTGAGCCAAAAGACGACAGATGCCCAAAGAGTACTGTACTTGACTGCACAGCAAACACTACAAAAATAAATTAACAGGTTGGAATAGAATTTTCTGAACAAAGCAACACCTTCCTACACCGTACATTCTAACTGGATTGTAAGTATGGTTTTACAAGTTCTCCTATTTTTATCAACCCACTACAAAACTTACTCCAACGAGTAATAAATTAATTACGTTTTACTCCAAGAACTCGCCATTTCCCAGACAAAAATGACATAAAATTGGGTAGTGCAGACAATGGTGAAGTTGAACTGTCGACCAGGCACACGTTCAATTACCAGGTAGAAGAGGAGGAGAACATAGAGGAGGGAGACACACACACACACACACACGTGTACCTGAACCTTAATGAACATTATATTACTTCGTAGGTATTAATTTATTGATTGTAATTTTTCTCTGGTGTTGCTTTCTCAATAATCCGGTCCGGTACAAATACGTTAATAAATTAGTTTTTAGCACTGACTAGCCAACTTTGACGAATAGTTCGGAATTAAATTATTTACGAGAGACTCATTTAGTCTCGCGTAGGATCTCGGTAAATTTTTAATTCCATGAATACATAAATAACCTGGCGTTTGTCACGACTGTTTTATTGATCCCGGTGACGTTCATGCTCTTCAACACCAAAATAAACTATTAGAGAACATTGTGTTCCGTCTTATAATATTTTAATAACGATTTCATTTAACAGCCGAATCGTCAACGTTTTATTTTAATTTATTTATATTTTTTCTTATTTATTAAAGCACAACAAAATGTATTAAATTTGAAGAAACGTCCCTATTAAAATGTACATTAACCGTTTTTAAAATTCAAATCGTGAAACTCTTTCTTCAACACCATTAATAACCTTTCACGACGCTTGTAATAAACTCTTATGTAAGCAAACTTTATTATTATTATTAAAATTATTAGTACAATGGTAAATTTGATTCATTAATAAACTCAGAACATTAAAATTTATACAAAATGTGAAGTAAACATCAATTCATTTTATTGTGTTTGTTGTACTCTCGGCAACCGCTTGTAACAAAATAAATTAGTTAGCTACATCTGCAAAGTAAATTGTTATTAGAAAAATAAAATTATTAATTAATGTTCTTTTTTTTAGGAAACCCAGCGAAAATCCTCGGTGACAAATCTTTTAAATACTTTTAAGAACGGAAAAGAAAGTGGATGGTCAGGTAACGTTCTCGAACTGCAAATCCTTTCCGGCAGATTTTAATTAATTTTTAGAAAACGAATGAAAATATTTAAGTAGCACTTTAGCCATTTTTCCAAAGTGCCATCACTCGGCAGAGAATTGTCCGACTGGTTTTGTAAAATCTCAAAATGTTACCCCGTGTTTCGGTAGCATACATAACCACACCGACACATTACAATTTATGAAAAACAACAGGGTTCTGTGCCGTCCTGTGAATATTCACAAACTGCTTAATGAAACGAAAAAATACCAAAATAAGTAACAATTAAACCGTTTTGGTTTCGTGTTAACTTCCATCGCATCCTTCCATCCGTCAATTACAGCGTGAATGTATAATTACAAAGAGGAAATTAAAACATGTATTTGTTTGCCAGTACTCAAGTTGAGTTGACTCTTTCCCGGAGCCCACTTATTTACTTCTACTGTTTTATTCTCTTCTTGACACATGAGCGTGAGCGAAAAACAGAGAGGAACAAGACCTGTTTTTTCACAATCCTTCCATGACATCCTATCAAGGTTTTACAGAGAATTTTATTCATCTGGAAAAGTGTTGCTTGGAATTTCCAGACACCCGTGACTTTCGACTTCTGCGTCGAAAGAAAAACTCTACAGGTTGGTGTAAACGTTGAAACCACTAAGTAATTTGACAATTACTGTTAACAGTGTATCACACACAAATGTGGTTTCGGTCACCGCTCACTACTAACTAAATGCCCATTAGAACACACACATACAATGACAAACACTCTTTTAAGTGACGTGTGACGTTGTATGAGTGGTGTTTACGTGTTTGTGCATACATTTGCTCGGGTTCGTGTGCTTATTTGTGCATTTCCCTAGGTGTGATGCTGTGATGACACGCCTTTATATTTTTACTTTCCTTTTGTGCGGTTGAGTTCGTTTCAGGACCACTTCGAATTATTACTGTTGAATATTACTTTTACACCTGTTACTTTCGCGTTTTTAGTTTGATCAACAAGGTCTATATATTTACATTTTTTAATTCCTGTTGTGTATTTATTTAATATTTTTTTCATTTTTACAATCTCTTTTCATTGATTAAATACATTCAAAAACCCCCAGAAGCACTTCTTGTAGAATTTTTTAAGTCGTTTTCTTTCTTCTTTTTTATTGTTTATTTATTTTTTTTACAAGCTATTATTTTTTCGTCACCTTTCATTTTATTATTATGTTTTTTTTATTTCATTTTTGTAATTTTTTCTTTGCTTGTTGAAATTCCTCTAGAGTACTTGTTAAATGCCTTCCGCCCTTTTTTTGGGGGGATTATCCTTTCTTAGAGTTTACATTAGTTTTAGTACACCTTTCGGTCTCTTTCACGTCAATATTTATATTTATTTTATATTTTCTTAACTCTTTGATATAAAAAACACCTTATTTGTTTACCTCTTTCGTTGTACTTATCAATAGTAACCGTCAAACATGGGTGCTTACATGAACCCATGTCCACGTGTGATTCTGTCTCCTCATGTGTGCCTGTGTTTGTAAAATTTTATGAAACCACCATTTCCCGATGAGTAGGAACGAATCCCAAAACCGTGAATGAATATTAAAACATGGTTTCGAAAACTCTAGGCCAGGAGCAGAAGGTGGGCGCGAAGTTGAAAATGAAATCACAGGAACCCCCCCATTTTAATTTACAATAAATCATTCGAGTTGTCGTAGCAAAGCGTTTTTACATAATCGAATCCTTCGCTTGTCGAATTCAAAAGAAATAGATAAAGAAATTGTTCATAGTAGCGTGTATTACGCGACTTCTAAAATTGTTTTTCACGGCCTCGTGGCCGAAGGAGACATGGAAACTGCCGAGTCACCCAAACAGTATTAAACTAGGAAATTTCAGCACTTTTATACGGCGAAAGGAAGCCTGCACCTGTGGGAAGTCTTTCTTAATTACAATCCAACTCTTTTCACAGTCTTTGTGGGTAATTACCTTGTTCCTGTGTGGGGAACTGCATTCTTAAAACCGCCGTGAGACTCAATTCCGTGGATACAATTCGAATTAAAAACAATTTCGGAGCACCTTATGACTTAACTTAAGCACAAGTTACTTTTTCTGTTTTTCACCGGTAAGTATCGGTTGGGAAGGTGTTTACAGTTCTTCGTGTCACAAGAAACAGACAAAAAAATCTGATCCAAAACCCCTTTCCTTTGAATGTTTTGTTACCAAAACGGCCAGGTACAAATTAAAAAAAAAAAAACTATTAAACTGGGATAAGTTCGAGTGTTTCATTGAGATTATTAAGATTAATAATTTTATACTTCTAAAAATCCGGTCAATATAAGTTATTTAAAAAAAAAATGTAATTCATTTGCAATAACTATTATTTTCGTGACAAACAAATTTATTTTGTTTATCAGTTGCAGTTGACAGGAGAAAGGCTTAATACATTTGAAGTTCTTCCACGAACTCTTCTCCAATTCAAATACCGTAGTTTCACATCATTTACCAGGCATCCTCGTCCCTTAGGGCAAATCCATCTTTTCCTTAAATCCCTGAGCCCTCAAGTATCACACCCCGGTATTTTGATTTTATTTAGATTTAGTTCCTTATTCGATTCCAGCTCGACGAAACCACACCCTCATCCTATTATTGTAACTATATCAGTTTATAGAACCATTTATCATCATAAATCACTTTCATTTCACCTCTCCAATCACATCATTATTAAATAAAATAGTTTTAATATGTAAATACAACCTGTAAGACCTCGAAAGATTGAGATTGAACAAGATCACTCAGGGTGTTTTATGCCTTTTCATCAATGTTATAATCTTGGGTTGCGGGTTAACAAGACGGGAAAGTTATGAATGATTACGTACGGCACATCTCTCCTACATCGATTTACTCTCTTCAAAAGTTAAGCTAACTAACTTAAGTTCTGATTGAGTCATTTAATTAAAGGTGTTTTTAATATTCCGAGTTGATTTAGGGAGAGAAAACGATCGAAGCTAATTCCACGGGGTGACCGCAGTGAGAACGTAAACCACACAAGAATTAATTTGAGGATTAGACGTTGAAGAGGCTTAATGGCGTTGCATAGAGCAATTGACAACCTCACTATTTCTCCACATCCACTTTCGGTTTGAGAAAGAACGTCAAATTAACTCTCACCTTCCGGTGAAAAAGGTGTCACCACATTGACGCTAAACGAGAAACAAATTTAGGGGACACGGTGACCCGATCGAACTTTAACACTCAGGTACGGAGACGTGTCAGGATGTCTACGGCCCTCTCTCCGACTGACTCAACACCACCGAAAACAACTAAAAATTCTCATATTTAACTTGGTATTAATTAGACACAACTTAATTGGCCCTTTCATCCGTTAAATGAGTTGACTTCAAAGTTAAGCCTGAGAAAAAGCTTAACTTCTTGTCCCCGGTATTTACGCTGGCGTTTCAGGACCGACCAGGTTGACTATCGCACGTAAAAAAAAACTGGATCTTACGAAGGTTTCCATTAAACTTCATGAGTTTCTTTTCACAGGAAACATCGCCACGGTTGTAACCCCACAGGTGTTTTTCGACTTCTTTTGTGCACGTAAAACCTGAATTTATAATTACAACCACTCAATTCTTTGTGCGTTCCTAGTTCACAACTAGTGCACAAAATTTGTTTGCCCACCACTTAATGGAAAGAAATAGTTAAATTGATTTTCTATTTGACTTACGATTGATTTATTCACCTCGCCTCTCTTTAAACTTAAACGACCCTAAAAAAACGCAGGCACCGAAAGGAGTAGACATTTTTAAAGGTAAACATAAACGATGAGCTATTATCTATTTAAGCAGTAGTCAAGGTTGACATATTTTCCCAGGGTGAGACCACGAAACAACAAACAATCACCAAATTGAAGAAATAATGAAGCAGAGGTAGAGAAAAATTACACGTTGCAAGAGTACCGTAAAACAGTTTAGATGGAAATAAGAGGAAAAAAAAACCTTTTAACCGGGCAATAGTTTTCTGGGGGAATAGTTTTGCGGTAGAATGTCTCAGCTAGTTTCGAGTAAAGACGTCTGGGAGCAGTCGGAAGGACAACCACTAATTCCCGAAAGTTGAAATTCCGACCAAAATGGTCTGCCGGTTAGACCGTTTCGACCAACTATATACGACGTTTTAATAGAAATCGAGGCTTAACTCGAGGTCTCATTTGGAAAATCCCTCAGATTCCTAGAACCGACATTTTCTGACAGTCAGGCAGGGTAGACGCGTGGAAAATCCTTGGCGTTATTTTCTGACTGCTGAACCATTAATAGATAATAGAGGCAATGAATCTTTGAAACGGCACTAATTCATCTCGATCTAGGTAACCGGTCCGGTTGCATCCCAATTTACAAATATTTGTTTTCCATTTAAGTTTAATTTAAGTTCCAAATTGGTCTGACGGCTTAAAATTTCCAAATCCACCACTATTTAAATATTTACAACAACTATCTTTTTAAATTGATTGCTTCTCAGTGACGCACCTGTTGCTTCAACTAAATTTTTCAATTATCCGCCTACGAGTAACAAAATTTGTCAATAAATGGTTATGAAAAGAAACCCCTTTCTTAACTTAATTCTCTTATTCCAGCCTTGGGACTTATTGGGAAATTTTTCTTCCTCCCCTTAGAATTTTCTATATTTCAGTATGCGGTACCTCATGATTTATTACTCCACTTATTGGATTTTTTAAAGTCTAATGGATTCTTTTCCTTGAAACAATCACGACAGATCGGTCTCCGATGAATACAAAACTTTCATTCCCAGTTTGAAATGCCTGGTCGGCAGGTTGTGTTACCAATGTTATCTAGGAAGTGTCAATAGCAATTAACCACAAACAACTCCTCACGAAAGTTAACGCATTGTTTGGTGTAGGTTTGTTGTTCTGTCAAACTAGAACCGAGCACACTACACTAGAAAACGTTCCACGTAAAGGTGAAAGTGTACGACGAGTAATAAAATTCCGTTCAATTATTTAATGCACGCCATTACCGTCGACACATAAGTGCAGCCTTTCCTTAAAAGTGAACCGAGTATTTACATTATGTAACTCCCTTATGTATTCTAAAATAATTCCCACGAAATTAGTGACTAATGTCCTCATTGGAATTTCATTTTCGTTTCGAGTGTTAAATTAAATGTACTGCGTTCCGTAAGACCGAAGTAACAGGGCTTAATCTAAATGGAGGCGAACTTAAGTTAAAAGTCAGAGACTTGAATAAAAACTCAGGGCGGTTCGCAGAAAGCTTTTGAAATGGCAAAATGGAGAGAAAAACGGGGAAACGCATTGTCAATTTCTATTGTTGTCTATTCAATGGTCGTCAGCCAGGTAAAGGGGCAATAAAAATAAAACGTTAAACTTAAAGTTGATTGATTGGACGGCCATTGTCACTTGTCCGGTTTTATAGTTTCTTTCAATGAACTTTTGCAATTATCTCTGTTACTTTTGCTTCGAAGTAACTTCGAAAGTGGTCAACAACTATCCTTTCCAAACTTGTTTCATCCCAGTACTGTTTCCTCTCATGTAACTACTTGTAATTTTTCAAAGTCAGTTCTATCAATCAATAATAAATTTAGGGAAATCGATTTATCTGTCGAGTTAGGAGGAGATCCATCAAGCTCCCTAAAATTTGAGAGTTGAATTCTAAAATATCAAAAAGCGTATTGATTGTTTCCACGGCTAACCATCCAGGGGGCATTACACCGTAAACTACAACTCTACAACAGTGTATAAGTTTTTGTTTTTCTTCTACTAAATAAATTAATAGTGTGATACCTTCTCCAGCATTTTTAGTATTCTCGTTCAACATACCACACGCCTGAATGATGATCTTTGACAGGCAAAACAAATACGAGAGCATTTTTAATTTATGACAAAATTATGAAAGCTGATCTTTCTTGTAATTTCTTAACCACAATGTCGGATTAACAGAAATTATTATTTTGTATGATTTATTTAGTATCTTTTGTCAGAGTCTTTGGAAATAATTATGTAAACTATCTAAAATAAGATTCAATTGACAAAGTTTTTTCATAACTTTTGAATGACAACATTTTCATAACAATTTTATATTGTATAGGCTGTAATATATACGTATCGCACAGCGGATATGGTTTGTTAGGCTAACATCCCCAGGGATTCTACGTATGGTTTTCATAACTTTTTAAAGCTTCTACGTCTACTGGTTGTACGACAGATGCTTCAGTCGGTTTTCCTCACCGTAACTGTTCGCCCGTGTTACTGTACTACATTTCCGATTTCAATTCAGAGTACGTGTCGTTTCTCCAATTTGTCACGGGATCAGGTTCGGGGAAACACCTGTCGAAAGAATTAAAAAAAAGAGCAGAAGAAACGAATGTCGTGTCATGTCGAACGGGACCGACCGAAACAGACAAATTCAATTGAAAGTTGAGTAAATTTAAATTTCCATTAGGACGGCCCGCTTTCCTTACATGGAAGGCGCAAAGAAGATTTAATTAATAGTTTTAGTTGTAGTCATTCTCTAAACGAGCCACTAATATCTCTCTTAATACGGTAAAATGATTTTGTGATCGAGTGCGCCATATCGAGAGCGACTTTTCGTAAAGAGAAATTTGCTTTCGTTGACTCGACGAGGTACAATTTAAATTAACTGCTGTCCAGTCGGAACCGATTGATCGGAAATCGAACCGGGTGATCGGTTAATACAACTGTTACGTGAGACACGGCTTAATTTTTAACTTAATTTTAACATTTTGAGGAAAGAAATTATAATATTAAAACCCCAACAGTAACAAAATGGAACTCTTTAACTATAATTGTAACAGATCATTAATAATACTAAAAATTAATAATTAATTTTTTAATAATTTAGCAGTTTGGATGCAAGTAAAACCTAAGAGTAGCATTACGTTTTTCCTATACATTTCCATTCGTTCTATTCCACGTACCTTCTTATGCACTTTACTACTCCGACATCAACTTCAACAGTACATCTTCTGTAATTTTGCGGTTGCTTCTAAATTGCAATTGGATATTACGAACCATTAAATATTTTTTTGCTACAAGCAACATTCCCTTTACTCATACGTAAAGCTTTTATACCCACATTTCCGCAAAACATCTTCTAAATAACCCCTTTCACTGAACATCAAGTTTATTGATACTTAGACGATCGACTAATTTTAGCTCTCGTTTCGCACAAAATTTTAGATGGTTGTGACTTGTTAATACCTTGGTGTATCACACAATATGCCTGTAATTTGTAATAGAGCTGTTTATTAGTCCGACGACGGTTTTATAACAAGTTTAATAAGACTCTGTCTCGTAGCCCGTGCCTTTCTCTCGGTATTAATTTTTCCCTGTTCAATCAGGACTGAATAGGGAAAACCTCGCCGACCACCAAATTGTGAGACGAAATAAGTTTCAGCGAGAAGAAAACATTGTGAGTGAAATGAAAAGACCGTTCAGTTCTTAGTGTCATACCAGTTTCCAATTTATTACCCGGTGAGTTTGAGTAAGTTTTGCTTACAGGGAATGACAGTGTAAAATTTAATTGGTTCCCGCGACGAAATGATACACAAAAAATTCCAATTTCAACCTTTTTCGATGGACAGCACTGAAATGACTACTAACGATTACGAATTTCTGACAGAAACTTCACGTTGAAGGTTGAAATTAATTGAAATTCCAACTTCGCATTCCGTAATAAGTCAAATGATCGGTAATAATTTATCAGGTACAGTACAATATTAAGCGGCAGTTTGATTTTGGCTTCTGCTATTAATATTTTCCCTTTCTCTCCTGGTGCAGTCTCTCCAGATCCTTCTCTCTCTCTCTCTCTCTCTCTCTCTCTCCTTCTCTCTCTCTCTCTTTTTCACTTTTTCCAAACCAGTTTCTCGTGGAAGTAGGCACGCGTTTTAAGAGGATAACCCTCCAGGGATAATCTCGACTTTGGATGGTGGCCAGGATGATTTCAAAGATATATAGCATGATTTTTTTTCTCTCTCTCTCTCTCTTTTTTACTCTACCTAATGCCATCGTAAAACGAGATGAACTCATTAGTGCTCGCATTGTTTCAAATTGCCGGGGAAAACATTAGAAAGAATAATACAGTGAAGTGAGCATTTCGAATTAAGACGACTAAATCAGCGGATTCAGAAGTTCAAAACGTGGGATTATGCACAAAATCGTATAAGCAAAGGCAGAAGAAACAAAAAACAACGTGAGGGAGTCAGCGGAGTGCGAGAAACCAGGAAACCTCGAAGGGAACGGTCGCAATACAACCGTAGGAATTAGTATTTGTATTCTGGATCGAAATTGCTTGCCATGGCAATTACCCTTTTTCACATCCGAGTCCTACAATTTAACGGTCCACGCTACAAGTGTCGGGCACTTCGTGCAATCAACCATATTTATATTTACTTTTTTTGTGCGAGATATTTCGGGTAAGACACACAAGTGTCGAAGTTACGATTCGATCGTAACTTCGTTATTAGTTGGATTAACCTCAGCGATGCTATCTCTTCCTTTGTGCTCTCTCTGTCCCTCCTTTGGCACCTGAGCGTCCGTATACAAGTGAATTTTTCAACTATCTAATTAAGGAGTCCATTAAACTTCTACTCGTGTTTTTTATTACACGTTTGCCGTGTTATGAAACGTCATTCGGTCGGAACGCAAAAACTACAACTTGAACTTGCGCCCGTACCCGGGTAGAAGTAACGAGTTTCGGAATTAGTTCGGGATTTCTGCGGGGCGAAGCGCACCAAATCCGAGATTAACACGTAAAGCCTCCGAGATTTAAAAAGTCAAACAATTAAACGAGTAGTCGGCGGGGTCGAGCGAGTACCCGTGAAATATTTCCCATATATAATGAGTTAATAAAAAGACTTCTTGGCTTTCCAGAAGGATAGAAAAGGTTCGTGCGATGATAAATTAGAAGCGACGAACGAGATTCTTTCGACGGTAAAAACTGGTCAATTCCAGTATTTTTATAGAATCAGAGGCTGAGTACATAAAAAAAACCTGCATTTCTTCCAAGACCGCATTCCCGAAGAATTGTTTTTTTCTCATAGTTTTTCTCATACGTGCCAAATAACTACTGAACTAAACGGGGCGAAGAAGAGGTAAACTGCCCGAGACGGAACTGAGCAAACAGTAGCTTTCTTGCATATCAATGAATTTTTACGTATTTTCTGTACTCTCTCGAAGTTCATTTAAAAACTGTTGCAATAGCAAACGCATACCTTCGGCGATTGCCTAACAAAATGAAAATATATAATGCAAAACTAAAGGTTAACGTAAAAAATACTTTTCCTACATTTCTACAGAATAAAATACGCCAGTGGCAAAGCAAAGCCTATAATCAATACCTGAGCAAACAGAACCCATACTGTGTCACACAAAATGCTATTAATTTTTGGTAATTAAATTTAGTTATTAATCAACAGTACCTGACTGTATGTAAATATAGTTATTACTGTAGAGTAAGGTACCGCTGAATACAAATCAAACGTACTCAACGGGTGAACAAAAAATGTTTGAGTAAAAGCAAGTAAATAACATTTACAATTAAGTAGTAATTATACATATATTTATGTATATTTAATTATTGTATGTATACTTTACATGACTCGTGGCCAGTTGGAAATTGTTCTTAATTTTACTTAAGTAAATAATAGAAAATAAATAATAACATATAATAAATTATATACTGTGCTTATTACAATATATAATAAAATAAAAATTATGCAATAATTATTAAAATTCGTTATTCCTTATTTTTATTATTCATATGTAGCAATTACCCATGCTTTAAAAAAATAACTAATGCTATGTACTGGAATATCTGCTTTAAGTTAAGTCTCACTTAACTGTATAATTTTAGATCGACTCAACAATGTATTTATTATTATTATTATTAATGTACATTATTATCTGTACCTCTGTCAACCGTTTGTATTCTTTTGTATTGTGCCAGAAAATATGTCACATGTGACTGTGAAATTTCTGACAGGGTCCAGTACTCTCTCTCTCTCAAAATTATCCCAAATAGTGTGAATGACACATACGTGACAAATCGCTGACAAATACGCCGGCCACATCGCCATCACGTCATAACACATTTCATCACTTTCATAAATCACAACGTCTGTGAAATGCACACACACACACGATAAATTGTGAATTTGTCTGATGGTACACGTGCTAATTTCTTCATCCTTTCTAATAAATTTCTAGTGCTCTTCATAACACCACCGGCAAATTGATACCCGTCAATTCTGACAGACACCCGACTCGAATGGAAGTCGTCCGCCATTTACTTTAATTAATGAACTCTTTCGAGGAGTCACGTACCTTGTTTGTAAGTTTGAAGGATGTCTAGAAATCATTGTTTTTGCGAAACGTACGACACACACACACACACACACACACACACACAAAGTGGTGGAAAATAAATAAACGTAACGTAATTAATCATATTCCGGAGTTATGTAATTGACAACTGGTCATGTCCTCCGTACGCAAAATAACTCACACGTTACGGATTCTTTGTATCGAGTTTATGTGAAATCCGAAGCGAATACAAAAATAATGAGTACTAATTTACGTGGCATTCATAAACACATAACGAACTTACTTTGACAAGACCTTAATTGTGAGGCTTATTCATCTAAATTCCTCACTAATCCAACTCAATGGATGACTTGTAGTCGTGTCTCCAGTCAACTTTTGTATTCTCCGTACGAAATGAAGAGAATAATTTCACTTTGAACTTGTTCCAAACGTTGGAGTCTGTGACGGATACTCTTCTCTTTCACGCTCCCCGTTTTAATTAATATATATTTATTTTGGGTTAATTATCACAACACCATGGAGAAAATTACTTTGTTAACTAAACAAGTACTCGGCATTTAAATAATTAGTTGTTTCGGTCGGCAGTTGGTCCGCAAATTTGCCATATGTTGTAGTAGACTTACAGAATTCCAATTAAATATTAAAAAAAATGGATGTGCGTGTACTGGTACTGGAACATATACATAAGCGGGATGACTAAGTGTTTGTAGGTCGATTAGGAATAAATGGAATAACAGAAGTAATACTCTTTAGGAGTACAGATATTAACACCAATTGAAGATAACGTGATTCTAGAATAATAATTTAGAAAACTGAGAAAAGAGCAAGTACAGTCGTCACGTATAAACTTAAAAAAAGGGAAGTATGTAAGAGGTGTGACCTTAAGTCGGTCGAAATACATAAAAAGGCATATGAAGTAGGTAGGCGTACCGGTAGTAAGACACATACGCCTACCTGTACTGTTTAATAATTTGATTGTGATGATGGCCACCTTCTTTTTCGTAAGTTTAATTACATTCAATACCTGGTCCATTAGTGGAGTTGTTTCGGTACCGAAATCTCAAAACTATGTGTAGTTCTACCATACGGTTCATTTTGTTTCTTACACTACTTTTCTGTGGGTCGGAAATGTTCGTAAATCACCAAAAAACAGAACCCAACTATACGACCGTTTGCCTTTCATGTGTTAAATTTGGTGCCAGCCAGAGGAGAGATAAAGCGACCTGAAGAAGAACAGCCGAGAAGAAACAGTAAAACGCCGGAGGAACCGTTTTCTTCAGTGGGTTGCACTCTGTAAAAGACGACGTGACTGAAAGGAACAAAAGTCTTTGTCCTTACAATTCGACTTCTCCCTATTTCTAATTCGTCTATTTTGTCTAATTCCACGACTCCGACGGACCGGATTGATGCATTCGCCGATCTGAATTCTTTTATTGCCTTGAGATTTTTTTATTAATCTTTCGATTAAGGTTAATTCCGATCCGAATTTTAGTGGCAATGGCGAAACGTGTCCGCTTCACGAGTACCGAATACTCGGTCATTTCGGATCAAATTACTCGAACGTCGTTTCGTTCGTGTAATAAAAACTCAAAAATTAGTAAACTGGTCTTTCGCCATGCTCCTACGTCTAAGCAATGGTCTTCTGTTGGTAAATCCGAGGAGGTAAATTTGAAACCGACTCTTTCCCAACACCAAACCACCACCAAACACCCACCAAAGTATGTTAAGTATTTGAATAAATTCAGTACAAGTTACAGAAATGGTATACAAACAACAGAGCAAGGAATAATTGGAAGTGTAGTGATATCCATCCACGCATTACTGTACTGTTTACATTAATTAAAATTTACAGGATTGACAAATTTTCTCTGTAGTCTCGTTCTACAACACCACAAGAACTGAATTTCACGTCGTCGGGTCAGGTTTTGAGAAAATCAAACGAGTGAAAAATAATCCCATGCCTTAAGGTCTTTCTATCTAAAATTCCTACTTCCCCGCATTCCGATCTGTAGATGAACACAACAAATTCTTCCGGGGATTTTGAACCGAAAATTTTCAGTTAGGTGTGCAGAAAAGGTGAACGTAGAACAACTGCAAAAATTCGAAAGTCAGAAGAAGGATTATACGTGTAAAAATATAGAAGTCGTTCGTCGGGCAGGTAGTACCTGGTAAAACAATAAATCAAACAAATAATAGCTCGCACAGACGAGGTACCGCCCAGCGCGGAGTTCAAAAATAACCGCGAAAGTCACATGGACGAGTACCTACGTAAAAACACACATTGAATTACTTGTAAACCTAATTACAGTGTAGTGTACACTCGAAGGAACACACAAATGGAACATCACTACATTCCGGACTAGTAACTTCATGGTGGACGACCGAATTGGGCCAACCACTTAACTGGGGCACTCGTTGCTTTTCACTTTTCCTAAAAGTTTTCAAACCCGAAGGAGAATTACCGAAATTCTACCAGACGTCTATTAGTCGTTGAAACCACGTCAAATCATTAGAAATATATCCTTTTTATTTCTTTATCCATTTAATCCAAATTTATAACCCGCGGAAGGCATAAATTCAAAGTCTTATGGATTTCAAAATTTCTAAAGACTTGAGCCTTGTTTACCGACTACGCAAGCACTCCCCGAGCGAACAACAACAACAACAACAACTTTATGAAAAATATAGAACTTATATAAACTTTAAAAGGTAAAAAAATAGTTTAAGAAATCTGCATGAAGTAAATCTCTCCCTTATTAAAAACTATTCGTGACTATATGACTATTAACTATAGAATTTTCTAGACTTTCTTGTCGGGAGAAAAAAACCTTTTCGACATTTCATCAACTTCTAAATGAAAGAAGCTGTTGTATAGGGAAAACCAGGAGAAAATAAACGCGCGTAAAGTTTAATAAACTCCACTTGGCATCGGATGATACATAAATGATTCATAAATAAACCGCGTTTCGAACAGCAGATAGTTTTATATTTTTATTACCATTTGTGGAAATGTTACTACGCGGAATTTACAATCTGACTCGGTGATACAATCGCTCAAGTCCCGTCGCGGAAAAGTCAAATTAAACCTGTTCAGGTCCTTCAAAAGAATTCCTCTTCCCCCGTCATTCGGTTGTGAAAACATAAGAGATGAAACCGATTCCGAATAAGATGATTGGCTCCACATAAGCTCTCTTCCCGCTATTGAGGATGAGAGTGCGAACAATAAAATCAATAAAACGATATATATATTTACAGCTTGGGCTTTTGGTTCTTCTGACTTGAACCTTTTCAGATTCTGCACAGCAAATAAAAGAATTTAGTGTATTCCATCGAACCATAAACTACTGGCACCGTTGAGGAATTCACACTTCCTCGAAACGCTTGTGGACTTTATTCAAACATTCCAATTAAAAATAAACTTCAAGACAAAGGGGCAATAAAAAAAACAGTTCAGAAACAGCTGGTCTAAGACCTTAAAATGAGTGAAACGAATTTCTGAGGGGGGTAGTTCTAAACGCGCCATCAAAGTATTTATGAAAAAGTTTATGAAAGGACGTAGAAAAAAGGTAAACACTTCTACGGGTGTAAAGCTTTCCCGCTGTTATTAATTTTATGTTTACATTAGTCTTGACTTTTAGTTATGGCTTTTTTTTCAATGAATAATTATCTACCAACTTTCTGTCTTTCGCCATTTTGTCGTTTCACCAATTGAATTTTCTATGTAACGAGTTAATTAAAGTTCAACGGTTTACTTATCACGACCTCAAGCAGTGATATTGAATACTTATTTAAACGTTGGGAAAAATAAAGTAAGTGACATACAGTTCTGCACGTTTGGGCCATTTTCACTGGAAAACATACATCAAACGCCGACACAATGGCCAATCACTGGACAAATACATAACCTTGTAAGCAACACCAACGGTTGCATTGTTTTATCCACCCGTCCCGTACTTTCTCTTGTAAGTAAGTGTTGTCGCTAAGTACCGAAGTGCTACACCTCCCTATTTCCACCCACTGGGACCTTGTCCCGATCTACCGATGTTGGTCAGTCCAAGGTTTCTGTACATTACACTACAACTTTATTCTCTGCAAAACTGCGGTCAAATGTAGCCATGTCGGAAGGTTCAGTAGTTACCTAGTTGAGTGTAGCCGTGATAGTTTGTTTTCTATTAGAAAATCGATTGGCCTGAGTGATTTCTACAGACATTTTCAAATGGTGGAAAATATTATATACCATTTGTCTGAATTCTATAATTTGTTTTATGTCTTTCACTCTCTCCCACATACAGTAATTAATATTCAACTTTAGATATTCTGAAGAATTCTAGACTCCGCCGGTCTGTACACTTCTATTTAAATTAGAACAAAAAATCGTGCTACCTGTCAAGTTAATCCACCCTTCCCATCGCACAGGCCTAAAGGCACTCAACCTGGTATGAAACCATTAAACTAAATCTTCTCCCATGAAACTCGTTCGCTTGATTATTGTCGAAAAAGACACTCAGACATGTTCCTACTGAACTTCATGTTGCTCTACTTATGTGAGTACCACAGAGAAGTATCCTTCTAGGTAACAGTAGTCCAACTCTTAAGCTCACAGTTCACCTTTTTGTGACTTCAGTATACTGTCTTTCGTGTATCCAAGTATTAGAACTCACTACAACCTAGTACTCTCCCGTAAACGTTCCAGTAAAAACGCTATTACTATCATCCCTATTTCTACTTTAATCGGACTTTATTACCATATTTTTAATAAAAAGTAGATTGCAGTTGTGTAAGCAAGGGAATATCATTTTCATGGTAATAGAAAACGTTTTCTACGGAGAAATTCAATACGTCGAGGAGCAAACTAGGGAATTTGCGGTTTTACTGGAACTCGAATAACATCGTTTTTTGCGTTGCTCTTGCCAGGTTCATCAACCACCGACCGACCTGAATCAGGTACGGTAACAATGCGTTGAATTCGACAGTCTTTGGCTTTTGCATACATAGGAGTTCAAAGGTAACATTTTTTGGTAATTAAATATTCTTCCACCGGTCCGACATTCCATCTAAGGTAACTCTGACTACAATAAGAGTTATTAGGCACAAGGCACGGTAGGTCTTCTGTCACATACTTCACCGGTCGGTTGTACACCCCGAAATAATTTATACAAATTACTGTATAGGAAACTTACTTATTGGTCGTGAGAATTTGCCTCTCAAATGTGAGCATAGTGGTAACCGTTGTGGTTTCTCTAGTCGATATCCTATCTCCATTTCTCGCCCGTTTCTTACTTCCCACCTTCTGCCTGAGGACGGTATCCTGTTCGCACACGGTTTCCGGTGAAACACCTAACACACTAATATCATTACACAACTCCTTGGTATATGGAAACAATCTCGGTTTCGCCGATTTCCCAGAGTTCAGGAGAGACCCATGAAAGGAATTATTCGCGGGTACATACGAAGATATCGTTGGAATTTCCAGAGCATCAGCCTCGGGTGAATTCTTCTTGTCTGACTTGTCTCCGGTTGAAGCATCAGCTTTTCCTCTGCCCGGCAATGTCGCACCCAGCCCGTAAAGCTCTTGGTATGCTCTCTGACGAGGGAGTGTGTGGGGAAAAGCAGACACTCGGTCCTGTCCGCTGGAATTCACCGTGGTCACCGTCGCCTTGTTGCTCAGCTCGCTGTAGACATTGTCGTAGTTGGACAATGTTGACGAGGTGCTCGTCACGATGGCTCGACTTGCGTTTTTCTTACCGTAGAGTTGACGGTAGAACTTCTCCTGGTCTCCGTACATCCAACAAACCCGCCACCACTGCTTGCACATAAGCATGTGGTCACTTTGACCTGGGTGTTGATTCACCGAAGTCATTTTACCTACTCAAGAACAAGAACCTGAACTATTTAGTTGCACTTAATCGAAGCGAACATCACCGTCACATGTGTTTAAATGTAAAATGGACGTTTTCTAAATTTCCGTTGCGTCTAACGGCTTTCCCTACGGCTTTTTAATAAAAATTCGTCGCTTTGAACGAAACATTACATAATCTGACACAACTTTAAGACATAATTCCTATTGAATTCCTTTTGACTGCTTCAAAGTTGCTTCTTCCTCGATTGTTTTCGTGGACACCACAACTATTTTACATTTAATTAAACCACTGCAATGCGGCACCAATCCATCACTTAATTCTCATCACTAAATTTCCAATCGAACTTATTTAAACGAAAAAACAAAGTTTCAAAGGAGTCGAAACGAAAAACAACTCAAACGGTCCGTACAAAATTCCCAACTCGAGAAACCTGTGCGTGAAAAATGAAATGATTAGCCAACCGGTAGGCAACCTGAGTACCTGGGTACCTGACTCGCCGTTGTGAACCGCGGCAACCGACTGACTGGTGCCTGACCAGAGCGCCGTGGCCTTCATCCAAATCTCACCTACCCCAGGTATTCGTTTTATGAACTCACTCGGTGTGACTGGCAACTTCGCCTTTTCTGACTTCGCTTCCATTCGTTTTCTTAGACCACCCAATCCTTTCCTCCTGTTCAACGCTTTGCATGACAACTGTCATTTTACCCAACCTTCTCCCTCGCAGCACACTAGTACGTAATTTGAGGGAAAACCTACGGTTCTAGGGTTAAGTGATAAGTAGTTAACAATTTCTATTGTGGTAGATTGTGGTGAACAATATTTTTATGATTCGGGAAGTTCAAGCCTGCTACCAACCGCCCACTCCCACAAACACATGAGTGAAAGGTTTCCACAATAGAAACAATTAATTAGTTTATCGCCACATTAAAATATCATACGTAATAAAAATCCATACAAATAATACATAATCATAATAAATTTTTGAAATCCATTAAGTTGAACTTATTAATATGAGCACGCACACTAATTTTATTCAAATCTTTTTATTAAAATCTCAAAGGATTATGAGAAGAACATGCAATTGGCTTTGTTTCACACATTCAGTTATTGCTATGAACGGTAGTAGAATATTATGTACACGCACTCAAATATAAATACGTCAGATCCAATAGATTAATGTTTGAACGAAGTTAAGAGCAAAAGCTGATAACCTCATGAAAAGTGTATACATATACAATATTTCAGTTATACTTCTTAAATGTTTAATTTTTTCTATACTAAACGTTTTAAGGAATTACGTTTGAGATATTACCATCAAGGGCGTATGTATTATGTATCGCTCTTTAAAATGGTACATCAACTAATTAATTAAAAATGAAATTATATGTTTTATAGAAAAACAGTTCGCCCCTGCTCAGAGCGATGTCATTCCAAATTGATACCGACAATTTGATTAGAGCAATTAAATTTATTAATTCTACACATCTGGAAATTTTTTTAAAAAGTCGTACATAATGACAGTAACGCCGATTAAATCGGTATAATATATAGTATAAGTCGTTAACGAGGAAATGTTACCCTTGTACACCTACCGAAAGATCTTTCCGTAATATTGCACCAGGTTTGTGGAATACAGAATGTAAATCCCCATTAATATAAATGACTTGTTTGTACATAAAGTACATAAACGAACTAAAAAAAAACGTAACGAACAACACCGCTGGTACACTGAACCTAAAAAGCAAGGCCTTCCCAAAATGATCTACAATATAGAATTTCAGTGTAAACCAACTAACCGCTTCTAATTTACGACTCTTGAAACACTCTTCGATTTTAATTTCTACTTCTAATTGACTTTCAATTATATACATAAAAAATTCCGTCTCAAATTTATTATTTTACTAATTAAAATGCATAATTAAAGTGTACGAGTAATAAAATGAAGTTACAAAACCAACGCTCATTATAAAGTTGATTAATAAAGGCAATTTTTGTTACCGGATTAATCGACTCACGAGAAAGTTCTCGATACCTTTCTTTTGACCCTTCGTCCATTCATCTATCTAGTTTTACTATTTCTATGCGCCCAGCCTGGAAGTCTGTGTTACTCTCTGGGTGTTAAAATTCAATGACTGCGACCATATTTGTTTTATGTAATTATTTCGTTCGGTTCACCCAATTTGGCGCTACAACGCTGGAATTCCAATTTTTATGTATACATCTACATTAATTAACGTAACGTAATAAATATTAGTTCTATTTGGCTATAAACCTCATGTAAAAATTTATACTAATCGTTCTGAGCAATTCCATTTTATGTACACTTGCGATGTTGGTCGAGAACTAATTTATGTAAGAACTCGAATTTATTTTATTTCTGTCTTTGTGTAGAAAAAATACGTAATAACATGTCTACCTAATAGAAATTTCAAACCAGATCACCGACGTCCTTTTTATTTAATTATGAAATTATATAATTATAAATTAAATAAATGCTATTATTAATAAAAAAGTGCGTTTTACATTTAATTTCCTAAGTGTACATCACATACTTCACTTTAAATATTTACAAGCTTCGTAAAATTTTTGTTATTAAAGTGAACAAATATTACTGTCTAATGAAGTCTATTAAACATTTCTTTATATATTTGTTAAAGTTATTAATATTTAACAAATATAAAAACAGTAACTTAATACTTAAAACCTCCTAGGTAAGAACGTGTAACACTACAACAGTAGTTAAATCGAACAGAAAATGCTTTTTTCCTAATTGTGTTATGTAATTACCTTATAAACATTAGTAATTTTTTTTAAATAGAATTCATAATTCCAATCTATAATTTTTATTTATTATTTATTATTTCACTTTTTTAGAGGTTTTACGTATTTTTCCTTTTCTAATATACTACAGTCCCAAGTAGAAATATCTAACAATAAAGTCAAATTATCAGTTTCGTTGGTGGTGCGCATTGTTTAGGTTCATTCATTCGGATTTATAGACTACAAAAATCTATTTCCAATAGACCTATCACAATAGAAAAGTAGATCAAATCCCAGGAGATGTACACAAAAACGAGAGCCGGGAATATTTTTCTATCCAAAAAAACCGGTAAACGTCCGCTTGAAACTTTTGTTTCGTCATTCGTCATTGGGTTAATGATGCTACAAGGCAGGTAGTGTAGTTTGAAAGTAGCATTTTACGACATTAACCTTAAAACTATAGTTTTCTTTTTTTACGTTACTACACTTTGCTGTTACGGTTTTTTTCCAATGGATTAAACGAGCGAGGCCCCGAACGCCCCGAAGGATGCCCGAAAAGAAGGTTTTGTTAAAAAATTTTAAAGTAATTATAGTTTCCCTCCTTTAACATTCCGTTCTTTTGCTCCTTTTTCTGAGGTTTTTTTTTACCTGTTCACCTTACAGGTATTCAGGTTGGTACGCATGCATCCACGAACCTCCGACTAACTTCTTTTTCTTCTTCGTTTAACTTATCCGGTGTAAGACAAAAGAGAAGAATTCGATTTTGGTAATTCCATCATTAGACTGTCCCTTTTGAAGGGTTCATCTTAAGAATTAACATCATAACGGATAGACGGTTTTTATGAACGATGTTATTTCTCAACGTATGTTTTTCATAATAATTGTTTTTCCCTCTCGGAATTCATTTCTACGTCTATCCTATCTCTATTCAAATTTTTCTGGCCTTGATGCTTCTGTCAACCGAACAGTGCACAGACGTTTCTAATTAAAAAATCCTCCTTCACAAAGACTTAGAAACGTTTTCAGTGTTCAATAAGTTAAGACGCGCGTTAGTTAGTGTGGCTGTGACTTAATTGAACATCAAACTGGGTGCGGATTCATGTATTTAAATAAAATAAATGTTTTTAATAAAATGAAATGAGTTAATAAGTATAAAGCAACTTTATAGTACACCCTGAAAAGTTTTTTAATTTGTTGTATTATTTTTCCGGCCTTCTGTCAAGTTTTTAAAATTAAAGTACGTACATATTTCAATATTTGTACTGTGACCACTGCTTTGTTAAAAATATAATAAGCATTGAAATTAGTGAACAATATAGATAACAGTGTTGAGTTCAAACATATCTATACCTCTTGACTAAACTTCAGCAACGCGCAATAAAGTGACGAATATATAAAAAAATAAGTAAATAATAAGTAAATAATCTCCCCGTTACACTTATTATACTTTTACAACGTTTGCAGAATCAATCAGTCAGTCAATCAGTCTATCCCAAACAAACATGTCTTTTTCCCTTTCTTTTACCCTCCTGTCATGGTATTTAACTTTCATCCCTCTCCGCCATTTTGAATCATATCTCCTCGGTCCGACGTCTTAGGTTTTCTTAAAAACCCCCCTGGGCTCTTAAATCGAATAACTTGTATTATAAGGTCAATGCTGAATCGTTTAAAATTACTTCACGGCACATGACTTTGGACAGAAATGTGTACCAGCGAATATCAATAGATCTAAAATGGAAACTTTCACTTTTATGTTCGCTCTAAAGTCGGTGCTTTTGGTGATACGAAATTTCTATGACATTTCAAGTTGCCACACAGGTCGAACATTCATACGAGAGGGAAAAAACCGTTTTACGACTAGACAACAACAACAAAAAAAAAGAAAGGAAAGAAATCACTCGTTGATCGAATTACGGGTACTTAATCAAGATTACAGCTAAACAGAAATTTACGACACGTACAATAAGTTTGGACTGTGCAATTAACCATGTTACACATTCGAAAATGACAGACCACATAAATTAAATTAGTTATTTAAGAGATATCGAGGGTAGAATAATGCAACTTTACGGTCACTCACACTGCATGCTTCGTACGAAAAAAATAAAAAAATAAAGTAGACAAACAAAAAACGTACAATAAAATAACGACGTGGAAAGAGTAAAATCTTGCCCGATGTAACAACTTATTGGTGCATCGAAACCGTCAGCAATAAAATGAATCTACATAAATTTTACACGCACTCAATAAACACTGAAGAACAATTCAACATAATAGCAATATAAGAATAATAAAAAGAATGTTTTTTAAATTTAAATTGATTAACAATGTTGTTAACGTTATTTAAGTAAACATGTTAATGCGCTCGAGACTGTGTCTTGGAATTCATACTCACTACAATGTAAGAAATAGTGTCAATTTAAATAAATTGAAAAAGAAATGTTAAATAAATGACTAAAAAATATTTACCTAGCATAAGGAAATTCAAAAATAAACATTTTTTACATAAAATAACACTGTTATATATATAAAACCATACACTTCATGAATACTTATATATTTTAACCAAATATGTTTTATATTACAAACAATAACTTTTTATTTTTCTTAAGTTAATGTATTCAGGTCATGAGTCCGTGATACATATCATATTATAGATACATAATAGATCTTATATTCCCTAATTTCATTCATAACAGTCAGAATTATAAAGTTATAATGTATTGCATAGTTGGTGTAAGTAGTAAAACAGCGATTATTTGTTTTGAAACTTTATGCGTGTGGAAAATATTCTTGCCCACGTTCAGAGGTATTAGTCTGAATGTACTAATGAATACGTTCATTGTATTTATTAATTAATGATGTTTGACGTTGTCATCAATGAAAGTTTTGTTGCCTTTCGGAATTGTCGGAACTACGAGAGAAGCTCGTGACCTATTGTTTCTGGGTTGAGAACCAACTGAGTCGAAAGGTAACTTTTCCCTTAAGAATCTCTGCAGCAATTTCAGAAAACTTTTCCTCAGCCAGTGCGACAAGTACGTCATCCATGAATAAATTGTAACTTTCCAGCGAGTGACCTGATTCTCATTCGATTGCCCGTCTTCTCTACCTTTCCCAAAAATTTACCATCGACTCACTTCCTTTTCCCTAAAAATTTTACAACTGAGACGAATCATTTGACTTCCTCGGCTGCTCTCTCTCATACACACACCCACATACACACACATTCCGAACACAAATTTTCAGACGATTTTTCAATGCCACGTCAGTTTTCATTCCCTTTGGTTTCTTCCCCATTCGGAGGGAGAACGAACGAACAGCACACGAGAAAGATAATATACAAAAGTGAAATGGAACAGAAGCGAAGATAAACAGGAGGATTTCAGTTTTCAGCTCTTTGACCTGTGCTCGTCCAAAAGAATTTCCCTCAACGGGATCTAAAGGTCCAATATGGCGATGTGGTACGAATTTGTCGCTGTCGTGATTCTTCAGCCACGTTATCAATAAAAACCTAAATTCTTGTGGGAACAACCGAGGAGACCGCACACCGACACCACTTCTTTTACTTCAGTATATATGGTTTTCAATCGCTATTACCGATTCTCTATACCCAAAACCAACGTTAAAACTGTGTTAAAACGTGGATTTGAATTATTCAACCTTATTAACCGAATAATGCAATAAATTTTTTAATGAATACACATAAAAACGTTGGTTTTCTAACCGCGCCGTACCACTTTTTGGCCGTCAACAGCAACTTTCTCTTTTAGAAATCCGGTACGAATTTTGGCCATTGTCGATCAATACGAATCGATTTCGAGTCGGTCGACCCCCGGGCCGAGAATTTGACGGGCATTCACCGGTGGAAAATCGGCAACGAAAAGGCGGCGTTCATGTCAAAACGAAAACTATTTTTCGCCGAGTCAATTATCATCATTAAAATTGAATATCAATACGAAAGTCGGCCATTGGTGACGATGACAATTACATTCATTTGCATATCAATTCAATGGCAATTCAAATTTCGAAGCTGTGCCGGTGTAGAGAGGTGTGAGCTGCCAATTCGACTTGAAATGCTTAAACCAAGAGAACAACCAGAGAAATGTAACAATTAACCCGAACCAGACCTTGTAGACATTAAATCATCAATATTATTTACCAAAGAATGATTATGTATATTTATTAATATACAATTGTTAAGTAATAAGCTAGTAATCCAGCGATTATTTAATAAAATTGAATGATTCGGCTTGTATATAAATTACACACCCAGTAATTCTTACAATTACTTATACCGAAAGTTACCATTCTCGTTCAAACGCATGTTCTATAAAATAACATGATAAAACGTCGCACATGTTTATATCATGTTTACTCGACAGTCTGAATGTTGTTAACTCGATAATGGATCGCTACAGAAATAATATTTTAAAATTATTTAGAAATACGCAGGACAAACAGGACTGTTGCATGTAAAGTACGCAAAAGGCTACTCATTTCTGAACATCACGTACGAATGCTTCGTACATAGGTTATTTTTAAAAACTTTTATGTTTATGTATTGGACAGGCCATCGGTCACCGGTTAATTCCTCTTGAGAATGCCATAAATCGCCTACTAAAGAGAATTTTCAGGTTTGAAGGTCCACTCGCGGGCAAAATTTACTCGCATGACGTCCGTGGCTCTAGAAAATTCAAATCAGTTTTTTGGGAAACCGAATAGTCCCTTATTATTATTCCAAGACACACGTACGTGGTCGTCGAGACAGGAGAAGATTAATAATTTTCATAGACCACATGTAGAATTTTTTTTGTACCTTCTACTGTAGTCAAACAAGTTCTCCAATACAAATTTGACACTTGTTACTTTAAATAATTAAATTAAAATGTCGATTTGAGTAGAGAGAGAGACTCCGTACATTAAAACGTAATCGTTACAATTCAATTACATCGCATTACGTTCAATAAACCGATCGAGTTCGAATTTTTAAAGTACAGTAATCAAGTTACATACTTTAAATAAACTCAATTCTTTATTTAATTACAGTTTTAGACGCCCGCTTTCGGTGCAGTTCATCACTTCAATACATCAATATTCTGAAAGTATACTTTAATAATCTATTGGAAGGAAGATCAATTTTATAAATTACGTAGATGTAACTGTTTGTGTAACATAAGTACACCTAGACACCAGTACACCAATTTGAATGATCATAACTGTATTATAAATTACTTATTATTTTTTACAAAAGGACGCATTCTTTCACAATTTAAAAACATTACATAGACTTTAATACCAATATTATTAATAAAATTATTTTTCAATTTATATAAACAAAAGTATATAATATGTATTTTATTTATTCAATAGATAATAGATAAAAATAGTGTAATTATTTATTTATTTAATATATAAAAAATAATATAATAAAGACTTTCATAACGGTCTCCCAAGTCCAGACCCCTCTGCCGATACAAGAAAAACACGTAATTACATAAATACATGACGTTCAGAAAATAGTCTATTTGTAACTCAAATATCTGGTTACAATTCTAGATAACAACAACCGTGACGTGTATCCAAAAATAATATTTCATTAATAATTCAGCAAATTGTGTGTCACACTCGGTTGAACCCAGATCAAGTTGAACTGTAGGAAAGTGAGTCTGACAAAACAAGTATTTTTTTTACCGAAAACAATTCTCTTGTTTTTTTGGACATGACAATTCCCGCATTGGATGTAAAATGGAAAACGTTTTAGTTGTGAAACGAAGTGTAAAAAATCAGGAGAAAGGGATTCAGAGACGTACGTATGGAAGGATAGACCCCGTCATTTATCACTGCTGGAAAGGCCTCATTAAAACAACATAGAAGTTGCTAAAGCGTCATGTGAACAGTGAGGAAAGCAAAAAATTCTAACTAAACTAAATTCTATCTTCTATTACCCATCTACAATTCTTTCCGCTTTAATGTTACATTACATGTACTTTATGCTTATGTTACATAAGTTGTTATAAATTTAATATATGTATATATATCCTTTCGCCTATCCCATGAATGAATGACAGCCGTACGGTATCAATTCAAAAATCGTTAAATAAACATCTCCATAAAGTAATGTTTTATTAATCTTATTTGAATTATATGTAAATTTGTTTCTTTATGACAACCTATATTATTTTTCGTTACCTTAGAAAGTACGAATTAATAAATTTATAACATTATTTAACGGCTTAGCAAGTAATAATACTTTCACTCATTGCACTCTTCTCTAATCGTTTTAGAATATTGACATGTGCTACACGCAACTCAAAAACACCCTCTTGATGAGCAAACACCTGAATCATTTTACTATTACGATCAAAACAAACACTTAAATGAAATTTTTATTAGAATGTACATTGTTAACTAAATTCAATTCTCCCTATAGTCTTCTGCAAATCAAAATTCAAAAATATAGTTGTGAAATTACGTGAGAGGTAATTTCTTAGAACATCACGTAATTTCAGTACTTAGTCCTAGACGAAATCACACTAATTCAGTGTAAAAATTCGTAGGATTTCTTTCCATGAAATGTACACAAAACCAAAATTTGTAAATTTATTCTGCAAGTACAACGTTAAATTTGTGTACAATACGAACGGGGTTCCCATGTCGATGACAGGATATATTATTCCTACCGACTTTATCACCGTATGGAATCCATAAAGTGCTTCTCGTGATAACAGATAATTTAACGTCAATCACAAAAAACGAATCTTCCTTCATTAATTCAATAGATTACAGAAGACGTCTCTTTGTTTTCAACCTTCTCGCGGCGAAAGGAGTTTCGAAACAATGCTCCGTTGGCAAAACAACGGGAGAAACCTTCTTTTGAATTCTTCACTTCGGCAGGAATTTTTATTAGAAACATTCTTCTGCTGTGAGAAAGTAATAAGAGAATACATAACGACTTTGATGAACCGACTCTCAGACGGGAGAGATGCACCACTCTCTGATTATCTAGACGGACTCAACGGCGTTTTCATCTCTTAAAAATAGACGAGAACGAACTGGTGCAAGTCTCGAGACAATTTCCACGGGCTTTGCATTCTTAATTTCATTGTCGATCGCTTAGGAAATAGTAAAAAAAAAAAAAAACAGAGAAAAAGAACCTGACAAGTTTCATTTCGTTAACACAAATACGCTTCATCGATCTGGTAGTTGTTTTACGAAAAACTAGAAACTAGTCTAGTGACTCGAAAGTGCGAGCTAGAATATACGTTCCACTTATAAGGGCAATACCAATTTTATATATTTACATATAATTATGTTACACTTATATTACGGGTTTTATACTTTTCAATATAACAGCGAAAAAGAGAAGGTTGTGACCCATTGGACCAATTAACTGTTTGTTGATATTATAAATTTAACAATTACATGTGTGCTGCTTTATACCCCAAAACTCTTTGAAAAACCCACACTATAAATAATTTTTGGCGTTCGACTATTAATTTTCGCAAAAATCATATTTTAAAAAGCACCGGTGGACTCGCAAGGAACATATCAAATGTATTAATTCAGCACATTAAGTATAGATATGTTTTGAGTCGTTCGCTCGACCTCCGCAATGTAATTCAGGCTTATGCACCCAACTGAAAATTCCATAATTTGTGTTACGTGTGACTTATTATAATTAAAAACTGATTTCAATTATTTCCATTTATTTAAATTAGGTATGGAAGGGCGGAATGAGACGCCTTCTCTCTCTCTCTCTCTCTCTCCTACGTCCGCCGCTTTTGAATTTATATTAACACTCCGAGTGTAATCAGAAGATGTTATTAGTGCGAATTGTTGCACGAACTATTCGGTTCCAGCCGGCGTTTTCCACTAAAATTTGACTGATTTTGAGTAACTTGACCATTCGACACGCCAATTCATTTCTCAAATTTGAGAGTCTGAGAACCGGGGTGAAAGCCGAAACGGGAAAACTTTTCAACGATCATCCGCCGTACAACTTTGTAAGTTTTCCACCGAAATGAAATTCAGAAACTATCATAAATCGAATCTGTGCGAAATTGAAAAAAAAATAAGAAGAAAAGGGCGTAGCAGAAGTAGAAAAATCAAATCGAAGTGACAACACAATTTGAATAAGAAGTTTTTGGTAGCCGACGCACGACGGTTGAATCCACCCGGAATTTTTTTTCTTTTTCTTTATAATTTAAAACTTAAATTTTATAAATTTAAATTTTTCATAACTCGTGCGGAGAAAAGTTCGCGGCGACCTCGGTCGTTTCTGTCACATTTCATATTGCCCTGCAATTCGAAATTTGCACGGATTACCTTTCGTTAAATAAATTTTATTTAATTAGTTCGCGGCTTTGCCAAGTGTCAAAACTAACAGTAAAAAAAAACTTTTTTAATTTTCCCACTATCGATCAGGTTGCTTTATTTAATTGGAAAACTAATTGAATTGATGGAACACCAACTTTCACTCCACTTCTGTAGTGGATTTCTTCATCTTTCTCACATATTACGCGCGATCTTGTATATTTCATCATTCAGAAATCAAGGCCAGATTTTGAAAAAATAGTTGAATCCTTGCAAAGAATTTGAAATTTTTAGTTTAAACAGTAAATTTAGCATTTAGTAAATACCTCGGTTTCAACGTGATTTGACGACTTACAATAACATATTTCTATAGAAGGGTATCTTTGTTCTTATATATTATTACTACACCTCTGTATGTTATTACAAAAATTACTCCAGAAAAGGTTTTACAAATAAATAAAACGAGTACACTTAGCGGAATGAAACAGAAAATGTACATAATAAACTACAGTTCTTTATACTTCTACATGTACTGATTATCTGTGTACTGATTATCTTATTGATTTATTACTTTTATTGTATATGTCGGATTTTAGTCTATATATGAGTTACAGTACCAAAATGTATAAGTTACTTATCAATGTTTTTAAAACAAAATATTCACAGTTAATTTTTCTCCTGAATAGAGCAGTAAAATTCAATTAAAATAATAAATAACTTATCATAAATACATTTTGCTTTTCTTATTCTTCGCTTATGGTACTTATTCACCACAAAATCTTTGTGTTGCCATGTCGAGAAGTTGTGTGCAAGTCAAAGCAGCATTCCACAATGTAAACAACATAATTTCGCACGAATTCATTGCTTCATTCAGTCAATCGAAGTTCTTTGACGCGAAATGCCCCGTGGTGAGGACCCATAAAACATTATTTTTTTCAGAGAATAACACTAAAACCTACATTCTCAGACGAGTATTCACTTTGTATTCGGATCCCTTGATTATTTCGTCAAATGTAAATTATAATCCTCAATCGTCGTAATATCGTCACTTTCTTGAAAAAAAAATAAAAATAAAGAAAGAAATGGTAGTGGATGTGAAGAAGCGAGAATGTGTTCCATCCTGAAACCGGTCGTCATAACAGTTTAATATGCGTCAGTATAACCAGTAAACTTGGAACACTAAAACAGTGGACAGGAACTCGATGGCAAGTGATAAAAGCGAGCTCGACGCCATGAAAAAAAGGTTCGTAAAGAATCGTATCGCTCGGATAAAAGCGAAACTTGTTAGTTGATAACGTAAATGTATAAGCACAAAAAAAATTTGAACGAACGCTTACTTTCTACGACCGATTTGGAACATGTTGGAAGAGTTGTGAATTCTGGCATGATTCCGTTACCCATGAGGAACACAAACTCAATGTAAAATTGCCGACTGTACATCGAGTTAATGTGAATTGTGCAATACGTAAATTTTTCACTTTTAAGTGACATTTGGACGAAATTTAACGACACTCGAAACGTTTAAATCGACATGAAAGTTGCTAGAACGTTGATAAAACTATAAAATTGTAGTTTCCCAGATTGTAAAACAACCTACTGCCCGGTAGAATACAAAACACTTCGTGGCACCTCTAAGTTATCGAATTCATTTCTTCTACATGTACACTACCTAACTTTCTATCCGCCAGCAAAACACCCTTTTGCTGGAATTTGGCCAGTCTACGTTGTACGGCAAGTACATCACGGTAGGACTACTTCTGTGGTTAAGTTAACGCGTGTACCCCTAGTTCTGGTAATCGATAATCGATAAATCTATTAAGTAATCAGCCTATGTTTGCTCCTAGAGTAGAAATATCAAATTTTGCTTTCCGTGACGTGTTTCAGTTTCTGTAATGGCAAGTAACAAGTATTATTTTAGTCGTGCTTAAAATGTTAAGTGAAATTATACGATCTGAGTCCTGTGTAGTTCGTTGATTTTCTGTCACAGTCAAGTCACGACGAGACTCATACTAAAATAAATTTTCGAGACAATTCCAATGTTGAGAGAATGTAAATGGCTCTAGCAGAAGTTACCGACGACTACCAAAGATTACAATGCTCTTCATGCGTGTACACTCATGTAACTTACGGAAGGGTTCGGTTTTTAAGTTTCTACCTTTTTTTTATAATCACAACTTGTGCTTTCATATTAAAGTCAATTGAATTCGACATCGGTTAACATTACTTATGTTCTGTGACTCACTTATTTGTGTTTCCTGGTCGGATACTACAGCTACAAAACGAACACCCGTCTAAATATACGAATCGAACCAAGAAAGTACTGCTTTTTGTCTTTATTATATACATTTACCGTGGCTAGCTGCTTCCAGCCGAGCACGTGATTGTGATGAAAATTGTGATCTTACCTGCAACAAAAAAAAAACATTATTAAAACTTCAAACCACATTTCATATTTAATTTTTTTAAAGTATATTTTTATTAATTCTCAACAGATTGTATACAATTTCTCAGCCTCCTGTAAGGAAACTCACAACAGTATGAGTAAGGAGAGATGGTTGTGTGAAGTCCCTGACATTCACGTCACATCACAACCGCGTATTGTTCCGCGTACCTTAAAAGACTGGAACTCGTATACTTGGAACATGGCGGTCACATCCAGCCGTTGCTGATGTTCAAATTGGTAGAGTACCTAATTGCACCGAAGCACTACACTGCTACGTTCTCAAAAGTACATGTTTTGCAACGGTGGATAGGGGGGGACGCTGTCCCTGGGACACAATACGAGTGAACAAACGTGCAATTCAGGGTAACAGGCGTAGTAATTGCAGCAATTGCCTTAAGAAGGAGGATGAACTTGCAAGGTATCTCGTGGTCCTCACGTAAAACCACCGTACTTTTGGCACGAGCAAATCGGTAAAATTTCACAGGAAGAAAACGTCAGGTCAAGAGATGCCATCGTACACATTCTAACAACTATAATTTCAATTTTTTTTGTTCAGTTACGATGAGAGCAGTAAATTCTCAACTTGCTAAAAGCCACTCTTTCGACAACTATCGTGTGCGGCCGATTCCTCCTCGCCAAAGAGTTTAATTATTGAACACGGCCGATTGATTCCATTGGACTCACTTTAATTGATTGAACCTGGGGGAGAAGTTTGATTGAAAAAAAATATATACATACATATATTGAAATCCCGTCATTTTTTTTTTAATTTTCTCATCCGAACTTCTTGTTCATACGTGCAAATTGAAATCTGACAACGACTTTCATCCTAGAGCACTTGCGACCGTTTCAAATAACAAAAAAACGAGAGCCGCTCAGCTGAAAAGTACCTCTCAGGTACCTCTTTCGTAGCAGACGGACTGGTTTCTTGGTAACGGGTCCGAGAACGGGCACCCGATGAATTAAACTGGTCCGATGCATTTAATCAAATGCCTTTCTGTTTCTGATACCCAGTCAACACCTATGGGAATGTCGACCGAGCCGTGATTTGTTTCTATCAATCTTCCTTGTCTAGTTCTGTCTGTGTCCGGCGCATCGTGTTTCCCGTAGACACCGGTTCGGCCACCGCTATGGATTATACATTACACGACTCGTACTGTGTAATTACGTTTCGGAGAAAAGACACGGCCGGCGACAACGATTGGATTCGTGGATACCTAATTACGTGCGACCACCATCCGTGATTTTATCTTATAGAGAAAACGAACCAAAAATCTTACTGTTTTCATAGAGAACGTCCGCTCCGGCCGTTTGACTTCCTTTCCCTTTGATTTGTTTCCTCCCGACTGAGAGAGATCCGTAACACTAACGAGCTCCTTCTCCTACATTGTTCTCTGTGGATACACAGACGAAAACTAAATCTTGTGCTTCTTGGAAGGGTTCGACCGTCGACAACAACAGCAGGTGTTTCTTAACGAATTGCCGAGTTAGCGAGTTGTGTCTCCGACACAGGAGGAGGAAACTTGTGGAAACTACTCAATTTAATTTAGACTTTGGGCAATAAAACATAAATGTGCCAACTACCCCAAGGCCTGGGCCGAACATTTTATTTGACAATTTGACAAACCGGTCAGATGGTATTTCAAGGCGATAGAGAATATGGAAATGAATCGCACTGCCGATTTCTCATATTATTAGACACAATACCAAACATGGAAAGCTGAAAAGTAGTCTTTGACAAAAGTTGGAAATATGTTTTAAGTAGGAGCTCAGTAAAAATGTTGTTTTCACTAAACATTTTATCAGAGAACAATCGCTAACCTACATAAAATGTACCTTGAATTGTTTAAACACATACACAAGTCCGTCGAATCTATATATAAATATATAATGACGTGTAAAACAGTTCGGTAACTTCCTACAACCCTCGCGTCAATGCGTTCAGCTGTATTATGTATGTGTGTCTGTACATGTAAACATAAAACATTTAAGGCCTTGAACATTTTACAATAGAGCGGTTACCACGTCTTCTACTAGATTCTACATCATCATAACAATTTGCTGGGATGTACTAACCCTTCTTCGAAACGTACTCACCTCCTGGGCCTTACCTTGTACTGTTAAATTCCTATATTACACAATACGTGAGTTATTAACCAGAAATGAAATTAGAATCGTGCTTGACGGTGAGGAAATAATAAGAATTTTTACGTTGAAAATTCATCCACTCTAGAAAACACACGTAAGAAATACGAGAAAAAAAACATAAAAACATTTCATTGGAATTGAATGCCATTACTGTAATTATAATTTCCAATAATCGTGTATCTTCGTGGTATCCTGAAATGAAAACTAATTCGTCTTCCATTATTTTATTTTTGTATGTTGGTCATACTGGAGTGAAACTTTTTGTATTGTAATTTCCCCGTGGTAGTTTTTCGGCTGAGAGTAGGCATCTCTTGTCTCCGGTGTCAATTACTCTACACAAAAGGTACACAATACAAATTTCTGTAGCTTTCAACTTCACAACTCACTTAAAAGTGGCTTATTGTACAGTCTTCAACACTTCAATAGTTGCAGCTATTAAAGAGGATTGTAGGCAATTAATATTACCACAAACATAGCAGACCGACAACCTCAAGTTGTAATATCTCTGTTACATAAATCCAATAATCTATCTAGAATTATTGAGTATCTAAACCTTCCTAGGGATATTAACAATGCACTCGAGAATTCATTGAAAATTATTTAACTTATATATTTTTCACTACCATCTGCCTATTTATCAATGGGCTAACATAGCTCAGACACGACAAGTACTTAGACTTTTAATACCATTTTGTTTTGTTTTGTGTTTATGTAATTGTGTTACAACCAGAATTTTTCCCTCTGCAACAGTTCGGTCAAGGTATTGTTTACATTGGAGTATCCTAAGCAACTCCTCCTTGCATTGGTAAATATTCAGGTTGCATGAAACCATAACGTGGTTTCGAACGGAAGTGCAGGCAATTTGACGAACTACCCTTTGCCAAAGGGGTTAATTCTCGTTTTAATATTGACTCTACGAATGGTGAAGCACGCTTCGGGCGGCAACAAAGGTAGATAAAATGTCTAAAACCGGGCAGATGCCATAAAATAATGAACAGATTCCGTGTTTCAGACTAAGGGTAGCTACTTATCCCGACTTTTTGACTTTGTGCCACCCTAATGACGCCGGGAAACTATTTTGTTTTTCTCCTTAATTCCCGTGACTGATCGTCAACAAAAGCCCGAAGGTGGTGAATTAACTCTATTCTCTTCCTAGAATAAATTAGGTACATTTCCCTATTTTTTTTCTACAAACCCTCCTGATTTGTGTGTCACAGGATAAATACATAAGCCAAAATATTTAAACAAAATTTTATTTCCACCTTTAGTTAACCCGGGTAACTGAAAATGTATAGTATTTCTAATAAAAAAGTCAGCTTCTGCGACTTGTACTCGTATAGCGTAGCATAACCAACCTTACTATATATGTAACAGTTCACTTTATAAATATTAGATGTTTACATATATAGAATATTGTTGTTTTAATTCTTTGCAGAGGAATTAGCAATGTTTATATGAACATAACCACGAATTTCATTTTATCAGATGTTGAACCATTCTTAAATTCCTTCACCTGCTTTGCTTCAGTTTCACTCTGACTTGCATCCGTAAAAATAACACTAAAATATTGACGTAGTATAAATAAAATTAAATTCCATTTAACATTCCCGAGATGAAATATACCTTATTTGTAGGGCCGTGTCCACGAATCCTTAAAATAAATCAGTTCAATATAGTTGCATCTTGTCAAACTCAAAGTCTAAAAATAATTTAGACACGAGACAAAGTCAGAGAAGATAATGTCTAATAAAGTTACTCGAAACTTCATCACTAGACGGTAGCGTTAACCTTTCCCTCGGTGACAGTAGGAAAAAAATGTGACATTTCTGGTTGCATTTGGAAAATGAGAAGCAGAAGACAGCCAGAAGGGACCGAATAAAAAATTGCTTTCCGAGGAGAGAAAGAGAGAAAAAAAGAAGAAGAGACGCCATGGAAAAGAAAATACAATTTGTGTCAAAAACCGGGAGGAGGAGTCTGAACAGAAAAATTGATTTATTGTATCAAACCGATCGGAAATGTGGTAAATTAGCCTTTCACAAATAGACGAATACAAATTAATCAGTTTTCCATACGGTTAATAAGTCACGTTGCATGCGTTACAAAAATAGTTCACAAATGATACATAAATACGTACATAATGGGCACGTTCAGTGCAACATAACCCCCCATAAATACATTCTTTAAGCAGACCAAGTGTATTTTACAAAACTAGTGGGCACGAGAGGCATCCTCTCGTACAGTTTCTCCACGCTTCCATTCAACTTTGTAACACGACAGGGAATCATTGGACGAATACAACCGGACCAAGTACAGTTTCACTTACAAGTCGTTCATCATTGTAACCGAGACCTTCTAGGAAGGTGTTCTTGTTTCCACGGAAAAAAAAATTGAAAAAATACAAGACGTAAATGTGGCTTGAGGGCACAAGGAGAAGCCTGGCAAAATTCATACCTCCGGCATCATTTCGTAATTATCGGTCATTTACAGGTGTTTTACCTTGACAAATTACACCGCATTGAAGTGCGAATCAACAGTTTAAAAAAATTTCGTCATTTTTCAATTTTCGTTTGTCAACCGTTACGTTGACTGACTTCCTCGACTGTACTTGCAAAAATAAGGGTGCACTCTTCGCTACTTCTGACTCTGACAACCGACCGGGGAAAAAATGGAATTTTTCGCCTTCCCAACAGGTTTTTTGTCGTTTGGAGATTACTCGCCGGGAAACAATCTGTGCACACCGTGACGTACTAATTTTCCTATATCCTCCATGGTCATTTCCGTCTTCGACCTCGTCGAATCGCACACTGCACCAAACTGTCCACGACCGACTATAAAAACATTTGAGTCAAACTTCAAAACGACGACCCAAACATGTTCTTAATTCTTCAAAGTTTGCTAAAACGAAGTTAATAATAGAGTAAACACATTAAAAGCTCTATTTAGCTCAAGAAACTGAGAAAGGGGTTTTCGTTGGATGTTTACGAAAATCAAAACTACTTCAGAGGATCGATCGAATTGCTCCTCAAACTCGTGTCCGAACCCCGAAAATAATTTCCCGAAAGCTTTCTCCACGGTACTTTCCCAACAGTGCGATTTTTCCGGATTCTCAGGTTCGAGCTTTTGACCGTCAAATTGGGTCATAGCTTTCGACCGTTTGAAATTAATTTTATGTTAATTACTCCTCATTATCATTTGAAATAGTTTTAGGAGTGTGTTTTTTGTCTCCCAATTTGAAAAGTATTATTGTCCTTGTGCATAATTTCTGTCCGCTCTCTTCGTTCTCATAATACAACTTCATTTCCGGTTCTCTCGTTGGAAAAACAGTACGGTATTCGCAGAACAAAAGAAAACAATGACTCTTTTTGCCGGGTACAATTACGTTTTCTTACCATTCGGCGTGTTAATACTTATTTAATTACGGAACTATGTGGTGAAGAATTCAAAATTGAGTACCGAGTATCGTTACATGTTAAAATGAAGAGTTGGTAGTGCGACGAAGTACCGAAAAAATCGCGGGTACTCGCTCCGAAGATTATCTCCAAGGATGAACCAAAGGCAAACTTTTTATTGATCGCCTAAATAAGTCTGACATTTTATGTGCCCTCTCTTCACACTACAACACTAATTGGATTAGTGTGAATGAACCAGGTTGAAATTGTTCGGGTCGTCGAAGTGTCCAAAATTTCGGGTGTAAAACCACAAAGCGTTTCGCAACTACAAATGTCTTTTTTTAATGTCCAACTCCGAACTTCAATAAATTAAATCGCACCAATTTGAGAATACTTATTACTGACCTTTAGTGACCGTCTCTCATGTATTAGTTCCTGAAATAATTGTTCAACATTACAACAATGAGTTCTTAGCGGTACATAGGAAGTACTGAACGGCATTCCAATTAATCATTAATATTTTGGTGAGTAACAGATTCTAATAATTTAATGATTTATTATTTAAACTAAAGTAATTGTGCGTAGTTTTTTTTTATTTTGTACAACCTTTATTTAGGTATTATATATATTTATTTACTCTACCATTTATATGTCAATATTTAAAATGAAAAAATTATAATGACAGAAAAATAATAATACAAATAAAAAGAGATAAAAATTGTAAAAAAAATAAATATTAATAATGGGAATATTTATCACCCAAATAACCTCTGAAACAACACAAATTTAATGTAATATTAATAAGAAATTATTCGCATAAATAACACGGAATATTGAATCATGCGGAATAACATATGTTTATTACATAATGTACATAGTTTCCCAGTTAAGTTAATGATTACACCATTGAGTACGATTACTACAATCATACATAGAGAAGGGATTCATGTTTGCTTGGATTGTTTGGATAAAATCACGTTCAAATGTCAAACAAAATGTGTAGTAACAATGAAGTCGGTTCAGTGCAAGTGTTGCGGGCATTGTAATTTTGCTGGGCGAAATAAAAATTTCAAAATTGTAATTGAAATTGAAACTTGTTGAGTTAGCTTGTAAACTTTATTATTAAGCACGTTTTATGAAGCCCTTTAAGAAAACTTTAACTCGAGATTGTTTAGTTATGAAATTAAAATACCAATCTCCTTCCACGTTTTTAAATTTCCTACGTACCACAAAATTTTTTGTTATATTTTTAAATTTAAGGGAAAAATAACTAACAATATAAGTGAAATTAACAACGTGTAAATTTAAGAGATTCAGTTATTAAGGCTTTCTGTACTTAAGTTCTCTGTCCTATTGTAATCGATTTTCTTTATCTGCTTGCCTTTGTCTTCCTCTACGTGTTTCCTCTTTGGCGTTTACGGTTCCTTAAGCATCCCACCATAAATAATTCTTAATATAAGCACTAAATACTGTTCGCCGAGCCTAATATTATAATTTTTTATCAGCAAAGTTGTTCATTAGGTAGCTTTCCTGCTAATTAGCTCAGTAGTTTGTACATCAACTACTTAGAGCAGGAAACAGATTAATAAGAAACGCGTCTGCTAGAGCTAACATTGAATACCTCGAACATCAGTGAAACTATTCGGACGAAGACGGGAACCTAGTCATTTTGACAGAAGAATTTGGCCCTTGGCAAACACTCCTAGCACCTTCTTACACGTGTAAATCAATCAATTACAAATACATTCGACCGCAATCCAAAAGTAATAATAACAGTAATAAGTATTTGATCCGAAAATTACGACCGTGTCGTTTATCATTACTTCTGTTCAGTGTCAAGGTGGAATTTGATTATAATTACGGGTTCGACCTAAAATCAACTTAAAAATAAAATTTAGCGGAATTTATCACTTCGAAAAAATGACACAAATTCTCCTGTAATAAGTTATCAATGATGGTTTTTTCACAACACGCATGTCAAAATTTTATTTTGACCGCTACTTCATATTTACTGCAAGTTAAGCGTGTTATTTCCACTCATGTAACTTTTTCCACAATATAAAAATCTTCCTGTACTAGAAAGCTATATGTATATGCTATATGGTGGGTTAACGCCTGGTTATTAATTATTATGCGTCATTATACTTTGACGATTCAACGACGTTTCAGACATGTACCGGATCGTTTACGAATAGGCAGAAGATATAATAGACAGTAGATTTCATAAGAGAACATATATATCGTTATTGGTATTTTATTCTGGATGATTGGACGAAGTATTTTTTTGCTTTTAGAAACAGTATGACATGTTCAAATCAAATTGCAACGCTAATAAATTATTTAATGTATATTATTAATGTAGTATTAGGAGTAAAACACGTCGCAGTATTTCTCAAATTGTCTCGTTAATAACTTCAGGTACACGTCTAGCATTGGCGACAGCGTCACCCAGTTCGGTAACAATTTTAACACCACTAGAAAATTATGATAGAACTCTTGAGAATTACAATTGAGAGTATCGAATGACTTGTGACATTTTTTAAATTACGCGTCTGCAAAGTGAAAAAAAAAATGAAAAAAAATAAATTTCCGTTATGGCCCGTTAAATGGCGTTCTCCTGCCACGGCGTCAGCAAACCCCTCGCTTTAAAAAGTTGAGAAAGTTGAGAAAGTGAAATATTAGGGCGTTAATCAGACCACAGTCGGGGATGACATTCTCGCGTAAGGGATGTACATATTTTGACAGAGAGTTCCGTGTGTTCTAACCCCGAGTTCCGTCCCCAAAACTGGAAATCTTGTTTGAATTGATCAAGTTCTCGTGGTGTCTGAACTCAATCGCTTCGGAAATTTGGTGAAATCGTCTCAGATTTCCTAAAGGGGAACCGTCAAAGCATGTTAAATAGTAATTGCGGTAATTTTGTGAACGTTATCACGTGTACATTTAGCTAAATGTACACGTTTCTCGTTGGACGACCGTCGTCGAGAGGAGAGGGAAAATCGACTTGCCTTTATAAACCCAATAACGGCAAATGTATTATTAATTCTAGCAAATGATCGGAGCCGTGAGGAGACGTCCCTCCCGCATTGTCCGCAATACCAAAAACAATAGCAAAATTTACTTTCTACTGCGGTAGCCGGACATTTTTCCATTAAACGTGAAACAGTAAAATGTTCGAGAAAAACCAGACGAACGAATCGTCTAAAAGTCTTGCCTTCGTTAAATCACTCAGCGATGAAACATCAATCAACGGTTACCGGTACTATTAACACAGCCGACTTTATTTTACCCAATTTATCTAGTCTTACTAGCAGCCTACTTATTTAGCCTACAATCTAGCCTCTAACTAGCCGCCACTTATTTTAAATTGATTAAAAATAATAGGAAAGTAATCACGAAAATGTAGGCTCCGAAATATATATATCTAATTTTCTACTATATATAAGCCGTTAACCGTTCCAAAAAGAAAGAAATTATAAAATTCCTCATACGAAAAAATTATTACTATTATGTATTCATAACATTATTAAAATAACCGGAAATTAAAATGTTTTAAATTGACAATAAACTTCGCTTCGGACGTAATACAGTAATTAAAGTCTCCTTGTCATCTTATTCAAATTGAATTCTAAAATTGCAACATTCAGTTAGCTTATTAATATTATTTCAATCAGTCAATCAATCAATCAATCAATAACAAATTTTATTGCTTCATTTGGGTCTGTACCGTCGCACCAATCGGACTGTCACTGCCAAGCCCACTCTCTTGCCTTGCCCTATAAAAATTCCGTCTTTCATTCATCTCTCTGAAAAAGTTGTTGTCTAACTGTAGGAAAATAGTAGGTGGCACAAAGAGGAAAATAAAATAAAATACGAGGTGTAATAGATTCCGTAGCAAATAATATATATTTATATATATAGAAGAATAGCATTCAATTCCGAGTCTCCCGTAGTGTGGCCGGCTTTCCACGCAAAAATAATGTTCAGTACCCTCGATTGGCATCCCGCAGAGAACGCATCTAAATTAATTTTACAGTTCTACGTTCACCATCTAATGTTTATGTTCTCTATTTGGAACAAGAACCCTTGTTTACCCATCGGTTCATTGTTAAACGGAACAATATTTTTCCAAACAATAGACTCGGAGACAAGTAACTGAACTCAAGTTTTAGAGTGTCTCGCCGTATCTATCTTCCTTATTTCATCTACACCGATTGTATACACTACATTATTTAGGTGTAACGAACTTATATGCGAATAAATAATTAATTACATTTTTCGGAAACATTGTAGTGCTCTGTAGGGACCGTTCCGCAACAAGAAAATTAAAATCTTAAAAGGCAGCAATGGAGTTTCGAGTGAGTGTATCCCATTTCGTTCAATAAATATTAGATACGACTTGTCTTACACACAGCACAAAGAAAAAATAGACATCTTCGTGAGCCCCCCAAACCACGTTTAAAACTTCTGATTCCACGAAACCCTCCAGCGATATGATTGATTTAAATTCGTTGGTTCCGGAGTTTCAAAGTTGTTTCTCTGCTACCTGTTACCTTGCAGTTCTAGTGTCTGCTACGTTCTTTGCATGGCTAACACTGAATTTTTATAATACTGCACATCCAACCAACGGGTGATTCTTTGTTATTTCGACGAACAAAATTTAAATTTTCAATTTACAGGTAAAAAGTACCAGTGAGTTGTAAGTGGTGAAGTTCCTTGATTCCATTCTGTTTTTCCTTTCATTCTTCCACGAGTTCCTGTTTCTTCCACTTACGGAACATCCCCTGAGCACTTTACTTCTAAAACTCTTCTGTCTCGTGTTTCTTCCTGGTTTATTCTCAATTTCCGGACATTCTCGTTAACTTAAGCCAACCACAACTTGATCCGCTTTTTCCATGTTAGAATTTCAATAACTTGTTGGATGGCCCAGTAAAGTCCATGCTAATACAATTCCGCTTCTCTGAGCGCTCTCTCTCTCTCTTTCTCTCTCTCGTAATATATTTTATTTCGTGGAAATTCAGGGAACTCTCATCGTAAAAAAAATTGAAAAATTACAACACGAAGAACTTCAAGTAGAAAGTAAAAAGTGATGGAACTGAACTCTTTCGGTTTCATGTAATAAAATCATTTCTATTAAGACGCCGAGGTCAAGACGGTCACTTTTAGTAGACAATTGGTATTTGACGTACCTCCGCTATCATTTACATTACCCACTTTCGAGAAAACTGTTGCTTGACATGCTTGCCTTTCAAAAAGAAAGACACATTTAAGCCTATTAAGTAGTTGAACACAACCAAAGACACATCGCATCAACTCTAAGTGGATTGTCTAGAAAAATTAAGTTTCGACCAAAATGGCGTCAACGTCAGCACAACAACACACAATGTAGAGTGTCCACGAATGTGTGTAACACTCGGTCGTCGAAGAAATTCGTCGAACGACTCCTCATAAACGCTTTAAACTTGTAGTGATGTTCCCTGCACTTATAAATTAATAAAATAGTTTATATGAAATGAGGCAGTAATACTATTTTATGGCTCTCTCGAAATCACATTACACCGAGAGAAATTTCTACATTTTTCATATGGAACTCCCTACGAATAGAAACACTAGAAAAAATTTTAATTGGCAATATTGCTTATGTACTCGATACTTTTCGTATTTTTAACAACAGTAAAAATGTTTTCCCACCGAACTTATTTGCCGTACAACTGTACAGTGATTTCACGCAAAGGGGGATGAATCGACGGTTATTTTCAACTTCTTTGAGTTGTTTTCCCGTTGAGTACTTTTCTTCCAATACAATTTCACTGCTTATAGAAACTCGCAGAGAAACTCGTTGAACGAATTGCCGGGTATTTTTCTGACATCAATTTCTATTCCGTATTTTGAACTTCATGAACTTCATTCCCGTCTCTATTTGTGAATAAAACATCAATCTCTGAGGAGTGATCTTCAAAAGCGATCTCCGAATTTTCTTCCTGATCTTAGGAATCGTAGATTAAATCATAACAGAACGAGTAATACTTTTAGTTTAGAGTTTTATTATTGGGTTTAAACATCGTCTATTTCACATCTCACTTTATATTATCAGTTTAATATTAAAAAAGTTGGCCAATGAACTGGGTATTTCGCTAATGTTAGCGATTGAAGTGTAATGTCTTTTTCCGCTTTAAAAAAGTTTTTAAATTAATGTAGTTTGCAAGGTAATCAATAAGTTTATGTCTATTGATCTGGTAGCGATTAATAAGGTTAAAGGAAACAAAAGAGAGCGTTCAAGATCTCGAAAACAACACATTGAACAGTACCTGATGAGAAGTATCTAACGTGCCCCCCACCTGGTGTTATTTTATGGCAGTTAATTTGTACGGATGGTGGGCCTTTGACAAACGGCAATCCGGTCAACTCTTTTATTAATGCAACCCAATAAAGTATATAACCAAAATCAATAAATAAAAAACAACACGTCTCGAGTTTCCAAAGTGCTTCTGGCGGTTCTTGCTCGAACAGTCTCGAGGAAGGTGAAAACTTGTCTTCGATGGCACGAAGAAGCACCAGAATCTACGAACACAATAAGTTAGGAAAAGCTCAGAAAAGAGAGGAAGAAATGATGGATCAGAAAACCTACGAGAGATCAAAACTGCTTCCTCACCAACCCATAGACGATCATCCTACATTCTGAGACATTTCATGTCCCAGTGACGTGAATAGGAACACGTTAACAGTCCAAACTGGAGGATTGAATTTGAGTGGCACGACGCTTGACCCCTTCGTTCCTGGTACTTGTTACCATCCTCATCAACAAGAGAGAAAGACCAAGACCCGAATTTTGATAATAATAATACTTCTGATGATGATTGATCACATTAAAAAGGAATCAAACTCATCGCCTCGTGACACTCCACCGAGAGGAAACCGTCTCCGGTGCCCAGTTTCTTGGCTGCACCAGCGTTCCACAAGAAATTCTCCTCCGAGAAAGAAAATAAAAAGATGGCGCACTCGATAAACTCTGATCTTCTCGACCAAGTTTTCTTTGTAGCTGTCAACCGAAGGAACTCTTTAACAGTTCCCTGTACGAAAAACCGGGTCCTTAATCAGTCAATGACCCTGACTCAGACGTAACTTTAATCACAGGTTGATCAAGAATTTTCTACTTCGTCCGACAATCACACTCGCCAACGAGCAACTCTCACTACAATTTTTGATAGTTTTTTTCTTTTTCTCTCGACTGTCTCTTTCAAAAACACCTGTACCTTTGTTTGCTTAGGAATTGACTATCGAAAATTCATTGAAGGTGTGCTCCCATTGCAAAGTTCATTGCAGACTTTTATTACGAACTTAAAAATTATTAAAATTGATATTTTTTATTGCCTCGCATGAAGTTCTATTTATACTTCCATAACATTTTTATGTATGTTCCGATTCGAAGCAGAAGACATCTCTAAGTAAAATTAACGTATTACTTCCTCTCGGCTGACCTTAAGTTATAAATTAATAAAATTACATAAGTTACGGTTTTAATAATTATCCTGCTTTTCATCTTTGTTTATTGGCGACCTTCTTCATCGCCAGTTGCTTGAGACCTCCTGTAACTTCACAGTTCACCTTAACTAATTTATCGAAAGGTTTTCATCAGACCTTAATAATTAAATCTAAATTTGCTAAATTCATTTTGAAAACATCAAAGATGAGATTTGAAAGTTTGAAATGAACAGCCTTGAAGATGTAGAAAAGTCGAGACGTCAAGTGTGGGCAACCTTTTGAACTTCCTTTTAAATAATGAGGAAAACTCACACATAAAAGAATCGTACTCCGCGTTGGTTTATTACTGAGAACCTTTGTAGAAGCACATCGACTAATAAAATTAAATTTATATATACATATTTATGTTATACAGATTTTATTTGCGAGACATAAATTTAAATTCCGACGTTTCAGTCGAGTGTATAAGGAAAAAATTTTGACTTTCTTAATAACCGACCTTATTAGTTTAGACATGTACGTAACATTTCAGTGAATGTATTTTGTTATTGAAACAACAACAACACATAGAAATTAGACGTCCTGCACCCGATTTGGAATATTAATTACTAATAAATAACATTTCGAATGAATTTCAGTAAGAAAGAGAAATATGGTGGATTGGAATGACCGGCAAACGCCATCTGGAGCCTCAACCGAAAAAATTTCATTTCTACCTGCTCAACTCAGGTACGCCATCTGAATACAAACGTACAAAACAACGAGTGCACCCTACCTCAGGTATAAAATTCACATTGGGTGAGAACAGGTTTTCCCAGGTACTGGAACTTACCAAAGGTGTGCTGCTCTCTACACCGGAGTTACCAAATCTTCCGCGTAGGACGATCTCAGTGTTATTTCCTCCACTTCGAATACAAAACAAAATAAAATTACTTTTGCTTACCTGCAAAGAAAAAGAAAAGAATTTTGAGTTTGACTCATTAGCCGGACATAAACTTCGGACTTCACATTCGTTTACGCGTAATTAAACAAGGTTAACAAACGAATGTCCAGGGTATTTTAATTAAGCGGGTTAAGAAAGTTAATGGACGATGAGGAAGAGAGTCAACCGAGAGGCTGTAAAAGACATGGAAGTAGAGATGGAGAGGAAAAAAACTCCCCACACGTCCAAGCACTGACGGCGACCTTCACAAGCACCACCTTAGAAGGCAAGTGCAGAAGACAGTCCACCACACCTTCTCCTCATCGTCTGGTGGCGACCAGTACAAGAAAATTTGACTTAGTCAGAGGGTGGCAAAAAGTCAAGAAGACAGCAACTCGGTTTGAGTCACCCTGTTACTTTGTCACGTCAATGATCTATGGTTATCACCATCAGGGTCGTCGTCGCCGCCGTCTTCTTCCACTTCACAATTTCTACCAGCGTCTTCGTCATTAGATTTTTATTCAGAAAAAAAAACTCCATGGCGTCAGAGCCATCTTCTTCGGCATTCGGTTCCTCCAGTCGCGTCTGTGAATTCACCATTATTCAACTTCCGGCATCATTACTATTTTTATTCATTCTCATTTCGATTGTTCCCGTTCTATTTTTCCCTCAGAAAGGCCGCTCTATGACTCTCCTATAAATAATCTGGACTCGCTATGTATTCCTTTTGAACAATTTTAATTAACTAGTTTTTGTAATTACCACTCGAATGACGTACTCCTCACACGGTCGACTCCGTAACTTAAACGGTCGTTTAATTTTCGTCTTCTTATTCCGCTTGCACGGCCCAAAGAGTACTTCCCATCGGTTTTATTACTCCTTCACTTACTGAGTAGATTTACACGATCAAACTTTGGTAGGATGTTGTAATTTATAAATGACGTGCAGTTGGAGAAATTCTACAAGAGAAACCATTCGCGCGAAACCACAAGGAACGAACCTTCGAGGAACAATGCACCTGTCGGTTGTTTCACAAGAAGGTGCGATTGTCTTGATGAATCCGGGAAGAATCCCATGAGTTTTTTGGAAGATGAAATTACTAGGTCCAGGGAAAAATAAATGGGAATTGTAGCGGTCTTGTGTGTAGTTTTGTACCGTGGGAGATGTCCAGCCGTCGTGGAGTGCAGTGTGAAATTAAAGGTAGAGAGTTTGTACCTGGTTGAATGACTAGACCGTTGTCTACTCTATATCGGCTATGTATACCAAAAAATATTAAACGCTGCTACGTAAGGTAATACAAATTAATAAATATTTTTCATAAGTAAATAGAACTATAGTAAAATACCTTTGTTTACTTAATCTACATAAGCAATTTTGTATAATATCAATTACCTTACAGTGAATCAAATATTATTTATTATTCATTCAATAAAGTAATGCTCTACGAAACATAACCTACCTAAACAAATAAACTTTTATTTACGGTCATATATGTATACAAAACGCGTACAAAAAGTCTAAGCCTACAGTCGTGATCACTTAACGAAGTAAACCATATGTAGTTTGCGCTGCGTATTTACTGGTAAACAAATGATTTAGTAATTTATTTAAGCTCAGATACATAACATGCAGCCTACATAAATACTATTTTTTTAATATAACTTATTTATTTGTAATAATTATTGCAATACATTTATTACAGATTCTAACAGGCCATAAGCCTCGTGTCACAACCACTGTACATTTATGTATTACTTAAAAAGAGTATATACATGTATATACTCACATGAAGATAGATACACGTAAATACATACACATATACATAGGTAACATAAATACTATTAGTGACTTTTTCTAGTGTCACTAAAAAATTACAACCAAGGGCTGACCAATTTGTCACAAATGTTGTATACATGCCAAGACTCCGATCAGTACATTACCACATTAGTTATGTTCCACATAAACTTTACATCCTCCGCCTCGTTTAATACGACATATAAATTCTTTAGCAGTACCAAACTAAACTAATAGCATACGTAAAGGTTATATTTTTTATAAAACGTTTATGTACTGGTTTATGTATGACCGTTTAATTTCACTTTTTTATACACAAATAAACGGATTAGATGAGATACACTGAGTTACGTTTATTACTTCTATTCCTCAACTTTCGTGGGAACACATTTTTAAGTAGAAAATGCTTAGAATTCCCCTACTAACCCGTTCGATATTAATGTACTCGTCGTTGGAGTTTGTAGATTTAAGCAGGATCTTCTTAAGCAGTAATGAGTAATTTATGCAGTAACCACATGCAGTGACATAAATCATCATCGCCTCGTATATAAATCATTACAACCTTTATTTTTAACTAAAATGAAAAATAATAAAAGCAGAATACCTGTAAGGTAGTGACACTTATTAACAGGTTCCCAACCACTTTCTTAAACCCGGAGAAAGAAAATCGTGAGTGGAATCGAATTGGCGAAAAATAGAAAGTACAATTCGAATTTGAATGTGACAGTAGACAAATTGAGAGGTTCCGGGAGGAGAAAGAAAAAGGGTGTGTTAACTCGACTGTCATACATTTAAATCATGTAATAACATCCTTGGGCTTCAGTAAAATGTTTTTTACGCAAGAGAGAGCCAATTTCCTAGTTGTAGTTTCTAACCACAGCAAGTGTACACAACAAGAACCAAGTACTCAATCCGCCACTAGTGCAACGGATAATAAAAAAATTAAGTAGTTCTTTATTCTTATGCAGCTGAATACAATTTCTCTACTTCTCATTCAGTTCGTGTAGTCAAATTCACAAAAATTTGGCGAATAACACCGAATAAACGTTTTTGTTCTGGAACTTTCTTGTCTTTTCAGAGCTTTCGGTTCAGCAAAGCTGTAGGATGTTTATCCGCTTACGGCGGTTAAGTAAGTTAAACGGCAGTTTACAAAATGAAATACTTGAGCCGTCGCCTCAGCAAACAAAGAAGACTACGTGATCCGAGACGTGTGGACCGACCCACTTACTTTTTGTCATAAAAATGTCGTGAATGGAAAACGAAAGGTTGTTCCCGGCAAAAACGATTTTCGTGACTTAAGGTCTAGGTAGGCCGGACAGGCAGGTCCCAAAAGTTTCCAGCAACTCAAAGTCTCCGGAATGAGGAAACAGTGTCGCACAAGGCAACCACAAAGTACTATACTTTAATTGTATTTAATTACTGTTGTCTTCTTTTTTTTACAGCCGACCTCCCTGGTCGAAATGAGTTTTCCACTTTCTTCTGGACAGAATCTCAGTAATTAGACAAAATCTGATTAAGTCCGAAATGGGTTCCTCTGACGTTTTGGATTTATGATGGCCACAGCTAATTATACTTTTTTTAGTTTTTTTAATAGCAAACGAGTGAAGTTCCTCATCACCTGGGCATAAGCTCAGGTGTTGATTCGGGGCATTCCGCCAGATAAATCCACCCTCGTTTGAAATGAGAAAAACTCAGTTGAGAAGAACACAACACGGGTGTCTTGATATATTGCTGCATTTATTAAATCATTTACATTAACGTTGTTATATTATGTACAATATTTATTAATATAAGAGAAAATTTATTATTTTTAATAAAAGATAATCAGGTTTTTATGCCATGTCACTTAGTGTATGCGCCGTGACTTGAATGCTAGCGCTTTAATCATTTTATAAAATGAATAATATTTATAAAATGTATAAAATTTCTTATTACAAATATATAAATTTGTTTTCTTGTATAAAAGAATGCCTTATAATAAATAACAGGAGCGGTTCGATACAAACTATAATTCAATAATTGAAGTTTGGCAAAATATCAAAAAGCAATTCTGAATAGTTTTGTATGATTTTATTCGTAACAGAACAGCCTATGTAAGATGTAAATCGGATTTAGTTCGACGCCATTGAAAATTATGTAATTCTATTCGGTGAGTAAGTCTTATTATATAAAATGGTGTTGTCGATTTAATCTTGGACCATCAATGCACCGCTAATGTTCGATCATTTAAAATTTACAATAGAATTTGGCACGAGTCAATCGCAAAAAGTATTAAGATTCTCTCCCTAATGGAAGTTATTTAACTAATAGTTCAATTTGATATTCGATTCCATAGCCTCAAGATTTTGTCAGGTTTCAAGCGATTTCGCACAATGCCCGTCATTTTTTCGCCTTTGTCATCCGCGCTGCCCTCTTACTGCACGACTTACACCAAGTTGAACCGTCGGTCAAAGTGGTTTAGATAGTTCAACATGACAAGTCCGATATTTAAGACAAGACTCGTAAATTTCATAAGTCATCTTAACGACTTCCCGTCAGGTTAAATGATTTCTTAAAACTTGAAATGGAAAATGCAAGTCGGAAGTGATTTCTTATCATTCGTTAAATCTCTCAATGTATTTTCCACACTAAAAAACCTATACTACGTGGTTTCTCTGTTTATCTCAAACTCATTTGTCTATTGAGTGGGAGTGTCAATTATTCGTGTACTCTATATGGAGTAAATGAACTTAAATTAATTCTTCCCGGTCAATTGCCTCTTCACAAGCCGGCCACAAATTAAAAACGATTGAAGTGAATAAATTACAACCATTTAAACTGACAAAAATAAACAGTTGGTGAAGGATATGAAACAAAAATTTACAACGTGCCATGTTTGAGAAGGGGTACAAAATACAGTTCTAGGGGACTTCTACGAGAACAAAAAGCACAACTATTCATCTTAAAGAAAAAGAAGGTACAGTTTTAATCGCAGATTTTGGATTAATACAGGTGGATTACACGTAGAGATAGATAATAATTAATATTTTTAATCTTAAAAAAATAGACACAAACTACCAACATCCCACAAGGCTGCTACAAAAGATTATGTGGCTCAGTAAAATACAGAACAGAGTTTGTCTTTAACGACCAAAAGGTATGAATAAACAGAACGCGAGGAGATAAAATTTTTAGCAAATAATAGCACTTATATAAGAATAAGTTCTACAAATTATCCTCTCATGGGACACAAAAATGCAATGATTTTTTAGTACACCGTTCCGTACAAGACAAACACAAATTTACCATCTGAATCAAGAACTCGCAATCAATAATATTTCGAATCAAAAACTATTTTTCACAAACTATTTGACCGCTCAAATATTTTTTAAAATAGCTTACGTTTTAAACAACCGAAGGGAGCGGATATCCCAACCGAATTGAATCCCACGGGATGAAAGCAACAGTGGATAGTAATTAATAATTCCACTACTAATTTAAAACTAAAACTCCGGCTCGGGTATTATTAATCCATTCCAACATTTTCCCACCCATATAGTCCCTTGAGAAAATGAGGATGGACCTACAAGTGTATATACATATATAAAAAACAGCGTAATTTTTAAACGTTTAATTTTTAATGAACTAATTTCCTAGCACAAACGATTAATTCGCCATAAAGCGTTGTTCATCTGGTCGAGCTTAAGCGAAATTGCCAAGTCTACGAGTGCACTAGAAAAAAAAGAGGAAAACGCAATTAACCGGCAGTGAATTAAAATATTAAATCACAAATCTTAAAATTTGCACACTGCGAAAGGTCAAGTTCATTCAATGGATTTCTGTGAAACTTTTCAACTTGAAACAATTGCGAAATGCGGAGTGTCTGTGGTTCGAGACAAAGTTCTACAACTGCAGTATCATTGACAGTTAACCTTTTAGAGAATACTAAAAATTCTACTGCCTGAGCAGAGCGGTTAATTTCAAAATGACCTGCAGTGAAAAAATTTTTCAGCATAAAACTTTACCGGTACTTAAGTTTAATGGAATGAAAGAAAGCCAACTACAAACTCACTATGTTTACCTTGTTTAAACTCATCTACCACTGCAACCAAATGTAAGACTATAATTATAAACAAATATTAGATAGGTTTTCTATATAGTTTCGGTGTAGAGTTGCTGTCGCTACATTTCGATAGGCAGTACACGGACTCCCAAAACAACCGACTGTACCGGATTTTAAAGTCACCGTCTCGCACATTATTTTACACTGAAACGTGACCATAATTTTTCAAAACGTCCCAAAGTCAATATAAGGAACAGGCATTTCCATAAAAAAATAATTCAATAACTTAAAACGGGTGTGAAAAATTCAAAGTAACTTCCGCACTTTGAAAGCAATTTCAGTATATAAAAGCTTTTCCCCGCACTGTATAATTGGGAAATATATCACGCACTCCCGTGCATTTCAAGGAAACTCGACAACCACAGATCTGAAACTTTACGAAGATGACGAACGAATCACGTTGTTGGAGAACTGATTTTTTTTATACCCGAAAGGTGAATAACCAATCGACAGGTGTGACACCTGAACAGAACATCTTGTGAATTACGTTCCGTTCGACTTGTAAACTCCCATATTTCTGAATAATTTTTTGTTCAGGTAGAATTCAACGTGTCGGGGAGTACAAATCAATAGTCGAAAACCCGATGACAATGGTTGAAGTTTCTACATACGATTTATACACTCCGTACTGATTTCAATAACTCGTATAACATTATATTATTGTTTAGGAATATTTCTACTAAGATGTGTACAATTTAACTGTCGAGTAAAAATTTTCAAGCCAACAAACGCACACGAATAGTTTCACAATGGCGAATGACAATGTTCACAGCAATCTACAGGAAATAAAGGAGAGCATTCACTTCGGTGAACAATAAAAAACTCTTTTGTCTATAAAGAGGATTTCTTCAAGTGGGGATGAATCTAAATCGTAAAAAAAGCTTTTGGCTCAATTTAAAAATGGCTTTTGATCCATTCAGCCTTATTTCTGTCATATTCGAAAAATTCTCCAGAAGAAGCAATTTTCAATTGCAATTGCCTGCTATAAATCTCATCCCTTAAAGTTTAAAATACGGCTACTGCGAGTTTATTCCTGTATGGTAGTTGAGATACCCATAAAATCAAATCCGTAAAGATTTGCGAAGTGAATTAACGCGGGTACGATTTGAAATGATAATGAAGATTCTCTACTTGTTGGGGTATTGTGGCGAATAATCCGGTGGTTCGTTAGAAAGTAGAGGAACGGATGAATAGCACAAGTACGAAAAAACCTTAACATTAATAATTAATGTTAACGAGGTAAATTACTACTGATGAATGAATAACAGTGTTTAGAGTTTTTGACAATAAGTACCTGAATGGTGGCCTCTAGCATTCGTGTAGTAAATTTGAATACTCAAAAAACGTAGAGAATACAAATGTAGGAACATATTCGGTCAGTTTATTAACGCCCTCGTTAATTTTTTCCAGGTCATTCAGCTCATTCCGAATTCACAGCCTTTAGACATCCATCCACGAGAGACAACAACGAAAAACTCGTATTTCTCCATTCTTCACCAATAATAGTTTGAAGTTGACCGTCCAACCTAAGACACCGGAGAAATCTTAACTGCCGCATAACTTATTCTTGCGAAGTTTTCAAGTTACAACACCGCACTGGTAACAAAGATGGTTAAACTGGTGTACTTGCGATTTCAACTCATCTAACTGGATAGTTCGTTAAATCATTTCAGGTGGTGATGCCTTTACTAGGGTATTGCGGAACACTTACTAACATGCTGACAGCAGAAAAATACATAAAGACAAGGTGGAACGGAAAAATCGGTTGCAGCTGCATTTGTAATATCTATATAACAACATTTATAAATGTAAATGTGGCAAGCTTTCATTACAAAAGTTGCTGAATTTCAAATTATTTCCATATTTCCCAACCAAGAATACATAAATCATTATTATTGAAATCAATAAGCTTTGGGTAAATTTTATTTCAGGTGTACGTTCTTACATTACATTCTCCAATCCAATCATCATACTGATGCTCTATTCTGTTATACTAAAAACAATATACATCGCCACAAAATAAATTCCTTTCTCAACTCCAGAAAGGTTGAGTGAATTCAAACCGATCTTAAACAGGTACACCGACTGCCCGTTAAATAGTGGGTGGTTTATTAAAACTAGTTACTAAGAGCGAGACAAAACTTTAAATATTAATAGTATATTCCACGAAAGATCAAGATCTAACCGCATGAAACAGGAGAAGCACCGATGAAAACGAAAACAAATTACGATGCTAAGATAATGTGGTTTATGTTGATCTGGCCGAACCACCGAAAAAAAAAAAAATTTTCATCTGATCTCCAGTGATGTGAGAACGTAAAGAAATCGTCGAAGATGCTGCGATTCAATTCAGAATGCATCGTACACGTAATAATTGAAAATAAAAAACGAACCCATAAAAATATAAATCAATTTTTAGCTTGGCAAGAATCGAACTGAAAAAAAAACTGAATGAGAAAAGATGAGAATCAAAAAGTCGATGCCCGAAAATAATTGATATTGTCTATTTAATTCGAAATAAATAATGGCGACGGTTCGAGAAGTTTCTAATAGAATTCACAGTCAAACAGACGAATTTTTCTAATCTTGTAGCTCACGAGGTGAAAACAGAAGAATGCAAGTTATGAAACTATGGTTGTGGGTAGTAAAACCTCCTTAGCGCACTTCCAAAAATTTCACCATGGCACAACAGTAAAATCGTGTTTTAAAAAAATAAAATAAAAAATAATTTTTTTTTAAGAAAACAGGAGGTGTGTCAGTCACGCTTTTCTTACTTGGCCAAATTCGACGAAACTTTAAAAACCGACACGATGAGAGGACTTAAACAGTGTGTTTACTTCTTAAAAGTAATGAAGTAGTTTAAGAGCAGTAACTGGAGTCGGTAGACATTTCCTTGACCATTGTGAAATGTTCTCCTGCAAGGCTGTGACCGAAACTCAGTAACTTTTGTGGAGTACCAAAGTCTCACTACCTGCTCACTACCACCCGGATGAGAATTCTCGAGAAGTAAAAATTTGAGTGTTTAAAAAACTACTGTCAGATTTCAATAATTTATGTTTGAATTAATTACAAGTGAAATAATTGTGAACGGTGTGAAATATTCTATATTTCCCTTCTCATAATGTATATTATTGTATTAGTTTCGATTTGTTTTATAACTCAACTATTTTCACACCCTCATTCTCATTTCTTTGGTGTGTGCTTTAGCTCCTTAACTATAACTATCTTTTAAAAGTTACACGCATTCATTAAAGCTTAATTATTTTTGCATTTAAGTTCTTCAGTAACTTACTAATATAAAAAAAATTCCTCAATTTCACAAGGGACTTCTTACATCTCGGTGTTAGTACTTAGCTGCCTCGCAATTTATCATTTCCACTATCGGAAGCGTTTCATTCCGTGTTTGAAATTCTTAACTCGAGGTCGGGAAACTCCCTTAAAACTTAAAAATTTTGAAATATCAGTAACTATTCCCCCGGAAAGTTGGTTCCGAGTTTCTTTGACGTACCCCGTGCTTAACCACCAGTTTAATCCCTCCGGTTTAGGGAAGACAGAGCTTGGGGCTATCGAATGATAAACCAATATCGAGACACCCAACCTTTCGGATAAACTTTCAAATTATACCGGGAGTTCCGACCCTTTTTTTGTTTTATCTGTGACGCATGTTCTCCACGAACACAATTTCAGGCTCATCCTCGACTTCTCTCCCTCTCTCTCTCTCTCAATTGCTAATCGTTTGAAAACAGATTCAACATTTTCACGTTTTCGACATATATAAAAAAACACAAAATTGGAAAAGAGAATTCTGATAAAACAAAATTCCTGAAAAAAAAATACTTAGTCAAGGTGAATCAATTTTTCTGTAAGCCCGAAAACAGGTTTTTTTTATTATTCTACAAAACGGGTAATAATCCATTGGAATGCTGGACTTCGCTGGGTACCTGTATAAGCGTTTGTGTGGTAAAGCGCACTCAAAGTACCTCTGAGTCAGAGACTCTCTCATGCGACAGTAAAACAACGCTGTAAAGTTATTTTTTACTGTCTTGCAGCACCCGAAAGAAATCTCTCTCGATTTATTTAAGAATGAGAGGAGTCAGGCACATGCTGGCGCGTACCCAGCCTACCACTGGTTTACCGTCATGAATAATTGGAGTCGTGCAGCCTTCGCTTTGTCTTCCCTACATCGTCCACTATTCATGTACGTATGACCCATTTGTACGGAGAATTCAAAACTTTCAATTTCAAGCCAGTCACACACACACACACACACACACACACACACACATACACACACACATACATACACACTCAGATACTTCTCTTTCTGTTGTTTCAAATCAATGAATTTCTTGATCAAATATTTGACGAAGGGAGAATCCTTTTGAAATGCCTAGACAACTCGAGAAAATACACTCGTGTGCTCCCTTCAGAATTCTTTTAACGTATCATGGTTAAAATGCCTTCTAGACACGGTTACAAACAGCTCAATAGTCAAGCTTTGATGACGCAAAACTTGAAATGCCCTAACCATAAGTGCAACTCAAGGGTTGCTACGAGTAAGAGCCGACTGATCAAGGGTGGAATGTCAAATTTCATACCACTCATTGGGAACTAACAAAGAGGGAACATATAAAAAAGAGAAGAGACCGTACAAAATTTTTTAGGTCCGTAGAACCGTTCTCAGAATTGAAATAACAAATTGAAAAATTTGATTGGAAGTTATTAACATTAAATTGCTCAACTAGCCTTAATGGTATCCTAAATTTCCAAATTCTCTATGAGAGAAACATAAACAAACAATGACGAAAATATCACATGAAAATAAGAAAACTTCATTTACATTAGAAAAATTATTACGATGAGAATTTATGAAAGAGAGAGAGAGAGAGAGAAAGTACAAATTATATTTTGACTTTCTTGAATATATATTAATTCAGTACAATACGTATTCCTAAAAATGGCTAGACCGAGATATTCGTTGTCAGTTCTATTTAAACTGGAAATGTGTTAATTAATCATTGAGAAAAGAACTCTGAATGGTGAATTAGAGACGGCGATTTAAATTTAAGTTTGAAAGAAAATTTCAAATTAAGTAGATTTTCAAACTCTTAACTTTAAACGTAACACTGAGATTTCGCGGCGACGATAAAACGTTCTTTGAGGGAAGAATAACGAATGGCACAAATAAAGTGTAACCCTACAATAGTTTTAATGAAACACATTTTCTAGCCCCTTTTTGTTTAAATTTTAATACAAACATAAGCACGGTGAACGCAAGAAAATATACATAAAACGATGTACGGTACGTCGAACGGTATTTAAACATCGTTCCGATAATTTAACAGAATTGGTTATTGAATAGCAAAGGAAGTATTAAAAAGGGTACAGGAGCAAAGCAAGACTTTTACTCTCGAGTATGGTACACTCATAACATTAAACAATTTGACTTGTTTCAATTTCATAAATTACTTTTGAAAATGGAAAATGAAATGGTACAATAATAATACCAGAAAAGACCTTGTAACCAGTGATTTAAGCAATATAAAATACAGACTTGTCAGTAGCTATTCACAGAGCAGTAATTTTGAGGTTTTCTTTCTCCTCTCACCAAACAATAAGGACCATAAAGACATTAATCGGACAGAATATTTGGCACTGATCATTAACCGAAGTCAAATTCAAGAGAAGTTCTAATGCTGGCAAGTTGGAATCAGAGGAAAATCATTGTTTTATATAGAGGGAGTAATTTACGTTTCGTAAAGTTGCTACTGTCATCCTCATTGATGGTACCCCAATTAAACTAGCCTTGGGAAACAACCAGATACCTTCAGAATAGGATCGACAAGATTCACCATCAACACGTCAGGAAAAGGTAGACTTTATTCGAAATGAAACTACGTAACAATGTACGAAAGGCAAGAAGCCGCATCCAGCCCGATCTGTTATGGACAAGGCTCGTCAATATCTTCTCGCCACTCACCATTCAAGACGGTAGAGTGAGAGATTCTAATACAAACTCAACATGATAAGAATAGCAAGAGTACAAGTGACCGCTGCAGCAATAACATCAGTGCCAGCTACACACAACAAACAAAACAAACAAAAAACAAATAGAAACGACAAGTAGAGAACAAATTCACCCTATCCACCCTTAACATTTGCAAAATCAGTTTACACGACTCTAAAAATACAACTGTTGACATTATCTATATGAATTATCGTAGACCCAAAGGCAGAACGGACAACTAACATATACCGGACACAAATGAAAACTTTAAAAGGCAACAAAACAAAATTCAACTACCCCTGCGATGAAAAAAAAATAAAAACACATTCACTTTATTTTCACCATATTTTAAATAAAATATAAAAAAACTGTAAAAACTTGCTTCAAGTCTGCACAAAAAATTTCGATATTTTGTTTATACAAAAACAAGTGAAATAACAATAAAGAGATTAATGTGTAAAGTGTGAAACATGGTTTTATGTATAATATAACAATGTACAATAATTAAATAAATAAATTACATGACCAGAAAGTACTCAATACAGTAATGCCACAGTGATTTTGTAACCCTACTTCATATTTAGACGTATTCAACTTCAACGTCACTCTTCACACCCCATACTCAGGGTGGGTTCGAATTTTTGGGGATTTTCCCTGGCAATTGAGAAAGGGGACGAATCTCGGCGGCAAACAGAAATTTCTGCGGTGCAATTTCCAGTTTTTTCCTCTTATCGCATTCACGCTTGGCTTTTTAAGGAAAAAAAAACCGTTCTTTCACTTTTCTCCATTCATTTGCTGGCAATCAATCTTGTTTTCCGTCTTTTATTAGCCGCAAATACTTTGTAGAATTTAAGCGAGAAAGAAGATAATGTGAGAGATACGAGAGATGAAACCGAAAACTTTCCAGGGATGCTGCAACTCTGACTGAGCAAAATTTCCCCTGAAGCACCGACTTACGGGAAAATTCTGGACGATTTCTGTCCGACTGCAGAATCCAGACAGTAAATTTTATCACGACGTTTTACTAGTTTTAGTTGTTTCTCCAGACAGATGATGAATATCTGTTTGAAATGAGATTTCCCCCCCTCCAAAAAAAAAAAATACCACCAAAGTAGTTGCCTGTCAACGTCGTTTCCTTTGACTGCGGCTTTACAGAATATCACGAAACGACATTAATTTCTACAAATTTCTACAAATGAAAATCTATGTAGTTCTCCCCGGACGAACCGTGATTATTTTCATCACGTGAATATTTACAACTTCCCACATGATTAAAACGATATCAAATAGATATAATTCAGACATTACGGCCGTTTACTGCTGAATTCTAAGTTTAATCGTTTGCTTTTGTGTGGTACTAAACGGGCAGGTGCGCAGTTGTGTTTTTTACGTTGTTTTACGTCAATCGTGAACTAAGGTTATGAAGAAAAAAAAAGAAATTATCACAAACGTTTGAATTCGTTAAAATGCCATGAAATTGTGGACGCGACATAAATTGTCAGTACACAAAGAGTTCCTCACGGGTTCTTTAAATGGTCGTAATGTTACCTGGAGTCTTCTTTTACATTAAAACCAAATGTTACGACAAATCAATCTAAGCAAACCTTTAGGAAGTATGTTTTTTTCAAGTCGCAACCCTGCAGGAACGTATTAAACGTGAAATAATGCATAACGCAGATTGCATAGATGCAGCAACTCCACTTCAGGAAAAATTTACAATTACATACACGAAAAATTACACCACAATGACTAAATTTAGTGGTAACTTAACTTCTACAACTCACAACCTCGCGGTACATCAGGTCTATTGGTGGAGTAAATTTTTTTTCTCTACCCTCAGTCAAGTCATCGAACACGACAGAGTGTCTTCTAATTTTACGTGTTAAAGAGTGAAATCATTAAAGTCAACGTTTAAACCGGCTTACTATTGTTTTTGTTTTATAGTGTAAAGTAAAAGTCAACGCTAAATTATAGTTAAATTTCATAGGCAAGAAGAAATCACTGCCTGTAAATAACTCATTTTAAAATTCGAAATCTGCATTTTCCACAATTAGCCATGCTGGTTTTTCACCATTGACCTCTCCTGAGACAACAATGAACCTGAGAAATTTATAACATCCCAATCAGGTTTCCTTTCTCTCCTATCTCTCTTATTCCTTCTGTTTTTCCCTACCTTCCTACCTGCCTGCCTCTCTCTCTCTACTTTCAGGGTTCATTTTGACCAAAAGGCGGTTCGGCTTGGCAATCAGCTCCTTTTGGGAAATAATTAATGACGCGGAATCGGTTCCAAGTCAAAGCTTGACTCTTGGCTATAATCGAAGCTTTCGTAAGTCGTTGCGATCGAATAGCATCGACCTCGAATTTATAGTTAATAGGTAATTAACCATTCGTCCGTTAATACCCTGCGTAAATTAAAAGCAAAAAATAACTTTCGTTGGTCAATCGTTTGCATTTAAAAATAAAACTCGAGTGTCTGAATGTCAAAGGTCGCTCCGACCGCTACCAGACACTTCTCCAGCGTTCTCCAGAACTCAACGATAGACTCTGACCTTTCTGACGTTTCCTTTTTAAAATTTAGAAAGAGTCTCCGAGTGATGAGCGATGCATTTATTCCACTCTTTAAGGTGTTAGCTAACAAACCAGAAACACACCAAGTACTCTACTGCTTGACATTTAAAACAAAACAAGTTTCACTTTTACAATTTAATTTTAAGTTATCTTCACTAGGGTTTAATTGCTCCGAGTATTTTCCAATCGTCCACGACCGATAACGCTTTACAATTATCTACTTAACTATAACTGTCCATTACGTAAGGTTCCTAGACTTTAAATTCAAGATGCAATGCACATATTTCTTGAAATTATATATGCGAACTCTGATACACAAAAAATGATAATAATAATTTTCCTTTGACTACAACTTCCAGACGTAGTCATTGTAGCCTTTCCGTCAACACGCTTTTGTCACCGCAATTAAGAATCCACTCAGGGGCAAACAATAATTTCCAAACTTCAATTATAAAAGAACTTTTTTTTAAATGCTAATGACTTTCCTCTTCACCTGTCCGAACTCGGATTGTACCTGAAAGTCACCGGGTCTCTGCAAAGGGTCTGTCGAAAACGTCAACCTCGTCGGCGACACACGAAACTCTTCGAACTACAAAAAAAAAAGAAAACAAATTCGTGTGCGGGTGCTTGTCTAACACGGTTTTGTCAATTACATAATTTCTTCCCAGGTACCCACACTAAATGACAGTCCTGTTGAAAGTAATGGGGCCCGGAGTGTCTCGTTATAAATTAGCCACGCCGCTCGGGCCTTTCGACTTCAATTATCCTAATCATTCTCTAATATGAAGATCTGGATTGAAATTGATTTGAAATGAGTTTCAGCGGTCAATTTTCTTTCAAAAGTGTGTACATCACTTAATGAAAAAAAAAAGAAGAAGAAGCAATCATCTGAGACTCCGGTCGAGTGGTTTCCTAATCAATCTACACTGCCCGGTCTTAAAATGAAAACAGAAAAACTACCGGGTATCCTGCGGGAGTGTAACAAATACAGACAACGCATAAATCATAACGAAATAATTATTTTCCGGGGAAATAGTTTTGCGGCTCCCTCACTTTCCTTCCTTGTTTTTCCCAGCTCACAGATCCTCAGGTTAATTCACGTAATTAGGCCTTCTGTTGTATTCCAACATAGTCACGAATATATGTAACCTAGGTGGTCCCGGCTACCTTCTAATTAATTTCTGTACCTAATTCCCGTGGTCACATCTAATTGATACTTGACGAGTATCGTTACTTTGTCTCGTCTATTTGTAAACTTCCTTTCTAAAAGATCCGAACTACACGTTAAAACGGCTATAACACACTTCAATGCTGTTGAATTTTTTTTAAAAAAATTTGACGGATGTCGCAGAGTAAACTAATCAGGTACCAAATAAAATCTGTATAATTAGATCAATAGAAATACTATTGTTTGTTTGACGCGCTGCTTCTTTACTTAAAACAAAAAAAAACCCCGGTATTTTGTGACATTCTTCTAACGAACTTCAACTGCTTTTTCTCAACCCCCTTTTTTACCCATCCGAAATGATTGCCCCATAAATTTTTCTAGGTCTGAGCAACGTCTCATCGTTTTATTCTAGTTGTTTGTTCTGTCAGATGTAAATGGCTACCGAAAAGACCTCGCGAGGTGAGTATCTAGCTCGGGTAATAAATCAGACCCGTTCACTTGTCTTCCAAAGCACTAATTATTTTTATTAATGTTCTATTAAAATATCAGTAATTCTTTTCATTTCCAGATTTTATTATTCAATTATGATTATTACATCAATGATTAGCGGCGAATATTAATAGTTCTGGTAATTAAACCTACAAAAGCCACGAGAATCTTTTGAGTCTCTCGATACCTCTAAAATTCGGTCATCTCAGGGAACAATTAAAAACGATATCAAGCATTCAGAGAATTTAGACGTCCGCCATGAAACTCGTTCGATAGATCGTCACTCGAACAATAATTTTTTTGAACATTTCCTTCAGAAATCCGGTAAAACAAGTAAAGGAATTTTATTTTATGGTTGGAAACGGTTTCTAAGTACGGAGAATCAGATATTAAAAGCCACATGTATATATATATTTTATTTCTCTTATGGTCGAAAGGAATGGATTCTTTGTACAAAAATTCCACATTTGTTGGTGAGAACAGAACGGGGCTATGAAAAGCTCTTTCGAGAAAGTTTGAATGCAAAACTCTGTCTCTGAAACTTTCTAGTGAACCGAAAAACTCGTCAAAAAATTTTATAAATTCATACTCGATGTCTGACCATGTTTGATTCGTTGTTATAACATTTCTCGCGTAAGTAAGTATCGACAAGGCAAGGAAACTACACGCGTGTTACTGTTAAACACGTAAGAAACGTTGGTTGTTGATCTTCGGCTTAATTAATATCGGTCAATGCAACACTTTCACATCATTCATCATTCAAGATATTTTAATAATACGGGATTAATCCCTGTGACTTTTCTCATGTTAATAACTACATTATTCAAAACTTAAAATAACTTCTGTGAAAGCAAAAATTCATTGTACTTCTTCTTCTTCTCCTCCTCCTCAAGTGGTTTTTACTTTCAACGTAACACAAAAACTACGATGTTGACTATGAATGAAGAATAGAGAGATGTAAGTGTTATTGAATTGAGATGGAACATTACACCTATACCTGACGTGTAAGATATATGTTACACATGGGATTACAAGCAGCTTTTAATCACCGGACGGAAGTTCGGCTAAAACACCTTTACGTGTAATCTCTCATATATTATACTATTAAATTGTCATTTTTAATTGATATTTTTATTTAACAGGCAGCCAAACTTAATTTTCTCTTTTTCTAATTGGAAGAGTTTTTATTGAGTACATAAAATCCCAAATGAGATCGAAAGAATCGTATAATAAATAACATAAATTTATAGTCGATAAATTCTGATAGTACCAAGTCCATAAAATTTTGGAACCCTGGCAACCGACACCAGATGAAATGGTGAAAGTGTGAAGATACAATATTGTGTTCTTCTGAGTAAAATTTCATTTTTTTAATGCAAACAAAAAATATGTGACACCGACGTGAATGGGAGCCATTGAGTTCTGAATATAAAAGATTAACATTCGTGTATTGTTGAAGGCAACAATTGGAAGTGAAATGTTCCAGCGTGGTGCTTTCTAAAAGTTAAGAAGCGCTTTTCCTAACGAGGAAAAAACCAAAGTGCTAACATGCAGACTCCTTTTGTGAATGTCTTTTTGTGCGCAACGTTTTCAGTGAGAGAAGAACTTTTGTTCTAAAAAAAAATTGTTCTAAAATGGGCCGAACCCAAACGGATGCATTAAAATTGAAAATTGCCTACTGAGGGCAGAGACTCCTCCACTGACTTCGTATTCCTTTGTTTACCAGAACTAAACCACTTCAACTGACCCTAAAAAATGTATTTTTACTTCTTTCCTTTTAAAGGCAGCAAATGCTATTAAGAGCGTGTTTTAAAAGAATTATATTTTCTGTTACACAACTAATTGTACGAAAGTAAAGTTTTATGTATTGCTTGTACATTCGCGGGGGCGTTGTATACCAAAAAAAAAACGTATACGGATTCGAACAACTAGGAACCGGTAATAAAATAAATTAATGTACGTTATTATAGTGTACACTGCATTTCAGGTCCTCGTGTGCTGAAAATTTTTATTTACAATAAAGTAAAAAACAGTCATATTTTTTACACCAGCAGCACAAGTTGTACAAATAAGATTTTAGGAGAATGTACCACAAGAAAGCAGCCTTCTGCTAATGCTTCTTACTATACATAAGAAAAATATATTGAAATTTAATACTGCATTTAATACTACCGTCATAGTTTCATAAAATATTCAATTGTGTGAAGTATTAACACACCTGCCTACAATCAATCTACGTTGGGTATATATTTTTCCTACAAAAATTGAAAAATATAATTAGCAAATTCTAATAATTGCTACACTTGTAATTATTATAATGACGTCAGAATAATATTTTGAGCTTATATTTTATACATGAAAGCTACGAACATAATAAAAACAGCACTATTTTATACGACATTCATTTGGCATCAACTCTTTTAGACAAAACATTTAACTATTTCCCGTCTCAGAAAGATCATTCTCCTGAATCGACAATACTAACAGATCACCAGCAATATAAACTTATTGTATACAATATTTATTGTTAAATCATCAATTAACATTGGTTATCGGTAAAATTTTTCTGTTACCATTCGAATTTCGATTCAACTCGTAAAATTTCGAATTTTTTGCTTTTGACCAACCTCAAAGGCATGAAAGGCTTCAAGGCTCTTCGTACGCGCCACGTGACGTAGATTTAAATATTTAAAAAATTATGTAAAACTCTTCTACTATAAATATACAACGCTTTTGCTGATAATCTACTTACATAATTTTACGAGCAAACGATTTCTTTTCCGAAGAGGACAGCCTGACTATTATTTCGTGTTGGAAGTATCCGGGCCGAATTTTTGGTCTGATTTATCGTTACTTGGAAATAATTTCTCAAACAGAAATTGATAATTAGCAAGCGTTCGGCCATCATGTTTGAAAAGTAATTGCACAAATTACTCTAAAGATGTTCTGAAAACGTTTGAAGCGGCACGGCGAAGTTGTAAAGATCATAACCGTTGATACCTGCTAAATTATGCATGGCGTACCCCCAACCGAACCGGTGTAATTACTTATGGGACGATTCAAAGAACAGCTTTTTGATTGCCTTTCGATCGGATTATCTATCTATATATAGATTATAGATTGACTCAAATTGAATTAAATGGTTTCTCTTCAAGTGCACGTTGTTTAATTGTGTCGTGAATTTTCGGTTACTCCAAACCATGTAAAACCAGTAAGTATTGTTTTCTGATACCTTCGTATTACCTTACTCCGTTCCTACAGTTTGTAAGAGAGATTAATGACCCGATCACACATTCAACATCCCAATGATCTGTTAAATAATGATGTTGGTAACCTTTCACGAGAGAGCCGTGTAAGAGGGTTTTGTACAATGAATTCTTTAATGTAAAAGACATCATGACCAACTTCAAGGAGTATTACAACTCTTTTTTGATACCTCCTGGGTGTGTTATGTATCTACAACAATCAACTGTATACAATAAAAATATTAGTTTCAAGTTTACAAGTGACAAAGAACAATATATGGTGAAACAATATATAATGCTATAGAGCCAGTGTAATCACAGAACCACAAGTCATACGACAGGAAGAAACTAGCGTACAACATTACAAATAAACTATGTGGCCAATGTTAATACCACTGCATACGTAAATGTAAAATATTAACCTCCATTACCTCCTTGGCATCTTATTACTCCACCAGAATATTTATACCGAAACACTAAAATTTTTTTACGTGAGAAACACTATTAATCCTCCAAGTAGTTTAATTAAACAATCGATTCGTCTTTTTCATGTATTCTCAAATAATAAAAAATTAAACCTCACGTTCCACAGTGACGAGAAGTTTTGCATTGTGTGCAAGTGTGTCCGCCTTTAGGAATGCTCCAAGCACTTCTGGAAAATGTAACTAATGCCTAGTTCCCTCTCACCGTAATAAATCTTTGAAGCTCATCGGGGCCATTATATATACACATATATATAGACTATTTAGCATGGACAGTAGCCCAAGTAGTCATCACTCTCAGCAAATGAATGCATCCGCAGTGATTGTCGACAGTTCCATTTCGCTCCAAATCTGGACTTTATCCAGAGTCTCATTAAAACTAACGATAATAGTTCGTCGGATTGGCGTAAGAACGACAACCCTGTTATCAGCCCCCGACAATATTACTTTTCGTGCTGAGTACAGTCGTTAGGATTTAATTTCTAAATTAATAATACAGGGAAAATTATACATATTTTGTAATTACAAGACATTAAACTTTCGAGCGCGATGAGTAGTCATGACATTCGGTAAAATTGTAAACCTTTCCACATGTTAAATTATTGTTTACTTTAATTCCGTGATTGTACCTAAATGGTGCGTTTGAATAGTTGTCTACAACATAACTATTTAATTACATCTGACGAGTATTCAGCTCCAATTAGTCACGCTATAAGTACCGATACGTGTACGAGACTAACAAAGTCCGACGTCCACATAGGAGAACATTTACTACAACTCTATGACTACGAATTCCGCTCACTACTCCAACGCAAAGTAGTTTTCCCAGGACGACCGACATGATTTTGAACTATTTTCCCTCAAATCCAACACGACTCTTTAGTAATTGTCCCATAAATTTTTTTTGGGCGACCGAGCCAGAGTTTATGGTTCGTGCGCCACATCACAAGGAACCTGACCCGATTGTAGTGGTGAAGAAACTAAACGTTCCCTCCTGCCAGGATCCTACCCGTCTTCAGGTTTCTTCAGGTTCTCACCTCACCGAGACGAATTCTCAAAGGACATTTGATTTCCGTCCAGGTTCGACCAAGCGTGTCGTCACGTAGGAGTACGCCATAAGCCATTCTGAGAGAGCCTCTGATTTTATGGTTTGAAGACTCGTCGACCGTATTAATTTATCACACGATTTTATAGGTGTCCAAGCGAATGATTCGTTCTAGAAAGAATTTGTTTTTCATAGACGAACAACAAAAAACTGTCAAATGCCAGTGCTAATGAGATTCGTACATGCATCTGCTAATTATCAGTCCAGGTCTTGCGCTATTAGACGACCACGATGACGACGACTCGATGTCCGTACCAAACAGCGTGTCACCGTTACTAAGAAGAAGGTCCAGGTTGTAGTAAAACGATACACACCAGATTATACAAAACTAACCTCATTTCTGCTACTTTGATCGCGTAGTACTCAGGAATTCCCCAAGGACGAGGAATGCAAGTTGTTTTCCGAATTCTCTCGTACATCTCCGAAGTGGCCCATTTACGACGGTTTAATGTTACCTTTTTATTTCCGAATAAACAGGTGTCAAAGTGAGGCGCGCACACACATGACAACTACTGTAGTTATTGTTAGCACTCTACACACTTTCCACATCCTTTAAATTTCCAAACTCATCACCACCACGAAATCAAATTAATGCGTGAAGGAATTGCCTTCCGGGTTTGTCCATGTCTGATGCAGACTCACTAAAATATATATAAACACTTATAACAACGGCCATTAATGTAAACAAACGTGACATGGAGAACAGCGGCTCTTGTTCACAATCTACCAATTCATCCATAAATTTGATCGATTAGTACTGCAACATCAATTACAGTACATTAGAGATTCAAACTAACAAGATGTAAACTATTTCTTAATATCATTGTTATTCCAACATCCCTTTCATCATTTTCCTACATAATTTATTTTCCATCACCGTTTCCCTTTCTGACACCTGACAACGGCTGCTTAGTTAGCGAGTTTCAACCGGAGTTATTTTCAGTTTCAGTAAATAAACACAATGATTTTTTATTTCACTTCAGATGTTTAATGTAAGAGCATGGTTACTTAAAATTTTAAACTGGTGATGCCGTAACTAGAAGAAAAAGAACAGGCAATGCTGCCACCCCATCGCTATTTTTTGCATTTATCACGCAACATTTTTCCCTCCTTGCTACTTTGCATTTTAAATAATAGTTATTAATTAATTTTTCATCGCGTGACAGTTCTCCATAACTATGTTAGAATGGATAACCGACTGCAAGAATTGGCACAGACACGAGATTGAGATCTCAGCTGTGTTTCACACCACAAGAATAAGCAAATAATTAAAGCAATTCCTACGAATCGCAAATATCGACGGTTTGATTGAAATCTTCCGGTCGATCGTGACCCCAATAATTAAATACTCGTGTAGTGAACGTTTACATAACGTTTCAAGATCTTTAGCGGTATGCCATTAGACCCTAAATGGATGTGAACATCATCGATTTCCAGTACCGAAATCGAACAATCTCTAATTCTTTGATGCAACAATACTGCGGGCACATCAAAATGTACAAAAATGGTGAAGGCAACACACGGTGCATTCCTTGTACCTTACATCACTTCGAATCACTACAACATTGAGCGGGTGAACGATACCCAGAGCAAAACGAACCTCAAGCCCGTGCCCGGTCTGAATTTCCGGATTTACCAACTTGTCTGAAAATTAATAGGTTTCCATGAACATGATGGATTCAGATACATCGGTTGTCACTTAACAGTTCAGATGCTGACGAGATGTACCAAGAGCCAGACATATTAATTTAACCCGCTTCTGACTGGTAAATCATTAGGTCTGTCCGTTTTACAATGCAATTTTTTAAAAGTAGGCGTTTTTTTCTTTAAGTTTCCAAAAATAAATGTATTTTTATAATGTATGCCGTTCCATTTTGAATGTCGGCGGTAGCCGTCTGTTTCCCGGACGAAACAGGTTTAGTCTAAAAGTTAAAATTAACACAATTTTGACATTACAAAAGACAGTTAAATACAAGAAACGGGATGTCAGCGGTTAATGTATTCAATTGAATTAATGCGAAATGTTTTGGAGAGAGAGAGAGAGAGAACGAACAATGGCTCAGAAACTAACCACAGAAATATGTTATTAATTAACTGTCGGGAATTATTAGAATTAAATTCAAGAATGTACAGTTTTTTGTTTCCACGAGTGAGAAACTTTCTTTCACTCCAAACCTTCTTCCTATGTGTTTTTTGTTGTAACATAAATAATTCCTCCTATTTTCCTAGACCGAGTGAAATCGACTAAACATTAGCTGGTTAACCGCTTTGCTTCCAACGAAAATCACCGATGTTACGTTACATGGATGTTACGTTGGGATTACAACCTATGTCCACTTATTTAGCTATTTCTATTGACATCGATTGTTTTCTACTCCTTCTTCTACTTCGGTTGTAAACATCCGCTTGAACAAATAAATAAAGCATAGTTTACGATCACCGGTTCAGAATAAACTATTGTAGCTCGGATTAATTTATTTTAATTAGTTATTTAATGAATCGACACCAAAAAAAACATTAAATTTATTAAATTGAATGTAAATTAATTAATGGCATCCGGGCAATTGACTTCGACGATTTAATCACCTAGATGGGTTTGTGCGACAGATTTCCAATCTAATTCTAATAATCTCCAAAAAAAAAAACTACCAAAAAATTTTTAATTTAAGTTCGCTGGACACGAAAATCTATTAATTGAATGTATATTAAAAAAACTAAACTTGTTTACACCTTGATAAGGTATCCGCCACCACGGGAGAAAAGAGTCGAATTTAAACTCTTTAGAAAATCAGACATAAAACTATTTTTACATCGGTGGTTTCCCTCTCAAAAACATTTTAATTGGTTGTGGTAGATTTATTTTCCATCAATTTTTCAAACACAAAAACCGATCTGTTCTCCATGCCAGTGGTGGGAATCGAATAGCATTCAACGCATCCTCTTAGTTGGCATTCACAAAATGGTCACTGAGTTTTAATAAAATTTCCTATCGTGTACATAAAACCATCACAATATTTCATTTATTGATTCACCAAAAATATGAAATACTCACACTCAACCGTACATACAAACAAACACACGGCTTTACTTCACGGACACACAAAATATTTTTCGACGAGCCACGAACGACAACCGCACGACTGCATCTCAGCATCGACGACTCATTGCTTTTCATTTAGAAAACTATAACAACCACCGATATTCACACAAGGCTAATTAATGAGAGAATGAAAGTCAGGAGCGACTCTGAACGACGCGAGAACCAACATGAACAGCAAAACAATGAAACGCGTTCGACTCCGGTGAAACCTAGTAAAAAACTAAACTATCTACCCCCGGTGTAATCAATTAATCAAACTCCGTATGTTAAACACGCCAAGCGAAAAACCCCGAACTAGAGAAAGAAGTTGCTCAAGGGCTGCAATTGCAGTGCCAGAAGCGGTTGTTGTTGTTCTACTCCTTCCGTGGGGCAGATAAAAAGATCCATCGACGGCCGTAGAACACCGTGCCCTTGCCCTATACAATGAAATGACGTCATCTCGTAGTAACACACCCCTACGTTGAGTTTATCCCCTGCAGTCAGCGTCGGGGCATCCTTCACCCTACAGACGAAGCCTCCGCGATGCTTTCCGTTGCATTTTTAATAAACTCCGCTCTCGTTGTCGTCAAATTAAGAATGTAAAAATTTTCTATCGATGACACGTTCGAAACGAGAGGAAATTCTATTGGAATTCTACCGAGTTCATCTGAGTTAGGTGGTAACCGTTTCCCATGAACGACCGGTGGAAAACAAAAGGAACTCACCCAAGCAAATAATCTCGAATTAGCTTCGTTTTAACCGAAAATGTGCTGGGAAGTGTACAACACAGAAACGTTACAACTGACTTCGCCTAAAAGTCAAATAGTTAAATAAATTTTGAATTTTATTACAATCTTAAGAAAACACGATCTTCCACTCAGAACTTAAAACTTTTAAGATTTACCATTTTCATCCGATGGATTTCGGTTGTTTTAACTTAAAGTCCGACTGTCAATTTCGAGCAGTACTTAACTACAAAAAAATTACAGAAGTACGACTTGTGGAAATAATAAGAATAGAGTTTTCGTGGTAATTAATTGCACCTTTACTTACGTATTTACTTGAGTATTCTGTAAGGAATTTAAGCCACTGGGCAGATTTTTACCTGCGATATTAACGTGTATTTTTACTTCTTTGTGTACTTCCGTTTCCATACTTTTTTGTCCACACTATAAACACGCTTTTTACAGTTGAGATTTACATTTTACATGGGCACTTTTCGTAATGTGTTATTAATTTTGAATGAAGAATGAAATATGAGCATAATTTTTGGCAATAACAATTTTAAGCAGAGTAATAAATAAATAAACAACTGATTTCACTTTTTGTTTTCTTTTTTTTATTTTCAGAAACCTTTTTGCGAAACTAAAACAAATTCTTTATAGTAAATTTTTATTTTATTCTTAAATATCTTTAATGTTATGTAAGAATTTATGTACAAAGGTATGTTAAAGCTCAGACTCTACAGGAACTAACCATAGGAAAGTACTGTACAAGGAAAGTATGCACAAAGAGAGAACTTAGAACGGGTACTTTTCAAAGCTCGTCTCTTCAACTGTTTCCTACATTCTTCAGGAAAAACACCCCAGTTTGCGGTTCGGTAGGTACCGATGCAAGGAACGTACAATATTTTAAAATTGACAGTTAATCTGTTCGGATTCGTGAGGATGCTTATAAACCGTGACTCCATCACCGTACAATAAAAGCAACTTGTGCCTTTTCGGATTGTACGACATTAACGAGAAATAACAGATTCACGTCACAATTTACTCCAAGAATTTCGTTACGTTAATGCCGTCTGGTATTTCAAACAGAATGCCAATTTCTTCTCACTCCATCACGGAGTGAGCCTTTGTAACTCGGAGAACGAACGAGAAAGAGAAGTCTCGGTCTACAACGCGTACACCTTTACACGAATTCTGTGGATGTTCGCGTGTAAAAAAAAACTGTTCGTGTCAATATCAATTTTCGTTTGAACAGACCAAATGCTTCACTTCGACCTTTCGTCCCGTTTCGCGTTGAATTATTCTTACTTTGAATCCGTAATTACCATATTGAATTGCCGGAGACAGATTAATTTGAATTTTAAGCATCTTGACCGATGGACAATATAGGAAATTCCTTGGAGAAAACCCGATCCGTGACCGCTCAATTTCTATGTGTTTTCTACTGCGTTGAGCGAGACCTGCCGCATCTTCGACATTTCCCTTCCTTCGCTATCTAAAATTAATTTTCAACCGAGCTACGGACCGTTTTCGAAATTTTATTCATGCACACGCACAAAAGTGTACACACAAACGTACACACATGCCAAATAAATGGGAAAGAAACGACCAAAACCTCCCATGATCGGCCGAGGATCTGCTCCTTGACCAGATTTATCTAATTTACAATCTAATTATTTTACACCGTGCTTCCATCCAAAACCTAGAATTATGTTCATTTATTACTGTAAATGAGAACAATTATTAACGTTTTGGGTCAAACTTAATTTATTGAATTTTACAACTTCCGCGGATGCGAGCCTCGTATTCCAGTGAACCTGAACAAAAAAAACACACACTTGCCGTCACATTCGGGAAACTAGTTTGTGTGTGGTAAATACGACTTTGATTTTCACAAGTACAACAAAAAATACAAGTGTTAAACATAGGAATAGTATTTGTCCAAGAATAATTGGGGAATCGGTCAACTGCAGTACCTTAACGATGGTGCCGGTATTCTACAACTACAACTAGCAAAAAAACCAATAGATCGGGAGGAAAAAAACAAACATAAAAAAACAAAGATAAAAGAACAAATAGAAATAAAAAAACTCAAGAAATAAAATAAAAAATCCTAGACAGGTACCGACAAATATTCCTTCTACCGGAATTATGCGAATGGTTCATCCAACAGTCATTCTCTCATCCTTCACAAAGAAATCAGTACAAATAGCTAAAGTTTTGTCATAAAACCCTATTTTCTACATCTAAGAATCGCAAGCAGTAATCTGTGTTGTTCATTCACCAACGATCAAACATTTGAACTAATAAACTCTATGAGTATCGGAATTAAAACTATAAAATATTTACAGGACGAGTACTGTAGCAGTGCTAAGTAACGAACATTACAAGTTCCTTCGTCTATTTATTCTGAGTTAAGTATCGGTTAACGATAGCAAAAAACAGGAGATTTCCTCGGGTTTTTCCTCAAAGTTTTACTGCCGCAACTCAAAGCGTCGTTAATTCAAATAGACGTTCGTTTTATCGATACAAAATCAAACAAAAAGACCGAGCAAACATAATCGGTAAGTTGCAAGGCACCAAACTCTACGTCTCTCCACTTTCGAACGAGGATTTACGTGAATATTACATAAAACGTTTCTTTTTTCTTGTAATCGACCTCCGGACCACTACCCTATGGAATGTGGAATGTGAAATTACACTTGAGAAACGTTGTCCGTTCGATGGGAGAGGTCTTCTTCTTCTTCTTCTTCTTCTTCTTTCCGATGATCTCTGCAAGAGCAGAAGATCCGACAAATTTTCTGGACCATCCTCGAAGCGGTGGGTGTCTTATCCGGGCAAAAAATGTGTAAGAATAAAAAATAAATCGCCACTTGATCATAAACGATACGACTCAAGTCGTTTCGTATGGGCTCCAACGACCAATAATTATGTAAATTTTTGCAAAAACTTGAAAATGATGTGGTACGCGTCTAACATGTCTAATTTGTGAAAATCAAAATTAATCTTCTTGTCAGAAAGGTGATCGAATGAAACCGCTTGCCTTATTTTCGTCTAGTTCGATTCGACTTTGTACGTCTGACTCGTTTCCCTTGCTTTTCGCATTCGATTGCCGTGCAACAAGTTCACAATTATCCGTATGTATGAAAACAATGAAACACCAATGTGTGTATGTACCAAAAACATGCCTCGGAGTGATGTTTCAGTATGAGATTTTACGAAACGATCTGTTTGGCAGATTCGTGATTATGCCGGAAAAATAAACTATTCGCCTGCATTTCTGATTTATTAACTTGACCCATTGTCGTACTATTAAAATAGTTTTATGATTTTTGTGTTCAAACTCATTAATTTATAAGGCCGGCAATTACAAACAAGACAATGTAGAAAGTAAAACATGAGATTAATTAATTTTTAACCCACACTTTTCGTTTCTTATGAACACGAAAAATACATACGAATGCGATTAATTAAAACTACCCAAAAAAAATAGTATTTTATCAATTCTTAAATGTGGTGCTAGACAACCTTGAACTCTCTCTCTCTCTCTCTACGTCTATCCGACGCTGAGAATAGTTCCTATTCATTCCTAGAGGAATAACTAGGGTGATACTTACCGGCTCATAATACGCCCTCTTTTGTTTTTCAGGTAATCAAGGCCGAGTCCTCAATTAAATATTTAGAATTTTTGATAGAAACGAAAACACGTAAAATTGTATGTTGATGTAATTCCAACAAAAGGATTTTATCCAAGCCACGATCCGATCAGATCTGATCTCGATCAAATCTAGTCAGTTTACCTGTAAAGCCATTAAATTTATCTTATCTATCATTACCATGTATTAGTATAACTCACACGGCATTGTCGAGATGTTCATCTCCATCTCTCTTTCTCTATCTTTCTACCTTTTTCTTCAACCTATCACTTTTTGATGATTTAAGGCACCGTTATTCACCGTCTGAGTCAAATGATTGGCGTAATGCCTCCTTTGTTCACAGGTAAATTAAAGCCCCTAAAATCCGTGGCCTCATTAGTCGTATCGGCCGCACATTGTTTGAACCCTCAGCCACCAAAGAGTTGTACAACCAGTATTTGAAGGAAATAAAATTTTTAATGGCAAGTGAACTGACTCCCTTTTCACTATCGCCGTTCCTTCTATGCGGGTCAACCTAACGGAAACAATAGAAAACCATAACGTAATACCTGAGGAATCGATGATCCGCACCGATCGGCCGAAACTACCGAAAATTATCGCTCGAAAATAAACAGGAAACTGCTTGAATGTGACGTAAATTGCAACCAGAAAAAAAGACACACGGTCGTATCATGCCAGAACTTCAGCAAATAGACAACCATTGCGAAAGATTAAATAAAACTGCACTTCACTCATCCGTGACATTTGAAAATGTATCAAATTAACAATGATGACTCAGATACAGGAGAAGAATGCCGGCTGGGAGAGAGAGAGATAGTACTAGAGTTAACCTAGTCAATCAAAGAGCTGTTACTAGAACGATTTCACATTGTACAAAGTCAAGCACAGGTCCAGTCATCATACTTGCTTAATTTGTACAAAGTAGGTAAGAGAATCACGGTTTCTGGTAATTCAACACAACCGGTCCAGTACTCCTGCAGCGAATTCATTGTCTCAGTGAGAGCCTTAAACCTTTGTTGGCACTGGGTAAAATATAACAAAGAACACATCATTGTATGTTTAATACTCATTCAAAGAGTAATTGATTCAGCACATAAATGGAAATTACTTATTGAAAATTGAATTTTTCGGTTAACAAACAATCAAAGTAATGAAATTAGAAAATTGGTCCAGTTTCAAAAGTAGTACACCATATTTTTATGGCCTTCATGGTATAGAGAGAACCAAATACGACCATTGAAATAACCGTACGTCCACATAAAACAATGGTCCGTAAGGCAATGTGAACTTCGCCAAAACAGACATCACTTCTAGACGTGATCTGTTAGGCAACAGCAAATAACTGCATTAAAAGCTATCTTTTGTTATGACAGCGCAAATTTATAGAAGACATTATATGACCGCCTCAAGACTGGCAGGTACCGATAGACATAGTTCCGGAAATCAATTTTGCACTCGCCCTCAGGTCAAATAAATCATTCCAATTAAGAAGAACAACATTGATTGATCCCCTGGGCTAAATATCGACTAACTCGTGAAATATTTTGCCGGCAGAGTTTTAAAAAAACCACATCCTGATTTTTCTCTGCAGTACCCGACAAGTTCGTACGCGCCAAACGATCGCCAGCGACGATCGACCAGCCAGGCGTTTCAAAGTTTGTCAGGAAATCTCAAGTTGTCAGCTTGACCCCACAGGGTGGGAATTAACATTCGTTTATCATTCGTTTTTTTTTCGAACTTTGAAATTTCATGTTTGCAATATATGAAATTGCATGCGTGCAACCTAGACGAGATTTCCGTGGTCAGTTCTGAAAAACAATTTCACGAGATAAATGCGTTGATTCCACATTTTAGTAATCAAGGAAAACGGATATTGTAAGAACATCCGTCGAAAATAATTGTGGCTTCACTGAAGTGGATAATTGGTGAGAATGTTACTTCAACATATTCATATATATACTTTTTAGATTTCTGCAAAACATACTTTGATGAACCTCATAATTAAACATGATTGAAAAATTCCTTATGTACGAATGCGAATAAATTCATATTTAAAGGAGGCCATGTGGATTTGTCATTGAAAAGCAACTTCTCTCCTTCTCTTGTATGGTTCCCATACCTCCCAGATGGGAGGTGGTGAATGTCCAACCGTATACGAGTTTTACTTTTGCCATTATATGAGATCATCTTTAAATCCTAAATTGTATACATCTAATGTAAATTTCCGGTTCGGTACTACAACCTCTGTTTATTTCAGGCAAATCAACAAAACTGACATGTTCTGGCCTTCAAAAAGTTACTTTACTTACTGCCATTTCTAATTCTTTCATAAATCAGTAACAATTAGTTTAACAAATATTACAAGCTGTTCTGTAAGTTTCAAAACTGTTGATGGTCTAGATAGAGCCGCAATTATTCTGTTACCTTCATTTCTCATTTCCAAAATTTCCTTTATAGCACCTAAATACTACCATGACCGTATAATCACAAAGTCAGCATATCGGTACTGCTTCCATTCATAAATTCGCTCACTCAAAGTCTGAACCACATTCAAATTTTCTCTTCGTAGGGATCGTAACCCAGTAGATGAGATGATAAAACACTGCAATTCCCTTTCTACGCGAAAGATGCGTCTACAATTATGTTGCAATTTTCGTAAAATTTTGTACACCCCGAATGCACGGCACCACTTGCCAACTCCATTTTTCGGCCTTAACAAATTACATTCATGGTAATTAGATGATATCGATAAGTCGTCGACGATGTTCGAAAGCGACTGTAAATCCCATTTCTCCTAGTCCTTCATTTGCTTATATAAAAAATTACCTATGCCCCAAGCCGAGATTTTATTTTCTAACGAAAAATACAGGTTTGGAGAACGTTTTGTGCCGTCTCCGGACTTAGGTCTATCCTTTTAAATACGAGTCGGGTAGAGATGTAAAACTGATAGAGGAGCACCAGACGATGAAGCGAGTCGAAAAACGAATCTTTCTTTTAATGTAAATTCAACTTTTAAAATCATCCGAACTTCAAACCACATTTCGATTAGTAACGGTACACGTTTGTGGGTCATAGAAGAAACAGCTCAGAAAAATCCTAGTTTCCCGACTGAAATTCTATTAGATATGGATCGGGACGTACTTGCACATAAGTTGACAGGTACACAAACTGTTCGAACGTCCTGCGATAATATTAAATGTCGAATTTAACCGTTCGTTTTGTCGATTACGTAATAGGCGACGTGAAAGGGTTTCGAAAAATAAATAAAAAGTGAAATAGTAGAAAGCGATTAAGTCTGCAACGGGTAAACCTGAACAAACCGAATTCGGTAGCAGGTTTTCCTGAATCGCGTCATCCAAATCATCTTTTAATGAATTGAACCCGGCAGAGAGTGACCTCTGAGACTGGGATGTGTTGAACATAATTCAACAAACGCATTGGACAAGAATATTAATAAGTCGAATGATAAAGAATTCTAACGCCGAATATGCTAATGCACAATCGGTTAAATCATGACGGGGTTTTACGCATCTATGGACTGTCACTAAGTGAAATGAACTTTATTGATTCAAATAAATTCGAATGAGGATCCATATTTATTCGTGAAAGGCCGCCAAAGGTACTCGTTTACATTTAAATTATGTCATTTTTGACTAATTCCGGTACTTGTTTAAATATCAATTATTGAGATTTAAATAATTAATATTTTTTTAATGGCTAAAACAAACAAACTTACAAATCCTATTTGTGCCTAAAAATGTTCATGAACTCTCTTACCTGCAACAAAAAAGAGAACAATTATGTAGCACCTAATTTAGTCTCTAGTTGAGTACAACACCAGTGTTTTGTAAGTGACAACCAATTATAAAAATATAATTTTAATTAGATGGTGATTATTTAAATCTTATTATCAGTATCGCACGCTTTTATTAAAATAACATAGATTTTAACAATCGAATTAATATATATCTCGTGTTTGTAGTAAAAGACCAATGCATTGAAGATTAAAGTAGTGGCCTGATGACCTTGTTCATTCAGTATTCTTTGAATCAATGGTCGTCTGAAATCCTCTTCAAAGACCCACTCCTTTGCTGTACTCATTTTACGGAAATAGTTGCACTAAACGAGGCATTCAGTACACGACTGCACGTATTGTATAGGAGTAACTTTTTTTTCTCTCAGCTTTGGTCCTGAGTACCACTCGATCCCAAACGTCTAAGACACTGTTCTGCTGAACGCGCCGAGACTCGTGGGCCAAATGACAGGCGGAATAAAAGCTGTTGAAAGCGTCGTAAAGCGGAGTCTACAAAACAAAACTTATCGCGATCTGATTATTTCAGAATGTCAAAAAAACATCAATTCAACAAGAGAACACTCGAAGCAGACTGCCTCTCGACACAAGATTGATTTAAAGTAATGACTAAACAACATTCATACAAATATTTAAATCGTAGAATTGCTTCCATTAAGTGATTTAACAAATTTTTTTTTAGAAATCGGTGCCACCGACGAAATCATCCGAATCATTAAATTGGGTTTAACTTCTTCTGGTGCGGACCCTCCTCGTGGTTCTCCGATACCATTTAATGGTCCACGGAAAAGACCGGGCAATTTAATAATCCGTTTAGCAAAAACCTCTGTCTGTCTTCGACGTGACTGTTAATGACAATGAGGCCCTAAGCGTGGCATCCTAATTGAAAATTCAATATTATACAGTCAGACAAAGGAGCAACGTGAACGAAAACAATTGTCAAGGTTCCAAAATATTTTGTAATGAAACTTGTACGTTGTTGTATACTTAATACCACAACATGCACAATATACTAAGGAACTCCGACATTCTGACAGGAATACCTCTAATAATGATTAACATGCCTAATTGGTAATGTAATTTTTGTTCTCCCCAATAATAAAATACATAAAAATTAATGTATTACCCTGCTGAGAGTGTTCTATAAAACTTATTATTCCTCCATAAGTTAGTACCACTAAATTTGAATTTCACGCAATCGACTTCGGATGTAAAAACGGCAAATTCAGGCACTCCCATATCTCCTGACAAAGACATGTCCAGTCACTTTTATAGACCAGTCATAAAAGGCTTCAAGTTTATAAAAACAGGTCTCGTGTACATGCTTGAGTTTGTAGCCGTACGTATACAACTAGGCGGGAAAACCTTCAGCGTATTTTGTTCATGGTCTATTAACTTCTAAGAATTCAACTTAAGTAATAAGAAATTATCATGTTTCTTTTTTAAAGGTGGATCTCACTTCCGTGAAAATGTTTTGGAAGGAATTTGTTTTTAATCAATAAGTTAGATCAATAGATTTTTCAATAAAATGTGGATGTGTAGCAACATGGTAAGAAAAAACTTTATCGTTTCTTCTGTCGTAGTTTGAACCCTAACTGCTATGACTTAAAATTTATAAAATTCGTATTCCTCGTCGCCGGGTCAATGAATTACAATAACAGTTTCATCTAATAGAAGTAGTTTCCATTGCAGGCATACACCGCTAATTATAGTTATTAATTTCAAAAATATATACCGAGAAATGTACTCCGTTTAAAAATAAAAAAAACACTTTCAATAGATGGAGGAAGATGAATGAAGGGTTGCGAGCAAAACAGATGCTCATTGGAAACCGAACAGATTGATCTTGTTTACATTTCCACAGTTTATTAAAAGCATTTGGTATTTGTTTAAGGTAGAGTAAGAAATTTCAGAAACTAAATCAGTCGCCTAGATAGTTAAGCCATCAACCTTGGAACTGAAAGCACAAAAGCGACTGGAAACTACAGAAGCCTTCCACCGGATAGTCACCATACTCGACTAAAATTTATTTCATTGTTATGTTAGTGGAGTTCAGATGATACATGTGGGACTGATACATAAATAAACCTTTATTTAATAAGATGAACGATTCATTTTGTCACTAATTGACCGTCTCATTTCAAATAAGGGGAACGTAATATTTTGCTACAATTCTGCTTGTTGTAGGGTGCACAATTCATTAATATTTTAAAATGTAAAGAGAAGGTTTAATAAATAAAATGGAGTCCAAATAAACTCCAAAACCTTATTTTTGAAAAACAAATTGTTATAAAACAAATTAGCTTGTGTACTGAACTCTTAAAGTGCGATTCGACAATGTTAATATTAAATTCCGATCATGTGTGCACTCTTAAAAAATTTTATTAATTAAAAGATGCTTACATTTGTTAACATCAACTTATCTAAAACCGTTATCTACTACAGGATAATACATTTAATAACTTCGGTGATTATTTTTAATGCAGAGCACAATTCTTAGTGTAAAAGAAAGTTAAGTAACAAGTGTTTTCAATTAAGCAAAATGTACCTCTTTTTATGTAGTACGACCTTCCGCGTTAATCCAACTGTTATGCACACGCCACTGCAACTGTTACGGCTCACGTTCAACAAAAATTAACTTAAATTTTTAATGTAGTATGAAATAGTCACGGCTCGAAAAGAATTTCACAGGTTCGCACTGGAACGGTAACAATTCTCCGGGGTGGAGAAACAAACGCCGATTGAAACGCAACACAGCCGAAATAAAACTGAGCTTTCGGATCGAAGCTAACCGACGCCGGAATGTCGAAAGCTCGGCGAAGCTTTCGGCTGAAACTGACTTTGGAGTCTGACCGAAGTGTCGAGTTTCTTCCATTCGCCACGTGGTTCTGTCGCACAGCTAAAAATTCGCTTCGGCTCCCGTCGAAATCCCCAGCTTTTTTCATTATTCACCGTTCGGCCGGGGTTGAGAAACAAATCGCCTTGAATGAAAGACACGGCAGACAGGGAAATTTAACCACCCTGAAAGGTTCGACGTGTTCAAAGTTTGAACGAATTTACGAAAAACAATGAGAAACTCTTAGACTCTGTTTCACTCCTTGCGGAGCATGCCTCTCCGAAACTAGACGCTCGAGAGGTAAAGACAACAGAACTAGAGGTGAGCACGTCGCGAATGGAGGTAGTGAACGTGATTAGTCGAAACCCACCGTGGCACCGTTTGATAATTCCTGATTACTTTAGAAAAATCAAAATTATAGTTCTCACACCCGAGTAATTTATCCTTTGTAATGAAAATTTGACCTTCTACCTTTATTTATTACTTCTTACTATTTCCTCCGGTAGGGATTAACAATTGTGGCGATCTTTTCAAGTACGGTAACAAGTACAAATGAAAATTTACACGGTTATTGAAAATTGCATTGCCTTCCTTCACACAGGAAATAATAGACATTTTGATTGCAGTTCCGATCCAAGGACGTAGTGAACAAATAGAAAAGTAATTCGTCCCATCTTCTCGTTAGACTTTCCGTTCCGAACAAAAACTATATTTGAGTAACAAGAAATACCAAATACATATAAGTAGCCGTGACCCAGTCAATTTAATGTCGCTCATGTACATAAGAATGCATAATAAATTTAATTTGTCATTTGAAACAATTTAAACGAATATTGTAAACATTCGAAGAGTTTGAACTACTTATAATTGTAATTTAAATTACATTAGTACTCCGAAGTAGGATAAATATTAAGTAAAAGTAACTGGTAAAAATAAGTATTGAGTAAGTATTAATAAGTACTAAAGCAAACAAAATAATAAACACCAACTCTATCTCACAGTTTGGTAATTATTTTCAATTATTTATTCAATTTCAATTAATTAATCACAATACCTAACTTAATTTTATCCTGACCAGTAAACCCATACGTAGTATTTTCTTCTTAACTTAAGCTGTCTTAACACATTCGTTATTTTATAAAATTATCTTTCAGTCCTATCACAACTTATTAATACTTTACCAGCTAACTCATGTTCGTGTAAATTATTATTACTTGTGATTCATACAATTGCAAAACTCGGTTTAAGTCGCTTGACTAGAAGTAATTTGAGTGTTTGTCAACAGGATTTAAAGAGCTCCACTCGAAACTACACTTAATACGTAATCCCAAGTGTCTTTTTCCCTATCAGTAAAACGTATTAACAAGTATGAGTTATTTCACGGAATCTTCGATGATTGTGGAAACGAGGAAAAACAAGAAATTCACAATGAATCCGACTAATCCGGCACCGAGATTAAACACAATTACGTTGTATCGATAAAGTAGCATCAATCACCGTTCCCAAGTATTGAATACTTTTAAGAACATCGGGGCTCGGTGGAAAACGAATTCTCATGTCGAATCAATTTTTAAAAGAAATCTTCCCGTTGGAATCGCATATAACAACTTTTTTACTGCATCCTCAGTTATTACTTTCCTTTTGATTTTAACATCGGGCACCGGGTCATGAATTACACATTAGACATCGCTCGAAGGCATTCGTCTTTCTAGAAACAATCTTATTGTGTACATGAATTTACAATGGAACTTTCTATCGGATCGACATTAATTACCTTAAATAAAGGAATTAAGTGAATGACATCGATTTTAAGGAAGAAAATGAAACTAATCATTAACCGATGAGTTGGAAGTTTGAGTTGCACATCAAGTACCGGTCTGGCCTAGAAAAACGTCTGAAAACCCCTACTCGGCAACTATCGTTAAAAGAAACTATTGTACGCCGGAAGTATGTTAAAGAGATCCGAATAACATTAGTTTTCATGCTCGTGTGCATGGTTTCAGCCCGGCCACGTAATCCAATATTTGTGTTAAAAAAAGTGTCAGAACTAAATTGTAACAAATGTACGACCGTTACAAGAAGACTAAAATAAATGTATTGTCTACGAATGTATACGTCGTGAAATATTCAAAATACGGCTCGAACTTTATTTACAAATAATTTGTATTCAGATAGGGTAAGTTCTGTATATTCACACCATGTATAACCATCATTAATGGCTTTCAATCATCAACGAAAAACTTTTCGGATTAGTTTAACCTGAACTAACGTTACATCAAACTACAAATTTCATTTGTATTGTTGTTCTGGGGGCACTGATTTGATGGCTTTCAGTAAATAAAGAAACATCATAGCAAGTACATAAAAAGTGCTCTCCACCGTGATTGTTCAGAATTAGTATTTGAATGTTCTCTTCCCTGAATAGTTTTTCACTGAAGAGTTCACCAACTTTTCTTTTCAATCAATTCGAATGGGCATTTTCGCATGTTTCGTTCAAATTGTCGATTACGGCTTTCAGTATTTTCTTAAGAAGTTTTGGATTTCTTCGAAAGGAAATTTGAACGATTTGAAGTACGCAATTAACTGAGATCCCATTACACGATTTGAAATCCCCAAACAAAAAAAACTACAATTTGAATCTCTGACATTTCACGCAGGTTTCCTTTTACTTTCCTATATACGGGTTTAATAATGGTAAAAATCGTGAATCCCTTTCGGGCCGAAAATTCACTTCTGGCTAAATTTGATTAGGAAGACAAAAATGGGCATACGGGTAAACTATTTCGAATGTAGAGGTACACTTTGACTTTCACCGTCGATTCAATTGCACGATTCCAATAAGTTATTGAACCTAAATTGTTTCCCCTAAAACAATTAAATCTATTAATTTGTCATTGTGTGCACGAATTACGGGAAATAATGTGTTAATTTACACTATTAGAGTCAAACAGGTGGATGTGACCCGAGTTAATTGAATAAGAAGTAGTTTTGCTAACATTTGATTCTTCCAATAGCCATTTGCCATTTTCGGTAACTTCTTTTTCCAAAATTAATTCTGCAGTGATCGCCTAGTACTTGCTTGAATCTTCCGGTTTGACTGATGTATTGGTTCACCATTAAAAGAACAAGTCTAGTTTCGCAATAAGTTCAATATCTTGACACTGAAACGATTTATTTTCATTACATGTACTATTAGGTACATAAGGTACCACATTTCTTGACTTTCCGTTTCTGAACCCTGAATACCTCGGTCAGGCATTTGCAACATCTTCAAATAAATCTCACTTCCTCCGACCATTAAGTTTCTTTCTGCTAGCATGTCAAAATGACCATACTCCGTTGATGACTTCATATATCTCCTGTTCCTTTATAATGTATTTTAAAATGTCTGACCATCACGGTCAGATAATTCCACCATGTATGAATACGTCATAACACCGTTATTGTAAAGCACGGTCCAAACTCCCTCGAATGTTGAATTTTTTAACCCCCTCTGGGGAGCAGGCGAGCTCTGTAGACAGTAAAAGAAAACGGCACCGTAGAGGTAGAAGGTCAGACTAACCTTTAACAATATAAACTTTTTAAACGTTAAGATTACACTATCTAACACAACAGAAAATTAATAATTAAACATTTGGCACTGATGTCTATCTCTTTATAAGCTTAAAATAAACATTTTTTACCTTTTTGTGAATATTTTCAGGAGGAAAACAATGCAAAAAATACTTGTATGTAAATAAACCAAATTCAGAGTTTTACTCAGGATACTCCTGCCCGTATTTACATTTATTTTGAGTGTTAAATCAATAAAAAAATTAACCGCGAGACAAGGTTTTCAAACGCTACACATTACTGCTCTAGGATAATTCATTTTTTAAGGGTTATATATTTATTTATTTTGTTTGGATTTAGTTCATCCGTTTTAGATCACTTAAAAACTATATCCTTTAAGTTTTCGAAACGACTTCCGGTCCGAAATATTCCTAAAAACCCGTTTCTTCCTCCCAACCAAGTTGCTCGTACTATTCCTAGCCTTATCTATTCCTATTTATCTGAACAAAAAAAATACAATTCGGATTACCTCCTTTATTCGGAACATGTGGGTGTGCGATTAAAGATCATTCTCCTCCACGTTATTTTTTTCCTAATATTCACTCTAAAAAAAAATAACTCAGTTCCAGTGCCTTGTAGTCTGACTTCGAAATGATTAATAATAAAATTATTAAAATTTAAAAAAGTTCACAATTCGTACTGTGCCCCTTCTCTTTATTTTACCACCATAAAATTTACCTCGCTCAAACAAAACTTTTTTTTTCATTGTATGCTGATTATTTGCTGAAATTTATTCATTTTGAGACTATGCGAATTCATTTATGATGAATAATAAAATGTTTAATAAATAATATCGCGTTTATCTCGCGGTACTCTACGAGTGGAACGAGTTATAAATCAATAAAAGTCAAGATTCCATTATTGCACAGGAATTATAAATGTGTGTATATAAATAAATATTAATTGAATGTAAAACCAACACCTGTTCTCGGTGTGCTGCTTTCGATATATATATATTAAACACATTATTATTTTGTTGACCCTTCAGAGAAACTTCAAGCAGAATTGTTTTAACTCATAACGTTTCGTTCAAAGGTTAAAATATTTAACCCAGGAGGCCCTATGTAGAATTTCCAACATGCGTAGGAAACTTCAATTACTTTAATAGCAGAAGATGAGATTAAACGCGTTCGTTTCGTGTATTGATTGATTGATTACGGTTTATCGGAATACCACCGGTGCAGATTCATCTGTTGAATTTTTCCTCCAGAACTACGCGTATTTATGTATATTTTTACGTATGTTTTTTCCTAGTGCTACTCTCTCATTCACTTTCCGAATTAATTTTTCATAAGTATTTTTTTCTTCTTCGTAATTTTCATTTTCAAAGGAAAATTACTATAATTACGATTAGACTAAATTCATTTTACCGTTTTAATTTCTGCTTAAAACATTAAAGCGCCATACCCGGAAAGAAGTGAACTTTTTTCTACACTTGAAAATTACGGTTTTCTCTTCTTTGACTCGCAAAAAGTTCACCTCAAGAGTGTTGTTTATTTTAGTCAAGTCACATGGTTTGACTTCACGGGCGTTCATCCTCTCCCATTTATTCGTTAGTTAAGTTCAGGTGAAATTACATAATTTTGCCGGTCACTCATTAACACAACTTTTTATTCCTAGATCATTAATTGCGGTTCAAGCAAGCTCATTTCTCTAATAAAAACTATTCCCAGAAATGAAAGTGTGGTTTACCGAAAACTTCCATTTAAAAAATGTACGGAAACCTTTCAGAGTTTATTTGTCCCGTGAAATCTCACGAAATTAAAATATCAACTGACTTCATTATAAATTAATACGAAATTAATACTACCGCATTTCATAAATAATGAAGATAACTGGATATTTTAAAAGGTAAATTTATTGATCAGGAAATTTTGGGACGTTGATTCATTGACAAGTGCAGAAACTGACCCACATTTTGTGTTTATTGGATACTCGTGGTCGAATCCCCATTTAAAAAGTTCATTTCTAAACTTAAATTTATTAAGAAAATAACTAAGTTAAAAGTAATTGAATTTTACGTCGAAACTTGAAACAAAGGTAAAGAAATTTAACTTAATGTCATTTTATACTTTACTGTTTGAGGTTTCCCTACTTGTACTTATGTGTGGTTTTCCTGTACCAAAAGCAGTATATCACGGTTTTATTTTGATTATACATGCATGGTAAAGTTTGTTAAGTATTGAATGTACATTACACATGCTCAAGACAATTGTTTATAATTTCCGAACTTCGTTGTAGTGTAAATTCAAATATAAATGTATTCAAAGTACAATTCTCACACGTCGGAAATATATTACAGTACACACAATTAAGTATTTTATGCTTTGTAAACAAAATATTAAGATAACAACACAACGGTATTTTTACAAACTTAAAACGCTACACGGGTAAATTTTATTCAAAAAATACTCGTACTACACTTTGTTACGTGTACACTAGATTGTCAAAACCTTGTGAAGTAGTCAACTCCTTTCGTGTACTGACTTGTAAGTACTGACTAACAAGCATAACGTGATGTATGTCAGAAGCGTTCAAGTATCCTCATTACAAATAATAAGAAAAATAATGTTTAATCTAATAATCCATCTACGCGGCATGCATGTTTTCTCATTAGAGACGAAATACATAACCACAAAGTTTTATATCCTTTGTGTTCCTATTATTGTGGGTTTGTTCTGTGTTTTTAAATTGTTTTTTTCAGGCAGTGATTCATTATATCAGAACATCTTGACGATATTCACATCGATTGTAACCTTAAGTAAATAACGAATTTAGTTAATAGAATAAACGTTTCAGTCGTGCACAGGGTTCAATTGTTATTTTGCCAGATGTGTATGTATAAAATATGTCTGCACTCCTCTTCCAAAACTGGAATGGCAATGTTATCCGAGTTCAAGGAAAATCCAACTCCAAATGCCACTTTTCGGTAGCAATTGAAGGATTAACTTCACTAACAAGCTGGATTATAGGTCTTCCCAGACATTTTTATGATATTCCGCATTACGCGCTCTTCAATTCTTGACAGTTAAATTAATTTTTTTACTGAGTGATAGAGCACTCGTACGTGCTCTGACTTACTTCTTACTGCCATTGTGCGACTTAATTTTAAACCGAATCATTGTTCCTTTGTTGTACCTAACGCAACATCTCGTTTCTAGTTATTGATTATTGAATTCTACAACTTTTACAAAGAACTAGTTGCTACGAATAAGAATAATTCAGAGTCGCTAGATTATTTCGATTCCTAAATTAGGCACGGAGATGTGGGCCATTCGCGACACATCTGGCAGGTGAAATGTTGTCCAGCACTAATCGTCACTTAAATTTGGGTTGAGAAAACGCCAAAGTGACCCGAAGTGAGGTGGTGAAGTCGAAAACCAGCCAAAGTAGTCTATTACTGAATAAAATATTATCGCCATTTATTACTACCGAAACGTGTTAGTTACCACATTTGATATTTAGTTTCTTATATTTGGCAATTTAATACCTATATATTAATTATTTAATTGCTTCTTATTTTATTAAAAAATGATTGTGTACACAACTCAAAGTTGAAAAAAGTAGCAATGAATGAGAACAAGTTAATGTACTGCCCAAGAAATGTGACAAATTAATTTGGACAAACCGCATAATCGTTTTACCACGAATACGAACAGTAGGCTAGACGAGGAAATTAACATAAAAGGTAGGTAGTTAGACTAAGGTAAAAATGCACGGGTAATCCTACCTGATATCGAGACCTTCAATTTGCATGTACGAAACCGGATATTGGCAGTTTCGCCTTTAGCTACCGTCACGAATTCATCTCGAATGTCCCATTCATATATTAAAAAAGAAACGGGAGAAGTAACGTTGAACAGTGAACAAGATAATTTAAGTTAACTGCATTAATTAATTAAACATAAAATTAGCAAATCAATAAATAATGCTCAGACAATACACAACACCAAATTATAAGTAGATCTCGCTTTGCATTAATAATTAAATTACATACAATTTATGAGCAATTGTGACCGAGCTAACGTAAAACTAAATCATGTACAGTTTTATTATTACTTGTAAATAATATTCACAGTTTTTCGCAGGAGCCATTTCAGTTTCTATCCAACCCCTGAATGGTCGCTAAAGATTATTATTAACCAGTCTCCGATCTGAGTGTCAGACCTCAGACAGAAGGCCGGTACATAACTTTGTATTGCCCTGCGAAGGAAGTGACCTGTCCCACATACGATAACATCCTGGATGTCAAAATCTCTTTTTGCACCTTATTATTAATCTTATTATCATCACAGCATCCTCTCCGACAAGTTTTTAATTACCGATCGTTCGACAAGTATGCAATAAATAAAATTTGACTGCCGACAACATTTGCCAAAAATATGTGAAACAGCCTATAGGAGGCTTTCTATTCGTTTCAGGAATTTTATGCCCTTGCAGGCGAGTACAGCACTAAAGCACTAAAATGTTTGGCTGCTTGCTTTTTTATTTGGTTTCACGTTGTTTTGCATTAATATTCGTACATAACTTGTTTTTCTTTTATTTTCGAAACGTTTATCGTCCACCGTTCTGAAGAACTAACGGAAGTGAGAACTCCAGGCCTAAGGCAAAACATTCGGTTTTTGAGCCTGTTCATGTCTGTTTCGTCATATCGATACTTAAGGAAACCTTAGGTTTCGCAATCTATTTTAAAAGTCGCAGTACCATGTAGTATGTAGTCACTAGTGAGAGTAATATTTTCCCGAATAAAATTAATACAGTTGTCAAATAAGAAACAGCTGAAGTGACCCAATAATTAATGGAATTAGTTACCAAACTACTTAACTACAAGCTATACGTTTACTTTATGGCTGATGCTTTACACGATAAATACATGTTTTTATTAATATAATTTATATGTAGTCCGCTAATTAAAATTTTTAGTTATTACGTGCGCCACATAAGAAATTGAGAACATGCTGAATGCTTTTCTAGGGCAAACGAAATCAATATTTCCTTACAGAATGGCACCATTAAAAAATAAGAGTTATTAATAAAGCACGAAATTTAATTGGAAAACTCAACAGCAGTAGCAGTGATCGAAATTTAAAGTGCATTATAGTTAAAGAGGGGACATGTAACGATCAAAAACTTAAATTAAAAACCCATTTAATGGGATTGAAAAAAAGGGGTACGCTGCAAAGTACTCACTCGAAACTTCATTGAATTTGGGCTAATTTATATATGTCCTGCTTAAGGAGAATCACACGAAAAAGGTGGTTCGTTGAACAAAACCTATATAGTTTTGCGCATGGGAGGAACGTGATTTCTCCAAAACAGGTTTACCACTAGTCTCCCTCCCTTTATCTTATCACTCAAGACCTGTAGAATTTTTATTATTCCATGTCTGCTGATTCTTTTTACATGTCCATTCCTTGTTACTAACGATCGGCTCGTCTGTAGAATTTCCCATAAAATACCGTACGTTTTGTAATTGAAGCAACCGTGTGCAGTAAAAAGTAACGAGTAGCATTCGTACCTGGAAAAGTATTTTAGGGCTCTTTGTTTGACTGTATTTTCTCACAAAGGATGTAGCGAAAGGCTACGACCTCCACATCTCATTCTCTTTGAGTTACACTCTTTTATTATTGTGGTTAAAATAAACGAATTTCTTGTGACAATGGTTTATTCCCTACATTCACACCATCAAACCTGGACCTGCTCACTTTCGGTATTTTTTTGTTATTGCGCCGAAGCAAACCTTAAAACTTATTAATTGTTATTTCGTATCAGTAACATCCGATATTATTTTCAGGTCGTATAATATGAATACTTTCAATTAACGATTTAATAAATATTTACCGCAGTCTAAAAGTTGATAAATGTTAATTGCCCAACGTAAAAGGTTTTCGATGTTTGACCAATACTGTCCATATCGTACATTACATTAACCTGGTTAATATTTTAAACTGGACGGTTCAGATGAAATTTACCTATAGAAAAACGCCCGCATCAAATAAAGTAAAAGTAAACGTGGAAAAATGCACCCACACTGTAATTTGTAATACTTGTAATGTGCTCTATTATACCATAGTTTAGTTTAATAATTACTGTTGAATAAAAGATTATTACATCATTTCACAATTACTATTATTTATGCATTGTGTGCTTAAATGCGATAAATGTAGCCTATTCAGGACTTCTAGAAATTGTATGTACCTTATTAAATCTATAAAAGCCTACATATTTGAAAAATACAAGTTTCTGTGTCATTGTACAGAGTAATTCGTCTTCGTCCTTTTTACATATGTTGAAGTTTTCATCTTGCGCTTCAAAGATAAATAAATGTTTGCCTGAAAATTTAACATCAATTTTCCGGTAGACTCAAACACAATCAAAATGACTCTTTCTGATGTAAACGAAAATAAAGCTGAAAGTTTTTTATGGAACAAGTCAAACAAACAATGCCTCGGAACAATGAGAAAAGAATTAAAAAGATTTTCCGGTAATCAAAAACTTTTCAAATTCAATTAAAGGCCGAGTTGTAAGTTTGGATCTGGAAAATAAAGCCGTTGATTTAGACCAAACTTCGTTGTATTGAATTACTTCTTAGATCTTCTGCCCCCCTCCCCTACTAAAAGTACACGAAATACAAATTATCTAAAAGGTCAACAACAGCAGTAAAAAAATCAAATGCTATACATAGAACTGCTAAATCTAATATTTTGAGCGACGTGAAATTAGTACAAATAATACTGCTTTTACTATTTAAATTTCAATGGGTGAGGAATCAAGAAACTTCACACGATTAATTTATCTATTTCTCTATCAAGTTTTCTTTCACCAAAGCAATAGAATCTTATATAGAAACATATTTCGCAATTTCGACCGCAAGTGAATACTCGCTTGTGCAACATTTCGATTGAAATTTAGGATACGTTTGCAAAGTTCCCAAAAATTTGGCAGCAGAAATTACCAATAAAATAAGACCGTACAAAAAAACTTCAAGGTATTTCTTGCCAAAAGAGAAACTAATAATAGTTAATTACTATGACTGCTTCACAGGAAGTAGCGACCACGATGAATTTTCGCTTTTTATAAGTAAAACTCTTTCGATTCTCTGATTTCTAATGTATTAATAATTACTTCCTAAGAGACAAGTAAAGTTACTGAAATTAGTAAAAACTAAATGTATTTTATTTTTTATGTATAACACAGATTGACCCATTAATTATTACTTTCTTAAGAAGTGAAACGCAAAAATAGTACAAAGTAACACTAAAGTAAGTTAACCCTGTCATTGTAATAGGTTGCAAAAGTCCGTTTTAGGCCAAACCCACACTAAAAGTCTATACACCTCAATTTCATTACCGTCTGTTTTCTAAGTTTTGAAAAACATGGTGCTCAGTAGTATGGAGATCAGAAGAAGACCTTCTCTGGCAGTACAAAATGCGAGGATGTAACGTAACAGAACAGTTTCATTTGTGCATCGGATGCCCTGAGTGAGATGAGAGGTTGCAATGGATGGAGAGAAAGGCGGACTTCTTCTATTAAGAATCGACGACACCTACAATAATGGGTAAGTACAACAAAAGTCAGGACGGATTTCACCCTCAGGTAAAGCAACCAGAGAACAAGAAAACCGGTTACTCATTTTACACAGTGCAGTATGTGGGTTATTGCGTTACTCATAACATCACGTCGAAGACGTTGCTTCGAAGAATTCGTTTTTTGGGTGACTTAGGGGATAACATACACGCAAAATTTCCACGCACAAACGAGAATGTAATGTAATTAAGTTCGTCACAAAAAAAGTATGTTCGTTAGAGTCCATTTCGGGAAGTACTCGCCTACTTGTACGATTAAAAAAATCCTAGAGTTATTACCCCGAAATAACTCATAAAACAGAAATGATATGAGTTTCTAGAATAAAACCTCAACACGGCATACGGGGGACGACTTAAAAGATACATAACTTTAAACTTGACTGAAAATTTAGTATTCAAAGCCGTTAAATTGTTTAAAAAAAACAGAAAAGAAGAAGAAAAGAAAACAGGTTTCCCGGTGACTTTTTTCTTTTAAGTCAATTTTCAGTGCAATAAAACGTGAAGGTCACCGAAGTAAGAAATGTGACTTTTGTATTCGTCAAGTTCAATAAAAAATATTTCCGATACGATTCCAATAGCCCGGTTATCCGCCAAATATTTCCAAAGTTCCAGTCCCGGGTGACACGAAAGTTGTCTGTGGACGAGCATGGAATTCGGGTACTTGTGAAACTCTCCAAAGTAGTTTCATATCAAAAAAAGTCATTCACTGTCACTCGTAATCTTCCAGTTTATGTCAACGTGAAGGAGCAAAACAAAAAAGGTAATTTCTTTCGCCATGAGCTTGGCTCCATGCGAGTGCCTTTGTCAAGGAGGTCAAACTTTTCTGTTTCGGATTCTGAATATTCTGAACAAAGCAGACAAAAAATTCAAAATGAACCAAATTAGAAAACGGAAATAGTGAAATAAAATACTGGGCGACCACGAGCATAGGCGTAGTCATTTTTGTGTTAAAAGGAAACACTCTCCCTGGAGACTCAACGTGGTGAGTTAAAAAATAGTAATTTCCTATGCTCCTAATAAAACGATTGTATCAATATTATATATTGTACGTATACACGATTGTAGTGTGTACGTACGAAGAATGATCTCCGATGAACACCTACAAACAAATTTATCTAAATTCTAGTTTTCAAATTTTACGCACGTTTTTAATAACTCTATGACTTCCCTCCGGCGTAAACATATTACAATAAAGATCAATTGATTAATGAACGATATCAATTTCTTTTGATTAATGCTGGGGCTTATGAATATTAACTATTAGTTATTCTCTAATGAAATTTTACCAGTGTCTTAGGAAAAAACTTGTAATGCGTTTAAAATTTAACAGTGGCATAATTAGTTGATAGTTGATAAGAAAATGACTAACGTTACTTCCCAGCTGCCGGCTATCAGATTACTGGACTCACCTGAAAGGCAAAACAAACATATCAATGCGCAAAAAAAATTCCGTTATATTAATATGTAAAAATCTAATATAAGTAGCTTGATTAAAATGCGGTAACTTGATGAACCTGTCTATGAATTTCTACTTCTAATCCCCGAGTTGATCGAAGAGCCTCAAAGCTAAATTTTAATTTAGGAAGAGTTGCACGTAATGATTTGATGTTAACAGACGTGTGAGCAATCAATTGGTACCAAGTTCAGTTATTTATTATTTATATTCGCTGGAAATAAAATAAGTTGCATTCCAAGACTTCACGTATGAATGGCAGTAGTGCAAATTATTGTTTCCCTGCAACCGCTTTTCTATTAATTATTGAAGTATTAAAATAATTGAACTTATGTTCTATGTCTGAGTTGTTTCCCTTCATTCAAAAAAAGTGTAATTTCCAAATGCAACTGAAATCGCGCATTTCTTTCCTTTAGAATGAATTCAACAAATTCTTTTAAAAATTGACTGTGTATGACAGCAAAACCAATCCTTTGCGTCGGTCAAACGAGCCGAAAACTGATTCACTTTCTTGAAACCATTGAAGGCTTAAATAGAAGAGTAATTTACTCGTAACGAATAACACAAATTAGTCTCTTCATCGGACAAAGTCATTATAATTTGTCTTATGGGTATAAAATTCCTACAACTCTCGAGATAAAACAAATTGTTGTTTAATTATTAGTTGCAATTAATTGTTGAAAAGTACTAAAAGATTAGTATGGGAACATGACGGTTCATAAGTCATGGGTAATTGCGCGTTCTCAAATTTTACTTAATTTATGGCCACCCAGAGTAACCAGAGAGAGAGAAAAAAATTGGATATAAGCATCTGCACAAGATGATTGAATTTGAAGAATTACGACTGTACAAGTCAAAAACTATCTACAACTCGAAACTAAAAATGTGTACATTAAACTGAAATCAAAAACAGATTTGGCCCTCCTCCTAACGAATTCCAACATTTGCGCTTCCCATTCGTAAAAACATATATATATATATAACACATTTTCAGGAAAAGTAATGCAAACTTGCTTTCCTTGATGCCGAGATAAATCAATGACTGCTGAAAACTATTCTATAGTTCTCCTAAAAGGATTCTACATGGCCTTTCGCCTTTATTCTACTTTAATATTGTAAGACCAATTGTGGGATCATTAATAAGGCACGCTCACGTCATTCACTCAAAGGATGAGTATATTTTGCCCTGTACATAGTTTCATTCATAGTTGACCAGAAAAGGTCATAATTTACTTTTACTGACCTCTCGTTTGTGAAACTCCGATGCATAGTGTGAAAACTACACAAACTAACACGCAATCATTCAAGTTTAAATATCAAATCGGCACCTAATACCCTAACCAGTCCCCAGTAACCTAAGGATTACGGTGTTCGATTTATTGAACATCTATAATTGGTTTCCTTGCCCTCTTAGAATCGTTTAAAATGGTAAGAAATACACCGCCGGTAGGTCTATCACGCTGAACCATCAGATTAATTGCCACTTAAATGGCTTTAAAATTTGTATATTTCTAAATGGTATCGCTGCTAACAGCAGTGCTACACCAGTATTGCTCTCTGGATTCGATTAAAAAAAAATTAACTAAATGTAAACAATTAAGTAGACTTTTTTCATCGAACCGTTATGAACTATGACATGTGATTTACTGAATAATTAAATTAAATGAGCGAAAAAATGAGCCAAAAAAAAAAGTCTATGTGGGAAATTTCAATGTTACCGCTTATATTTAATAAAACCAGTTATATTTAATAAATAAATAGTACTGTAAAAAAAAGTATTGTGTTCACAGGCGTTAGCACCACTTCTCGGATGTTCGTAATAAATAATATTTTAATAAAGTGCACTTGCGAAAACGAGTTCTTTGAAGTGCGCTTTGTTAAACAAATGATTCGTTCTATGTATATTTTCCAATTAAGCAGCTAAAACATAATAAATGTTTTTCACACATTTATTAATTTGAGTTATAAATCTTAAAGTTTTTGTTCCGTTTTTTTTTATTGCACCATTTGCAAGAGTTTGTAATCATTAATGTTAAGGGAATGAGAAAAATGTGCAAGAACCAATAGAAGTTATCCTTATTAGTATATTCCATTGTGCCTAAAGGTAATACTCGCCTAAAATTTGTAAAAGAAACAGGTTATGTGTTATAATTTGGATAGTCAGGAGCTTTGATAAAACGGATTGGTGGATTTTGGAATTTAAACTATTTCCTTCATGAGTTGCAGTAAGTTTCTTAGTGATTATTTCAACGAGCACCATGAAAAGTGACGTGACATGTGCGACCTCACAGTGTAAGACACGGGCTTGACACTGACAAAAATGGAGAAGGACCTTCGGTACACAACATGAGATCTACGATGTCTGTTGTAGAACGTTTCATGCCAAAGAAGCCGAGAGAGCAATACTGCTCATAGAAAAACTGACAGACAATTGGACTTTTGCAAATCTCTTTTTGGAAACCAAATTATGTAAAAACAATTAGAACAATAATCCCCTACTTATGTATGTAAAACTAATAATAGAATCCTCTACCAGCCGCATTCCTGTACCCAAAAATCCGATTATTGTCATGACGACGGCGACCTTTCCAACATTTTCACAACTTTTGCCAAAACTGATGGAGGGATAATCCTTTACTCAGCCATTTCTACCCTGCCTGAGCTCCAAAGGGTTAATTTAAAAACAAAAAAGTCATCGCTGATGTTTAAATGTATTCTATAATTAAGTTTATTATAAATACCATTTAATCTGTACAAGTTTTCCACACAAAATACAATTTTAGAAAAACTACACTTCCAAAGTTAGCCCAACATTTTTTCATTACTTAAAAATAGTTGCCTAAACAAACCAGAATGAAATGAAAACATTCGTAGCAGACAGTTTTGGTATTCCACATCGAGCAATACGTCTACAGTTTTTCAGTGGTTTACTTCCACTTTCAGGTAGTTTATTTCTTTCACAAGAAACCAGATTCACTTAACTTTTATTATCCCGTCTGAATAAAAGAGCTTTCATGTGGGAATTTTACACCCTTGAATATCAATGAATTTTCCTTTCGATGTAAAAGAAACTAAATTTAAATCAGACATGTGTCTACGGCAACCATAAAGAAGAAACAATATTTGATATCTAATTAAAAGTCCAATGGAATATAAGCACATTACATGCACTGGAATGATCGTAAACTCATTATATACATATGTAGTGTAATACCAATAGTCATCATTTACACTTTATTCATAATAACAATGTAGGTTTCTTCGCTATTTAATTATAGAATGATATAAAATTTTAGCAACAAATGGTTTTCGGACAAGTAGCTCGAGTAATGAGCACTTCCTCTGGCACTACTCGCGAACACAATTATTAATCGGCATTATCTGACCGCATATCCAATCAACTTGTACGGATAGTTTGAAAAAATTGGTTAATTTCTAAATCCTCTAATTATTTCTACAGTTACATTTTCACCAAAAGTTAACTGCTTTCCTACACAATTCTATCTATTAAAGTTGGGCAGAAAAAATTGTAAAACATGTTTTATACAATAGATCAGTTCCCGGAACTTGAAAATGTGGCTACTTGATCGTAAAAATTTCTTCATGGCTTCTAACATGTACAGAATCACGAATGTTATCAAAGAAGTTATTATTCTACCAAAAAATATGTTGTGTTCTTATTCTTGTATATATTATGGATAAATTTCTTCAACACCAATAGGTGTTACGGTCAATTACGGTGTACCACAATTCCTGAATAAAATTCTCAAATTGTCCTGCCAAATTACAATTTTTCTTTATTTTCCATTTTCTATATTAAAAAACAATGTTAACAATCTCTTTCAGTAATTTCAATAAAATCGAAGCCATATTCAGTAACGCGGAATTTTGCGAACAAATTGAAAAACCAAGATCCAAACTAGTTGTTTTAAGAAGAATAGCTGTGTACCAGTTTCTCACACGACGGGCATCAACAAAATAAAATTTACTTCGGAGTTATGAAATACAAAATTAACCAGCTTTATTTGTATTTTTGTAGTGCTCGTTAAAAATATAAAAAAATAGATTCCGACGAGCTTACGTTACAAGAATAATTAGCTTTTAAGGGCGGGACAAAATTCAAAATAAATTACCTGAATCTTTTACTACTTGTTCTGAATTCAAAACCTGTCTATAAAGAAATCAGAAAGAGAAACCAGAAGTACGACTTAATTTCATAATATGACTCTGATACTATTGGTTTCATTCAATACAATAAGGTTTGCTTCGATTCATTGTGTTGTCTCTGAAACTAAAAGAGTTTTTTGACTATGGCAAATTCTAACAGAATACTTCAACTTGTTGGCCTCTCTATAATATGTGGAGACTAATAATAATTTTAAAAAAATAAGTATTGTATTATTTGCACAATTTGTTTAAGTATCTAGTTAGTGTCTATCTTCAAATTTATTTGTATAAAAACAAGTAGAATAACATCACATAAATCCAATAACCTTTAGTTAAAAGTACTGAAACCTGAGGGTAATTAAAAATACAATAAAAAATTATGCAATAATCAATCGGATAGTTCAGCTTTAGTAATTTATGTAACATTAGTTTCATTCATTATGAATTATGAACCAGTCACCGTTGCCCGTATCATTCAGTAAAAGTGTTTGCTGATTAATAAAAAAGTTAATGCCTCATTAAGTAGTAGCCGGATTTTTTCTTATCGTTATCACTCTTAAAACAACTATCACCTTATAGTTATTTTTCAAGTCGCTCTAAGAGTATAAAATTTCACCGTTAGACTTTTCCTATCGTCTTCTCACTAGGTCGTGCTTGATGGAGAGGAAGGATTTATTAAACTCTTTTGTTCCTACCCTTCCTGTGGTTTTCGGCACATTGTGAGGTAAATTACATTTGACTACTTGAGTACAGGAAAATTTTTACTCGACTGCGGCTGAGCAATTAATTTAAATTTTCCTTCTTCATCTCCATTCCAAATCTTAAATTACCCTGTTCTTGCGCTTGGAATTAATAACCTTCTTAACCGTATATTGAATACCAAAAGATTGATATTTATTCGTGCCATCTTATAATACCATCCCAAAATTACTAGACTTCAAACACGGTTTTCGATCAGCTTCATTATCACTAATGAGTCTTTAGATGACTGATGTACCTGCTGGAAAATTCTTGTCGATTACACGAAGTACTCGGTCTTTCCACGTATAAAACGAAAAGACTTAAATACGAAGTTGAATTTATAAATTTTCTAGATGTAGAAATATAGAAATTCTTTCAGTCGTACATATTGTTGGTTAACATTTTATTAGGGAATGATTTAAATTCTTTTAACCGCAATTATATAACTTTCTCCAAGTTCCTAAAAAAGCTTGGTAATGAACAAGGGTCGTAAGATTTCTTGTCTTTCTACACACGCTTCGAATTCTAATATTGAAGTTATTCCTTTAATTGAATTTTTATCTGAAATTGATTCTTTGCTTTTGTAAAAAAACAAACATTAATAAAACTTATTGCATCATTTCAGGTAAGCTTCTTTATTCTGTTAAGAGCAATAAATAATTCTAAATGTCGAAAAAGCAGATAATTACAGTTCTCACCTCGATGAATCCCGACTGGGATTGACTTAAAACCACGAACGTAAACCAATATTTAGGAAACTTCATTATTAACTATTTATTGCATTCACTCTACCACTTTTGACATTCTTCAAGAACAGAAAGAATGGTGTAAATCTTGCACTCTCTCCGTTTATCATCCGAAATAATCTCTTTTTGTTGTAATTATAGCGCAAACTTTATTTTGTCAATCGATAAATCAAATTAATAATGCTAGCTGTTGTATTTCAACATATTAAAAATTAAATATTTTTACTAAATTTGGTAAGGTGAGCTATACGCGGCATGTAATTCTTTTCTATTTTAATATTTTATATTATTAGTAATCTATTGGTTGACCTAGAAGTCCGACATAATTCCTGCGTGGCAACATTTACACACAACCGCCTTTAATTTTCATCAAGTCAACTTTCATGAACCTTTTTTTAATTCTTCAGAGATGATTACAACCTTAAAAAAAAGGGTTAGTGGTACCAAACAGCTCTACCTATTTTCATTCTATTTTAAAGTCCCATCTTTTTAGGTGATTGTTTCCGGAGTTATCCGTTCATCTTATTTGAACCTTCTCTTTTCATAAATGTTTCGTCATTGCATAGCTTTGTTCTCAATTTTCTTTACGCAAGCTCAATCCTTCGGATTTGGCCTTAAAACTTAAGCTTTCACAACTCCATTAAATCCGTTTCATAACGCATAAATCACAGGTATTTTATGATTTTCACGCGTTCATTTCCAGCACTATTGTAAACGGCTTGGAAAGTGTCCTTTACAATATTGTCCTTTTGCAGACAAGTCAACATTACTTCGTTTTTATTAGTAAAACCAAATACATTGATTCGTTCCTTCTTGAAAGAAGCTGAGAAACCGGTTCCATTACTTTCACTCTTAGGTGACAATGCTGACAGACTGTTGCAATTAGCCAATACTTTTACTATTCTTTTTTTATTAGTGTTTACATTCAACTAATTTCTTTTATAAATGACGCAAAATGCAGACATTTTTTGTGACCCGTACTGGAGACTGCGTTCAGTTTTGCTAACCAGGAATTTATTTTTTTTTTTTAAATATAGCTTTGAGTTATAAAAGTGTAGTAAACAGCTTTTGTGTTTTGGAACGAATATAATTATGGTACGTTTTCGAACATATTGAGCCAAATCGTTTAGCCAAAAACACTCCCTCTTCAAAATACTATTATGATTACCACAATTTTTTCTTACAACCCTATCATTACCTGATTAAACTCTACAAGTTTTCAATTTTACTGCGTATTTAGTTGGTAAAATACAAAATTATTTCGATTCCGAATTTCGATTTGACTCCCTTCGCCTGAAGCCACGTTAAATTTCATTTAAATTAGTTGTTTGATGGATTTTACCCATTTCACATGCAGTTTTGGTCATTTTGATAGGATTAGGTTTGACCTAATAGTTAATGATAACGCAACTCTAGTGTGAAAAATTCCGAAGGAAGCATCTTCGAGTCATCCAAGCGGGAGTTCTGTCGCTTACTTTCCAAGCAGAAAGGTTTTCTTCTCCCATTCTCACAAAAATATTTGTTGTCTATTGTCATTAAGCCTTTCTTGTGGAATATTCGAAGTGATTTTAGGGTACGGTAAATTGCAGTTAATAGCTCATTTTTCAAATAAAAAGACAGCCGCAGGTATTTCATTCGATTCGATTTCTTCTTCGAACGGCCACAAGTTGATTCGACTGATTGAAATGTGTGTGAATGATTCTCACCACAAAATAGGAGTCTTCAGTAAAAATGAAATAATGCCGAATAAAGATGTATAGATTTCCCTTGTGGTTATACTTATAATTTTTTTTAAAAATTCACTGCAAGTTGCCTCCTGCCATGATTTTCTAATAAAAACGTAATTACGCAACTAAATATTAAAAGACATGTTTAAGTGAAAAGTGCAAAATATTTTATGTTTCCTAACGTAGTACACCATTGCCATGAACTGGATACCAGACAATCATTCTACAGCAAATTCATAAACTTATGTTACAACACCTAGTGGAAGAATTGTGAGCTATTGCAACGGAATACCAAAGAAGTACTAAAATAATGATTGCAACCAATCATAAAATACTTATTGCCATACTTATTGGAATCTTGCGAAGTGTAGTAAAACAAATCAAGGTAATATCAGTCTGAACGGTTTAATCTACTGGTCACCATTAAAGTTAATAAAAAGAACCAATAGTACATACTTATAGAGCCAATAGCAAGATTATTTCCTACTTTTCTGATTAGGAAGGACCACACAAATTTTATACATTTTTTCATACATTTAATGCGTTACATAATGTAGTTATTAATTATACGATAAAGAACTTTTTTAGCACTATTTTTAGAACAGGTTATTGCCAGTGAATCTTTTTTGTATTTGAAATATGAAAATAGTTACCATAAAACAATTATAATTTTCAAGCAAATAAAAGTTTGAAAGAATTAAACGTAAATTAAAATTAAAAAAGGCACCACAAAGACACGATTTTATTGCGACCGAGTAACAACTTTTGGCTTTTTGTAGATTTTTTAGCTCTTAAAACAACAAAAAAGTCAATGAAAACAAAAAAATGTGATACACCGTTGAGTGGGTGGTAGTTTAAAATTAAGAATACCTTTTTATTCAAGTGAAAGAAAGAATCTCGTACAAATTTATAATTTAAAACAATGTGAAGCTTATGGACGGGCGTTCAACCGAGGTGAATGGAACCGCCAGGTAAGACAGGCATAAAGGAAACAACCTGATGTGGAGGTAATAATGGGTTTTAAAATTCTTTCGAACTTAAAAAACGGCCCATTATTTTCAGATTAAATAACAGGATATTCCTTTAGAAATAAATTAGTAATACTTTGATCTCAATATAAAACGTTCGGAGAAGTTGCATATTGTTAAACTCTGTGCAATACGCATTTCACAATGTATTTGTTTCAATATTTTATTAATATTCATTCAATGGGAGTTCGAATAATTTGAACAAAACCCTGAGAAACCACATTCAAAATTGCCGTTTCAAAAGTGACTATTCATATATTGAAAACGGAAGTCTCTTTTGGGGGTTACACTAAAAAAAGGGTTTCTTTGATTAACAAAATACATGGAAATGCCAATTGAAACAAAAGAAACAATAACATACCTCTTCGAAAAAACCCTTCAAACGACATATGGGAGACCAAATTAAACGAGGAAAGAATTGTTTTTTTAGTGTTCAGAAGTTAACTGATAACTATCAGGATCCAAATAACCGACTTCGAATAAAAAAAAACCTGATCAAAAACTTTAAAGGACATTTTAAGGCAGTTGAAATATTTTACTTTACAATAGTTTTTATCTGAAGAAAGTAACTTTAATGGTATTCATTTTATTGCCGGGTATTCAAAGACACGGGTTTCACTTGAAAATATAAAAGAGCACTGAATTGAAAAGTACAAGTTTTGAAATAGCATTTCCGAAAGAAAAACCAACTAGAGCTGGCGTCTTTGGTAATATTTATTTAAAAATATATAATTTTAAATTAAATAAATTTCTTTTGACATTTCATAACTCATTTGTACCTAAACGTAAGATGCAAAAAGGCATCTTTCAATCAAAGTATTTCAATCTTTCTGTTCTATAGCAATTCATTCAAAAAGTTTTGAATACTTTTTTGGCTCAGAAACCTCATGCAAATAGATTTTTTTTTACACGTCAAACTATAATTTTAATAGAAACATTAACGCAACGAACTTAACTACACAAAACCTAAGGGAACCACATCAAATTTTAAACCACTTTTATGCTTTCCCTATGTATACTCTTTTACACTTTCACATGTTAAATGTCAAAATCAATCCGTTAAATTCTACATCACATCCAATTACATTCCTTATTGGGATAAAGATTTATTACAAACTACTCGAAGGTCAATAATAGTCAGCTCGTGAACAGGTCTACAAAGTGGTCTAATTGTAAAATTGTAGGCTTATCGCAACCAATAAAGGCAAGTTGTCATACAGGATAATGGAACAAATGGAAACTAGAAATCACTGCAGAAGTGCGAAGACTCGACAAATCTGATCATAATGCAAGTGGTCATTAATTCCAACATTAGCAATCTTAGACACAAGCAAAATAGCAAACCTTGTTCGGAATCGATTAATTATAAATTACAAGTGTCTAAACAAATTACGGGTGAAGGGAAACTTTCAAACTTCAATATCTCAACAGAGAATAATACACGTGAATAATTGGACCGTTTACGATCGATTAAGTATTACATTTCTAATAGTAATACTGCAATAATCAATAATTTCTGAAAGTTGTATAATTCACTGAAATATTGTACAGCTGGCAGAAAAAACTAAACTTTCGTGAACCGCACCTTGATTTATTCCTATATTGTTATTTCTCCTCATTTATCGACAATCTTCAGGCTTTTTTGGTCGAAAGTGAACACAAACCCGTTGAAAATTCGATGGAGTACAGAAATATGTACCCAATTCTGAGAATAATTGTACACAAGCCGGCTGCTTATGTAATGAAACGAATGATATTTCGTAAAGAATTATTGAACTTTTAACCTAACTTGTCGCAAGTACTACATTATTTGGAATTAAATAATCGTAGCAATTCTTACCTCCAGAAATGTGGTGCAAATCCCGGGCACTGGTCCCCGCAACCAAGGCATTGCCTTGAACTATTTTCTGGCCCTGAATTCATTTCATCGGCCTGAAAATGAATAATAAAAAAATTTTAGAATACGAAAGGTTAAATTGTAACGCATTCCAAGACACAATGTGAACTAATAATTGCATCGGAGCACCTACATGAAGATATATAATACATGAAGCAGATTTCGGGTGGGTGGACTCCTAGACATGTAATATCGCGATGGAAACTTACATGTCTCTGACTTTTCCGTTCAAAGAGCACCATGACATGTCATCATTCAAGCGCTTCGGTTGAAAAATTAATAAGTATAATTAAAATGAGACGTGAGACACCATACCGAAGCTGCTTCATTGTTGCATTCTTTATAATCATTGTTTCTAGAATATCTTTGTCGATTTCGTACAAATACGTACTTGCGAACATGTGTATCAACCTTAGTAGCGTAAACCCTCGTTTTATTTTCCAAATGGAATACTAATGTAATGAAGAAAATATTTAATTGAAAGGTTCAACTAATTCTGAGGAGAACCTCAGACCTTTTAACCGACACAGCTGGCTTACCATGCGACCAAGGTTAGTCAAGGGGGTGTGTAAGTCACGTTTTTACCCTTCCCTAAAATATCCGTGTATTATTAGAAAGTTTATTAGAAACCCAAAATTCCTTACAGTAAAAAACCTAATAATAAAAGATAAGTTTTAAAATCCAATAGCGTTCGTCACGATGAAGCATCCGAAATTCACCATTTTAATCCAATGCTGAACTTTCCACACACAAAAAATCGTTTAAGACGGATGTCTCTTTGAAATCAAATAATACATTTGTACTATTCAACATTGTGAAAATTATTTTAAGGCATTATGTGCGACCACTTTTTTTCACCAATCGTGAGATACACAACGCGTTCTAGTTAGAGTTCAGATTGGTCAATAGGCAGGCTAGTTTAATTTTTGTAGTACCACTGGGAAGCAAGCCCCAAAGGTACCAAAAGGAGTGCCAGGAAACGTACTTTAATACACTCGTATAATAATATACGAGTCGTGAAAAAACATTTTTATAACGTTAGGTCATTAATAAGGACGCTGCACTATTGCTTAGTGACAGCCCAACTAATGGAAGGCAGCTAACTATAATAAGTCAAGTAGCAGAACTAAAGACTACCCATAGGGAATTCATTTGAATACGAGATGCATTAAGAATTCCTATATTGATTTATTAATGTTATGTATACCAATGAAACATTTCGTTATACCCTACCTACACTTGTCTAAATAACAATACGAATTTTATTAACAATTCCTCAAGTTTTATTTATCGTCTTGCAAAATGAAAAGTTACAATAAAACAAATGCCAATAGGTCTTAATATACGTTATTATATTGTAATATATTACATGTATTGTTATATATTTTATATTGTTATGTGAGACTAATAATAGATAATATTAATTTTTCATAATTCCGTGTAGGACCAATGTCCGAGAAATTTCTATGAGAAATTAAAGCTTACCTTTCCGTGTTTCTTTAAATATAAAAGTTAAATTTGCCTTTTGATGATTTTAATAATGTTGGAAATAAATCGATAATAACTTATCGTATAAATAATTGTGACTTACAGATGAAGATGTACGAAACTTTCATTTAAGGTTTGCCTTTCGATTTTTATTTACTAGTCGGCATTTGTTAAGCATGTATTACTAAAAATTTAGAAATTTGATGTATTTGAATTTGATAGAATGTGTTGTACACAGAGAAGGCAAATTTAGATGAAGAATGTTACTGTGATTTTTATGTTTGTTTTAGGGCAGAACTTGTTCACGTCGAAGTGAAGCAGCAGAAGACGTTCGAAATGGCTCGAAAGGGTAAAAGTGAAATGTGGGGTACGATAATTTGATTTCCAAAATTTATCGCTGAAGATTTGGGAACAAATTTTAACTCACCAGTAATAATTTATCCTTTAGCGCAGTCGTTTTGAAGGGTTATCCACAAAAATTAAAGAACAAAATTATTACCACCACTAACAGATAATCACAAAAGAGCCCGAACCGAATAGAATTGATAGCTCAATAATATATCCTAATTAACGACACAAATAAGACAAACTAATGACTAACTAATATTTTGAACGCAAAAATGCACGTTATGAACTATTAAATTAGAAATACATAAAACCATAAAGCACCAAGATAATTTTGCACGAACGGGCAACCTTTTCACCGGGAGATAACTTTTGTATCAATACAATATATATTAAGTATATATATAATATATAAATACTGAAGAAGGGAAGAACATTTAGAAGAGCGAAGTTAAATACGTGAAAGAATTCTTAACTTGTCACGAGTACCAAACCGCGTGCCGTTCAACCGTAACACATGTTATTCTCTTTTGCTCTGAGTAGAAACTGTTAGGCAAGTTGATGTAACCGCCACTTGAACGAGTAACGAAATACCATAGAGTCTACGTTTTGCCGATGACTTGAAATTCGTATTCCAGCTCAATGAGTCTTATTTTAGAGAATTTTAAATTTCTTTCCAGAACCTTAAAAACGCTTAACCTTAAAAAAAGACACTTAGAATGAAGAACCCTGAATTTTTTTGCTTCCTTTTCCAGGCAATTAACCATTTAGAAAAAATTTATAAAATTTTCGAATTCAAACCAGAAATTTTTTAGCGTGTTCTTATTGAATTTAAATTGCTTTTTTGAATTGTACTTATACAGAGAGATATGATAGTGACATAAGGTGTTGTAATTTGTGTAATATCTGTGTAATGTAATTTGTGACGTCAAGAGTGGTAAAATTTTACTAAGAGCTTAAAAATAACTTTGGAGAAAATTTAACAACCTTGAAAGACGTTGTAAATTCCTTCTGCTGCCTGGCGGCAAACGTTTCATCAAGGTATATCTGTTTACAATGGCGGATAGGAAACGAATAAACTATTTGTAAATTTAAGGTGATTCAGGAAATCTCTTTATAATGTACAACATCGATTGGATTCTTCCGAAGCTTCGGAGCCCAAAGGGAAAATTATGGAATTTCGCCAGTACAATAACATTGGTTGCCGTTGGTTTATTTAGTAAAATCGTTGTAGGTAAGTTACAATGTCTGGCAAATTATTGCCATAATTTCCACGTAATTTGGTTACTTGATTAGTACGATTATTGCTTTTTTGATTAAATGGTGCATCACATTGACTTTTAATTGATTTCTATGAAAAATAAAATCAATGAAATAAATTAATTATTCATTCAAATCTATGGACGAGGATAGTTTAAACCTGGCCATATTTATTTACGTAATATTAATGAACGTGTTACAATAACGTTAGAAAAATGACTTATAAAACTTGATATGTAAAAATTGTTACCTGGCAATTTTTATTTTGGTCAAATCTTTTAAGTATTTTGTTTTTAAAAATTTCTATAGTGACACAGTGATTTATTTCCATGTGATTTGTGTGCTATGAAAATGTTAAGAAAATCATTATGTAACTTGGAAATACAAAGTAGATGGATCTGGAAACTGTACATAAATATATACATACAATTCATTTTTATTTTCAGTTTGGTTTAATAAGACAAAAGTACATAACTCAAATATCCTATTTAATGCAATAGAAAAAAGGAACAAGAGTATACCACTCATAACAATATCTAATCATCATTCATGTTTTGATGACCCTGGACTTTGGGGTATGAATTTTTTATTTTACACTACATGAATTTTGCTAAAAAGTATTGCACTATGAAGCAGAATATTTTGTAAGATTCTTGTAGTATCATTTTTACTGGCAACTTTTTGGCAGTACATAAAAGAGGAAAAATAATTAACATAAAACTTGTCACAACTTTGTTCCAGGTATATTGAAACTGAAGCATATAATTAATCATGAAAGAATGAGATGGTCCTTAGCAGCACAAGATATTTGTTTCACAAACAAGTTTCATTCTTACTTTTTTCTTCTTGGAAAATGTGTTCCTATTATTAGAGGGAAAGGAGTTTACCAAAAATACATGGACTTTTGCTTGGAAGTGTTACGGAAAGGTTACTGGCTACATATATTCCCAGAGGGAAAAGTCAATATGGAAAAAACATTTCTTAGATTTAAGTGGGGAGTTGGCAGGTTAATATATGAGTTACCAGTGTTACCAGTAATAATACCAATTTGGCATGTTGGAATGGATAATGTTCTCCCAAATTATCCACCATATGTATTAAAATTCGGACACAAAGTGACAATGAACTTTGGAAAACCAATAGATATTAGGGATTTAGTTTTGAGACTGAAGGAAACAAATGTTTCTGAAGAAGAAGCAAGAAAGGCAATAACTAATCACATTCAAGATGAATTAATGAAATTAAAAGAAGAAACTGAGGCCCTACATGACAAATATTTAAATAAAGACTCCTGAGGAATGGAGAACAAAATGCTCATGATGGACAATTTAAATTCTGAGCTTTTGTATTTACTTTTACATAGTATAAACAAGTTTTTTTAATATTTTAAATCCATCTCATTGTTTTTTTTATGTTGCTTCTTTCCCCTTTTACATATTTTTGTGGGAACTGTGGGTATGTATAATAACAATTGCATTTCAATCAGTGAAATTGTTAATGTTTCAAATAGACTCCTGAGAGATGCAAAAGTTATTAGAAGGAACTACAATGTCAATTGTATTAATAAGTAAAGGTCTTATTAAATCAGTTGATATTAATTACTCATTATCATAAATGTAGAGTACCATTGTGTTTTACCACTGTAATATTATTTTGATTTTCATTAGTAAGTGCACAACAGCGTTTGCACACTTGTCATGACCAGATGTTATTTTTTGCTAATTTCATATCAAATGTCATACCAATTTTCACCAAAATAATTGAAAACTAAATGATTACCAATATTTGTCACCTTACTTGTTAAAAAAGTATAAAGTAATTTATTTTTGTATAAAATAAATAAAAACAAGAATTACCTTTTCTACCAAATTTATAAGAATTTTGCTTCTATATTATGTAAGATATTGAATATTGCTATGGCTTGATTTTAAATATTTTTAAACGCCTTGCAAATGACTGATTTGAATGAATGATTTGAACAAATCTATTTTTTAAGCATCAATGGCTTAACTTAAAATGATATTAACGGAAAACACAAGTTCTCAATTGCTAATTACCAGGGCGACTTTATAAAAGAATGAAGCTGGTTGGCCTGACAATTAAAAAAGAGGGTCTTATTCGGGTGTTCAATTATGTAAATAAATCGCAGGGCGATTCATCATAAATTGTTGCTCAATTAAAATATATATAATTTATATGATTTTTTTTCTGAGTTACAATTCAAATTATTTAAATAAAAACTTGCGTAATGTGTCACATATAGTGAGCGTTCGGGTAGTACAGAAATTTGATATTTGACAGCAACTTAAGTGGACAATAATTCGCACATAATTTCAGACAAGCCACATTTCACTTTCCTGTATAAATTGTGCCATGTACATAATTTTGAGGCTGTACTGCAGTAAATTTGTAATGAAATTAAAAATGCCAAATTAAACGGCTGTAAATACTCGTTTTTGTAATTTTGGATGAACTTTGATTACGCGTACAAATTTTTAAGGTATGATTAATTTGAAATATAAAGTTCAGCGTTCTGAAAACAATAACCAGCTTGTACTACTTTTAATAAACGAATTATTTTTAACCCCTGTGAGTTGCAAAATAAGTTAAAGCGCTTTTTTTGTAGACAAAAAATCTGTGGTGTGGGGTGCACATGTCGTAGCATTTTTGTTTTCGTTAATGTTTGAAAAAAAAACATAATTTTCTCAATATTAAATTAAGACTTGGTTTAACTGTTCGAGAATTTTGTTATGTTGTTAGTTTTGTTGTTTACTTCGTAAATCCACAAAAATCAGAAATTGGAATTATTTTTTCTTTTACGCTTCAGCAGGTTGTTAAATACGACGTATGTTTAGTATTATACGTGTATTAGGTTTACCAATCGATTTAAGAAATTTATACATTAAGTGGACGTGACGGCTGAGCAGGTGTCCGTTCATTTATTTCAGGAACCAATTTTGAAATTACTTAAGAAAATCGCGTTAGCCTTAGGAGTACGCAGCAACAATGCGTTCATGCTTCGTACAAACAGGTTTACTTGAAAAAATAAAATAAACCGCAGGTGTAATTTTAATTATAATTTGACTTTATTTTACAAAAAGTTACAGTTGTTTTACAATTATTCAAAGAATGTGGAGGAATAAAAATTATAGATTTTCTTGTTTCTAATAATTTTGTTTTCATTTAACGTTGTCCTAAATTTTTACAACACGTCACAATTATTTTGTACACAACACGTTCCAATCCAAAAAACAAATACTTCTGCTGGATGCATATCCACATTCAAATTTTAATATTCCATAAGAAACACAATCATTGAACGAATCAAAGTTTAAATTTTTTATTAAATAAACAAGGGCAACCATAACAGAAACTTGAAATGACTTTACCCTTGACTCCAATTTTAAATTGTAATTTTATTATTTTGAATGATTTTAAAAAAAATCACATGAGACTAAAGATCACGTAATGCGTAACTAAATAATAGGATGCACGACGTGTAACAAGTGAGGAGAAAAAAGTTCAATAAAATTTTGAAGATTCATCATGGCAAGCACCTGCACACATAAACAAAGAATTCTTCAAAATTATATATATAATTTATAATATTATATTCAAATATTCTTCTAAAATAATTTGATTGCCAATATTCCTTCCCTCTCTGGTCTACATTTGAGTAATTCTTTTCTTTAAAAATATCAGTTTGACTTAAGTAAGTAAACATAAACAATTAAAAGTATTATGTTATAACCCATCTGTTTGCATCTTAAATTCATTGAAGCATATTACAAAGATGCAATTTAATTAAACAAATCTTACATTTTGTTTCACAAGCACAGAATAGATCCATGCAGCTTATACTATCACAATGTTAAATACTGTTACAAAATAATTCACAGGCACATCTTAATTGTGTATTGAATTATAACCATGCAATTATAATTTGATTATAACCAACGAGTCTAAACCATAAAAATATTTGAATACATAACAAAAATATTTTTAAAAAATAGAATTAAAATACATATAACTGATGTTTTCCTCAATTTAGTACTTAGGAATTAAAATCACTGAAGAAATAAACAATACTGGCAGGAAAAAAATTAAGAACTATTAGAAACTGTTGTTGGATGATGTAAAACAGATTTGTCAAAAGAGCAAATAGATTCCAAGAGGGCTGAGTGGCCATCTGTAACTGTTGGTGAATTAATTTGACTTGCAGACTGCGTTTTTTGATCCAAAACCAATTTCATACCAGTAATTAGGCACTGATCTGAAAATTTTATGATTATCATTACAGCTTCCAAATAAAGTTTCTACATTCCCAGGTGAATATAAAGCTACATACCTGATAAAGGAGGAGTTATGGCACCAAGAGATGTACTTGTGCTGTTGCTTGTAAGGCTATCAGATCTGGGTGACCTTCGACCATTTGAAATGCCTTGATCCACCCCCAGTAGGTGTGGCCCAGTATTCCTATGTTCCTTCTGAACATGTGTTATTTGTCATTTAGCTTTAACATTAGGTAGATAACAAAAATAACAGTTTGAAATTACAACTTACCAGTCTGTATTTTGTCTTACTTAAATCTTCATCAGAAACTAATAATTCTTGCATTCTTGCCATTTTTTTTTGGTGTCTGATAGCTTTTTGTTCACCTTGAAGTCTTTTTTCTGTACACTGTATTGCTGATTTCAAAGAGTGCTTAAGGCAACTACTGAGTTTCAAGGATGGTTTCACAAAATTATTGGTGGCAGACACATTAAAAAATGGATGCTGCAGTAATTCATGTAGTGTGGGTAAGCCTGACCTACGACTCTCTGTAGATAAAATGGATTCTAATAGTACACCTAAAACAAATTAAATTTGTTACAAATGTTTACATAAAGTTGTTTAAATCAATATTGCATAACTATTAGTGATAACACTGACTTCCATCATATTAGAAACAAATAATTAAATGAAATTCAGGTAGTCAAGCAATTTCATCATTATAATTTTGTGATATAACTTAAAAACCCTGCTAAAGGAATACTTACTTAACAGTGGTGGACATGTACTTGGTAAATTATCACAGACTGATTCATGCAGTGGGTAACCAAATGCCATTTCAAATAGGACATGCCCAAAAGAATACACATCAATTGCTTCCATTGTGTTAATTCTTTTGTGGTGAACAATAAAAGGTCTATAAAGTGATGGTAGACCAAGAATTGTATTCTCAATATCAAGTAATTTGATATTATTTTCAATAAGCAATATATTTCCTAAATGCAAATGTCCGAAAGGAATCCCTTTCTCATGTAAAAATATTAAAGTTTCTAATATTTGTCTTCCATATATGGATATGTCACTCAAACTTAATGGCTTTGAATGATTTGAATTTCCATATTTTTTCAAAAAAGAGTGCTTAGGTTTTGATCCATATATTACATCTCTCAATGTCCCACCAGCATTAAATTTACGAACAATAAAACACCCTCCATCACTACAATGTGAGAATTCTAATTTTTCCAGATGTGGGTGATTTAAATTCACCAAACACTGCAACACACTTTGTAACTCCTTGTCTTCAATGGATTTATCTGGTCCAAATTCTACCCATTGCAATAGAAGTTCTGTCTTTGGCATAAGTTTTGACTTGATAAAAAAGTAATGTTTACGTAATCTCCAACCCAATTCTGCAATTGGATTAACAAGTTCATACTGAACTTCACTTCTCAGAGCCATTGAAACATGCTGAAGGGCTAATTCCTCCAATGGCACTGTATAACTCTGAGGATCCAAGAACCTTCTTACAGGCAAGCTTAAAGCAAGAAAATGATTCATCAGTATTTGATTCACATAATTTTGTAATTCCACTTGCCGCTGTGCTATAAATGCCCTATCCATATTGCCAAATAATTTTTTTGGAGGCAGTACTACATTTATTCCAGAACCTTGTATCATACTATGTAGTGCTACAAAGTCACTATATCGCTTGCAGACAATCCAAGATTGTTCTGGATAAGGACCCCTGTGGACCTTAATAACATATTCCTGAAAAAATTAAATTGAATTACTATTAAATACAAGACTTGTATTTAAATAATTTATAGTTAATAAATATTATATATAATATAAATATATAATATAATTTAATATTTATTAATTAATTTAATTATGAATTTATTAACAAAAATAGTCCAGCTCAAGACCCATTGTGGTCACAAGGTTTCTCCTAAGGCAGCTGCAGTATTGGGTACTTCAAAATTAATGACAATGAACAAGGGAATGGATGCAGATTTCAATTTACCAACCTCACTGAATATTCATGCACAGGTAAAAATACCTAAATCCTTTCTAAAATGCCTCTCAACCAAGGAACAAATGTCTTCATTTAATTACTCATTAACCCAGTCCAAATTTATAATGTAAATACTGATAAAATGTTTCCCACTTACTGTGTGTCCACTAACAGTTTGTGCATTTTCTATTGTTACAGTTAAAGCTTCGGTGTCATCCAAGCAAACCTTCGTAGGTACCTTTTTATTGAACACGGCCATGTGTTTTCGATGAAATCAAACGCGACAGACAAATTACACCTTTAAAAATGTTCCCAACGAATAAACCCATCTCCCATTTTTGTTGTTTGATCGTAATGTACTGCTGGAATCGGCACCGCCTTCCCAGAGTAGCACAAAATGAGAGATTACTAGTGACACATTGTTTTCCACGGAATTTTAGGAAAATTTCGAATTTCAATGTTGGCGTCAGCGCGCGATCAATAATTCAAAAGTAGCAGCTGTGACATAAAAGTATTTCCTACGACAAGTCATGTCCGAATATTTAGAAAACATTTGGAAGAATTCGACATCCCACATACCTAAATCCGTTAGTGAGTCGTGGTGGGCGTTCATACTGAAAAAATACAATGAGAACGGTAGAAATTGTCACAACCTCGAATTTTTAAAGGAGAAATTCAATGATTTAGAAAATTTGAAATGTTTTATTAAAAATTTAAACGCATTTATTCTCGCATTATTTCTCCAATAGTAAGTTTTAGAATTTTAATTCTTTTTCGACTTATTCGACAGATAATAATAATAATTGGTTTTCGATTAAGCTTAGCTGAATGTTTTTTCTTCAAATATTTGACGTTTAACGTTTCAGCTTAGAGTACAGCCCACAAGATGCGGAATGTCACGAGAAAAATTTGCAAACGTTTTATAAATTCTCAAACGAATCCGGAATGGATGCCGTAAGTAATGAAATACACAAGAAATAAGCAAAATTGACCGTGCCCGACTTACATCTTTTTCTTCTGTTCTCAGGATAGCGAGTTACATAAACATATAAAATGTCTCCTGGAAGCATCGGCTGTTCACTGTACGGACGAACACAAGACAGAAGGAGCGTATGGAGATAGCGATTTACATTATTACCTAGATCTCGATATGAGAATTCTCGGCAGTTCGGAAAATAAATATGCCCAATACATTAAGAACATACACTGCGAATATTCCTTTCTTGACGAGACGCAATACAAAAAATTGAGAAAAAAGGTTTGCAGCTCGTAAGAAAGACACTTTATCGACATTAGCCCCACAAATATTCATCTAACTATATTTCCAGGTTCTGCAAAGTTTTCTGCTGATACCAAACATTTTTGCTACGAAATATTTTCGTGATAAGTACGAAGCACAAGCCAGGAAAAATATTCAACAGGAATTAGAAACCTTGGCTCAATCGTAAATCGATAATTGTACATTTGTCATTTATTATGAGACGCCGAGACTTTTGTGAGCAGAGCTCCTATGCATAGGTTCTTGTTTTACCGATCTTCAACTCAATCTTCAAAGATGATCGACACGAAGATCGACATAATTATTTTGAGCATTGAGCAGATGAGTAGATCAAAACCGTCCTTGGCAATTTCTTACATTCAAACAAATCGTAGGAGTTTAATAATTGAAATAACAAGTTTGTAAGAGGAACAACAATATATAAATTCTTTATACAGAAATTAATGCAGTGTTTTAACAATTTATACATTCCGCACTTAACATTTAACACGTATTAGGTTTGTTAGGGTTTTAATACCGTAGGTAAAGCAATGGCTAATTTTATCTAAATAATTCTTCAACAATTAAATAATTCGTATACACAACAATGTTTACCGGTTTCGGAAGAGCTTCAATCTTTGTATACCCCGTATACAACGGCTTGTGCTATAAAACTGTAGGTGTCAACTGTGTAAGTGGCATACCCGTCGAAATTTTCATCCCACAGAAACGCCGTTTGAGTTTCGACCCCTTGGCTTTGCTTTTCGATAATTCGAACCTGACAAATGAACCGATACCTGAAAGCGAGACAGTAAAACAGTCATCAGGAGCGTAAACCACAATGCTTGTTAAACAATTTGTTTATGTGCCACCTGTCGAAAGATAACTGCTTGACGGCTCGTCTTATGTAGTAGGAAATTCGCTTGCAAGAATTCTGACATTCTTTTTCGCTGTACGAAAATTCGCTGCAGTGTTTGTCCATGAATTCCTTCAACAATAGCTTGACAGCATCAACGTCGAATTTCTTTTTGGGTTCAATACGATAAGTGGGAGCTATCAGAAGTGCCTGAAAGTTTCATCAGTGTCAGGTCCGTCTTCGCCTTCGATCAGTCCATAAATCTATTACCGTTGTGTCATTCTCTCTATTAGTCTATTTTAAATTACTTTCACCTGTATGCTCTCACCTGGCGTACTTCACTTCAAAAAAGACTAAAGATACAACTTTAAACTATTCTACTTTATTTAATAATGCACGACTGAATAATACCTTACTGAAGGTGATTTCAGTAAGCTGCTCGAATGTATTGTTAGATTTCATTAGTGCCTGCTGACCTTCCTCGGACAGTATGATGTCTACAACATCGATTTTAGCAAAGCCCCGTTTCCCTGTCTTTTTCTCGGTTTCGGTAAATTCATCGTCGTTTCCATTCCCGAAAGCCGAAGACATTTGACGGTTTGAATAAAGAGAAAGCGAACTTTTATGTCGTACGACAAAAATAATCAACTGACGAAACGATTTAAATTTAATTTACTAATCAATAAAACGACGTTTTTGAAGAACCTCTCGTGGTCATGACAACCGTTTAAAAAACTTCTCTTTAACAATCGTTAACCGCTTCCTCGTTTTGGGTGAAAATTAAATGCCCCAGACGACCATAATCCGGAATAATTCATGTTCTGAACAATCATATCAGAATTATAATAATTGTTACACAAGCACGCAATGTAGCATGTAGCTTGCATTGTGTAGTAGTAAACATACAGTGACCTTACACTACTGACTTTCTTAAATTAATTGCAACCTACCTGCTGCCCTATCTAGTCCAGCAGTGCATAATATAGTACATAGAAAACTATTATTATAATGGAATTTATTATAATGGAATTGCAGCATTTTTTATTATCCGGTACTTTGAAAGATTCAAAGACTTCCTCTCAGGATTCCTTTTGAATCGTTACATTTCAATTACAGAAGGAAAATAAAAAGTACACGCCTTTGATTAATTATTAAAAACTAGCGTTCAGCAGTAAACGTTGGTTGAATTTTACGTTGTGTAAGTATAAATGTAGAAATGTCAAAACAACAGTGAGGGAAAAAATAGTCAAAAGGGATGAGATCACAGGCGTCTTTCGCATGTCGCTTCGGGCAAGACGACAACCGCAGAGCAGCCTTTCCTATTGTCTGATTCATATTCTTTCTTTTAAGTGAATCATCAAGAAAAGCTCTCCTAACGTTGTATATGTTTTTCTTGTACCTCAGTCTTCGTTAAAGGTTATCCAGTAGAAGTCCGGGGAGCCGTTTATTATTATTCGTCTTTGTGCGTGTGAATTTCTTGCCTAGAATAGAAATAGGAAGAGGGACAGACAGAGAGAGACAACCAGATGGAGGTGTTAACTGTCCCGGTGGCTTTGGGTGAGGCTCTCCTATTGCAATGTTTACATTTGCCGTCCTGGTAGTGATACAACTTCAACATGGTCAATGGGAACTCGTGACACATGCCTAATGGTGTCCTACGGCTAGTAGAACCATTATATTTACAAAATTTACCTCGTTACTTCATTAGATCAGTATATTAACTTCTATGAGTCGAGATGATTTTTACGTTTCCCATGCTCAGAATCTAAGTCGAGGCAATCAAGGCTGACCATTTTCTTCTCCTACCTGTTGATTACGTATATATCGCCCACCTGAAAGTTAACCATGTCCTCCGAATTTAATACTTTAATTATATACAGTAAGTGTTTTAATAACGTACACAAGATTATACGTATAATTTGTTCTTATTTTCTCTTTTGTCAGCTTCCTCACATCAACATTGACTAATCACCAACCTCTTAGAGAAAATGAAAATACTGAGTCACTTCCTATCTGCTTTGTCAAAGACATTTTATTCACGAATTATCTCAATAAATATTTAAGTATAATTGATAATACATTTAATTAAAACAATGAAAGGAAATGAATGTAGATTTTATTGTGTACTCATAACCACTGATATGTCATCACTGCTTACTCACACCACGTTTCGTGGGAAACCTAAGCTCAAGAAAAAATTTAATGTCGTGCAGTAGTCTATTGTAAACTTATTGGTTTACAAAAAGCACAAAAGAGAAATAAAAAAATGATTCGTAGCGTGATAAATTCATATCACCAAATTTTGAATACAGAAAGGAAATGAAAAAAATCTTAGGTGGCACGAATCGTCACCATAAACACATTACCCTATATATGTGTTTGTAATTTATGTAAGAAATGCGATTCTCAATCGATACCTGTAAGAAAACTTTCGTTTCTTTCAGTATCCGGCAAGCTCAAGGGTAGCCAAGAGTAGATTTTTTATTGTTTCGCAATGACAGCTTCATCGAGCAATGCTACCGTAAGTTTTTCCGTAGTCTTTCACACAGGGAGCTTGACGAATTTGTGCACACTTTAAAAATAAATAATGCTTTTGAGGTTCCCAAATACATGAACACGTACAGAACAGGACCGAAAAAGAAATTTAACTCGCGGCTAGTTTATGACATCCTCGAAGAAGTTGTGATGAGACATTGTTTCGGAACTAAATACGATTCTTCCAAGTCGTGTCACATGGTCACTACCATTTCTGAAGAAATATTGAGCGGAGTAAAAAAATTGGAATTCGACAGGTTGGGATTTTTCTTAATGTATGCCTAGGATTTAGTCGATGTCGTAAGGTTCTTCTACTACACAACCGCATTGTTTTACAAGGTGTCGGTTGATAGTGTCCGTTCAGATAGTCTCCAACAAACGACAGGAAATGGAAACTGCAATGAAGATACTGTGGGACACGCCGAGGGACCGGTTCGTCACTTATTCACTTCGGGGTGGATCCATGTTGACCACAGCAACTTGCTTTGGAATTTATAAAGATTAATAAAATATCAATAACCACAAAGAGCGCCGAATTTATTGTGTTTGTTTCGTGTATATATAAATAATGGTGAGAGTAATAATTGTGATAGAATGTAGAAAATTTAAGAAGTCATACAACTGTGACCAGTGCTTTTAGTGAATAATGAGGCTGAACCCCATTCACATCTGTCTCATTTATGTTTCTCATCCATTCTCATCTCATTGAGGGATTATTGTATGAAATACACTAAAAGTTAATTTGTGAAAGCAGCCCACAGACCTGTAATGGGAAAATAATAATTTTGGGTTAATATAATAATAATCTCGCTTTCTCCTTTGCTGAAAACTTTGAATAATTTTTAGGAATCGTGAAACTTATTTAATTATTTATTCTATTTTTATGATGGACAGAAAATATTATTAAAATAATAATTATTAATATAAAAAATAATTATTAAAATAAGCCGCTAAGTGTCGGTTCTAAAGTTTTATGACTATTATTACTTAAGTTTACAGTAAACAACCATGGATGGTTGGATTTGGGTTGAAATTGGATGCTTTAAATATAAAATAATTTATTTTAACTTTACCAAATTTACAAAATCATTTATAAGATCTTTCAATTTCCTCCGTTCAGTCAAAAGTCCATGAAAAAACAACTCGCCGTTTGGTCCGTTTTAAAGTACACGACACTTTAATGAGGTTTCCCATATATGAAGAAAGGTCTAGGTTTTATAGGTGCTCATCAATGTGATCTTATTTTTTTGCTTACGTTCGGATGTGTGGGCTAGACGTAGTGTTGAAACTTTGCTCTTTGTCATGGGAATTGCTCAGTGTAGCACATTTCTCTCGTTGGTCATTCAAACATTCCAACGAGAACTAGGACTATTACGTGATTCAGTGGACAGTTTTTGACTCTTTAAAGTGATTTTTTTTGTTATCAATTTCCTTATTCTGCTGACTGTGGTTGAAAGAAACGCAATTCAGCATCTGTACCAACGGTAATTTTCAGTCGGGTGTAATTACATGTTTATGCGGTGCCAGTTTTTGTAGGCATCGGGATAGTCACTACTCCATCCCACAGACTTGATGAGTTGTCTTTTTTAATTTCTTCCTGATACTGTCACTCGTTCCTAGTACAGAATTTGTCTGAAATGTTCTTATTGAGATTTATAACCACTGAGTCAATAGCCAAGCACCAAAAATGTCCATCACTTTCTCTGTTCCACGTTGAAAGCTCATCTTTCTTGTCCTTCCACATACATTACGGAACATTCGTGGTTGTTTTAGGTAGGATGACTAGGCAAAAGTAAAAAATTACATCAGAGTATTAGAAGTAAACCATTTTTATATTTGTTTCAATCAATACTCTTTCAAATACCTTTTAAAAGCTTTCCATCCATACAGAATTTCTACCAAAGAAAAAAAATACATTCCCATATTGTACACAGCAAGAATAATACTGAACTGTTGCAATCAATATACTTTAAAGTAAAAAAACCTGACGTTCTCATTTAATAGTTTGACGCCGATGAAGTTCTTACAATGAGAAATTGTATTGCATAAAATTTGTTATTGAACAATTCCCTTAGAATTGTTCGGAATGAAAAAAAACACAAAAAAATTTGTAAAAAATATAGATCGTAAAAAAAATATCACCCAAAGTATCTATTAAGTAAAAAAACCTTGTCTTTTTATATAATTAAAACAAACTATTTGTGTTCGATGTTTAAAATTACACTCTTAGTTTAAAAATGGAAAAAATCGTACTATAGCCTTTTCAAAAAGTTGTTCTTCCACATGACTTGTAAATATAAAAAAAATCCCAATACAAAAGGTCATGGTGCCAGTGAAAGCTTTTAAATAAATAAAAAATACTTTTCTTATGAGAATCGTAGTACGCCTGATGATTTTTAAATATTAGGACTTCTCAGTTAGAACTTGGGAAAAGTTCACAACTTTTGTATACATGTAAAGGAAGAGAAGTGTACCAAACTAAATTGGAAAACTTTTATGTAATGCCACAATTTGAAGGCAAAGGACAACTAGAAAAATATGATTAGAAATTCAACTTCGGACCGGATGTTTTTGTTTCTAAAAAAAACTAGACCGTGTAAACTTACATCCCTCATCACCGGGAACGGTTAGGTACTAAATATATATTTGTCATGTGTAATCTTTTACCGTCGTATAAACCACCCAAATAATTCTCTTTGGGTCCGCAAAAGTGGTTTAATCAAGGTACCCTGACATTGTCCAATATTTCTACACTTCTCCCAAGCAGGTTTTTCTTCGAAAATAAACAGGTTGCTCACTCGTCGAGGCTTCCCTAATTATTGTTTTACACTTCAGCCTTCTCTGACTGCCTTTCCCCGAACTTGAGAGAAATGGTAAGTTATTGCCAGTATACAAAGCAAATAAAATACCCCAAAGAATATTTTTTTAAGCATTTCGATTGTTGAGTTCGACCTGAGAAGTTATGTAAAAAAGGTAACTAATAGTAACTATACAGTCTAAAATTCCTGAAAATAATCACCTGAAAGAGTTGCAAAAATTGTCGACAAGATTTTACACGTTTTAAAATATTTAAAGGAGTATTTTTTGGTCGCTCACGACAGTACAACCGGGTTTCAAAAACTTTTTCTGCTTGTACAAATCGATTGGTCGGTTTGTATCACATTTATCTGGTTGACCAATTCCTTCTAGAACCTAAAGTAACCTCGTGTAGCGAACTAATTTTTTTTTCGGAAAGGAAACAGTAAGAGTCACTGCGACACCCGAGAGTTTAGACAAGAAAGTTTTTCTAGACTTTAAACTTATTCAACACCTTCCTGTCTCGAGTTTACATCATCCGCTAACTGTAAACCCAGACTTTCTTGTCTTCCCTTCTCGGACGCACCGGACAGTGGTTTTTGGACAAAAAGCGTTTTAGACATCAAGCAGAAAAAGTTTGCATCGAAACGTCTATATCAATACACAAAAGCATGAACACACGAATTACTCTAACATCAATTGGAACACTTTTCAAAGTTACAATTAAAATTTTGTGGCGCTGCAAACATTGTTAATCAAGCTTAATAAAAAAATAGCTTACGGTTCTAAAATTAAGGAATAAGAGAATACATCTGGACTCTTGTTTTCAAAAAAAAAAAAAAAAAGTACACATTTGGTGACGACGAAAACCATTTTCGTATTCTCGTTGGCTATCGGTTACGAAGACAAAAAATATATAGAATAAGCTTACTAGCTTTGCAAGTGCAAAATTGCACCGCACGCCTAAATACCATTGACGGGACCTATTTTTTGTTGTCGCCAATAAACGCTCTCGATTTCTCTGCTAAATCCGAGACATAAAACACGACTTGTGTGCCAAATTTGAATGTTGTAAATCAAAAACTAAATGTATTCGAAATTAAGCAGCGAACGAAACACGGGTTAAAGCGTTGACATTTTCAACGAACCCGTTCCAATAGAAATGAGACAGAAAGTGTGACAGAGAAAGAGAGAGAGAGAGTGAGAAAGGTAACGGGTAGTCGCGTTTGTTTTTTCATCAGGAATACAATCAACCTCCGTGCTCCCCGTTACGGTTTTTATATTCTGCCTGCTTTTTAAATTAAGGCACGATAAAAATTAAAATGAAACCCATTAAAAACGAATGTGTTTTACGAAAGGAAACCGAATCGAATGCAGTTTGTTGGGCGTAAGGCCAGACAAAGCGAGATGCGCTGTTGATTGTGTGCAGTCTGACAGAGGATTTAAATTGGATCTGAAATTAAAAGAGAACACATGCGACACCGTTAAAAAAACCATTAATTATAAAAAACCAAATGAAACGCTAACTATTTCTTGAACTAAAATTTTAAACGGCAAGAATTAACTCTGCGCCACAAAAAAAATTTCTGAGACACAAGACCGGTCGATGCACTTACTTCCTGCATGTCTGCGTTTGTAGAAGAAGCAACATGGGCAACAGAAACAGAATATTATAGAGCACACGATGGAAAGGACCACGACAACTGCTATTGCGATTATTATATATATTGAAGCAAATTCGAAGAGGCTGCAGCAGTAAAATTCTCCCTTGGTATCAATGCAGCAATAGGAATTTGATTGGTCGTCGAGAATGGGCCGGGGACAGGTGAGCTGGGTCAGCTGGTCTACTAGAGATTCAGACTGACCCAAGTAGCATTTCATACCTGAAATTGAAAAAAAAAACAATGAGTAATCACACGATGATAAGCAACATTACGAGTGCGAAACATTGAAGGTAACTTGTCGCCTCGTAACAATCTCCTTAAAACGTGGCGGAAGAAAAATTAAAACTTTTGGAATAATATCTGCGTGTGGAGATTCAAATTAAAATTCTTACGAGATTGTTGCTGAAAATGTAATAACATATGCAATCAAGAATATCTTACTGCCTGAAGGAAATTTTATAACGTAGACACCTACGTGTAATAATTAAATTGAATTCGGCTCTCGAAGGTCTCACCAATTTTCGGCTGCGTAAAACTTCGAATTAACTTTCAAATAGATTTTACTAACAACTATAAATTTTTTTTCATTCGACTTTAGATGTCACTTCCAGAACCGCCATTTTAAAAACATGTCATTTCCAAATAGTCTTGGATTAATAATGTTCGGTTAAGGTTTGCATTTCGCGTATTGCACATATCAACAGGAAGAAACGTATTTCTTTAGTATGTCAAACTTCTGGAGGAAAAATTTTTACGGCGAAAAAATAGCTCTCGTATCGAATGTTCGCTACGGCCCCATATCAAAATGTTCCAGAAGTTGGTCGTTAATTTCTCGGTTTTTGGTATTTTAACCATTCGAAATTTTCAATATTTTTGTTTTTTTTTCGTCAGATTTTAAATCAACCGCAACGTGCTGCCTGTTTGCCATGCAAAATCAGGCTCTCAGCATTACGTGTACAACAAGTGTTATAACAATTGACCTTTTCTCGATTTCACCTCATTTTGCTGGGAATGCAAGGATAGTTGAAAGTCGTGCCTTGAACCAGGTTCTACTGCTCCAAATCATTTCGGCCAGAAATTCTGCATTACATTTCATAGGTAAAACTCCGCTTCAAAGGGAATTGACTTTGTTTTGCCAAGAGGAAAAACTTTTCGGTCATTGAAAAACGCAAGAATTAATGCCTCGTGCGAAGGAAAGAAAACGAGATGCGCGCATAATCAAGGTTGGATTTTTTTCGCTAAATCAAGACCGCTTCGAGGCATCCATAAAAATTAGGAAAAGCAAAAAAAAACTGGTTGGAACGAATGAACCGGAAAGAAACAAAAAGCAAATTCAGGTATGCAAAATTCAAGGACGCAACCGAAAAGTCCAAATGCGAAACTCCGGATTCGGTCCTTTTCCTTGACAGCCAGAGCCCGCAATCCAGAATTCGGAGATCAATATTGCGTGTGCGAACACTTATGTAAAACTTTAGTAAACGAAGTAATTCGTCGCCTGATCAAAACATTTTCATTAATAAAATTCAAAAATAAAAACGTATAATTGACTCCTGCCTAAACGCAGGAAACAGAGCAAAACCTTAAAATAAAAACAAGTACTGCCTATTGGGCGGGGAGGTGTCCAGCGACACTGAATTGACACTTGGTTGTTTGGAACGTTCCCTCCCATCGAAAATTAATATTTAAATTTTTACCGCCATTTCTACGGGGGGGAACAAGTAAACGATCAAGCGAATGTTTTTTACCGTCCAACGAATAAATAATGGTTAAGGGGAAAGAATACGAAAACAATCAAATTGGCAGCCTACGAATTTATTAAAAAGAAAAAATGGGAAGAAAAAATCCGCGCCTAAATGGTGTTCTACTATGCGTTTGCTTCGCTCAAATGCCACCAACTTTGGGTCTGTCATGTCAAAGCGAAGCTTTCCTCTCGACAAGGTCATTTCTAGAACTTAAATGAATGAGCTCACCGTGAGTCAAAGCCAGGCATGATGCCATTAACACGAGGTTAAACAATGAGATCATCTCTTGAAGTGTCGGGAACGCCGAACTGAAAAAAAATCCAAAATTTATAAAGTAACCAAAAACATATCGAAAATTGAATCCGAAATCGGAAAATAAAACGAAAAACTCACCTGACTTACGAAACAATGGAATAGAACTCTGAGAAAGACACGACCACTCGAGAAGCCCAATGCTAATATTACAGTCCAAGCTCAATTAGGGCGGGTATAGCAGGCAGCCAACATTCTACAAAAAAAAGAAAAAATCCCAGTTATTACTCACAACAACATGATTATCGAGTTACGCACAATACGCAATATCGTCGCATAGGGTCAGTAATTTATATTGTTAATATTCGCTGGAGTTTTTTTGTAAGGAAAAACAGTGTTGTGACTACAAAACGCAAATTAAACGTTCGAAGTAGTGGAAAAACCCTGCTATATTGGAGATCATTTAACCAGAGTAATCTAGTACCACGATCATTAAAGTGTTTGGGAGTTGTCATTCGTCGCAAGCATCAGACGAAACAGGCTACATGGCAGCAATTCGGAAGAAATTAGTTATTGTAGGAGACGGTGCATGTGGTAAAACATGCCTTTTAATCGTATTTAGCAAGGATCAGTTCCCCGAGGTTTACGTGCCGACGGTTTTCGAAAATTATGTGGCTGATATTGAAGTCGATGGAAAGCAGGTAGAATTGGCCTTGTGGGACACGGCAGGGCAAGAAGATTACGATCGTCTTCGACCGTTGTCGTATCCTGATACCGATGTTATTTTAATGTGCTTCTCAATTGATTCACCGGATTCATTGGAAAACATACCGGAAAAGTGGACGCCAGAAGTGAAACATTTTTGTCCAAATGTTCCCATAATACTTGTGGGGAATAAGAAGGATCTAAGAAACGACCCGAACACAATAAAAGAATTAGGAAAAATGAAGCAGGAACCAATGAGGCCAGAAGAGGGTCGTGCTATGGCAGAAAAAATTAATGCTTTTGCTTATTTAGAATGCTCATCCAAGAGCAAGGAAGGTGTAAGGGAAGTCTTTGAAACTGCTACAAGAGCTGCTCTTCAGGTGAAAAAGAAGAAAAAGGGAGGTTGTTCCATTTTGTAAGCATGAACATGTGCTCTTCTGTTCAGCTTTGGTTGTATATGTGCTAAAAGCACAATTTATATAAAATTAATTCATATTAATATAAATGACAATGTTAAAAACTTTTTAACTGTTTTATGTAAACATTATAAATTCGTAATTATAGTCTTCTTGATGCATAAAACAAATGATGTTTACTGAAGTATAGAAAATACCGACACTAATAAAATTCTTTAATACTATGATTGCAAGAAGTACAACTACAACCTTAATCAAGTAATCATACACAAATCAGGGAAATAACTTAATGGAAGTTTGTACCTTCCATCATATCTTATTTAAATGAATAGTGTTGCCCTATTCTAGGCTTTAGAGGATAAGAACTAAACAGAAGCTACATGTTACTGATAAAAATACTGCCTTTAGAGTGAGCACATCATATGTAAACATTTTCTAATGTAACAGGAAGAGTTTGTGCTCTTAGCATATATATACTTTATATATATAAAACCAAAGCATGAATGATTCTTTTTTATTTGAAGTATATACATATTACATGTGTTTCTTACGTAGATAAGTTTTAAATGTCTTGATTGCCAGCAACATACATTCTTAATGAATCATCCATACTTCATCAAATAACTTACAATAACATTGTGCAATAGTACATGCAATTAAAATCTATCAGTATATGAATACTAAATTAATTAATTAACTGATACATGTAAGGTTATTTGATTAGAGTTGTAGTTATATTTCTTGTACATCTTGCTTCAAGGAAAGTGTTGGGTATTACTATTTTCTAATTCAGTTTTTTCTCCAAAAAGTAAAAAGGACTATAATTATCAATTAAGAGTTTTAAGAGTACCAGTTAAAAGGTTTTTTGTTTACATTTTTAAGCTTAATATTTAAAAACTTTTTACATGGGTGCCTTTAAAGTATTTTGGAAACAATTTGGTTTAAATAATCAATTTTGATTGAATGTCTCTTTTAAACAGGTCACAAAATATATTGAAAATCTTTGTTTTATTGAGAAATGAATTGTGAACAAAACTTATGTACTAATAACTACAGTGGTAAACATTTTTTTTGGAGTAAGTAACTTCTAAATTTTTGAACTGTGTAAATTGATGAACTAAAATATTTATCTGTTTGAAACAAATTATCAAAGTTAAATGTTATAATAATTGAAGTGTGTACCATCTGAGGAAACTAAATTTTTAAATATGCAACTTGTACCCAAATAATAAAAAATTTTCTATACATTAATCAATTTAAAATACACATTATTATGTACTCAAATGTCCTGTAATGAGTAAGTTGTCATTAGTGGCCTGAATTTTGAATATTTAATTCATTAAAAAGCTTTAAAGCTTTTAAAATATATTGTTGTCTTTTCTACTGATTGGTAAGTAACCATGAGGTGGTAAGTACAGCAGCAAAATAAATGTTTGGCTACTTCTTGTAAAAAAGCATCTGATAAATGTGTTTTTAATTCTTTTTAATAAATCTGAAAAATTTATAAAGAAAGTGTTTAAATAAGATAATTTTTCTTTATACAAGCCAAAGCCTCAACTGAAGCTTGTTTTGTGGTTTGTAATCTTCAGTTTAGTAATGTTTGGTTAGATTATTTGATGAAAATTCAGTAACTAGTAGAATTATATTGTCATGAAGAAATGCAATATATATATTTTTTCTTTGGAAAATTACTTCACATTGTGTATTTGTTGCTATTAACAAAGTGGGAAATGAATGTGTATTGAGAATCGGAGGTCGATGATTGTATGAGCGACATTGTTCTTCCTGAAGTGTTGCTGTAATGCCCAAATCATTGATCTTCCTTTGTTATCAAAAATATTGTACTCCTTAAGTCCGTTCCTCTCTTACCAATTCTCCGATGTTTGTCAGGGATATCAAAAATTGGCTCTTAGGGTTTTTGGTATTTTCTTGCATCAGTACCAGGAAACCGTGGGTCACACGGGGTGTTTACCTGTTTCGTTGTCACCAGAGGGTAGAAGGTTGTATGCAGTGCGTATTAGGTTCCTGGTACACGTAAATTCGTTGGGCACCACTCTGTTGCCATGAACAATTTGGGAATGACAGTAGAGGGAAGGGGCCCTGGTATGAGCTACACAGGATAGTAATTGCAGTTAGTGACAGCCTATTCCTACCTTTGATCCATCCATCCTTTCTGGTGACCATTAAGGTTTAATGTGTCATATGCGCACATACCTATATCTGAAGCTTAAATTTTTTAGGTTTAAAAATTGTGAAGGTCTTAATGAATTTATTTGATTGAAATCAGACTACATTTTTATATGAAATAATACAGCATTTTTTCATGATATTGGTTTATTTATTATTACTTTTCCTTTCCCAAATCATAAAATTACCATTTCATACATTTATTTAGCCCCCTGCTCAAGGTTGAGTGCTTCAACAAAAAACTCCAAAAATGGATGGAAGGCAGGGTTGGGTTCCTGGGACTACCTTACATGAGGTAAGTGTTGTGTAATCCCTGTGATCCCTCTAGAAGAAAATTTATTTTTTATTTTCGAAGTATTTCATTCACCTATTATAAAATAGATATATTTTTGCCTGGCATAATGGAAAGCTTTTTGATGTTAATTATGACTCATGACATGAGTCACAGATTTGGTTCAATTACATCACTTGAGGATACATCAACAGGAATCTTTTTAAAATTCTCCGTATTTATCTCTTGCGACATGAATATATTTTGCTTTTCATAGAGTCAAAAATTTTGTAATTGAGACGAAATTATTTTATTAATAATTACAGTTACATTATACGGGTGTTCGGAAAGTGTCACTTCTGGAAAGGATTTGGAGTTCTTTTTCCTGAGAAACCCCCACTACGGAATAGTTCTTAACCAGTTGAACTCAACGTTAATTAAGAGATAAAAATGGTCCCTATCTAATTTTAGAAATCAAAGCATTGGGAGTAGGTACCGTGAGAAACAGCAATCCACATATGCTACGACAGCAAATCATAACAAAATTAACAAAAATGTCAGTAAAAAATAATCAGGAACAATTAATGCTGAAAGGAAGGGAAAATAAATATAAAATTATAATTGACTGATTATTTAGAAATTTTTATTCGAAAGTTCATCAGTCACCGTGCCAATGACCAGCCGTTTGCCGCTCGCTCTCAAAATTAATAGGCCTAACCAATGTTGAAGTGATATTACTTTAAGCTGATACGTTGTTTTTGTTTACGAAATGATTGTTATTCGGTGATATTAATAAGTAACAATGTACTTCCCAATAGGATGGCCGAGGCTTTTAAAAGCCCCTGAAATTGGACAGTCAGAATTAAAACAAGTAGTATGTAATCGTGATAAACTTCTGTTCGCCATTCTGACAAGTGATTCGTTGTCAGTTTGGTTTTGCAAGGTAATAACCCTTTTAATTTTAGAAATTGCCTGGAAATTTTGATAGCTCGAACTAATCGAAATATATGTTTTAGCCATGCGTGTCCATAGTTATTCACAAGAGATCACATCAATCGTTAAAAAAGTTTGGTTCAAATCATTTAGTACAATGGCGTCCAGATTCCACTATGCTTGTTGTAATAGTAAGTATTGACATTCTGATTAAGTAGGTCAAGAGTTTTGTCAGCCAAATTTTATTGAATTATATTTAACAGTTAGTCAATCTTAGATTAATATTAGTAATGAACAGTAAAGAGATTTGATATCCATATAAGAACCTTAACCTGAAAGTAGCTCTTGTGTGGACAATGAGAAGTAGTTTGATTAAGTGATTCAGCCTAATAAAGTAAACATAAAAGGTGTAACATTATGCTTTACCAAAACATAAAACATTCAACCACATTTAATATTTTCAGACATCAGGTGGTTATCTTTTATTCTTCAATTTGAATGTTACAAATCAAAAGCCACTCTATGAACAAATAGATTCACCTCAACCGAACTTACGAAGAGACTCAGCTGAATTGTATGTCAAAGATGTTGTTCCAGCATTGAGTCTGACACAAGTAAGTAACTTAAATACAACAATTTAACCTAATAGTTGGGTTTAATTGTAAGTTTATTTATTAATTAAGTAAGAAAAAAAGGAAGTTCTACAAAAATTGCTTTTTTTTATTGTATAATTATTAAATTTTGCTATTGTAGGAAACCTGTGTGCATATAGATGGAGGAATAACAAATATTGTAAGCATAAGAGATGAATTAATGGTGTCTACTAAACTTGGGAAAGTACTCAGGTACAGGTGGAACAGCTCACAAAATTTGGATTATTGTTTAGATTTAAAAAGAATACCTTTTTGTATTGATCAACAAGTTTCTAAAGGTAATATGGTTGTAGTCCTGAAACAAAAATTATTCATGTTTAAATTTTTAATTTGTTAATCACATTTAAAATTAAATTACAGCAATCCCTATTGTTGAGAACAATGTATATGTTGTTGATATTGAATACTCACCATTGGTTGGAGGCTTTGCTATTGTCTTAAATGATGGTAGGGCAGCCTTCTTAACAGCATCTACCTTGAAATTTGATCCAAATGTAAGTTTTTATTGATTGGAAGTGCTACTGAATTTTATTTCAAAATATTAATACTGATGGGATTCTAATTTTAGCAAGTGCAAGGTATTTGGGCCCAAGGAATTGAAGATGCAAATTGTGCTAGTGTTAATCACAAATTTAGATTAATTGCATTTGGGAGAAATAAGTAAGTACCTGTATTCTGTAAACCATATCCTATGAGTACTAAAACAACTCACTGCTTGTGTGTCTCACTATTATAAAAATTACTTTTAAAAATTTGTTTCAGCTCTCAAGGTATTGTTTATTGCATAGATGAAAGTACAGGTGCTTTGGAAGTATCACATCAAATGATATTATCTAGCAAGGATTACCCTGGTGAGCCAGGTGGAGTACGTACAATGAATTGGACTCCAGATGGATGTGCAATTGCAGTTGCATGGACCAAGGGTGGTTTGTCTCTATGGAGCACTTTTGGAGCTCTTCTTATGTGTACCTTAGGTAAGCCATGACATCCTTGGGTAATTGTCATGCAATACTAGTGCTCTCATAAAAATTAAATATTTTCTAGGTTGGGACTATGGTATAAATGTTGACATATGTAGTGCCAATCCTTTAATTATTAAAAATATGGAGTGGTCAACAGAAGGATACCAACTCTGGTTGCTAAATCAATCAGAGGATGGAGGTAGAAAACCCTCTGCTGCAGACAGTATTCTACAATTGGATTTTGTTAAAAGTGCTTTAACTGTTAACCCATGCATGGTATACTACTATCAAATAATTAGATAAAAGACACTTTAAAAGTTGCAAGTGCAATTGTTACAAGCAATTTTTATTAATTACAGAGTTATTATGGGTACCTGTACTTGCAAGGTGCAGATAGACTGTACATCAGCCTGAGTGATGGAATAATAAAAAGCTCCAATGACAGAGGAAGAGAATTTTCAACTAGCAGGTTTTCACCTGACTTTGTAGAAAGTAATAATAACATCAATAACAATAATTCATTCCAGGATTCAAAGCAGTGGATTATTGTCCCTTTACCTGCCACTTATTCATCAACAAACTGGCCGATGAGAGTAAGCAATTTGAGTACGAGACATATTTGTTTTTAAAATATAACTTAAATAAATTAAATATTTATGTATATTTGTTTTTCAGTATACTGCAATAGATTCTGAGGGTCAAAACGTTTCTGTTGCCGGCAGGACTGGTCTGGCCCACTACTCGTTACTGACTAGAAAATGGAAACTTTTTGGAAATGAAACACAAGAGAAAGATTTTGTAGTGGCAGGTAAAGTATAAATTTTAATTGTTCTGCAAATTTGATATTTACTTAACGTTTAAAATTTCTGAATGTCATTCTCATTACAGGTGGATTACTGTGGTGGAATAGTTTATTGGTTATGGGTAGTTACAGCATCATTGAGAATCGTGATGAACTGCGATTTTACCCAAGAGATACAAGATTGGATAATGCATTTATGAAGTCCGTTAAAATTTCTGCACCTCTATTATTGCTCAATATTTTAAAAGATAAACTAATAACATTTGGTGCCGACTCTCAAATAAACATTTACAATTTGTCAATAAAAGACAATGATTATGTAAATTGTAAGTTTTTATTTTACTTATATTGGGTGTATTAAATGTTTCAAATGTTCAAATTTCTCAATATTTTGTTACATTTTTGACATGGTATAAAATTTATTTGTTTTATTTTTATTTAACAGTAAGTAAAAGTTTACACGTCAATGTACTGCAAAGTATTGACATAGGAGCCCTTTGTGTTCATCCAGCCTGTGTGGTGTACATAACTTTAACGTTACTGAGAACTGAAACCAGTCGTCATACATCAAAAGAAGCTGAGAGTATCGTTTTAAATATCAGTGGTCGCCTTTTAATGGTTCAACGCGAACTGAGGCCTTGTCCGGAAAATGAAAGGAATATGGTAAATGGTTCTGAAATTGATATATTTTACTGCTTATTTTATTCATGTAGTTTCAAATGTGTGTTTTTAATTTACCAGTATCCTTCGCATTCGTGTGGAACACCAACTGTTTTGGCGTCTTGCGTTGAAAACGTTTGGTTGCCTAGAAGAGCCCGCAAAGAAAAGCCTCATTTAACTGAAGCAATATGGTTATTCTGTGGGGCTCATGGCATGCGAGTGTGGCTACCACTGTTTCCTAGGGATTCAGATAAGGCTCATACATTCATGTCGAAGAGGATCATGTTACCTTTCCAATTAAAAATATATCCTTTGGGTAATACTAATCGGTTCTTTGTGAGATTAACACTGTTTTTAATAAATTATTTTTAAAACTTTGTGTTTTAAATTTTAATTCTTGTTCACAGCAATTTTATTTGAAGAAGCCATTTTACTAGGTGCTGCCAATGACACATCGCTGTATACGTCCGATAAAAATTCAATATTTTCTCTTCCTTTTTGTATACTAGAAAAGACGGTAATTTCATTTGTGTGGCAATCTGTTTTATGACCACCAAGCGATGATTTTAAATAAATTAATATTTATCATTGTAGAGTCAGGTGTATTTGCACCAAATCTTGAGACAACTTATACGCCGGAACCTTGGTTTTCACGCCTGGGAAATAGCAAGGAGTTGCACCAATTTGCCTTATTTTCCACATTCCCTCGAGCTCCTGCTGCATGAGGTTTGTTCTAGGTTACAAAATTATAAAATTAAGACATCACTGTCACGGCAAGCTTGATATCAATTTTACCATTTAAAATTTTATATTAAAGGTACTTGAAGAAGAAGCTACCAGTAAAGAGCCAATTCCGGATGCTTTATTGCCCAGCGTGATTGAATTCATTCAAGAATTTCCAGTGTACCTTCAAACTGTTGTCCAATGTGCTAGAAAAACAGAAATTGCATTATGGCCTTATTTATTTTCCGCTGCGGGAAAGCCAAAAGAATTATTTCAGGAGTGTATGTCGAGGAAACAGCTTGATACAGCGGCGTCCTACCTTATAATACTCCAGGTAGATCCATATTCATAGCAGTTTACTGCTAATTATCTGTATTTAATGCGGTGCATTAAGACGAAGACTGTTTTTATGTTATTTAATGCTTAGAATTTAGAACCATCTTCTGTTAGTCGACAATATGCCACTCTCCTGTTGGATGCCGCTTTGGAAAATTGCAAATGGGAACTATCGAAGGATTTGGTGCGCTTTCTTAGAGCTATAGGTTAGTAGACATTTACCATCGTAAATAATAGTATAATTCATTTTTAAGTGTTGTCATTACTGATATTCTAAAAATATTTTAGACCCGAATGATGTCGAATCTCCTCGTGCCTCATTTAATTTACCGTCCAAATATGGCGTAACTGCTCAAACGTCTCAATTAAAACCTAATGAAGAGGATTTATCGCTTGTTCTGGGGACAATGCAAGTTTCAAGAACAAGAAGCTACAGCACAACTGTTACCCCTAAAGTCCAAGCCCCTGAAACTTCTTTACAAGGGAATCAACATAAAGAAGTTACACGAACTAATAGTGGCAACAGTGCCAATGATCTGGGAAAGACTAGTATTGTAAAGAGGAAAAAGTCGGTACCAGCAGGAAATACAGACAACAGGTATAAATAATAATTACCATTAAATGTTTCACTTCCGCCTTTCATATATGCAATGCGCCACTAAATCTATTTACAGAGAACCATCACATTCTGCTGAAGAATTTTTCATTGATGTAATCTTACAACGACACGCAAGACGTTTGTTATCAGCTCAACGACTTTTAGATCTAGGGCATTTTGCTGCTCATTTAGATTTTCACCCTGTGTCGTGGTTATCTAGGGAAAAAGACAGGGCTGCTCGTGTTGAAGATTTCGTTGGAGCCCTTAAGCACCTTCATTCCGACTTTGGATGGCCGTATCCTGTCATCACTCATCCGAATAATTTTTACTTGCAACGAAAAACTTCTAATACTTCAAGTATGTTTGCACCCACTTTAACTTCTACTAGGAGATTTATGTTTGTCTTTGACTTTAAATTTTTAGTTGCAGGTTCTTCTCCGGCCTTGTCGCCTTTAGTTGAAGATCGAATAAAAGGAGTAAACGATTTAGGTACTAAAATTAGTCAAGTGGGAGATAGCGGATACGTCAGTCATCCCGGCGGTATAGGTCTGATGGCAACGTTAAACAACACTCCCAGTGTAGTGGCTAGTGAGGTGACAAATAGTCATATGGTACGGTCATGAATCCAGAGTTTTTTTTTTTTTAATTTTTAAGATGAAGTTTTTGTGATACTAAATTAAGAAATTGCGATTTAGGTCGTTGAAGCACATTTGATGCCACACTTGATTCATGAAAGTGCTAGTATAATGAGTGAAGAAAGTTCTGTATGGACAGATGATAGAGACCAGCACAGCATGGAAATAGGATACAACGATCTGAAAGTCTTGGAACAGTTATCACAAGAAGTGGCCAACAGAGGAAATCCTAAATCAGAAATACAGCTGAGGTAAGGGAATCGTTCTGTTTAACAGTAACACCTATAATTATTTCAGAATTATCACCTTGGTTTTTAATTTAACAAGGTACCTCCTACAACTATTAATGGAAGCAAGTTGTCTGGAATGGTCGGTTATTGTAGCAATTTTACTTCATGATGCAATGGCTGTGTTGAGAGCTGTTAATGCTGCAAGATCTATGGATCAAAGCATGCAAGCAGTTCAAAGGTTAAGGGATGGAATCCTGTCACTGTTCCAATGGACAAATACACAATGGTGAGTATTCATTTTTAATTGTGCAACACAAGTAGCACTACTTTGTGTGTATTTAAAAATCATAATTTTTTACAGTTTGGGATATAAGCCCTTCATGGTTACAATTCAGAATCAAATTAGTGTTCTTAACAAAATTTTGTTGATGAAAGAACACCAAGAAAGGCAAACAAACATTATGCATGAGTTAAGGAAGACTCCACCTGGAAAGAGATCAAGAAAAACTAGTTCAAATCAAGAAAGTACAAATATTTTGCCAAATTTAACTCATATAAATAATGATACATGTGATTTAATAAATATTCCCTCAAAAGGAAGTGAAGAAAAGTCAAATAAGAGTTGTAAGTCAAATGGAAGAACAAGTGAAAACGGAAATAAGGGTTTGGAAGTCAATAGTGTAGAAGATGAGCCTGAAAGTCCCAAATTACAACAGCAATCTTCACAATGTGTAATTCAGTAATTATTTTGGACAAAATTATTATTTATAAAAATAGTTTCATTTTAATTTTTAAAGAATTTAAATAGTTTCAAGGTATTACATATCTATACACAAATTTTTACAATTATAAAGTTAGCTGGCTAATTTAATTAATATAAATTTTATGTTAATAATCAAAGTCCTCCAGTGTTTCCTCAACAAGTTCCGGTTCTCCCTTTCCTAGAAGTATATATTTCAATTCTGCAACCTCTAAAGGCCACATTTCTCGAAGAACAGTATTACTGATTCGTGCAATTTTTATGGCTGAAATATGTGGCAGTTTTCCATTGTCAATTAGGTTCCCAATTATTGAGCAATAAACACCTAAAATGAGAGGCAAAAGTTATATTTTTTAAATCTTACAAGCAGAATTTCATAAAACAAGAATTTTATTTTGTAATATTTTATAGTTCTACTAGACATAGTCAAATTTTATTTTTGAAAAGCTTATGAATAAATTGAACCCTTATAATATGCATGTAATTCTTGTAGAAATATGCGGCTTATAAACTATATTCAAGAACTTAAGGTTAGTCTGGGTAATAGTCAAGTCGTTCATGTAATCAAATTTGACAACCTACCTTCGTGTAACCATGATAAATCTCCAGGTACTTGGGCGCCCCTTGTTACTTTAGCTTTGCCCGATCCATCACTCACAATTAATATTTCTTTCAAAAAACCTGCCGTTTTATTTATTTCTCCTTGAATGTGAATTTTACTGAGTTTAATAGCGATGTTACTTCCGTCATTGCATGTGTACAACCAAGAATCATTAAATTTTGTAAATTGACTCAGGTCTTTAAGCATTACCTTTAATGGAGCATCGTGATTTATATTCATCTTAACATTAAATACAATATCTATTCACTTCTTTCATATGCAACATTTCCAATTTTTTTCCCGCCAAATTATTTTTGGGTAAAAACAAAACTGGTACATGGCAGCAAACCATCCTGATTGGACGGCAAAATGCCCTATTGTTATATTCCGTTAAAACTTGTAACGGTTTTCGTAAAATGGACGCATTAAATGTCAGAGTAATTTTCTTTTAATTTTAAATTTTATTGACAATCGAAAACCTCGGTCATGGGTTCAAAAATTTGGGAAAAAACCATACTGGCGTGGGTAAGCATAATATTTTTTAAAACGGAATTATTATCATTGGGTAGTTAACTATGTGTGTTCTCGTGTGGTTGGAATGAACTTTTGTGCAGTAAAACGTATTTCTCAGTGAAGCATGTTGACACACATCGGATGAAAGTATATCAAATTTCGGATCAAAAAAGTATAAATGTAAAACTACATCTCCCAATGAAAAGTCACTTTCATACCATTAATGCAATTTATTTTTGCTAGGTGAATATGATGAGAAATGGGGTGCCAATCAACAAGATAAATCAATTAAATGATGTCATTTTAAATGAAATAATTAGCAAATTCAATGTTGAATTTCAATGTCCGATCAACTTTTTGAAAGCTGCATTTCCAAATCTTTCTGTGTCTGATGAATTTACATTGTCATCTGCACTTGACTATTTAAGTGCTGCAACATGTTTGTTGATTTATGTATCATTCTCAAAAAGAATTGAACTGCAGGCATTGAGGGAAAAAATGTGTTTCTCTTTGGAGAACTCTGTTCAGCAGAGTATGGCTGATTTTTTAACAGCTATAGGAAGTACCAGAGATGTGTTTCAGTTGTCATTCAAGACAGTTGTAAAAGAAATTTCCAACTTATCTGAAACACATGATTCGCAAAATTCAATAATCAGTGACAGCTTTAGCACACCAGTTAAAAGTAATGCCTCAAAAATAAGTTATGATTCTCCACTGCAAGGATTTTTTCAGGTAATTTGATTTAACTTTTGGTTTTCATTTTTATAGGAATTTTAATGTGCTTTTAATGCATTGTTATTTTGCACTTGCAGACACCTAAAAGATGTCAAGTTGATGGACAAAATAAAGGCTCTTCTGTTTTATGTGGAGATGGAGATCATTCAAGGTATATTAAACAGTTAAAGGACCAACTACTGGAAGAAGAATTAGAAAAAAATTCTTTACAAGAACAATTAGGTGCAAATATAAAAAGGTGTAATGATTTAGGTAATTTGAAATGTGTTAATCCTTATTTCACAGAAAATTATAGTGCTATGAAATTTAGAATTATTTCTATCATTCTTTCATTTTCAGAAACAAAACTAAAGGATAAAATAGATGAAATTAACCAATTAAATGAACAATGGGAAAATGAATCAAAGCAAAATGAAGTGGAAGTTAATACATTGAGAGAAAGAATTGAGAAAAAGTTTGAGGATGAAAAAAAATTAAAAAATGAATTATCATATATGGAGAGTTACATATCATCCTTAGAGTCTGACCTTTCAAATTGTGCTGAAGAGAAAATGAAGGTTGAACATGAGGTATGTCCTAATTTCATCTTTTTTACAGTTTGTTCTTTTTATGTTGTGATATATGAAACTTGAATAATTCAATTTCTAAAGTGATCTTAGTAACATCTTACATTTTCTACAAATTAAACAATCACCTACAGATTCACAAGAATAAGTTATACAATAGGTAATTATCTGTTCTATTCTTTCAGTTAAAGTTATCACTAGATAAATACTCAACATGTGAAAGTGAGTTAAACAAAATAACAGGCATTAATTCACAATTACAATTAACACTTTCAAACAAAGAAATTGAACTGCAACAATTCAGAGAAAATCTTGATGGTTATTTTAAAAGTGAAAAAGTTATTGACAGCAGTTTTGGAGATGGGTCATTTGATGGTAGCATTTGTGTTCCTGAAACTATGGATATTATAATTGAGAAACACTTGAAAGAGAAAATAGAAGAAAATTTAAAGTTGCAAGAAGATATTGAGCAGTTAACAAAGGGAAAAAAGGATTTAGAAAATGAAATTGAAAAAGTAAAGCATGAAGTTAGAATAAAAAATTCAACTATTTCAGAAGTACAGTTTTTAAATAAGGAACTTGCTGCAAAAATAAAGAATTTTGACATAACTGAAAATGAATTATCTAAAGTACGGAAAGAATTGACTGCAGCAAATGCTGAGATAGACAAGTTGTTCAAAGAAAATTGTCACTTAAATGAAAAGTACAGTTCATTGGATTCTAAAGCATTAAAAAATGAACAGGCATTAATGGAATGCAAGCATTCTAAAATGTTACTTCATTTTGATTTTTTGAAACTTGCACATGATTTTAATTCAGTTCAGCAGAGGTTGGAATTCGAAGTGAACAACATTTTGAATTTCACATTCGCTAATGATATTAACTCATTTAATGACAAATTTAAAGGGGACAACGACAAACAAGGCAAAGAAAATTGTGCTGATTTAACATACAACTGCATTTCTAGTACCAACCAAGAAACCATTGCAAGGGATGCTAAGCTGAAAAAAATAATCGATCTTTTAAATGATTTTGAATTTTATGATACCGACTGGTTAGAATCAAAAACGGCTATGCAAAAGGCCTGTGCCAAACTGAATGAAAGTATCGTCAGTTTGAAATTAAAAATATCTGATCTTGAAGATATAAGGAAAGCTTCAGGAGAAGAAAAGAGTAAACTTGAGAAATGCCTTCAAAATGCTGAAAAAAATATTTCTGAACTGAAGTGTTCACATGCGTCTCAGATACAGAAGCTATTGGCTGAACTTGAGGAAAAGAAATATAAAATTATTGATCTTGAAGATATCATACTGAAATTAAAGGAATCTCAAGGCCATTTAGTACCATCAAGGCAAACTTTGAAATTGAAAGCATCAGATATGAAAATCCAAAGTCAAAATGTTTTTCTCTTTGAGGGTGGTGATTTTGGTAAAACAAGTGTACCACAACCCCCCTGTTCAAAAAGAGACTTGAAACTGGCTACAAAAATAGTTCCTGCAGAACATGATAAGGAACAACTTGATGATTCTTTAGAAATTCCTGTGTGTAATAAAACATTTGATGTTGTAAGGTTGGAGGATAAAAGCATAATAGATAAAACATTTTCTATAAAGAAAGAGAGTAATGATATTTCAACATCACATAAAAATGGTACATCTTGGTCAGTATCACCTCCTTCAAAAGCACCCCCGAAACCCGTAATTCAGGAAAAGAGGAGAATTTGTGGGGAAAGTTGGGTTGTTCCTATTGTTCCCGTTAAAACGAAACAAGGGAAGGTAAAAATTTGTCATTCTACACATGATTTAACTGGAGTCGAAAGCACATCAAATTTAACGAAGTCATCATCTCTTTCTTCCATCGTTGAGCCTACTTCAAATGCTTCAAAATTAGAGTCGAAGGCTAGTGGTGCCACTACATATTTCAGTGTGACGGATATGCTTACTGCTCAAGACATGAAATACGATGCTGAACCACTATCCGATTTAACAAAGACATTTTCATCGGAAAGTTCGTTGCGTCAAGTTTTCAGGCTTATGGAGAGGCAAGACGATCCACTCGCAGAAATATTCAGAAATGAAAACGAAGGTGATGATCGAACTAAGAAACGAGAATGGGAGAAAAAATTTTCTCAAATGCGAAAGGAAATAATTGAACTATCAAATAAATGTGAGAAACTTAGATCTTCACTCACACAATCAGAACAAAAACGGAAGGAAGAGAAAGAATTACTTGAGAAAAATCAAGATATTGTTACACAAAATATAACGTCAAAATACGAAATTCAGTTAGAAAGTCTTAAAACGGAAATGGTAAGTGATTGAAAAATTTTCGTGGTAGGTCAGTATTTTCGAGACAGATGTATAATTTTTTTACAATTTTAGAAACAATTGTACAACAAGGAATTGGCTAAACATAAAACAGAACAATCAAAGATGAATTGCGATCTGCGTGAGCAGAACAAGAGGTACAAAGAGCATATTGATGAACTACGAAGTCAACTTTGGGACTTGGGAGAAAAACTGCTGCAGGAACAGAAAGTTAACAGAGATTTGGAACGCGAGTATAGCGAATTAAAGAAAAAGTTTGAACATTTAATGTTGACCAGGGATATGGATATGGTAAATGTGTTTAAATGCCTCCTGCAATATTTAAATATAAAATATAAATAAGTAAAAAAGAAACTGAAATAATAAACTGTGGAAATTTCAGAAGCCTTATCAAGTCGGTGAAACAAACCATCCGAAAGAATCGTTTAATCAGGAGAAAAATCGGGCCTCAGTTCTTCGACCATTAAATCGTGCAACATGTATGTACAAATTACTGTAATTCTAAGTTCATTTGTAGGCAGAGGTTCCCAATCTTCGTAATGATTATCAGTTTTGTGTTAAACACTCTCAGGTTTAATATAGTATGTGTAATCAAGAGGTAACTTGATTTCCATAACTTTTCTATGTTAGGGTCGCGGTTCACGAACCGACCAGTAAAACTGTGGCTTTCTATCATGCTCAAAAAAAAGGGTTGGGAACCCCTGACATGACAAGAGGTCAGTCCAGACATTTCAATAAATATTTTTTATATTTACCTATTAGTACAACTTTCGATTTTATTTTTTAGTCACTACCATGCCGACAGAAGATGAAGATGAAGTTTTTGACAACAGATTTCTCGAAGATTTAAAGAAGGGCATGTACCCAAGTGAAAATCCAGAAGGACGTTTATTAGAACTTCAGATTAGAAACACATTGTGTTTGCCTCACTTGAAGTCATCTTATCCAGCTGAAACGCAATTTCACAATCCATCGATGTTCAAAGAAAGTGATTTGAAATACGGATCCCTACCATTTGGGCAAGAAAGTCAAAGTTTAACGGATAGTGATCACAGTATGACAAGAAGTTTGTTGCCCGAAAATAAAGGGAAGAAGAAGGAGCAGGTAAAAAAAAGTTACATGAATTGAGACTTATACTTTTTTAAGAACAACGGTTTAAGTACTCTTATTTTACTTTATCTTCCAAATTCTTGGGTAGCGGCATATATTTTTTTAATTCTAACTAGTTAAAATAACAATCTTTTAAATATAATTTATTGTAGACCTCCTATAAACGTCCAGGACCACCGACACCTAGTAAACACGGTGGACGTCTCTCTATGCAGGTATGTAATTGAAATCTTTTATGATTAAAATGACAGTACTGACTGACTACTAAAATTGTTTTTTCTAGAGTGGAGATTTTAGAGTAACTCCCAGAAATGCTTTGAAGGAGTTAAACGATCAAAATGAACGAAACAGAGGGACACCCAATCGGTTAAAAGCATTTTTACCATCAAAAAATGGCAAGAGAGAAAGCATCGGAAGTAGAGATGAGGTGAGGCGTTGGAACAAGTTCATTTTTTTCTTTCTCCTTCTATTTGTCTTTTTCGGTTTGGGTATTTATTGGTATGTAAATCAACTAGTGTTTATTTTACTAATGTAAATGCGATTAATAAAAACATTTATGCAGCATGATATATTTCTTCTAGTTAAAAATTTTTAAAGTAGATTATATATTTTAATTATAGGACTGCACGGCCTTATTTCAAATTTGAAATCCCCAGTGAATTTTTTTCTTTTTTTATCTGAATATCGTTTTTCAGAATATTGTAATGCATTTATTTTCGAACTGTTACACCAAATTGATCAGCGTCTGTTGAACGCATTTTAGATTGAGTAGAAAGTTTGTGCTTGAAAAAAAGAACCCTGATGAAAGTGTCTTTTAAGAGTCAAAAGTTGAAGAGTATGTATTTATTTTTCGCTTTAGTCTTTTTATTTCGTCTTTATTTCGTAATAAAAAGCAAATAATTAACATGTGTCGATTGTATCAAGTATTCTTATGCTTATGATATTGAGGAGGACGTTTTAAAAATATTGATGAATTTAAATTTTACTATTTCATTTTAAATTAATATTACAAACGATTAAAACGTAACAAATTATTTAAAAATTTCTAATTGTTTTGTAGTAATTTGTATTCAATGATTTTAATTAAAGTTGAGAATTGTGTTTGAGTGTATTAATGCTTAGTTGATAGTATTTCACACACTTCCAATACTGTTTGCTTTGTTTCTTCATTTGTACTCTAATTGTTCAAGTTCTGATTTGGGTTAAAACACTATTTTAGACAGTTGATGTTTTCATTTCTGGAATAGTAAGTACAATGTAGTAAAAATAGCTTTACTAAAACACCACATTATTCAAATTCAGAGTTTCATTTTGCTTGTACTAAACGGATTTTGTTTTTACAGAATTCCATACCTGTGACACCTAGGAAAAAACTTGGGAAAATTTTTCGTAAACCGTTTGGTGCTCGAGATCATTAGATACCAGGAAAATCTGCCCTAGAAAAGGAAAACTTTACATTTCGCTTCGTTGAAATTTATATTAGGATATTGTTATTTAATGTCGCGTAGCGTCGTCAAAATATTGTTTTTTGTTTCACTAACCGTACGTATGGATAGTTTAAGTTTTTATTTTCAGGAGAAGAGTTTGAAACATTCTAATAGTTTCTAACAAATTTATAAGAAGCTAGTTTTCGCTAGTCAATTTTAGGCTAGATCGCTAGATGTGTTTCGAAAATCCTATTAAATGTTTGATAGAGATTAATTATTGGTAATGGGCGACTTATTTACATAAGAGCAATTGATAATGGTTAATGTGCACGTCACCAAGTTGTCAAAGCACTTAAAGTTCCGGACCATTTAAATTCAAGAATTTTCCTTAAAACATTGACCGTACTTGCCAAAAGTTAGAATGGGACCCAAGAGAAGAAAAGAATTGTTATTAACACAAACCCTGAACTTTTAAGGGATTACCGCTTTATGGGATTTCCTGCACATTTTAAACAAACCACTACTAATCAGATTTCCTGATCATGCCATGATCTAACCCTCCTGCTTTGCATTAACAATTTAACACTTAGTTATATATGGCAAGAGAAGGAATTTCACTCACGCTAACCTGACATAATCGTTTCAAATAATATTACGAGAAAAATATTTACCGTATATTTCTTGAATATAACACCGGCTTACTCTAGTGGCACTTAAGAAATTGTACTTGTCTAAATTATTACGGCAGTACAAATTTGCTGTTCGAAGTAAAATGAATGTTGTTCATAAAATCAACAAAATATACTATTTAAAATAAATTTTTTATATTATAATAATACATGATTTCAAATATAATTTGTATAAAAACTCCATTGCTACGCATTAAATATGGCAGAATATTAACAATATAATCAATTATTTTAAAATTTAATCGTGTAGAAATGAAACGAGAGTAATAAATTATAATGACGAACAAGGCTACGCATTAATGTTAACCATGCAACAGCTAATATATTAATGCAACTGTCACACTCTACTATAGTAAGTTGTTAATTTTAACAAAGTATATTTATTTCCATGTAAATTAAATTAATAGTCAATACGAGTGAATTCTCTACAATGGTTATGTAGGTAGCTATCGCCAAATTCGGTGTACGGTGCAGAAAAAAAATGCCTTTGTAAGACATTTACGTCTTGTAATTTTTTAACGGGAGCTTGATGAATCCTTGCATTTCATTATTTAACTTCGACCGTTACAATTTTATTCAAACATTTTGTTTTTATCTGTGTTGAAATAGAACTTGATAAAACTCTTTAAAAGATAAAATTGATACCGTGCAATAATAATAAAGTCCTTTGCTGCACAGGCAGTGTGCTTACTAGTAAGTGTACCAGGTTTTGAACACGACTAGATGTAAATAATAGGTACCGGCAAGAGACCTGGTATTAAAATAAAAAAACTTGATTAGAATTTTGTACTTCGGGTAACAAGTACAGTGACAGCACACGAGCAAGGCGGTACGATTCGGAGCCGAATTTACAAAATTTCAGCTCCGATAAAAAAAACCGTCAGTCAAAATTTACTGCTTTGGTACAGTCGTGTAAATCGTTGATTTGACATACAATTATAAACGGCTCTCTTTTAAAGAGTACTACAATTTATATACATTAGCGGTGTCTTTACTTAGTGTAGTTATAATGTTATTTTAAATAACAAGACTTGACAACGACAACTTTTTGTCAACGTGTTCGGTCACACTCGCATTTACATGTTCGATTTAATCAGAGCGAAATATTTAAAATACCTTGATTAATAGATTTTTAATCGTTTTGCAGTAATTTTAAAGGGTTACAAATTTGTAAGTCGTGACTAAATCCCGATGTAAACTAATTAAATAGTTGAAAGTCGGTTCGTGTGAGAAAAACAGATACTTATGATAACTTCGTTAAAGCTAAATATTTAGTTAACGTGCTGTCAATAAGACGTCGTCCATGTAAATATTGGTTTACCGAAATTATTGCTTTAGAAATACGGTATCTGTTATAAAAATTAATAAGTGTAAGGGAAAAAACAGTAATTTCAATCGCATGTGTCGGGTATCGTTGCACGTACCACTCAACGGAATTTCCGTTACTTCAATTTCCACTCGGCTGATTCCAAAGGGGGAGCTTGGAGAGAAGCCTGCACGTAAGGCCTACAGGGCTGGAATGGCTGGATGTAATTTTTTCTTTTCCTCTGCTTCGATTCTGGCTTGGTCGATGCTGGATGCACTCGGCAAACCGCAGGGGAACTCCAGCATTTCCGGTTCGAATTGCATTATCATTTCCGCCTCTTGTCGAATCCTATCCAACTTGTTCCCGTAGGCTTTGTCCATTTGATAGGCGAGAATGAAAGAGAACGGAATGAACGGGACGAGAAGGCTCGAATTGCCAGTTCGTCGCCATGCGATAAACAAAGTCGGAACCGAGACGAGGTAGAAAGCACCCAGCCACAGGACGAGTTCGCGGTCCCGTGCAATTCGAAGCGCGGCCTCTCTCTCACGCATTTGAAATTGCATTTGTATGTGTCGCTCCGTTTTGATTTTATTCATTTCCGCAATGAATTCCTGGTTTTTTTTGAATGTGTCAGCCATCGACCGAGACCCGAAAATGTTGCCCATTTCGTCTCTGGGCTCTGGCTCTGCTCTCGGGTTCGACGTGAATACGGCGTTCGGTCTAAACAAACGAATCCCCCTTTTTTATGCGTTACTTTCCGCTTGACGTTTCTCCAAAACTGACAGTTTACGAATGCTTGCGGCGGCCATTTTGAAACGCAAGCGCAACGAGTGTGTCCGCGATGGCCGATTAGAAATTTACCCAAAAACAAAACTAGGAAAAAGAAACCACTTAAAGAGAGAATTTATTTCGTTAGTTTTGCGAAACACTCTGCTACTGTTTTGAGCGCTCACATTTCTTACATTCTGACTGTGCTCCGCACATAAAATGCAGATAACGCAAGGTCATCGTGTAAAGCGTGTTCATGAACGCCACTGAAAGTTACCAATGAAATGCCTCACTTAAAAATCCGATATCGAGGGAAAATTGAACGAAACTATTAAATTTCAAATCCGTTTGCTACATAAAAACGACCTCGTCAAATTGATTGGTTTTGCTTGGAATTGCATCTCTGTCAAAATACTCTTAATTATGATTTCAGATATGTTCACATATCTGATACATTCAAAAATATTTTTGACACAATATCTTTAACTTTTCATTTAAATTGAAATTAGAAATTTTTAAAGAATTTCTTGTGGTCCTTAATTTACAAAAATTCATTTGTCAGTAATCCAATAATTCCACATAAATAAGAAAGAATAATTCTTTTATGAATTCTTAATAATCATCTTAATACAACTTTAATATATGTAAAATTAATAGTTTTAGAGAGTTACATTTAATTTCATTGCAGACACTGTTTGGGTGCTATATAAACAGCTGTAGGAATTGTTGGAAATATCCCTGTAAAGTGAACTCTGAGGAAATTTAGGATGACTTGTAACCTCATGATGATAATAAATAGTTCTTTGGAAAGGAACTGATCTTTTAATAATTTAAAGCTATCAATAATTACTTTTATGAGCTCTCAGTGGTCCTAATATAAGTAGCTGTCTATGTTACTTGAGGAATGATATGAATTTCTAATTTACCTAATAATTTATCTAATTTTGATTCTAATAATCTACTTTCACATTCTGATGATATGTAAATTTCTAATTTCTGTTGTTGTGAAGCAAATAAGTTTTCTATTATTTGGGACTGTATTTTCAAAGCATTTGTTGTGGCTTCAGTTTGCTTATTGGTTGCTTCATCATTTACAGTTCTTAATATGTGTAACTCCTGAGCAATATTACAGGAATTAATGTTGCCTTCATTGAAAACAATTGACTGTTTCATGTCACTTTCATCATTTGCTTCCATTTCATTACCATTTGTTCCTCTGTAATGTGGAGTGGACTCTTATTGGTTTCACATCCAAATTCTGCTTCAGTAGTGTCATCCCCTATGGTTTTTGTTCTTTTATTTACTGAAATTATTATGATTAATCTCATTAATCTCATTAATAAATAGTTGCTCAGATTGAATGAGAAGGAATGGGAAAAAGTGTTAAATGGAAGTTTTATAAAATTTTTAAACAGGTTTGAACTTCCTTAAGCTGCCTTGAAGGTAATTAAACTTTACCTCTCTTCCTTGAACTTTTTCCCCAAGACCTTTTTAAATACACCAAAATAAGGTCCCATTCCCTCGGTGTCTTTTTTTTTGTACAATCGTGGTAAATGCAGAGCATGTTTTTTATTCGAGTTCTGCATCGAGGTCCCGTTACCCTGTGGGCTTTCTAGTTATGTAACGGGCAATACTTTCCCAAATTGGCTGATTTCTAGTGGACAGCTTAAGCTGATTTTGAACCATGTCATGGCACCAAATCGGTACCGATAAATTTGTGGCCGAATTTGACCACTTGCACCTACGTGAATGCTCGGGTTTGTCCATGTGTAATTGTATTTTACAACTAAATTTGTTTTTTATCTAAAAATAACGCGGTTTAGTACAATTAATATTTCCAGGAATTTGAAAGGTGGCTTAAGCATCTGAGTGCAGTGGAAATGAGACGCGCGGCAAATGGAAGTTCGGCGGTCGCCGTACAATTTAACGTAATATTGCGCAGTATGACTTTTTGAGGTTATGTCATGCTTTCAAAATTGTTTTTCTAATTTAGTACGTCGTGATTGTATTAATTTCCAGTTGAAAATAACAACTCTTCGGTAAGTTATTTAACCTTCTCTACTGTATCGTTATTGGTGCTTTTGCAAAACAAATTTTATGCTCAAAATCTTAGTGTTGAAAGTCACGAACTTTTTATTTCCCATTTTGTGACGACTGTACGAGTGATTATTTAAAATTTGAAGTATTTCACAAGACCACATGCAACTATTAACACAGTAATATATGTAAGCATGTCAAGATGTAGCACTTATTTATTTGGTGTATTCAGTGTAAGATAAACAGTTTGATGAGTGCTGCTCCCTCTCTTAATTATGTGTGGCCTCCTATAAAATGATTGTCAAATCCAATTTTTGCTTTATTTTGCAAAGAATTTCACTTCATTCATGTCATTACCATTGTGTTACATAACACTCTGGAAAATAACAAGGAAAACACCCCTGGAGAATCCTACTTGAATAATAAATCATGAGGGTAATGTGTAATAACCTATGAGATAAGAGATTATAAGTATGAAATGTAATAGTGAGGATAATAAGTCCATCAAATTAAAAGTCAGTGACAGAGTATTGTTCAACCATTCACACATTCAAAATCACAAGGTAATTTTTAAGTAATGGGAAAAAGCTTATACCCACAACTTTACAGTAGTTTTTCTTCCCTGGTAATTCTTTATTGCTGTTCCAATTATAATAAAATCAGAAGAATGTGATATTCTCCTAAATGTGCAGTTACAGTTAATTCTAAATTAATATTAAGTTCATATAGACATTTGATATTTAAATGTAACATTAATGAGTTCCACAAAACATTAATACATTCTCAAATTATTTTTGAAAGATTCAACTGAGCCCTATTTCACCAACCTAAACTGAGAGAAACAATGCTGATGAATGTATAAAATAATAATTATACTGTATTTTCACAAAATGAACTCAAGTAAGAGGAAGATTTAATGTGATGATTTAAACAACTTACCACACAGTCAAATTCAATTTAAAAGTTAAATAAGAAAAACAAAAATGAGGAAAAAGGCACAGATAAGAGTGAGCAGTAAAAGTTGAACAGAAAAACAAATGTAGGGACTGACAAGAAAAAGATAAGTGGCAGTATCATTTTTTGAAAGAATTGATTTTGAGGATAGTACACCCTGACGAAAGCAGTTCAGGAGCCAACAATGCAGCTATTAAAGTTACCAGTAGTTCATATTCATATCGTATCAATAGTTTGATGTTAGGACTTTTGGGGACTTGAGATTTAATAAAGGTGATTGAAAACCCATAATTTGTTTAATATTTTATTAGTAGCACTGAGTTTCAGAATACAATTAATATAATTTATCTTAGCAGATGGTTTTGACAAATATTTTTAAAATCTTTAAACTGGTATTCAATTAGTATTACATATAACTCGAATTGAAATGCAAAATTTCGCAGATGTTACTGCATTCGTCATTCTCTGTCAGATTTTTCCGCCACGAATTATTACTTTTTTTTACAGTGATTCAGAAAAGCCTATTCTGATAGGAAAAGTTGTTATGTCTCTGTATGATCTCGGGCTGACAAGCCATGTGCTCCGAAACGTAACATTTAGAGTGCTTCTTCAATATTATACCAATGTCAAATAATAATAATAATAATAATAATAATAATAATAATAATAATAATAATAATTTTATTTACATAGAGCTAATAGGTATTGTGCATTACAACACAACGAACGAAAAAAAATGGGACAAAAAATAACATTCACTCATCTCATTCACTCACAATTATTTTTTTTTCCATAAATCAAAGAAACATATGTACAATGAAAAATAAAAGGAAAATATAAATTAACGAACGTGGAAAACTTATTAATTGTTGTTAATTTTTACCAAAATTCTTGTTTAGCTCAAACCTCTCGTTTGAGGATCGGAAGTTCGATAGAAGTTCACTTTTTAGAGAACTTAAATGCACTGAAATGGCGAGCTGAATGACATTTAGCTTTTAGAGATGTCTGAAATTTCGTACATAAATAAGGCAGATTATGTTGCCCGTATTTATGTATTCAAAATAATCCAGAATTAGAGAACATTCAAAACAAATTTCACATAAGCAATTGTCAGCAGACGTCGTTGCGTCAGTTAAATTTTTATAACTTCCTTGTAGCAATATCTACTGGTGACTACAGTCTTACAAAATGCCAATTTTGAAAATTACGATGGAAAAAAATGTCACGTGTTGCATTAGCAGATGTAAGCTCAAAAAACTAAGTAAATAGTGAGGCAAAATCATGTGAAAATTCTAAGAAAATTTGCCCTTGCGAGGAAATCTACAAAAAATTTTCACAAAATGCTTATATATAACTTATATATATGTACGGTTATTAACATTATTAATAAGCAAAAATAATAAATGATTTTTTCCATCGAGAACCGAATCCGTTACCTCGACCCGAGAGGAATGAAATGAATAACAACAGATTTTTAAAATATATTATTGTACTATTCGAATAATACTGAGTTAGTTACCATGGAATGTTTCTACAGGCAACAACAGTTGCTCAAAATTTTTATCCTGAAGTGTGGTGTAACAGTTATCTCTGACTGGTGCTCCATTTATTACATCATTTGTGAAAACTATTTAGTTTTTCCTAAAGTTATTTATCGCTTGCTCCGTAAATTTCGGGTTCTGCGATATTAATTTCCTTGTATTGACAAGTGGGAGAATTAATGTGTGCAACTTGCTTCTATTTTGACTTGACCTTTTCCAAAAAATGGAGTTCAGACAGAAGTTTTTGGAAATAACAGTGACCATAAAAGTTTTTATTTTTATGTTTACATTTCAAATCATACATTTCAAAATATAATAGAGTAATGTCGGGACAGTTAAATAAGTTTTTTATACAACCAATGTGTTTTTAATGTTTAATTGTAGTTATGGTAAAGCGTTATTTTTTTGGGATGGAAGTGAATATCCGGTCAGCGGTTCATGTAATCCCCAGGAAGTGTAGATGCCAAGTGGTTACAGTTATCTATCCATCTATAGTGGTTATAGTGTAAAGAAGCTAACTCAAAACTAATTTATTTTCAAATTATTAACTTTAATTAATCGAAACTTACAAAAAGTCCATGTTGCCATTTCGATTTGGGCCTTAAATAATTTGTCGATCAGACAGTAGCAAGTTTCTATCAGTATCTGTCATTAAACTGGGAAGTCCCATTTGGTACTCATACTTTTGAGATAACTGCACATTATCAAAATTTGAACATAATAATCAATAAACTTCACACCAGTTTAAAAAAAAAAGACAAAACAAATCGAAACAAAGTAAAATCCGGAAATGACATTTCATACATTCATTCTATTTGTTCTTCATTCATTCTGAGACTAGAATACGACAGGTAAGGGTACCTATACTGAATAAATTAAATTTGTTGTTGACGATAAAAATAAGCAGAATATCTTGCACTCTTCACTTAAATTCCTTCCAGCAATTACTATCCATTCCTGCCACTTTGCTCGGTGTTATTCCCCGCCATAAGATCTAATTGGGAAGTATTCGTTAATCGTAATCGTTTATGATATAGTAAATCCGTTATGAAAACGCTAGCGAGAGATGCCGTGTTTAAGTCTACATTTTTACTTCTTCAGAACTCGAGGGCAGATTTCAAAACCGCTCCTCGTCAGCGTGTGAAATGATGAATAGTTTGCCAATGTATACGTATGTATGTATAAATATAGATATATAGACTTTGCTTGTATTGTACATTATAAATATGACGTACAGTGTAACACATACTACACATATCGTTCCGTCGATAAATCAATAAATAAGCTGAGGTAATGAAATGAATATAAGTAACCTTCTCAGGATAGAAACGAAATATTTTTTTTTCTCCCAATGAAGCGGCTCTAAAGTTGTAAATGTGAAGAAGTCGCTCGATGACAAATTGATTTACTTTAAGGCACGGAGTGTTTGTCTTATACAATTCATTGGCGGTCAATGTCTGATGAAACTCTCTCATGTCATCTGCAGTGATTACTGTCTGCCCGTAACGAATTACTTCTTTCCAAGGAACTCCACCATTTGGTTGAACTTCGCTTCCTCCTCGTTTAGAAGAAGAGCTTCAATACATCCTTTGAAGTATTTACTGGTGAAGCATTTTGACCTGAAACGATTTCGAACGAGTGTTAAATAACGGACGAGGCCAATTTGAGTTCCGACCCTGCTGAAAAGTCTATTTGTGATTTTGTGTTGAGTGAAATGTGATTTCGGATTTGAGTCCAATGTTTTCCCCCGCACGGAAAGAAAAACCAAATAAAAAAAAACTAATTTATTTCGTTGAAAGTAAATAACTAAACTACGTTCCGAAGTATTTTAGACTTGCGGGGAATTGGAATATGGTGACTTCAGAACAAAATTACGGTTAAAATTGTAGTTAAAAAAAAACAGGGAAACGGAATTAAGAAACGGAAACCGATCTGATGAATCCACTAGGTAAATGAATAATCCGGAAAATAAAATAATTAAATAAATTAAAAACAAAAAATACCTAAACCCCCGGGTCTGCCCCGTGTAATTGTTTTATCCAGGTTTGTATGTTCTCCATTTCGTCTTGGAGAAGTAAAACATCCAGGCATCCTTTGAAGTAATCTGTCGTGAAGCAATTTTTCCTGAAATACACAAGGTTTCAATGTATTGTAATGTGAATAATATAATATTGGTTGGATGATGTGGTAGTGTTTGTGTTCTGGCAGTTTAATGTGTAAATGTGATAATACAAGTGTTTTTGAGGTAATTTTACTCGGAGAAGATAATAATTTTGATGTATTGATACCATCACCGTCACCTTTCAAACGGAAGGTGAACACCGACAAACGTATTGGCAGAAAATAGTCAAGGTCGTTTCTCAATCTGTTTCATTAGATCAGTTATTGTCTGACGTATTTTCGTTTCATTCTCGTAATACATTATCATCTTATTATGTAATTAAACAATAATTCACTTATTTGTGATAAGTAAAAATTCCATTTAAGTTGAATTACACTGAAGAAACAGTAAGTCAAGGTACGGAAGATCTGTTGAACATTTCAAAGAGTTACAATTCTAACGGATCTTTAATTACTAGATAGCTATTTAGCCTACTACTGTTGACTTGTACGCAAAGGTTTAGGTGTTAACATTATGTTCGTCATAATTATTTGTCAAATATGATAAGCATGTTGCACAAAAAATTAATTAATGACGTGGTTGTACGAAGTTATTTACCCTGTGCAGAGAGTTTTTAAGTTTCTGTGCTTGGCGACACAATTGTAGTCGAATGTGGTTAAGTTTATATTTACCTGCATAACGAGTGTAACTGAGGCTCCCTAAACAAATTATAGCAGTCCTCACAAATTCTGTCAAGTCTTGCGAAAATACTTTTATCATAGACACCTTTACATTGAATGTCAAAGAAAGATCTTTTGGAAAGTGGGTGTCCGAGGACTGAGGCGGGGTGTACTAAGCAACACCCAAGCATGGACAGCACAAGGACACCGCAGAAGACAACACGACTCTGATGATGCATATCTGTAAATAAGAAAAGAGGAATCGATATGAGAAAATTTCAATTGATTAGTAAAGGGTGAAGCAGACCGGAAGGACAGACGGGAGTTTAGGGGATGTTGCAGTAAACTCAACATCTCTTCTGGCATCAAGCATTCATCCGCGACGGTCAACAGAATTGGCATGGAACATTCAACAAAATTGATTTTGTTAATGCATGATTTATGCTCGATTCAGCTCACTTTATTTGCAGTCCACGGCGAACATTAGAAATTGAATCGAGAAAAAGAAAAATGACCTCAGAACAACTCAATTGGAAGGTTGAGCATTTGCGTTGGTTTCGTTGGACAACAATGTTTTTTGTACAAATGACCACATGGGACGAGACTGATGATCGGTTAATTGAAACCATTTGTCATCAACCCGAAAGGAACAACTAAAAAAGTATAGAGCCATTCATTTTCCAGACGATACTTCTCGACGAGACATCCAATGTGTGACCATTTACAAGAAGCACGGTGCACCGTGACACGACACGGTTTCCTTCCGATTTTACCTATTTCTAAATTAACTTACTTAACCCATTGAGAAAGAAGTTCCCGTTTTGCTGGAGGAACATAACGAAATCGACTGATCGATGACGAATCGATCGAAACTTTGCAGAGGATGCAAACCAATAAAGGATTCCACGTCGCACGGGTAATTGTGTAAAATATCCGCGAATGGTTAGTGTGACGCACAAATTACAATGTTATGTCGAACGCAAATGTAAAATATGCACCGGTGGAAAGGCGAGTGATGTCTATTGAATTATTAATTCCAAATTCAGGCTCGGATTATAAAAGGAGGCATCAGATTTTAAGCAGTCAACCGGTCACGAGTACCAGTCGAAACGGGTACACGAATTGTGCATAGGCCGATACATTTTTCAAATCGGCTGAGTTTAAATTTAATTTTAAAATACGTCTATGTTTCCTATTAGATGCAATTTAAATTTCAATCTGAGTCATGTTTATAAATATCGTCCAAGTTTATTCAGGAACAGATATAACACAATAAGGAAATCGAAGTGGAAGAAGTGCAGAAGCGCCAGAAAATGTCCGGTCGAACGATGTGGTCCAAGCAAGCAAGCAAGCAAGCAAAAAAAAAGAAAGAAAAACTATTCAGTGGGAAAAGTTGTAATTGCCAAAACTATCCTTTGAAACTTTGTTAAATGTCACGAAGAAATAGGAGGTTGCTCATTCAATCACTCTAATTATTTAAAATAAGTTAATTTGTTCTAGATTGGGTCCCAATTCGAATTGGGACTTGTGTACTTCCCTGAACCCCAAGAAATACACTTTTTGATTTCGAATTATTCTAAATAATAGTTTTTAGTTTTCCGACTCGGAAGACAAGCCAAATTTGTCGGGTTATCTGGTGGGCGAAATTTATTGTCTACTTCAATACACAGCCTTTAATTTATGGAGTTGGCAAGTGACACTAAGTGTCGTTACTTTGTATTGAATCTTGGAGATTTCTTACGAGTCGAATTTTCTTCGGGTCAGGTGTTCGTTGCAATACCAAAATTGACACGGATCGTTTACGACATCCGTTAGGTACCTAACACAACCGAAAAGAAACCGGTTGTCAGTTACGACGACAGGTACGAGTGTTTCTCCGAGGAAGTACTTTTGGTTTATTAGTCGACCAGTCGTTTTTTTGCATTGTTTCCTTTTCATTTTTCTGTGAATAAAAAATGTTGTTTGTTATGAAATTCCGTAGAGCTAGGTAGCACTCACAAAGACCTTTTAATATTGATGACGGACATTATTTCTCGTCTTCATCAAAACCGATTGGTCCGCTCTGTTGTTTTTCTTTTTCTTGTACGCTAAACTTTTCGCCCAGAACAAATCCGTTTGAATGTCACGCCACCGAAGATTTACACGTTTAACAATGGCAATAACTCCGTCCGGATTCGGAGTAGGGTGATTATTATTCAAAATAAGGCTTTGGCAATTTCCGTACAGGTTCTCGGTGTAATTTAGAAAATTAACAAACAAAATTATGAATAAGAGCTGGAGAAAGAGAGATGTTGTTTTACATGTAAAAAGAGTTGACTGCATGTGCCGGGTGCACGTCCATCCAAGTTCTTTCCATCGGTTTTTCTCACGTGATCGGTTCCACGCAGTCTGCAATTTTATTGAGGCTACCCGTTTAATTTGAGCATTTTGTTGTTTTTTTTTGTTTTTTTTTAATATTTCCATCGAGCCTCGTTCGTACCCGCTCTAGAATATCCGGTCAACGAGTATCGATAACAGATCATTGCGAAACCCATGAAAAATCTCCGGGCTATCAATTCGGTTCGATTACGACTGCTCACACCATATGATACCGATTAACAAATTATATATTTTCACTTCTCATCCACATTCTTGTGCGGTTACAATTTTTCCGTTCGTATAAAAAGTAGGAGATGGTTCGAGTGAGACTTGCGATGCCGCTGAAACTACTATTTGTGCCACAGACTCCCAACCGTACTTGTTGATGTGATGGATGTGTGACGAAACGGATTCCTGTGCAAGCAACAAATTTGTACGGCCGACACTTGTCCGTTCTTTGTTCTGCTGCATTGCATTTTGTTTTTTTTTTTGGTTTTGTTTGTTGGGGTTGTGGCATACCAGCAAGGCAAGGTGCAAGTCAATGAAACGAATTTGAGTCTAATATTTGAGAGTAGTGCTCTGTACTACCACCTGTGGTCTAGGTGGAAGTACCGGTGATTCATTTGAGTTGTGAAAAATTGAGAATATGATTTTGAGACGCTTTTTGGTGTTTGTATGCTTTTGAATACACGAGAAATACACGTGTATATTGCCAGGAATGAACCGTGTTATACACGTGTATTTTTTTGTCATTTGGTTTTTTTACTTGGGGATATCTGTAAACTCGGTTTTTGTACATACCAGACTTTGGCATCAGAATCGTTACCGTTTTTTTGCTTCAGCCTATTAAAAAGGCTCATCCTCTTACCTCTGCTTTTACGTATCCATTTGCCCGTGGGTTTTATTTAACGTCCACGAACGCACGCACCAGGCACTCGAGTCTGTGAACTATTTATTAAAAGTTTTAGTAGTAACTTTTCACTATTTTTAAACGTGAACTACGTATCGCTTATGTCCGCTTCGTTGACCAAATATTCGACGTGTCGTTGACGTTATTTTTTGAGTTTGATCGAATTCCTAGCTATGCCGCTGTTCAATCGAATTATTTTATTTTTGACGTATTTGGGTACCCTAAAGCCCCTCATTTTGACATTTCACACGATCGGCCACGGTTTTTTCCGTCGCTTCACAGAGGTTTCTGTCTGGTGCACTGAAGTTGCGATGGCCGAACACCAACAATGTCGAGTTACGAAGCGCTCATCTACTTCTCCGATCGTCTGAAATCGTGTCAAACTCAGTGCAAACACAAACACACACACACACCTGCCTCCAACTCGGGTACTTAAAACGTTTAATTGGAACTATCCGAATCGCGAATTAACATATTTTCTATCCGGGAGACGAAACAAAACAGAGAATGGAACCGTACTTGTTTATTCATCCGGTTGCTGTTTAATTAAAGCTCGCCAGAGATGATTCAAGGTCTGCACAACGCAGTTTTTTTCGATGGCCGTCAGTCTTGTCACTTTACCAATTACTGTAGTGGATGGTTTCGTCTAAAGGTGACGTTGTAAGTTTCCAGAGTTTGAATTTCAAGTGTAAATCAACCGAAACGAGCGAAGGTACTTTCTCCAATCGCAATTTTGCATTCAACGTTGAACTACACTACAAACACATCGAAGAATATTCTCTTATTATTATTATTATTTTTTTATTATTATTATTTCGTTAGACACATTGTTGTTTACACTCTTTTTATTTATTCGGTCGCAGTAAACGGATCCGAGATCGGTTATTGATCTACCATCGGTGATGGCGCAGCATCCTCAGAGAACATACAAAGAACTAAATTGAATAAAATAATTTATGTCACTTTGATTCCAACATAAAGTCTAAAAATAAATTTCTTGGAAAAATCTAAAGTTGTATGCTCACGGACTCGAATTTTAACAGAAATTTATTATGTCACATGTGAGAAGTAGAACCTTCCTCCGTTTAGGTTTATCTGTTTGCTATTTGAGTTAGTGACTACCGGTACACGGTAGTGAGTATTCGTTTATATTCGTAACTGTAAAGGTTTTCTGGAACTCTGTCCCAGTTACTTTCAACTTGTCTCTTTTCTTTTGGGATACTCACGGAAGAATAGCGGACTCTGAATTTCCGCAGTTTCTCTGACACACGTTCTGACACTCGTTTGATGACAACCTTACTTCCTACAAAGTCAAGGCTTTTGTCGTAATAAAAACGTTCAAGTTCCTCAGATTTGCATGATAATCGTCTCGATAATCGTGTCACCTTTATGGCGTGATAGCAAACGAGTAACGAAATATGAAGTTCGATTTCGATTAACAATCAATTTCCTGAATTTGGTAACGGCGAGTACCTCCAAACCTTTGACGTTGTCCTTCTCTCTCTCTCTCTCTCTCTCTCTCTCTGAGAACTCTCAGAAATTAAATTTCACTTCACTTCACTCTCACCTTTCGCTTTTTTTCATGCTCGCGAATGAAACCATAACACAATCGAATAGGATGTTACGGATGGCTAGGGAACACAAAGTGTGTATGTGTGCGTGTGTGTGTGTGTGTGATCTGAAGTGGAAAAAACGTTCGACCTGCTCGGCTTGGTGTCTGATTAGACTGAAAAGAGCGGCAAATTCATGGGGGCCTGCAGTCACTTAAGAGCACACACAAACACACACACACACGGTGTCACAGGGAAACAGTGGAGTCTTTGTTAGCATGCAAGGAAATTTTTATGCTTCTTATTGCTTTCGTATAACCCGAAAACAAAAAATACCTGTGGGTAGTCTACTCGAGGTCTGCCACGGTTTACGACTGTGGTGAAACTCTAAAATAAAACTACAAGCAAACTACGTTAACTTTAATTTCATGTGCTCCGGTCAAATGTATTGGCTCCCGTTTTGATAGGGAACCTCTGTTGTGTTTCAGCAAAACGGACCGCTCTTTTTACCAGGTGTGTTATTTATTTCTGATTAGAGTGTTTCCGAAGGTCAGGCACACAATTAAACAGAACGAAACTCCGGTAATCAGGTTCGGGACAAAGAACAAAATTCCTCCAGTTATTATTTGAACAATAATTGATGTTTGACTTTGACTAGATGTATGCACACGCGTGTGTGTGTGTGTATAAATGTGGGTTTTTTTTGCGAGTTCGGATCAGATTAGGAGTGTCTACGAGAAGATCGTACACAACCAAAATTTGAAGTGCTTGATGAAAAGTAGGACAATTAAGTGGTTCACAAGCCATGTTGTGTGTTTTGCTTGGTTTTTAATTTATTCAAAATGATGGCGTTCACCACAACCAACTGAGAACTAATTTCTGTTGCCAGTGACAATAGCACAGATTTTTATTTTGTACGGCTTCTGCGACATTTCAATCTCTGAACTGTCTCTCTTGGTTGCCCCGAAGGAAACCAAAAAAAGAACCCTTTCATTGAAATTGATGAAACTAGAGGGAATGGAACTCGTACTGTCACACTAACGATAATGTCACCTTTGTAAGGTTACCAGCATTTTGTCAAACCATTTTCTACTTCAGTTTGATGAATAAGCCTGTGAAACGAAAATTAAAGTGCCTCGTTTGTGTTGATAATTTGTATTTTAAACACTTTTCAGGAAAGTGTGTATTGATAAAATTTTTGTACAGTTGAGTAATACTTACGTAGATGTCTAAATCTACTCTGACACGAGGCCTTTAGCCAGGTAAATTTGTGCACACTTTTGCTACTTAAAACGTACAACCAGAAGGGAAGTCTCGTCATAACTACATAATTACAAAGAACTAAGCACAGTATACCGAATCCATGCTGAATTTTATTTTGAACCTTTCTGATCTTTACTGGTCAGAATTAATTTGAAGTTCTCTTACTCCATTCGTGGTTACGGTTTTTTTTGTTTCAAAATAACCGCGTCCTCACAGAACTTACAAGATATTGGGGCCTCACTAAGAAGTCATCCTTGGGGGAAATCAGTTTTGCGGAAAAATTATAATGTTTCATTTCCTCATTTTAATCGGTTCAAAGTCTTCGTATGGTGATGCATTCGGTGTACTCAGGTACCTATTTGAAGCGCGCAACGGGTTGCTCGAGTGACTTACTGACTGAATAACGAGATGATCAATAACTTCTACTTAAGTTAACAGGAGTTTCGTGTGTGTTTTAAATTTTGCATGGTGGTTTTCCATGATGCATCGAGTTCTCTTTAACGTGTGAGATTTCGCCTTCACGGCCAGAGTATAGTTTTTTGTTGGTTGTTTCTACTCCTTTTGGATTTGCAACTCGATTCGCAAGAGTTGGTTCGAGCCTGAGGCAGACTACTTATATACATGTCTCTCTCTCTCTCTCTCTCTTTCCTAGAAATCATCCGATCGTATGTATATATATACATTTATATGGCGATCAAAAATTCAACTTTCCCGGGCATTTATGTAATCGCCATTCGCCGACACCAGTCTGATAGAAAGCGGAAATGCCTTTCGAGAGGCGAGTCATCGCATTGAGCAAGAGAATGCGAATTAGCATTTTCCATAAGAGGACATATTGTCGAACACGACCACGAGGTTTTATCACACTCAAATAGTATTCCTTACAGGGAGAGATTTCGTGGAATCGCACTTGAAAAGTTTACGTCTAGGAGAAAGCTCGAATTTGTCTAGTTTGTATATGTACAAGTCAGGTGTACTTAAGTTGAACACGACGGAAAGAAAGTGAACCAATAAAAGAAAAATGAAGCTTTGTGAGAGGTGAAAATTCCCGAAAGTAAGGGTACAATAGAACTATTTAAAATTGTTTTATGTAAACTATTGAAGTTTCATTAAGAGAAGGTCCCTGTGTACATAGGAGTTGCATAATTATGTATCAGTTTCACCTTTATTGTTACAATACCTGAACATTTAAATTGGTTCAACAAATGACTCATTCTGCTGTTCAGGAAAACCCGACTACAAGTCCTTGCGTGCGCGATACATTTTCTGGTATTAATTTCCAGGGAAAATAACCGATTTCCCTTGAGGAAAAACAACTTGGTGCAGGCATTTCCCAATAAGGTGGACGTGGAGGGCATTTGAACGTTTACTTTGTACATTTCGTCAAAAAGAGTGTTACATATCGTATAAAGTACCGAAAGAAAAACACCAAATATTTTTGCTAAATTATGCTACAGATAATAAGCAAGGCTCAAAAACATTTGAGTACCAAAGGTGTGCTGTTACTTTTAATAAGGTTTATGTATCGATACGAATCTATAAATTACATTTAGACTACGTTTTTGTTATAGCAAACTGGCTAATTCCATTCCCTCCCTTGGTTGTTAATTCGACTCGATTTAGTCCCAGCTCTTTCACCAGAAATGATCTTATTCCGGCCCCCCAGTAATGGTCCATTTAATATCAAACATTTGCGATTGTTTGTCTCTTACTCTCCGTCAGGCCGTGCACACGTTTTTCATCGTTTTATTTTCTTCTCGTATAATTTGGCACGGTTGCTTAATGAATTAAAAATCCCGAAATAAGGACATCGGATGACGATAACTTCGATAAATTACGGGATGCAGTTCGCTTTGAGGTGTCGAAAAATTATTAATCGAAAGGTCATCGATTTATGGATTCTCACAATTTCACACGCGGTCTTAATTGAATGGAATGCCCAAAATAGGCAAGTGGAGGAATTTGTTTTCGGGGAACCATCCTATTTTGGGGAAATACAGCCGGAGGACAGTGTTGAGTTTTATTTTCAATTTTTGACTTGGAGTTATTTGCTCGGTGCGATTTTCAGTTGCGTAGAGTGTCAATTCACTCCGTGAATTCGTCCAATTAAATAAAAAGGCAAACTAATTAAGCGAACCAAGGTGGTAGAAGTCTGGCAAGAGATGTTCTTACGTCATTAAAATTATATTCAGAGAGAGGAGACAGAGAGAAAGAAACAAAGAAAGACAGACTGAGAGAGAGAGAGAGAATAGGAGAAATGAAACTTTGGTGTCAGTGAGCCTATGTAGAAATATATGCCAGGCGAATTTTGGAAGTGGAATGATGAAAAATATTTGTTGTGTTGGTGGACATTAGAATAACTGGTCGCCAAGCTGTCTGGCATGTTTCTGCTTCCAACAAACCGGCCCAAAGACGACGATTCCACCGCCTTGCGTTAACAAGAAACCGAAATATGTTACAGAAGTTGCAAGTTTTTCACGAGGATAATGATCTTTTTTCGTTTCGGTCTCGACACCATCACGCCACGTTTGAGGTCCTTTAAAAATTTAAATAAATCTGGTCGCGTTCGAACCGAAGGACAAACACTGTCGATGTCGAATTCTCGTTAACGTTAACACATCTACCTCTACAGTATTATTCCAACGAACGTTCTCACATACGTAAAAAAAATAGGGACGAAACCATACAGGTGAATTCACAATAGTTGCATGAACGTCAAACGTTTCTCTCCAGACCACGTGGGTGTCTGTTAGCGTAATTACACGAAGAGTCATTAAGATTTCGTAAGAAACACGTCTTCCAGTTTGACTTTGCTAAATGGAATTGTTCACGGTTGTGACATTGTAAAAATTGAAGCATTTAAGTCTAATAGAGAAAGAGAAACGCCTCAAGGATGACCATATCACTATTTATTTTTAGGGTAAAAAGCTATTTTTGCGCATTAAAATTAAATTTGCAGTTAATGACTTAAAGTTTTAATGATATGTGACGACAAATCGGTCTCTGGGTGTATTTTTAGACGTTCAACCTTGATTGGGATTGAAATTTGGGGAACAAGTGGAACTTAAGGCTGCGAGTTTAGATTGGGAGAGGGAACAAACGACCAGAAAATAAGTTCTTCGGGGCTCCAGGCCTGAGTCGGGTAGCTCCTCAAGAGTTAAATAGACTGATTATTTTATATAAGACTTTTTAATAGAATCAATTGAGATTCGTATTTTGACCCAAATTGTGAATTAAACGTGAATTAAACCGTGTGATGATCTTCTACTATCTTCGATTTCTCAAGTTCTCAAATTTACTCTGCCTTGTTTTTGTCACATGACGGTAAGCAAATCCCGTCCCGACCTGGACACGCAGGTACGAATTTTAAGCAAACGTTAACCATAATTATGGTAAACTATTACCGGTGCTAAATAGCGTAGCAGACAAAAATCCGGTGCTGTGGAATTCATTTACGACGGTGGGTAGCACATGTGTGAAGAAATACGTTACATAGGAAACTGATCTGTTATTTTGCTGAGATATGTATTTAACAACGTTTGTTTATGAAAAGAACACCGATCGGAGTTCTGCGTAAATTGTTTTCTACACCAGGATCGGTTCGTTCTACTCATGCACCCGTTGGTGACTTTTTGGCTGGGTGAAACGTTCTCAGGGATGTACATAATTTTATGTATTGTTAAACGTCTCCCGGTGATTTGAGTCACCCCGGCGTAACTGCTCGACCGATCTTCTATCGGAGGATGGATGGAATGTAGGCTTAGAGTTTGTCTCTCCATAAGTGCAATCACTTCCCACCAAATCATCACTCCTCCGAAGTTCCTTCTGAATGAGTTTTGTGCTGGGCAGAGAAATGTTGTTCTCTCGGGTGCATGTGCAAGTATGTGTACGTGTGATTGTTACGAAAACAGGAAACCATCAAAGTGATATTTTTATTGACTGTTGCGATTTCGAATTCTTAAGACGTTCTGCCATGCGCCATCAGCTCGAAACGAACACCATTTTCTATATAAGCAAGTTGCAATGGTGTCGTTTTAGGGAGAGAATCTCGTGTCTATCGGCAGATTAGAGGAGAAAAATAGCAATTTGAACTAAATCAGGCATTTCATTACGATCCGTTTGATAGCAAGTTCTAACAATAGAAGTGCATTACGGACCTACGAGTTCAATAAATTGGTTTTAAAAAAAATCAGAACCTTAATAGAGATATGTATTATTTTATGTAACTAATTGATACTACTCCTATTTGCTACGGATTTAAGATGAAATATTATTACATATTCGTTGCGCAGTCATTCTGACGTAATCTTTATTCTCCTTTGTTCCCGTAGCAAAGATAGATGTTTGGTTTACACAATTTCTCAGATCGAGAAGAGATTGTTTGACGATCGCTATTCTCCGCCAGAGTAACCACTACCCATGTCGAATTCGAAAAGGCACACCGAGACCTGACTGGTACACGTACAACAATTAGCGGACACAATAAAGTAACTGTTAATACTAAGTCAATAATAGTTCCGATACTGGGAAACGGTTTCGTACGTCAGTATGATATCACACGAACAAATAGATAGGTGAGAAGAGGGCATTTCAATTATCTCTTACCTACCATACCTCACGGTGGCTATCGTGAACGTTTCCCTCTGACCTAATGACAGTACCCGTCATTTATTTCGGTTAATCTTTGCCGTTACGTAAGGTAACGTGTAACTATGACAGAGTCATTTCAGAAAAATAGATCGTGAGGGAAACGGGTGAATTTAATATGGTTCTATCAAAATAAAGGGTGGAAAAAGTGCCAGTACGGTCGCACGGGTTTGATTCCCTAAATAGTTTCCATGTACAAGTGAAGATGGGTAACAAACCGTTCGGAAAATTTGCAAGGAATTGAATACCCTGAGGTTATGTAATTATCTAGACTCGAAAATTACGTAAGTTGGGGAATATGACCGCGTTTAATTTTTAAATATCGCTTCGGTTATTTTCTTTTCTAGAAATTTTACACTGAGCAAACCGTTCACTCATCAGAGAAACGATGAATAATAATAAAATGAGAAAGCAATTATTCAACCTCCTACTGAATTTAATTCAAATCAAATTAACAGGGTCCTTTGATGGTAGATTTATCGGTTCATATCAAACAGAGGCTCTCTTTCCAAATTTTTCGACCAGACACGACTAATGAAGTTCAATTTTGGCTCTGCTTCTCGCATGCGAAACGCATATTGTCTCTGTATATTCGTACGCCCCGATTTGCATAAATGAATCTTTGGACCTACACTACTACGGTCTTTAGTGAACCCAGGAGATTGAACACGAGAACACATTTCTCCGAATCGAATTCACGGCGGTGGTGGTCAAAATCCTTGTCGATTTTCCGAAGATGAACTCTTTTCCATGTATACGATTCGTACTAGCAAAATTGTTCACTTGCTCCGTTTAGTAGTTGGACCGAAGAAAATGCCTTGCGAATACCTCACGACTTGCCGGTGACAGTAAGACTTTGTTACTTTGTTGTACAGAAAGTTTATTAAACAGAAAACCTCTACGAATAAGTTATTTTTCTATAGAACGAGACAAAAGCACATGTACAAGCGAAAGGAACTTATCAGTACTTCCATTAAATCATGAATGTAGGTATCAAACGTCTTACCTTGTAAATAAAAAAAATGTGATAAAATTCCTTAGACCACTGAGACTCTTTCAGTGATCTTCCCAAAATGACTTGCTGTATATGTATTTATATCCGTCCTTTCTTCCTTGTTGTATATGTTTGTATACTTCAATCGTGAATAACAAACAAATAGGAGTGAAGTTCTTCGAAATCAAAAATCGACCGAATTTCGATTGAAGGGAAACACAAACGAAAAGACGACGAGAAAAATTAAATTACACTCGTTTAACGAGAGCAAACATCTAAAAATCGTGCACAATTTCTCGGATTGTAGCACTTCGAAAAGTCAAGGGGAAAAAATAATATTTTTTTGTCCCCCGAAAAACCGCGTATTCCTTCACTATTTGAACGAGAAACGCACACGTATCACCCAGTTCTCACAGATCGGACGGTTATTTTGCGTAAAAATCCGGCACGATTTTTGCTTCCACCCGAAAACCGTACACCTATGTATGGTTATGTACGCGTGCGAGAGTGAGAGAGAGGGAGAGATAGACGGATTTATTAATCGAGAGAGGAAATTGTGCGATAGAACCGATGAGCCGGAGTGAATAACAAGAAATAAATAAATCTTTAGTTGGAGTCGAACTAACGATCGGTGGACTTGACGTGCAGTTAAGTACGCGTATATCCTTTACTTGCCACGACAATTGGTAAACTGACTATGAAGAAGTTCTTTTTCCCGCTGTTAGATTCTATTGGTTGACTCCAAAATCTGATTCATTAATATCCCATAATCACGCCTAATTATATCATACATACACACATTTATGTATGTTACTGTTGTTTTGTTTGGTCTCGATTTTGCTACGGTTCACGTTGGCTCGCGTATTTTTTTTTTCCCTTCACGTATATGTATTATTTTTAGTTTTCATTTTTGGTGTTATTTTGCTTGACTTGTTGTTTGTCCCGCCTACGAACGCGTACCATCGCTTCGGTTTTACTATTTGTTCTGATTCTTCCGTTTCGCCGGTGGAATTCCCGGTAAGTTTTATTAATTATGTTTAGCACATGCACCTGCTTTTCGTTGATCCTATGTAAATTATGTTATTAAATTTAATGGTCATCGATTTCTCATACGAATAATCACGTGCGTTTTTTCGTTTTTTTTTGTTTTTTTTTGTTGAGGAGATGATTTATTGAGGTATTTTATGTGGTGTTAGATATTTTGATACTTTCCAGGAGAATTTAGGGTTTTTATTAATTTTGTTATTTTGTACCGCGTATTAAAGGGATGTTATAAATTTTTTCCTCTGCGTTAAGCAGAGTTCTAGTAGACAATCAACTGTAAATATTTAGTTTTACATTATTTATACATGCAATATATATAACGTGTATATGGTAAAATATTATACGTTAAATAGATGTGGTGTGTAAAGTAAAATAATCCCAGATTCAAAAGTAATGTGTAAATTATGTGTAGAGTACACCAATGTTCATTAGGATTGCAGTGTTATTTTTATTTATATATTGCGATTTTTATTGTTATATTTTCTTACCTTGTTAGTTGGTACTAAATATTTATCTGGATCCAAGAAGACGGCGAACAAAACTTAAGAAACACATCCGCACCGTTCAAAGGTTGTCAAGTGACTGTGATGTATGAATATAGTATTATTGTACTTAAGGTGTTTTATAATAAGATAGTTTTGTTTATCGGCGTTAATGAGTCATTAAAATAATATAATTACTTTTTTTAGTTAGTAGGTGATTTGTGATGTATTGTGATTTTATAGAATATTAAGATGTTTTTTTTTGTGAATGAAAAATAAAAGTTACCAGGGTTTAACATGCGGTGGTCACGGAGTGAAGAATGAAACGGAATCGCATTGCTTGACAAGTCAGTGATTCATTACACTTTTTAATGAGAGAAATTACATATTACAGCGAGTTACAACTTTCAATTAGATTGTTAAGAAATATATTTTGATAGTTTCCTGAACGTATATTTTCCGCAAATACATATATTAATCTTTAAAAAAGCTATTAGTTTCCTGGGCATGTGCCAAGTGAATAGAAAGTACCTCCGTTACAGTTTGCTGGGAAGTATAGCAAACTGCGGTAACGTAATAATTCTACACAATTAATATATTTTTATGTCTGTCTTTTTTTTTGAATTCTTACATCGGTAGAGAACAGTTTGGAATGTTCACTGAACTGTATGTAACCTTTTTTTTTTAAATTTAAGATGGTTTTCTAATACGTTCACGCCATCTTGCATATGATTTAAGTGAATTTAGGTTGAGATTTTGATCGATTTCGATCCGAACACTAAATTATACATAAAAACTACAATAAAAACACCAAATTAAATCATTTTCTAAATGATTTGAATTATTATTGTCTAATAAAACAGTTGAGGATTTGAATTATTCTCTTCTTATTTTTCTGTTTATTTATGTTCCGGTGGTCTTCACACGGACACATTAATATAATCAACTTAGTTTAATTGAATATAAATATAATCGATATATATATATATATGGTATAAAGTAATCGAAAATTTTTGTTACTTTATGTGTAAAATACACAGAATTATTTCAAACTCTGTGTACTTGTGTGTTTGGAGGGTTTTAAATTTATTTGTATTCTCCTTTTCACATTTCAGGTGTTATAGATATTATTAAGTCGTATAAAAATGGTCGAGGACAAACCAGAAGGCAAGTGCAAACCTATTTTCCGGGCATTGAATCCCGACGATCCCGAGCCGGAATCGACCAAAATCGAAAGTCTCTGCATGAACTGTCACGAAAATGGGACAACTCAATTACTCCTGACGAAGATACCCTTTTACAAAGAAGTGGTACTCATGTCATTCGAATGCGAACACTGCGGATTCAGGAACAACGAGATACAACCCGGTGGTCAGATAGAAGAAAAAGGGATTCGGATCACGCTGACGGTCACGAGTCCCTCGGATTTGAACAGGCAGGTCTGCAAATCCGACTACACCAGCGTTAAAATTCCAGAATTGGATTTTGAAATTCCATCGATGTCGCAAAAAGGGGAAATCACGACCGTAGAAGGGATAATAGACAGGTCGATCGAAGGTTTAGAGTGTTCACAGGAGGAGAGACGGGAAGCGGATCCGGAAACGGCGGACAGAATAGACGCTTTCATCAATAAGCTGAAGGAATTGAAAACAGTCGAAAAGGCGTTTACTATTGTAATAGAAGACATTAGTGGAAATTCATTTGTGAGTAATCCGCATGCTCCGTCAAAAGACACAGAGTCCGTGACCGTGAATTTCGTGAGAACAAAAAGTCAAGACCACCTGTTGGGCATTTACGGACGGGATGAAGTGCTGGAGAAGGATGAGGAACCCGAGCCGGGTCTCTTAAAGCCAGTCGACATGGAGAACTTCACCTATGAGAAAATCATACAAGAAGTTATGCAGTTTGAAACGAATTGTTCCAACTGCAACAGTCCGTGTCAAACGAACATGAAGATGACGAACGTTCCTTACTTCAAAGAAGTCATCATCATGGCGACCAACTGCGATGCCTGCGGGTGTCGGACAAATGAAGTGAAGTCCGGTGGTGGAATCGGACCACAAGGAATGAAGATAGAGTTGACGGTGTCGAAACCGGAGGACTACACCCGGGACATACTCAAATCGGAAACGTGCAGTCTTAGGATTCCGGAGTTGGACATCGAGGTGGGTTCGGCAGCGTTTGGTGGAAGGTTCACGACGGTCGAGGGAATACTCGTCGCCATGAAAGAACAGCTCTGCGAGTCGAACACCATGTTCCAGGACAGTCAAGATCCGGAAACTAAAAAACGGTTGAAAGAGTTCATGGGTCGGTTAGATGCGTTGATCGCGTTGGAGAAACCCTTCACTCTCGTCATGGATGATCCCGCGGGAAACAGTTACGTCCAGAACTTGAAACACCCGGAGCCCGACGATAGTTTGATTATTACCAAATACGAAAGAACGTTCGAACAGAACGAAGAACTCGGTCTGAATGATATTAAAGTTGAGAATTACGAGACAACCGACTCGTAGCTGATGGTTGTGAATAGATTTAACGAATACATAATTTATGTTTATGTCGGGTTTAAAATTTTTTTATTCAATGTTATATTTCCCATTAAAATATTTTGTAATAGTAAATAATAGTTGTTATTATTTTATTATTAAATAGTTTGGATATACAATATAAATGGATATATAAATAATAAGGAACCCACTGGTGGTAGTGTGACGTAGTGATGAGTACCAAATGTGACGTCTGACGGGTACCCAACACCTTACACATGAGTTCTCTGAATTTCAAGTGTTTCTGAAGTATCGCAAAACGTCTGCTTTGCTATTGTCCATCGGTTCATCCCTAAAATTCCTTTGCGTCATGTTTAATTGTTGCGAGGACGAAGGTTAACCGAGACAAAGGTACCTATCCGAGTTTTCTACCTTCCTCTGACAGGAACCTCACGTGGAAATTCAAGTCCTCGGAGGTGTTCGCAAGAAGTGCAGAGTAACCGTCCTCTCGAGTGTGAGGTCCGCCTTGGCATTGTTCACCTGTACCGTTTTTCCTGCTTCACAAGTGTCGAAAGTGTTGCAAGTATACAACTCGTATTTCGCACGTCTTTCTAACTTCCGCGGTGTGACAGACAACGTCAATTGCGTGCGGCATCGCCGTGTTTGATGTTTGACGTGCGGGGGATTAGAAAAATTGCCAGGTTTTCACAGGGTTTCCTCACTTCGCTCCAACTTACTGTTGGTTTTGGCAAATGACTGAGTCTACGTCATCGTCAGTGTCTCAATTTTATTCTGGGTATTCACTCTTGAATGAAGGCAGGCCTAACCGAAGGCATGACTAGACATGAGTTCTTCCGAGTTCTTCCTTAATAATTAGTTCTGTGAATTTGATTACTTTGTGTACCTCACACACACACACACCTGCCCCAGTGTTTGATCAAGCACTCTCTGGTTTTGTGTACAATCGGACAAGGCAGTTGGAGAATGAGATCTTAGTACTTGCGCGATTGGTAACACACAGAGAGCCTTAGATACGAGGCATGCGAACAAGTCAACTTTTTAAGAGTACATCCTGCTCTCTTGTTGCGAAACTTCCATGCAAATATGGAAGTAGCGGGTGAGGCAAACTGACTTCTTTTGGAGAGACCACACCACGTTCTCCCAGAAGGGATGCCGGACATATACCGTTGTGAACACACTAAAAAAGCGCCAGGCACGGTACGTAAAGGTTTTGGCAAGGCCATTAATTACGGGGAACGAGCCGCGAAATTTTCGATTCTCGCTGGTAAAAGCCTCGCAGCCGGCAAGACACACGAAAATGTTGTTTTGTGTCTTAGCAAACATGCCGACTCCATCTAAAAATAATGTTACTTTTTTTTCTGAGTCATTTCGTTTAATTTAAGAATGGGGAGTTTTCGGCTAGACGGACCCGGTTCCTCATCGGCTTTGTATCGATACAATTCGGAGATTTCTCTCCAGGGTAGACTCGCATCCGATATCGTACACGTACGCAATTACATACTGTTGCGCTGACCTTAGGTAGTTTTTTAGTTTTCGGTGTTGTGCCATCATGCCGTCACCGTTTCGCTAGGAACACACGCCGGTTGTAGGGCAGGTCCGGGTTCGAACAAAACTATCGTTCGATTAACTCCGCTTCTTTTTCAATCATTTTACTTATCCGCTAATGTGGAGATAGGCATTCATTCCGCGGATTGAAATTGTAGCGATTCGATGAGCACACCTTGAGTTTGGTGCGGTACCAGTATCTTGAACAACGTACGATTAACAGCAACACCATGACGTTGCGTAAATGTTAAGTTTTGGGTTTTTTTACACTATCTCTCACAGAAAGCAGTCATTCTGTATCGGTCAGGTGTGCAAGTGGTACTGTTCATCAACTTAAAAACTTTAATTTCTTGACAGAGAACTACACTTGCGCTGTGCCTTGGGTGAGGAGAAGGTTAAGATACGACTTAAGTCATCTACCTTTTGTTCCGGATCAAAGACTACGTTAGAAATTTAGCGGGGAAGTAGTTTTTCTACGATCTTAAATGGTTTTAGATCGAAATCGCAGATCGAACCTTTGGCGTGGCTCTGTGCCACCCAGTGAAAAGCAAACGCCAGATTGACTTGAAGTGTAGCGAAAATAATAAACTCATAAGTGGTGAATAATTAATGGCCGTCGTCTTACTTTATGGGCCACGTAGAAAGAAAAATTAGTTGTACAGGAAACATAAAAGTTTGACGCATGCGACCGAGTCGGTCGGACTGAGTTTTCGGTCTCCAATAATAAGAAGCAAAAAAATAAATAAATAACCGGGCGGCTGGCTGGCATCACTTTCAAAAGGGAAATCACTTCGTACGGCCATTTGCATTTCCTGTACCCTCGTGTCCCCGATAAAATTTGCGGATGATAATTCGTCTTCAGGTAGCACCCGAGAAGAGTTCGCTCGCCATTTTTAACGAGACATCCGAGATAACATTGTTTATTTTACCTTGTTGTTGCAAAACCTGCCGGAAACTGTAAAGCAAAAGAGCACCTTAACGCTGTTCCTCTACCTGTGGAAGCTGGTGATGTCGGACAAAACTATTGTACAATGTGAGTGAGCTTAGGACCAGTACCTGTTGACAGGGTTGATTGTACCGTTACGTCGATGCTCGTCGACACTTATTAATTGTATTAATAATTTTAATCTTTTCCTTATTCGTAATCACAGATCGAAAGATTTTCAATGTGCGTTCAATATTTTCCAGATAAATTAACTATTATTCTATTAAATTGGAGTGTAGTTACCGGTACGGTGAAGTACTCGCCAGGCACCTGGACAATTGTCAAATTGCAGGCCTCCTGCACCTCCTCCTGTCACAACATCTCGTACCCAAGTTCCTGTTACTCGGACACATCTACTGATTAATTTTAATAATTTGATATATTTCATGACAGCCGTGGAATTTCTAGGCATCGTACCGGGTGAAGAAATACCGACATTTTCCCGGCAATGTTCACCTTTCCTGGTGACTCGTCCGCGGCCAATATCATCAATTTCTGGTCTATTTCGTTCTTTCCAACGACGACCCGAACCGAAAGCGTACACAGTTTTTTGGGAATGAATGACAGGTGATTTTTCCTGTTCGGAATGTCCCCGAGGGCGTGCAAGGTATTGTGACAGTATGTTTATCGCAACCTTAAAGAATTTAATCGGACCCCAAAATGGATGACGGTTTTAACGACATCTCAGATCGTTGCCCGAAAAAACCCATCGACCTGGGTCTTTTGTTGTTTTGGGGACATGGACGAAATCGTAGGTGTGTGTTTGTGTGTCTGTATCGGGTGAGATGCGTGCATCAATATCACACAAGTTGACAGGACATCAACTATTTCATGACATCGTCTAGTTGTCAATAGATTTTAGAGTACTTGTACGAACATATTCAATGTTAATTGCCATTAACGTTTTACATAACTTCAATTATCGTGTGTCGTTTTGTCTGTGTCCGGACAACAAAATGGAAGTCGTCTGGAAACGTTTCATGTGGGGGAAGGAGGAGACGCGGTTTTTTTTTTTTAAGTAGACTTTTGACAGAGGTGAACCGTGAAATGGAATCGGATATATAATTTTTCACAAGCGGAAACGCGTTTTTGTTTCTCTTTCTATTTTCAAACAAAAGGAAGGTTTTGACAATGGTGGAAATGTCTGTGGTCATGGTTGGCAAATTCTTACACAAAAAAAGCACAGGAAATATTCCAATTTTATATTCGATGTACACGCGCCTTTTGTGAAATCGTCCGTAAAGCAGACCCGGGCGAACACGAACCCATTTCGAACATGTAGATGGACGGTACGCGGGTATCAATCATCCCGAATCGATTGGATATTGATCTTATTAAATCGAGTAACGTCAATCGATTTCCGTTAATTCTTGGAAAATGGTCGCTTTCGACTCTCGACATTGTTAAAACTTCCAGGAATGCTCTTTGTTCGACAGTCTCCAGCACCGATCTCTTCTACGAAAAAATTACATCCAGGGTTCGTCTAACTCTATTAGTCACAACGGGCGAAATAAGATGGATCGGAGAGATCTTGTTGCAGGAAAGCTACGATCGAGATCTTTCGGTTCGCCGGAACTCTTCTATCGACCGCGTTTGGGTTTTCCTTTCCACCGCTTATTGAAAATTTTATTTGGAACACGTCCTTAGGACGAATCCAATGGTTGTAGTAATGCCCTTGACTGTTTAGAAATTTAGTTCGTCCTCGTTTTATTAAAGTTACGTGATGTATCACTTGCCTAGCTCTACTTCTTAAAAGAAGATTACTAAAGCTCTGCACGGTTTTTTCACTGGGCACTGTGTGCGTCGTCTTGGTGAGTTCCAGGAGGTGTGCAGTAGTGTAGTACTTTGTACTTCCCAAGATCTTTCTCAAAGGACAAGGACATGGGAATGAGATAGTAGACATTCGAGGATGTAATTCCTGGGAAGGGGGGGGGTGATTAGTCAGTTCCGTTTTCTGCGAAAGGTAAAAGTTAGAAGGCGATACAACTGTTCCAACTATCCGGGAGTGATCTACGGTAGGTGGATGCTGACATCGACGTACTTATAGTCCAGTAGTAGTAGTATAGTATTGTTTGGTGGTCCACTGTTGCGCAGGGGACCTGATCGTATCCCAGACAACCACGAAAGACCAGCGGAAGTGCGACAAGCAAGCTTTCTCCAAGGTGTGAAACCTTGACGAGTTACGAAAACAAATCAAACCGACGAAAAAGACGGGATGAAAATGTTAAGATTGCACATTCAAGCTACATCGTCAGGTATGTTTGCCCGTTCGACGGATCGGACCGGATATCTTTAAAAAAAAAAAAGAGAGAACTTCATGACCCGTAAAACTTTCATCACTTTCGAGAATTCATCTTAATTGGTTTATGAATATAAAATTTTTTAGGCTACGTTCCCAGATTTTCTCCTCAAAACAAACAAAACGGAGTCAAGCATCCGGGACAATTAGTTTCTTGACCCTCTTTTTAACGACTTATTTATTTATTTATTTATTTATCCATTCTACTACTTCGACTGCCACACGTTTTAAAATTGTTCACTCGAATATCGTGACCTTCCAGATGTCGGGTACTAATTCGGTCCTGCAATTAATTAGTAGACGAACCCCGCAGGAGGTTAAACGTGGAGGTTACGGATCTCTGAGCTAGACATTTAGCAGATCAGTCTTGGCAGATCTCTTGCAAGTTAAACGCCAAGACGGAGTTATAAAATAATTACAAGTATTTGTGTATTAGAATGAAGTAACATCTTCGGATGGTCGGAAACAACTCCAACAATTGTGGAATTAATGTGGTTATCTGAATGTAAAGAATAAGTCACTATTTAAATAAAGAACTATCGCACTCAACTCGGTGTCTTTTACATCTCTCTCTCTCTATCCTGTTAAATTGCTATCACGTAATTATTTAGTAAATGATAAGTACTAAACGAGAATAAAAAATTCCACTGCGACAGAGAAAAGTGGAATAAATTTGAGTAATTGTACTTCCATTTAACATGGCAACTACTTTGATATGCAAAACATTGTTTGAGAGGGGTACGAAAAAATGAGGTTACCCAAAACCACAAATTTTTGTAAATGAATTCGGGCAGTAACATATTAAGAAGATACAATTAACTAGGGACTCAATAAGTCAAACCCACAGAATATAAAAATACTGAACACTTAGCGCTACACACAGATATTCAAAAGTAGCAAGTATATCCCTACGTAGTAGGATACTTCTAGGATAATATATGCTAACAGGAATATTCAAACAAGTTCGAGCTGCAAGACTGTTTTGAGTGTTACAAAAGTCAGACCCGTCACATCAAGGTAACATTTAGGGTGAAGAACATCGCCAGAACAAATCGTTTGAAAATTTCCAAGTATGCCACCTATGGAGTTGATTTCACCGTAATTTTCATTTGGATTTTCAATTAATTTGACCGCACTTTCATGCAAAATCTGTTTCGGTTTTCACGGACACGTCGCTTTCCCACGAAACAGAATTAATGAAAGCGACGAGGGAGGAATCCTTTTAAGGCGAAGAAGAAGTTTGGTGGATTCATCCGATTGAATTAACGTTTCTGAGAATAGACCGTCACGAAGACTGCACCGTGCGATGGAGAAAAATAATGGGGCAGCGGAACGGAGTCGTCTGCTCTGCAACATCACTCACGTTGATGATCGTACAAGTTCTCCACCGCGATCAGCACATGATTAAACAATTTGTATTTGTATTGAAGATGGTTCAATCAATTAGCTCTGTGATGTTGGCGAGAAGGATGGGAAATTTTTGAAACGCCATCGAAACTATTAACCGAAAATAGGTGAGGCGGACGTGAAGCTATGCCGGCAGACGTAGACGTACCGGAATTTTGGAAATTGCCCCCGAAAAAAAGGGCATCCTTTCGAATGGGAGAGGTCCCAAAATTCGAACGGTGCGGAAGGGGTTATTACACTAAAGACGTGCAACTTTGTCCGAAAATTTTCGAAACCTTTCGAATGTGAAAATGCGGCTCATCCGGTAGACCGAGAGAAAACCGCAGAAAGGAGAATAAATCAGGTTTTCTACTGAGATTAATTTTTGTATGTAAATAATAATAATAATAATAATATACTATAGGGAGGTACGGAATACTGGCAGTAATGCAAGAATGTTCAGGATTACGGGGGTTCCAATCGGCAAAGGGTTTGAGTAAATCATGGTGAACAAAAAGCCTAAATTGGTGATTTTGGCAACTGTTAAAATTTTATAAAATACATTGATGTGTATCACGATTTAGTTTGATGATCTATCGATTGCCTTTAAAATAAATTGTGAACGGCTCATCAAACATACTTTGATCTCACATAAAGCATGTATACATAGTATTTGGGAGTACTTTGGATTTTTCTTCTCCAACAGAAATGGCGCAGACAAAACTACATCGACTTGTATTAAATTGTATATTGTAAATACGACTTGTATTATTTGTTCAATCAAAACAACGCAAGAAGAGCTGCTTTCAGGCGTCGTGTCAGGCGTATGTTACTTCCTTCTGTGTTATAAATTGAGCATAACTTTTTAAAGCATTCTAATCAAAATTTGATGGATTAATTAATAAATACTTCAACTACTTAAGAAAATGGAAAATGTGTGGATGAAAAGGAATGAATGCATACACTGGTACATAAGTAAGTAAATCTTTTTGAGAGGCCTTTTACTTAATTTTAACGGATAAATATATCAATAACTTCGTTCGTCCTTTGTTGCGCACTAACGAAGGGTCAAGACAGGTTTTCTACAACAGAACCATGCTCACTTTCAATTGTACTAATTACATTGTGTAATGATTCTTATTTACATAACTACACTTAAAAAGATCGCCTTCAGCACACGTTGCTGTTTATTGCACAGTTGGTTTATTGATCGCATGTATTTCATTAAAAAAAAAAAACGTTACCCGACGAACGGTCTTCGTATAAATAACTTAAAATTAAGTTAATACCGGATCCTTTCGTTGTAAAAATATCCAAAAATAACTCTCCAGGTATTTTTCTCTCGGCTGCAGGTGTAAACTCCCAGGTTTGAATTTCCACCGTTGAGACGCACATAAATAAAAATCCAATAGGACGAAATAAATCATTTTCTCTCTCTCGACTATTACAATTTTCTGGTTTAAAGGTCGCACCGCAAACAACATTATTTTATACCTAATCAATTTCTTTCATTCTTCCATGAGTGTGGAAGAGTAACACATTTTCGAAAGTAACTTAAACCCTCAATTACGCGGTTAACCACGTTAATTACAATACACACGGACTTATGTAATTTTTTTTTCGGGTGGGTTGTTTTTTTGCCGCCAGTTGAAGATAATAAGAAATAATACAAATAAATAAATCGGCATCGAGTTTTTCTTATACTGAATTGAAATTTAATAGGACGAGCAAGCAATTTCGCGGTAATTTCAGTCGAATTATTAGAAAGGCTCGTGATGATCGCGTTTAAACGCACGCGTACGCGTTGCCGTTCCTTCCAAAAAATTACCTATGTAGAATTCTGACGAAACCATAAATAAGTTATAGTTTGCTTATAATTATAAGACAACAGTGAGATTATGTCAAGATGGGAAGGTCGATTCGTTCAATCCCAAGAAAAACAAAAAACAATGTTTTGTTACCATAACATTCAGAATTTATTGTATATAAATTCCTAATGATCCTGGAAGTTTTATTCATGAAATTTAGGAGTAATTATTAGTTGTATACAAACTTATGAATCTTATCCTTGTTATGAGTTAGAAGTCTTAATTAGGCTCAGAGAAGTAGGATTCTAAGAGATTCTTTTCCGACAGTGTACTAATGAGAAGAAGTGGTAAAAATAAATATTTGGGCAAACAATAATTTCGGTGTGACGTAACAGGTGACAAGTCACGTAACTAATAACGATACATTACATATAGTTACAGGCAACGACTTAATTAATAACCATTAATAAGTATAATACATAAAATTTAATAATGATAAGCACTCATAGTTCATAATAACAGGTTAATATTACTTAGGCCTGAACGTTGTACTTACACGAAGTGATGGTGCTTATAATAAAGCATTACAAAGAGAAGTTCACGAGGTTCTACTACCTACATTGAGTTATTTTTGTTTATTTTGGGATTGTTAATTTGTTTCAGGAGTTGCGATTGTGGGAAGGCAAAAGGAAGGAAACGTTGTCTCGATTGAAAAAATAATTAATTTCACTTCACCGTATCTGTCGTCACTGGAAGAAAGGTAAGAATGCAATATTACATTATATTTATTTATTTACTAATTCCAATTGACTGCACAGACTGATCGGTAAGTAACAAATAATTTCATTTATTAACCTTGAATAGTTAATTTTATTACTGGATTATGATGACTATTTATGTTTCAACAAATTGTGGTCCTCGTCTCCTCTGAAAAATCTTAATGTTATTTATACAAAATAAACTATAAAATAAGAATCATTGAAATAATGAATTATGCAATGGCTAAATCGTAATCTTCAAATTTTTAGTATTTATTAAATCTGTTTATGTATAAAAAATTTACTTTTGTTTGCTTAGGGAAAGTCATTCCATGTCGAATATGAAACTGCAAATAATTTTACCGTTCCGTTTAGTTGTTACTAAGCGTTTTTCAGAAAATTTTCATCAAGGCATCGTACTTCGTAATTGCACTTAAAAAGCATCAACGAAGTTATGTCAGTTTCCACGGCGAAATAAAGAATGAAATAATTTCTATTATTGGCCGCGAATTACTCAGCATAAAATAGTTGACTCTTGCGGAAACTATTATTACCGCGAGAGGTCAAATCGAATTTATCATTTGATTTAAATACTTGGCCCTTTTCCGTGTTTACCAAAGTCATCGGTAATGACAGGAGAGCGTTAGATGGTATGATCCTTCACAGTTGAGTGATGAAAATCCCAAGCTTATTACTATTGACGGAAAATTCGAAAAATTCGAAATTGTACTATTAAATTTTTAATAAGAAGTCACAAAAAAAGAATAACCTACACACTATTTATAGTAGTATTAGTTCTATCACGAGACTTACGAACCGGGAACTTGGAAGACGCGTAACATAACTACATGTTTACTGAATATATTATCATATTATAAATATTAAAAGATAAATATTTTACAAATTGGTTTACATGTAAAAAATTAATAGAATTTTGCGATTGTGAAAATGCAAAGTCAAACACACATAAAATGTAGAACCGTTGCAATTAAATTTATGTGTTATAGGTTAACATATCGTACATAAATATATTCTAACCAAACACAATCACGCTTATTTATATATGTGTTACTATAATCTACAAGTATTCGTGTCTTATTGCAGAAACGTGCACGAAAAGGAACATTTCTTCAACTTTTATTTAAGTTTGGCATATTTATGAAAGCTATAATTATAAGTGTTCGTTCTCTCTGTCTGTATGCTATTGACTATTTAAAAAGTCGAGCACCTGCCCGTGACAGTTTCCCACGTTTACCGTCATCTTCCCTCTCCGGAATAATAAATAGAGTCGTTTTAATTGACTTGCTTCGTTCTACCGGTAGCACACATGCACGAAATAATACACACATTTATATTTATAATAATATCAACGGAAACTTACTTCTGCCTGTTGAGTTTGTCTTCCGTTATTCTAATTGTTATTGTCAAATGATTGTTGAATATTATTGTGGCTTCACTTGTTGATGTCGTCGGATGAATGTCTTGATTCTACTTGATTAATACGGCCGTCGTCCGTTTCTCTGCTAATATACCGCTCCTCCCACGTCTCTTCATCTCTGAAAATTTTCATCCCTGTAACATTCCCTGGCGACAGCTTTCAGACGTTTTATTTTGCAAGTTCTTTAATTTCTGCTCTTTTTCTTACGCCCTCACACGCTTCCCTTATTTCTCCCTTTTCCTTCCTTCTTCTTCTCCTCCTACTCCCCCAATCGCCTTTACGGGGATGAAAATATTTGGGTAAAACCAGAAGTTGTTTACGTCGGTCATATGTGGTTACACAGAGGCATGGCACACATATACACAATAATACGTATATAGTTCAAGTTTAATTACGGTCATGCAGACGTGTTGGTAATTTTAAGCAAGGCAAACTGGAAAATTTGACATTTCATCGGTACCTACGCATTTGGTTTATATATTTATATAAACAAAAAAAATCACTTTGCTTTTTGCGTTCAAAATTCATAAGAACCTTGCCTTTACAAAATAAAAAAAAAAACTTTTGTGCATTTACCTTGAGGTATCACAAGTCGTAGAAAGGAAACATGCAATTCGATAACGATCACAGAGACTCGAGTGTGTGTTCGGAAGGTACGTTGGGTCCTCAAATCATGTCGAAAGGCCAGACAAAGAGACGCAAAAATGTTCTGGTCATCCAACAGCGTGAAGGGTATCGAACACCAGAGAGAGAGAGAGAGAGAAAGACGAGACGTGGTTTCGATCCTTCCATGTTGGAAGTTGACAAGATGGACGGCTCCAAGACGGAGAGACTTGAGAGGAATAAAAAAAAGACAAATTGAGTTATAATCTAATAAGACGCACACCACACAATTTCTCTTTATATTGCTTGCACATAAATTTGAAAAGGATGAATGTGAGATTAATTTGGCAAACAGTAGGATGTCATCACGTCATCACAGCCAGAACCGAGACATGTGCGAACAATATTCTTTAATAGCATATATTTTTCATTCATAACTAAATCAGAAGGCACCAAAAAGTGAGTTTCCCTTTACTTCTATTTCTATATATATGTATATTTCTATATCAATATCTATATATACATATGTATATTATTTTTTTACCAGTTCAGAACAAATCATCGAATTCTGAAAGTCAACCGGTACCTTCTTTCATCCCCGACACTTCATTTTCAACCGGGTATTTTCATAACAATTTTTTCTGTCTTTGTCCATCCCATATACATATATGTATTTATGTTTATTGTTGAGTATTGACTCTTTATTCAATCAACTGAACCAAAAATACTGTCATGTTAAATAAATAATTGTTGTAATTCTGACGGAGGGCTCACGGCCAATTGGACGTTGTACTTAATTTACAATACGAAATATTTTTTGCTCTAAAAAATTGACTCTTACCAGTCCTTCACTGAATTATTGAGCCATTGAATTTGAATTTATTCGTTGGTTATGTCTCATTGTTTGATATTTAATACTATGTTATTTATTGGTTATCCGACTTGTCTAGATTATTTCTCCAGTTGCTCAAAGTTATCTCCTTGCTTCAGAAACCACACTTTGCCCATTAGATCCTTTTCATATTTCTCCGGGTAGTAAATCTAAACGTAGCTCTAAAATTATTCCAGTCAGATATTCTTCCTCATATAGTTTCTTTTGGGGTGATGACGTTAATGGACGCGGAACTATTTCCACTATTTGAATGTGAACATGCGCGTGTCAGTTGAAAGCATCGCTTTGGAAAGGCGACATGTGACGCTGTGGAAAATATTTTTCGTCGTGTCTCTCAGGTCTTCTGCCGCGTGGATGAATCAATGACCTGAAAGAGACTAGAGTGGAAGGTTCTCGTCATCAGGAGAAAAAAGCATGGTCCAAGGATGTAACAAGATGGGAAATTTTTGAGCGAAACAAAAGCCCAGCTCGCCGGCCCCAATTGTTATTTCAACGTACAAGTTCATTCTAATTTATTCGACCTAATTTATGTTTTTTTTATTCTATTTAAATTTAAATTTAATTTATACAATTGTGCAAAGGACGAAACGAGGCTTTCAATTGCCCTCAGCCTATGTAGGCAGACACTTGTTCTTGTCCAATTTGCAACGACAGGTGTGCAGTTTTACACCCCGCAATCGACTTAATTCTAACTGATGGGATAGGTGACCTCAATTTTGGCCATTCTCTCTCTCTCTCTCTCTCTCTCTTTTCTCTCTCTCTCTCTCTTCTATTGCGAATGCCGTGCCATCTTTTTTGCATAACTTGACCACAGCCTTTGTCTTTCGCATCTCCTCTATTTCTGTGTTATCCATGAGTCTTCGTAATTGTGGGACCGTGCGTTTTGCAATGCGCCAAGGAAATTAATATAGTTAGATTAATAGATCAATTAATCAAACCGTCACTTGTGTATTTGTGCATTTTCTTTCTAGTTTAATGACTTAGTCCTTATCCCGGTCGTCCTTCTTGTTTTCCGACACTTGGGAAATTTACATTCGACGGGATAGAGATTTGTACCAAGTATGCTGTCCCGGTTTTACCATTTAAGATTTTCTGCTACCGAGAAATTATTCTAATTCGTCCTCAGTTGTTGTAATTTGGGTTCTGCACGGGTCACTGTACGCCACGATTGTTAATTGAAAAACTTTCATTTCATCCTTGAGGTACCGATCAGACTTGTGATGAAGATGGACTTGTTGTTAAGCACAGTTTTTCTTTGTATTCCCCTCTTGTTTCTCGTTATTTGGTTTTATTTCACTAATTTTTTTGAATTTTCAAAAATCAAACGGGAGACCTTCCATTTCAAGCCATCCGAACTTAAAAGGGAATAAGTTTCAGAGAGCAATTAACCAGATTACCAGTTACAACTACTCTTTTATGAAGTAAAAATAAGGAGGGGCTGGCTCTTAAAATTTTGAAAATTTTACTTTCCACCTGAAACGCATGTGACCAAGCGTTCGAGTCGAAAAGGGTGGAGTGGAGACATCTGAGCGTAACCGAACCTGCCCGTCAATCCGTCGAAAAGTTAAAACTGTTAAGTTAAACAGGACAAGGTCCTAATTTCTAACATACCCAGGCGAAATTGGTCATTAAATACGAAATTAATTAGAATGTTCAACGGGGGGCATTATATAGTGTGCAAAGAAAATTATCTGTGTCTGCGCTAAGCTAAATAATTACTGAGGAACGGAAAATAGTTTGGGGCAAAGTCTTGTGGTAAAATTAAATTTAAAAAAACGGAAAAGAAAAACTGGTTAGCAAGTTATGTTATTTGCTCGTTGGATTTGGCAGACTAGTTGTCGCCGTGCGATGCCTCAGGCTAATTATTTGAAAGCTGACTAGTTAATTCCGCAATAATTCGTCTAATTATCGTCGGATCAAGTCCGTGACGAGAACAGTTCTAAAATCGCTTTCAAGAGTTTTTAGATAACATTATATGGACGAAGATAAACGCACACACGTGAAACGCGTGCACCGGTTAGAACTCACATTTCGGGTACGTCTCAAATTGTCAACCCCCGGAGGTTCACAGAGAGACCCTGGCACCCGTAAGAATGCATCCTTTAGGTTATTCAATCAATTCATGACAACTAATAACCCAGATTTTGTATAATTGGTACTGACAAGACCTGTTTGACCGATGACAACAAAGATAGCAGCATTCTTAGCCTGACATTACTCGGTTTCTGATATCCCCAAGGCTTACATGTAACAAATGTCAGGGTGTGAATGGAAATAACTGCCTTTTGCCTTTACCCCCTCGAGTTGTGCTTAAATATCTGGTTCAAGTATTTATACCAGTCGCGTAAATGTGTACGCCTAACTAGACTTTTTATTTTTGTCCATCTGATAAAAAAAAGGGCCGTAATATATAAATCGGAAGCGGCGAAATCAATTTCGATGACCCTGAAAGTCAAAAAACTATTCCTTCACCATTTTACCGAAGTTACTGAACTATTTGAAATGAAGTGATGTGTTTGGCTACAACTAAAAAAACTGACCACGATCGATTCAAACAAAAGAATACTGAACACATTTTCTAAACACATATACTTAAATAAAATAATAAATATTTAAATATATGCGTACACTAGTCGTTTCAAAAATTATAGTAATTACCTTGAAATATAGCGTATAGTAAAATAAATAATTGCACCAAAACACAGTGGAAATTATAGAGCAAAATAGCAGTTTACATATTCATAATACATACATAGACTTATACACACTTAAATAATTATAGTAGTTAACTTCATCCCTGGGGAGTAACCTGTTTGATTGTATCAGTCCTAAGAATGAGAATTGAAAAAAGAAAATATTCTTTTGTGTTTTCGCCATCCCAGCACCTGAACTTCCAGATGACTACCTGAATGACACCTAACTCGTGGTACCTGGTACGCGAACCATTCAAATAAATTAATAAGAAAATTATTGGTTAATTAGTTTGAAGGTTTGTATTTACGGAACCATTTCGCCGGATTTACCCGGACGACTTTCACTCGAACGAATTTCTCCACGTTTAATTTTTCCAACGGATGCGATAATAGATTAACTGAGAAATTTGTTTGGGGTTTTCTCAAACGGCGCAAACCGGAAGGCACGTGCAAAAAAATCCGAGAGAAATCTTAAAATTAATATAGACGAGTGATCGATTATCCGAAACCTATTTTGTAACTGAAATAAATTAAATTTAATGTTATAAATTTTTTTTCTCTAGACATGAGTGACGTCGAAGGAGTGCTGGTTTCTTCCATATACAACGGGAACCGAACTGAAATATCAACGACTTCCGGTCTAGTGTGCGGGGACGGTCTTGTCATCACGACAGGTACCACTTTGTTACCGTTTTTGTACGGGCCATTACGAAATCGTTTGAGGAATTTGATTTTATCATCGACAAGCCTTCGAACGAATCGATCATTTCAAGAGATTGAGTTCCACGTTTACAGAGAGAACAAGAGTTCTCGGGATGGCATTGAAGGAGAACGAAAACCGTTAATCAGTACGAGGAGTAGACTCGTGGCCGTTTGGAAGTGTCCACTGCTGACGGAGTCACTGAATACCGCCTTTCGCGATTGGACGATAGCAAACGCGAGTGAAAGCAAGGATGAAAGTAGCAGAGATGCAAAAGAAATGGCGACGGTGCTCGTGTTTTTGGAATGCGAAACTGGTGCAAACAAGTACTCAAATGTAGACATTGTTTCGTCTTTGGGGAACCTCTTGAAAAATCTTATTGAACCTCCTCTCAGGGGTACACCTGTAGAAGTGATATCAACACCTTTTGGGAACCAAATGTTCGCCAATTCCGTCAGCCGGGGCATCATAAGCAATGTTGTAGGATCGCAGGGTTGTCTCGTTTTGACAGATGCAAGAACTGTTCCAGGCTGCGAAGGTGGACCGATTTTGTCGGTGAAAAACCCAAGGTAAAAACCTTCAGGTTACATTTGTCGAACTTCCTATTAAAATCAAAATTACGAACACACCCATTCCCGTTAGACAGGTTTTTGCTAAGACTACCTTGGCAGGGATTCATTTAGTGAAACATTTCTCTTGTACTCTGTTTCAAATACGGAGTTCCGGCACAGGTAGACAAATTGTCTGCCAGTGCCTGAGTCAAACTTAGAGCACGAATTTATACCTGAATTGATTTCTACTGAAATTTTAAGTTGGGACCTGTGTTCTTCCACTATCCGCAACTTACTATTAAAAATATAAATGTGGAACTTGTTCTTTCATTTCTCTAGAATGGCGGCACATCGTCAAATCGTCAATTTCAAACAAAATGGCAATAGTTGTGTTCTGTCTCGGTTCAAATGCTATGCTACTTAATTCATTACCATATTTTATTTACAGGATTCAAGAAGAGAGAGGTAGATTGATTGGACTAGTAAGTTGTCCAGTGACATGGTGGAGAGGCGAGTGGGTTGGTTTAACCCTCGGAATAAGTTTGTTACCAATTTTAAAAAATTTATTTCAACATCACACAAACGGGTTTGATTCGTTGAAGCTCACACACTACACTACATCAGGTACTTTCAGTTTTAATTAAATCGCTACTTGTTATTTAAGTAGAATGAAAATTGAAATTGTTTTATTGTGGAAAACTACGTTTGCATAAGGAACAAATTTCCTTTTAGTAGAAGAAACTTGAGGTTTTTGTGCTGTGAACCTTTACATTAAACACTTAGTGCGGTTCTAAATCAAACAAGCTCGTAATAATTCTGAATCTTGTAGAATACGAAAGGAACACTCTTAATTTTGTTAGCAAAAGACCAAACCAGTAAAAAAAGTGTTTTCTCTACAAGTTGAGATCAAATCAAACATGGTTAACACCCAAAAACTTAATTGTCTATCGCTGCAGGAGATTTGTTTTTCTCAACAGATCACCTCAAATCCGTTTCTGACGGTCTGAAAAACGTTAAATTTGCACTCAATAATTTAGGACTATTAAATTTCTACGGGACCAACTAATCCAATTTTAAATCTGAACGAGAAAGAAAATCACCCATATAAACGAGGAAATTAAACTGAACTGAACGATCGGTTTCTCGTATCGATGAGCAGAACCGCTCTCATTAGCACAAATAAAAGCTCATTAATTAGATGCTGGTATTATTAAAATGGTTCCCCAAAAACATCTGGTCGTTGGTCGGAGTCCCATAAAGACCTAACAGGGGTTATTGAACGACCTGACTATTGTAAAATAAAATCTTACACAATTTTCGCATCTTTTCCAGGGAAGTACGCGCCGGATCTTCCACTCGATGAGTTTGTGGTCTTGGTACAAGGTGAAATCGCTTGGGGCTCAGGAGTAGTATTTGATTCGAGAACGGTAATTACATGTTCGCACGTACTAAAAGAAGTAAGTGTTTAAAATACATTTTTTAGTCAGTTTTTTTTTTTGGAACTCGACGTACCAACGGGGACACCAGGGTGGTCTTGGTCGAGGGCAACCAAATGAAAATCTCGGTGGAATTTTTCCAGTTCCAATCATTTACTTATTCTAAGTAATCGTGTGGCGTGTTCAGTTGTACGGAGGAAAATTTTACTGAACTGATCGTCAGCAGTTAGTTACTAACCAAACAGACAAAAGTCTGATATAAGTCGTAGGGCTACCTCTACTAAATTATGAATTTTGCATATTGTTTGACTTGAATCTTGACCGTTACATTACAGAGTACTTCCGTTTCCGTTTTCTGGAAAACGAAACGATTCCCTGCCAGGGTGGTTTACAGGACTACCGATGACTTGGCTTACGATTTGGCTGTGATTAGGCTCAAAGATGAAACGTTCACTGCCGGAGTAGAATTCAGTGAAGGCCCAGTCAAACCTGGTGAGAATGTGGTGAAAAAACAAACCTGATCAATTGATTTGACGAGAAGTCCAGATATAATTTTCCAATTCTCGTAATTTCAGGTGATGAAGTGATTGCTGCGGGATTTCCATTTTTCTCCGAAAAGGAAGAACCAGACCTTCGTCCAAGCGTAGTTCGAGGTTGTATTTCTAGGGTACATCCCTGCAGGTTACAAACGACCTGTTGCATACAGTCGGGATACAGCGGGGGACCATTGCTGAAAAATGGAAAAATGTTGGGTTAGTCACTTTTAATTGTAGTAAAAATGGTCTTAAGGTAATTCAAAAAGTGGTCGATTTTTACTCAAGCTGTTCATTTCAGGTATCGTTATTTGCAACGTGAAGGATTCAACTGCAGGAGCACTTTATCCTCACATAAATTTCTGCATTCCCTCTTCTGCTTTTAAGGAGATACTTTTGACATATTCAAAAACTAACAACATTGAATGTTTAAAAAGGTTGGAAAGTAAAAATAATGAAGTACAATCATTATGGGCAATAGGGAATTCTAAACTGTGAAGTTTTAAAAAGTAGTATTAACGGAATAATTGCTTATTGCTGTGGGATTGACATCAATATATATATTTTTTTATTAACCGTCACTGTTGTAAACAAATACAACACGACCTCACCTATTAAATTAGTTTATGAAAGCAAATTATTTTTATAGCAGTAGTCGTCTTGCTAGTTTCCAGTGTCCTTCTTCAGAACATGGGCTACATTCTCATCAATTGCATAGCACTTCGTAAGTATGGTTTGCGATTTATGTACGCAAATAAAGCTTACATTGTTCAGTTGAAGAAAACGTTGTAGCACTATTATCTAAACGCGTGTTTTCTTGGAAGGAAATTACAAGAGGTAGACTCCTTGTTGGGGTTGTTGTGGACGAATTCCTCCTCCTATTCCCTTCGCAGTATGGTTTGATTCCGGAAAATAGTAATTTAGTTTTAAAAAATTAAAATGATTAAAGCGGTTAATGTTTAATAAGTTGGTTGCACATGCAAGGAACTTGTTTCGGCGGTTGGCAATACTTGTTTACAATGATTGCGCTGGTTGAACGATAGAAAAGTCGTTTTTTTCCCTCAAGTTTTGCACTTTGTTTTTATAATTAAAAATATCACACAGGGCCAAAAATGGATAAAGCGTTCAAGATTCAAATGGACGTTAAGAACAATGCCCAAGATCTGCAGAACTATGTCTTAGATCTCAATAATTGGGAAAAGGAGATGAAAGAGAAGGAATTGGAATTGGCTAAACAAAGTCCGAATAATCGGGTAAGTTATTTTTAATAAGTATTACTTCGTTTTGTCATGGGCTTAGAATCGTTCCAGACAGTCCACAGACAATCGTATTATAAATTATTTGTGAACGGTTAGGCAAATTGTAATTTATATTTGAACAATTTTCAGTAATGTCATCGTACATAACCTAAAAGATATTATAATCAAGTTTACATATAATTATACCTAATATAATTATTTTGTAGGATTTTCCACCGCCTAGGAATAAAATTAAGAGAAATAAACCAATAAGTGAAAAGAGTGCAACAAATTGCAAAGCAAAAAAAATATCTGGTTATGATTACTCTGCCTGGGATAAATATGATGTGGATAAAGCTTGTGCAGAATTAGATGAAGAAAATGAAAGTGAGACCCCAGTGAATGATGAAAATAACTCAATCGCAGCAGCTAATAATGAAAATGAAAGTGATAAAGATGAGGAAGATGATGAAGATGATGAAGACAAGTTATCCCTCATAGATAAAGCTTTTTATGAAAAAGAAATGGTAAGCTGTTAAAAATTATTTTTCCTATGATTGCTACATAATGTGTGAGTTGCTAAATTTCTGTAATATTTTAGGGAAATCAGTTTGTTAAAAAGGAGCAATGGAATAATGCAATAAGATGTTACACAAATGCCATCAACTATGATTCCAAAAATGCTGTCTATTATGCCAATAGATCTTTGTGTTTTCTAAAACTAAAGAAGTAAGTAATTTTATTCTAATTTTATTAGTGTTATTATTAGAGGTCAAGAATTTTTTAATTTGTGAACACTGAACATAGGCAAAATAGCTTAAAATTTATATTAATTTGCTTATTTTTTATATTTTACATTTTCAAATAATTTGTAATTGTAGAGATTAAGGAAGATTTGTTTCCTATAGTTTTAGATCTGCAGAAGTTGATGCAACAACAGCAATTCAATTGGATAAAAATTATATTAAAGCATACCAGAGAAGGGGTTATGCAAGATTAGGACTAGGTCAAAATATGGAAGCTCAGTCTGACTTTGAAGAAGTTTTAAGGCTGGAACCGAATAATACACTGATGAAGTTGGAAATAAATAAAATTAATGAAAAAGGAAAAAAGGAATCAAATACAAAAGCTTTCAATCATTCAAATTTATTTAAATCAGAAGTTCCAAAAAAATTATCAAAAGCAAAAGTAGAACCACCCAAAATAAAGGCTGGTGGTTCAAATAAGAATGAAACAGTTAAAAGTAGTCCAGTAAAATCTCCTGCAGAGACCAGTGATAAGACAGAGCAGAAGGCAGACAGCAGACAGTTAAATAAAGGTGATGGAGACAAAAAAGGTGAAAAAATAATAAAAAAAGAAAAGTCAGTTTTTAAAGAGCTTCCAAGTTACTGCAAAATAGTGTACCCTGTACAGATACCACCACACAAAAGATCAAAGGTTAGGTTAGACAGATAAAGATATTAATAATATTAACGTTATGTTGAATATACTTACTAAATTATGTATTATTTAATTTTCAGGAACCCCTCCGAAGGATTGAAATCACAGAAAAAGATGATTTTGATTATTATGATAATAACGATGATGATGATGGTAGGAAAGAAGTTGAATGTGGTACTAATTCATCAAATATTGTAAATCAAAATGAATCAGATAAAAAAGTAATTACAAATGTACAAAAATATGATGAGTATGATCATATAAAAATAACAAGGGCAGCTGCAGAAATACCAAGAACATCAGTGCAATTTCAAAATTGCTGGAAATACATTAGTAGAAACCCACAAGAAGCATATAATTATTTAAATGTATGTTGTAAATAAAAAACAAAATTGGTATTTTGTATTACCAGTATTAGTAATTATTAATATCATTTAGTCCTGAGTACTGTTTTATTTAACAAAGATTGTATTATTTTTCTTTCTTGCAGAGAATTTCAGGAAAACTGACAAGCATATTTGAAAATTCACTAGAAAGCAATATTTTTAGTGATATGCTGACATTCTTAGCAACAGACTGTCCAGAAAAAGAACTGTCTGTTGTGTATTCAATACTTTCAAATCTTTCCAAAGTAAAACGATTTTCCTCCATGACTATGTTTATGTCAAAAGAAGATAAAGCAAGTGAGTATGGAATGAGAGCCGATTATTGGACGCGATACACAGTTATAATACGATTATAACGTGATTAATTTTTTTCAGATGTTACAAAGTGTATTATGGACTTGCAAAACACTAAATCTGAAAATGACCTTTCTGAATTGAAAAGACTATATGAATTACAATAAATTACTAGTATATTTTTAAAATATACTGCATATCATTTCTAAAGGAAAACAGTGAACTACTTGGAAATACTGTAATAGAGCATGAAAGTTACAAGACTGAGTTTGTATAGTGTACAAGAACTGTAAAAATATATTGTTCCATTTACTGGCAACTGTGGTTTGCCATTGAAAAATTCTTATTCCATTCTCTAAAATTTGCAAAAATATTTCGAACCTTTTGGTTGTTCTTTTAATTTCCATTTCAAAACATAAGAGTCAACTCGACTAAGTAATGAACGTTTCATTTTACAGTAATATCATTGAATTAGAATTTTATCATTCCTACAGAATATTTTTTTCTACCGATAAATCAAAACGCAGATATTTGTCTCGTAAAGACAAGTGTGTGGGCGTTCAGTGGATTCGGAAAAAAGAAAACAATTATCTTTCGTTAACCTTGTGTTATTCAAGGGCTTGAATGATATTACAGAAGATCGAAGGCCGGGTGTCTTAGTCTTGGCGTCGCAAAGAAAATTAATGTGTAGATGTGTAGCGACCATCGCTACCTGCCTAGGCACAAGCAGTCCGTCTGAGTCGTGATCCATCCAAACACCGCAATACCAAATAAATCGTTGGACGGTTGCTTGATCATAAAAGATTTTTTGGTGTCGACCTTTCAACGAAAGGTTCCACCCTTTTTGGTGAGGCCTGCCTTGGCATTCATTCTCTAGCACCGAACTCCTAAGCCAGAGAACTTATTGCATCCAAAAATAGTAATTGCTAGCGATTTTTAGGAACAGGTTGTGTCGTGTACGAGTGTCGAATTATTCAATATAACTTATTGTAAGTACGAGTAAACGTGTAAGTATTACACTACCTCGTCCGCTGAGATTGCGCCTTAATCTTCCCTGTACTTATAAATGTAAACAGAAAAACGTTAAAAACTTTATTCGAGTGACGTCACATGGTGTGATCGTCTACGTCACCAACGGTAAACATGGTTAAGTCGCATTATGTGTCGAAAAACATTACGCAAAAGCGTGGTATATTTTCTAATATTTTTCTATCGATAATTAGAATTGAATCGTTCACGTGGTAGGATAGTTTTTCTTTTAGCCCGTTGTCGTGCAACGTACAGCTTTCATTCTTTAAACTTTAAAAGCTACTTAAGTTTGTGTTTTAACGATATATTGTTTTAAAAAATTGTTGATTTGGAAATTTTGAATTGATGTTATAGTCAAGTAAGTAAATTTATAAAAACAATTTTTTTTCAAATAATATGATTAAAGTTTTCAAGCTTTTCGTTAGGTTTTCATGAAAAAGGTTCAAGGTTTTTGTGCTTCGGGAGGTACTATCAAATTTGACAGTTCGCATATATCGGACAAAACATACCGTGAACAATTAATATTCAGTTACTTATGAAAATTATTATTTAATATTTACATAAATGAGGGTAAAAAGAATTTTATTTCAGATTCGTGAAATAGAACGTAGGTAAAGTTTTTTGCCTCCATGAATACTTCGATTCTCCATTTGATTTGTCTTCTGCTACCAGTTATTGTAAACGTAAATTTTAAGGTTTTGTTCTACAGAAATGTTTTCGAATTTCAGTTTATTAAATTTAGGAAGAATGCTGATTTGAATTAGGGATGATGACAACCAGTTGCTACTTAAAAATGTTCCAATATTACTATTTGGTTGTCATCCGACCGAAATTGCAATGCTGGAATTATTGAGGCAGGACGACATTTCATCTAAATAACGAAAATGGTATTTTACAATAACATTAATAATTTTTGCATGTTTAGACAAAAGAAAAATTACGTTCTTTAAGGAAAAATTGTTTTAATAACAGAAACGAGTTTCAATGTCATCGTTATTTTAAAAAACAGACAGCTGCCAAAAGGTTTTGCCTCATCGAAATTCTAGCCTTGTCGTGTTGTTGTTTATTTCTCTGTAATACGAAAAGAATTCGTCTAATATATTACAATAATAATACAAAGAAATGTAATTTCCCAGTCGTCATATTCTTACTGTACAGGAAATTTTTTGGCAGTGAATGGTTTTAATGATTCCCAATAAATTGCGTCATACTGTATAAGCATTGCCTTTCGTTTTTTTAACGGTGGTTTATGTTTGTTCCAGACATGCATCATTGAGGCGTATTTTCTTCTTGTAGTTTTCAATGAATTACCAAATCAATATCAGGTTTATGTAGATCCAAGTCTCTAATCAAAATGTCTGTAAATCAGTGGAAAATGATGAACTATTTAAGGGATCATCTGGCAAAAACAGTGTCAGATAAAACAGCTGCCATTTCTAGCCTTAATAAGGAATGGATGGGTGCTGTTAAGAAATTACCAGTTCTTGCTGGAAATATTGCAGCAGACATTGAAGACAGCACCAAAAAAATAAGCTTGACTTTTCAGAAAAGTATAAGCAACTCTGAAATACCAAAGTCATTTAGTGATCTAAAATTAAAGTTAACACAAAAGCCTGGTGTTACATCAGATGATAAATCAACTTGGAAGACAAAAAAAAATATAGTTTCAAACCAAAGTATAACTGCAATGACTGACTGCCTGTTAAATTCTATAACAAATGCTGAATCTGATGACAGCAGAAATGAAAGATTAGAGGGGCTAATTGAACACTTCAACACATATCCTGATGCTATTGGACCAGCAATTAAAAATGGAGCAATTTCAAAACTGCTTAAAATCAGAAACAGAATTGAAAATACAACAACTAAACAGATCATCTCTGAAGTTTTAGCTACATTGGGATACCTGAACCCACTTCCTGGTCAGGGAATTCGGATCTTAGCTATTGATGGAGGAGGAATAAGAGGTTTATTAGTGACTGAAATGTTAGCAAAATTGGAGGAACTAACAGGGAAAAAAATTAATGAATTGTTTGATTATATTTGTGGAGTAAGCACAGGATCAGTAATTGCCTGTGCAGTGGGTGCTAGAGGGAAATCAATTGAAGAAATATCAGCTCTTTATAGGGATTTAAGTAATAGAATATTCACTCAGAATGTATTCTTTGGAGCTAGAAGTTTGGTATGGAATCATGGCTACTATGACACTGCCCTGTGGGAGGAACTTTTGAAAGAACATGTTGGTGAAATGTCTCTCATTTCGACATCAAGGAATCAACCTTATCCAAAAGTGCCTATTTTTTAAAATTTTCTTTAATATTTAATACTCTGGTTATTGTTGCTAACATTCATTGTTCTTTTTAGATTGGAATGATATCTACAGTTACCAGTCACAACCAAATAGTCCCATATATATTTAGAAACTATGAATTACCATACAGAGTCAAGTCAAAGTATTTAGGAAGTTATAAGCATAAGTTGTGGGAGGCTATACGAGCATCAGCTGCTGCTCCAACATATTTTGAAGAATTTCATTTAGGAGAGTACTTACATCAGGTGGGTAGGAATTGATGACCTTTCTCAATTTTTTGTTTGACAAGTAATCAGTCACATTGTCAATTAAACTCTCTCTTTTGAAGGATGGTGGAGTACTAGTCAACAATCCAACTGCAGTGGCAGTGCATGAGGCCAAACAATTGTGGCCAGACAGTCCAATTCAATGTGTTGTATCTTTTGGTACTGGAAGGCTAGAACCAGTGCGACTTGAATCTTCAGATTCAAAAAAAGTGGTGACAAAGCAGACATCTTGGAAAGAGAAATTTTACAATATTCTAGTCAGTGCTACAGATACAGAAGGTAAGCTTATATAGTGTCTCAAGTGTTTTAAGCATGTGATCTTGCTCTACAGATATTTTATTATTTCTTTCAGCTGTACACATGATTTTAAATGACCTTTTACCACCATCAGTATATTTCCGCTTTAACCCTTTCCTGACTGAATTACTTTCAATGGATGAGTGTCAGCCTGAAAAGCTGGATCTTTTAAAGAAGGATGCTCTAATGTACATACGAAGGAATGAAGAAAAATTTCAAGATGCAGCAGCAGCTTTACTGTTGCAAAGGACTTTGTACCAAAAAATGAATGATTGGGTGAATGAAAAATGTGTTGAGTACAGTAATCGGTACAATTAAGTTCAAATGACAACAATAATTATGATGGACATAATGAAACTGTTGTTTTCAGCTTAAAATCCTGTTGACTGTGTGAGAGCCCAAATATTTTTTCAATTAATTGACATTTGGTAACCTTTGTCATTGCATATTCATTTATGTTTTTAATGAATCATAAACAAATTTATCTTGATCTCTAATTTTCACTGTGATGTAGTACTTAGTATTGGTAATGCTTTGAATTTTCTCTGCTGCTGAACAAGCAAAAGTAGTCATATGAAACCATTTCCTAAATAAGTTGCAGATACCTGAAAATCATGTGATTTTAAATGTTCTTTATGCTTGCCACACATATGAAACCCTCAGTTCCTCGATTCTGATGGGTGAATTATCTACTTCTGATCAATAGCCCATTTTACATAAACCATTTAATGTAGGAAGTATTGCGTACAATTTATTTAATACACAATATGTTTTACACTCATCAATGGATAATTGAAATTAAAATTCAAACTACAACCAAATCCCATATTTTATTTTAATTGAATTAATTTTATAGTAGCAAACTTTTAACTTATTAAAATATTTCTAGTTTAAAGCATGGTTCCAGCATCATGAATTTTCACTGTATCACATTTATAACATTTTATAAAAAAAATTTAACAGATGAATTTGGTGGTTAGATGGTTTTCAAATACTGGCACTAATGTTCACTGCTTTACCTTTAATGGATTTCATTACCTGAAAAAAGTTTCAATAATGTTTTATTTTTTTACAAAAATATTTACACTGTTACAATCAGTCTTGGTAATTTGTCAAATTCATTTTACACTTTCTTTTAATATTTAAAAGATTAGTAAAGTTTTGTTTTAAATGTTGCAATCCCAATGTTAACTACCACAAAACCCATTTTACTTTGACTGCAGAAAAATACATTGTATAAAAATTTGTAGTTTTTTTCATATTTATACATTCACTAACTACAAGAGTTTATTAGAAAAAGTGTTATGAAAGTTAAATCAATAATTTATTTATTTTTAAGTATTAAGTTTAAGTAACTTTGGCTTATATAAGTTTATTTAACATATGTAAAACACATCAAATACAAGTATTAACAAAATTAATATTCATATGTGGATATTTAAAGTTGTGTATTTCATTAAATTTCGTATGATACCTACCTTAAGATTCCTCCATAAAATGATATGTTAAATTAGCTTCTGTAGTTTGCAGTTTCAAAATAATACTGTGTTTAAACAAACACATCTAAAACCTAAGTCAGGAAGAAATTGCAGTTGACCTAACTGCAGCTGTGATTATAGGATTTGGATCAGGTTCTTCTTTAATCACATCCACCTTAACCCACTTCCTATTTAAATTTGATTTCTTCATTGCATTTATTACTGCTTGAACATATAATCCATCTTCAAATGAGGCTGCATCTTCCACAGGGCCTTTTACCCAACCAGTTTTATCTTCAACAGGTAGAAATGCTTCTTTTAATGCTCCAATCATTTTATACAGACCCTTTAAATATGGGACTGGAAGAGATGATACTGAAGGAACATTGAGTGTTTCTTTATCTGAATATAAAACCTCATCACTGCCACAGAATCCAAATAATTCACAGCCTTTAGCTAATAAATGTCCCTTTGTTCCACAAACCAAAATTTCTTGTGAAAATGAACCATTTAAATGATTATTTAAATTTGCAGTTACCAAACCTCCACCTTCTAATTCCAATTGAAATGTACAAAAATCTGGTGATGAGATATGTCTAATTCCACAAATTTGTTCAGTCTTTTTTGTAAAAGTTTTAACAATTGCATGAACCCGTAAAGCTCGCTTCCTTGTCAAATGTTTAATCAAATCTATCACATGGCTGCCTACTAAAGTTAATGTACCACCTCCCATTGTGTCATCACAAAGCCAGTCATACTGTTCATGAAGTAAACTTCCCATTCTCACTTGAATGTCAATGAGTGTTAAATCACCAATGTAACCCTTTTCAATTTCTTTTTTCATATAAATAAAAGTAGGCAAAAACCTGAGACTGTGGTTAACAATAGAAATCAATGATGGATAATACTGTGCTGCATGGACCATTTTCAATGCTTCATTTTGACAAAGTCCTGCAGGTTTGTCACATAGAACATGTTTTCCAATTCCCAAAGCCTTCACAGAAATTTGTGCGTGAAGGTTTGGTGAACACATAACGAACACCAAATCGACATCTTTTCTTAGCAGGACATCGTCAATTTTTGTAGTGAAAAATGGTACCCCCAATTCTTGAGCAGTTTGAGATGCTTCTGACAACGATCGTCCCCACAGTGCTTCCACTTTGAATCCATTGGTTTTCAAGATAGGCACCAAAACTTTAACCACATTTCCAGTCCCAAACACTCCAATTCCCGGTAGCATCGTAAAATATTATTTAATTCATAACGTTGGTGAAACAATTAAACATTTCTCGTCCGCTGAAACGTCAATAAGTGGCCTGCAACCCAATAATGTTATTTAACTTTTCAATAAATTTGTAAATATTCATCAGTAGAAAAGTTTAAAAACATGTAAACTAAGTTCCTTGACGAGAGCAAACTTTTGAACGGAACCGTTCGGTCTTTTGCTGTCCGTTCGTGCATTATCACTCCTGCGTTGAACGGCGTGTGATAGCAGCCTGAGTGGTGGGTCGGATCTTTTTCGTGAATATTTTTTACTGGTGAATCATCTCATTTGACAAATTAACTATCATGTCTGTGGACGGGGAATCGGAGTCCATGAATAAGAGCTCGAGCAATTTGGCACAGCCGGAAGAATTCAGTGATAACAACGGTTCTCCTTGTGGAGGAACATCTCGTGAGCAAATAAATGAAATGATCAACTCCGACTCGAAAGCGCCATTGAAAACTCCGAGTAAAGAAGTCGTGGATACTGATACTCAGGTGAAATTCATGATCAATGATTCCGCAAAAGGTAGAGGAAAATGCATAGCGGAAAACGTTATTCCATCTTTCTCCGGCCTGTCTAAAGAAGAGCTCTTGAAATACGCGAATGATCCATTTTGGATACGAATGAGAATGCTGCTTTTCGTTTTCTTTTGGATGGTTTGGCTAGCAATGTTTGTAGGAGCCATCAGCATCATAGTCATGGCACCGAAGTGCGAAGCACCCAAAAAACCAGTATGGTATCAGCAAGGGCCGCTCTATGAGGTGGACGTAGCCCAATTCGTTGATGTTCAAGGTTCAGAAACGGTTATGGAAGACTTGAAATCCAAATTAGACTATTTGTCTGATTTGAAGGTAAAAGGTGTTATTTTATCACCTGTTTTCAAAACTGATGGAACTAAAGAAGGAAATGTGGTTGACTTCAAATCATTGGATGACAAATATGGCTCATTGGAAACCTTTAAGGAATTATTAAAAACAGCTACTGAACGAGACATTAATGTCATTTTGAGCTTTACACCAAATCATTCAAGCAATAAACATGTTTGGTTCAATAAATCAATAGCTGGGGAACTTCCCTACTCTAATTATTATGTCTGGGCACCACCATCAGGTATAGCTTCCAATGGTTCAAAATTGCCTCCAAACAACTGGCTAAGTGTAACAGGTGAATATAAGATCTGAAAATTACCTGTTGGACTTTTTTGGACATTTGATTTAACTAATTGCTGTTTATTGATCAGGTGGTTCTGCCTGGGAATGGGTTGAAAAAAGGCAGGAATTTTACCTCCATCAGTTTGGTATTGATCAGCCTGATTTAAATTTCCACAACCCAGATGTTCTTGAGGAATTTAATGAAATTCTATTATACTGGTTGGGTATGGGAGCCAAAGGTTTTAATTTAGACAAGGTATATAATTTGGGTAAGATGAAATGTTTACTTTGTCCAAAGTGACACAAACTTAATAGCACTTCAATTTTAGGTTCAATATCTTTTGGAGGATGAAGAACTGCAGAATGAAAATCCAAATGGAAAACCTGGGGCTGTTCATACACAATATGAATTCTATTCTCACACAAAAACACACAATTTACCAGGTGTAGCCAACATCCTGGCATCATGGAGGAGTCTTATTAAAAAGGAAACTGATGAAAAAGGAATTCTAATTGTGACAGGTTGTGTGTTATTCTTGGCATTATTTATTTCTTAGTAATTTTTGGTTCTTTGATGACTTTAAAGTTTTTTTTTTAACTGCTTCTGCTCTCTTTTAGGTGATGTGCCAGTTCCTACTGATAGCAACTCAACCACAATATCAGTAGATATCAGCAGGAGTGAAAAATTATTGAAGAACTTGCCAAAAAATTTTACTGCAAATGATTTATACAATCATTTACAACACATTATTAAAAGTGGAGTAGAATGGCCACCAGTGCAGTTGGGTGATAGATACATGAAGAGGGTATCAGATATGTTTGGTGAAGAAAATGTAGATGGCTTAAATATGATAACATTACTGTTACCAGGTAAGCACTGTTACTGTGCCAAACCAAGGGTTTTAAATACCTCAATTTTTTAAATTTAAACACTTTAAAATTATAACTGATTTCTTGTATTCTTATGTTTTGTAATGCCTGATTTTTTTATTATTTTTCTAGCCACTCCAATTGTATATTTTGGAGAAGAGTTAGGTCTCTCTGGGGCTACTCCATTTAGTTGGAGAGATGATGAAACTGGAGTGTCACATCAGAAAAGTGCACAACAAAGTCACTACAAAGTGTTTGAAGCTTTAATTAATGCCAGGGACACCCAAACTGCTTTGTATGGAAATACAAATTTAAAGGTTAGTTCAAAGTTCGCTCTCTCGTTTCGATCATTTACAAGACCAATTAACCGCAAATGAATTGCTATGACGTCGAGGGAATTTATGTCAAATCATAGGCACGATTCCAGAATAATATGAGGCTGCATAAATTTTTTCAAAGAAAATAACACTGTAATGTTTGTCATTGAATGATTTTGAGTCCGTGATGAACGTTATTAATTGGTTTTTGACTGATAAAGCTAGAGATAAAAAGAACAAATAAACAAATTCTAAACAACATATTATTTATTTTAGGTTTTGAACGATACCGTTCTCGTATTAACACGAATCAATCTCGGAAATCCGGGGTTTCTGGTGGCGTACAATCCATCGAACAACAACATCACGGTAGATCTGTCTACAATCGACTACGTACCAGGCGATCTTATGTTGCACACTAAAAGCGTCAACAATAGTTTGACACCCACCACAGGGCACGATAAAATCAAAAGTGACAGAGTTAACATGGAGCCTAAATCGGCCGTCATGTTTACATTCGCACCAAAAATCGAAGAATAATTTTTTGATCGAGACTACCTGAAATTAAATGTTTTAATGTATTGTAATCCTTGTATTAAGGGGAGATTGCAGAAATTCAGTTATTACCTCAGACGAAAAGGCCCTAGGTTTTCTGGCATGCTATTTGATGTTGTTCCTGCCCTCCCCAACTTATATAGATCAAATAATTATTCATACTATGTGTTCTATTATTTATTGTATTTATCACTAAATTATAGCTTATTGAAGCATAAAAAAATTTTCATTTGATACCTAAGAGACGTAGGAGTTCTTCCGGAAGCCGCTTAGAATTAAATAAAATTAGTTTTAACAATAAATACCATTAATGAAAAGGTTTATTAATGTCAAGGTGTCGTAGAGTTTTCAAAGATAAAAATTTTGTTGGTTCCGTTTCTGAACCAACATTTCTGGCCGTTGATACTACGGCTGATTACGTTACTTCCACTTAAATCGTAGCAAAAATCAGTCTTAGCAAAGTCTGATTATTTTTTATTCTACATTATTTATCTTTTTGGGGAAGAATGGTTAAACAAGATTTTGATAAAGTAATTAGGGATTTTTTAGCTTATTTTCATGTTACCGTTAAAAATTTGAATTTCACTCATAATAATATGGTACGTATAACATTTTGAATTATTTGCCACAACCAGTTTTGGTTAATTGCAGTTGACACCTGTATGTTTAAAAATAAAGTAGTGTGGTAATAAAGTTTTTAAAATTATATTTGTACGTGTAGTTCACCATAAACTACATTAACAAGCTACATAAATTCCTTGAATGTACACTACAATAGATGGTAATAAAATAGTAATTTATTTTTATATATTTTACCAGATGCCAATTGTAACAATTCAAAAATCAAATAAAACACTTCAAGGACTAAGAAATGTTGTCTCTGAGGTTTCATTTCACAAAGATGCTGAGCTAGCTGCCATCCAAGATGGATGGTTGGAGTTTATTCAAACACATGTTGATAACTTTGAGTCAAGTGATACTTTAAAGGTAACAACTTTTGACATTATGTTTTAATTTCTGGATTTTGAATGTTTTATTAATGTTTTATCTTTTTCATCAGGAATTGAATAACTATTTACTTAACAAAGTATACTTTGTAGGAAATGAATTTGGATCAGTTGACATTTTAATTTATTACTTATTATATAATGTTTTTGTAAGTATAACCCAACATTTTATTCAAGCTCTTAGAAATTTGTATTACATACAATTTACATGATTACAATTAATAATTCAAATGAATTCTTTTTCAGTTAAACTTATCATTTCAAGAAAAAGAAAAATATATCAATGTGTCCAGGTGGTTCAATGCAATACAGCACAATCAGAAAGCAAGGTCAACCAGATCTCTCATACCCTTCAGTCGATGTTGTTTGTACGCTTGAGCATTGCCTGAAAAGTGGAAGAAAATTATATTTTGCTTTTCAATTTTAATATATCATAATTTCTATTGCATTGCAACCATTTCAACTGTGGTAATTTCATCATAAATATTTGATGATCGATACTTCATGTCATTGTGCTACTAAAAAATACATTGACATTTGAAATGTATACAATTTATGCAGGTGGTGGAAGTACATGTAGTACAAATCATCCCTAAACTGGCAGTCATCACCAAAAACATGACTGAAAAGTTTTATTGACAAATGACATTGAAGGAAGAAGTTTTTCCTTTTGAAAGCTGCTAATGAATCACTAAATTAAAAATTTCATGCCTTGTACAATAAAAATGGCATTATTGCAATACAGACAATTCGCAGCATACTCACTTTAATAATTAGAAAATTTAATGTGGAAAACTGATTTACATTGCAATTCTGTAAGTCACATTTTTTATAAAAAAAACTTGCCCCTGACAAAAATCATGGTTTCTTCACACCGTTTTATTGAAACTAGTATTCTAGATTACTATCCCAGTGTATACCAACATTTGTTGCCTTTTGACAGGGTAAAACCAATGTAACTGAATATCTTCCAAAATTTTTCCCAAAAAATTTTTAGTAAAAATAATTCTCTTGGAAAATATTAATGGGAATCGCCTCGAGGTGAGCGATGCTGTGCTTATGACTGATCAAAGACCAAGTTCAGAAATATTTTTTCTTTTTTTCTCCTCAGTACTTTTTCTTCTGAAAGTCTAGTCTTCAAATTTCTGGTTTTGACTTATCCAATGAATGAGTTAAAAGTTTTTTCACATATTGAAATGAAATCTCATGTTGAAAGGAACTTTACTCATTTTTACAAGTTAAAATCTGATGAATAGCCACAAAGAATAGAGCTAAGCAGATGTAAAAATTTTGGAATAAATGTCAGTGCAACAAAAAGCACTGATGTCATCATTATCACCACAGGCAGAATGGTGTTCTGAGATTCTGGACAATGTTGGTTTCGACAAATTAAAATAAATTTAACAAATTGAATCTTCGTCTGAGAATGAAACAAAGGAGAGTTTCAAGTGAAGCAAAATTTAGTAGTTCGATTAAAACGTAAAGGAGTGAATCCCTGTGTGGTTACCAAGTTAACGTCACACGTTAAAAATTCTCTGCTTTCAAAGACCTACAAAGGAAGTTCTGAAGTTCGAACAAGACTTCAACTAATGTGCTTTTTCGGCTTGTTCTCAGACGTGTGAATGAAAAACCTTTTAATTCGGCGTGACGTAACAATTGCTTTATTCGCCGTGTTTTTTTTCCTGTTTTGCAGTGACGGATGGATGAAACAATGAAAAGATCGTCCTCTGCTAGCCAAAATTGAGCAATTGAATACGTCGGATTTTAAGGAGAGCAGAGGGAAAATGGCGGCCATCCATCCATCCTTCATTTACCTCTATTTGAATGTAAATGTTCTGTTGTAATGTAAAGTTGTTAAAAGGTAAAATGCTCGCGGTAGTTGTAAATCTTGCGACATTTTGCCGTGACACTTGACAGGAAAGAAAACAATTAAGGGCGGGCGGTGTGTTTTAAATAAGTAAATCTTAATCTTCAAATAGGAAATTGAGAATATTTAAGAAACGTTTATAGTGAGTCGCTCACGGAAGGGAAACAATGGGAAGACAGGTAATTACGAGATCTATTGAAACATTCAAGATGAAAAGAAAAAATGGAATTGTTAACGCTAAAACAAAAACACTTGTTGCCTTGTTATTGCGAGATTAAATTCTGACAGGGAGAAATAAACCGAAAGCGAAGAAATCGTCTTCTTTCTTGTAAGTAAATTAGGTCTTATCTTTCGAGTGCAAAAAAAAAATTAATTGCAACCATGTCGGTGACATTCATTTTATCTGTCTATTAAAAAAGGTATCCTTACGTTTCATTGTCGGTTCATTAATTTTGTTGCACACCATCCGGGAAGACCGAGAAGGAAACAATTGGAAGGGTAAAAAAACGAACTTGTGCAAATTGTTGTCGTCCAACGTTTCGCCATTTGTCGGTAATTGGATGTAAGAAAGAAAAAAAGGAAATAAGAAACGTTCTCCTGACCGTTATTTACGATTCCTTGCGGACGGTCATCCGCTTTGAATTATTTCATTTTATGTGAGAATGTAAATTTTAAAAAGAGAGTCACGTCAGAGTACGCCATTATTTGGATATGAAAACATTAAACGCAATAAAGCCATCGTTTGCCGTCAATTTATCATTGAAAATGTCCATACCAAGTCCGACTGATTGCCGAATTGTCCTTTTTCTCCGGTTGCGTTAATTTTTTTCACGACTTGGAAAGTACGTGGCATTCGTCTGCCATTTTGAATGTAACGAAAAGAAAAACCTGGTTTCTTTGACCGACTGCTGAAATTTTTTATTTATATTTTTCGTTCGGGTCGGCCATTGTGAGTGTGCGTGCGTGTGTGTCAATTACGTTCTCCCCCGTCCCGTCACGGGAACTTAATTTGAAATTTTAAATTAAACGTGTGATTTGTTATTAAATTTTAATTTCACGTTAAATTAATTATGAGTAATAAATTTTAATTACCACCCCACGCCGAAATGAAAACGGATTTCCTCATTGCCTTTCTGAGAGATATTTTAATGAAAAGCTCTCAAAAGTACAAAAAGCTGAATTTGTCGAGGGCTGTGGTCGGCCAAAAGTCGAAAAGGTCGACGCCAGCGAAACCAAAATTTCATTTTTAGACTACGAAGCCGTGAGTTGAATTTCCGCACTCATTTCTTGACAAAACATTTTCTATATTTTACAAAATCAATATGATTCCGTTAAGAGCACGAAGTGTGTACCAGATTCCCTGTTATTCGAAAGAAACATTCCTAAACAGTAGGTGTCCTGGAGCCTTAACAAGAACTACGTGCGCCGTGTGTTTAGAGGAACTTCATTACGTCCAACAGTATTAATTATTTTGTTAATAACCTATGTGAGACGGTAGCTTATATGTTTCCATAACACCATGAGCGCCGACACCTACAGACAACTACGACGAGACGGTAGACAAGTTTTGTAACTCAGACAGGAGTGTGCAATTAAATTTCGGTTTATTATTATATTCCGTTCCGGACAATTTTAATTTATAATTCAGGCATTAGACACGTCTTTTCTGTAATCGAGGTCGGCGAAGGATAAAGCTAATAGGAGTCTGTTTATTTAGTTGAAAGGTCTGCAAGTGCTAAGGACGAACAATTTCTTTGACCCAAATTATAAATCAAATGAGCTTATTTACACTACGGACATTGTACCCGCGACATTGCAATGCTCCAACCTCACAGTACCCAATTACTAAAATCGAACGGCACTAATGATCAATGACAGTTTAGTAATTGAGTACTCTTTTGTGTGTATGATTCGCTTCTCTCTCTCTCTCTCTCCACGGTTGAATCTTATTAATAAATTCTAAAACTTTTATTGATACTGGCATTTCCTGGAATTGTTAAAATCGTGTTTATTTAATAAGTCCATCGATTATTAAATAAACTCCAGTGGTTGTTTCAAATTGAGGCTTCCATCCACGTCAGGTAGCGTCAGTGTCTTCAGGGAATCCTCTGCAACATTTCCAGAACGCTTTAATTAAGTCGGATTTTTTTTTTCTGAAGAACGGGAAGAAACAAAATTCCAACAAATTTTTACAACATACCTTCGGGTGATTTTGCCATCTCTCCTCAGGGTCTCACTCAAACACTCAAGGTACATAGGTACATTCTCTCAGACGGACGAGTTTTGAAATTTTTAGGGTTTTCCCGGCGCTCGCATTGGACTCAAGAGAATGGAATTTGTCGGCTATTGGCACGTGCATAAACAAAACATCGTTTTTTTGTACGATTCCTCGTTCCACGTGTCCACGTTTATTATTTTTTCTCGTTTTCAAGGTTGCTACTGCAACATAGTTGAACAGGTGTGTGACCGAACTATAAAATTGTGTGTGTGTGTGTGTGTCCAAGAGGTTGTGAACTGGTTTTGACTTCTTCATCGTACAGACGCGGCATCATCCCATTAGGAATTCTGAAATGAATATTTTCGATCAGTTCACATAAAATGCTCTTATCTTTGTCCCGTCCATTTAGTCTTCGTATCTTTAGAAACGTGTATTTCTGTAAATTTTACAGAACTTCACAAAATATTACCGTACAACTATCCATTCTGTCGTGATCCCCCGTGAAAGGATGGTCAACTCTTTCTACAAAATAATCTACACTACAATTACGTTACAGAGTTTTTGTTTAATAATTTTTTATTGTTTTAGCGGAGGGGTGGTCTTTTCACTTGACAGTATATCATTTTGTGTAGGTTGTGTGTTGTGCAGGTATTGGCTGTGTTCCCGATGTGACGATTTATATGACACACTCTGTCAACTCTCTGTGAATTCACAACTACTTTTTTCTAAAGTTTAACATGTCAAATAAATCTTGTACTTTTATATGTTCGACGAGTAATACCTGCCCAACGGCGGAAATGTCTGTACATGGCTGATACCAGTGTTTGAGTGTATACCAGCGGGAGTGTTGTACTATGTTGTCCGCGACGATGGTCCACGATGATGGGTGTAAACGAGTAAACTAATAAAAACCCAACTTGGGACATTACTTATTTTTAATATTCGCGACATTTTCACGAGTCCCTGGTCACTTTGTGCGAGAGTCCTGCTTTTCCGGTTGTTTTTCAGAAAACGAGTTGAAGCACTTCGGGTACCTGTGTACCCTTTATATTTGGCAAAATGTCGTTTTGAAATCCTTCCACCTTTTACATTGGGATTTTCGCACGATTTTTCTCCGTGCCGCAATAAAATTAATATTTGATGTTAATTTTATCGCGGAGTGACAGCCAGTTGGGCAACTATAAAATTTATTTCTCATCGTTTCATGTGGTTTGAGACCGAGAACTGGCGCTTTCTTTGTCGTCGATGTTCTTCAGTCATAATCCGATGTGATCTTGCTCTGCCATAAAATACATACATAAACCTTATGTACAATTAATGTACTAGAATCAATTTTTTTTTATTGTAGTACACGGGTTTATGGAGGTCGTTCCCTTTAGTGTTCTAACACCTTCACACTCGCTCGTAATTTTTTCTGCCACGGTCTTTATAGTTAGTCTTAAACTGTTAAATAGTTTCCTTTACGTGGTTTAATTTTTAGATTATTTATCTATTACTTTATCTAGAGTATCTTATTCTGTATTTTGTCTCAAATTTTAATTTATTAAATTTTAAATCAATTCATTTGGAATTCTGCTGTCTCTTGCAAGATCCGACAGAATGAACTCAATAATAAACCTTCTTTGATACACTGCACCCCATAACCTGATGAATGTGATAAATAAAATGAGTATATGTCTAGTTTTTCCTGATAACTTAAGTAATAATTAACCGATATTAGTTCAACTAACGTTTTAATTATTAGTAATTAGTATTAACGTTTGCTTCACGTGTTTGCAACCCAACGTACAAGAAATCATCTGTTGTGACTCATGAGTGTATGTAGTTCTCCTATGATTATATCAAGTCCACCTTTGTTGTTTTTCACTTTAGGTCAAGTCAACACAATTCGCATATCTTGAAAATTTACATGAGCCACCCCAGATTAGGGTTCTCATTAAATATTTGTAACCGTCCGTCCGGAATTTTATTTTTCAAATCAAATTTATTGCACTATCTTATTCTGATAGTAATTTCCATGCAAATTTTCGTCTAATGATCCGTCCCATTTTCTGCTCTATCTGTTCCGTTTCTGACCCTCGTGGTTCGTGAGGTTTTCCGATCGAATATTTTCAGATTACCAAATACATTCCTACTCATCGGCGGTTAGAAAAACGAGGCGGTTCGTTAATTAAGGGTAATAATAAATAAGTAATTAATGGAGTGCTTCGTCGTGGTCGGGGAGCAGGGTTGAAATGAGTCCCGGGCCGACTCTAAATGTTCAAAAACCCGTCATCATTTCCTGTGACAAATGGATGGGCCTCGAAGGAAAACTCTTCGCTCAAGTTGGATGTTGTAAAATTCGCACTTTTCAAGTAGAGAGAAATTTAGTTATTACCCAGATAAACCAGATAGATAAGATAGACCAAAATGGGTAATTCAAATCCGATTTCGCTGTGTGAAAAATATCATATTCTAACTTACGTGGACTGGAATAAGTTGGAAAATTCTGCTTTTTCGGTTCCCGAACCAATTAATCCTTCTGTAGCTACAATCAGTGTAAAATCCGAGACGTTTACTTACTTAATTGTTTTTTATTCGTTTCTTCGTAGCGAAATCGAGGTAGCGTGAAAATCGTTGTGGCGTATTCGATATGATGTACCCATGGAATCAAGTCATGCACTCGCCTAATTAGATTCCAAAGAATTGCGTCGGCGTTTGTCTTCAGACCGAGAGGTGAGTCCAAGTACTAAATAATTTCTGGCTTGTGGTGCACAATTAAATCATACGGGCTGAACGTTAGTCTCAGACGTGCCGTGACAATATTAGGCGAACGGAATGAGAAATGCCACCTGTAAATACACCTGAAGATTCAGACGTTAACGTCTTTTCTTTTTGTTTTGGACCCTGGCATTTATCATTCAAGCGAAATGATTTTTCAAACGACGTGTCTACTCAATGGCTACTTTTGTGCAACACTCAATTTGAGTGTCTCCGGAGCTCTCGGGTGGAAGGACATAAAAATTTATTTCAATTAATTTGTAGGGAATTGAATGTACGCAACTATCTTTGCTTTCTTCCCTTTTTCTTTCGAACTTTTCTTCAGGGTTACTACTATTTCTCGACACAGAGAAAACACTACACGTAATTTTTGACTGTATTTGTTCACTCTGGTGCAATTATTATTTTTTTAACCTCTAAAAACAGGTGGAGACCACCTGAACGGATATTCTATGTCGATGCTATTGACTAACTCGGAATTTTTTAACTCTTTAACCAAGGGTAACACTTTGTAAATCGCGGGATTTACAGGATGGGGAATGTTCTCGCAGACGTTCTATTGAGTTGTACGCTCCGATAACCTTTCCTGGATGACAGGTGATGCGATGCTTTCCACCGTGTGCCTGCGCGTGTCACAAAGCTAAATAACCACATTAAAGTCTTAGAAGGTTACGACGAACGCATATATCATCCTTTCTTTTTTTTCCGCATTTGAAGTACCCGCTTAATCTTTTTTTTTATTATAAAATAGATACTCCACCTTGAAAATTTATTTTTACCTGTGATCTAATGCTGGTGCTCCTCCTCTTGGGTTTTTCGGTCGTCGTAAAACAGCAACGAACTAACTAAATTGAGAGGTTTAAATACGTCCCTTTGCTGAGTAATTGAATATAGTTTTTTTTACTGATGGCACTACGTCATCTGACACAGGACTCCATTAAGGTTCGGTTCAATTTAATTCTCGGCTACTCAATTACTCACCTTTTCGTGAAAACCTTTCCGTTCGTTAAAGACGGTTAATCATCTTGGTACTTAGGAGCGAGAGCCACGCGAAACCCGTTTGATTCGTCTAGGACAGTACTTAATTACAAATCAACTTACCGTGAGCTAAACGAGCGGATTTCATTCGACTGGTACTTATTACAAGCTCATTATACACTACAAAAGAAGTTGTGTTTTCTTCGTTTTGAGTGACTCCGTAATGGAAATGCGTATTATACGTTTCGCAATCCAATCAATCATTCCTCTCTTTAGTTGTGTGTACAACGAGTAAATTATTTAATCAAGGTGTGGGAGTTGTTGCTAAAGTCATGGAAGGTACTCGCAATCTATTTATAAATGATAATAAACGCTTCTTTGTATGCATTTTGGTTTTTTTTATTTTACAATTGCATTGTTAGACTATACAGCAGTTTCCCGTTTATTTTATGATTTTACGATTTTATTTATTTAGCTTATTTACTTACGATTACATTAATTTACGTTCATTAAACATAATACATAATAAAGAAACAACCATGTATGCTACAAAATTATTATTTAACACTATATATTTTTCATTTTATTATTTTTCTTGTTGCTTATTTCTTCTTTTTGTTAGTACTCTTCTACGGTCATGTATCATAGTATTCATCTCCCATGCTGTTCTTCTTAATTATCAAATTGTATTTTACTTGTATGGCGAAACAATCAGATCAGATTTTCATCCTTAAATTAAGTAATCTATTGGCTATATAAGAAATACGTAAGACATTGAATGAAATTTACTTGTTGTAATGCCTGACAATTATCATAAAATTATTTAGGTTCCAGTTATGGAGAAGAGTTTTGCATATCTGTGAGACAATAACTCAAGTCTGTTTTTCAGTCGTGCCTAGGAATCGACTATAATCTGTAAATGTTTAGTGAAAACATAACTCAAACGCAGACCTGAGGTAAAAGAACATGCTAACTGTGTAATTGCTTCAATAAATTCATGGTGTGAAGTTAAATTTCTTTAAATACGCATACTCCTCGGTGGCCAAGGTGTTTGCATAATCGGGGCAAAGCTCTAAAATGGAATGAATTTCAGGGAATTAGCATTCGCTCTCCATAAATTCATTCTCATTGTTATTTATGTTCCCATTAATCAGTTAGTACTACCTTTTTAATTTTAACGAAATTTAATTTTCAACACTAACCTGACGACGAACTGGTACACGAACTGCAGGACTGCTGGAGGTTGCTTTGTTTTGGGTTTCAGGTAGATTTCGATCGAGTCACGATCAGTCGATCGACAGATCACCCCGTGAAATGAGTGAAGTTTGAAGGGGATAATGAGGATAGTGAAAGTTGTGTAACAGCAGACGCTTCTGCGAATAATAAAGAACCTGGGAATTTTAACAAGCGTGCGACAGATTTCCACATGCGTGCGACTTGGCCCTGTCTGAATCACCTGCTCCGTGACGTGTGATGTAATTCACGACAAGTTCAAATTCGACTTGTGTTTCCCACATGTCAGAGTCCGGTAGAAGTTAGAATAGAAGGAGACCTGCTGGTCAGCAGTGGTTCCAAGACGACCATCCAAACCCCGAGTATTTATTTATTTTTATTTTTTTAGTTCTGAACGATTGCCATTTCGCGTGCGAAGTAATGTTTTTAATGACGGACACCTACTATTGTGTTCTTGTTGGATTTTCCAACTGAAATGATGGTGATGATGGCACCTTCAAATTTTACCTTGAGTGAACCAACGGTGAACCATTCGGATGGTTTCGTATTGACATTTGCACTCTTAAACGGAGTCTATTGGGCGTGAAGTCACCGTCTGAAAGAAATGTTTCTTCCTATTAAACCATTTAAGGATTACCATGAAAGCTAAGAGATTAATCAAAATTTTTATTCTACGTGACTTAACACAAATTCGTTTGTTTTCGGACAAAAGCTCAAGTGGCGACCTCCAAATTGTCAGTCCTCCGCAATTCGACTTTTTCAGTTCCAATACAAACAGTGTGCAAAACATTAAATTTATTTCCCGTTTGAGTTCTCCTCACTGCTTATGTCACTCTCTAAAATTAATACCATTTGAAACATCAATCAGCCTCTAAACTCGATAACTTCTCTACATAAAAAGGCAGGTGGGAAACTTCCTTTCAGAAGGAATTCTTTAATAAAAGTTATTTGTTCTTGTGTTTTGTTCGCAGACCTTTCCTGTTGCAGAAAATAGTTTTCTTTACCTGGTTCCTTATAATTTTTTTGATTGACGTTAAAAAAGTTTAACAACATTGGAAAGAACCAACAATCAAAAAGAAAACAATTCCGTCTGGTCCATTTTAATTTCACTTTGCAAAACCAATAATTAAAAATAACTCGAACGAACTCTTTTTAATTCAACGAATACAACAACTTAGCGTTTTATATGCTTCCTATTATGTTTTCTAGGAGAGATACACACGTACATGTGAATAGTAATAATATTTGACATTAAACGACATAAAATGACTTAAACCACAATAATTTTGACATATTTTAATAGTGTTACTTATAGTTATAAACAACTTTATAGAACTTAAGTTACGGGAAATAGGAATAAATGGGTTATATAACTTGTCTCGCAGAATATATATTAACCGAGCAGAACTATAAATTACTAACAAATCTAAAGATTATTTTAGTCGCATCAGTTTTTACTGTATATTTTGGCTGCACCTTACTGTTACTATCAGTAACAACGTCGCAATACATTAACTTGACACCGCTTAGTTTTATTGTATTAGTTTATTTATACTGGTTTTGTTGCACTCTGGGGTTTCCAAACTCTGAATAATTTTTCTTTACCAAAGGTTCAGTCCCATTAGGAATGACATAATAAAAATAGATGTCAACCAATGGAATGAACAGAAAGAGACGTAAACAGATCTAGGAGTTTAATCGTGAATGAAACAATTGATTGATTGGCAGGGAGTAGAGTAGGAGTAGTTCGAGTAGTTCCCACAGAGAAAACAGTTCAAATCGGTCGAAATTACGGAAAAAAAACCAACTATTTATCATAAGCTAAACACCTGTCGAAGAGGTACAACCCTGCTGGTCCCAGGTTTTGGTGTGATGCAATCGCCGGTGGGACCCTGTTAGTTCCACAAGTCTCCAAGTTGGTTTAAAATGAGCGAAACTATCTTTCTCAGGTGGGGAAAGGAAAACTTTTTCCCTGTACACTTCTTCGGAAGGGCAATGCCTGCCTGGACCTGAAGGTCTCGGAGAACAGTAGAAGAAAACAATGTGTGTCATTAGGTATTTAAACTATGTTTACTCGGTATCACTCCAGAAGCGTGTTGGACTTTGTACGGAAACGTTCACTGTAGTAGTTCAATCGTGATCTTCTGTGAAACAATAGTTGTAACGAAGGAATAAGAAGGAAAATGTCTCCTCTTTCAGTAAGTTAATTTTTTTTTTGTTTGAAATTTTGACCGGTACCATAGATTTTTTTTCAAAATTTCAAGTATTTCGTGTTTGTATTTTACTTTTGAAAAATCTACCATAATAAAAAACTAAGGGAAATACTATTTTTCGGAAGTGAACGGGGTTTAACCGGGTCGACAGGTGATCTTCTCTCCCGAGCGAAACAAGTTCGTGCAAAATTTTCAAAATTCGAAAACTTTCGGGGCGGTAAAGTGCCGAAATAAAATTCGCAGTGTAAAAACTCGAGTTTAAGTCAGTAACTTAAATAAATTTTTGGTCTGATTGTGAATGGATGCGAATTCGGGACTGTTTTATTCTTCGGAATAATTTTCTGAAGTTTTTCTCAAGACTGTGCAGTTTTAAGGTGTCTGTTCTTTTTTTTTTTTTTTTTTTTGGTTGACTCCGAGCTCTGCTTTTCCACACACTTCGTACATTTATAATTGAATTTTAAGGTCAAGTCAATTTATTTGAGCTTTTTTGTGACAACCCGCCCCCGAAGCTTTTACCAAATTCATCCCTCTGAGTGTCTCTTTTTCTCTGTTTCTCTTCTGCCTGTTGCATATTGCTCTGACGCCCCGCTGTGAAAATTTTTGTCAGGGATATTGCTGTAATTTTTTACGGGGTTGACAGCGAAAGGAAAACGGATTTCACCTGAATTCAAACGTTAATTGGACGTGATGTTCTTTCGTTGTTAAATTTCAAAAGAGACTTCAATTTCGGTAGGAATCGTTTGCTCTGACTCTAGCAAATATTCAATCCGTCGGGAACGGGCAAATTCGGTCGAAATCTCCGGTCGATGGAGAAATTTCTCGTTGGATGTTTTTCAACCTTTTCGAAAAACTTATTCCCGAGAAGTTTCTTGTTGAATATCCTGAACCGCCGCAAAAATGTATTGAGTGAAATTTCCTTTTCCCAGGCAAAAATTTTTTATCCGAACCGAACCCGGAGAGAAAATTTATAGGAGGAGACTTGGCAAGGAGTTTCCCTCGTTCACTCCGTTGCCTTTTAATTTTGGCCACCTCATGTGGAGTTGAATTTTAATTTTTTTGTTTGCTAAAAGTTCCACTTGCTCGCTCGCTCGAGCTTTTCATCAGAATTTCATCCGGACTTGAAATGCCACTTTTGATTAATTCTAAAAATTTTAAATATCTCCCACTGAAATTCGATTGACTAGAAGAAACCGAAAATATAAAATTTGGTACTCTCGCTGTTTTAATGGGAACTTTTTCCCATTAAAGAAAAAAATGTTTTCTTTTAATTATCCGGTCTAATTTAATCGCGGACACATGCCAAGGCGTAAGATGGAGTGAAATTTATGTTCTTATGTTGGTACATAAATATGCAGTTGTCATTTCGTCAGTCAGTCGTGGATGTTGACATTCAGAGATTTATGTCCGGTCTATTGAAACGTATCCATTTGTCAAAATCGTTGTTTGTTTACGTGATAGTGTTAATAATGTGACTCTTTCTTATTCGTTTTAGGTTTTTGTAACTTTAATGATGGTCACACTGTGCTGGTGTGCACCCGCTGAAAAAAGTGCCAAATCTGCTGATGCTGAGGCTGATCCTCTTGAAACAGCTGAATCGAGCTGGCTGGGATCCAGCTTTGGGGGTGGCTACGGTAGCTTCGGAGGATTAGGTGGCCTTGGTAACTCTTTTGGAAAAGGATTCGGACACAGTGGATACGGCGGTTACGGAGGTTACGGAGGATTTGGAGGCTACGGCGGACACGGTGGCTTCGGCGGACACGGAGGCTATGGTGGCTACTACCCAAGTTTCGGAAAAGGATACGGAGGATACGGTCTGAGTGGCTATGGAGGCTACGGAGGCTATGGAAGGGGATACGGTGGCTACGGAGGCGGTTACGGAGGCCACGGATTCGGAGGCTACGGAGGGTAATGAGACGTGAACTCTGATATCGGTACACGTTCGATAGACATAAAACTAACTATTGCTTTCATTTTTCTTTTCAGTTATGGCAGAGGTTACGGAGGTTACGGAGGACACAAAGGATTTGGATTTTGGTGAGACATCAGTGGAGTACCCGCACACGAGAATTGAAAAAAGATACTGTCTCAAAAAACAGCTTTTATTTATCTGATGCAACGTGTGAAAAGACTAAAAGTTTTATATATTTCTTGTAGAATAAGATTTTGTAAGGTTACCTGAAAATTTTTTTTACCAATAAATGTCTCTTAAAAATTATTCTTTTAATTTTTTGAATTATTTACTTAAATTTAAGTTGCCTGTATTTTAAGTACACGATATCTGAAAATTGGAAAGCTTGAGATTATGGAACCCATAACTACTGACTATATCAATTAAAATTTTGTTGCGATTTAAAAAATATGTTGCAGAAAAACTTAAAATGTTCAGGTAACTCTTTGATAACGCGTGCATAAGTAAAATTGTCATGGCAGTAAGTTTTGCGTTGATTACTTCAATAGTTGTGAACGTTTTAGTTTATTTTTATTTTTGCATTTTATTTTACACAGCTTGTCATTGTTTTCTTCAGTTTATTTTTTTCGGGAATACACGCCTATTATACTCACTGTTTTAAGGTTTGAAAGTATACACTTCGACAAATTTATATTTCGAGAATAAATTTTCTGTCTTGTGTGAAGATTAAGAACATCGCAATAATGGCAATCGGATTTTACGAGATGAGTTACACTTCTGTTTCGATTCGTATGTAATGAAATGGAGATTTTAATGAACTTCAATTTCGGCATCACGGCTCAGTGGTCCACAAGCGATCAATACTCAATTTTCACTCATCATTTGAACGGTGTTTTACTCTATCTAAAAATTGAAAAACTTGTATCGTATGCTGTTGCACGAAAGGGTTGTCTAGTAATATGATAAAAAGGGTATTGATCTCTTTTCATTGTTACAAACAAATCCGACCCATGTGTTTCTGCTAGAGCTACGAACAAACAGGTGACTATTCTTATTGTACAACACAGCCGAATGTAAAAAGTCGTGATTTAAACAGTTTTTGCTATGTTTCATGTGTTTAGACTGACGAAATGACCGGAAGCTTCGCAAATTGCCTAGTCTTAGAATTGCAGGAAAAATTACCAAAATTCGATTAAAAGGTGGACGTTCAAAAATGCAAAATTGCACTGCTATGATCCGTCTAAGAATCATAGAAAATAAATTATGTATTATAATCCGGCATTACGCCTAAAATACATATAAAATGGAAATGCAAATAATCGCCTTTGAGAATACGCATACATGTATATATTTATATATATATATATTTACATTTTGTGACGTATTTTCCTAGCCCTCATAACCACAATATCTCAAAATTTTACAATTTTTCAATAATCAGAACATAGAATTTAATAATAAATAATAGCTTACACATTAGAAATTTAGTAAAATCGAATCTTACAATTAGATATCGAAATTTTACTTATTTTTAATCGAATTATTGGGTAGTTAGGGTTTTTACCTAGTGAAATCAAGTCAAAGAACAATTTAACGGTGTTGTTTTATTACTTAATTTTCGTAATTCACCTTCGCTTCTCTCCCTTTTGCATGTGTTCACTTCTCGTATTATTGTTCTTGAATTCGCTTGGTAGACTCTCTCTGAAATAAATAGTATAATTTCAATCCGTGAGAAATTTATGGGAATATTGCGTTAAAATTTCAAAGGCGTGAAGTTCGAATGATGCCCAAATACGACACACACAACGATAAGTAGAACACCGACATCATCATTAAATTTTATTCCGGCACAAAACTTGCAATTGTTTACTCCTATTAATAACGAGGAATAGTAATATAATCGTAATAATAAATACGAATTATTGATAAATTCGCGACATGACAAGAACATTTAAAAAATATTTAAGACGTTAGAGTTGTGTGCGAAGTAAAACAACTCAATCAATCTTCCTTTGAGTATTCCCCAACGATCGTGCTCGACATGCTACGAACTACCAATTTACTACAAATTTTCGAAAAAAACCATACGAGACTACAAATGCGTGACTACAAATATATATACACCAATAAATACGACGTAATATATTATTAACTCTTCGGCTGTCAACTCGTTTTACCATTCGTGAAAAATAATAAGGCCGTTAATTGGAACTAACCGAAACTGAAAATCAACCCTGATTAATTACCGTCTTAACCGGACAAGAATTAATAAGAGTACATAACGATAATAAATGGTCTCGTACTTTTTCTTTCAGCGACTTCTTCAAACAACAGCCACAGCGTCACGGTGAGGCTGACACCGGCCAAAACGACGGCCATGAGAAGTTCCACGACAATTTCGAGAAGTGCCGCATACATAGTGATCATCTTGTGATTAATAATTTTCGAGATGTATTTCTCGTACGGGAACGACACCACGTAGTGCTGCATTTTGGGAACGTTCGCCATGAAGTAGGCGAACGTAACGGAGGAGCAAAGGAAAGCGGTGAAGACGGGACGGTAAATAACGCAGGAAGCTATCAGGCTCATGACATCGTGGCAGAATGCACAAGGCAAAGTCAAAACCTACAAAAAAATAATATCGGTATGTAGCGTAGGGTACCGGTGGTTAGCAAAGAACCACGCGAACGATACATAACACCACATAAAGTACACAATTTATTTATTTTATGTACATGTAACTCACACAGTCGCTCGGTTGGATTTCAGCTTTCTTCGCCATGGTTGCGTATGTGCCAAAAATCACTCTTCAAATTTTGGGTTCGAATCGGTGGGTATCGTCCGTGAGTGTGAAGTACCAAAGAGGTCCTCCTTTAAAATTTATCGCTGAATTTTGTTTACAAACATCACTGTTCGAAAAATCCATTTTTGCTCAAAAAAAATAAATAAACATGAAATGTTTTCCGAACCAGGGAAATGCGACCATGTTAGTTGGCAATAATTTTTCGCAAATTTTCAAATGTGTTTTTACGGTCCTTTAAATCTCAATCTGCAAGCGTGTGATCAGTGAAATGAATATTTTCCCATCCTGTCTTTCGTTTCCTATTGTGACGATTTCCCTTTTTCGAACAAAATATATAGAATATTGATATTTTTCAGAGTCGGTCGCTCGGGTCTCGGTTTTTCTAGTCTCAACTGCAAAATCACTCCTTCCGTACGGACGCACATGAGGCACCCTGTTCGTAGGGAAATATTCGAAGAAGTTGAAAGTTGTCTATGCGGGTCTTCATTTTGCAAACATTGCTTGCGGCCGTAGCTGGAACTTCATTAATAGGATGACTGAACTCGGCTTTTAGATGTATCATTGGCTCTAGAGTGTTTAACTTCAAATTAATAAAATAAATAAAACGGCGCAATGAGATGCAGGGATCGGGTGAGGAGAGAAGTTGTGTTTTTGTATTCTATGCGGGATGCTTTTCACTCTCGAATTGATTTCTCCAACACGCTCGAAGTTCGTATGTGGTAACGCTTTCCATTTGTCTTCCGCCATCTTGAAATTAAGCAAAATGGCAAGTTCGTTCGAATGGTGTTACTATGATTTCTTGTTCTCTCACGCGTCGAACCGATAAATTTTGGGAACGTTGAAGTGTTGACGAGAAACGATGTCGAGTTTCTGTCATGTAAAACTTCATTAGAATAATTTCCCGCGAGTAACTCACCTTGCCGAAAATTGTAAGCGTTACCTTGACTTGAGGTCGACCGAGAGACATGTAGAATTTTTCATTGATCTTGCTCTTGGACAAAGAATGAAACCTTGTCCTAGAAGAAGGCCATGGGCATTCCGGTGTCCGGAGTCTTTTGCGTGCTTCGATTCGGTTTTACCCGGCACTTGTCTTCCTTCCTGCGTGAGAGACAGTGTTAGGAGAGGAAAGGCTCTTTTCCCGTTGCCACGTTAGGCTGTGACTAAACTTTTTGAAACTTTTCTAATTAAGTTTTTTAGTACTCTACTTAGACATAGTCTTAATTAATATTTTTCTGGGGAGATGGTCTCAAGTTGCGACCATGCTGCTCCACTCTTGATATTTCTTTCTCCTAAAGTACACTTCCTTCCTTCTGACTATTTCAACTTTTTTAATATTTTGTTTGCCCTGATTACACACTTACATTAATAAGCCTACGTATTAACCTATTTTTATAATTTGAACTTGTTTTTTTTTATTTTGTGTATAGTAAACTCAATTTTTATTTCGCGCTGCATAAGGTTTTTTAATATAATATAATTAACATAAATTATAATATTAATATAAAGTTAATAAAATCTAAGTTCCACCTCTCTAAGTTAGAATTTAACGATTGATCTACCTTTTTGTAGAGTATAAACTTATACTTATATAAGTAGTTATAAACAAATTACTAAACACTACCCGGACATAAAATTACGTTATAATAAAATCCGTTGTAACAAATAACATCAATAATATGATATCGAACGACATTTAACGGTTATGAAATAGTGTAAAGTGATAGTTTGTTTGTTTGGTCGCCTAACATTGCTTAGAGCAATTAGCATCTAATACCTAGAATAGATTGGAATGTTGACTGCTCATAGATGTGGAACAGTTCGACACTTGCTGTTGACAATCTCGCTGTTGTTTTTGTTTTCACAATTCTCGTAATTTGAGTTAAGGTAGGGGAGTTAAGGTTTTGTCGAGCGAGCAATGAAATCCTGAAAAATTAAAATAGAAAAATTAAAAAATGAGCGTCACATCAATGAGTTGCGATACGATCGAGGAGTTAAGAAAACGATCAAATGAATTACACGTAAGCAGAGTGGTGTGAAATTAAATTTAAATACAAATACGCGGAAATAATTTTATGTCTCGTGAACTTCCCTTTGGGATGTCCACGGGATTAGAACATTAATTAACGAAGGTGCAAAATATACTTCCACTGATTTAACATCTAATTTTCATATTTTAATTTCTGTCAGTCAACTACCTGACAACCGACATTTTGGCAAGCTTTCTCAACATGATTTTTGCTTAGCTTAAACAGTCAAGGGAACAGTTGACTTAAGTCTCTGTACATATTCCTGATAGCGTGTTATCAATGGTAGTGCATCCAATTCGAGTATGGACTTATGACTTTAATTTTTATTTACTTTATTTTTCAGTAGTTCTGCACTTCAGGCTCTTTGAACTCCTCCGAGTTTCACGCACCAGCACCATGTTTTTGTGGTTGACGACACGGTTGTCTGACATCCGACTGATCTACACAGGTCTAGTAAAGTATTTTTCATTTTTATAATTTCTATTGATACTTTATTGACGAGAAAGTTTCTTATTTTTTATATAAAGTGAGTAATTGTACCCTGTCGACCACACAGTACATGATATTGTAATATTTGTATTTTACCACTTGGATACTTTAATAATTTCAGTGTCTTTTATATATTCCATCGATCCGTATTTTTATTTCGTAATAATACTGATACATTAAACCAGGAGGGCACATGAGCGTACAGTATACCTGGTATATTAATAGCGGGCTAATTTAATAAGTCTTACTTATTGGAGCTCTTTGTAACGCATAAAATCCCTGAGCTATTTTTCCCCCCAAAAGTGTAAAATTTTCTCTTCTCCTAGGTCTCATCATCATCAATCATCCGTAAAGCCTTTCTCCTTGCATCGTCAACTTTAAAACTTAAATCAAAATACGTTAAAATATTACTTCCGTAGCAGAGCTCATATATTTTTATAAAACTTCCACATTTGTCAGAAGGATTACTACCGAGTTTTCGTATTTTTTTTTACGTTTTTAAGGATTTTATAAGTTTTTATGTATCATGCAGTGCTGTCGGGTCGTGCAGAGTTGAGCAAGTCCAACTCGGCGAGATTCGAACTTTGTTTTTTTTTCAGCCATCGTCTAGGCATCTCAAGGGTAGACGAGTTAACGGAACTGCCATCCCGTGCCTTGGGAGTGGAGACGCAAAACCGAAGAAAATGGCGAAGTGTCGGCTGCTAGAGTTTCAACGTTATCGGACTCATGCGCATTGTAAGTCAAGCGCCGAGGATCCTCGCCATTTGGTTCAGTGCCAATGGGACTCACGGGGGATGTCAGAGATCTTTCTCTTGTTCGTGATCATTCCACGCAGCGAATGTCGTTCGGTTTCTTGCTGAATTTTACTGGTTTGCTGACGCGTGTTCCGATTTACGTGGAAATATGAGTGCCACATCCGGGGACAGCATTCAGGTGTCCGTTCCTGTTCTCTCGAGCGTGCAAACGATCGCGTCGCCGATCTCGTTGAAAGATCACGCGTCCCAGGAGGCATTCGTACCTCAGGTGAGTTGACAGATTGTTCCATACGCTGTTACACATATTGTAAAATATCTTTATGTCAGTAAGGACACTGCCAGACGAGAAGACATTCGACTTTTTCTCTCGTTCTGTCTCTCTCTCTCTCCCTCACACTTGTTATTCTAACCAAAATTCATTTCCCGTTAATGAAAGTTTATTTCATGAATGAAACGTGTTCTTGACAAATGTGATACCATGTGATCGGAGGAGATAATATACTTGATTTCAAGTTTTATTTGTTCCGGGGAGTATAATGTGTCGTCAGATGACAGAAAATTAATCGGAAACACAACAGCAGTTAATGAAATCGAAAAACGTGTCGATGAGAAGGAGCACGTTCTGAAAATACACTCGGAAAGTTGAGCGTTTTAAATTCCGGACGTGTCATTTCGGCATTAAATTCGGAATTCTTTTATTTTCTTTAGAATTGCTAAATCGGCCATTTCTCGGCTCAATTTTTGATTTTTCAACGTGTAAACACAAATAACTTAGACATTAGACGTATTGGAAAAAAGATTTATGCGGTAATTTAATAGAATATTTACCGGTTTTAGTAAGGGTGACTAAAAAGTAATGAAATTTAAGGTCCAGCCCCGAGCAAATATCCGTTTAATATTTTAAAACTATTTTTGGGTCGTGATTTGAATAAGTCAACCGGACGAATTAATTGTAGAAACAAAAGCTTTCAACAAACCCCCAGACAAGCTGATTAGGAGAAGAGCAAGAACTGTGAAAATTATAAAAGAAAAGAAGAAAAGTTTAAGTTGCTTTTCACTGATTCGGAATTAAATAACCAAATAACAAATAAACATAACTTATAATTTATTATCAGCATTTCGCAGTGGGTAAATAAACAAATTTAATTTAATTTTCTCCAACTACACTTATCATTAACGCGACACGAATGCGATTGAAGCATTCCAACAAACCGTTTAAAAAACTATCGTTGTGTTCGACTATAAAAAAAACATTGTTTTTTAATACTCTTAGAAACTAAAAATGAGAATATTGACGAAATCGATTGGTCAATAATCAAAGTTAATAGTTCGGAGAAGCCGAAATGCCTTGAAATAGAATTCTTGTAAAGTAAAAAAAAAAAAAGTTTCAGTTCATCAACATCATCCGCTCTATCACACTGATAGGCCTCCTACGTGACTGCACATACAACACACACGTTCAATTGAACTGTTTTGTCAATTAAATGGAACGTTTTACATTGAGAGAAAATCAGGAGGTAACTCGACAGGTACCGGATCGGGAGAGAAGCCATTTTCCCGATAAAAACAATTGTTGTTCTGATTGTTCCGCATGTAAACAACATAGCCGTTCGCACGGCTATAAAGTTCTAGTCTAGATAGTGTCACTATTTGTTTACTATCGGTAATAACGTGATGGAAGTCGTCGTTTTTCATTGGCTTTCCAAGTCACCGGAGCAGAGGACCGCCTATTAAACTATCTGCGATGACTATCACTATCAAAACTACTCGAAGGATCCGTCGTTGATCCGGTGACACCGAAATCGTGTGTCGGGACGAGAGGTTGTCACACACGTCACATGTGACCGAACCCAGTGCTGCAGTCTCGAGATCACAGCCAATAAAACTATCAGAACTATTTATTTTGTCTTCGACGGCACGACCGACTAGTTTCCTGTCGTTTCGGTTCGAGCCGTTATCGGTGGTATTATTTCTGTCGATCGCGTTCAAGTTCATCTGTTTCTTGGTCGATTAGACTTTTTAAGTCATCGATACGGTCACTGGTTCATTGGAAAGTACGAGAACTATTCATTTTTTTCACACATGGAAATGGAACGCGAGTGAGGCGTTTCCCGTTTCAACGTTTATTTACGGTTCTCCTATTTTTCTACGAGACGCATAGATGCACTTGTGGTCCGTTCCATTTCTCTTATCTTGAGTTCTGTGATGACAGAGGTAGGAACACAACAGAAATCGTTTACTGTTTTACGTACGTCGTTTTTTTTTAACTATTGTAAGTTGGAGTTTTTAGTTGGTTGAACGGAAGTTTTTCGGTACTTTAGAATTGGGTTGTAGTTTGTAGGTTTTAGCACAATCACACACGAGTCGAATTATTAAATTCTACGCCTTTCGTCGTCACGTTTCAGGCGTTCTATTTCGTATAGTTCAATCTTCCTCTGCGGGAATCCTCCGTCCTTCACCTACAAACACAGACAATTTTATTTTGTAACATAAAAGGAGTACTTGATTTTCAGTTTTGGAAATGGTAGATTTTCTTTTAAAAGACTACCAGATCCCTTGACTGAGCTAACAGAACGCTACTGTGAGGCGACAAATAGTGACGTCACAAGTGAACCAAATTTACATTTAAGGAACGTATCAGGTACCCACAGACCAAATCTTACCTTTTCTACTTGTCCTTTGATTCGCGAAGTATGAATATTTTATATGTCGTATATATTTTAAATCGCAATCTGTGCTAAAGGACAAAATATAGAAGAAGTTAATTTCTAATAGATATTCATAATTTAGTATGTATACATAATGTATATCTTTCTTTTAGAGTCTTTGTTGTTCTTCGAAAAGACTCTTAAATTTATAACAAGGAAAAAAGAAAGCGTCTGACACCTTGTGGTTTTCATCTTTTCGTTTCTTCCTCAGGAACTAGAAACAAGAGTCTACAAGAAGAGATGGCTCATTCTGGCCATTTTCGTACTCTACTCGACGTCAAACGCTTTGCAGTGGATACAGTATTCTATTATAACGAACATAATAGCAAAGTACTACGACGTCTCGGCGAACTGGGTGAACTGGACATCTTTGATTTATATGGTCACGTACATTCCTCTTATTTTTCCAGCTTCTTGGGCACTTGACAAATGGGTAAGCGGGAGTACGATGTTAACTTTTCGTCTTAATGCTTCTCGTTTTGCTAACCAGAATTTGACTCGGGCGAAGGGGATGTTAGAAGTCGATCGGGGGCAGTTGTCCCGAAACGTGGTAACATACTGTAAATTCCATGTATCATTAAGTACGATAACTTTTAACGTTCATGTCGTACACAATTTTAGTGTATAGCCCGTAGACTAATGGAATGTCTCCGGCAACTGTTTTCTACTTGTCGCAGATTTCTCCTACACTGTACATCGTACCCGGCATTGTATAGGATCTGGGTGTAACTCGTTTACCAGCTATCCACAGAAATTTTCTGCATCCTTCCAACTTGTCTGTCTTCTTCTAAAACCCCCTCCTCCTGCCCCCCGCGTTAAGTCATAGGAATTAATCTCCGTTAAGATATAAATCATAAAACGAGCTGATTATTAATTTAAATATTTGCTTTGCCAACTATTTTTCCTTTAATAAATTTGAAGCGACACTTTTTAATATCAGCAAATTTAACGTGTGAACTTTAATCCTTGTCAAACGAAATTTTTGAGTCGTGTTGACACACCTAAAGCCTGGCTGTGCCCGTAATAATTATTATTTATTTATTTTTTTTATTTTATTGGACTTCGATTATTTCAAATAAAAGCACAAGATGCGTCTTTAAATAAATTTATTAAATCCCGGACGAGAGCAGAGCAGACACAAATGTAATTCGAGACGGAGTCCGGGGATATACCTGAAAACCTGGCAGTCAGGTACGTGACATTGGAAAAATGACACTGATCTTGACATTTTCCGATGTGAATTAACTTATGTTGTCGATTCTTGAATCCGCATGACCCCCCCCCCCCCCGGCCCGCCCATTCCCAGAAGAGCCCCAGGTGTCCCACAAATTCAGCCAAAAGATAAGACACACGAAAGTTGCATTTTCTACACGAAGATACCTAAGCAAGGAGATTAAGAAATGGGATATCCTTGAGTGTTTTCCTTATCTACCGTTCTTTAGACTATCTGATTACTCCTTTGGAACTCAACTTATGGATTTCTATGTAGACTTATTGAACGGTTTTATTTCCTTGATGTGTTTCCGAAAACTAGAGAGGGTTGTCATAACCAGGGGAATTGTAGCAGTGAGCAAACGTGATTTTTATGAATTTGACGTGTACTGTTAATACTATATGTTTTTGTAGAGTCCTACGAATCGTAAATTTGAATTTTGTGGTGATTGGTGGTGGTCGATTTCATAACTTTTATATTTTTGACTCACCGTACAGTCCTTCTACCTTTCTCTCTCTCTCTCTCTCTCTCTCTCTCTCTTTTATTCTCTCCTCACTCAATTTCTTAGACTGACGTGATTTACAATTTGACTCGCTTCAATACGACGGTGCGACACAAAATGGCGGTAAAATTCAACATTTTCTTATTAAACCTTTTGTGTGTTTTCACGAAAGCTGGAAAAGTCTGGTACGGTTGCAATCTCCTTTATTCTTCATTATTTTGACACCATCCAACTTTCTCGAAGTAGTTTTTCCATTCGTTCAATTTGGGAATGGGGAAATTGAGTTTCTTCAGGGACACTTCTGTTACCGGTGTGTTTGTTCGTAACTTCCACGTGTCCCGTTGAAACGATTAAGCAAATTTGCTAACATCCACAACATTTGCGCAGTTGCTCTGGCGTTGCTTGTTTTAGCATACCTTGAATTTCCGAGTGTCAGAGGTGGAGGAACGCATCCCCCCCCTCCTCACATGAATGGACTTGACTCGGATCGAAAGGATGCAATTTAATTCGGACACTTTATTAAATCAATCCAATGACTGACTTCCCGCCATTACCACTATTTGTCATCTTCGAACGGTTTAACCGGTTAACCGACCGCATTATCTAATTTACGTACGCTTTCTTTTAGAGTTTGGTTTAGAGTTTCTCTTTAATTTCAGGGTTTGAGAACGGCTTGCATAATCGGAGGAGCTGGCACTTGTCTCGGAGCCTGGATAAAAGTGGCATCCGTCGACCCGAGCAGGTTCCACATCACCTTCATAGGACAAACCGTGGTTGCTTGCTCTCAGGTGTTCGTCCTGAGCGTACCTGCTCGTTTGGCCGCCGTGTGGTTTGGTGCTGACCAGGTGTCGAGTGCATGTTCCATCGGAGTCTTTGGAAATCAGGTTCAATATAAATTTATAGTAGTAGTAGTCGTAGTCTCGCAGCGACCCCGTCAGAACATGATTTAAATCTCTGTCCAGTTAGTTACTGTCGCGCCTGTCGGAAGTTTCTCTGGTACTTTCCAAAGGAATTACTGTTTTATTTCTATTTGTTCTTACAATGGGCATTGAGCTGGCCAGACCGTGGTCACCGCCGACTTGATTTCCCTGGCCACCCAAAAATTTCCTTTACGACTAGCGAAAGAAAAGGCCAAATTCCCCGTACCCGTTCCATAAATTTGAGGTCAACGCCAACTATTCTTCTCGACTTGCTTTTAGTTTGTTGTTATTTTTACTTGGTCAGAGCATTTTCTTACGGTTTTCCCAGCTCCGTAGCAAACCAGATTTTACAAGTTCTCTTGGAGAACCTTTTTCCACCCTTTAAAACCTGACGGGGAACTCAAATTTATGTATTCGCATTCACAGACTCGAATTATTCAGTGGAAATTCGATGTTTGCTCTCTCCTTTTTTTAAAATTTCCATAAAACAAACACGCAAAAAAGAATTTCAAACAAAGTAAGAATGAAAGAACGTTGGGTCGGGTCGAACGTGGAAAACCTGAAAAAGGTCAGTTCCGAATGTTCCGAACAAGAGAATATGAAAAATTAATGGTTTTAAATCGAAAGACAAGGGGATGAAGAGACGGTCAAATTGCTTTCACACGACAGCCGCCCAGTGTTTATGTGTTGAACTTCATCTCACCTACGTCTAGTTCTATTACTTTCATTTATTTTCTCACAGGATCTCAAACATTAAAGTTTTACACGTCCCCTCGAATCTCTCTCAAAAGCCAAGTCAAGTGAGTCAGTAGCCTCTCCCGTGTCCCTAAAGAACCTTTCTTTTAACTGAACATTTATTAATATTGTCGAGTACATAAAACTGACAGTACTCGGGGGTCCCGATAATTAATATTTTATTAAATGTAACGGCTCGTCATCGCAAACTCGATGCTCGCCGATTTTATGTTTCTTTTTTTACGACACCTCTCGCACAGCCGTTGTGTTATTGCATTCGTGGAACTTGATATTTTCAAAAACAGAAATTAAACGGGGTCGTAATTGTTTAATTTACTTTTAATTGCAGTTTGCAACTCTTAATAAAATCTTCTTTATGAAAAATTACTCGCGGGATATTTAAAGGTACCGACTCCGATTAGTATCGATGGAAACAGTTCGTGTATAGGTAAATAATTGCGAGGTTTTCCGGGTCTGAGTTAACAGACCTCAGCCACTGCTGTTTGTCTAGTTTGACTGTGTTGTCTATTGTCGAACAGGCTAATTTTTTTTATTTATTTATTAACGTGTAAGTATTGCGGAGTTTGTTCTAGAACAATAAGTTGGGGTACGGATAAAAAACTAAAGACAAATTTAAAAGAGCAAAAAATTCAGAAATGAAATAAGTTTACTTTTGAAAAAGAATTTAAATGCAAATATTTAAAATAATAACACATAGGTTGTGTATTAATAAGTGAAACGAAATAGGAATTAGTAAACAACAAATATGAAAAAGTGACGAATAAAAAAATGTAGAAAGTAGAGGAAAAGTATGAAAGGTAAAGAGGAGTTGTAATGAAATGTTACATCCCGCACAACGTGCATTGTTCGTTATGTTTTATGTTATGTTTTGTTTTGTTATGTCCGTGAATGTTTTGTTTATTAATTTTTTATTTGAATGAATTCTTATTTTAAATTAAGTAGAGATTCCGGCCGGCCATGAGTCTTGCGTCAATATGTCCATGAGGAGACAAATCGACATGATTTTTGGTGTTCCCCACACAAGAGAAGGAGAATTAATTTGTTTGTTATTCTATTTTTTATGTATTTTATTTTATTGATTTGTTATTATTATTGTTATTTCAGCTGGGTGTCGCCGTCGGATTTTTATTTCCACCTATGATAGTTCGAAACCACGACGACCTCAACCTCATTTCTAGAGATTTGAGATTTATGTTCTATTCTGTCGCCGTGTTCACCAGTTTCGTATTCATCGCCATTGTCACCGGTAAGACGGATACTTTTTCTTAAATTGTCGCAGGGTCGAAGCAGAAGGAATGAACTTGTTTAAAGCTCCGACAGCCGTGCTGTCAGGGTGGCTGAGTGCCTGTGTGTCTGACGTGTGCCTCACACCCTCACTCATGTGGGATACTTTAAAATTTAAATCACTCTTCAATTTCTGATGGATTGATTGATTTCGAGAGTAGATCATTGGTGGTAGACGTGACTTAAGAATTCGAGCACGAGACCCATTAGTATTCCACACAGGCGCTGAGCCTCTATTTTTTTTTCTAGAAAAGGAACTTAATACGTTTCTTGTAGAGTTTAAAGAATGTATGGTCCAACAGCGAGAAGAAAATGGAATTTTAATCATTTCTCTTGAAACGAATTGGATTTTACTGCGTGACTAACGCCTAAGCACAACGCGACTTTAAGTTTTTTGTAAAAATCCAATCTCCCCCATGTATCTATGTAGAGTACTATTTACGTAGTACTTTTTTTATGGTTACCCGTTTCTGCTCGCCTTATAGATGTTTTTCTATTTTACAGTTTTCAAGTCGGCTCCTCCGGTTCCACCCAGCAGGGCTCAGATTGCCCAAAAAGAAAACGAAAAATCATTTTCTCATTCTATGAAGAAGCTCCTATTAAACCGAGGTTACATACTTTTATTAATTTCCTATGGGATTATGGTTGGCGTTTTCTACGCCATTTCAACTCTGCTCAATCAAGTCATACTCGATCATTTCCCGGCAAGTAAAACAAAAAACCAGCTTTACTAGTAACTTATTGTGTCGACTCTTTTTTTTTATTTATGTTTTATATTTAAAATGTTTGTTTCATATTTTCGTCACGTGTAAGTAAAACTTTCTCCGTGAGTATTCTGCGTGATACTATATATATATACATAGCTATATACATATACTATGATATATATACATAGGTGTACTCTCCCTCGTCAGTGGATTGTACGATCGAACAGTTGTTAGCGAGTATTAACTTAAACATACATAATGGAACACACATACATACGTGCAAAAATTACACAACTCTGGCCTAATAATATACATAGAACAGCAGTGTATTTACTGATTTATAAAACTTTGATTTTATTTAATGGTTTAGGCTCTCGGACTTTTTATTATATGAACTATAAAAAGAACATTTTTTATATAAATAACTTGAAAGCTGTTTAATTATGTAAATAGAGTTTTTTAAGCGCATGCACACACTCACGTGTACACGTGCACGCTTAGTTACGCACAAGGCACATTTATTTTTACTTTTATTTTTATTGTTTTTTTTCTTTAATTCTTGGTTCTGCACCTGTGATCTTTTGGTTGTGGGCGACGAATTTAGGGAAAAGAAGAAGATGCCGGACGAATCGGTCTGACGATTGTCGTCGCCGGAATGTTGGGTTCTGTTATATGCGGAATTGCCCTTGATAAAACGCATAGATTTAAGTGAGTACCCTCAACATGTGTACAGTGTCTCGTGAACTAGATAAAGCGAATTGGTTTCCTGTGCGGTCCACCATCCCGTGTATCCGAACTCGCCGTAGAGATCCGTAGGATTAATGATCTGATCCTCAGCTTTTGAGCTTCTAGACTAAACCGCTCATTACAAACTGAACTCACCTGGCTTAGAAGTAACGGCACATTCGTTTGAACTCAGCATGTCACCTCTGTCCAAGTACTGTTCCCTCTCTCTCTCTCTCTCTTTTGTTTCATAACTATAAGGAAAACTAATATTCAGAAATATTTGAGTCTACATAATTAATTATCTATTATCCACTTGGAACCATGTAAGTCTAGTACTTTGTTTTCTGCCTCCGTTTTTTGCTTCTATTTAAGAACTTCAGAACTTGTTTCATTAATGCATTGCTTCATAATTTCAGTTGTAAACTAACAGGTTGATATGTAGAGAGTAGTAAGATAATAATAGAAAGTAGTAAAACCTATTTATGAATAAGAAATTAATAAAAATTATGTCTTACAGGCACATTACCCTAATTCTCTACGTCCTTGCTCTGTTGAGTTTAGTGGTGTACATGTTCACCCTTGATGTGGGTTACATTTCCGTCGTGTATTTCTCAAGCGGATTGCTCGGGTGAGTAATAATTTTATGCATACTCATTTGTCAACAGAATGGTAGCATCACATGAGTACCACTTCTTCCTCCGACAGGTTTTTCATGACCGGCTACCTTCCTGTTGGATTTGAATTTGCCGCCGAGCTGACGTATCCTGAGCCCGAGGGAACTTCGGCAGGTTTACTAAACGCTTCTTCTCAGGTGAGTTAAAATTGTGAGGTTAATACATAACAGATTTATGTTAGTAAACCGATCAGATAGCGTAAATATATAATGACATGACCCAATACAAACAGTATGCAAAACATTCATTCATTTGAACTTAATTTAAAGTTAATACCGTTAATTGATATTACTGTGATTTAAACTTTATGGTACTATTCATTGATTCCACATTGTTTTTATATAATACATTTATTAAATTAGTAACAAATTTTTTAATTTACGAAAATTACGATTCATACAAGTACTAGTTATTGTGCATTATTGTGCTTAATCTAAGGATAGTTTAATATTATTTTTGAAAGAACTTGATATTAAACGATGCTACTACAATTATTTATGGGGAGTATATATATTTAAATACATGCGCATCACAGTAGGTAATAACAATGGAAAAGGTAGTTCAACAACCCTTACAAGTTTTCGTAGAATTCCGCGCAGAAATAAAGCACTTCAAAACAATTAAGTAATATTAATTACCCCTAACTAATTAACTTAAGTAGTATTAACACTTAAGCCTGTTATTAATGATTTTAATGTTCGTTGATTTGTTATGCTGTTATTTATTTTTTACAGATCTTCGGTATCATTTTTACAATTTTTTACGGATCTCTTTTCGAGAACTACGGAGATTTGGTCGCAAACGGAGCTCTCTGCGGCACCCTCATCCTAGGAACAATATTCACCCTGCTCATAAGGGAAGATCTTCGTAGGCAAAACACGCGGTCGAGGGTTGTGACCAATAGAAAAAGTTAAGGTAGTTAAGTTGTACGGACTTGCTGGTACGAGTCGGATTATTTTATTTTCTCATTTGCAGACGGGGAAAATTCCTACACCTGGCACTGCTCAACGTTATTTTGTTTTGTACCGTTTCCATTAATGAAAACATTATTTACTCATAAAATCTAATATTATTAATGAATTATATTTCGCCTCATATCGTTGTATCGCTTTAGTCGAGTTCTCGAGTTAGTTACCGGTTATTTTAATAAAATAAAACTGAGTCAAACTGAAGAACGTGACGACACACAGGTTCGACATATTTTCCTTTCATATCGTCATTTAGTACTGTTAGAATTGACTTCGAATTATCATTTTCCCTTCTATCAGATCGTACACATATTTATATATAGTTACAGTTGACAGGGGAATTGTACTTTCTAAGTCAAAGAAAATTTTTCTTACTGAAAAAACAGATTGATGTTAGTGAGGCAGCGCACGTATCCGTGCTGGAAATTTAATGAAAAGTCGGTTATAAGAAGAGAATATGATTGTTACTACTGTATTTTGTTATTTTAACTTTGTAGCCTTGAGTAAACATATTTGTTTTTACTGTGCATTTCATTTGTACTACAAAGTATTCCAGAGATTTTGTTACATAAAGATTTTCTTGAAAAATCTTAATAAAAGATTTAGTGCAATTCCTAATACACTCGAACATAACACACAGGCCCAGAAATTAGGGGAAGTAATTTAACGGTAAAGTAATATATTACGGTCATACTAGAAACATGTCTTTTATTATAAAGTTCCTTAAAAGGAAATTGAATTTTTGGTTTGTAAATTTTTACAGTGCCGATAAGTCTGTAGAATGAAAATTCCACAGTTGAGGTTAGAATGAATATTTGTAGGGATTGAAAATTATATTTTTCCAGTCTGAAGACTAATTTATAGAAGCATTCAAAACGGCAAGAATACTCCATTTTATATATACGAAACTATAATTCGTGAATCTTCTTTAATATAATAATCGTCAGAGAGTAGTACTTAGGGTCAGTACCTCTTAAAAATGTAGAGTGACTTTGGACTTATTAAAGAAGGGCACAGGTTTTTAATTAACTGAATTGAATTGAACGCTTTCATTTTCAAAACTTTGGATGTATTATTTTTATTTTCGTATCAGTAAAGTAACATATCTTCAGCTTTTCTATCACTGTTATGAAAGGGTTACTGTATGTTTCAGTCAATTAAAAATAGTAAGACTTGAAAGTTTCGTTTCAAATTAATATTTTTATGGGTTTTCATAAAACTTTTTATTTTATATTATCATGTATTGAATATTTAATTGATGGTTATATTTAAAATTGAATTGTTTGATTGCTTGGTGACTCGTCACCTACTACAATACTATCTGCCATGATCTAGCAACTGTTGTACGTGTGACCAAAACGCCAATCCGAAGATTCGATGAACACGAAAATAAATTTTCATGTAGTTACAATTCCCTAGACCCGAGTGAGTTTCAAGTTCGGGTTAATCCGTTGTATATTATTCGATCAATTGATACAAGAGAATCCTATTGAACTGAATAAGTCAAATGCGAGAAGAGGACACATCTATGTATGACAATAAATATCTTTCCTATTACATAAAACTTGACAATAAAGTAGAACGCGCTTAGAGGATCCAATGTCTACCATGTAAACTTCTAGACTTCTTAGTATATTTCCTATTGTCTATTATATTAATGCTACATATATATTTTTATTTATTCGTAACGTAGGGTACGCGAAGCTATCGTTTCATTCAGGTACACAACACGCAAGTTACATTTAATAATACTACACTTCTTGTTATTTATTTACTGTTTGTAATAGTCGTAGTGAACGGTGAGTTTAAAGTACAATATTTTTTTAAATGTTTTCAAAATTTTTGTTCAATATTTCATGCTGATTAATTAATAACCTATCTTATTCGTTTTGTGACGTTTAAAAGGTTGTGAAATGAATCGTTGACTTGTGATGTTAAGAGAATACCAAGATGTAATTGTGATGTAAAATTCGAAAATATAAATAAATATTTTTTAATAAAACATGACTTACTAATTCTCTACCATTTTATATTTATTGAATTAGAGGACGTCGTAAATTGCAACAGATCTGAAAAGTATATCAATATAGGGCACATTACATACTACATATTTGAGAAGACTAGAGCTTAAGTATTGAAGTTGCAAAGGCTTCATAAGAAACTAATGACCGATTCTAATCAATCGTTAGATAAGAAGCTGCTTTAGTGTGACCTGAAGTATTGAAATTTAAAAACAGTTGCTTGCACCGTTCTTGATTGTTTAAACACCTCTATATGAAATGTCGCAAACTACAAGCTTCGAATGCTTGTAAAAATCGAGCCATCTGGAGGATTTGGTGGAAAACTAGGAGAGAATTATCAAGCTCCTCCCCCAAAGTATCAGGATGAAAATAAAAACTACGCTGGCTTGAAACCTCCTAATATTTATCATCGCCTGATACAATATCCCAGAAAGACCTCTATTTCAAATACCCTAGGTGACTAGATGTCCCCAACTATTAAAACATTTAACATCCACCAGATGGCGTCGATTTTTACAAGCATTCGAAGCTTGGAGTTTGGATATTTGAAATAGAGCTCCTCCCCCTAATTTGTATCAGGTTGAAAATAAAAACTAGGCTGGCTTCAAGCCTCCGTAATTTTTATTTATCATCGCCTGATACAATATTGGGGAAAGACCTCTATGTGTAATTCACTAGGTGACTAGATGTCCCCAACTATTAAAACATTTAACATCCACCAGATGGCGTCGATTTTTACAAGCATTCGAAGCTTGTAGTTTGGGTATTTGAAATAGAGGTCTTTCTGGGATATTGTATCAGGCGATGATAAATATTAGGAGGTATGAAGCCAGCGTAGTTTTTATTTTCATCCTGATACTTTGGGGGAGGGGCTTGATAATTCTCTCCTAGATTCCCACCAAATCCACCAGATGGCATCGATTTTTACAAGCATTTGAAGCTTGTAGTTTGGATATTTCAGACAGAGGTCTTTCTGGGATATTGTATCAGGCAATTCATAAAAATCAAATGTCTGCTCCCTGAAAACCTGCTAATATTTCATATCATCTCCTAAAAAAATTAGGAGGGAAACAGGTATTTTCAAATATCCTGTAGTGTAGTGTACTCTGGTCGATAGTCTGAATTTCAGCAAGATTTGACCGTTTTGCTGGTTGAAACGGATATTATATTCGACAAATGTGTAACGTTGAATGATTTTGGGTGTCCAACTGTAAAGGAGTTGAAAGGAATGAGTTCTTTCTGAAATAAAATAGACTCTGAATTTATTTAATATATTCAAAAATTTATTATAATACCATATCTAAGGTTAACAAACTCGTTCACGTCATTTTTTTATACAGTAAGAACTATTTATTTACAATTACACTCTTTCAGTCTTATTCTTAAAAACATTAAAGAATATTACAATCTACTATTTGTATTCATAAAAATTTAAACTCTATCAACCTAACATGCATTACCATCGTCGCGTATTCATCATATATAAATTTCCATGTTACATTCGCACAATACGCAAGCGTTATTTTTTAGGGTTTCGCACTTGTGTTTCGTTTTGGTTCCTTTTCACGTGTCCTCTCTTGCCAATTCCGTAATCGATCAATATCACTGAGTTCGATGGTGAGTCAATATCGATTGTGCGTCCGGAGAAATACAAGGCGTCGGTCGGACACCAAAAGAATCGGTTATTGCATTTCATTTAGAATTAATAAATTTATAGTATTAGCTCTCTGATCTCAATCGGATCACTGGAAAAATAAAATTTGCATCGATGCGGTACGAATTACACAATTTTGGAAGTCATCCCGTGAAAACGTCATGCTTTCCCATGACCCATTGCAGTAGAACAGTTTAAAATTATTTCGACTCACACTATTTTGATGTTCGCCACAACTAAGTGTAACCGTTTAGTTAATAGTTTGAACGAAAAAATGAAGAGAAGTCCGCGAGGCCGTGTTGTTAACCAATTTTTTCAACTTAATTACAAACTAAATTCGAGAGATTCGCATTGGGAAAGGACAACTTCTCACTGGCAACGTAACAAAACGAAATCTTTCTCTTAAAGCACCTAAACAAACTAAATCAATGATTGAGACACATCAGTCAAACATGTATTTATGTACATATGTATTCAACTGAAACATCTCAGGCGGTTTCATTCACACGCAAGCTCGCCTAAGCAGGCACGCACGCATGCACGCACGCAGAGACACACACACACACACACACACAGACCCGCGCACAGACACACTCTACTTAAATTCATTTAAACATAGTTCTTACATAATTATTTATTTATTTTGTTCATTATTCCTTCATTAACTGTACTTTATTTATCTAATATTTAGTCATGTAGTTTAGCACTTTATTTTCTTCTTCCTAACACTCATTGTCATGGTGTGTTTACGTTTTAAATAACACGTTCCATTTAAATACAATGGTTAATAGTAGTTCTTCGTCGTCCTCTTGTTTTCTTCTATTTTTTTTTCATCGACTTCTAAAAATAGCCTTAATTTGAATGAATAAAAAACTTCAATCGCGAAACTAATTTTCTGTTTGCCCGTTCAATAAACTTAGTTTAGTAGTTTGGCGACTACTTACATCCCAGCACATTGGTTGCCAGATTATATAATACACAAGTATTTATACTAAATACTAATTATTTAACAAGTTTTGTTTACAGTACGGAATGTTCGATTATCGGGGGAGGGAGCGAAATCTCAAATAAAAAAGTGGAAGATCAGAGTGAAAGCGACATTAATTCACGGAGATCGATCGTCCTATGCAACTGATCGAGCTACACACCATGGCATCTATCGGATTACTCGTGAAAAAAAAACTGTTAAACGCTCTGAATGTTTCTACTTTTCTATACGTCTATTTATTTCGACGCAGCAGGTCACTTTTTGTGAATAAGAATGAGCACTTTAATCCAATTATATGGAAACTATTGAATCCTCTAAGAACATTTTAAATCTGGAAATCTTTGTTACGCACTACAAAAACACTGAATTTCTTGGTTTTTCTGCTAAATAGTTTTGATTTTTTTTTTAAATGTAAGTAAACTGTTGTTTTTTGCGATTTCTACGGTGATCAACAACTCCACGGTTGGATTGAAATTGAATAGTCTGAGAAAGGTGAGTCTTCCCACGCTTTAATTAATGTCACTTCGCCTGATCTAACAATACCATTAAGAAAAAATGAAAATAAAAATAATATAAAATCATAATAATTCGGAATTGTGACCAATCTCATCATGCGTTTCGGCCTTTTTCGATTCCTCCCGAAGTAAAACCAAAAAAAAGGCATACAAATGCCGAAAATGGCCAAGTTACACTTCTGAGAAAATAAAGGGAGATGAACAAAGATGGTGTGAGGCATTTTCAAAAAAAACTTTCGTGTACAGTGACCTCCATTTTTAAATGCCAGTTTTACAATCACAAATAAGCAAGAATGTCAGACGAAGAGAGAGAGAGAGAGAGAGAGAGAGAGAGAGAGAGAGAGTGGGTCTTTGTCTATTTAAAAGAAAAAAAAATCTTCACAACTGTTCAAATAGTTTGCAAACTGGTTTTGATGGGACGTTACAGGCAAGTACCGACAGTGACCAACAGGTCATCAGGTGCAAATTTCGAGCACACAAAGTCAAGTAAGCAACCTGTGATGAAAATTCTAGTAACTGAGGGACTAACGAGTTACATGCAGATATTTTTACGTTGCACGCAACTTCGGTACCTAACTAAAGTGGATTTTTATTTAGAAGTTACTTTACAGCCCATTCGATACTTCGTACCGCTGTTTGACTTACTAAAACAGTTTCAGCGTATCACAGATACCATCAGTCGTATTATTGAACCGAATTCTACACTTTTCGTCGGTAGCCTCGTCGGCCATTTATTTTTTCCACCCAAAACACTTGCAAACATTTTCAGACAGTTGTGAGATTTGACAATTCTCAATGTAAATAAAAAAAAAAGTAAAATTAAAAAAAACCCAGTAAATTGTCAATAGAAATAAAATGTGCAACAACACCCTTGCAGAACGAAGTCCAAGGCCTGTGTGCGGGTACCATCCCCTTCTGCTGGAGGGATGACACTCGCAGACCTGCTGCAGGGCTTCAGACGTCACCTTCCATTTAAACAACTCAAACTTTTACTCGTTGAAGAGAATGAAAACCGTCGGTACCGAACTAAAAACAAAACAACTGGCAAGACACTTCGATTGAGAAATATTTTAAATTGTCATTCTCTCGTGACCGTGTCAGGTGAACGCGAACAAAAACCAAATCAACTTCCGAGAGGAAAACAAAATCACGGTATAATAGTTTTTCTAGAAAACTTAAATCTATTTATTTCTCTATTATTCGTTTTGAGATCTTTCGTTAATTGATTTCCTGTCGCTTCGGTTGTTTTCTCCTCCTGTGAAAGAGTCCTCTTGCCTTTCCTCGTCGTCGTCCTCGTCCTCGTCCTCGTCGTCTTCTCTCTTCTTTCGGGAATATTCCACCGTTGACAATACGAAATGTTCTCCCTTCTCAAACTCTCCTCTCCTCCCTCTTTCTCTCACGCAATTTAAAATTTGTACTAATGCAATTTTGTCTTAGCCGAATTTCCTAGGGCACCGTGGATCAGTGCCAGGGAAGCTGCCAGTGGAGAATGTCGCTCCAGAACTAGTTCCAGGCTATGCTAGATGTACGTCTTCTTCACCTTTTGTATCGGCTTATTCTCCGCGGAGGAGTTTGCGTTTTTTCCATTGGCATTCTTCGGTGGCACATTCAAAACCAAATTGATGGCCTTGTTGTTGATGTGTTGGGACAAATCTGCATTCAAACCAGAATCGGTCAACCTGTAAAACACACAACCGAACGTACTATTAGTGCCAAACGAACCGAATTACAGTGAAAAATAACAGACTCAATAAAATCAAAAAAAAAGGGGGAGATTAATGCAAGGGTTAAACAGCGAACCAACTCCCCAAAGGGTGGTGAGAGTGTGCGAAAAGATGGGTAAAAAACCATCATAACACAAACAATAAGGGAAGTGTTAGCAGGTGACCAGCTAAGAGAAGGAAAACAGCAACGAGTTGACATTTGGGGACGTGTCCCGGGAACAAGTACTAACACACTACAACACTACACTAAAAAAAACAATAACAACAACAACAAATAAATCGACAACTTGTAATAGTTATTAATTGGCATACCTGCGAAGAACTAGCAATCAACTCGCAGTTAACTCCAAACGATCCCGAAGCATTCAAATAACAAAACACAAGCACAGGGTGAAACAAAATTCTCATTGTGATTTTTAAAATTCAATTAAATTGAGGAGTAATGCCCTGCACGCAGAACAACAGTGGAGTTTGTGGTTTGTGTAGTTTCGCGAATAAAAAAATATCCGTCGGACGACGGGGGACAAAAACTGAGAATTCAAATCCGATTAATCACTCCAGTACAGGAATGATCGATCTCATTAAACCGAGATCTTCGATTCGATCTGTGATCAAACGAGTTTCTTATCCGGTGCTTCTGACTTTTCACCGGACTTTAACAAACCGAACTCTACAGGGGGAAACTTGGACATTCGAACACGTTAAGAAAATCTCGGTAATGAAATCCGTCGTAATATTTTAATATTATAATTATGTACAGTTGACCTCACTCTCGACTTAATCCTTTCAGAAGTCGATTTAAAAGTCGTAAAACCGCCATTTTAATCCGATATTTCCTACGCTCTCACAGGAAGTTATGGTTTCGTTCGAGACAATCCTGCTGCTCCTAACGGTGTGGAATAAACCTCGTAGGGTGGTGGTTGTGGTGGTGGTGGGGGGAATAGGTGAGGATTTACGATACAAAATAGAATCTTACCTGTTTAGCTGATGTCTCTGGTTGTCCGGAAACCTGGGCATGTCCGTGTAGTCGTCCGACCGACACCGACGCGAAAACAGAAAACCTCCGATGAATCCTACGACTAGAGCAGCCAAAATAGACGTGGCGACTGCAATACCCAGCGTTTCAGCTGTGTAAATGACCATGTTCTCCTGAGAAGACGGCAGTTTGGCCCCTGAAAAAGCACGTGACAAGTGTGAGAAATGGCGGAAGTAAGTAAGAGAGCAAGAAGGAAAGGGACGGTAGGACAGACAGAACAAAATGCGTACAGAGAAGTAAAAACAGTTTTTTGTTAGTCACAAAGAGAGAGAGAGAGAGAGAGGAGATTAGCCCCACATTCGCATTGTTTTGCTTAAAGCACAAGAAAAAGAAAGACTTCAAAAGGCTGTAGTCAAAACATTTTTCAGATTTGCTGCAGTTCATAGCTTCGACCTCCTTCACGTACCAACCCTCCCCGTCGGGACTTTAACAGACACATACGTGTGCCTACCTTTTCGTTCTTCATCTAAAAATATTTTTAATGAATACCTGGGTGGGAGAGTCCAGCCAAAGTGTCCGATATGACGTTGCTCTCGTCCAGTTCAATGATAATCTCGTTGTTGAGGTCTGCTTCCATGAAATGGCCAGGCGTCCTGCCATGACCGTGAGGGGACCCTGCACAGCAAGCAAGCTCAAGAGTACACGACCGTGACCAAAAGGAGAGGTTCACAATTAAATGGAAGGAAACCTTTCGTTTTCTTTCGTTAAATCTTTCTATATATACGAAAACGGAAGGTTTTCCTCAAAGTAACCCTAAGTTAGTCAATCGTATTCTTTCTATATATTTCCATGGCATTCGACTATTCGTTGGCTTCGTCTTAAACAGAATTACCACATTTCAACAGAACCAAACGCAGTACTACGAATAATAAATCAATTTGATAAATTTCTGGATATAATCCAACGTAAAAGAGTACCTGCCCGATACCTGCGCGCCATGGAAACGTAACATCACCTTATTTAAATCCATCACTAAGAAGTGAAAACCATTACCTCTCTACCCTGGAGGAATTAATTAGTTACTTATTTAATGTAAGCCGCAAGCGTTAGAAAAAAGCGTTAGTCGGAATGTGCGATTGGAACGGAAGCCATCTTAATTATAAACAAACGCAGTTTAAACGAGAAAAGAGAAAACAACAGCAAAAACAATAAATAACAGCGAAACAACCGAAATTAAACATGTCGGCGTTCCCTACGATACTCTCCGACTCCTGCGTCCCTCCCGATTATGTACATAACTTTCGAGTCGAGTCTTCAAATTTCAGGCCAACCTTCGTTTGCTTTTACTGTTTACTTTCAATTGGTGATTTTAGTGGAATTAAGACGGGTGGTAACTTTTTAATTATTAATTTGATGACTGGATGTGTATTTGTTACGTTGTTGCGTCCCCAAAACCCGGCTCCCTCAAATCAAAGCAAATATCCTTCTGGTAAATCAACTAACCCGAATGAGCTTCGGTGGTGGCCTCTGACAGACAGGGAAGTGTCGTGATTTCACTCAAGCAGATGGGACAAGGAGGACACGTGTGGTTTATTTCCTCATACACATCGGTCTCACCTAAATGGACGCGATTCGAGGGAATGGGTGTGAAGAAAAAGAGAAAAACAACACATTATCCACTGTCGGTTAACTATTAAAAACTAAACACCCCCCGCCCGGAAAACTACAACTAAAACCAGAAGAGTCGATTTGTAGTGTCCGTCTACGATTCACTGCGTCCGTAACGACCAATACATTCGAACTCTGGTTTAATGAAAGTTAAGATTGAAAGAGAATAAGCAAAGCCGAAAAACATTAATAAGTGTATGTGTACAGTAAGTTGTGTTGTAGTTCCTTACAAAACATAGAATCCCACTTTCCACGGCTAACTACTTGCGACTTTCACTACTCTTCTACCGGTGTGAAGAACCCCAAACCCACTGACACTCTTCCTTGTATTAAACTTATGTCTACGTCCGCGCCCACAACAAAAATAGTTTCTCTCTGCCCGTTGACAATTTTATTTTTTTAAACATTGTAACTTCAAAAACTTACCCGTAGTTTTCGTCTGACTTGATGTCGGCACAGGCGGGACTTCTGCTGAAAAAGCCAAGCACAAATAAAGCGTACTGTCTACTCATCATCAGCAATCAATCTTCAATAAATCAATCGTAATAAACAAAATCTCTCACTATCAAACTAAAAATTAACAAATAAATAAATAAAACTATTTCCGCCATCGTTCGAGCGTCGCTTCCCTCGCTAACAAAATAAAAATAAACTACTTTTCAAGCAGACTAGACTTTCCCACGCAATTAATAGAAACAAATACATAACGAGACAAGACGAGACCAATATTAATAAATAAATCTAGTTTATTCTCATGTCGACCATGCTTTTTCTTTAAATTATAAAAAAAAACTATTATTTCAAAACTTTTAGCCAAAGCCGGCATGTCTGATGTCATTTACTTCTCTAGAAAATCTAATGAGAATGACTTGAACGACACTTGACACTACTTTTTATTTTCCTCTAGTTCTTCTAGTTTCTAGGCATTTCTCGCTATAGCCCCACTGGACAAAACAATTTAAGGCATAACCAAAGGCGCTACCCGAGGACGTTTTCCAAACCAAAACTTCAGGTATCACCCCGAACTATTCCGTCATGCATCTCTCCATGAGGAACTTGAACTAGTTGGAACTAAGTTCCAACGCCTAAATCGTGGTAATTCAATTTTATCTGGTAAGACTAGTTTTTTAGGGTACCGTACCTATGTGAGGGCAAGCTCTGTCGTCGCCCTTCGTCACGCTCTGTATGAACCTTTTCTTGTCGCCATCCCAACCCGCCAACCCGCTGGTGACGCATTTCATTTGTAGTACGTCCCAGGCGCAGTAGGGATCCTGAAGTGCCACGCAAGCCCTGTAAAGGTACACAATTTCATTACAAATACTCTACCCTCGAGGACCGAGTGTTTCCATGCGACAGCGGCCTACCTGCAAGTTGTGGCGTTCTCGTTGTCGCACCTCTGTACCGGGATGCTCTGAATTTCGTCGTCCGTCAGCACGATCAAATTACCCTGAACGACTTGGAGGTTCTTGACAGGGAATCCGAGTGGTATGATTTGTATCTCCTCTAGAACGACCGTTTCGACGGTGTTGTTCGAGTCGAAGGAGGCCGTGTTCACGGCCTTGACGACCTTACCGTCGTCCGTCCCGATGAAGAGGACATCGTAGGCACGCCCGTCAGGAGTACGGACCTGAGGATCGACCGCGATCATCGAGAACCTGTACTGCGAACTGATCCTGATCAATACGGGCCTGGAGAAGAATGCAGGCACTGCAGTGTCCATTAAAGTGTGCGATTTAACAAAATTTACGGACACGTCAGGTAGAGTCCTAGAATCATTCACACACTGTCCCGGCCTCGGCTCTGGGACTTTCGAAATGGCCACCGGCAGCCAATTTGAATTCATCGTTTCCTGTTCTTTGAATGGACCTTCGAAAGTTTCTAGAATGGAATTCATGGTGAAGGCACATACGGCGGAACCACCAATTGAATTTATAGGAGTCGTGAACACTCCGTAGAGGAGCTGGGCAGAACGTTGTCCGTAGACTCCTTCGACTATTTCGCTCATTGACTCTGAAAACAGTGAAAAACAAGTTAAACTATTTATTAACTCCAACTCTACACTTCAGGAAAGGTACTCGACCGATGACTTCTATTCATTCACTCCAATTTTTTTGTAAATCCGTCTAACTACCTAACCTCACATCTAATTACTCTCTTGTTTACGTGTGAAAACGTACGACAAATTAGTTTCAAGCTAAACACGTCACAACTATTTTCTGGTTCAGTGGCCAAGTGTCAGCAAAGAATGCTGTCGGATAAATAATTTTAGGTTAAAGAGCAAAACAGAGAGAGAGGAATGAGAGGAGGAGGAGGAGGGGGGGCGAAGGTGAGGCGAGTGGAAGAAAGCAAAGCTTTAATTATTCTCCATAGTTTCGACAAAGAATTTAAATGTCTTTAATTATATTCCTTTGAAGGATTTCGAACCAAATTCCTTTAGTTTGTTACCAAATGAAACTAAAACTACTCACGGATTTCGTCAAAGTAAAAAGGATAATCTCCCGGGACGGAGCAGTTCAATCTCGACTTGAGAAAAGATGTCCATCGGTCACCAAACTGATGCGGGCCTCCTTTGTCGTGTTTGCAGACTCTCGCCACCCTCGAGTAGACCTTTTTCCCGCAGTTCATGTACTCGACGGCGGTTTCCCGAAAGAAGAAAAACACGTAGTCCTCGTAGGCCATGGAGTTGACGAAACTTGGATCTGAAAACCGAACGAGACGGTGGTGTCAGCCGGAGCAGCAGACGACAGCACCAACATGCTCACCGCGGGTACCAACCATTCAACTGTTTCAAATCGGATCTCTCGGTTCTGAGTGGTTCCCTGTAGATTAGAGAATCTCCTCCCTGGAAGTCTGCCACGGTGGCTGCGTACAGCTGGCCGTCGGCGTAGACGGCGGTGCTGTTGTGGTCCGGGTCGTACGGACACAAACCGCCGCCTTCGAACTCTTCCTCGACGGTGTACTCTCCATTTTTGTACCTGTAGTAACGGCAGTAGGGCTTGTACGCGTTGGTGCCGCATATTAGGAGTTTGTCCTGCGATATTTTCGCTAGTACTCTTATGTAATTTTGGCAGTCGTCCTGAAAAATAAGACAAAAACTAAGTGCACGTGCAGAGGGTGAAACCAGCCAAAGATACGCAAGCGTCCGACTTTTTACCACCCCAACTTAAAAACATTCATCGTGACTTCTTTGCCCAGATACGAGACGTTGGTTTTATCAGTGACAAAGAGTCAAAAATAAGCAATTGTAACGCGTCAAACGAATATAAAAATCCAACATGGCGGGGGCAATGAATCCAGGAAGCCACACTTTTTGGAATTCTCCGGAAAACAAATTATTCCCGATTGGAAAACGGCTCTCTTATCCGGTTTAAGTAATGGATCCAGTGAAATATTTCTCAAATGCTCCGGGAAACGTTTGTCTATTACGCAGAATAGGAAAATTCCATGTTTTTCCTTCCGCGTTCCTCTCCTGCTTTAGAGAAATTCCGCCTTGGAAACCCGGGGAAATCGTTTTAAATTGCAAAACTCGTTTCACTCGTTTGAGACTGGAAGGCACGGTCGGGCAGGCCGCCACGAGTGCCAGATTTTTCTTAACTACAATCCATATTTTATAGCGACTACCCCTATTTTCAGCCCTCCGACCGACCGTCCTCCCCGATTTTTCTCTTTCCGTTGAGCAGGTGAACGAGCGAGAGTACGCGGGCATGCCAATATGTCGGAACGCGACTTAGATAAATTGATTTACGTGACGCATTAATTCAAATGGGAAAATAGTAATTCTTCAGGAGGTTCTCTCTTTAAGTTACTTCTTCTTCTCTCGAAATGAGTGACCTACCCCCGTGAACTTCTGCTCCTTACCTCCAACGAGTTCCCGGCTATGGAACTCTACCAGAACAAAATTGTTCTTCATGGTGAACAAGTGCTTTCACTTAGTTAGTAGTTCCATTGTATTATTATTACTACAACAGTTTAATTGTTATTGTACATTATCCGTGGACCCACGACTACAAAATACACAACTACATTTCGTCGTGGAACTTTTTTGCACTTCCTCACTTCTTCCGTTCAGAACTGCTTATTTTACCGGGCCGGTTCAGGTCCAGCCGAACTTCAAATTCTTTTTAAAGTACTCGGAAATAATTACTAGCAAATCTCCAACACAATTGTAGACTTACCTCCAACTTTCCCTTCAGAGTGCAGATATCCCTGTTAGGTCCGCTGGCGTGCCACTCGATCCTCTGTGAAGTAAAAGAAAGAACAAAAATAAAAATAATGAAGCCTGTTAATTGGGTGAAATTTCAAAATGGGTGAAAAGCGATCCATTTGGTTTTCGCGGGAGACCGGTGAGGGGTGCGGGTGCAAGAGGGAGACAAGGAAGACCTTAATGGGCACGAAGGCAAAAAGGCCGGCAGAAAAGCAAGCAACAGGGGAGGGCAGGAGAAAAAAGGTTAGAAATAAGTCCATTAACCGGAACAATATTGACAGAGGAATGCGACACCGAGTTCCTTTCCATCCGCGTCGGAAAACTATTGGAAAAACGAGAAAACCGGAGCTGGTGGAGCAAGTTAGAAATAGAGCAGAGCAGAGGTGGAAACTAGGAAAGACAACAAAGTAATTTAAAACTTTTTCTGCCTCTTTTTAAAGCCATATTTGTTGTTCCGCAGCGGTAATCTTATCCGAGATATTTATTTTCACTTCGACAGTGAGGTTTTTACCTCGCTTTCCTCCTTCGACATCACTCTACCTTTTCATCAGACCGGGCACCACTACGACGTGACATCATAACAAAAAAGTCAGAACAATCGCACGAGTTCTCAGCCGGTCAACTAAATTCGTTTTGGCCTTCCTCCAGGCGGTTCCTTCCTCAGAACAACAACCGCCTCCAAACTACACTTTTATTGTATTTGTATTTTTTCTCTACAACACATCTCTCACGGGTAGTACTTTGCTTTGATCAAGGTCCCAGACTAATTTGCCACATCCGCCCATCTTCACGGTCGTACATGGACAATCTGGAACGGTGTAGGTACAAATTCGTCGGCTCGTCCAAAACTATGAAAACCGTTCCGACTTGCCCAAGTGAAAAAGTGCCAACCGCGTCTTCATGCGAATGCGAGCAAATATTTACAAACGGGTGACACACTAATAACTACAATTAACGTTTTAATAATGACGTCGCGTTGATTAGAACTTCGCTTCAATATGACTTACACTCACCGGATGATTTATATCTCCAGGTGTACCGCCTGTAACCTTGGAGTTTCCCCAGGAAGTTCGGTGAATGCCAGCAAGCGACCAACACAGTCCTTGCACTACAACACAGGAACTACAACAAACTCAAACCTGTGGAATCCACCCATACTGTGAATTCAATATCGCTCAACTAATTACAAAACTAGTGCAAATGAGCGCAATGAATGTTTCTATTAATTCTATGTATTTTTATTAACTTAAATTCTGTCAATTTATTAAAATAAATAATTCGGTCCGTGTACGCGATAACATCACGTATCGGAATGTGTTTTACGAGCTTCGGGGTTCACGGGCCAGATATTAACTCGCGCCAAATCAAAATTACCCGTAGCAAAATCTCACGTTCGTTGATTAAGTAAAAACAAATATTTAAATAATTTATTATTTGGAAAATCGGGACGTTGGCAGAAAATTACAAAAGTCTTCTCCCCGTTTTCGTAGCGATAAATTTTCATTTGAATTTCCGCTGGTAGCAAAAGCGAAGTAGCACGAGTAATAATCGTAATAATAATAATAATAAAGAAACGTAATTTCCGGTTAGCTTTTGCGGCACGCAATGTGGTGCATCGAGAATTTCCATATCCGAAACGGTTGCTTTCTCGGAGTTTTCCACTCGGCTCCCGACTAGTCAAAAACTAGTCAGCTCGGGAAGGGAAAAGTCAAATGAGGATGAGGAAAACAAGGAGAAGGCGTCACGGGAAACCGACTACAACGGAAAAAAAAGACATAGTTTGCGGCTGCGGCGGCCGGGGACTGCTAAACTACAGATCCGTGGAATAGTTTGCCACTAGATTTATCACCCATCAAACGCAATCATTTCCGCTTTCGGTTGAGGTGCAAGAACTACACGACGCGCGGAATTAATTTCACCGGATCCTTGAGAAATGACATGCACGCGGCGTGGATGCGACGCACGCGGACGGTAAAAAATGACCGAATTTTAGTCATCACCACCTGACGATGGCGTTCGGGCGAAAAATACAGAAAATATTAACAACCGGATACCGCGACGCCAAATTTTCTCTTTTCACATCGATTCCGGAGTCTCGTGAAGTACTCGTGGGTACTCACAGAAGTACCCTGTCAATACTAAATTAATACTAAAATTTATATAAATCGGTTTTCGGATTTGAAATGAACAGTTGCAACACCCCCGGACACAGCATTTCTCTTCGGGAAGTAAAAAAGGTTGAGAAAAGGCCGGCTCCGAATTTTAAAATAGATAAAATATATATTATTACTCTTTTGGGGAATGAAATGGAGGAAGAAGAAAAATTACGGTGGCAGGGGTTTACTGGCAGGATTAACGAATAAAACCGTTGGATTCCGACAGAGTAAAAAGAGACGAAGAAACGCCGCCCAGGGAGGTGCAGAGAACCTTCACTCTTCTGTTGCATTTCATTTGGGTTTATGGGAACCCACGGAGAGCCTCAGTTTTATTCTCCTCGGTGGTTCAAAGTAAAGAACCATCTAAAAGAATTTAATGGTAACCCACTAAAACCCAATAAAAAATAACTCCCGAGTACTGCGACTTGGGTAGAGTGCAGCTCCTCCCCATCTTCCATCCCTGTCATAATTTTTCTTTGGCCTCATCTAGGGGGTTGAAAGTACCACATTACAGCAGAATAACTACAACACTACACACGGTTTACATCAACTGTTCAGAGACGGTTCAAGACTCAGTTTAATTGGTACGTAAAAGTTATCTAACTTCTCAGCGTTAAGTAAGTTGTTAGTTTCCGGAAGAAGGTTAGTCGGGAGTATAACTTGCCAACTGTTGACGGGGAACAATTCCTCTCATTTAAAAAATAACGAGAAACCGCGATAAACAAGAAGCGAGCTAAACAATAGCCAACTTTTAATTAAAATGGGTGAATAATAATAGAGAATAAATAGTTCGATTGGAAACGAATGATACACAAAATCTGAAGGGTGAAAGCATTCAAAAACCACAACACCTTGCCATTTATACAAAAAGATAATATTTTAATATAAACCAACACACACACACACACACACACTGGGAGAATCGTATCTACAAATGTCGTACAAGACTCTTCTGAGACTCTTAATGAGAACTTCTACTCTCTCTCTCTCTCTCTCTCTCTCTCTCTTTCACACACAATATAAAGTTCTTTAAACTGCTGGAACTCGTTCAAAGATAAAAATGTCGTCCAACTTGCCAAATAGATTTCTCTAGAAAGTGTAAAAACTAAATTGTGTGCTCTCCCAACTCACGGTACAATTTTATGAGTTCTTAATAACTCAATATATTAATAAACTTTTCTCCCCGGAACTCAACATCCCTTACGTTCAGGGGTATTTTCCTTCGATCATCACCCGCTCCCCGCTCCCCGCCCCCGCTCCTTCACGCCGCTTCCATTGTTCTACCAAAATTAAATACCTGGCACCACTCTTTTAATTTTCTATCCTTTAGTTTTGGGAAAAACTATATTTAACACTGCAAAATTCCACACAAAAAGGAGAGAACAATGCGAAACCGTTAACATGTCAACCGTATTTAAACCGTCCCAATGCAATTCGGTCAAGTCGGGACCTTCCCTTTAAAGATCCTTTCCCTGGATTCCCTGGATCAAAAGCTTTCCCTCTCGTCTTTCCAGAATTTACACCTAATGATATTTCTCTGTACGGGTTTTACAACCGTTCCAGTTTGCCAGTCTCTTCTTTAAACTTGGTTTTAAATGAACGGTTAAGGTGGCACCAGGAGAGTTTTAAGAACTTCACGTGAGTACCCGTCTTACACACGATGGACTCGCACCTGGAAAGCACAGTACCACTAAAATTAGGTTAACTCGCTCTATACAGTGTCTACTGTTCCTGTTATTGAGCAGATGACTTTAGTTTTCTCTTTATAATTGCTTCTGCCGGTTCGAATCGGAGCAAAGACGAAGTTGTCTTCATGAAGCTTAATCAAACTTTGTCAGTTTTGGAGCTTTTATAACGGGCTGACGATAACAATAGAGTTTCACAAAAGTATATAGAAACTATAAACCTTATGAATAAGAGAGACAGAGATAGGACGGAGATAGATAGATAGATAGATAGATAGATAGATAGATAGATAGAGAGAGAGAGAGAGAGAGAGAGATAGAGAGAGAGAGAGAGAGAGAGAGAGAGAGAGAGAGAGAGAGAGAGAGAGAGAGAGAGAGAGAGATGATAAAATGCATCGGCTTTTACTTTAGTTTTCAATGAACACGACCATTCAATTGTGGAGATACAAAGGCAATTTCAAATTTAAGGGAAAACCTTTTGATTGTGCGCACCATAGCACATACATAATTTTATTTATGTACACATTAATGAGTGTGCCTTTCGATGAACCCGAGAACGACAACGCGACGCTACGTTACATTTGAATTACCAGGAGCGAGAGAATTTGAATCTTCGACACCCCGACCATCACCTCACAACCTTCACTGTCGTTATTCTCCGATTTCTCTTGTCCTTCACTCCTTTTTCCAGCTTTCCATAAAAGCAATCAACGTCAAAACTAAGCGGAAGTCATCGAGGGGTTGCGGTGGCGGTTCTGCCGTTAACGTGAAAATGCAAAATACAAAAGTCAGCTTGATTTGCTCGCGTGTAACATGAAAAAAAAAAGAACACAACAACAAGTGAAAAGTGGAGGATTTAACCTTCTCCCAGACGTCAATATATTTATTCGTAGACAATTAAACTTCCATAACACCCAAGTACTACACACCACATCATACAACAGCAGATTTACACTCCGAGTGGTTAGTACCAAAGAAAAACCCCTCTGACATTCTAAAGTCGACTTCTGTAGCGTACAATTGCAGTATTCCGTCCAACTACAGTACTTAACACCATTTTTTCAACTTCTTCTTTCACTGCAGAAGAAAAAAAACTTGTAAAATTGATGACTTGGCGTGTCACACAATTTGTACTGAGAAAATGGCAAACTCGTCTTGAATATTGATCAATTATTAATAAATGCGAGGATGACGTGAATTTTTCAATAAATCACCAGAAAAAGAACCGTGTATATATAAATAAATAAATTCGACCGTGAGTTAGTAACAAACAAATGAATATTCGGGGGGAATCAGCAGAAAATGGCGGAATGAGATTTAAATCCTTTCGCAGAGACTTCATTTCATCATGTGTTTGCACGCCAATTTGCTCTCCTCAAATTTAATAGTTTACTGCCCCGAAAGCAAAATGTAAATTTTCTTCGGTTAACAATCTTACGCCTGCCTTTGCTGCTGTTTATCATTGAGCGGGGCCCCCGAAGTGGACGAGGCGAAGGGTAAACATTGACCCTTGCTGTTCAAAAACTAATTTGATGTTCCCAATCTGCGTAATTAAAACTTTCCTCTTGTGAACTTGGACCGCTCGCACAAAACCAGAATAAATATACCGGAGCAACAAACAAACTACATTTGCTCTTAGTTCTCTCATCCGTTTTAACACAACAACCGAGCAGTTTCGTGGAGAACCAGGAGTGCTGCGGCCCTGTCTAGGCAGTACATAGCTGGTGTACATACCCTTCTGAATGATAACCACCCGTATTTTAGTAGAACACAAGAGAGCTTGCTAGAGTAGACAAAGTACATCCTACTGATACTAAAGAATTCATTTTGTTCAAGTTTTCAATCACGCCAGAATTCATTCGACCAAGAGCCATTGCACTACCGTACAAACGGAAATGCTAAATCTATGAAGAATAATAATCTCATAGAGTAATTCTTTCAAGTGTTTACTTACTTTATCACGTAACATTCACTACATCGTACATAAAAATGTATATACAAGTGTGCTACCGGAAAGTTTAGAAACTACTTCCCTGTAACTATTTTGCCAACCAGTTGGTGCGTCGGTTAGCCTACCATCACTACGATCGGTCTATGAGTTTTTCTTAATGTACATACTCACGTACTCCACACGGGAAACCAGTTGACTTCAACGGACACACGACTGTCCTGGCAGAACGAACCAGAGAGAATTTTCATTCCCTGACTAATCGGCAGCACACGACAGAAAGGGCAGAAGGGCCCACATCCGACATGCGAAACTGAGAGGATCGATAAATGTTTCACGCCGAACGCTAACCATTTGGCAGTTAGCAAAAAGGCTTTCTACAAGGCATTAGAAAAACCGCAAAAACGAAGCGGAAGGAAGCAAAATGGAACATGGCCGCGGGAGAGAAAGAGAAAACCCGAATATTTTAAAACCTTTTCCCCGTAAGAAAGTTTCTGGGAGTGTTAAGTGAGTGTTCAACAGCCCAAAACAACAACTTATTAATTTATTAACCACATGCTAATTAAATAATATGCAACAGACATGACTCTTTTCGTCTCTTACAGTTTTCTATGCAGAAGAGCGCAAAAATTAAACATACAAATCCGAAAGGAGGTTTAACTGGTAGTTGACGTGTCTTCTGCCACACCAAAGCAAAGTTCTGCAAATCTTCGCCATTCCTTTATGTATTAATAACACTACTTAATATAACAAACGTCTGCCTACGTAACACCAAAACAAGTGGTCCTTTTAGTTTTCTCTGATCATTTCCTCAGGCTACGTTTCTCTCATCTTCGCCCGCATTTCTCATCAGACTTCTCTCCCGCATCGGTTGCCTTTTTCCCTTGTCCAATTCAAAAGATTCCGTCCAGAAACTTCGGTGGAAACTCTTTTTTTTTTCATTATCTGAAATTAAGTCTGAAACCCCCGGAGCTAATTTCCTTAACAGGAATTACCAAAGGGCCCACCCGAAACTCATGAATTTAACTTTTGCTTTTTTATATCACCCGTCCTCTCTCTCTCTCTGCGTCTACCCGTCGTCTCTAAACCTTAATTTAAATGGGTGACACGGAAAGACAAAAAATGTTTCCTTCTCTCTTGAAACCCTGTCAGGTAAAATAAATACTGGAAGGAATTAATGTGATCTAAGGCTTATGGAAATCCTGTGGTTTCTCCATGCGACCCGTCCAAATTGCTCGCCCTGTGAGAGAAAGAAACGTGGAAATTCGAAAACTGAAAAACCCAAAACGCAGTCAACGCGCTCTGAGTTGTTTTAATGTGTGAAAGACGAACCTTGAACTTCCCGTACAGGTACAGTTACACCTGGGTAAAACGTTTAGTCTCGATCGATTGAAATATGCCTCACTCAGAGTGAGTGTTCTCCATCAGAAAGAATTACGTGTCGTTCTATCTAGGCAATGAATTAACCTTTTGTCCGCCACTTAATTTTCCACGACGGTGGGTACCTGCTCTGAAACAAAGGCATCCTGAGCAGAATTGTTTGCAACATGGAAAACCAAAGTTATTAAATTTTGCGGTTTGAAAGAAATTCACACAAATCCGACGGTAGCCACAGTTTGACAACCATAACTTCAGTTCTGATTTACTTGGGAACTTATTTTAGTCTTTCATCTACGGCTGTTAGCAGTAAAGACTCCTCTCCTCGTTTTCTTGCGAAAGAACCAGGTCTGTTCACTGACAACCGAGAAGAACTGGTGTGTACCAAAACAAGCACAACGACAAGCACAAACAACAAGTTCCTGAGTTAGTTCCCGTTCGGGAAGAAACCTTAAGGGAACTGTTTGCACACTGGCAGAACTTTCGTTCCTCCGATCGAGAACTTCTAGAATCAGACCTACGAAAAATAACTCACTTTGATCGTCTGATATTGCAAAACTCATTTCTGCGACTTTAGAGGAGGAGTAAGACGTTCGTCGCGTTGACTGAGAGAAAAATCACCGGAAAGAAACGTTTTGACATTTATTTTCACCTTTGTAAAGCCTTAAAAGCATTTTGACATTGTGTTAGGGAAATATTTTAATGTCACGGGTAACAGAACGAATTCAAACAGGACAAGTGCAAGTCTAGATAATTCAACCAAAAGAAAGTATTAGAAAAACACAAATACACCTACAAAAATGAAACATCTCTCATTGAATACACAACACTGAGTAAAAAAAAAAACTACGCAACTAAAAATAAATTACAGTAGCGAAATAGATAAAAAATAAATAAAAATAACAGTAACGTAGACAACAGGAAGAAGCATCCATTACTCAAATGTATTAATTTAAAATTTAGCAAATGAAGGCGCACAATACTTTCTAAATAGACAGACGAACGTCAAAAATAATTCACACCTAGACAAGTAGACACAATTGATCGACAGGAGAGCGCTAAAAATAGGTGAATCGTCCCAGACGAGAACGGCGGACCGATGAAATATAAATTCGGCACTGGCGAAAGCAAACGAGCAGTAACAAAATACAAAAATACTTTTGTTCTCGAGCGGAACACGCAGAGGATGAATGCAACTGAAAAACCAAATTAGGTTGACTTTCCGTTGCAACTTACGTTATTATTCCACTACTTAGTATTCATGAAAGCGTAAAAATCTAGTGATATACGACAGTTCCCTCAGCAGTGGCGGGCGACTCATTCGGAACCGGTCCAAATTAAGCAAAATTGCCCCGGAAATGGTTCTTAAAGGATTGGTCTACCTTAAGAAGCAATTAAAATCAGAAATTTATGACTGTCCGGGTTATCAATACTAAAAACTGCCAGAAACAGAGTCTGGAGACGAGAAAAACTAGGCGAAACAGGACAGGTAGTTTGACGTCAAATTAAATCATTTCTTAAAGTGTAGTAGTGATGTAGAGTAAAAGCATACTGTAACTAAAAGTAGTGTACCAAAGTAAGCTTTTTGTATTGGTATCAAACTAGAACAACTTAATTTTGTAGGGACATTAAAACAATCTACTCAATAGTAGAAATACCAAATTTTAGGACCTGATGTGCTAGTAGTGGAACGAAAACAGACGACTACAATATCAAAGTAGGACCGTTAAGGGTAGCAAACCTCGCACTCCACACGATGAAGTAGCAAAGTACTATTTCTTATATTTTTCAGTATTGAATTCTGTTTTATTGTTTCTGCTGAAGTCCTACACGGGTTTATATTGTTTTTGAAACAAACCCGACGCCCAGATGAGAGCAACAGCAGACGGTTTAAGGTGGTGACCTTTCACACGACGTAACAAGTTAAGTACATTGACTCATTGAAACCAAATCTTACATAATTCAACGTCAAATAAATAAATTACACTATTTCATCTTGTTGATACTTTGCACCATTTTGCTCCGGGATGGGATGGGAGACCTAGAGGTGTTCTTCCTATTCAATTTAAATTTTGCTGCAAAGGAAGTGATTCTTACCGGGTCATTTAAACCGCAAATTAAACCTTCTTGCCGGCAAGGTCACGGATTCGATTAAGCTCCCCGGATATGGCGAAACGGTTTCCCTTATTTATTTTTTCAATAATAGGCTTTTTCTCCTTATTTATTCCCGCCAAAAAAAATTAATTTCGCAAGGGCGGCGGTAAAAGAAAGCAAAAAAAAAAAAAGAAGAAATCCACGACGTTAAAAAGATTTAATTTCATTATTGTAATTTTGCTATGGTTCCCGCCATTAGAATTCCTCTCTCGAGACTTTGCCTTTCTTCTACTACCCCTTTCTTCTTAGTTTTCATCCCTTTGCACTGAGCTTTGCAACCGTTTCCCACCTAAGAAGCTCAACAACAGCAGGAAAAAAAAGAACGAGGCCCTTCTTATCTCTCCAAGGGTGGATTTTAAACTTTTAAAATTTATTTCGTTTGTGTATAAATTTCTATAAGCACAAATGAGTTGCCGGCTGGGGGAATTAGACGGCGTCTGTGGAAGCTTTTAATAATTGAAATAAATTCCTAAAAGTCTCGAATGGAATATTTCCGTCTTTGTGTTGTTCACAACGCAAAAGGTGAGGAGGACACGTGACATATTCCCGTACCAAATGGTTGGTCACTTCATCCGAGTTTCGCGAACATGAAAGAGCACAAACTAAGTCACCACAGAAGAATTACAAACATATTGTAAACTAAATATTTTAAAAATGTTACGAGTAGTGTGACATTTTAATTTTTTTCCATGATTTGTGTATTCGAAAGAAACTTTCCCGCTTTTATAGCTGCAATACAAAATGTCTGCACAGGCTAAAATAATAATCAAAGCATCTAATGTTCACTTAACATGAAATTTAGTTTTCTACTACTATCCTACCTATTTAAAATATAACTACCCCAGTACTCCTACGTATTCATGTAGTTTACTCTTCCTACTACAATTTTTCAACACTACATTAAAACAACAAACATTCGTAATAATTAATTAAACGTGTCATCTTTCCAACACAAGGATATTTTACAAATAATTACGAGTTTAAACAACCCTCGCCTGGATAAAAACAGTCGTGTGCGTTGCTACGGTGGAAGTAACAAGAAACTTACCCTTAAACCTCTTAGAAACTATTTATTTTAAGCACAGGCTCACTTGGCGCTCTGAGTGTCAGCAATTAATCACGGCAATTTCACGTTCTTTTCCAAATTAAAAGTTACAAATCTCAAATCGACTCTTCGTCGAGAGAACTTTCGGCGAGTGTGCACCCTGAGCCTCCTCGGTTTTCTCTGTCCCAGACTCTGGTCAAAAAATTTATATCGACCGGGTCAAAAGTTCTGGTGGAACGGCACCCAAGCACAATAATTCTATTTTTATTGACCATTGTGACTGAGGGTAAACGATGTACCCAAACCTGATTGACGAATTTTTACGATCCCAAATGATTTGGACAGAGTCAATTTTCTCTCGAACGAAATTAATGATCGGATACAACGATCCGAGATCATTAAATTATTGAAACTCCTCTATAAAAGTACACGTGCGTAAATTATTCCCCAAAAAGAAGTTCAACTTGACGAGTCTCCTTTTTCCGTACCCTTAAACTTGGGTAGCCGTTCGAACGCGTTTTACGAGTGTTCTGTCAATAATAACTAGTTACGTTTTCAAATTCGATCATCGTCCAGCGATACCGGTCTCCTTCTAACTAACTTTGACATCATCAATATACGTTTCCACGTTTAATATTGTATAAATCAGTTCCACTTTAAAAGCTCTGACTTCGACGAATACCAACGAAGGCCTGCATTGATTCCGGACGCACACACACATGCCAACGCCGTCCCTCGAGGCCCTAAACTCAACAATTCTAACAAATTGTTATAATATCTTTCAAATTTATTACGACCGGGTTGAATACGAATAAATAATGATATTTTAATCTAATCGTTGCTATTTAAGCCGGGTGATGACCTAAACGAGTTTAATTATCTTGTCTCTCAAAGTATGTAAGCGAGTACGTTCGCTCGGTCCTACGAGCCCTGACCGTTGAATGAAGGCACAATTATTAATATTCATATTGTGGAGTATTTATTTTACTGCATTTCACCTTTCCATTTTGACTGTTCAAGAAAAGGGACACACGAGTTTCTGTGAGAGAAGATTCCATATGTGTACTACTATTGTAGCGTACATTATTAGTAAACTAGTTCTATTTATACTCAGACCATCTCTTTAACTCATCAGTACAACAGGAGCTTGAAAATTACACAAATACTTATACTCCTCAAAAAATTTTAAACCAATTAAATTAAATATACAGTCGGCAACCAAATGAAGTTATCCGTTTGGATGTGACCTGAACGACCAGCCATTTTACAAATGGCTACAATGTATTGACATACAATAAACAAACACCACATACAAAATACAATTATTTTAAACTAAAGAAATCGATGTGAGTTCTATGCAATACTCCTGCCTCGTATTCTGACAACACATTATGTATACCGTCTAGAGCTCGTCGACCAGTAAATAATCCTATTCAGATTGACTCAATAATTAATACCAATACAAAAAAAAATACAGACACAAAATTAAGTATTTTTTGCTGGAGTGAACACCAGTCAAAGACCGAATGTATTAATCAATTCTCATGAATATTATTAATTCCCTTACATAGAAAACCTTAAGGCCGACTCGCTCGGTGTTAACTTCCATTCCCATAAATGGCGTTCCCCGCATTAACATTTAATGAAGTTCATTTTTTACAATTGCGAGGACATCGAGGAGAACTCGGTTGTCTGCTTGGCATTAAGTGGACCGGTCCGAATGACTGACTGACTGATTGACAAAAATCGTTTCACCTTTTGGGTTGTTCGGCTCCCCAAAATTGGCTCCGGGCAAAAGGCTCGGTTCCTCTCGGGCCTTCCATCGATCATTTCCGCAGTGTAAAAAAGGTTTCCCAAATCGAAACGGACACATCCATTTTTTTAGCCGTCCCTTTAATTTCTTTATTTATCTTCATTTCTGAACAAATACTTTATCCCTCGTACTTCCATGATTGATGACTTTTCTCACCCACTTCTTATATATATAGATTTATATATTGGACCGACCTTTTTCTATTTCTCTCCGAAAAACTTTCCAACTCGATTTGTTTTTTTACATCGTTTTGTAAAGTATAATTAATCCTCGGTGTATTGACTCGATATCGGACTTCGCACATTTATGGTTTTGCAGAGGCAGAAAAAGTTTTCAGCGCGATGCAAACTAGCTTTTAAATAGGAATGACAATCTTACGGCTGGCTCATTTACATTAAGTGACCGGAAGAATGTACTAAAACATTACTAATAATATTAAGACATACATAAGAAACCGTTACTCTACGTACAGAACGTATGAAATTCCTTACCTGATCGGTGAATTCTGTGAGATCTTTGAGACTGATATTGTAGACGATGTTTCTGCAAAAAGAAAATAAAAAAATTTGTATTTACATTAGAGTAATAACAATACGATACGAGAAGCAGAAAGGTAAATAACAATGGGAATTCAACAGAGCATGAAACCTGAAACAATATTAGAGAGAGATCGAGAAGCGGAAAGAAGTTGCAACTCATCTCAGACCTGCCATGACTCAAGTAGAGGAAATCAAAAAAAAAGTAATAATAACTTGTCTAACGTAACACAAAGCGAGAAGTTCGCTTCCGAGTACAACTGTGATCTTGTGCGTTGCACAGGTTGAAAAGGGAAAGGTTTCAGTTGGACTCGGATTGAACTAGGAATCGGCCATTAGTATGCGATGGAAGTAAAAAAAAGGCAGATAAAACGCTTCGGGTGAGACAAGTGTTCGATATGAACCTGAGGCCAGGTATTTTGGCTAGGTATCAAAATTTCCCGGCCAATAATGCTTTGCCAGAATAAAAATCGACTCTAATTTCGATGCAGTTGTCAGACATGAACATAAGGAAGTACCTTCCGGGCCTCCCGTCTAATTTATATTTGTATTCCACCTGCCGAATTCAGTCTTCGAGGTTTTTTTTTCCCTTTACGCTGGACATCACCGAAAGTGTTGTCGAAGACATTCGTCAGACGAACACGAGCAGTGTCTTGCCGTGGACAAGCTGCGGGTTACCGATCTGACCAAATCAAAAACAGAACGACGGGAGAGTGTTGTTGGTGTCATGACTGACCTCCTCATGACTTGTAGTGAGTCACTAGTTTTAGTTTTAGAGCGGATTTATACCTGAGTTTAGATGACTAAATATTTATTTGTAGATTAAATATCTAGTCTTGTATATTTATAGAGACTCTGAACTATCACATCCTGCATGAAGTTAATGCGAACATGAAAAGTCATATAAATCAGCAACATACGTATCGATACTAATAATCTCTATGTACACACTAATGTATCGCTCCACTACATAACCTTACATTACTTTCTCGAAACCTTTAATATGTTTACGTTGTCCTCGACAAGTCAGCCAATTATCTTCAACTAACTCGACCTATTTTTAACCGATTTCTACTTTTCTAAGCGTAGTTATCATCTGGTGGTACACCCGAGTGTTCCGCTGACGGGTGTTCGGTCTGTGAACACGCCAAGACTGTCACACGCATAAGTCTCAATAACTCAACCGTGGTACGTTTACTCAGCGGAGACTGTTAATAAATTCCAAACATGAAGACAAAAATAAATTAGGGAACGGAAGAAAGCAATTCCGTGATATGATTTGACGAAATAAAACCCGAAGAAAAAATTGTATGTAGGATAACGTCGTAAGAAAAAATTGCAACCCATAAGTAACTTTTCTCTATATACACTATATTCCTGGTCACGTGCGAGATGAATTCTGTTTTGGTAAACTACGCAACCCGCCATCGACGAGACCTCATCTCGAGCATTTGATTCATCGTTGTAGTCCTCGTCGTGGGTCCCGAGAAGCTTAAAAAAAACATTGAAAATAAAACCTCAAAGGATCAAAAAGTGAGGCCACAGGATGAATGGACTGGACGAAACTTTTGAATAGATAAGAAACTATTTCGGCATGATTTACCGCGTCTTTCACTCGAATATTCTCAAATTTATTGGACCTCTAAATAAGCTACATAAATATTCTCGAGGCTTTGCTCCACAACATAAAGACAGAAAGAAATGTGCAACGACGACCAATGCCAACCAACAAGGGCACTACAAGTTATGAAACCGATCAAAACGTCCGAAGAGCAAATACCCAGGCAACTGGCTGATCTTCAGAGTTCATATAAGTCCCCATAGTGTAGTAGAATTATTTTTGATTTTGTCACGACTACAAATACTGCTGTATTTAACAATATTCGACAAAGTGTTGGAACACTACAATTTAAACATGTGACCGACCCGTCACGAACACAGCAAGCACACCTTTGATGTTCAAGTCGCACAATTTCCAAAGGTAGCCACACATATATTTAGACCTTTGTTTTGAACCCTTTTTCCTCACACTACAACCCCTGCCTACAACCACTACGATTTTAAAACTAAATTCGTTTGAAAAAGGGCTTCTCATCTTCTCTACGTTCACGTCTCATTTCTCATTAGGAAGATTTTTTTCCCAGATTCCTCCTTTTAATTTCCGTTTCGACTCTTCGGTTTGCTTGTTTTTAAAGGAATAACACAAATTTAATTTTCATCACTTTCCTAACTTTTATCTTAACGAATTTATAGTTACGTAACATATTTCCAGAGAAAGGGGAAAACCATTTGTTCCCTATTGTTCGTTTCAATTCGGCGAATATGTTCCTCTGCATTCTCTGCGACTTGGCTCTCCTAACCCCGAAAGAAACCCAACGAGGGGATCACATTTGGTCAACCTGCAACCGGTGGAAAACCACTTTTATCAGGGAAATGGTACGAAACACTTCGTTTCAAGACAAAAACACTCTTGCCGTGTCATTTCGCTCAAACGTGTGAAAGCCGACATTAAACAATTTTCTCCTCGGCCATTTTCCATTAGAATTTATTAGTCTAATCGGAGCCATTAATTTATACGCGAGCGTAGCACGATTTTTCAATTTGTAGTAAATTTTATTAAGCATCTTTTACCGGTATCTTCAGGTTGGCTTTAACCTCCTCGAAAGGCGTATGTCTTTACATCGTTAAGCACGTGTGTGGGATTCTACCTATCTGGGCGCAAAGAAAAAAATAACCGAAGCAGACGAATTTATCAAACGGTTAAATTGAGAAGTTGCAAGCGTTAAGAATCAATCATTGCACCGGCACAACACTTCTGCTTTCTGCATTCCTGTAATTTTCACACATACAAATTTTTACTTGTCAAGTGGTAATAATAGAGCACAGGATGCTATTAATCACCGAACAACTACACCTTACCGAACCACGACTTGATTCGTCGTCTACTTTGCTCTGTTCAACTAACGTTCACATCCAATTTTACTGCATTTGTTCTACCCCCGAAACATGGAAATTGACTTGAACATCACATGACTGGAACATCAAAAAAGCACACAAAAAATATTCCTGAGAAAATTCGCATCGTAGAAATCTTCAAGAGTCTTATTGTTTATTCCAACAGAACTTTTTCCGATTATTTCAACAAATAGTTAATAACACTCAATGAGTGCTGCGACGGGTTGTTGCTCTACTACAAACTTACAAACTACAGACTTGTCCGTGACAATTCTTTTATTATATCATAAAAGTGAAATGAATCAGATTCTGTGGAACCGTTCACTACACTTCCAAAACTGAAAAGAATCTTTCATTTTAAAGTCATGAGAACGGCTCGTCCATTTTTCTTTTACAAGAGAGAGACAGGCTCATTTCGGGTCGTCAAGGACCAATTTGAAGAGCTTTGTGGCCATCATAAATTACCGGATTTCGGGAATTTGTTAAATTGAATGAATCAGTTTTAATGACGCGTTTACCATTTAGCCGGTTTAAGTGTTATTGGAACACTAATAAAAAATTATAATGTGACGGTGGTTTTTTTTTCTCGAGTGTGATCTTGACGAAAGACTAACTTGCCTTTTATGTGCACACTCAGACCGAGCAACTTCCCAACTTCCTAGGTTCAGGTACCACGCATCCCATCCTCTTCGGGAGTCCTACCGTTTTCTGTTATTACATTTACTTCTTCAAACAAATAGGGCGACGTGACTTTCGTCTACCAGACCGAATGCCTAACTTGTCCGTCCACCTGAAGTGACACTCTCCTTACAACTACTTTCTTTTGTACTCTCTTTTAATTTCAGATTAATATCTTATATTATCACTACAGAGAAAATATAATTTTATATTATTAGAAACTCTTTCTCCCTTGTTTTCCTTGACTGATTGGATTTCGCCATCCGAGTCGAATCTACTCGACTGCACTCTAATTCCTTTCACGGAATTAGGGGCTTACGCATGGGTGTAATCACTTAAAAGAATTAAGCAAACGTTAATAAATTCATTTTACGTAAAGCGTATTAAAATAAATTAAGTCTTCCTTCCGTTACGGCCGAAAAACGAGCAACACTCATTTTGTTACAAAAACCCTAGAGAAAGTCAAACGGTCGAGTGTTCGATTCCTACGTAAGAATAATTCAAATCAACTGACCTGGCTCCCACTAGAAGTGAACTTTGATCCTTTTCGAGCAGTTTAAAGTGATCCTTGTGGGACTCATTTCCTAGGAACCTGTACTTTGATTCCAGATTATCTGAAAATAGATAAAAACGGTATTAGATTAGCAAATAGTTCTCGTCCGGGTATTCATTCGCTGATGGAACCGCTCGCTGTAGTTGAATTCCTACAACTTCCGTGGATAAGTAGAAAACATTGTTTCTTCCGTGAAACCGTTCGAATTGGCAACGGAAACTTCTTTTCGTTGCCTTTCTACTTCGTTGCAGATGCGGAAAGACTTTAAAACCATAGACGAATATAAAGTAGGCACGGGGAAAAAAAGCACAGAGAGAAAGAGAGAGAGACAGATCGAAAAAAAGAAAAAGAAACGTTACAAGATGCATTTCCAACGAGTCACAGCTTCAATTTGCATGAATACGAAGACAGTAAAAAGGGAAATAAAATCTGATAAATTACATTTACTTTTACAATAAAGAATAAGAATTGGTGTATTAAGCAAACTGAATCCCATGAAAAATGCACTTGAAATCAACGAACATCACTTACAAGGTGATGTTTCCTCTAACATGTGCGAAACACGTTCTATTAAGACGAGTACGTTCGAGTGACTATTAAACTTACTCGTCGCTCTTAACTGTACGTAACAATATAAAAAATAAATAAAAAATAAAACAAAATAAGCTTCTGACTCGGCACCGCGCGACATCCTTTCCCACGAAAGAATTCCCAGAATCTTCAGAAAATTCCTCAGGGTCAAAACACTCTCGAAATCTCTTAAAACTACCAAAGGAATAAACTCCTCGATAAGACGTAATCATAAACGAAAGAAAAACTATAAAGAAAGACCAAAAACTCTAAAGATTATACCATTATACAGAACGAGAGAGAAGGCCATAAATGAACAAACTACTATTCAGGTTATATACAGTCGTATATTTTTCAAGTTGTGTAGTTTAAAGAACTAGATATGAGGAAAGAATATAAACCACAACGAACGGACTACAACCCGTAAGGAAAGGAGAAACTACAAAGACGTCTACTTTTACACTGCGAGCGAGCAACTCTTGGGCACACAACCGTGGGGAAAGGAGTCGACTACAAGAGGAAGGAAACTACCCATGTCACTTATCGGCTCTACATAAAAATAAAAGATTTGAAATGTTTCGCTATGCACGGCCATTTCCACGGATGGATTCATACGAATCACGGAGGGTTCGTCAGGGTCGAAACCCCCTTGATATCTCTGAAAACTATTAAGCCGTGTATCAACTAACATAATGTTATCATATTAGCCGTTACGACCCGATTTCCAATCCACTTTTTGTGAATCTATTGAATTTTTCTATCGACGCAGCAGTTTCCTCTTTGAACCAAATCAGCAATTTCATCCCTTGACCGGTTCCTGACTTCAAACACCCACCCCTATCCTACCATATCCGCTCCCACACACACACCGCCCCGCACAACCCTCGGGCTCAAGGTCCTGTAAGACCCTGGGAATGGCATAAATTTCGACTCGACTTTTGTTTTCATTTGCTCCAGGCACGCGCATCACAGGTCTTTCGCGTACGCCAGCCTTTTCTCCTTCTGACGGGTGCCACACGTCAGTTTGCTTTGCCCCCCACGAAGAATGCCTGGTGAATGACGGGGTTTTTTTTTTCTCTTCTCGCTACCCTTGGCAAACACACATCCACCGATATTTACTTAGTATCGAATTTTTCTTGTGTTTACTTTGACTTCGATTAAACTTGAAATTTTTACGTTGCGTTGCGTTTGTCTGGCAGACGAAATAACACAACGCCATCACAACCACCACCACCACCGCCACTTAAACGCCATAAACAATTGCAAATGGTTGCCACTCATTCGCCGAGTTTTACTCAATTGGTAACTTTTCTATTTAATCGTCAAAAATCCAATTTGCGGTCCGTTCGACACGTTCAAAAGTAAAAATTTGGCTTCAAACGAAACACCACAAGGATTTTCTAGCATCAATTCCAGGAGCACCTTGTCGAGACCAACTATAAAGTAATAATTTACGGTTTTCGAAGCGACAAATATTGATGCAAATTCACGTGAAAAATTTATGCCGTCCTTCAGAGAAGAACCGCACCGACACCAAAACCATACCAAATGAAAACACAAGAAAACGTTTTTCAAATTGTTTCGGGGAGCAAAAGAAACTGGCAAATGCCCTGGCCGTAAATTTCGATTCACAATCACCAGGCCAAAACTGGTTTGAGTCATCCACTTCTTCGTGGATGTTCTCCCGCCACCCCAAACCCATTGGAAAAATCTTTAAGGTGGAAATTTACAGTGGGCATTTCCTGTGCTTTTGGGAATCATTTAAATTATAGTTACACCTTAGGCCGAAAAAGCATCCGGCTAGACCGACTAGACCGCCTGACCGTCTCTAGCCTTTTCTTTCAACCAAATTTATGTACCACGGATTCACACACACCCAACAAAAGGAATTTACAGTCGAGATTTCTACATCCCTCAAAGTCAGAAAAAGAATTCATACAGAGTTATTTTGGAAACTCACCCTTTCTGGCATCTTTTCCATTCGGCGAACTATAAATTCTCGAATGGTGTCTTGGCAATAGTTTTATTACAATGTTTGGTTATTGTCATTTCGGATCGGGAAGGGAAAGAAAATATTATTGGTCGAAGGTCGAAGAATAATGGCGAAGACAGACTAATGCTCGCTGGGAGAACAATTCCGGTGACAGATTAAGTCGACAAAAAAGATACGGAGACGCACTAACATTAGTGAAACAAATAGTTTTCGTGTTTCTCGGAGAGGAGCAGGAATCCTGGTCAGGCAAAAGGATTTACTTTCTTTTTTCTTGGAGACATCACTCGGCGAATATGTTAAATAAATTGTCTAGGAACGGTTGCGGCGGTTAAATTGATGCAATCCATTAAACTACACTCCTAATACCGTAATTAATTAAATTTTATGTATGAAACAGTCTCATATTTTGTTACGAATACATCGATAGTGCTAGTTACGTTTCTGTGACAAGCTAAAAGACTGAGATGTCGACATGTCTGATAGAATTTAATAATTTCAACGATACAGTAGAGACAAAACATAAACTTCAGTATGACATACATTAAACATAGTAAGCAGTAATGACAACGTGTGCACAAAACCAATTGGTTTGGTATCCTAATAATAGAACGTTTGGTTATTTTAATAAGGTCAGTGACAAGTAGATAATAAACCATACAGTCGACTAGGCATTTCTGTACATGCATAATATGTTACGCAACAACACGAGCGTAAAACCTGTAAGAAATAACCTCTGGATGGGTCAGTTCAGGAAGAGATCACTTAATAAAACCCTAAAGAACGAATATATTCGAATGCCGAAAAGCAATAAATATTCGACGTTTTATATATAATTCGTTTAATGTTTCTATGTAAGGAGAGAAAAAGAGAGAGAGAGAGTGGCACACCAAAAAAGTTTTTTAATCTCAGCGAAAGAAGACAATCGTAAATCACTTCGATAATCTTCAATCCGAACATTAATCAAACGATTTCTTTTTCCATTTGTTCGCACGCACGCATGCGTAAGTGCACATCTCATAGAAAACTCAACATTAAATTATGTCGTAACGTAGCAGAGCTGAGAAAGCTCCGGCATTAATTGCCCTAAATCAAAATTATGTTATTTTCGTAGGAGAACAATGGCGTCGGTTAGAATCACTGCAACCGGTTTACGTGCCCGGGCTAAACCGTTAAAGCCTACCAATTTTATTACAACACTCAAACGCTAAATAAAATAAGAAGAAGAAGTAATGGAAGAGACAAAATGGATAGGTCGAAACGATAAAAATCCTTACACTCTGTTTGAACTTGAATAAGCGGGATTATTTGATTTAATCGGTTGTCTACTTAACACGAAGAACAGGTGCTTCATTTATCTAATGTCTCTAAGCTGTCCGACCGGCTCTAGGAGAGACAAAATTGACCAACTCGGATTAGTGCCGCCTCCCAAGAAAGAAATAAAAAACTGTTAAGTTCACCGTAGGTCGACAAGAAAGAACTCCATCAGGTCTACGTGGAGCTTTAAGGGCAGGTGAGCACTCATGTACATAAACACAATGCCTCGCATATAATAACAAGTTATGTTTATTATGTCTCCATTCATTGTGACTTATTACTCGCTCTCACGTACGTTACAACGGTAAATAACCCTTAATTGGAGACGTTGTTCTTCCTCCTCTTGATTGCATTGTTTATTCCACTTATTTACATAAATAATGCTTCCATAATTCAGGGGTATTTTTTTTTTACGTTTCGCGGAGACATTCTTATGTTTCGAGATCAATCGAATGAATTTCCCGTCTGAAAAGAATCTTAACTAGTTCCGTTCGATATCGAAAGTTTAGCGGATACGTGGCGTTCATACTAAATTCATGTCATCGAATTCATTCTGCGTATTGCAGCCATTGTCATGCCTCTTCTCTACAACATCTACACTCTCTGTAATTTTCCCAACTCTAGTATAATCTTGTTAGGCGTACGTTTACTTAAATGAATAGTTGCACGTTCCAACCTCGTAAAATATTAAAATATTTACTATATAATACTATGTACTGTAATATATTTACTACACAAAATGATGATGATGATAATAATAATAGTAATAGAAATAAATAAAACAATAGAGCATTCGAAATTTTTCATAACTATTCATAAGTGGTAGTTAAGAAACCTAAAATGATTGTACAAATTATCAGTACAAATAATAACGATAGATAACACAACAACCACTTATATGTACATAATTTTATGTACATAAGGTCCGTGGTATTTCTTTCACTGTTACATTTAATTTAAGGACAAAGTACAAAGGTAAAATACGAGTCTTAAAGGGTTCAGTCACAACTTCTTGCGTCTTCCCCGGTGTCTCCCTCTTTCCCACCGACACCGTTGTTTTCCTATTTCAACATGGCTCAAAAATAGAACCCAAAAATTCCATCCACGTGATAATTTAATTTCGGCAAGAACGCGGTAGCAAAGTTTTGGGGATATGCACGGCAATAAATCAGACAAGGAGTCGTTTCTTTTCTTCCTTTCTTCCTTCTGCCCGCCGCCATCTTGCCTGTCCGAAGTTTCCGAAAAAGCGGAGAACTGACAGAGCCGAAGCTCAAGACTCCCGTCCTCCTTCATAATTAATGATCAGATCAGATCAGATCAGATCAGTTACGAAAATCTCGTTCGAATTGTACGGATGTACCGCAACGACAACCTTGTGGAAATGACTTCCTACTGGTCATCAATTCGTTTTTATCGTTCTTATCAATCTTATCACCCGTTTCAATTTAACATCTTGTTAATTAGTGAACGTGAAGGTTTCCGTCGACACATATACACACACGACTATGCAAAACAGATATCCTTTTCTTAATTAAGGGTGCTAAAATTCCGTCTAACGCTTCTATTACGCGTCCTATACAACGATTAACACTAACTGCCACCATTTTCCCTTTCGGACGGGTCAAAATTCACATAGACAAAACATAGACCTATTATCCGGCTATAAAACAGTCTACACATCACCGCATAAAATTTGATTGTTTTCACAATCCTGATTTTCAACATTCCACCAACGAATGCAGCAACAACAACAACAACAACACCAACAACACAACTCTTACAATTAAAATTATAGACAGTTTTGTGCTGAAGACGACGCCACAGCCTCACCCCCAACGTTTCCTCCGGAAGCGTACAATTCCACGTGAGATTTCCTACGGTCAACACGGGCAAGTTGAGAGATGGCCGACTCCGAGCAACGCTAATTAACTTACATTATATTTAAAAGTCTCAAGGTCTCTCTCTACCTCTGACATTTATACGGCAAAATCCCTTCGCCCGAGTTTTGGAACTTCGCCCGAACTCCATTAAACGGTTTGCTATTAACATTCAGCAGATAAGATCAAAGTTTCATTAATATTACGGCGTCTCAAGTAATTTTCCATTAAGTAATTTTCAGTGCGAAATCTCCGCTCGGATTCCTAATATCAAAACTCCATTACCCCCAAAACTATTTCTATCGCCGACCGAAATTTATATCTGTGACATCTTAACGCCCGAGCCTATCTCCACGGTACACGTGTCTATACTGTGAATTTTAGCAAACGTCACACGAGCTTCTCCTGCCAGGACGGTCTCTCATATCAGATTCTGTCTTCGTACTCCCAAGTACCGCCATCAATAAACCATTTGCCCGAAATTAGAAGTGGAAGCGGGGATGGTGATGGGAGGAGGCATTCGAATTTACCAAATATTGCAATAACATCACATGGCACTCAAGGCAAATCGAAATTCGGAGACGACACACAAAATTGGTTATATTAAAAAAAAAAAAAAATCCGCATATTCTTAGCGTGGCGATTGACATGCAAAGACTCGCGTCGACTAAATCGCTAGTAACAGGTGCATCTCCTTTAAAATTGTTTTTTTAAGTAGGACACGACAGAAATTGGCCTAATCGCATTCGCGGCAGTGAGTTCCCGTGTCCCGTGTCCGACTCTGAGATTTTACGGCGGTCATTCAAATATCGAGCCTAACGGTTTCAGGGTTACCTTTTGTTTTTGAGTTTATTTCAAAATATTTAATAAGTTAATACAACATAAATGAACCTTTGGTGTTGGGTCAATTTGATTATTGTCATTGATCCATTACTATTGGTCGGAAATTTACAAATAAAACCAATATTAATTTATTTTAATTTATGTTACTTATAAATGGATACAAATTTTAAGATGTTCATTCTTGAAATGGAAATTTATTATTTTCAGTTTTTACTTTTAAGTGATGTTGGTAGACACATTCAAAGAATGACTTCTTTCATTTTTATTTTTGTTTAATAAATTTCTATAAGATATTTATTTATTTTGTATATCTTTCTAATTTCTTTCCATCGACTGCATTCAAATAAAACATGGTGGTACAGAATCTATCGGTTACCTTGGCACAAGGTACCCGTGGCTCCGGTGGAGGACAGCCTGAAACCGCCTACCAAATCTAGCGAGGTATGTGATGGGTTCCCGGGTAAGCCGAACCTCACACTTCTTCGAGTGATGTTTATGCAGGGCATAAAGACAAGAGCCGCCCAAAATGACGCATCTCTGCCTACTTTTCCATATATTACTTGACTTCTAATTGGCCAGAGATTCTTGTGTAGTGACATTTAGCAAAAACTCGTTTCCACTTCATTTTATTGACATGTTTTTATCAGTTTGGGTTTGACTCGTCAAGCCGAGAGATTTGAATATTCATAGACGACTAGAAGCAGACCGTTTGGAACCAGAAATTCTCCTCAACCTCTCCATCCTCGACTTCCAATTAAATTCTAATGAATTGCCAAACACCCTGGGCATGGTACTTCTTTTCCGCCTTAATTCTTTACGACTGAATGAAGTACACAAGTGGAAATATGGAAATAAAACACCACAGAGAGAGAGAGAGAGAGAGAGAGAGAGGTCAAGAGGAGGAAATAAAAGTTAGATCTGGACAGTTGGAAGATATTTGCCGGGTTTGCCGGATCGTCCTCTCCCAGAGAAGACTTCCAAATTACAGCCGGTGAGTCAAGTCGATGGAAAACGAAGCGAAAAGTACAAATCAGTCAACTGACAAGAATTCACTTTAAACGGTCATTAATGAAAAAGTTCGCGGAGTGTGAGAACGGTTCACCCGAAAAAGGATGAAATTGTCAACCTTCCCCGTTTTTGCATTTTGAAAATTACAAAAATTCCAAAATGGATGACTCCAAGTGTTTTAACATCGACTTTCCAATCGCACTGCTTGACACGAGTTATCCGATTTAAGTAGAAATAATCGACGAGGCGAGAACTCAAGCAGGAGAACATCAAATCATGCAGTTACTGACAGAAACGCAAATTGAATTTCCAATAAAACGCCCGTCTCCAACTAGTCTGAATAACAGTAAAACGGTCGCGAGTCTGCCTGCGTGCACATCGAAACGATCGACTGACCCTTTCCTCGCCGTCTTCACTAAAATCTTTACTATTTCTCATTAGCACCTCTATCTCCTTCGACTTCGCCTTCAATTTCGTCGGAAACTTAAAGCCTTTGGGCTTAGAGCCACGCAACTTTTCCTACTCGAAACTGACTCTTAGTTTTTCCAAGTCATTAAACAAAAATTTAATTAAGTGTTACTCCTACGCTGTACAACTTAAACCGTACGGGTAAATTACACGGGCACTCGTCGGCAACTCTCCTTGTCACGTCATTCCAAGTTTCTAAACGGTATTAATGATAGGACTAAGTTTCCGAGTTGGTGAAAATTTTCGGTTATATTGCATCTTAAATTATTATGGGATTCGTCGGGAGGCAAGCGGGGCGGCGGGTGGGTTCCCATTGCCCCCGTAAAAATAATTAAGGGTTCTGTGAAATTAAAGAGACAAAATTAGACACTAAATAGCTAAAAATAGTGACCCGGGTCTTACCCTTTGAGTGACTTGCTCCGAACTCATCTTAATTGAATAACGTTATTCTCCGCACATATACATATACATATAGAGACATAAAATACCTCCAAATTATAAAAGTTCTGTATATGTAATTGTTAACATATTTTCTAAACCGGCCATGTTCACTCTGGTCACAGAATCCGGAATTCTTCTCTCTTACAAACGTCCTTATATTTTTATACTCAAATGGCGGGTCCAAATTAATTATATTACATTCATTTCACATCACTTCCCCCCAACACACCACAGCCATTTAATCTCATTAAAATTTCATAATAATTGCATGTACCCCGTGAGTCCCACGCCCTGCTATGACTGACATTTCACACGATCCGACAGGGTGTGGTAAACACATTGCACTTCATTTGCCGGGTACAATACTGCTCCTCTTGAGGAATAAGACAAACGAGTCAAAATGACTCAGACTCCTTCCCTCTGAGGTCTTCCATTTCGATAAATAATTTATATAAAGTATACAACACGGGAGTCCTGTGTGTGTGAAACCTTTCATTAACGCTTCAGCCTCTTGTTTTTGCACTTAATCGTCTAATAACGGAAATTGATTATTGCTCGCGGATATTACGTTACACGATCAACCCTCTCGACTTATTAACATCAAGCCAAAGAGGAAAGAGGTGCAATTGTTAATTTTCAATGAACCTAATTGAGTTTTCAAAGGGGCGAACCGGCAAGGAGGACGCCTTTCCGCCGAATCCTTTGCCTTTCCAGCCCATCAAACCAGCCAACTAAATTGAAACTCATTGTTTCGAACAAGTGCGTCATTCTCTTAAGTCATCAAAATGTTATGAAAATTAATTTTGCACATAGGGAAACGTAAAAACAAAGGAGCCATTAACCACCGCCACCACAGACACACTGACGCACCTTGCCACGTTTCCTGCTCGCAAAACCGCCGTAAAATTTGGCAGATTGGCCGCGTGGCGTGTTTCTTTAACCGAAACCTAAGAATAAAACTCAATTAATTTATCTTATTAAGGGTAATAACTTAATTAACGCAACTTCCACGTACATTAATGTCTCTTCAAACACATTTTTTCTTTTTTTACGTGGCACCTATTAAGAAAAATTATCCGAGGGCGACTAGTAATTTTCTCATCTTGCTCATGCTCTTGAGCCGTGTTTATTGAGTTTGTTTGCCTCCGAGGAATTTTTACTGTCATCAAACATCAATGACGACTTTGTATTTCATAAGGAATTTTACAGTTCAAGGGGAAAAAAGAAAAAAAATATACGGAGCATAAAAATAAATAACGTGAGTAAATGTATGCAAACAATAATCCGGTAGGCATCGCCAGCCGTACATTTTACACACGCAAATTTATCTAGTTACTCTCCTTGGACCTGGAAAACTGTAATTACTGAAGACACAAGTGTGAAAAAGTGTGAAAATGTTGTAGCCAAGCTACATATTTTAAACTTCTTCCCATACAAACATCCTATACAATCTCGTTCTTCATTCATTCTAATCCACCGTAATCCAAATTATTGGTACTACAACCGAAGTGCAATTCACCTACAAAGTGTATTCCTTTCGTAAGTCAAGTTTCTTACTCCAACAATTCTACATGATATACTTTAACACATCAAAACACTTCGTCTCATTGTCACCTTAAAAAGCTTCACTCCTTCAGAGCAAATTTCCTAATTACTCGGTCGCCTTTTTATCATGGTAAGTGTACTTCTGAAATCTGTCCTACGACCTACAGCAAACTTGGGTTGCACTTCACCATTTTTTGTAAAGATGCGAATTTCAACCATTTCGTTGTACTTGACAGGAGCCGACAGTGTCGCAGACGTTTTAATGTCTCAAGTATGTTTGACAATAGTCGAAACTCCTGTATGAATAACTTCGAACCTTGGTAAATCAATTACACGCTGCATAAGTGCAAATAGTTCGGAACCCAATGCAATTATGTATTCTAATTAGCTGCAGAAAGAAAAAAAATATTAAACATAATTAAGCTTTTACGTGTAACTTTGTTTTGCTTCACCTAATTAAAAATTTAATGCAACGCTTTCAATTTACGACTTAAACATCTACAAAAGAAAACAGATAAATTCTAATGAAAAATGTTCACGTCCGAGTCAACCAAAACCGCCACGACAATTTCTTTCTATGTATTTTTTTTTGAAAAGGATCCTTTCGTCCGAAACATCAATTCCTTCCTCAACATAAATCAATAACTTACAAACGATATCGCCGGAAAATAAATTGCATTTAACAACTGTAATTATTCATACCCTCTGACAGACGAAATGTTTTGTGTTCTAAAATCTGTGAAAACCATTTGTTCTTTAGTTGACAAAAAAAATCCGTACCGAATGCGTGCTACGGAACAAAAGTGAGAGAGGAAGACATATGAAGATAGAAAAACAGAGAATACATGAGAGAGGCAGCAACAATGAAAACACGGCTCAATGACAAATAAATAAAGTGTAGGTAGACACACAGATAAAAGAGAAAGAGGGAAACACGAATAGATAAGAGTAGAAATATAGAAGAAGCAGAAGTATAATAAGAGATAATATAAGAAAGCACAAAAGCAAGAATAGAAAGTACAGAAGGGGAGAAACAGAGAGAGAGAGAGAGAGAGAGAGAGAGAGAGAAAGAGTGAAATGTAGACATGTGGAGAGACAAGAGAGAGAGAGAGAGAGAGAAAGAGTGAAATGTAGACATGTGGAGAGACAAAGTGAGAGATAAAGAGATAGATAGAGAGAGAGAGAGAGAGTTGTGTTCCATTCCACTTGTCACCTATTTGAATTTTATTTACTATTTGCATTAGGGATAATCGATTTTATATTTTTCACTGTTTGTTCAGTCCGACAAAAATATCGATTTCTAATTGTAATTTGTTTAATCGCCTTTTTTCACGCGACCAACTCCAAAATCAAACTACTCTTCGCACCCCCTACCCATTCACCACCCGGCAGAGGCAGCAGAAAATACAATTATTAAATTGGAAGTTTGCACGTGTCGTAGCTTTTGCTATTTTCTAGGCGCCTTCTCTAGGTGGATCAAACTAAATCTGACTTTTATTACAATCGAACGGTATTTTTGCCGGCAGCCAAATCCAATGACAGCAACTGTCACAGCGGATTTCAATCGTAAATTAGCACGCCCGTAGAAAAATATAGAAAGATTTTATTTTTTAATAAGACAGCCGGCGTCGTACAATTCCCGCCATTTTTATTTTTTACAATATAATACGGCCTATCCGATGCAACTCTAATAAGTAGTCTGCCGTAACATTTTAACAAACGTGGAGCACAATAAATCTTTTGCAGTCAAGGCAGGTGGGGGCAACAAAAAAAATTCGGATTTCGAGCGGATGTCTGCAGACCTGAAACGATCGGTTCGAAAGACGAACTCGCCGGAAGGTGTGCCCTTTGTGCGACAGAAAATAACGCGCAAGGTTTGCCTTTCCATTTCTAACTCTCCCTGCAAAAACTACAAATTTTACAATTTATTTCGTAACGCATTGTGATCCTCATAGCCGGAGTTCAACTCCGCTCCGAGTAAATAAAGCCTTATTTAACTAGTTCGACGGAGCAGACACGATAAACTTAATAATAATCACACATCAATATCCTTCACAAGTGCTCCCCCGTCGGATAGCAAACACGAAAAAGTAGTTTGGGTGGTAGGAACCGTTTCCTCCTGCGAGAGACACCCGTGGTATCCAGGAGGTCTCGACCAAAATCGTTGAGTCGCCCGAGTGGTGGGCCCACAATATTGACTTCCCAAATATGAAAATGATAATGGGACTATTAATTTTTGCTCGATTACCATCATCCACGGTTCGATAATTGGGTGCTGTCCCTTGAACGAGACATTCATAACTCATCCGAGAGCTTTTCGCAGAACGGAGAAATTTACATTACCAATGGAAAACGACGTCTCCTCCAAGAATAGTTATGAAACAAAAAAAAATCAGATTAATCGCAACCGCCAAAGCTGAATATCCTTCGCCAAAACTTATAATTATCTTGTCTATTTGATTGAAATCCTGAGGGGTCTAAGTGAAAAAAAATATATATAAAAACCTGAACCTGAAACGACCGCGATACCAATGTTTTTTTAGCATTTGCACGAATTTACATGTCTCATCCTTGAAAGTTGGTTTCATGAGTACTACGAGTTTGTTTTTCTAATATTTGGAGTTTGCAATGTGGGAAAAAGACAAGAAAGCATAGCTGGGCGTATGGACAAGCAAATTACCTGATCGTATTTATCTTTTCATAATCAATGACAATATCGCTGCTAAAAAATCACCTTTGTTTTTGTAGTTGTTGTAGTGTTTTGTGTGTGTGCGCTTTTTTTGACTTAGCACTCTACGTTTCGCGTGACAGGAATTCATTAGGGTTTTTCAGGAAAGGATTGCAGGGGCGGTTTTTCCCATGACCAAGTCGAATGTGTTCCGCACGAATCAAGTCAACGGGCAATCCAGTTTTTTTTCAATCTCCGGCAAAGCGTCGACCATCCACCTGGAACTGGAACTGTGCAACGAAGGTACGCGGAGGAAAACGCTCTGGTCGACAGTTCGAGGAAAAGTTCCGTCGCCGCCGTTTGATCACATCAATTTTTCAATTTACATTTATTTCGAGAGTCTACATTCGTGCACACCTGTGCACACCTATACGAACACTTTCTCGTCCTTCTCCACCTCTGCACCGCCCAAAATGACCAAACAATCTTGGATGTTTACATTTCGCCAAACGTAACATCCTCGTGATTTATCGTGCCCGTAAACAAAATCGAAAAATTATCGTACAACTACATTTAATTTTACGACATTGGTCAAAGAGCTCTGGTTTCCTTTGGCGTTGGTATGAATCTGATGATGTCTGCACAGGTGTGGAGACCGCAGGAGTAAACGGCCCGTTCCGTCTTTCTTTGTCCTATTCATTTACTCTCTCTCCCTCCCTTTTGAATTCATTCAGGTACACAGGTGTGTTCTGTCGCTAACGACAAGTGAAAGGAAGACCTTTTCCACGGAAAGAAATCAGTGCTTTTTTGACAAAAAAAACTGCAATTTATTAATAATGCCAGAACTGGGTGCAGCAAAGTGCATGCTTCCAAGCTTTTGATATTATTAAATACTTCCAGGATTAATAAATGACTGGTCGCAAAAGTAACTAATCGCGTACAGATATCTACAGTAGAATACTAGTAAGGTGTAAACGGTCAGTCACTGAATAACCACTTGCAGCCTAAGGTTTGCAAAAAGTAATACAGTAAAACATGTCACTACTGCAAGGTTTAAAAGTGTAGTATTTTATAGGGAAGGTATTTTACTACACTGTGCACTAGGTTTTGTCGGCTTAGAACATTCCAGCTACAGTTCCTCTCAAGTGAAAGCTCAAATGTTCATAACACTACTTTTCAAAAATATATATATGTCCTCCAATTTTTAGCCAAGTTTCTTTTTTTTGGTTCTATGAGTCTTCAAATCAGATGAAGTTAAGATGGAACGGTTTGAAAGTAGATGAATTATAAAGAAACAAACATGAGTTAAGAAGAACAAGAAAGTAAGAGAAAACACAAATGAGATAAACAGTGAGAGCGAGAAAAAGAGAGAGTGAGAGAGAGAGAGAGATCATGGCGCCTGTATCTCCTGCTTATTAAACATCACAGTGAGCCTGACGGCACCTTTTCATAGATGAAAACACACAACTCCTTAAAAGCCAGAAAAAATATTTCAATGTGAAAATGCTTTATTGCAACTTCACTACAAGTAGATTTTTCCCTCTGTCGCCGGCCTGGAACACTGGACGAAATCCTCAAATCGGTAAAAGAAAACTATTTAACAGTTTGACGTGTTCACTTCTTCTTTCGCATCACTTTCGCTTCTCTTCTCGCATTTGTTTAAACGATAATATCGATCAATTCATTACTCATTCGGGACACGTAATGGCGGCAAAAAAACTATGGGTTTCCGATTTTAACGGAAACAAAAGTCGTGCAAGGCAGAGACTTTGAAAGAAAATATAAATCACAACCGACCTACGTAAAATAACTTTGGGGAAAAACACACGTTTGTGACCCCGAAAAGAAAGTAGAGTTGCTCACCACTCAAGTACTCAAACAGTTTTATGGAAAAGGCCAAGCAGCTCGTGAACTTTTGATTGGTCAGGTGTCGATGAGTACACAACCACCCTGGAGGTTTTCATAGTGTGACTACAAGGGTAATTTTCACTCCAAGGACGATAGTGATAAGATTTGAACCGAATTTTGACTTTGATAAGACAATAATCAAGAACGCGACACCTCAAACTAAGTTGTAGTACGGAGTTGTAATAGTTAAGATTACACATAAAACATTTCCATGTTTCTTCGGTCGTGCAAAGTGGCTTTTAACTCATCAACTACCTCCGTCCTCATCTACCTGATCTGATTTTTCCATATCGCCGTCCATAAAACTCGGGTTTGTCTCTCACTTTTTCCCCCATTGAAATCCTTTTACTACCGTCGCGTTTTACAAGCCCCATAAAACCAAGGATTATAGAAATTACAACAAAAATTTCACGATTTCCGCAGCAAACGCTCAAAGCCGAAAAACTCATTTTTCGCCGTTGCCGCGGATTCTTACGGGAGGTAAGAAAATAGCGGAGTAACACGTACGAAAATAATGAAAACCAGAATGGCATGCATCAAATTTTCAATATCCAATTTAGCGAGTGTGAGTGGTGAGGGAACCGTTGTAAAAATAATGGCGAAGGTGAAGGACTGATGAGAGAGGAAAACACGTAAAACAACCCAACATTTACACGTAGAATCAAATTCACCTGGGAAGTGACACGGCTCGGACATGACTTAGAGCAAAAGATTCAGATGAAATTAAATATTACAATCATGTGCCAACCGTGTCTTAGACGCCAACATTTCTAGGAACTATTTCTAATAAATAAAAAAAAAACAATTAACCTAACCCACCAATAAAATTACAGCGTTCGTCATTAACCATTCAATTACAAGATATTACCTATGGAAAACTGTCTTTTAAATAATTCAAACTGATTACGAGAACAACTACGTATAGCTTTTCAAGGTTAGTGCTTCATACATATAAAAATTACCACACCTTTGTGTTCACACTTTACTACAAGAACCCCGATCGTAATCTATTTCTGATTCGATCTGGCAACGAGTCGAAGTATGGTTGCATCACCGTTGGAAACTCCAGGTACAAAAGGTGCTAAAAAACCGCTCACCCATGTAATTCGCCGTTCGAGTTCAACAGACTCCACACGGGTGACATTTTATTAATAATAAGTACTCGAGGTACCGACCCGGCATTAAATCATAATTCCTGTACAGGCTCGAACTCCTTACATGTTCAGGGAAACAGGTACGCCTTCAACCTCTGCCATTTGTCAGGCTTTTGAATTTTTTTTAAGTAATTAAGCGCGTATAATTAAAAGAGAACTTGATTAATCCGCCTTATGTCACCGGGCGAAACAATACGGAGAGGAAACAACGTTTTCTGACAATTTAATTTTCGTAGCTCTTGGAGCACCCGAAAATTTTCTACAAACGAATTTTTGGAACCGCCAACTATTTCCCCCGGTAAAGAGCTACCCTTCCTCCCTCCCCCGCGGATTACTACCAAACTACCCCCGGTGAGTAGAAGCGTAAAATGTAATTTTAATTTGGTTGTCTTACCTCTGTGAGTAAAGTATAAGCACCATATAAACGTCACCGCGTTCTTTAATAAACACAGGCAACAATTTAATCTCCCGGGACCGAAAATGGCACCGAAAACGCGACGAAAATTCTACATTTTCATAGTGCACAACTCGTACACTAATAGTTTCCCTCGAAAACTACTCAAATCCAACAGGAACTCGAGTAAACCTCCATTAAAGGTACGGTTGCTTCCTTCACAAGCGCACATAAAGGGACCTACAGTTTTTGCCAAAATTTAAATACAACTTCACGTGGTAACTCACAGTTTCACCTACTCTGAAAACCCAATACTTGTTGCAAAACTACAAATTGTAAACTATTACTCGGTTGCTGTTATTACGTGGTAGGCAATAATTTTTTCCTCGACGTGCAAAAGTGCAAAGGAGACTTTTGGGCGTTCACCAGTCGTTTACCCCGGTGAATGCTTTCCTTTTACACAGCAATTTCACCACGGAGAGTGTGCAGGGATAATTAAAAAAAAAAAAAGAAGAAGCAAGAAGAAAAGAAAAAGGAAAACACAATTCTAAAACAAAATGAAATTCGCCTGTTAAAAATTACAAGGAAAACCTTAAACAGAAGACACGGCATGTGCCATGGCATTTGCAAGCTGTCACTCAAAGAAGAAAGTTACAATCCGAAGGGTTTCACTAGACTTTACGGTTAGCTTTATACTACTTGTTACTTTCATTATGACATTTCGTAAAATTCTACACTCGAACTCGAATTTCCAGAAAATAACTTCGTGGAAAGAACACATTTCTACTCGGCAGCGTTGCCTCCATTAAATTTCAACCTGTGAGCCCGAAAATATTTATGACATTCGAGTTTCCATTCACTGAACTACCGAATAATAGTTCAAGAGTTCAGTAGTTAATAGAAAAAAATACTAATAGTTGTGTAAAAAAAATTAATTTATGTTACATCACCGTTTGTAACGTGTCGACCGTCCAAGTTTTTTTACATAGAAAATTCTTCTTACCTGAAAAAGAAAAATAATTTCAATTAAAATACAAGTCGCAGAATCGTAGTGACCTTCCAATAGTTTCAGATATAGTTCAGGCCTCCCCTCCCCTCCCCCTAAAAACTATCGTATCCGATCTCTTGAATTAGACGACGCAAACTATCAAACTATCTTTCCCAGGCTTTTTCCGTCTCGATTTTCTTGTCGTTTCCATTCGCCTGTTTCGATGAACAATGAAAATGTCGCCTCTAATTTTCTGCTATCGAAGGGCGTTTTCTAGTCCTAGGTTTGACTAAAAAATTTCAGTTCCACACGCCACATTCTACTCTAATCTGATTGAGAACGAGAGAACGAAAGGAAGACGAGAGAACGAAAGGAAGACGAGAGAGAGAGAGAGAGAGAGAGAGAGAGAGAGAGAGAGAGAGAGAGAGAGAGAGAGAGAGAGAGAGAGAGAGAGAGAAAAACTCTCTCCACTGTTTAATTTAATCCTTTCAGCTTAATTCCTAATCTCGTTTTTCTTTCATTTTCACTGTTTTCTCCCATCGTATCTTCCCATAATAAAATCTGATGTCTGATGCTGTAACAAAGCACATAATCTTCGATCTGTTGTCTTCCATTTCCTTCTTCACCGCTTGATTTACCAAAGACTCTTTCCGACGAGTCTAAAATTTTAAGAATGGAACGCACAGGTCGAATCGATACGTTCACCTGGACTCCTCACTCTTCCGTAATGTTCTGCGAGAACCGCCAAAACAGAAAATAATATTATTTTATTACGCATATATTGTGTTTTACACATTTATTAAATTTACGATACCCTGTTAGTACGACGCCCTTATTATCATGTTCAATTTATGTATACAGATTCTAATTAACCAAGATGTTACTGTAAATAATAGACATATTAAATATTTACTACTGATAACAATGGAGAAATTCCGACTGTCCGGAAGCGCAGCGGAAAAACTTTTAACGTCTGAAAACTAGACAAATTTTCCACAGTGTAATGATAACTCCGAGTAATAAAGCAATCAGAAATTGAGTCAGAGGAGGAGAGAAACAGGCCGACATAACTTGTTATTACTCTAAATAGTTCAGCGGATTGTATCACTCGTTCACTTGCTTTTACGACCGACTGAAATGACACAATCACCTTGGAAGGGTGAAAATTAATAATCGTTGGCAATAGTCTGCGACTGTCATTCGTCATTAAATCAATACTCCCCGAATTTCTTCAATAAAGAAAGGACCTAGTCGACCAACCGTCATGTTAAGCTTTGATGAAGGTAATTTTATCAATCGGAAGTTGACGGTCATCGTAAACTTCCGGAAAACATAAGCACCGTCATAATTCAATTATCGTACATTATACTAAAATTCCTTCTCGAAAAACCATTTAAATCAGAAAGACCAACTGAAACTTATTTACAATTACGCAAGTCAAAATACATAAAAGTATTATTACATATTTTATAACAAAATTTCTGCATCTATTTATTTTAAATTTCGTATATTTTAAAACCGCGTTACTTAACAACAGCCTTCTGCGTCCATTACGGCAACGCACAACAGCCGCGTGATAAGTCTGAGGAAAATTCTCTCTTATTAGCGTTTCGCCTCTGTCGTGATGAAACAGTCGACAAATCGCAGTGATTGTAAAACAATGACGACTACAGAGTAGTGATTAATCCCCCAAGAATCTTCACGAGTCTGCCATCGGTGAAGCACACAAAAGAGTTTTAAATTCCTTCTTAAATGTTTAATCTGTTAATTTCCCATTACCAAGAATCAATTATTAAGAAGATTAATAATAATAATTATTAACAATTTTTATTGGAACACAAGGAGAGTAAGAGAGAGAGAGAGAGAGAGAGAGAGAGAGAGAGAGAGAGAGAGAGAGAGAGAGAGAGAGAGAGAGAGAGAGAGAGAGAGAGAGAGAGAGAGAGAGAGAGAGAGAGAGAGAGAGAGAGAGAGAGAGAGAGAGAACACGAATCCTGGATCAATTTAGGCATTTCCGCTGTTCCATTGACTCATAACGCGTTAACCTTGGCTGTTTACTTATTTCCAAACCTTTTCATCGTTACTAATGAATCGACTCGAGGGAAAACGACCGTTTTAAAATGTTTAGGGAGTTTATGCAACTTAAGAGCGGCCAAAATTTCCCAGGCACACACACACACACACACACAGCCAGGGAGAGAGAAAGGTAAAAATAAAAGGAACGGGCACGGGCAATGACGGACCAGGTGTAATCGCCACACCTTGCCCTTGATAAATTGGTTACATTAGATTGTTTTATCGCGCTGACTACCATTGATTTCATTGATTTCATTGAGAATTAATTCCCTTAACTGTCACAATAAAAAAATATCCTTTGACAAACGATTTTGCTCGACTTTTCATTTGCCCAACCTCTTTGTGTGCTCAAGAATATCTCGACAGACGATCGGACCAAAGGAAAATGTTAAGTCTGACCCGTTTTGGGGTCTTTGTAATGGCTTTTTCTTATTAATCTTAAAAGATCTTCCCATTGCTCGCAGCCGTAAAAATGCACGAGATAAATCTTTGTCTCGGATTCTGAACTCCGGGAGTATTCTGGTTTTGCGAGAATGAGGAAAACCCGACTTTTTCTGCTTACTTCTCACTTGGCTTTTGGCCAGAGCAATGCCTGGAACCTGACAGTTGCTGCTCTTGCGACTCTTTCAGACCCTACGCACACGATTACCCAACAAACGTTGATAAAACGATATATAAAATTACTGTAAATTACTGAGGTGAAAGATATATTTACGTTATTACATATAAAGTGTAACATGTCTGACTCCATAACAACATACAGTTGCATACCACAAGCTCACTTCGTCACTACAATAAACAACTCTCCTGCCGCGATTGTCTCACATCAACATCTTGCAGGGTGCTATTGACAGACTGCAGTTGCCAAACTAACAAACAACGACACTGCAAAGGTCCAAAATTAAATAACAGCAATGTAAACTTGTCCTCGCTTACTGCTTTGTGATTTTTAACGTTAATAAAATAAGAACCAACGGCTAATTTCCTTTTACTCTCGCGGGGGGATACTGCCGTTCAATGCCAAATATGTTGAACTATTTCAATTAAGAATTCCATCAGATTGTAATTATTGTTTGCGGATGAATTCCTCGCGTTGAAATGTCAAGTCTATGACAAAACACCCGTGGTTCCCACTCAAGGTATTCCGTTAAGAGTTTCTGTCCGTTTTGGAGGGCACGCTGGCGCGTCAGTCAAACTATCGTCTACTTGCGAAACTACCAAATATTAAGTGAAAATAAGAAAATTTAATAATCGTCTAGTTTAAATCCGCATCATTGGACTTCATTCGAATTCACCGGAGTCGAGAGAGCATTTTAACCCAACAATTTAAATGTCTTACCGGTAGCAAAAGGGTTTACACGATTAAAACACGCCAAATTTTCTACTTCGCACCACGTCTCTTCCAAATTTTGTTATTTTACAATTTCGAAAATTGGAAATAACTTAGCCGGGCAATAAAAATTGGAGGATAAGACCCGTCATCAGAACGACGTCGGATGGTGAGAACTTGAGCATAGCAAAACGATGTGGTCGTCTCGAAGATTCGATAAGGAAACGAGCGAGGACCGGTCAAAGTTAACTTCCCACGGGTTGTAGTCCCGAAAAAGCCGACCGGTAAACACCGGACACGAATTAAATTCCAACTACCCCACCGAAATTCAAGTTGGCCATTTTCATGTCATAAAATGTGTTTTTTCGAACGGTACGCAACTTCCACATTTAACTTTACACAATTACCACCGTTTACCGCCAAAAAGAAGCTATTTTTCCAGATGGAATTCCGAAAGTCAAATGCGTTCACGGAGGAGTAACAGTTTCTTCGGGACTGTTGCAAGTTGCAAAAACCTATTAATATAGGAGAATACATGAGTGTTCATCGGATGCAACCGATTTAGCATGAACGTATAATTTGGCGGCATTTGCACCCGAAACCGCGTACTCACTCGATTTATTTCAAACTGCTCACATTCTCAGATCGGAGATCACCTCCTTGATCTGAATAGTAGTGCGTAACATTTCGTTTCATATTGTTGTAATATTTTACGTGCGGGCGTTAACCTCCAACCGCCCAGGTACACTCGCCCAAACGGGTTAAGTTAAATTCTCCCGGAGTCTTTCCCATTGTCGAGACTTGCACAGGGTGACCAGGAAAGTAACCGGGGAATCAGGAAGACTGCTCGAGGTCACGCAGGTACCTTTTACAGGTATTCTAAAATCACGTTAAACAGGTTAATAAAATTTAACTAAAGTAAAAAGCCTTGTACCGTCCGATGGCATGTGTAAACCTTTGGTAAAATAAATTTATTAGGATTTATCTTTCTCTCTTTTCGAAAATCAATCAATCGATCGATTCGCAGGTGTTGGACGATCGACAAGCCCCAACCATATGAAGGTATCCGACTGGCAAATCAAATCAAAAGAAAATGGAATTTCAATGAGAGTAAACTTCATCCTGAGAGAAAAGAGAAATTTTCTTTGATTAGAAACGGTCGCGCGGTGGCAGGGAGCAAAAATTGCGTCAATTTGCTCGCGCAAATCCATTTTATTTCCCGTTTTGCTCTCCTCAGTCTGTCTCCGTCTGACCGTTTTTCTGTCCGAATTATTTTTAGCAATAGACGTTCGATGACGCAATACCCGTTCTCCATTAACCTTTGAGGAATTTATCAGACGGCAAATTTTTATTTTTAAACTATCTTAACTCTGGCAAGTTTCCGACAACCGTTGAAACCTCCATTTTTCATTTCATCTTTTTGTTGCCCCGTGACGGCAACTTATCTCCCCGTGGAAGTTTCCTATCCCGAGAAGAAAGCAATGGTAAATGGCCATGAATCAGGGGAAAGTAAATTCGTGAAAGCGTTCAGCCTTCTCGAAAAAAAGGGAAAAAGAGGAATGAAGAAAAAAGGTTAAGAAAACCCGAGAACCCGTTTCTTCAATCTCACTCGACCCAATCAATAATTCATAACGAACGAGAATTCGACACCGTAGAGAAAAGTCCTTTTCACAATATTATAATTACATAATTCTCCAACTTGGTATGTTCTTCTCACAAAAGATCCTACTTTTTTTTCATGTTCAACTCGCACGTTTCAGCACTTTTTCCACGAAAAAAACTACACCACAACCACACAATAATAAACACGGAGAAAATTGTGTTCCCTCATGTAACATTCATCCACGATTGATCCATGTCATCTGTAGACGAGTCCCTATCATCTCATTCACTATCTGCAAACATTACAGCGTGACATTACACCGTAATTCTTGCTCAAAATTACTAGGCACGGCGTACAACACTTAATAAAATACTACAGCTAGATAATAAATTGTATGCGTAATAAACGTTTACATAATATATTCATGTAGTACGTAAATATGTAAGTGTTCCACCTATGTTTATAGGCCCAATAATTGTATTCAAATATTTTTAAGCCCTGAAACGACACCTAAACTCAGTCAGATTGTACAATAGTTCAATTACACCATTGATTTAATAAGACACTGCACTTTCCTCCTATATAATAAAAACTAAATCAATTGTCGACGCAGTCGTTGCACAACAAGTTGCCGGTCGAACAAAACCAGGCGGAACTCTGCTGGTGTGACGTGTCCCTCACAAAAATAAGTTCCAAATCCGATGTTAACATTCTCAAGAAAACAAATTAAATTCTGACATAAAATCTGAAAACCTGCGAAGGCATTTCCTTCACTTGTAGTCGTCTTCGGTCGCGACGATCCTTCCTGTAACTGAATTTGTGTCTTTGACACATCACACGGCGACTTGGAGTTATGGTTGACTAAAACCCGTAACCGAACAAGAACTTTATAGGAAATAAATTATTGAATGTCATTAATTGCGCCCTAAAAGAAAACACAGTAGAACAGTAAAAAAAAACAAAAAATCGACCCAAATTCAATAAGCGACCGTTTTATGACTCCAGCTCCCAACGGCACATTAAACAATACACATAAAAGATAATAAAAGTCCGAATGGTGTAAAAGGAGTAGTGAGGAGTGAAGAAGTGAAGTTTACGCCACTCGACTCGTGGAATAAAACAACTCAAAAACGGAAACGAATCCCTCAAAGAATATTAATAAATTTAAATATTCATTAACGTACATAAATCCATTTTAAGAACGGGGAAACAAAGGAAGCGAGCCGAGGGGGTTGCTCCTGGCTGTAAACTACAATAAAAACTTTGTAACTCTTTGGCGCGAACTCATAAAATTATTTTGGACAAATAATAAAAACTATTTTTGATATTCGATTCCTCCGCGAAGGCGACTGTTTACATAAATTTAAAGTTCCATCGCAAACTCTTACGCCCGTCCATTTATCCATTAAATAATATTTAATATTTTGTCTTATATTATTGCATTGGAAAGATATTGTCTTCTTCACACTTCGGCCATTTACATGTTGTAAAGTCATTTCGAGACATGTCTCCTCCACTTCCCGTAATATACGTCTTCGTGTTCCCAGACACAAAGTACTTGGCTTGCTTGCAATTTTTTTAAACTAATAAATTATTTATTTCTCTTTCAAATTTACTAAAGTTCATTTTTACTTTTGTGCGGTGTTGTGTTTTAAGAAGAATTTGTTTCGGTACAAAAGTTAAAATTAATATTTTCAGCATCAACCAGGCAATTGAATGAAGTTATTTTTCTTTGTCTCGTGGACGCCATTTTTGCACAATTCAGCTGGGAGCTTTCTTCAATAAAAAAAAAATAAATTATTCCTCTCCCATGAAAACAATCAGCGGGTACCAACGAAGATTAACTTAAATTACGTCCATCACTCCTGCCGAAACGTCCCTTTCCTTTGTCGACAATAAAACCACAAAGGAACAAAAAAACGCACGCGGAATTCGACGGCAGCATTTTGTAAAAATATCGATAATTAAATCAGATTAAAGCGGATCATTGGATTAAGCCGATGTGTCCCCCATACAACAGCCGACTTGAATGCTGTCGCACAGACGAGGGCGATCAGTTAGAAGTAACACAAAATATTCTATACAGATCAAAGAAATGCTCTAAACAAAACAGAAAATCCTCGGCCTCACGTATGCGGCCATCTACAACCATTAAATGTCAGATGAGCTCAACGACAAGTACAATTTGTTTTAATTTAATTGCAATTAGGCCTCGGGTAACATACCATAGACATAATACTCGTGTCATTGATCTTGTAACAATGAAAACAACACGACATCTCTCCTCCTCTATGGCTACGTCTAGGAAAATGCCCCACGTAGAGTCGTGTAACCCGGTCGTCACGTCACATATATTTATATTAAAGAATCAAATTTATTAATTGAAAATCGATACTCGCAGGCAGTACACACACTTCGACCGAATGTAAATTCAATTAATAAATTAAATTTATTGAACTGTTTACCGGCATCCGACCAGCTCGGATTAACATTAAACAAATTGAAATTCGGATTTCAATGTTATGTTTCTCAGTCAGAATGTGTAAAATGTCAATTTCACTTTGTTGTCACATACATTTTAATAAAAATAAGTATAAATTTTGTTTATATTGTTGACTTTTACATGGGAAACCGTGTTTTTTCACCACCACCGTACGGTCCCTTTCCGTTGGTACTTTCGTGCCGACGACACAGCGTAGGTGTTCCGATGGCGACTTGAGACCAAATCGAGGAAACCACAAGCCTCGTAACCCCGTAACATTATCGTATGCAAAATAATATATACACAGCATACGTAACGTAAGAAAAAAAATTATCATTATGGAAACTTATCTTGGAAACCGCTAAACGACGGAAACTTTGCATCCCGCTCGAGTCATGAGAACATGGGAGTGAGTTATGAAAGACCACTCTCCTACTTATCAGTACCAGCAGGTGAAGTTTAATAAATTATAACCACACTTACTTCAAACCTGAATTAATTAAACAGCCATACATTCGGAATCAATATATTACGATTTGGTTAGGTAACAGACCAGACAAGTAAGAAGATTCACAGTCAAATTAACATTTGAAATTGCGCCAAGAACTAGTTCTTTTACTATCGTAATCTGCTTCGGATCCTGTTCGTAAAAATTACACAAAACACTTAAAAAAAAAATTGACCGACTATCAAAACTATTACCGAAGTTCCATTTGCAAGTCAAATTTTTGCAAATAGTAAAATAGTTAGTAACACGATTTACCGAATCTACTTTTTTTTCTATTACGTTATCTTACGTCACCTGCCATATATCATACATAATTACTGTTTACATTTGCTTTGCGCAATAATTCATTTCACTGCCCGCAGCAAATTTAATAGGAAATAGTTGTGGAGAGTCTCTCAGGTGGTCAGTTCCAATTCAACTACAACTACAAAATAATAAACCAGTCGTCCAAATTTAAAGCGGCCGAGTTGTACGTGGTGACTGCAACGAACGGCAGCAAAAAAACCTGTCTCCTCAACGAGTAAATTCCTTAAAAGGAAGACGAGAGAGTTTCTTATTAAACAGAAGACTCAAACTGAATAGTTAAACCCCCTGCTTTGTCTCGGATCGTAAAACTTTGGATCATAAAGTTGAGGTAAGCCTATTTCCAGAGTTTTCTACTTTTCGGCCGTGCCGGACTCCTTCATAATAATTTCATAATAATATCTGATGGTAGGAAAACTCAAGGAAAGGACTTAGAAATGGTAAATTACAAAGTTTCAACTCAAGAAGGAAAAGGACGAATGCTGGGAATTAAATCGAAGGGACACGGACTCAGACTTTCTTCACCGGATGATCAAAGAATGTCCTCTTTGACTGTCATCGTCAAAGAACAACCCAATTAGGAAGTCGATGAATAAAAGAGTGGATTTTTTTCTTCTACGAACAGAAGCGCTCGTTACCTGGAACCTTACACTAAATTAACTTATTAACTTTCTGCCCGTGATAGTTGTCAACTTCACGCTCTATTTACTCCGACAGACAAGTACGAAAAAGAGAAGAAGAGGCAAGAGATGCTCACCTAATCCAATATTCAATTCCCCGTGATGGATTAAACATTGATTCCCACCGATAGAGACTTGTAGTGTCCACGAAACAACTAAATTCGACCGGAAAGCAAACTACATCGGACACCTCGTACAAGTCTCTTGAGAGGAGGAGGAATGGTCTGTTTTTGTGTATAGGAAAAACCATATTCTCCTCTTCCACGGGAAACTCGTTTGGGAATCATCTCCCATACACATCCGACACTAATTTACTAAAGTTTCTTTCTCTCTGCAATTGTTTTTTCCTGTCGGGAAGAAAAATCGCCACCACTCTGCGTCTGGCTACCGTTAAAAGTGATTGCCAATAAAAATAATTTAAACAGTCGTTCATGTTCGGAATATTTTTCTCACCGAAAACCTAATGGCATCTCTTTCACTTAAGTCGTTTTCTGTTGCCTCGTAAAAAAAAAAAAAAAATTCGCAAACGAAATAGACCGGTGGTTGCTTATTGATTTATCTACACCTAAACAGTTTTCCGTGAACCCTTGGGGAACATTTGACGGGAAGTAGTGAAAAGTGAAGTTCCTTTCGCCGCATACATCACTACTTACGGAGAAACCGTGGCACAACATAAACGAACCTCCGATTGATCAATTCGAGACCTACACCATCCACCTAGCAGAGTGAAGGACTGACGAAGATTAATGACGAGGCTCTCTCCTTCACTTGTGCAGAGTACAACAACAACAAAAAATGTTGCAATTAGGTGAAGTTAGAGGGGGAAAAAAAAAGATTGAGTCTACTCACTAATTGATACAACCCGAGGCTGACTCGGTGAAATTAAAGTCACTCGGCTCGACAAACTTACCTGTAAACAGAAAAAGACTCATGTACACCATTTTTCATTCGCGAGAGACACACAAAAGGACGGAAGTCGAACGAGGCAAATCAAAGCCTCCGGTCCGGAAACCGGAAATGACGGTCAGCCTTGTAATAGGAAAATCTTCGATCAATCAAAAGACCCTGGAAAATAAGTTGCCCGCCCGAAGCCAATCGACGTCTCATCCCTCGAACCAAAAAACTCCTAATGAACATCTTCGAGGTCTTCTCGGGTGTCAGGAATGCGTCCTGGAAACCTGGAAATCGCCACCAGGTGGACTCCCGATAAAACACTATACTTTTTATTTACGCCTGCAAAAGTTTTTTCACTTCTAATTTTCATGTACAGTTGGTCAAAACAAGTCATGTCATGTTTGAATGAATCGAAAATATTCCTCCAAAATTCCATACCCCCTTCTTTCAAACTTGAAACGAACTTTTACACCCGTGCCAGAGGTGTTTACGCCCCCGTAAAAATACTTAATAACTTTTTGAGTATAATCACTTCTTTTTAAATGATAAATTTTAGTTCTTCAAAAATGAGTTTTCTTTCTAATGACCCACGAAGAGGGCGGTTGACGTATTCATCAAATATTAGTAGAAACCCATAGAGATCGAGTTGTGAAGTTGATGATGTTCACCGATTAACTGCCTGTTATGGTTCGTTCTTTCTAACGTTTCTGTTGGGGGCAGGTCAACATAACAACGTAACAGTCAAGACGAGGTCTGATTTTAATTTAGATCTGGTCACAGTCACACCTGCCGACGTTCGGCTTCGACCTTTGTGAGAAAGGTAGAAGAAAGGCGAGAAAGAAAGAAACACCAAAAAGTGTATAAAGTTGAAAAATTTGTACGGAAAAAGGCTGTCGTACATTTATTAAATTTACGGCGTCATAATATACTTTTAGCTCCGGCACCGTCGCGCATTTGTCTTCCATTATTAAACAATAGCAGAGTTTGGTCCGAGGAGAAATGAAGAGAAGCGAAACGGAAATTAGAAGGAAACCTCCGACTCGAAGCAAATACCTTTATTTTTCAGGCTTTCACTCGTTTCAGGAATTTGTGAAAATATTTATTTCTTGTGTGCCTGAAACTCGTGCCCGAAGTCAAAACCTTTCCAATGGGAGGAACTTACACGCTGGAAGAACTCTCTAAAACGAACTGGCAGAGGTCAAAACGATGGCACCGACGCAGGATCTGATTTGTTACCTTGTCCGGGTACTTCCGAGCGACTCATCCGGTGAAATCGGTATATCGAAAGGTTCCATCTAAACCATCGTTACGAATACTCTCGAGTACTCCGCTTGGGTGGTACTCCTAAAACCGAACCAAATCAATACCCAAGAAAGTAGTTCGTACCTGCAGGCACGCGTACAACGAGATTACAACCGGTTACCTCGTTCTTTTCCTGGGTGTGGGGGCGTTGAGAGTTGTGCAAGAAGCAATGCAGAAAACGATACGAGAGGGTACAAGAATGTGTCCAGAAGACAGGGAAAGCGTTACAAAAGTAATCCGAATACTAATTTAATCATTTTCACCGGGTAACAAATTTATATATATACATAAAATAATACACTGAAACCAGTTACACGTAAAGTACAAAACATAAATTTCAATAGAGCTGTGTACAATGAAGGCAATGATGCAACACCCAGTCCTGTTCGGATTACGTGTGTCACAATGATTGAAAATATTAGTGAACTACTTCGAGTATTGCCCGTCAATACCGTTATTTATGTGTCAATTTGTACTCGGTGTATTATTTATCAAAAACATTCTCACTGTTAGCGTTTTGAAAATATGCCAGTAATACAATTCTTGCAAAACTAACGCGAGTATTTGTACAAAAATATGTGGTCAGCAACTCGAACCAAATATTGACTTTTATATTATACTCAATACTGTTACATATTACTCGGTCCAATACAGCAGAGCCGTCAAATTACTTTTCGAAATAGTTTTTCTTTAACCTCTGAAGCCACACACCCACACACATTGTACATGAATTATATTATTATGTTTATTAAATCCCCATCATAAATAAATAAAGTAAATATTCTAGCATGGTCGACACTTGTGTGTCCGCGGAACATTGAGAAATCTTTATTCCACTGCGCTACACCTTAAAGTAGACTACGTTGTAACATATTATAATATATATACATTGTGAGTTGTCAAATTTTCGTTTTAATGGTCCCCCAAAAAAAAACAATTGCACTAGTAGAGCCTTGAACCAAACTAGTATTTTTCTTTTTTTTTTTAAAAAAAAAACATTAACGTAGACTTTTATTTGTTTCCTCACTAAAAACCTCCAACGGTTTCACTCATTGGGTCAACTCTAAACGCGAAATGAATATTAATTATTAATTATCCGAGTTTAGTTCAATGTGTGTCGTTGACTCCTCTACGGTTTACTGTATATGAAAAAAACTATTACACCGAAACCGGTTTCGACGAGTACATCTTAATTTATTCGGTACCTTCGAATGAAAATAGGGAAAAAATACATTGTGCGTGACTGAAAATGCAATTCGGTGTTTCCTTCCCGCCATTACCATTTGAACTCGCCACGAACCCAGTCAAGAAATATACTTTTCCTTTTTCTTGTAAATCTAAACTTGACAGAGAAATCGGTCAGTTGCCAATGAAGATTCGTTTGCCTATGAATCAGACAGGCAAGAAAGAACAAGAAACCCACCGTCTACGGATGAGCACTGATCAAATGGACGAGAACACCAACAGAAAATCAACTTCTTCCATCGACCAAATACCCACGAGGTGGTCGCGGACTTCCCGAGAAGTTCGAGTATTCGTAAAAGCCTGGTAAACAACGCTCGTCAATTCTGTTACCGCGTGTGACAACAACCAAAATTACATAAAATACCATTACGCAAAACTACAAAAAAATACAAACATGCGGAACAATACGAGTTGAATAAAAAGAAAGAAACATTATTAAAACTTGTAACCGTCCGTATGCTAACACGTTAGTTTCCAAAACATTAGACGTGAACGAAATGCAAAATTGACCAAACCAGCGGGGTTAAATGTTAAATCGATGCCAAATGTCATATGTGAACTTTCTACGCGCTCGAAAGTTAATTTTCGCTTGAAATTTTTGCAAAACTCGATAGCAAATGACAATCATTAATAATAGAAACACCCGACGTGTCTCGACAAAACGGCCAAGAATGGCTCCGACGACACGAAATCAGTTCACTCCATTTAATTGATTAATGTGTCCCAGCATTCATCGACGAAACTTGTTTCGTATGGGAAGAAGACCGGAACGCAAGACGGAAAATCTCCAGGTGCACTTGGAGATCAGACCCAACACACGCTTGTCTACCACGGCAACCGACAGAATAAGTTACAAAGAACTACCAGTGGAAGAAGTAGAAAAAAAAAACTTAATTTGCTAAGAACTTTTCATTTTGATTGTCAGACGTGAAATTCATGACCTGAATTTTATTTGCCGATTATCCTGCTGGAAAATTCAACTTCTACGGGCGGGGGGGTTAGAGGCCGTCTTGATGGCACCCGGAGCCTGCCCATGACCGACGGCAAAACTTGAAAGCAAAAAGAAAAAACCAACGAACGGATTTATAAACATCGAACATAACCTGATATTAGCAAATTTAATTATTTTTGTTAAATTTAAAGCAACGCCGCCATCTTTCCGATCAATCGAAACCGTAAACGATCAATCTGTTTTTGTGGAATGCAGAAATCACTCAAAAACCATTCAAACTACCTTCAGACAAAATGGCGTTGTTCAACGGCGAATCAGACGACCACCGGGACTAAATTCGATGTAACGTCTCCGGCTTGCCTTTTCTTTCACGTGTACGCACGCGTTTTGAAATGAATCAAACGTCGCTCTCATTCAACTTTCTCAACAATTCCTTCTACTTCTGGTACACAAAACTTCCTTGCCCATCTTCCTATTCCTAAACTTCCCTTTTTTATTCTTCGGCGTTAAACTTTCTTTCAGAGTCGTTCGCGATCGACTCGAACAATGCAACGTACTTTCCGAGTTTACAAAGCGTCAAGATGTAAAAATCGTAACTGCTTTCTTTTATGTCAAGTCAAAGGACGCTCAAGGGCCGTATTCAGACGGGCAATAAAGACACTCGGACGGAAACATCTGTGCGAAGGATTTCTTTTGTGTAGTTAGAGTAATAAAAAGAGAACTTGATAAGTAGGTGTACAGGTACCCGAGCTTAAAGAACCGATGAAGGCTGACAAAAAAGTAGCTTAGTAATGTGTTTGCAAATACCTTTGTACCTCCGTTTTGTACCCGTACGAGTCAAGCAAACCCACCGAGGGAACACCCAAACCAAAAAACAACAGAAAACCTTCAGATAACTTCATACCGGCTGCAAGATGGCCGTCAAATTCAGTTGGATTAGAAAAAGAAGTTTCCTTCTTAAACATTTCCATGAAAATGGAGAAAGAGAACACCTAAAGTTAAAAACACTTAGAACTAGAAAAAGCAATAGATTTATTTAGAAATAATTTAATTGAATCAATTGAGAAGAGCGAAGAGCACAAGACAGGGAAGAAGACGGTTAATTCGCAGAGTGCAAAGTTCGGTCAGTGCCAAACAAAATCGCACTTAGTTAATTAAAGACACGGACTAAGTTTCCTTGATTGTCTGAGAGAGAGAGAGAGAGAGAGAGAGAGGGAGACTTTCTATGTGTAGAAAAAGTCGAGAAAGAAAGCACCGAAGAAAAGTAAAAAGGTGAAAATGAAAAAAAAAAGAAAGAAGAGCCAGAGAAAAATTTCAAATCAAAGGAACGTGTCTTGTGATTTCAAGTGGGCCCAGACATGCCCAGATAGGCCCAAATCAACGGTTTCGGGAACCTGTCGTTTTTACCAAGTTCAGAGTGATGAACAGCCCGCACAAGGAGGCAACGGGGCCCCGAAAAATCATTTGCATTTGACTGAACCGAAACTTCTCACTTGCTGTGAATGAACGCCATCCCAATTTCCCGTATCAGGAAAGCAATTTGTTTTTATTTCCAGAGTTGGTGCCCGTTGTATTTGCTCTGACGGCAACAGCCAAATGTCCCCATGGCAGACAGCGTTCCACAAAAGCTTTTCCCTATTAGAAATGTTATCAATTCAGAATGTTTAAACTCTCTCTCTGTGTGTGTGTGTGTGTTATCTCTCCTTCCCGGCCAGAGAAGATTCAACTCGCTTTTTTCCCATATTTTTCTTTCTGATTTCTGTAAACTTGCATTTATGAAAATCAAACTCGGACACCGTAAGCTTTTCATTCGTTCTCTTCTGCCACGTCCACTCTTCAGACAATAAATTAAAACAATTTTACCGTGACGTTGAAGCAAATGCCTCCTAAGCATTCCGACCGGATTCTGATGGAACAGACACAACACGCACTGACCGAAGGGCAATTTCTGCCTCGGGGATGGAAAAAAAAAATTTCCATAAACCACCCCGAAACATGTCTGAATGAAAATTAATTTTAGGTCTTTTAGGCCTACAACACAACACAACTTCACCGCCGTTATCGTTATCAGAGGGTAAGTACCCTGCGATATTCCGACGGCTTGAGTGGTTACATCTGATGAGTAGACAAAAACACATGTTACATGACCGAACGTTCCCCGGGTGTTTTTCTCATAACTTTTCATGCTTGCTGTGAGCATTACATGGTATTTAGCAATAATAAAAGAACCCAGGTTAATGCGGTGCACCACGCCGCGCCATTTGAATTTATCATCGATTCCTCAATGACAGCCGAGACAAAAATGGCCGAAAGGTGAATTCGATTAAATGCTAATTACGGTTCATTCTCGTTATTAATAAAAAATCATAATTCATTCATTACCGAGACTGCGGAACATAATTTCAGGTTTTCCATTTTTTAACTCACAGTCGTTTGGTTCCAAGGGAAACTGAGGTGAACCAGACGGATGGACAGAGGAGTCGGGAAGCTCGGTCAGGTCGAGCCCGACCATGATGGGAAGAAAAGACACGGCGGTGCCGCAGGAAAATCGATCCAATTTAATCGATCGGATTACAAGTCATAACCGGCCATTAACAGCAAATTAAATTATTTGAGCGGTCCCAGGTAAAGGAAACCGACGCAAATTGTTTGTTCCATGTGAGGAGTCTCCACCAATGGAAAATCATCGAATAAGAGACAAAACAAAAAGTAGAGCAATTCAAATCCACCCAGTCGGGACATTAATCGTCTATTAGAAACGTTTCATTTACAACTAGTCTAATTAGTTTTTCTTAATAGTGAGAATAGTTAGCGAGTTTCTACATTTATTTATTTTTTTTCATATTGCGAAAATGCGTTAACTACAAACCGGCAACGCGATTTTCGTAGGAATTCCGGCCTACAAATTGAAGTGGAAATGAATTAATTTCTGGAATGCCATAAACACATTTCACCCACAAGTAACGGCGTGTGATCATCACAGATCTCGAAACTGGGGAGTGGGGTGGTAGTGAAAGATCTCAGACGAAACGCAGGGAATTCCCCAATTCGCCGCAACAGGAAATCAGCAGCAACAACTCAATTAAACAACTCTCAACTTCTTGCTGTCGGTAAGAAACTAGCCGGGTAGAGGAGTCACATCCAACAGAAAAAGTTCACGGCTACGAAAACAATCCTGCTACATAAAATCGCACTTTAGACATCGAGTGAAGTTCCAGGGCAAGTCGTGTTGATGTTTGATGGTTTCCACCCTGCTCTCCTAGCTCCCCTACTTGTGCTCTCCAATACAGCGCACCAGCAACAGCACTCTCATTCTTTTTTAATTTAACATAAAATGTAATAATTGAAGCAATTACTCGAGTTCTTTGCTCCCGTTTATTTTTTTATGCTCATTCGTTAAGCAAAAATTTTCTTTAATCGCAATTAAAAAAGTAATTAAATATTAGTAGTATAATTCGTTAGGGCTCGCACGAGTTGGAATTATCCTTAAGTGACGAGTTCAGACGTTACAAATTCTTCGCCACCATCCCTGTTTGTTTGGGTTTGATTCCGACGAAATCACACGAGAAAACGACTGCTTTCTCGCACATACACACACAAGAAAAAAATAAAACACCGTTCGGTGCTATCAAATTAAAGTGTTTGCATTAAAAGAAGACCAAAATGCGTGCGTATGGAAGAGTGCGAGAAAAGTAAATAATAACAACAAATGGAAAAAGTTAATGTAATTTTACGGGGCTGACTGGAAAGTGAAAAACCCGAGGCGAAAACCTTTCACTCTTTCCGTTTCCTACAACCCATCGTGCTACTCGCTTTTTAATTTCGATTGCTACACGAGAAATCTTTACTGTAGGAAAAGCCATATTCGAGACCTGGTGGAAAGCAACACATTTCATTAAAAGGAAGAAACGTTGAAACATTTAGATTTTTTTCCCACATCCAACCGGAAGGCAAAAAAACACGGGAAATCGATTTAGTTCGAGAGGCATTCTCTCTTTAAAAACAACTACTTTTTCCATTTCTACTTCTAGTTCTATTTTCTCCAGCCCAGTGACTTAACGCGGGGTACCAATCTTGAATTAACAGAAAGTCAAATTGGCATAAAACCTATTCCATGGCCCTTGTCTTCTACTGAATGTTACTACTGTAGTAAATTGCACATTCACCGGAAATTATTAAAAAAAAAAAACTATTTGACCCATGGAATGTACAGTAACCAATTCAATGAAATAAAAATAGACAAAAAGCCTAGTCGTTTTAAATTATGCAGATAAATATAAATATAAAAAAACCAAAACATGTATTGTTTACATTTACTTGACGGATACTTTCGTGTACATCCGCTGCATTCCAAAGTCGTAGAAAACGCATAGCTGGCACTGGTTCAACACCGATTTATATATGAAATATAATAGAGGAATTGTTGGACCTTCTACTTGGTTTCAATTGATAAATAAATATGAAGAAACCTCGTTCTGTCACGTACGAGTGAGGGCAACCACAAAGGATTTCTTGGTTTCTCCCGTGTTAGTTTTACGTCTTGCGCTTATGAAAATTCTAAGGGCCTTTCCGGAGGATTTAACCTTTTTTCCACCGGGAGGGGTTTCCATCCCTTGTTTAACAACATTAATGCAAACCAACGGATCGGAAAAAATAAATACATTTCTGAAACGGCAGAAAATCTCAACCTCTGCACAGGTAAGTACAATTTCCTCTCTCTCTCGCTCTCTCGTTTCGATACCTGTCAATAAAAGGCCTCTTTTCATACCTTCAAATCCGTCGACGTTGTTACTCTTGTTAGTTTAGTTTCTAACGCTTCTTTCCCCAATTTTTTCCCTTGTTATTCCTCCCTTACTGTTTCGCTCCAACTTCGGTTTGACGGGCTTTAAACGCCTTTGATGATGGCATTAGGAGCCCTCTCAGCAAAAGCCTACGTCTTGACCCGGAAACCCATTAATAACTTTGTAAACGATGACAAAACTTTTATTTAATAACTTAAATAAAGTCTTCTGAAATTAATTAACGCGCCAATAAATCTAAACGGTGGAAAAGTTTCGCTCAAAAATTTATTTTTATGATGAAAAGTTTCCCGGCCTTCAGCACCTGACAAAGGTGCTCAGGTGTCGAGTGAACCAAAGAGAAAATTCCGGTTACATCGTAGGAGTTCAATTAAGCTTTCAGTAAAATTATCGTTCTTAGCAAATTATACGGTACGGCCACACGACCACTACTTCTCAAATATTTTTGTCAGTCTTTTGTTAAGGGCCACGATATACCACAACGAAAACTTTTACACTTTTCACAATTGTTTCGACAATATAACAGATTCACTACAACAAATTCACTGTCATCCGCTGCCACTAGAACATTTCTCACAACACATAACATTCATACAAAAATGACTTTAACTAACACAGGCCGTCAGGATACCACTGTTCGAGCAAGTACAATCAACCAAAGCCCCCCGAAACAAGTAAAAAAAATTCCAATTTCATAGAAGAACTATAAACACGAGGCGGACACAAAACGCCGTGTTCTTCCCAAATTTTCCATTTTCTACTTCTTAGGCGAGCACTAAATACCCAAATAACATATAGTTACATACGTATGTATGTGTATATATAAAAAAACGCGGGCGAATGAGCAAAAAAAACTTCGGATCTGAAACGCAGAATGTAAAATCACATAAATCTCAACGCGAATAAAAGTCCTTATCATAAAAACAAAAGGACAGGAAGAGAAAAATAACAAAGCGCAACTGGAGAGGAAGGCAAAGCAAAATGACTAGAGCAAACAGCAAACAATCGGAGACTGGAAAAATTTTGCTCCGGAAAAGCCGGCGACGGGCCGGAATTGCCGTACGCGAAGCATCGGACTCCCCTGAATCCCAGCAAATTCCAGCTGGAAATCGTAAAAACTCCAAATATCAAATTTCCTGCCACAAGGAAACTAAATAAAATTCAATCTTATTTTTACTTATTCAAACGCCTTGAGAACTGAATTCCCAGCTCGATGTTGATTTAGGAAATAAAAATTATTTCATCAAACTAGGAGAGTAGCCGAAGCCGGTGGGGAGATGAGAGGGTGTGCCGGGGTAGGGAGGGGATTCGGCAGGCAGGAAGGAAAGAAAAGGCCAAGCTGACGATCGAACTCGAAGGACCAGCAGCATCCCCGTGCCTGCTGACGTCCCCCTGGACCGATAAAATAAATAAGGGAAGACATTAAAGGTTTATGAAAACAACAAAAAGAAAATAAACAGGAATAGGAAAATAGAAAAGGGTTTCTATTAGATTTTCGCTGAACTTGAATTTTCCCAGGGCAAATGTTTAACTAGAAAATTATTGCCTTCGATGATTGGCACGACTTCGGACTAATTTGCATGGCGACTGCCCCTGCACGTTCCTTTCGTTTTTTTTTCCTTCTTGTTTTTGGCAGACTAATAGTTCCATTAATTGTTTCTTAACTGGTTTTTGAAGTTTCTTTGGCAAGTCCTGCGAAAGGGGCGATCTGCTTGACTAGTGCAACTCATTCACCGAAAACGTTCCGTGCCATTTTAATTAAATTCACTTTTTTCGGACTCGCAGAATTTACACTTATTAACCAAAATAGTTAGGTTCTATAAGTACAGGTAGAATATGTTTAGTACTACCAGGTACTAAATATTAATTGATTTACTGACGGCTGTCACCTAACTGAATTATTACGTTATCAAAGTTATTAATATTTCGGTCATCAAAATTTTTAAACGGCAATTCAAATTCTGATTTATTTATTATTAAATATTTCAATTAATATTCAAATTATGATTCAAAAGTTATTAAATTAATTATCACTTAAATATCGCATTACTAAAATACTGCGGAACACGTATATTTTAATTTTTTAAATACGTATTGACGTTATCAATTATAATTAAAGTTGTCACGTTATATTATTATAAAAACACTAAATATGATAATACCTAAATTTAATTTGAATTTAAAGTAACGTGAACTCAAACTGAGTGTGAGAGATTTCAGCGGCCCGGTAAAGTAGATGTGAAGTTTTAATGGTCTTCATTTATAATTTATGTTATTTATGTTACTCGAGTCCATGGAGAACCCGTAATTGGGCATTAACGAAAGCAAATTTCAGTCTTCCATTGGAAACAATACATAACCTACTATCGATATGAAGTTAATAAATTATAATTAAGCAGCAATTGATAGAGTAGAGCTATCTTCCCGTTACATCGGTAGCTGTTTACCGAGCCGACACCCTAAAATTATTTTACACGTCATAATGGTAAGGTATTCCTCCAGGTAACAAGGGTTACACAGCAAAGTGATTTTCACACCTGCACACCTTTTAGCGTTAAAATGCAGATGTTGCTCATTTGTGTTTTAAAAAGGGCGGGAAAACATTCGAACCTTCGTGTCGGGTCGTTCTTTTCGCTCCTCTCTGCGCCGCGTCAAAAAAGATCTGTGAAAGGACACATGTAAAGAACAATAAATAACAAACAACAGGACGACAACAGCAGGGAAACTACGTGGAACTACCTTGCTCGAGCAGAACACAACTTCCCAAACTCAAAAAGATGTCTTCCGGTGATGTCATCAGATAAAGGCTCGACCACAGATGGTTTCCCTATGTCCTCCGTGTCCTTCTGTCGTCCATTTTGAAAAATTATACAGCAATTGACACGCCATTAAACTCTAACTTAAACGTCGTCCCCGGCAATTCCTTCTTCATTTTTCCCCATTGAACCATCCCATGAAAAATTTAACCCGCGTACGTTCTCCTGGTTAATTCTATTCAGTCCTATTTCTATTTATTCAACGACTCCCTCAACTCCTTCACAAACTCCCAAAGTTTATTTTCCGTACGCGAAAATTACGAATTATCAATTGGCTTGATTCCTTTCCATCAAGTTTCCCTTGCATGAGATTACAATTGAGCATTCCCGGTAATTTCCCTGTTGGAATTTGAGTCTTTGAAGAAACTCTTCTTGCATTTTTCAACTCAAACACCCAACCCCCCCCCCATACCGCCCCGCCCCGCCACGCCACGCCGGGCCCCCAGGGAGAAAATTATGTTTGAGAGCTTCAAATAGCTTTTGAAATGCCACGCTGCGAGAGAAACTCACATTTCTGCCTGTGAAACTCTTGAATTCTTGGCGGTTACAAAGCCTTTTTAGAGAGCCTCACACGAAAGAGTTAAAAACGAAATTAAAACCCAAAGTCAGCAACTTAATCGTACCTCAATTTATGTACCATAATGAATATTATGTATCTAAGTTCGATCGTTATTTAAATTTAATATTAAAAAAAGAAACAAGAAAACATTTTTACTGAACTCGGTAAAACAGCTTTGACTGCCTCGACCGTACCACAAACGTCTTATTAAAACATGCGTACAGTAACTCTACAGTAACGAACAGCTACTGAACACCCTTAAGAGTAACAATAAATAAAACAAGGAGTCAACTAATTTACATGCCGACAAAAGCAGGTGTTATGCGCGTTCAACCTTTCTCAGACCAACCCCTCGGCATTTCCACGCAAAGTACCTTCCAAGGTATTAAACCTGGACGAACCTGCCGGGGAACGAGTTGGAGGTAGACGGTGGAGGGTGGGTCACCGCATTTGCATTTCTCTGGGACAATTTTCCCTTTCCGTAACCCATATCAAATGACCGTAACCGTCGTCATTATTTAATGCCACCTTATTTAAATTTTAAAACAAGTAAATAAAAGAGTGAAACAGCAAATGCCGTAGACGCCGCTGCTGCTGCTGCCACTGCCGGCGCCGCCGCCTCCGCGATCGAATGGGGTAGATTACACCTAAGGGCTGGGCAATTTGATATTGCCGTTTTCATTTATCTGCCGAGCCTTCCCGTTCATCAGGAACCGAACCGCGTCCCATTTCCTAAGCCTTTTTAATCTCTAAATATTATTAACAGACAGAAAAAAGGGACTAGACACTAGCCGTTTACGTTTTTGCAAAACAAATCAGGGACTGGGGTTTCTCTCTTCCTCCAGCCTTAAATTTCCATTTTTGAGAACCTTTAAAAGGGAGAAGCCTAATTTATCCCATTAACAATGGTTGTTTGGTCACATTACTTGTTTTCACTTCTGGTCTAAGATACCCTAAGTAGTTAACAATACAACTGTACAATTCTACTTTTGCTGGGGGCAGTGGCAAGGCAGAATTCGACGGGAGCCCCTAAAAGTCCCTAAATGGGAGACCACTGAAAAACAATTCAAAGCTTCGTGAATGAGATTTCAATGAACCAAAATCGATCAACGAATTGATTGATTTTAGAGTGACGTTCCATTTCCGTGGCATTTTCCCAGGAGAAACATGCAATTATGAATTATAAAAGAAATCGACGAGTAAAATCAACACGAACCTTTTCAGGCATTTCCCTACGTTTTAATCCGGCAACTCGACAAAAAAGATGGAACCTTTTCTTTCCGTCCGCTCGACTGGTCTTCTCTACCTCTCTCTCTCTCTCACTCCGAAAGGAGCAACTAGAAATTTTCACTTTAATTTAGACTTTAATTTAGAAAGGCTTCACGAATTAGAAGACGTTTTAATCTCCCTAAAGGTCGGGTACTCGACCGCCTTCTACCAGGACTACTTTTGTGAATTTCGCAGCTCCGACCCGACTGCTTTACTTGGAAAGACCATCAAGCACATTTCACAACTCACACACAACTTCTGCCACCAGTACCTCTACGTAAGTTAGCTACTGCAGGTGTGAAAAGAACAATAACACCGACTGCTTCTAGTTAAAGACTTCAGCTCTTCTGCGAGGAAACTACAACTTCTTTCAACCAAATATTTCTCACACATCATTCACGCATTGCCTTATTCCCGTCTCTGCTCTTTCCACTTCAATAAAAAAAAAATGTGCCAAAACGTTGGTCTATAAATTTCCCTGCAGACATATGCCACGACTCGTTGGCGGTCGTACAACACAAAAACAGAATTCGTAAACTGACTAATCTGTTGAGCAATCAATAACGTGAAATGCTTACTGCAGACAACTTCCATCCCTTGAATTTCACGGGAAACCAACAGACGAATCCGCCACGAGCGTTTCCCATTCAAGCAATTACATTTTGTTACATCACACATTGATATTGCTAAATCGAGTAGAGTTTTACTGTATACGAACTTCTCGCTTTAACCGCTTCTCATCCCACCGAGTGGAATTCTGCTTCCCATAAATTTTTCACTACCTTTCCTCGACACAACCGTTACTGTTTTGAGCAAAGCATAAAGGGACTTCAAGAACCTTCCTCCCGTGAATGTTTAATAAGAATTAAGAAAACAGACGGTCATTAACGAATTCAAATTAATTGACTTCATCTTCCTTCCCGGGGATCTCTCGCCGAAAGGCTGCTTCAATTAATTAACAAAGTGCCAATTAAACTCTAAATATTGTAAAATAATACTCCGTTCCACCGGATTGTACTACTCGCTACAATCTCATTATCACCGCGTTATTTACACGGACGACATATTTATGTATCATTCACGGAGTGTACAAATCAATGAAACTTTATATAAATGCGTTAAACGTTTCTACCCTGCGAACATTCCACGTAGTTTGGAGTAGTTTACTGAGGTTAACGACGCTGTCTCAACTATAAAATCATAGATGTAAAGCCCGTACGGATTGTACGCGAGCGTTTTCCTTCATCGGTGTAATTACAACTGCTCTGGGTTTCTTTTCAATGGCTAAACCCTTGGATGTTTCTTTGTGTTCCCTCCATTTTTTTTTTTAACAAATTGTGAAAACACTCATTCTACACAGGGTGGATGAGATTCTTTTATTAAAGAGTCAGACTGGAAGGAGAGGAGACGACAGGAGGATGGGATGGGATGAGATGAGATGGGAGAGAGCAGTCAAATCTTTTATTTGCATCCCCCAATTGGTATGGTTTCCCTGGCAGTTTCCCCGCTGAGCATTGGTTTCACCAAAGCCAAATTTAATCAGTTTCATTATCTCAATAGCTCGTGTACGCGTGTCTCTGCCAGCGTTGAGAATTCTAAATTTATCCAGTCGATTTCTATACAAATTTGAATTTGACAACCGGTTTCCTAGATTGATGAATTAATAATGTTAACGAAGCCCCCCCCCCAAAAAAAAAAGAACGGCTTCTCAAGCAACAAAACAATATGGAACGTATTCTAATTCACAACATCCCGTCTAAATCGAACGTTCAAAAGCTTTTAATGGCTGTCAAACACACAAGAAATTTGTAAAGAAGAAGATTCGTATAAAATGAGCCTAAAAAATTCTAATTTTACTTTGTCTATGTCTACGTAAAACACTTGTGTGGTCTTCCATGACGTTCGTTGTTACTATTATTATTATTATTATTAACTAATTATTAAAATAAAACACGTAAATGTTCCTACTGCCTATAAGCATTGATGTTCAAATTAATTACAAATGCTGTGGTTAATAAAAAGTAAATGTGTGCCTTTCCAAGTGACATTCTCTCTCTCTCTCTCTCTCTCTCTCTCTCTCTCTCTCTCTCTCTCTCTAGTCTAAATTTATACATTTTAATTATTTAAATATTTTTTAAACATTTACATTTCATTCCTTACTTCATTTAGCGGCATAAGTAAACAACAAATGATAGTGTCTGTAGTCCTGATGACATTCAAAAGGAATCAACTAATTTAGGGCACTTTGTGGCTCTCTTACTGCTCTCAATCTGTCGATCTGTCGGGGATGTAGCGATACACAGAACTGATCAAACGGTGAACTGTTCAGACGCGACGCTCCGACAGAGGCAAAACACGTGTCCGATGGCTCGGTCACGTGTTGGCCAACTGTCTTCCTTATGCAAAGTCAGATAGGTTTCACTATGTAGCATTACCCTGTTAGTTTTCTCCCGTAATGGAGATGCTAACTGCGTGTTGGAAATGCTAGCTAAAAAAAGCGACCATATTTTTTTTAATTTGTTTACATTAAATAGATCCGATTAAAACCTAGAGTCCTAATAGTGTCCCTGTAGTCTACCATCACATAGACGGTAGTAACTAGCACAGAGTAAAAAGCACTTTCCCGATTGAAATTAAAAAATGCGAAATTTAAAAAAGCAAAACATCTCTTCATTACAAAAATTAAGGTAATCGTAGTGGTACAACCAAATACGAAAGAGCTCCAGCCATTATTACTCAACCAAGTCCTTTTCGCCATCGAAAGAGTTCCTCTTTTGCGAACAGATCCGAGTGAAAACAGGCACGAGAAAACATTAGAGGACAACTGTGAAAATCCCAAACCGGTAAGTAGATTACTCACCAACACAATGAAAACTCAAATAAATTATTTCAATTCAACATTTCGTCCGGACTTACACAAAGCCAAGAGATGGAATCCGTGAGGGGGTGCGTTCGCCAGCCAAACACATCAAAAGCGATTACTTCACCTGGATAAACTCTAAAAAAAAAAGGAACGGAAGAAAGGGAAACCATTTGCCGTCCGTAGAAACCGTCTTCTCTCCTTTAAATCATTCATGCAATATTAATCATATTTAATAAGGGATGATGTGGAGGAAAGTACTCCCTAAGAAGCCTTTCCAACTACTACAAAAATAAAACTACTCTTCGGTGGGCAGATGGTCCTGACACCAACACGTGGCGAGTCGTGCAGCTCCTTCGCGATGGTTCGAGTTCAAGGATCCATCGCGAAACCGACAAGGACAACGTGGTGGTACCTGAAACCCACGGTGACAGCCGTTGAACGTAATTAATTGATCGCCTATCGATACCCATAAACAACGCAAATTTGTAATCGAATTCATTTGGGAATTATCGTTACACCTACGTAATTAAGCAAATTCGTAAGTTGAAATTTACGTCGACGAATTCGTTTTGACGTTTGGAGTATCGCCAGGACTCCTGAGTTTTCACCGTACAGGTCGAATGGAAGGAGAAGTTCGAATCAGGCAGTGTACCTGGGGTGTTGTCAACCTTCGAGTGAGAGATTTCTTGTACCGTACGACTCATCAAAGGATTTTCGTTAAACAACGAAAGTGGTTTGGCTTTTTGAAGATTCCCTGTTTTAATAATTTTAATAATTACACTACTCAACCATTAAACGAATTCCATTTTATATTAAATAAATAGTTCGTCGCTGTTGAAATCAATTCGCGTTGGCCTGCAGGGAAACTAGTATTTTATCAGTAGTATCAACTCAAAGACTTGGAGTTGTAAGAAAGACGTTTTCGTACATCTTGTGAATTTTTTGGCAGGAGCCTCTGGCAACGTAACCTTTATTACACTCTGGTGTATCTTCTATTTTTAAATATTCCTCAATTATAATTGAAGTCGGATAAAAAGGTTGAGTGATATTCCTCCAGGAGTACTTTAGATAAGGGCAATATAAAACTGTTTACCTTCTTAAGTCGGGCTCAGCGTAAGACAGGGTTTTCCCAGTTCTTTTCCAGTATTTGTCTAACACGTTTTTCTCAAAAAATTGTTTCACCACCTTGCAGAATTCACACGTCTAATGTGCTTTTCTAAATTCGACTGAGTTGAGAAGAGGCAGACGAGTTCCAATCTCAAATAACAGCCGAGTACCGGTTAATGGCTCAAATTAGAAAACCTGTTAAATTTTCTTCTTGGTGTTCAACAGTCAAAGATGGCGGCGGCAAACAAAAATCCTAAATCTAATACAACATGAAGAGATAGACATTGGTAAAAGAAAACTAGTAAATACCTAAGTTGAGCACCACTCAAGTCACGCTCGCAATTTGACGAAAAAGGAATTGAATCGCAAGTGATCAATCAGAAGTAATAAACTTCACCTGAACTTGACCTAAAGAACAGAATACTGCTCGGGTACCATTGCGGTGCAATACAAATACAAATGTGAACTTGAGTGTTCCAGCTCCGCCTTTACCAGTTCTTTGTTTTGACAATTGGTAACGGTTATGCACTCAACCGTTTCATTAGACGTACTCGCGACGGTGACAATTCAACATTATCATTTAAACCGTGTGCAAATACAAAATACAATGTAAGCTCAAATGTTTGAAGATACAATCTTCAACGCGATTTAACGTCGTTAATTCAACAATATGCAACACTCGAGTTACGAGTGACAATTCAGGGGCGTTGGAACTGCCGTCGCAAACGCAAGACTCTAACCATCAGAACTAGTTTAGTATTTTCCGTATCGCAATCGCAAACTTTTATCGATAGCATTCTCACACGGATTGGGGGAATGTGTGCAACTTCAATGATCGCCGTTTCTCCGCTTCTACTAGGCTACCCTAATGTTTTTTATTACAAAGATTATAGTTCACCAGACTATCTTGTCGCACGTCCAGAATATTTACGGTAACATTACTTTTCAGCCGGTTACTAACATGAACTTTAATGGTTTCCCAAATGTGGTGAAATGTGATAATGACATTGGTAGGTAACTACACTCCACATCTCCACATCAGTGTTTCTGATGTACAATTTAATTTAACATATTTAAAATATTTCATTTTTAAACGACAGTACTCTATATGTTTTTCTTGTGACACTAACCTTCTTGCACATTTCAATTTTCTTCATCATCAATGTACCTTTCACTACAAACTAAGAGTCTTACTATACAGTTTCTCGGGTCGAACCTTTCACTGTTGAATTTGCAAGACCTTTGGGTGAAAAGGATCACTCGGTTATTGATACCAAACTAAATGAAGATGTTCGAACGTTAACTTGTTAGAAAAGCAAGAAAGGTGGACGGTGTTCCGAAGGAGAGGCAGCACAAGCTTAAATATCGCAATTCCCCAAATAAAATAAAGATCAATGGACGATGGGAAATAGTTAAGTTTATTATCAAGCCGAAATGGGATATATTTTGAAATTTCAGACGTAATGCGCGTTAATTGGAATGATTTCGAGATGAGAATTTGTCGTCCAACTCGGAAACCACCCCTGCCGTACCTCAATTAGTTTCAACCCTGAAAGGCAGCCGGAGGCCGAGTCACCTCCCCGAAACTGACCAATTAGTCCGATGAACCGGCTCAATGGTAAAGTTCTTAATTATTCAATGCTGTTCTTCCACGTTTAATCACTTCTCTCGGGCTCCGTCTCGTCTTTAAAACACAGCTAATAAGGCAGCAATATATAATTTATCGACGGGGCAGACATTTGTGCAACAAGAAAGGTCTTCCCGCTGACAAAACCGCATTCATAACTCTCATGCCGGAGTCTATGGAAAAGAACAATATCAATCAGCCCGGGGGTTCGCAGCCTACCCACTCGAATGACTGCCCAATTATACACGGAGACCTACAAACGGATTTCAAAATGCGTCTCTCCGCTTTTATTTTAGTTATGAAAAGCCTTGGAAGGAATAAAACGAGATGCGAGCCCTGGTTTCCACGTTGTTAATTCATAGGGAGTCGAACGCTTACCCACAAATACCAGCCAACAACATCAAAACAACCAAAAGTTAAAACCCCTCAAAAAAAACACACACACAAAGAACTCTATTAATTGATTGAAAAATTCTCACGATTTACAACTTCTTTACTATTTGGAAGTCACACGAACGATATTTGACGTGACCTGACGAGTACCCGCCACTAAACATGTGTTCTTCTTGTAGAAATCATGTAAAACCTACACATGCTCTGTTTGTATATCGTTCAATGCGTAGCCAAAAACACATGCTGAGCAAGCACGTTCTCTCAAGTTAATCACACCAATAATTGCAACGCGGTGTTCATCACCTGCTCCACCATCTGCTCTCATTCACATTTCGACGCCTTTTCTTCCGCTAATTGAAGTTTATTATTTGCCTTTCGGAGAAGGTTCCAACAGTACCTGACGCCGGTTATTTACGACGTTCGAACGCCACGGAATCTATTTGTACCTGACGCGTGTTTCCCTGGTTAACCAGATTGTTCTTCGCATCGCCCCGTATTCTTCACAATTTCCATGGTGAAATGCAACGGATGAGGCTTTCAGTGGGATGAAAGCAGAGTAAACATGTCTCGGGTTGCAGAATTCCTAATCAAAGACCTGCCTTCCGGGCAACGTCGCATTTTTCATTAAATTTGAAGCCGGATTATTTATTTGCACAGAAGCTACAACTTCCATCAGATGCCTTTCCTCCCTTTGGCTGTGTTCAACATCCACGCCGGGAAATTTTTCTTCCGCAAAAATAACTTTTTATTTTTAATTTAAAAGTCACTTTATTAATATTTCCATTCTCTTTTCTCCTGTATTTGCCATGTGCGAAAGCAAACGCAAAAAGGCAGGTCTTGATTGGCAGTGACCTCTCGGTTTCCTACAGTAGAAATTTCATTTATTTTCTGCAATACCGACTTTCACGCATTTTCATAAACATGTACAGCTTATGTGGAAAATACCATGGGGTTGACGTGTACCTTACACGTGGCAAACCGCAAGCAAGACACTAAACCATAGGAAACAGCTACTTAAGTAGCCGCTCACACAGAACCCGGTCGATTTCATTTAAAGAATTGGAGCAACACCCACGGTAGCACAAAAGTTTGTTACCTGAAATCTCCGTGGGTTTCAACGCCGTACATCAAATATAATTTTAAAGTCTGACGTACACACTCTCCTAAGGTAATAGACTCGCAAATGAAAGTAATAAATGACTACAAACTGTTCTGTTAAGTCAGAAATGACCAATTTACCTAACTTAAGTGGTGATGTTCTCCGCTTCAAGTAACACGGCCCCCGTCTTTTTTCTCATTACAACCGAGCGTTCAATATGTCGTGAACGACGGATTACGTGAAATAATGAATGAGATATCCGAATGTCTACCCGGTCCTTCCGAATCCTTGACCTTTCGTTTCAATTGTCCAATCTTTTCCAGTAGGAGACCGGCAGACATTTACGGGTCGAAGACATCACGAGTACCACTCGAATCCATTTCTGTCGAGTGAGGAGTACCTAAACGGTAGAAACGGAAGCCTTTCCGTCAAGCCGGTCCCGAGTAAACAAACAATTGGAATAAACAATGCGAGGCAGGCACTCGACAATTTCCGATTTCATAATTCATTAAAACGTAACGAACCCGCTATGACTTTTAATTAAGTCGTTGCAAGTATAAATAATGCAGATTAATTAAAAATAGCATCATGAAATGAACCGGTTTAATTATTAATTTCATTTGCAACGAGCAAAACACTTTGCTCGAGATTATTATTAATACTCCACACGCTGACGTGTTCCATTACTGAACATGGAAATGCCTGGCACGAATACCTAATGAAAAACACTAAAACCTGGTTATAAAACATAAAGAGAAACACAAGGACTCAAGTAGGTACAAAAACGATAATGGACAATTCATTAGCTCTACAAAACTAAACAACAAGTGGTACAATTCATTACGTTTAACCATGTTATGTGTACACGTATGTTTACCGGTCGTATTTATTTATATTATCTCCGGAGACCATTTGTTAGCTTTACACTTGTACGCGTATTTAATGTTATAGATCCTTCTCTCTGTACGATCTTCTGCCATTCGTTCGCACATTCCCAAGACAACCGCCAAAAATCAGTTATAAATTCAAGAAATTCGCATTTGTGTGCGCGCACGATTCCCACAAATGAATTCTCATGTTCCAAACATCCACGTCAGGAATTCCAATTATACGCTTTTAGTACAAAAGGTTCGTGTGATGCGGCGAGAGAACCTTAGAGACTCACACCGAGTGACAATTCATTCGGGATAAAATCAATCAAACAGTTCGAAAGGTGAAAAAAAAGGTAAAAATTTCGTAAATAAAAGAGTTCGTGCCTTCACAAAAGGAGAAAACCCGGTGGTTCCTCGTGCTCCGTTCACTTCTTTATCGCCCATCCCATTCAGACACGCATGCCTCGCACTCAACCTTTCCTCCTTGTCATTCTTAAGGTGTGATCCTTGTGAAAAAAGAAATCGTCCATTTTTTATAATTTCAAGTAGGCCGAGCGTTCCGTGAATGGCGTCGTCAGACAATGAAAGGCAGAGAAAAGCCCGAGAGGATATTAGGATTGTACAAAAGTACACACGATCACACTCAAATCCTGATCCCCTGAATGGCATTCCATTGCAAATCTCGTATAATTCCAAGATCGAGGAAGTGCGTGAGCTGTTTAATTCTTCTCAGATCAGGATCCCAGATCAAGAAGTTCCAGCGGAGATGAGTATAACCGGAACAAAAGGAGAGGACGTGAATTAGAAGCCAACTACTTCGATTTCTTACCTGAAAATCCTATTTCCTATTACCCTATTTAATAAACTCCTATTTTATCACCGTCCATTCTTCATCCCTCCCCTCCTGATTATGAAAACAATCAAAAAAATAGTTATGGTGCATTTCGATAATTCATCACCCGGTGTTTGTGACCGTCACGTATGTTTACTTAAACTTAAGTAGCAATTCGGAAAAAGCACATTCCGGGAGACTTCACACAATCGAATTTACGTCAATTCAATCCGACTTAATTCAATTGAAATCATTCCAACTGTTCGAGCCAGCCGTTAAAAAATAAAACGAGAACAGAGTGTAACGTTTCCATACTCTAAGAAATAAATTGCACTGTCCCCTGAACTTAATTTCGTTCCACTTAATTCAATGTTCGACATTTTATGACGCAAAAAAAAAAAATTACTTGAATGATTGCCGGCCAAGTGTTTTCCCTCGCCAATGCAATTTAATTTATCATTTTCGACTGGAAGTAAATGTCAGAAACTCGCCCTCGTTCCATCTCCATCCAGAGACTCCATTAAGTCCAACGGTCGCTCTCCAAACAGCCACTTCAGTCTAAGAATAGTGAAGTTGCAGATTTTGGTAAGCGGCACAAGAATTATTCATGAGGTAAAGACTACTTACAACCCTAATAAAAAATTATTCAGACCTTAATAAACAAAACATAAGTTATTTACCTTCTAACTTTACCAACCAGTTAATTCAAAAACTTATTAAACACAGTGTGTGTGTGTTTGTGTGTGTGTGTGTGTGTGTGTGATGAAAGAGTTACTCTGTTTCATCAATAATAAACAGCCTTTTGTGTAATAACACTAAAATTTGATCAACTCGAGGATAAGAAACGCATGTAACTCAAATTTGGAATTACATTTTCTAGTCTAAATTAACTCGGCCGTCAGATTTTAAGTGAACCACTTTTGTCACAGTCCGATAAGACCTGTCGGAACTGCAAAATTACAACTTATTAATATGCAAAATGCAAATTAACCGCGTATAGTTTATCGATAGCTGGAGATAATTGAGTTCCCTCGCGAATTCGCCACTTAAAGCAAACGTTTCCACTCAACGGATATTCGCGTGCCTCTTACAACAATATTTACCCGTGACGGCCCTACCCCCGGAGAAACTAGAAAATTCTACGGGCTTCCTAGTTGAACGAGCCTTTTTTACTTAAACAAAACACTCCTCAAATTAATTTTTCCATCTAACCGACCGGCGACAAAGACAGGAAAAGGCAAAAAACCGTTAATCCTCCTTTTTCACCCCGTGAATTATTATACTTTTCGGGTTTCTTTTTCGGGAGAACGAACCGGCCACCTCCAGGGTTTCCCCGCTGTGAAATCCTGGCTCGCCGACAAACCCGGTCTCATTGTGGAAAACTGAAAAATCTCGAATGGCTCAGGAGGAAGTTACAGAATAAAGGATTAATAAAACTTGCTGTTACAATTCACGGTCACTAACTTCGCATTGTTTGTCATACGGTGAGTCGCACGGCTTACATCTCTCCATTATATCCTCCCATGATTTATCTGCGGATATATTATATCCTACTTTCCAGTCCTTTCAAAAAGAACCTTCGCAACGTGTAAAAGTCACATTCAATAATAATAATAATAACAACAACAACAACACAAAAAAGAACATTTGCTGTCGAATACTTCAAACTTTCCAACGCTTGTTGACAAGTTGGCGACAAGTGTGGGCTTCATTTTAATAACTATTTTCCATTGATTCATCAACTACCCTACGTCCGACTCGGAGTTGTGTGTGCGCGGTTTGAGAAACGAACGGTGACCGTTCCGAATTTGAATCGGCAAAACGGCTGCGGGAGTGCGATTAAAGCCGTTCAAATCACGGCGATGACGTTTCAATAAGTTCAATAAGTTGAAATAATTACTTTTCGCCTTATTGAATTGGCTCATCAATTTATTTCCAAATGGAAGAGTCATTCATTCGATTCCTCCGTATCAATTCTTCGCCAAACTAATTAAATCACAAATCCGTTAGATAATTGGTGGAATTGATGAATAATACAAAACCGGGCAGTCCAGATTGTTAACCGTTCCTTTTAAAAACAAGTTCTGGAAGCTTGAAAATTTACGATTGCCATTGTGTCCCGACAGGGAAACCTGATTAGTGAAAATCTTTCCAGGTATCGGGAGACCATCAAATGAATGCTTCGCGTGGATTCTTTTCCGAATCGATGCGTGCGATCAATAACAATCGATAAGAAGTCAATTACATTACTTTATTACTCAGTGTTTGGCTCACTCGCAAATTATACCTGACGTTTACTGACCGGAGGAGTTTCCAGGTAGAAGCAATAGCATTCTTTTTTAATTCGCTCCGAATCGCATTTGATCAATGTATTCTGCCACGAGTAAATTACTGTGACAGTTCGGAGGTTCTAACCGAGGACAAAGGACGGTGCAGTCGACAAACGGATGACACTGTTATTTTCGTTTACGACTAAACGTCATGAGAACCGATATTAAAAAAAAATTACGTATAGATAGACATAATGAACTAGAATTAATAAATCAAATTGAACAAAACCTACTATTAGTTTTATTAGCTGTACCCAAATTCGCGTTCTTGCGTCAATCCCTTCAAATTTACGTCAACAGTAAATCAATCAAGACCCGAGTCGCGTACTAAAATGGATACTTAAGTTATTTGACGTTAAGTAGTTTTTGTAATTCGAAACAAATTCGCAACAAGTGGAAAATAATTTACTTAACAATAGGAAACAGTGCATAGACAGCGACTATAACAAAACTGTGAATATTTTCTAATAATTCCCTAGTAAAATTAAATTGACTTAACAGACGACCATTGAATTGGCCAAGCCTTAGTTATGGTGGGACATAACAAGATGCTTCCAAGGCTGCAACATGTGTAGTTACCCATTGTATTATTCCTTTTAATTACTTCGAGATGATTCTTTCCAATCCAAGTATTTATAAATTAATTGAAACAAAGTGGCTAATAATTCTATTGAAAACCGACTGAGGCCAGTGACACTTTAAAAACCAAAACAGAAATAACAACTTTCTATTATTAACAGGATGTCTGAGTACCGGCATTCGGTCGTTACTCTTTTACTGTACTTATCAACACACCTAAAAAATTCAAAAGTTGTAGCAGATTACGCACTAAATAATTGCAGGCCAAGGGTTAAAGTAGCAACAATTTAAAGAAGGTCAAATACTAAATTACTCTAAAATTTCGAAATTTGGTTCCAACTTTATTTTCAATTCCAACTGGAGTAAAACTAAGTCGTCGAGTTTTAATGGCCCAAACAAAGAGAAAATTGGTAAATTAAACAGTCTCGAATTAGTAAACACGTATAGAAGCTGAAATTCAATTTGAAGTAAATAGTAAATGGTTTTTATCTTTTCCACAGTTGGATCACACGACATTTCCAAAGAAATTTCAAAACGGCGAAAAAATTGCTTTTTATTATTATATTTAAATTAGGCAGAATTGGGCGTAGGAACCATGTGGGCTACAAATAATAGCTCCCAAAACTGAATCGATTAAATTAATTACGACTGTAACTTAGTCATACAACGGTGATGTAATGTGAATTCCGCTTTCTTTCAACTCCAGCAAAAATCAGTATCCTACGTGCCTATCCCCATCAAATAAAGGAAAAAGCTTCTACGTAGTACCGTGGAAATAGAAAAAAAACCAAGAAACCAGACAAGAGACCAACTGAAACTCTGTACGAAACGTACAAATGCAATTTGCATCTTCGGCTGCCTTCTTCCACGTCTCAATTTAAATCCTCCAATATGTAATTTTTCTTCAAATTTCTGTACGGGAACGCTCGATGGGAATTTTATTTAATTAATCGTGGGAGACGTAAATCAAGATTCTGGGTCATGAATCGACAATGGAATCACGAGAATAGACAAAAGCTAGAACATTTTTCTCAACTCACCCAGTCTTTCATCAAATAATATTCTCAAATAACAAATTACAGCCTATAAACTTCGGTGGCAACACAATACGACCTAACCCAGGGAATGTTCCCCATTTTCCCGACGAATAAATTTCTTATTGTATGATAGAATCGTAAGAAACGATCCATTTATATTTATTGATCATTTCATTATTTATAATTTTACTATTAAATTCTATGAGACATAAATTACGCTGTTGACTACGTTTTGAAAAACATTGCGTACGGTTATATCGCACTCAGTATCAGAAACCCATACTTTATGAATGCAAAAAAAAAACCATCAATGAACGCATCAAATACTGAACGATCTTATTAAACCCATGTACATAATAATCGCCCAACATGTGAGGGGCAACATGTCTTTCTTTCCCGTGAAAGGCCAACGAAACGTTTCAACAGAAAACAAAGCCAAAGTGTTAAAAACCGCCATAAAAGTTGAGAGTATACAATAACGGACGTTTATATATAGGAACGTTTATGTGTCGAAAAAGCTGGCTGCCATGCAAGAAAGTTACACACACCACGGAGAACGACGTAAAACGCCGGGTAGTGAGTTAACGATATATAAAAAAATCTCTTCGTGACCGAATTCCCCGGTTAGTTTCAATGGCAACTCCGGAGTTTCAAAGCTCACATCTTCCCAACTTCGGTGTTGTTTTCATTTTACAGACGCGTTTACACCGATCGTAAATTATAAAGATCTTTCCCAGATATTACTAATACTATTACGTTGCAACTGGAAACGAGCAAGGGCCATCGAACGACAGTAACAAACCTACGCTGAGACTCCTTGGACCGAGTACACCTAATAGTATTAGTATCGAACATCAACGGGTGGGAATTGCAAAATATTTACGTGAGTTACGGTTGTCTCAGGTTACTCACACCTAGTTCAACCAAGTGAAAATCGTATATTGTTGCGTGCTTACCTGAAAAAAAAAGAAAAAAATCCAAAATTAAAATTTACAATTTGACTCGAAGGCGGCAATGGGAATTGTCATAAGAGTTGTATTCAATTTAAATGCCACAGGTACCGATTACTGTCACACCCATGGCATAAATCATACAAAAAAAAATACAAATACTTATGCAAATTCTGATTAGCAAATTAATTTAAGATTAAGACAAACACCCCATCCCTCCCTCGCGGTCTCTCCGGTCACGAGCACTGCCGTGTCCCGACAATTTTATTGACATGTTGATCTTGAAATAATATAATCCAATCTTAATAGTGGTGATAAGAAAAATGATAATAGAAATGAAATAGTCACTTGCAAATCTATGAAAGCCGAGACCACCCACCGCAAAACAATATTAATAAATAATAACTAACTTAAAATAACTACCAATGTATTATTACATATAAAATTTTAATAAAGTGAATTTAAACGTAAAGCCCTTCATATTTACCGTTTTACGACAAACAAAAATTACTACATACGACAACTACGGCAGGAATCAATACCGGACACAAATTAAGGAACTGGAGAATGATGATAAAATCTTATACCTTAACTAACAGCAGTAAAAGCTACCATTTACAGATGTAGTTTTTATAGTTTTATTAATTTACCCCTTCCTTAAGCGACAGTGACTGACCTCTAAAATCGATAACACTCGCTTTGTATCGATTTTGATGGCAATTTTCATTCCATTCCACTTTCAATTTTTCTTTACACAAATTAACATCGCTTACTAAAAAAAGTTAATAATATTAATAATTATGGTTAGAGTTTCTGAAATATTTCTACTCGTGTATCTCGAATTAATGCTCTTTCGGGGAATTTTCGTAGAGCTTGTTAAGGACCTCTTCACGTGCTCATGCCCCTTATGGGCAACGTCCTCGTCCTGAAAAACACTCCAATTCTTCTAGTTATTTTTAATAAACTTGTTTCCTTCAATGACTGACTTTCAAAACCAGGATTTTACAAGGATTACATAAACTGGTTTGTTTAGGTACAAAGCTGCGCGAAAATAAAAACTACGTCTACGGTTTTCCAGCACTGTCACCGATTCAAACCTAGAATATTATCTAACACAGAATTATTAAAATCAGCGGGGTTGCTTTTGACTTCCAGACAATATCAGACTTCTACCAGACTTCCCTAGCCACGCAAAGTCTTCTAGCGTGCACTCCCATCCGGGCAATTTACTAACCGTCAACTATTTTGACAGTTCTCCTATCGAAATGATAAAATTGTTTTCACTTCTTTTTACTTTACTTCTTCCAAAGTTATTAAGATGATTTATGATTTTGGATTTGGTCCAATTAATTACAGCTTTCTATGAAGGCAATGCGAAATGTTTTTGCACTACCGCCGTACTTCTGAACGCCCTATCGCTCCCGTCGTCTTTTTTTGCACTGCGAAAGCATGAAAATGACATTTGTTAATTTCTTGAGTGCATTCCTACACAAATTCAACGAAAAACTGTTTCCAGAGAAGAAATTTCTCAGAGGGTACACCGGTTGACTGCTTGGTAGAGCAGACGCGGTACGCGGACTCCGAATGAGACCAAAAGGAACCGAACAAAAATTTACCGGTCAACGAATCAAATCAATCAAATCAATTGTTCAGCAACTTAAATTAACTCGTAAAGTGACCGATTCGAATCAGAGCCTTTTGATTTAATTTCATTTGCATGTTTCCAATTTCTCATTTTTCGTTGAGAAAACACACTTTTAAGAATCAATCACTGACGAATTTCCAATGTGAAAATTGCATGCTTTTCCTAATGAAAGTCGACTCTGATTTGGCAGAAAACTACGGTTCAGGTGTAAAATTTTAGTTTCTCCATGGAGAAACTCATTCACTCTCACAAAGAGAGAGAGAGAGAGAGGAAAATCGCGTGTCGTTGGGCCAATTTTTTTCGTTCGGCCCACCGCCTTTGTGTACCACTTAATACACGTAATATATTCAGGATGAGAGAAATGGGAAGGATTTAAATTCTGATGATTACGGACACGCATTTTCGGGTCCGCCATTTTCAGGGGAAACTAGAAAGTAGGGAAAAAAACAGAAGAAGAAAAAGGATTGAACGACACGGGCCGAAAAACCCAAGTAATAAATTATACCCTGGACTTGCAAAGGTCGGGATAAATGCGGGAAAATTTTAATTGGACATTTTTCATGTATTATCAGCATCCGAATTCTTTCTTAATTTGAAGAGCCCTTTTAAACTATCCTCTTGTCCTCTGCTCTCTCTCCGTCGACCGGGAAACTCCGGCTATCATAATTTATCAACCGGTTTATAATTGGTAATAAAGTACGGTGCCGGTATCTGATTTCTCCAAACAGTTCGTGTCCTTATCAAAGATTAGCCCTTGGAATTGGTCGAAGCCTCCGCTGCGGTAGACGGTAAGCTACCCCCAGCTACAGCTCTCTCATCTGACAGAACGTTAATAGGGAAACGAAGATGTTTTGCAAGACAAGAGACATGAATTATTGCTGCTGAAGCGTCCAGCAAAGCACACCATGCGAGAGGACGAAGAAGAAGCGCCGACGATATATTACGCCCTACATAAGTGAAATACATTCTAATTTTGTTAAATTTATATTCGCACAACGGATCCTACTGAAAATTCGAACTCGTTGAACCGAAAAATTCGAAAATTGTAGAGAATTCCATTACAAGAGATGACCCGAAGAAGGACGTGTGGGAAATGGAGGATGAGACCGGACATGGGCAAATCGCAGCTAGTCACCATGTCGGCGTCGCCGAAAACTACCAGCTCAAAAGGGTGTCTCCGTCAAACGAAATCCGGGATAATCAATTCGAACTCAAAAATTTGACTCAAAGGAATTTCAAAATTGCGACAAAAATTCTTCTTGAAAGAAAGACCTACGTGTTCGAGAGAGCAAGAGCAAGAGCAAGAGCAAGAGCAAGAGCAAGAGCAGGGAGAGAGAGAGAGAGAGAGAGAGAGAGAGAGAGAGAGAGAGAGAGAGAGAGAGAGAGAGAGAGAGAGAGAGAGAGAGAGAGAGAGAGAGAGAGAGAGAGAGAGAGAGAGAGAGAGAGAGAGAGAGAGAGAGAGAGAGAGAGAGAGAGAGAGAGAGAGAGAGAGAGAGAGAGAGAAAAAAAATAAAAATTAAATTAAACAAATCGATGGTGCAAACCTGGCTGACTTGTCGCCATTTTGAAAAAGAAAATGGCTCCCAAATCAAAGTGAAAATCAAATTCATCGACTTTCATCTTCTGCCAGTGACGTTGTCAACGATCTTTTAAATATCATTTCCGGTGATATTTCTGACGTTTTTAATAATAATTTTCACCTTTCCTCGTTTGTTTTCACCGCAGACAGGAAATCGACTACTCCTTCTTCATTCTCCATGAAACTCTACCAGACACTGTCGTATCAATTCAACGAGTTGTGTAATGATGAAACCATCGCGGGAAGAAAGCCTTTGTCACTTCCTACCAAAAATTTCTTAACCCTCAAACTGAACAACTCAAAAATGAACAGCAACGTGTACGCCCAATTATAAGTCCATGTACATCATACAAAATGCAACATGTCAACTCAAGCTCGGTATTGTTCCCAATAACCAAAATCCAAACCCAAAGATGGTGTCCCAACGCAATTTCCACGCGAGAAAAAAAAACTTTCCTGGACGTAAAACAAAAACGTCGGAAATGACATGTCACATGAAATGCACAGCACACGTCTGTGTACATTACTATTTCATTCATAATGAAAATTTATTAATTCGAACGAGGCCGAGTTTATGTTTTCTCGTTATTTCACCTCGACACATAATTCATCACGTTACCTTCTGATTTATCAAAGTTGTGAAACATGCATAACATTTTGTTTCTGATAGAAGAATTAATAAAAAAAGAAATCAACCGTTTTCTGATAGAGTAAACATTCGTTTCCCCGGGTACTTCCTACCGACTCGATGGCAGGTGAAGGAGTAAACTCGTAACATCCGGACAAACTACATTCGCCATCTTGTTCATATTGGCATAATCGCCCGTAAAAATTACTTATTTTGTATATCTCTCTATCACCAATTTCTTCACATCAGAGGCAACCTTTAGCAGCTGATCGACCCAAAAAAAGGCCCTCGACTTTCCACAGGGGTTGCACCGTATGGTACCCGCCGCCATCGTCCTGGTCCTCGCGCATATTCCAACGTCTAAAAAATCTATTTTAGAATCAGCGATAAATCTAAAATCCGGAATTAATTTCTTGTTTCGAATTTATGGCTGCAAGCTGGTAAAATTTATTTCTCCCACCCGAGACAAAAAGTAATTTTTATATTTCACGCTTTTATATTTTCCCGCTAAATTCCTCACCATGTCCGCCAAGCTTTCCTACTTCCAGCCTCGTCCTGTAGACACAAGAAAACTACAGCACGGACTTGGTGTCGAATTGAAGACGGGCAGTGAAGTAACCGATGAAGTACACCGAATAACACCGGGAGTCGTAAACAATGGGAGGCAGTGGGAGTTTGACGAAACTCGTCACATCAACCGCCCATTTTTTAATCAACGGCAGAGTGAAACATCACCAAGCCAGTTTTATTTCATCAACATATTCGCATTTTGATCCTATGGGAATCACCTGTATAATTTATACTTATACACAGCACATAATAGCTCAATGGTTAAATATCACATGCTGACACCCGGGGAAGGATGGGGTGGCTAGATAAGAAAAGAAAGTAACAAGTTACGTGAAAACGAACGAAACTGTTCTCCAAGCAAGTTAATTCGAAACGAGATTACAGTATTTATGTTACTTAATAATGTAATACTATTTCGTCTGCTAATCTTCACACCTTCTCTTTCGGTCCGAGTTAGGTGTGCACCTCTTCTAATTGCAACTTCTCGACCCCTTTTTCTTACAAAATTCATTGTATTCCTAATTAGTTCTTCCTATTTAATATCAACGCAGGTATTATGCAATTACCCATTACCGACACCTCTGCGCCGTTTGTTTGTTCTTTCCTTTCGTAGGATTTCGAGTCTCCCCAACTTTTACGCAACATCATCCGTGTCCGATACACCTTAATTATGAAACAAAGAAGCCAGAAAACGACTTACAAGGTAATTTGCCTGAGCCAGCCACCATCATCTGACACCGAAACGTACCGTGTGGGTTCTTATCGAGATGACAGCAAGATAATGCACGAGGAAAGACCTCGCGGAAATCAACTTCGTCTGTGTTGTTACCAGAAATGCCATCTCACCACAAGGAAAATTACCAGAAATGCGACAAAACACAAAGTGAAAAGACTGGAAAGAAAAAGTCACCGATTTCACCTTTGAAAAGGAAAACATTTCTTGGCCTGTCAAACAAGTGGAAGGCTCAACGTCACAAAAGAAGAATGAGAAGATACTAAAGGGATTCTTTCATGAGAACATATACACTAGCACTCCGTATTTTTGCCTCTTCGATTTAATTTTGCGGTTTAACAACATGGTGGTGGCTAATGGGGAAGTTCAGAGCTTTCAAGAATAAAAAATTCAATTTCATTCAAAGTGTACCTGAAAGAAGGTCAACACTCGAAAATGACCGCTCAAAGTCTCAAGACGCACACACACACACACACACACACACACGTAAAATACAATTTCCAATTTCAATTTCCATTAGCTTCGCATGATCCATTAATAATACTCAAACAAAAATTTGAAACGAATAACCTTAGCCAAAATTTTCATTCAACTTAATTTCATTATTGCTGTACGTCTGGACACAAAGACTACGCACGAGGCAGCACTCTCGAGGAATTAACATTTGACTTAGATACAAATTCAATGAAGAATATCAGCCGTGGTAATTGGAGGATGACTGAAAGCCAAGAGACGCCAAATACAAAATGTACTTAAGAAACAAATAACCAAATAACCAAATAAAAAAAGCTTTTTGGGTGTGTACGACGCGCTAGCGAAATATACAGATTAAAAATTTATATATACAAAGTAACTTTTATACTGTGACGAGTGACGTATTACTAAATGTCACCATCAATGAGTCATTACTTTTTGTGAACTTCAGTACCAAAAAATGGTCACCACCCTGTCTTCCCTCAAATCTTCAGATGACCTCAGTTAAATCTAATTGTAGAAAAAAATTTGGAGAAATATTGGGCACCAATTACATCTCATCAGTCTGAGCAGAAAAGAAGAAGTTCACCTGTCTATGAACTATGTCTATGTACATCTATTTATTAACAAAATATTCGGTTTCCCGACACCGGCCTAACAACAACACCGCCACCATCAAAAACAGCAACACACAAAACACATTGTTTAAAAACACAAAATAAAAAACATAAGGAACACGTGTACGAGCTGGAGTAAATTCGCCCCGGTTTCCGTTTCCGGCTATTTCATATCCACGAGTTTCCCCCATTCGCCACGCACAACACGCTTCTTCTTTGTGTTTTCCTTTTAATTATTTTTTTTTTCAAAAAGGCTTCGAATCAAAAGCCCGCGAATACGCGCGAGGGCCCTCGGGGCTCCTCGGAGGCCCCGAAATTAATTCGTACACACATTTTAATTTTCCCCATTTGGCGGGAAACGCCATTAACCTCCATTCGGCGGTTTCCACACGGCAATGATCGATGACTTTTTCCCCGAATAAAAAAAAACAAAAAAAATCCAACCGAATGGAAGGAAACCTTTCTCTGACTCGTTCAAAATTAGAATCCCTTTCTCTCGAATTACACGCTTTCCTTTTTACCGAGTCCTTTTTTCCTTTTTAATACTTTGGAAACATGTACCTATTATGATAAATCTCGGCAAGGCAGAGAATGTGAGAAAAGTAAAACGTTTTGCAGCCATGGGGCGTAAACGCCTTTTCTTCCAGCACAGAAACATTCTCACTTCTCTACGGCTTCATCCCTTTCTACTTCTGGTACTTCCATTCGAATTCATTCTTCTGTTACATAAATCTTTTGATATCCGTTCTTTTTTTTACCCCTCGACCGGCCCTCTCAGCTACCCGCACGTCTGAATTGCAATTGCGTCTCGTTTCGTTTTTGAATTCCTTACGTGGCGAAACACCACCGGGCGAACTTCTCAGACGGAACCGAATCCTCCTCCGCGTTCCGATTCCTGTCGATTTCCAAGATGAGAAAGAAGGAGAAACACCTCGGGGAAGAATCAATTCCCTCGAAAGAACGCGTACGTACGAGTTGTTCAATTAAAATGACTGTCCTCCGGCAAGTCAACTCACGTCGAATCGAATATGAATAAAAATAGAACAATTTTATGTAAATTTCCTTATGCGAGGAGTCTCATCCACAAATTCAAATTCGGATGTTCAATCAAATTATTAGTCGAATCAATGGCTTTTGTGGAGATTTAATTGACCGAAAAGTCACATGGCGAAATCCAAAGTAAAAAAAAGGAAAGAAGAGAAAATACGAGACTGTTTGTACGTACGATTTGCAAAAAAATCCGATGGAAACTTCGACTCTCGATTTCGATTTTGCTTTGTGTCTTCGCGTGCGAAACCTTCTTTCTCCCTTTTGGTGAGGAGCCTCCTTGCATCCAGGCAATTGAAACCTCTCACACTTGACTTAAATCAACTCGGTGCCGAATAAAAAATCCCAAAGCTCTCTTAAGTGAAAACTTTCGCTGACGGGATTCGGGGGCAACGTGGCTTCCGACGCTCAAGCAACCGACCTTATTAACCGCATAAACCACGTTTTATCCGACATCTCGCATTTATTAAATATCGGAGCTAATGTTCCCATGATATTCATAAAGTTTAATCTCGAGGCTGGAAAAAGTAAAATAAAAACCTCCTGGAAATTCTGCCCCGGTTACTTTCGACTAAGTGAAATTGTGTCGTTTCTGGGCGATGCACTTTCACATAAAATTAAGCACCGACATTGTTCATAAAGACGACCGCAGGAGAACTTTACCCATAACCTCCACTTTCCACAGAAAATTAGTATTTCTATTTACAAAATTTTGTATTTTTAGCTATTTAATTATTTACGCACAGAAACAATTTATTTATGTATTTATTTATTATGTAAGTACATATATTTTATTTATAAAGTTTACACTAACTCACTTCGACATCTGCTCCGAGTATCAACCAAGCCACCCACACAATAAATAAATACATAAATTACAAAAAATTAAACATAAATGTTATTATTTATCCGTTCTCAAAGTAAACAACACTCTGGTGTGTTGGTGTTAGCTTTCGCCCGATGCCTCCGGACTGGATACCCGAGATTTACCACTCGTATTATTTACTTGTATGTAGTATTTAACTATATCACACTAAAATTAATATTATTACTTGTGCGGTGGTTTGCTGTATTAATGGCTCGGGGCAGTTCAACCGATACATAAAACTGTCAACCTCTGTTACGCTGAAATAAGTTTACAAAACCGTGCTGCTACCTCAGCTACCATTACCCTTATTTCACGTAAAACATGTTCCGTCAATAATGTTTCGCGTACAATTATGTAATACTTTTGTGGAGATGAATGAAAACCCCTAAAAATTCCACCCTCGAGGACGCAACCCTCGAGGACGAATTTCATGTAGCTGACGTTCTTATCAATTACACAGAGACTAGACTGAATTACAAATTCATTTTTATGTTTTCTCTTTGCTATTGGCAACCGCGTTTTGCGTTTTTTTACTGATTCGGTCGAGAACGTTGCCTCCGCCATTTCACCCAATCACAATTGTACACCCCCCCGACACAGCCGAGTAGAATGAGAAAGACTAATGAAAAACAAGCACTTGGCAAATGTTTCCAACGCGGGATGGAGTTTGGGGTGGACGTTTACCCCCTAGCATCAGCAGTGGCAGTCTCGCACTTTCTGGTGCGTCTTGAGCTTTTCTCCTGCCGTTCCTAAAAAGACAATCCACAGTTTCCTTGGCGAGCTTTAATTGCCTCTGATACCGGGCGTGGTCTAATTATTTACGGCTTTAATAACTCTAATACTTGCTTTAATAACCCATAAAACCCGTGTACTACAGAGACGCGTATTTCACTACTGAAAAATGTTCACATTTTACGGCAAAAAAATCGCCCGTTGTCGCAGGACTTCGGCCAACCCGAAAGGGTTTCATTAACCCTTTCGGCCTTTGCTGCGGGACATGAAACTCCCATATCGTATTTACTGCATAATCTCGACTCGATTCATCATCACGTGTCTCCCGTTCATCCCTTATTAAATCTTATTGTTAATCCTATTAGAAATTTATTGGGAGTTATTACGTTGTAAGAGACTTTTCGGTCCCCGGTTAATCAATTCTTTTTGTCCCATAAGATTTTCGTTCGTTGATTCGATTCGATCGATGGTCTCGACGGATCTGTCGGAGTTTTGTCCTCGTTCGGAACGAACTAATAGCAGCGACACGAAAAAAAAAACTACACGCATACGAAAGGAAGCAAAGGAAGGATGAGACAACGCCTCTCCATTACAAAACTACACGAGTGAACTTATGAACCACGTAGACAACTATAGTTCACCGACTAGGGGAACCACGCCTGTACCTGATTGTGAGATTATTACAATCGTAAACATGTCATAGACCGAAGCAGACGACGTCGTTCCGATACGGCACACTCACAGATGTCGGACACAGGAAGCATAGGCGAGAATTCTACGAGACTTGTCAAAGATAAAATCCAGAGAAGCTCTCGATGCTGTTACACATGACGACCGCGCCCGAGGAACATGGAAGACAAGGGAAGGAAATAATAACATACGTGGGAAGAGAGTAAAAGGTAGCAAAAGCAGACGAAAACCAGAAGAAAAATATGGGAATATTTTCAAATGTAAAACCAGTCAAGCAAAATATCCTGAGAGATAAAATTTATGATTTTCTTTCAAACTTTTTGGCTTCTGCGGCGAATTTTATTTCTTCTTTCTTACCAGAAGCAGCGGCGGCAGCAGCAGCAGCAACAACAACAACAACAACAGCGGCAGCAGTAGCAAACCTAGCAGCATTCTGCCTCTGAATATATATTAGATCGTAACGAAAAGGGAAAAACAGAAAGAAGGAATCCATTTTAACCGCTCATTTTCAACTTCTCCCATCAAATTTACTTCCTTTTCGTTTCCTCCTCATCCATGCCTACAGGATTTTCTCTCTTTACTTCTCTCCGGAGAGCATAATTTCATTTCCTATATATAAACGTCAACTAAGGGTTTCGCACGATTTTTTCTTCTTCGACTACACCGTCCTTCCTCCGAAGTAATTACTTCCGGGAACGCTGCTGTGTGGTCTCTCGCGAAGTAAGAAAATGCAGAGGGAGAGAGCGAGTCACACACTAATAGTCTTAAACGACACCGCAAAATACTTGTCGTTCTTCTTCTATAAATTTCCCAGCTTAATTGCCGACTCACATGACAACCGATTCCAAAAAAAAAATAGACTTCGCTATTAGAAACCAACAGTTGAAGCCGCGTCACCCTACAGACATTACCACCGGAGTTAACCAACGGAATTGGGAAAATGGCCGCAGGTTGAATTTGATTCTGGCTGAGCTAAGTAAAAAAGACATACAACGAGAAAAATCCTATACAGTAATAAAGCAGGAAAACTCACTTTTTTTTCTATTAAAACACCGGTACCAAAGTGCACAGAAATTCCGGCTGTAATTTCTTCCTTTCCTTTTGCACTCTCGCCACGGGGTCCTTTTGAAGGTTTCAGAAAGAAAAGAAACGATAATGAAATAAATGATATTTCCTTTTTCAGCATTACATTTTTTCACTGTAAAAGGAAATCTCCCTCTCTCTCTCTCTGTTGCGCGCGTTTGTACGTGACATGAGGTAGACGAAAACAGCTTCTTAAGCAGAAGAGACTGAGACATCGGTAAGAGGAAACTCAACATTGCTATTGGTCAACAGGTAGTAAACTTATTAATGTGACCAAATAGTCTATATATATTCCAAGAGATTTATGTAACACTTGCGATCAGCGTATTTTATTTCTACCAGGGCTCTAACAGCGAGGGCCTCCTTTGTCAGCCTGACAATGACAGACGTAAATGACAGGAGGCGGTCTCATCCTCTACGGAGAAAACTCTTCTTCCGCAAAATGAACATGAACTTTACTCATCAGTTGGTTCTGACTCATTTTGAGTATCAGACGAGACATACCCATCAACAACAGAGTCGTAAAGATAAAAATTCTCAAAAAAATAATAATATGTAATTATCACTATTAATAATTTATCTTTGTTACGCGTTTGTTCCTGCTATGTATTTATTTTATGAATTCACTTGTTATCCAAGGCATTTTTGCCTCGTTCACAGGTCTTAGACCTGGCCACCACAAGTAAAAAACACAACTTGTAGTAAGACAATTTCTAATGTAATGCAACCGGAAGTATATAAATTGTACTTGAAGTTACTGCACTTTCAGGAATAACAACGTAAATTAAATTAAAAATATTATGTTTTCATTATTGTGTGGTAGTATTATACCAAGTAGTACTACGCTATGCATAATACATTATATATTATATACAATAGGTTGTACGATTACATTATGTATATAATTAATAATATAATACAATTTTTAAAGTAAGTACCAATGTTTGTAACAAATACGTTTTCGCCCCAAAATAATGCAGTACACTTTCTAGAACTATTTCACAGTACTGCAAGGTAAAATGTATTACCACATATGCAAATATCAACAACTAATTTAATTTTAATTGTGATTTATTGGTAAAATAATTTAAACGCACTTTTTCGTTTGAATCTGTCAACTTTTCTCGTTTCAGCTTTCTAAGCTCCCCCTTCTTGTACTCATATTATTTCTTCGTCTTCCTTGTCGAAATCGTATGCTTTCACCGGAAGCAAATAAAATATTATTATTCATGACTATTTCTATGACAACAAGTTAGTCTCAGATGGAGTCTTTTTGAATGTGCCCACGTGCTCCATCAGAACCAGTCCTCCCGTACGAAATCTGCTGGAAACTTTGTCATTCCGCCACGAAGGAAATAAATGCGACGAAATTCATTGTTACGTCACTTTTATGTCGCTTTCATTTAATACCATTTTTATCATGCCATCATAGTTATCTAGTTCTTTTCTCTCCCGTTGCCCCCTTTTTTTTTTGTATTCTTTTAATTAAAAATTTTCGAAGGGCCTTAACGCCCGCATCATGACGCTCCCGCCAGTTTTATTCAACCCATCACCGTTTAAGTATCAGTAAAAGAGTTTCAAACGGTTATTTGAAAACGAGTAATCATTCTGTAGCTCCGAGTTCGTCACTTAAAAATCCCATAAAAGAACAAAAGTCTATTATTATTGTAATGCACTTTTTGCCGGCGTTCCGACTCATCTCTCCCTCAGCCAAACTCCTCACCGTTGTACTTTCTAACGACTACATTCGCGGAAGGTAACTTCACTTCAAGAAATTAAGCCGTAACTTCTGATTTAACTTGTCTGAACCCGGGAGCAATTTTGTGTAGTATAAACAGTCTACTACTCCTATCACCGTACACACAAGAGTAGAAATAAAAACTATCGTTTACTTATTACGAGTAGTTTTGTCACTACGAATCAAATAGTTTATTTCGCACGGGGCCAATAGCATCTTTCAAACAAAATAATATAGTCTCCATTGATAATTCTTTATGTAAACAAGGATAAATATTTTAAAGCCGTTTAGCCGTAGAATTATGCCTTTAATTAACAAGTACAAGTAATTAACTATGAACGCAATGACTTAACAGTAGAATTAAGTTATTAAATTTAATATTAACCCGAAACCTGTTTACAACACTTCCACCAGTCGGATAGAAAAATTAATTCACCTTCGTCTATAATATTCGTGTTAATAGTACAGTCAGATGTGAAAGGGCTCGGGATGAACATTAAAAAGTTTAGAACATTAAAACAACATAAATTTCTATTTGAGTATATGGTAAAACTATGACAAATCCATTTGCAATACCTAGAGAAATCCCACTTGTGCGTTTCACTATCAAACCAGTACGGTGGTTTACTCTTGGTGACTACTCCTGTCTAGTTCAGGTCACTTCCGGCTGGACCGAACGGTCCAGTAAGCCTACAGCAGGAAGTTCTAATAAATAAATTAAATATAATTCCTTCCAATTTTTTCTCAGACATCTGCAGGTTCAACTTCGAGTTCTAATTAATTCTTTCACAAATTCTAATCCGGATTAGTTTAATTTTTCTTATAATCCATAAAAATCTCTTCAAGCCTTAATTAAATTTACATGGACTACAAAAAATGACATTGAATGTGAGAATTGTACTTGGGAAAAACTTAAGCAACCCTCAGAGAACACCTGACAGAGGATATCTAAATTCAAACGCCCCGGTTTACAGGTAATCAGCTGGCCTGTTCATTTCCGACATATTTAATGTTCTATTATGTATGAAAGAAGTACAAATTTAATTTAATTTGTTCAGAATCGCACCCTACCAATTAGATCGACCTGAAACTTCCTAGATATTGAACTTGCTGTTTACCCAGAGCCGTTTCACCACGTTCACGTAATAAAATTCACAAATTTTTACAGCCCTCGGACGTCTTTGATTTATTCAAACGGGGTGTTCGTAGAGTGCACGGAGTGCATGAAACATCAACACATGCAACATCTAAACTGTATGTAAAGTGTATGAGTAATCAACGGGGAATTATTGACGATTACGTACACGTAAAATCCACCCCATAGGTAGATAGTGCGAGACGCGGACACGTTACACTTCGAACAAAGTGAAAATAAATAAAAGTTTGGGTACACGTGAATACAACAGCCACCACCTCATCAAAATGGGCGTAGAATTAAAGTTAGACGAGTACCTAACTCCCTAAAAAGGGAAATGAGAAATGTCTTCATTTCACATACGACCACCGTACTGTGCCTCAGTACGTACCCTACTGTAGGCTGTGGTAGTATTGTTAGTACACTGAGTCAGTTGTTGCTCTGGTTACGCAAATTACACAGTTACACAACAACACAAATTACTGGAATACGACAGGAGAAAAAAAAACTCAACGGATTACTCGTGACGTGTTAATTAGTAAAGTTTAAGCGCTCATTTCTGGCGTTAGAAGTGAAACAAATTAAATTAATGTTGTTGATTAATTAGTTCGAAGGATAATTAGCAGTTTCTGATCGATTGGACTGGCCGTAGCATCGTCGTGAAACGCCCCGCCTAAAAAGTAATTCTCCTCAGCTTGCTAACGGTACCTGCAAAATTCACAGGCGGCGACGACGGACAGCAAAAAAAAATAAGCTTCACGACAACGAGAGGGAAAAAAAATGGCGGGGAATTAATCAAACGAGGCAATTAAATTAATTAAATTTACGTAGATGAATGCTGTCGTTAATCAAACAAAGGAGAGAAAAAATTTCTGTCTCTCGGTTCTCGTCGCACTTTTTCAAAACTCCAGAAAAGATTTCTTTATTATGACGGATAATCGCATTTACCTGCGAGGAGTGACAATTCAACGCGACCCGAGTACGGTTATGTTTCAGCCATTTTCACCAGAAACTGGACAAATTCTGTGCCTTTTACTTTAATTTAAAACACAAGAAATTTAACACAGGGCACTGGCTCTCGTAATTTCAAATTTTTAACCTTAAATTTTTAATTATAAAATTTATCACAACGGGGATAAAATATTTTTCCAGAGAAACACGACTCGAAACCGTTTCGCCTACACACACAATAATCAAGAATACAGTGCATCTACAATGCATGAAGTCATGCAAAATAATAAAACCCGAGTAATGTAAATAAAAAGTAAACTTCCGTAAGGTGACCCTTAACGATGGCAAAACTGTTCTCCTGTAGGATGGAGACCGTTCCCGTCCGATTTTTTTTGGCAACAACTTTTTTGACAACGGAAGAGCTAACAGGAGACCGAACCTTTTCTAAATCCCATTTAAATTTATTATTTTATTTCCATCTCCGTTTTCATTTTTCCGCATTGTGTAATAAATTTTGCCGATGAAAATTTGCATAAGAAAACAAGCCGAAAGGCGAAAGCAAAATTCAAAAGTATTCAACTAACGAAGTCATTCAAGACGTGGCAGAAGGAAAAATCCGCGCGCTCTTTTTTTTCCTCACACCACCCTGGCGCGCCCATCGTTGGATTGTTCGAACGCCAATGAGAAAAACAAAAAGAATTTTGTTCCACAACTTTTTCCCCCGTCGTTTTAATTCGGTTATAATTTCTACTGAATTGTTTGGAAAATAGAAAGATTCTGTTCAATTCGATGGGAATCGAGCACGAGACGAAGACAACGAGACGCGAACGCCCGAAAACTCCTTCCCTTTTTATTTTAATATAAATTGAACGAACATGTCGAAATTATTCCGATTGCCAATATCCGTGGACGACACTCGCAAAAGAGTAAAAACAAATTAAAATGGACTTTAAAATGAGTTGAAATGAATCCCAAATGCACGGCGTGGTACGGCCAGGTCTACGTCTGCGATGGAACCCAAAAATACATGCAAATTTTTTGATATACATAATAATTTTCGTACTAGCTTGTCACATATTCAAATTGCGTACAAAATTTGATTACTTATCAAAAAACTATTTCAAAAGTACCAAACATATTTTTAAAACTTTTTGCATCGCATTAAATTTTCCACATATACGTCTCGCACACATTTAACAAAAAATCATTCCGATTCGTAATGAACATTTTTACACCGAAAAACCCGGAAAAACCCCCAAAAAAAGGCTAAAAACGTTCAACATTATCAGATATTATGTTAAATCTATTTAACACTCATCCATTAATATATTCAACACTAAACATCTCACTGATCATCAAGTTTTGACGCAATCGAGCTCGCCGACACAAAAAAATTTCCAGTTTCCCATCGCCATCCTTTTACTTTATTTGTTTGTTAATTTATTTTTCCGTTAAAAAATAGCAAATCGAATATAACTTAAATTTTTCAAGTTCTCCTAAAAATACGCCAACGTGACAAAATAACTTTTCGATTATGCAAAAAGTCAAATACACCGAGAACACTTGTTTAAGCGAGAAATAAAACAACAGGGAAAAAGGCAAGTGTCGTCAAGGCAAAGGTTACGTTTATAAAGAAAAGGAAGTTCCTCAAAGGAAAGAACCGCGGTGATTAAACGTCCCAAGATGTAATTCTGTTTGTATCATTTGCTAAAAATCCTCATTTAAATGTCATTAACTCGGAGTGTTTATGACTTTGCAAAATAGTCAAAAGTGGCGTTTTGCCTTCGCTCAAATTTTAATTTCTTCTTTTTTAATTTGCATTTGACTTGTTACACCATCATTTGATACTGTGAAATATTAATTACAGAAAGTGAGAATTCTTGGCAAACGAAACGCCTCGAGTGATTCTAAAGCAATCGAAAATTAAATTCAAGAAATAATTAAGAATGAAAAAAAATACATTGTTTCCTTCGGAGAAGGACGGAATTATTGCGCAAATGGCGGTCAACAGGTTCTCCCGGGTCAGGGTAGCAAACTACCTAAACTTGACGAAATGTACGAGTACCAAATTACCCCCCTTGGAAGACTTGTTTGAACAAAGTTCCTTTTTGTCTAGTTCTTCAGAAGGACGACTAAAACCAACTGCCTAGCCTTCCATCTAGAAATTCGGTTTACGTACAGACTACAGCAAACATTCATTTGCGTCACATTCGTCAGGGTTCAAAAAGGAAAAAAAAAACAAATGATCAGAATATTAATTGACAGACTGATGAGAGGGAACTCACTGGAACAAAATTACAATTTTCAAACCTGAACTTCGTTCTCCAAAAACGGAAGGGAAACAATTTCCTGTCCGAAAGAAATCAATTTCCTCATTAAAGGTGTGACCACGTAGACGACTACAGAAATCATCAACTTACCTGTAAATAGAAAGGCAAAGAAATTAATAGACATAAATACATACAACAATCACAAAAACAAAATTCAATTGTCGGACAAACAACAAAACGAGTAATTTCTCTAATTTCTGCCACAGACGACTACTTTCCCTGTGAACTCCTACAACCCTGTGTCTACTTGTTCGGTGCCCTTCGCACCCCATACAACTACCCGACGATTTATCAGTTAAATCGTTTGTGATTACAAACTCATCTCCCGCACTGGAGGTAGCGGACGAAATATATTACCGAAATTAATTAAGATAATAATGCTGTCACCGATGACTCGAAATCTGCCAGGATGATAACAAAGGGATGGTGGGACACAAGTGGATACTGCGGTGGAGGATAACCAAAAACCCCTCAGCCTACACTTTTGATGTTAAGGAAATTGATTACTCCCCCGGGAACTCTACTTCTCTACATATATATGAGTCTGGCGTGTGTGTGTGTGTGTCTGTGTGTGTGTATGGGTGGGTGGGTGCGTGTGCGTATACGAGCCCAAATCCATCCGCATTTACATCCCCTAGACGGAGCATAAAATTTCCCCACAAGTCAAAGATTATATTAATAATTACACGTTTATGAGACTCACGTCTGCATGGATGAAAGCGGTTAATAAAACTTATCCGTTTCTCAGCCTTTTCGAAAAGGGAAAATTTTATCATTTAATTAATCATTGGTCCGGAAAATTTTCATAATCCGAATAAGACGACTAACGTCTTCTCCTGTTCCTGCTCCTCGACATGTACAATTTGCAGTAGACTTGGCCTTCTATCAATGACTCGCATCGTCGCTCATTTCCTCCCGTGTTAAAACACTTTTGAATTTAGAGATCTTCGAAACCTTCCCACAAGGTGAATCCTCACGTTACTCTACTGAAACGATTTACCAAAATTCAGAAGGTGTGATTTTCCTATTTAGTGAAGTCAACATCAAAAAGAATGGTTTGATTGTTGTAGTTTACCTGTTCTAGTACCACTCTGTTTTTACTCTGTACATTTCACAACGCATTTCCCAGGAGTCTTTCGGGGATTTCCCGCCTACTCGAGGGTGTTTTAACATCCTTTCATATATCATTTTATTAAGTGTTAATTTTTGTCTTCTGTTTCACGATTTGTCATCATCTCCCGGAATTCCCCGACCGCATAAGAATTTTATGTTTCATTTTCTTTTGTCCAAAACGTTCAATTTCACATGATACTAATTGGACAAGTCGATCGGGTGTCGTCATTTTACGCGATTCCTCCGACATTCCTCGATTTTCCTCACCCAATTCAAACATTTCTACCTCCTAAACCGTTTCCTCCCGATTAAACGTCTGTCTGCTTTGGTGAGATTACTTCGTCTGACTGGTCAACTAACAAACGTTGACGGCAATTTTGAGACATTCGACCGTTCGTGGTGTAATCTCATACAAAATTTCCACAATGTGACTTTTTCCTCGGTGTCTCACCACTACAACCCATCAACAGAGTCCAGATTTTTCTCTTAGGACACTTCAACCGAATGCTCACGATCGAACTATGCAATTCTAATTCGTGCTTGACATCAATAGACAACTCTCTATTAGTGTCGGTCACCTTGTCTACTTCCCCGACAAATCTAATTATTAGACTCTTCTAGGAAATCTATTTCGGGCAACCAGAAGGAGATCCTATCAAGGTCGAACCCACGACCTGCCAAACGACAATTAAAGACAATAGAGAGATGATATGCCCTTAATTAAATTCTAACGGGGCTCGCGTTTGATTTATTCCATTTCATTTTTCTTTTTTCGGCCGAGTAAAACGCAACCCGCCATTACGGGGAGAGAACTTCAAAGTATCGCGTTGACTTATCTAGAATTCAATCATAATATATCCTCCAAGAGAAAAATGTTTCAATTGTCTAAACAAACGATGTGGCTTGCTGCTAACTCGTCTAAACAGAGTCGAACGCATTGCACGCCGCAATTTAAATTGTTATAATTAATGACACGCTACACGAAGAATAAAACATGAAACGAATATAAAACAGGTCGACTCGAGAGAAGTGAAGTTTCTCTTCTGCCGAATGTGTGATTGATGAGAAGAACGTTCAACGATCTCTCTTATTTAAATTTGATCAAATAATATTTGAGCAAACATCTGAACATCGGAAAACGGATCAATTAAAACAATAGACAAGTAGAGAGAGAAAAAGAACATCAAATTGCCAGCGAAAAGTAACAAACAGCTAAACATCAAATGTCTAATCAAAACCTTAACAAAATAGTGTCACCTTTAAGAAATCATAGAAACTAGCAACAAATCTAGTTTCCTTTGGGACAAACTAATTTACAACGACGGACCTCCTATTCTCTTTCGAAGTAAAAGGAAAACGAAATAAACTTCATGACGAATATCTAAACTTTCTGGTTTCTGCGACAGCACGACAGATAGAAAAAGAACTAGGAAATAGTTAAACCTAATTCAAATATTTTCCTTCCGGCTTCAGACGCTCGAGACGTTCTAATTTACCTAATTCGTAGCCTAAAAAAAGGTAGCAGTAAAAGTTTGTAACAAGTAGGAAACAGAACGATCTTAGACAATGAGTTAAATTAAACCAAAAAGATGAATTCCCTTGGAAATTAGCACAATCGCAGAATCTTGCCAAAGTAACAACCACTACCTTCTCAATTATTAATCAAAGCAAACTTAATTCTTTCTAATTCAATTAATAAATTTTACATAATTTCCCAGGTTCCCAGGGATCCCGGTACTCTTCCAGGAAGAGCACACACTTCTCTGCCATCAAAGGAGAATGTGTAAGTAACCGAACAGAAATATTAGATAGCGCCGAGACTATTTCACTGGGAACACATAGAAGGACGCCATTTTTATTTTTGCTGTCGTACCGAAAGTTTTGTTTCGGTTTTCTCAGTTAAAGGTACGAAGGTATCAAATTTTCGTGAATAAATCAGATAATGAAACCGCATGAAAAGCCCAAGACAAGGAAAAAAAACGGGGTATTTCCTCCTGCTTTTTCCATTCTCTCATTTATAATTTACAACACTACAACTTACAACGGGCGAATTGACATTTCGCCGTCCGGACCGTAACTCTAAATGACAAATTTGTGTACAAATAAATTCACCTCAACTCCATTGTCCATACTTTTTTCAACTGACCCCTTTTCTTTTCCATCAGCAAACGGGTAATTTTTTCTCTATATCACTCTCATCTGTCCCGCAGCAAATTCAGCGGCAAACTTCTTCCGAAATAATATTAATAAGCTCTGGAGAAGGATATTCTCCCGAGAATTCCAGGCAAATCCCTTTTAAATTTACAAGCACGCCGTCTCTACATTGTTTGTCAAATTTGTTTTGCTCGCATGAATTACGACCGCGTTTAACTAACGCAAAAAATTTGTATTCACCTATGAAAATTCGGATTTGGGTCCGCTCAATTTTGTTTTACATGGGAGGGACACAGCATTCGAAGAATCTTCCTGTGCGTTTTCTGAATTAAAAAAATTAGTTTAGGCATGATTTATAGTGTCTGTAGTGTCAACTATTTTGCGTCCTCCAACGTTCAAGGTAGTGAAATGTAATTCTGGGAAGCCACATTATAAAAATCTACTTTACAAATTATATGTAACCTGTGTGGAGAGTTTGGAACCAGACGTGACGGTTTCAATACGTCAAAACCAAAAATCAATCACTCGACTGCTTCTGCCAAGTCAACAGCATGTCCTTAACCCGTGTGCGGTCTGCACGGCAGCAGCAGAAGACAATCTAACAGTAAAGGAAGCACCCAATCGCGTGTGAGAGTGGCTGTGTGTGTGTGTGCTTTGAATTTTTTAATTCGTTGTCCTGAAATCATTGACAGTCAATCCGGGCATCTGGTTGCCAATCAAGGGTTTCTGTTTCTCTAATTCTATTTATATTGTTGCAAACCGGATTGACTTTCTCTCTGCTGCAATTAGAAACATCCGAACAGATAAACTTTCCCTTGCTGTGGTTAAAGCCCAGATTGTAATTTTTTATCGTCTCTCCACTCTCTTATTTGTTCGCTGAAAGAAACCCTCCACGACTCTTACGCTAAGGGTAATGACAATCAAACAAGACGGTGAGTCCGCAGGTAACTAGTTTCAGAAGCGATGTAATTTGCAGAAAGTCGTGACGATGGTCAAACATAACGAGACCTAGATACTATCCTACTTGCTGCAAATTATCTAAAAATCGTATCAACATAAAATAGACAAGGTGGAAGGGGTCATTGTCAACCAGATAGAGTAATTAGGAATCCAAGGAACCTCGTGAAACGGCTTTAGATGGGAATCTCTACTATGGTAAAAAAAAACAAGAATGACATTAATCATTATTATTAGTTCACGGGTACTGGTACCAGGGTACCAACTGCGAATTTCTGACAGAATCAAATTATACGAAAAATAAGTTTAAACAGTGCAGAAATTACTCAGCCGCGAATCACGTATTTTTTTGTGGTAAAAATTACATGTCAAGCATTCGGCTGAAATTTATTACCGAGTTATCCGTGTTTCATTTCACCTCATGCAGCCTGTCACCATGTTTTATTACCATTCTCCTGCTCTTTCTCTACATAAATACATACATGTATGTATATATATATATACATTGTGACGTAACTACAAAATCCCAGCCTTGGCAGGAGACCTCACGTTAAACTTTGAGCCGTTGATTGTTATCGAGCCTACCAGTCGGTGCCATCATTAGTACAGTCTAAAACAACGCATCTGTAACATCTTTTTAAGTTTCTACGTGTCACCGGTTTCTTAATCGAATTCAACGGGCAATCAAACGAAGAACTTAATTTCCACTTACCCAAGGTATAATAATCACGGTTAACATTACGTAACTCAAGAGGCGTACAATTCTATAAATTAGTTCAGAAAATCGAAAGTTGTGTTTTTGTTTGAAACGTAACAAAGGGATTAAAAGCGGAACGTAAGCGTTTATGCGATTCAAATGGTAACGGAATTGCTGTCAGTTAGCAACGATGACTCGGCGTTTCGAAGCCAACACGTAAAAACACTCAAACAAACGAATAAACCGGTAATTAAACATTAATAAAAAGCTACACCAAGTCCGGGTACTAGAAACCTGCAACAAGTCAACAGCCCCTGTGACATCTGACGAAACGGCAAGTTGAACGTCTGTTCTGTTCGCATTCCAATAGAAGGACTAGTAAAATGAAGACACGGCAACAGACTTACTCGCGTACAACTAGGTACCTACTTGTCTCACATGCAAAAATTACGGTTCTCCAATTGTATTCTTTTAGATTTTGCGTAAGTCACTCCAAGTCCGACCAAAATCAAAATCTCCAAAAACACTCCGCACCATGTGATTTGCTAAAAGCAATTAGTCAGCTGTCGGTTCCTGTTGTTTTGATTTATTTGTCCGATTTTATTTACTTTCTACGGCGTTCTGCTGTCGTGTAATTTCGTTACCCTTCCTTCGACCTCTCTCAAACCTTCTCTCAACTTCTTTTCTACAAATTGGAATGTAATGGAAGCGAAAAGACAAGAGAAGAGAGACAAGAGAATCCGCCTGTGGCACTTCCACCATTTTTGAATCGTCTTCTTTCTATTTGCTGCACTCAAACGACGTAATTAGAAAAGCTTTCCATTGTTACAGACTTGTCCTATTTATAAATTGAATATTCTACGCGCGACGCAGACGACGGACACTACAATAATTCATCCGCTCACGGAACAATTACAAATAAATTGAATAAATCAGTTGGGACAATTTCAGTTAAATTTACCCGCGGGTATTCATTTGCTAATACTCACAACTCGTTAGCTTAAACGTCGTTTTCGGATTGATAAATTGCCACGACCGGCAACGACGAATATTACAAAACAGTTTACAACTAATAAATCCGAGAGCTTCGGATTATACAACGAGAATAAGTAATTTTAAATGAACTTGACTCTAATCTGTTTCCCTTGATCGTAACAAATAGTTATTAGACCGAAAATTTTAATTCGTTCGGGACATCACGCCACCGCGTCACAACTTTCCTGTGCCACGTCTCAAATCCGCTCCTTTCGTCTGAACCAGTAAGTACACTACAACACAGATTTACTGTGCAGGTGTTTCGATTTAGATTAAGCAATTACCCGCCACAGAAATTTGTATTCTTACCAAAAAGTTGACCCGTGAGAGATTGTTTATCTTCTGGACGGGTATCGCAGTCACCACATCTTAGACACAACATGAACAAATTTTCAGTTTGTATTCGGCCTGATGTGGTCGCATAGATAAAACTAGAAAAACAACGTTTCCTGCCACTCGTACGTACACGAGTACTTTCCTCTACAAACTCATTTAAATTAAACCAAACGAATACGAATTAATAAGTGGCGACCACGAAGCTCATGATCGCGCGTACATTTCAGACATTTTCTCTTCATTTGAGTTCTTCTGATTCAGCCCAGGATTATAAGGCCGACGATTGACCCTGCGACCTGACAATTAGCGTGGAAAACAACAAAAAAAATTGTAGTTCCCTTGCCGTTCTAATAATAATAATAGTCCATTTTGTTTTGCACTCAAATCCAATTTCCTCTGGCTTTGGTCAAAGGACAGCAGGAGTCTTCGGACAAAGAATCAGAGCAAGTACCTTAAAACCTTATTTTCGAGCACACCAATAGTCAAAACCGTGTCAAGGATGACTCGAAACAAAAGAAATGGCGTCACCTGAACTAAATTTTGGTCTAAATCCATTAAGAAGTACCCTACTGCCCGTTTCCCGGGTACCCCGTCGGTTATTCTAACGAAACAAAAAAACATGTTCATGCCTATTTTACTGTTAAAAATTTGATTTGACAGAGAAGAATGAGAAATGTCCTTTTTTGTTTGCGTCTGTGTGTGTCTAATAAGATCATCAATCACCTGGAGAAGAATACCTTACAACATTCGGACCATCGCGAAACTCCTGATTGACTACAAACAAATAATAATAATAATAATCATTATTATTATTATAAAAAGAAGATTTTTTCGATAGATTCCAGTCTTGGCGCTCAGGCACACAGGCGCACCGCTCTTTCCCTTTTACTTTTCACAGAAAATCGTTTCCAGGGATTTACATAACCCGTGAAGATTCGACACTGTTGATAAAGGCCTTTAATTTGCATTCGCTCACATTCTTTAATAACTAAATATGTGTGTGTATGTAACATTAACTTATGCAACTCTAAGCTTGCCCGTGGGTGATACTCGTACCTTAATCTCTCTCTCTCTCTCTCTGTTCACCCAAACACACTGCCTTTCCGAAAGTCCCAGCCCGGGAATTTCACTTTTAACAACATTTATTTTCAATTCAAAAATCACTCACGACGGCTTTCGATTTCAGAATTTTATCTTAGGAAACCAATAATATGGTAATCAGATGTCTGAAATGTTTTAGATTGTCAAGGGACCATCTCTTTTAACCGACGTAAACATCAAACACGTACCATTAAACAATCAAACGTGTTTTTCGAGCCTTCTCCCGTACCCCGGGTCACCCATATAGTTTTAATAAAATCTGGTAAAGTCCGTTAACTTGTAAACTACCCAACGACTCAAACTATTGTACCACAGCAACTATTGCACCATTTTAGGTGCAAGGCAACGATAATAGCAACCGACAACCCTGACACTACAACAACATTACGTGGAATCATTTTCAATATCAATAGATTCAAATCTAATAAAAATAGAATTTCGTTGAATAATTTTTTTAAAGTGTGAAAAAATACTGTTAAAACTAATGAACAGAGAATAGTTTCTAGGCAACCACGTTAGGAAATCGTTTGATAAATAATTCGTAAGACCTTTGAATTCGACGTGAGAAAATAGTTAATTTTCTATGTATCCTTATTTGTATGTGACATAACATTAATCGACACTTTTACGTTGTGGATAATTGAATAAAAAATTTATTCAATGGCGCATGTGACGCAACAATTTCGCCAACTTAAATAATAAAATTTTTGTCTACCCGTAAAGTTGATTCACACGAACGGATTACTACCGATGAATAGGTACTCGTGAGTCACAGGTACTTCTCTTTATAATCCCCAACTCACTCCGATAATTGTCCGGTCAGGTGAAGAAAAACCACCTACCTGGACGTTACTCATCGTACCCTATTTCATTCGTTCCTGGAAATGGAGTGATGTGGCCTCCGAGGAGTACCATCTGGACAATCTGACGCCCATTAAACGAATAGGCCCAGGGGCATTTAGTTACTTAAACGACAAACTAAAACTCGTGTTAAATTTAAAATTCTTCGGCAGGAATCTTACAATAAACTTTTGATTGTTTTTAATGAGCGAACCATGTCTTTGATGACCTCTCTTAATAAGACATGAATCACTTGGAACCTCCGTTTCCAGTTATGAAACGTTCTGAAATGGGAGCTTTTTGACAGTTTCAATGCGTAACAACTTAAAAATGCCTCACGACCCTAAATTTTTCCCGGAGAGGAGACCCGTGACGCATTCATTCAATCTCGTCTAATGTGAATTTTGTCATCGGATGCACTTCAGGAAAGCAATGCAACGGTAACGATCCCGCGGATGTGCCCACTGTGGTGTTCCACCCCGAGTCCGATGATAAAGCTAAACCTAAATCAGCATTAATTCCCAGAATATAAGTGATACTTATCACAGCTACCTTATTATTCATGAGTACCTTGGAAAGATGGGAAAGCACCCTGGCAGAAATTAATTTTGTACGCCGCCATTTCTCTTCCTCTTCTCCCCCCCCCCTTATGCCCACCTGGCCTGATCTTATTATTCCAAAGTGAATTTAAAGCTGCTAATTAAAAGAGAATTTCACTTTCGTTCGAACCGTTCGCTTTCATAACTCATAAAAACACCGTGTTTGAAAATGTTTTATTGTTTCCTGGCGAGTCTGAAGCACGGAATTCGAACGACCTCCGAATAAAAATTGTACATATTAACACTTATATACTTTTTTCCGAGCATTTTGTTCGCTCACGACAAAAATATAAAATCCCTCCTGTTAACGACACCATCCGATCCGCGAGGTGAGGCACCTCATGCAACGCTAAACGGCAGAGAAAGTTCAGTTAAGAAAACAAAAATTAGATCTGACCGGGTGAAGTTTTCTCCATAATTGTAGTTATCAACATAACACGGCCAATTAGTTTTGTCTTTCGTCACCCGTCTTTGTCTCACCCGACTATTTATCTGTTCGTCATTACAGGACTTCGTGCTTCCTCAACATTAACTACATTTTTCAAATGTACAAGATGACGGTGAAGTAGATGAGCAGTTAGATTAGTACTACTCTCCCGCCGCTAAACATAAGTATTTGTAATGCACCGTCTCAGTACACATAAACATCGTACTTGTGTATAATTTCGTAATATTTTAACCATTTTATTTATTACCGATATAATCAATACATGAAAACATCAATGTATCGATGCATTATGCACCCTAATCAGACGATAACATTACAAAACAACAAAGAACGTGATGCACCGCCCGTGTAACAACAACAACAACAAAGAAGAGTTGGTTCCTTCGAACGATTGAAAATAAACTTTTTTTTCTATTAGTCGTACGTGCACACGGCCGAATATAATTCAAATTTATGCGATGTGCATCGTCTTCCTAGAGCAAGAGTAACCACTCCAACATGATTTTCTATTCAAGTTGGCCTTGACAGTCCATTCACTCGACCGGAATTCAATTAGTCCAACCTAGGTGTTTTTCAAATGCAATTGACGATCCCGTGCAAACCACAGTCATGCTTCTCTCCATGTGTCTGTGTGTGCACTTAAAATATCATATCTTTTTTCGGTACGCCGAACCTGCCAAGACAGGGCTCTTTTTACCTGAACGAAAACCAGAGCTCATTCTATTTTTGCTACGCCTTCCAGCTGAAAGTTTCGTAAAACGACACGGGGATAATGTCACAGCAGAACACTGCTATGCTTTTAGGAATAGCATCATTGTATGGTGACGTGCCGTGAATTTCTATTACAACAGACTAATTCGATAAAATCTGAATGACATAGGTACCGGTTTAAGGTGAACCTGGGCTTACATTAAAGTGGTACACTCGGAGGTGTCATCATGTGTTAGGAAACAGCGTTGATTCCCACGGTTGCAAATTTCTTATCCAGTGGACAATCGTCCCAACAGAACCTGCGCTGCATCACTTAAATCAAGATACTGCCCTGCCTGAAAATACGAACTTTCCAAGTAAAATATAAGTACAACACCTGATGACTAATCCTACATCGAGTGAGAAAGTAAAACACTCGGTGACATAATTGACGATCGACTGGAAACTTGTACTTCTTTTCTCCCGTCAACCATAGCAAATTCACCGAGTGTTACGCAAATATTTTTGTTTGACTTTGACTTCGAGTCAAGAAATTCGACTAAAGCAACCTCTTTCCCTCATAAATTGACTAAAAGATTCCGTTTCGGTGAAAGAGTCAAAGAGCGAAATGCCAAAATGAAAAACGAATCCCTTTTTCCTTCCCTGAAACACTGGATCGGAGAGATCATTTTGCTGGAAAAAAGAAAATTCCGATTTCTCTGGGAGATGAAAAAATAGACAATTTTCCGTTGCTGTCGCTGGTACAAATTCCTATTCGCCGTACCCGGCTACATAAATTCTAGTTTCGGATTTCCGTTGCACTGCAATCACGTAGTCTATTGCCACGCCTTGTCCCTTAATTTCTGGCCTGAAACGCACGCGAGAAATTCAACTTTAATGCGTACATCAGAGCATCGGTGAACCGAAGCAAACCTACGATGATCAAGAATAGAGCACGAGGAAAATAGTACGAAGCGATATATTAATTTCGCTTCCATAGATTTATGGACTGTAGGCAAGTACAATTTTCATCCCCCCGGAAAGGTATCTGACGCCGACGTGCCGAGGCTTCCAAACGCAACTACTTCAAATGCGATCCACAAAAGAAGAAGAAAATAAAACTTCCTACAACTATTATTTCACGTGCATAATTTTTCACAATTCCAGTGAGGTTTCCAGTTCAAAGTGATCTTCTCTCCGAGGTGTCCGCAAAGGATCATTTTTCACGAGAAAGTCATTCTGTTTGACGAAACTCCCAGGAGAACTTCGAAAATGTTTTGAAATTTCAAATCCAGAATAAAAAAAAAGCAGGCCGGGAGAGAAAAGATAGAAGAGCAACGTACAAAAGAGAAAATCAACTAGAAGAAAATTTCTACCAGCAAACTCTGGAGCAATGCAATAAAATTTAAAAACCATAAAAAGTAGAATTGATCTTCGTAATCCAGCGCAGTTATCGTGGCCAATGTACCGTCAAACGCCTAAGATCCCTACTTATTACTTCTGCCACTTTCATGATCTCCCGTACTACAACCAGATCAGATATGCATGAGGAAGAACGTGGTGGCAATGCTCTTACAGCTGTAAATGGAGAAAAAACGACAGATTCATGGCATCGGTACGAACCTAAACAAAACACATAACGAGTCGTCGTAGAAACGAGTAACCACAGACAACCATGAGAATCGAGAGACAGAAAACAATTAGAATAGTACTCAATAGAAACTACACAGCTTAATATCAAGAACAGTTTTGTAACGTCCTTACAGTAACCATTGCACACTTCAACGTCACTAAATCAACTTGAAGTGTCATCGTAAAAACTACAGAGTAGTATATAATCACATTGTATATTACTTACACTTGCTTCACCTCAATCTCTTCACCCACATCAAGCAGTAAAACGACTACCGAATGGGTGAAAATTACTTGTTGGCGGTCAGGTTGTCTACCTACTTTAAGGTGACACTTAATGTATTTTTGCTCAAAAACGTCAACGACAAGTCATACCGCCTTTACCAACCATCAATCACCGACTATCACTACGCAACTCAAAAAAAAAACCAACTGCCCAAACATCCTTCAAAAGGTTCTGGAGGTCTATTTTCCCGAAAATATTTGGCACTCAGATAAGACACCTGAACAATTCGGGGGTTTTCGTCCTCAAAGTGTCCCAACAACGCCAAGAACCCGTCTCGTCGCCAAAATTTTTCAATTTACGACACGACGTTGGGACATTACAAATTTTAATCGTCGTCCGACAAGAGACGTGCAAAGTTCAATGCGGTGAAGGGAAGGATTCTATTGTTTTCAAGTGTTGCATGAAACGCTTCGGATAGGTGAAACAGAGAGAAAGAAACCGACATTCACGGGGGTAAACCAAACTCTTGACAAGTTTGACTTTGTCGCAGAACTCGGGATATTAAACCGACTCTCCGACAAATGAATACGTCAAAAGAGTTGGAAATTAATTCGCACCTGACTATTTTTGTCAATTTTACGGTTAACCTCCTGACTTCTTCCAGATAAATAAAAATACTTTCTACGTCTACCCCATAAAAATAATGAACGTAAAATTTCTATTAAAAATAACTTTACGTAACTTTGTCGGACGCTGCAGGTAGGAAAGTGGCCCACCTAAACTTTAATTGCAATCGATTAAATTGCGTCCGATGTAGACAATTAAATTTCGCCACTTCACCGGACGGAAGTATCCGAAGATTTTACACGTCAGGCAACTGACAAATATTTCTTTCACCAATTTTGACTACGACTAATTTGTCACAAATTCCAATAAAATGTCGATGGTTCCTTCTACACAGTCGTAAAAAAAAAACAATTATAAATCACACTCGACCGTGCGAAAAATAAAAAGTGTGAAACGAATGCGATTTTCCATTTTTTTAAAAAAAAGAAATGTTCACCTATTGACTCGTGCATTTTTAAATTTATTCTACCATGTAATTTCCCATCAGGATCATTCATTTACGGACACTAAGAGTTAAATTTACAGGCTCAAAATTACGTTAATTCTGTTGCTGTTGTAACCTTGTTACGATCCAGTTATTTCTCCATGAATATTTTAAAACTTTACGTGGGGATAATTCGATTGTGACATTTTATGTTTCGTGTACTCGTTGGTGTTGTTAAAAACCGAAAGTGACACTAAGAGAAACATCTGGAGGTGTGGATGAGTCTTAAGACTTGACGAGGTACCGTTTTGTGTTTACAAATAGTTGAAAATGGTGATTAGATGAGTGTGCCAGTATAAGCCAAACACTCCTACTCAAACTAACAGACGTCAAAACGTTCCCTTACAGTTCCGGTCATGTTACACAACTTCCAAACAAGTCCACCGTGTAGTTTTGTATTTTTCGGGACGTAAAAATCCCGTACGGAGGAGGACAAAAAGAACGAGACCTACTAAGGGAAACCACATTGAATTGAACTTTGCTAGAATGAACTTCCTGTCGATTGTTCTGGAAAAAATAACTTCCCGGAAAAGTAATTCTTTACGAAATTGAAAGCAAAAAAAAATAATGAGAATTCGGGTCCGAAACATTCTAATTCAAAAACTGACATATCGAATTTGGCCGTTACGTTCGTTTCAAAAATGAAAGGACCCGACCAACAAGAATTGAAATTCTCAGTTCATTGATAACAAAAGCTACCGCATACGAACATGAATATTACTTATTGACAACCGATGACCTCATGTGGTCACCAAGTACCAGCAACGAACAAAAAGAAAACAAGTACCCAAGTAGATAGAAAATATTTTAAAGTGAAAATTTTTTAAGTACGTTACTCTTATAGAAGAACCTACTAATAACCGAAGAAAGTAAAGCACACTACAAGAAACCTCACATCAATATAAAATCAGTTTCAATTTCCTTCGATCAAAAGCGCTTCCATTATTTCTTTTTTACACCTGCGGGCCCGAATCTGTCGGACCAACGCAGAACTGTCATGCAAATTTACGGCACAAAGCTGCGACAACTGTTAACTTGTTTCGTTAACATCGTAACTTAATTAAACGTGGCACGGTCAAAATGGGGCAATGACAAAAAAAATAACGCTCGTGCGTTCGACACGTAATTTGGGACTCGCGACCCCGGGAAACGACTCGTACCTGACAAATCAGATCGCGATTAGATCGCAGATCACGGTCCATCGAACGTCAAAGCCCGTGTGTCGATTAAAATTTGTCGAACCGTTCGAGCAATCCGACAGAACTTAATTGCCGCGAAACGATTCCCACGGGAATAGTTAAAAATACCCGAAAGAACGGCAGGACGAGTACCGAACGAGTACGACCCGAGTGTGGGATAATAAAAAGATTAACTTATTTGGATTTTAATTAGAATGAATCAGCAAAGAGATGCGTAGGAAAATGGCTTACGGTTCTTGACGTGGATATTAAAAATCGAACGAGACAGGAGTGATATGTTTGAGTTGGCGTATGCTACGTACAAAAAAAATAAAATAAAAAAATTATAAAGGCACCGCTTTATATTGATTATATTGGAATCGATAGTGACATTTCTACATGACTAATACTCCTGCCCGGGTAATATTTGAGAAGAAAAAAACTTTTTCCCTTCCGCGTTCAGAGTATTAGAACTTTTACGAAGCGATGGTTTCCCTTGTAAAAAATCTCTTACGGCGGTTCTTAACCTTAATATTTGAATGACGGAGAATTTTTCTATGCAAATTTTGCCTACTGCCAAAGCACCTAATGCAGGTACTCAAGTCCCAGTCGTAAGTGGTTTAAGCCTTGTACGTAGCGCAGTAATCAAGTAGACAATACGGACACTTTGTCAGAATGAAACCTGCACGGGTTAGAGTGAACAAATACGCAACGAATTCAGGTACAATTTTTCAAATTGCCACTACAAAGCGTCGTTGTGGTGAACCTGAGCAAAACCACTGGGTGCAGGTACTCAACTGCTTTCGAATTTAGCAAAATAATTTATTTTTGTACAACCCAGGTCAGTGAAAGTATCAAGTGGACCAACTGAGGACATTTTTAGTGTATGTGGGTAACCATTAAAAAAAATGTCCACACAAGCCTAAGAATACATAACATCTCGTGGATCAGTCAAACCTTTAACTTAACCACTTAATAGATTATCGCCTATTGAAAATAAATTCAAGCATAACAAAATCGGAAACTATTGAATGAATTACGTCACATAATTACGATTAATTTTAATAGATTTAATAAGGTATATCAAGTGAATGTGTGTGCGTGTGTGTGAGAGAGAGAGAGAGAGAGAGAGAGAGAGAGAGAGACAGAGAGAGAGAGAGAGAGAGAGAGACAGAGAGAGACAGAGAGAGAGAGAGAGAGAGAGAGAGAGAGAGAGAGAGAGAGAGAGAGAGAGAGAGAGAGAGAGAGAGAGAGAGAGAGAGAAGCGGATTTTTCGTTCATTAAATTGCTCCAGAGCTTCAAAAACTAATTGATGGAACAGAAATAGAAAAATTTAATTACAAATTTAAATTACTTAATAATGAGTATTAGCAACGGTGGTCATTCAGGCTATCCATTGTGAAGTTTTGTCTATGCGAAGGTTTTGATGCTCACAATCGGAGACCCGCAATTACCTTTTAATTATGCTCCATAGGACCATTTCTTTGCTTTTCGTCAAGCCCCGTGTATCTGGTGTACTATTTCAATCCATTACGGTTAATGACCACCGTACCCGGTAAATAATAATAATAATAATTTAGTGATTGAATAACAAACTCACCGTAATAGACGAGAGGTTTGATGTTCTGCACCCAGCTGGCAGCTTGGATGGCCACCAAGAGTAGTGACAATAGGGCGAAACCGGGGCCCACGGTCGACGTCAGTAGAACCATCGTCTCCGAATCTTACATCAAACCATTTCCACTTTTTTCTTCATCCTGAAACGAGAGAACAGAAAATATTTGTACAATTCCAACTGAAAAAAGGAACGAGATGTGAAAAACAAAACAAACAAACAATTTGATCAGATGAAGATGTCAACGTAACTTCCGTTAATTAAGTGATCAAAAGAATCATTTCCTTCCCATAATTACAAAACTAATAATTCCGTTGTAAACAACCAAAAGGTAAAATTAAATTTCGACTACCCATCCGGCAGAAAACATCTTCAACTAATCACGCACAATTTTCACAACGGAAGACATCACTAGACGTGCCTGGAATTCACAGGAGTGAAATTCCAAGAGTCAAAACAACAGCAAAAGAGTCGTCCCGGGACCCGTTAAGCATTTTATTTACTCCAAAAATTTCTCAAATTGGGAAGTTCAAAAATTTTACCGATGTGAAAAGTTCGCCATCAAAACAAAAATCCAGAGCTGAATGGCAAGTTGCAACACTTCACACCCTGCCTTCTTGAAATGCTTCGCTACCCAAATTCAATTAATTGACGTTTATTATCGATGAATATTGGAAAATTAAATGGCGAATTTAGAAGGTAGGAGAGGACGAGTTGCGTTTCACAGCCGGGCATATCGATTGGTACCAATTTTTTCTGTTGGTAAGTCATATAATTCAAACCAAAAAACCTGCCTGATATCGGTTTTTACAACACATGTACCTGAATGCCACTCTGACTACAAAACACTCCGGTGACCGTCACCGTTGCGCTGGCGTGAAACTCAACTTCCCAAATTAAAATAAATTAACTCATATTTTATCTTAATGTTTCAGTTACTTAAAATACCGTAACTTATTGAGCCTTGAGTGCCCAAAGCAACGCCACTACATCAAATGACGTGCTCTACGCTACAAAGAGTAAAACCCATGCATCAGGTAAACACCAAGTCGAATCCCGACGGCAAATACCTCTAGAATTCTATTAAACATAGAGCCGAGCCAAATGTTATTATTATTAAAAATAATTATGTATTTAATTGTAAATAAACACCCGTGTAAAACCTGCAACCGGTGGACGAGGCAGACCTTAAGAAAACATTCCAATTAACGTGAACGGCGTAAAATATTCAATCTCCATCATGAAGGAGACCAAGGTAATTACTCTTATCCGTCGACTTCTTCTGGAGAAAAAGTACCAATAACCGGAGAACGCGATGGCACACTTTCAAACCCTCTCTTCTCTTAGAAACACGCCAAAAATAACAAAATTGCGAAACGCCTTGCGCTGCACCCAAAGCTAATAACTTCTTTCTATATCGACAACTCACCAATAAGTTGTATTATTTATAAATTAATAATTTCCACGGGATCCATTAACTAGAAAAATTATCCGTAACAATTGATTTGTCGTAACCGTACGTAAAATAATCGCCAGATTGCGTAACCGAGGTACCGGTCTTCTGCAATTATTTCGCAGATTTCTCCGTTCCGATGTATTGTAATTAAGTTCGGATACAACGATGTCGATAATAACCGGGACCGTATTATTTATACATAAATACTTTTATCGCAAGTAACCCTTACGCAATACTTTTAATTACCACGAAACTATTCGGGTCAGTTTTTGTTCGGTGAGTGACAATAGCATGCCGCGGCGGTTCGGGGCAAGACCTGGTACAAACCTAAACAAGAATTTAAGCAGCCCTCAAACTGCGAAAAGAAAACCCGACACACAGGAAAGGTTAATTGGATACAGTTTCACCTTTCCTAGCGAGTAATTTAATGCTGGCTGAGAGTAACAATTTTCCTTCTTAACCTCTGCGCGGATAATAATTTTCTCGAAATTTGTTTCTGGTCCCGGGTTTACATACATAAAACCCGTACATAAAACCCGCGGTACTCGCCTCGGATCGTCCCCGAGAAGCCCCGCGAAATCACTTAAATAAAACAAACGAGTTTGTTGTGCAACACGCAACGCTCCGTCATATACACAACATCAACAAAAAATGTCGTGTTACACACGGCATTGTGCACGACATGAGCCTGACTTGTTCCGAGAGTGTAAGGGAAAAGTCCGATTACATCGGAAATAAGGTCAACCGTGTAAGTAATAAGACCTTAACGCGCCAGTTGACCTTAGGCTCTCCTATTACCTACACATAGGAGTAGAAAGTAGTGCACAAAACATACACAAAAGTGCATATTTGCAATCGCCAACTATGTAGTTATCCGTATGGGTTTGTGCATAAGTCGAACCTCTCCCCTATCTACTTACAGATTAATATCAATATACTTAATTATATACGGAAAATACTGACAGAAACGTTTTAATAGGAACCGATAGTTTAAATAACCCTTCTATTTTCACAGATTTCTTTCTGCTCAACATTTTTTGTTCTCACTACGTATATAAAATTCCATCAGAATTTCGCTGGACTTGATGACGACTCAAAGGGGAAAAAAAGGAATCGTTCCATTTTTATTTTACAGTTTCCACTTACGACTTTCACCCATTTCCTCCATTTTACTTTCCTTTTCTCTCAAAAAAACGTTATGACCGGACCGAACGGATAGACGTTAAGCTCATTCCGACTCCAGTTTCTAGCTCTAGCGAAAACAAAAACACTTTATTGTCTTCTGCTTTTGTCATTTCTTTTCAACTTTTCCCCGTTTTTATAATCAAATATTTCTACTTGGATGTTACTCATCCATGAACAACAGAGGAAAAACTCATTTTTCCTGTTTCTCTGACCGCCGAAGAAGAGAACATCTCATTTTCTCTTCCAAATGATTCTTCTTTCTCCATTTTGGTTTTTTCATCACGGAAGAAAAAAACACACACACACACACAGCTCTCCGTCAGATCGCCAAACTCCCCCGAACTCAAAGTTTACTTTTAACTTAGTTACTTCTTCGGGGGGTAGGTTTCTTCCTCGGGTGCAGAGAAAACTCTTCGATCGAAAATTAAATTTGAGAGGACAACCCGGGGACGGATACTTCCATTAAAACAAATAAAAACGACTTGTTTTTTTCTTACTGCAGTTGAAAACGGAAATGTGTCGAATTAGAAGACATGAGACGATCAAGTGCCAACCAGGGGTAGATGGTTTCCAACCCCGTTAACTTAACACCTGATGCTCTTTAAACATTTTAACGGGATCCTACCCTTCTCCGGGGTGAATTTCTGACAACCTTCAATGATAAAACATCTCTCCTCTTCTCATTTTAACGTAGCACCTCTCGAACCGCCCGACTACAGCCTAACACATCAAATGAAGTAGAATTCAAATGTAGCCCGTTGTATCCGAGCAAAACTATTATTTTCCAAACGATTGAATGTTTCCTTTCACCTTTTGTTACCTAAACAATTACACAAACTACATAATTTATGTACTACAGAGAGAAAGAAAGAAAGAAAGAAAGGAAGCAAGGAAGCAAGCAACGGGGGGAGTTTAACGATTGATCAAAGCGATCGAGGAATGGAAAGCAGCTGATGGTATCTCACAGTTACTCAGCAGATTACGGCTAAGAAATGAAACCGTTAAGTAATTACAAGGACTACAACGATGTGACTCCCGCTTTCCTGTGCCAAATTTCAGTAGAGCGCCACGCAGAAGACTGGAAAATTTAGTAGGAAATTAACTAATGATTTATTGCGGTGTAACGACACGGAATGCCTGGCAAGGAAGCAAGTGCACTACAAAAGGGAAAAAAAAGTGTTGTCGACATGTCAGAAACGAAATGCAGACCAAGTACGAGACAATTTTTTATTATTATAATTATTACGTAATTATAGCAACTAAAAAGTACTATTCCCTGTTGATATTGCCTTCATGTCTGTCAATTTTACGTTTCAAAATCTTACATAAAAAAGGACTGAAATTACGTGCAATTTCTCATCGGATATTCACCATATTAACCGTGGCCAAAGGCAAACTTCTCTGCCGGTCGCAAGACTCTCCTCTTAATAAACTGGGTATAATCGTCCGTTACAAAACCATCATCAATCTTAGATGAAGACTGCCTTAGAGGCTCTCACTTTCTCCTACTTAACTACGACGCGGCGGGTTTTCCTATCCAGAACATTCTTGCACTGCAACTTGAAATTTCATTTCTGATATCAATGGAGCAGGAAAGTGAGGAATAAATAGTATGGAAATAATTGATTTGATTTACACTATTTCACCTGGGATCGCCCTCTTTTGTTACCGGAGTTGAACCCCATCCGTACACCTCATGCACAATCACAATTATGTACGCTCTTACCTAACCCATTCATTCTGTGGCAGGATTGCAACATGTAAGGGAGCAAACACATCTCAATATATGTTAATGTACTATAAAAAATATTAACAAGAGCCTATAACCCGCTACCAGCTCAGAATTCCTCCACAATTCGTTTCCAACAATTGAACACTAGGAATGTTAAAGATCTCTCAGATGCACACAGAAGTATTCTCTCTCAAATCACAAAAGGGATCTGAACGATCAGTCACGAGATATTTTGAGAAATTATTCATTTTTACTAAAACAATTTCTGTTTACGCAGGAACAAAGTCTGGCAATTCACATTCGTCTTTGTACTCGAATTGTACAGACGAACGTTACCATTTGTAAACAAACCGATCGATCGGAAATTGCTTTGCCCATTGTTCACACAACTACCCGAAATAAAGTGCGTTTGTATTTTCTATTTGTTTCCTACAATAAGTAAGTGAGGATAATAAAATTTTACAATCCTGGGCTTGACCGAAAGGAGACGAATTGAAAAAGGTCAAGGATGGTGACCCCCAATGGCAACAGGTTAAAACTCAAATCGAAAACTGTTATCTTAAACCTGGGCTTTGATTTTGACTTAAACGCGACTTTAGGTAATTGTTCGTTTAACAAATGTCATTTATTAGTAATTTACAATTCTCGAAAACTATTACCAGATAATAGTTCGGATCGGTTTTGCTTTTTCCTATTCATGCCGTCGGGTTGATGAGTCCGACGACCTTCTTAAACTCCATGTTTGAGGTTAATACAATTTCTACGCACTCGTACCACCTGCAACCTTCTCATTCCGCCTTCAGCGTTTCTGCTACGCACATGCTCCGCGACGGGACCTGTCAAGATACACCTGCTCGTTGATGCGATTAAAATAAAACCATCGCTTCCTCTGAGAGTTGAAGGTCGAACTTGATTCGGTCGGGCACAACACTCAAATTTTCAGGTACTTGGAGGTCGCACTATCGTGACTTATCAAACTACTAACCGGTTGCATCCTTGAGACATCACTTAATGGCAAGCGAGACAAAAATCTTGTACGTTTTTCTACCTGTTGTTCTCCGTATCTTGCCACTCTGCCGTCCTCCACAACTTAAACAACACAGATAAAAATCGAGTGGTACAATCCATAAATAATTAGAGACGCATACAAAAATTTCCACTTCTGGACTTCTTTGTCTTGTAAAATTCCCTTGCGAAATGTTTGCGCACACGGACAAGCACGGATAATGCAAACAGAAATAATAGTTTGCCCAACTTTTCAACTTCTTCCCTTACCGACAATGAAAGACAAGTTTCAAAGGTTTATCTTTCTTACCTAACATAATCCATACACACTCTACGGCAGTAAAAGAAGAATAAAATTCCTCCTATACCCGGCACCGGATTAAGTTCCTTCTGTGCTCAAGAGGGAACTTCTTCCTACAAATGGAGTACTTTGAACGGGAGAAGAAAAAAAAACTCTCTTTGTCCTTTTGTACACATTTTAAAATACCTGGTACGTAATCCTGTTAATTTACTAGCTATAAGCGGTTTAAGTTTCAACTCAAGTTTAAATCTAATTAAATTTTTCCTAAAAAAAAAAATGACGATTTAATTTTTAAACTACAACTTAATTCGTCTCCTTGAAAAAATAAAGCGACGTGTAAACAATATGTGATGCAATGAAAAATTTAATTGTACGAACTTAATATTTTGCTTTAAATACAATGAAATAAAATATTGTATGATGCGCCCACGTATTGTACTGTGATACTACTCTATGTATTTTTATTTTATTCCGCTTACAATATCACACAATACTATCTTATAAGGTTGAATTGCATTACCGTAGATATTTCAAACCTTTAAGGCCTAAAAAGGGTAGGGGGTTCCCCTAAACGATTTCGAACTTTTTCATCGTTGTATAAGTTGCCATCGTTTCGTAAGTGCCAGCCTCTCCTGCCCGCTACAATTAGTATACAGTATTTATAGTCGAGCTCGTGACACACCAAACAACGGTAATTTATTTAATTGCACCGCTATTCATTTAATGTTTCAGGTTCTCAGTTCACTTTTTACGTTTTCATTCAAATTGCCCGTGCCTGATCACACGGAAAATGTTGACAAAACCCTTCACAAGTCGACGAATCGTCAAGGTGAACCTTTCAAAAAGCACTTCAACGATTATCAACGTCAACTCACCGTGAAATTCAAATTATCCCGAAAACTATTTTACATAATTAATTCCCGTGTTTCCCCTGTATGATTTATTATTTTTGTATTAATAGTTGGTGCGTTTGTTTCCGCTCCCGGTCGACACGGAACACTTTCGTTGGGAAACAAAATTTTGAAAACCGTGGCAGCACGTGTACCTAATAAACACTGGTACTCAAAAACCATCAACTGACCATTTGCCCGTAGAATAAGATGCCTTGACAAAAGACAGTACCTTGCTGTCCGACTTTACTATACTGTGACGCGGTCATAGCAATAAAATAAAACACAGGAAAAATTGTTCACAAGTATTGTCGAGCATGAGTAACTCAGACCACATGTTAATATTCGGTCCAGTAAGGTCTGCTCTCTAACCCTTATCAACATCTGGTAAGCGCTGACGCAAATTTCCACGGTGCCCCCGAGATAATCAGTAACTTTTTATGCGACTTGTGACATATAGAAAAAGTTTCACCGGGGAAAAAAAAAGTTACTTGACAAGTTGAGGGTGAAGCCCGTGTGTATTTGTCTTTCCGTTTCACGCATGACGTCCTGCGGTCAAATTCACTCAGTCAGGTTTTACCCACACAGAACACACAGAATGGAAAGACACACGCCTTGGATATCTGCATAATTAAACGACTCCACTAACTCAAAGCACAACTTCACAATCGAAGTTTTCCAAAGGTTTCCCTGCCGGTCCTCCCTTCAAACTGTCCCTTTTTTATTTCTCTCCGAGGAATTTGCTACAGCCAACGAAAACCTCAACTCTTCCTTTCCAAATCAAAGTCTCCAATTTCTGTATCAAAACCTTCCGCCTACAGGTGACTACTTTACCTGATCACAGTACCACCGCTTTTAATACAGTCATTGATCCAGGTAAAAATATTTCTGCAAAACACGCACCGTCATCCGTTTGTGTTACTGCCCATCTTCACCCCCAAACGAATAAATCTCAAGCACATGCCGTTGGCCTAGGAGTAAAACAAGACCCTCCGACTCTACCTCTTTCATTGTTTTTCGATTCGTGCGCCAAGACTTTCACCTGAATATGAAATGACTTTGGCATGGAATTCACGTACGGCAGGAGTCTTCACCCTCCGCACGAAGGCCAGGACTTTCAAACTGTCGGTGGTAAATTTTCCTTTCCTCTGATTGTTTATTAATATTTCAGGTAAATCACGAGTAAGAAGACGCATTGTTTATTCAAGACGCAAGAAGCCACCGAATTAACTACTCCCCTATAAGATGCAAGCACCTGTGCGAAAATTATTATTTCTGGTCGTTTCCTTACCTTTGTGCAGTGAATTTTTCATAACCGGCAACCAAGCCGCGGAGCCATGTTTTTCAACGGTATGCGCTGCTACCCTGCAACAAATGTAGCAACAACAAAGGCCAACTCACCCAAGCTTACCCGTAACAATCGACCGCAACCTTTGAAACCAATAATTGCAAAAGGAAATAAAATAAAATAAAATAAAAGGGAGTTTGAACGCCAAACGAAATTAAAATTCGAAATTAACTTCAATTATGAATTAAATTGAAAAATGTATTATGCAATGTAGATAATTCAATATCGATAAAACAAGTAGCGATTGATTCTAATTGATTTCAACTTAATTTCTCTGATGTAAGAATCAATTCCTCGAGCCTACCTGAAATTTAGTTCGAAGTGAACGTTTAACCGAATTATTTTCTTATTTCAGTAAATCTGGAAATGCTTCACATTTGTTTATACTTTTGAAAAATAATACGTTTATTTTGCGATACAACAACCAATATCAGCGCTGCGGCAAAACTATTGCTGGCAATCAATCGTAAAACGCACGGAAATTCAACTCGAATCACTTCCGAGTTATTCTCTATATAATTTCTACGTAAACACAACTCAACCTCCGGGCTACCAGGATACAAACTATCGATGTTTACCCTCTTAAACTATTCATCAATCCACCGATAATTGCTTACAGGTCGAAATTTCCATTCATTACTCGAGGGATGGAGTCGAAGGGTTGGCTACATGACAAAACCACCTAGGTGGATGCGTTTAATAACTTTAGAAGTAATACATTTTTCTGTTCAAAACGGCTCAACCAATAATTATATAAATGATTTTGTTATTAACATAAGCGAAAACAACAATAGCCGCAACTAAATAGATTTAAATAATAAAAACCCGAGACGTGTAATTACCGTCCACTGCCTACAGTGAATTACACCGGTGATAATGACCTACTCCGTACTATGAGGCTTCAAAACATTTCTGGCATTCATCTCAGATTGCGGTAGGAAAGCTACTCGAACACTCGAGACGAACACTCGGGAAGAAAGGCACTTGGAAATTCATGGCGATTCGTATTCACTGAGAAAATAGCAATGATTTTATCAGTTGTTGTCGTCAGTAGGACACCCTTAAAAAAATATATATAAAAATTTATAGGAGCCAAAAATCAATAACCAATAATCAATATTCGATATGTACAGAGATAACTACTTAAATATATTTATACTGCAGACGCATTGGAAAGGTAGATGGTTTTACACCATGATTTCAACCTCGGAAATGACTGTTTTGCTTCTATTCGATTTTTGCTTTGCTCCATCTTTGCTATGTAAATTTCTCCTTATTTTCATAAGTCAACGAATTTTATTGCCATGTAAACTAACGTAAATCTGACTAAAAAGACTCTACTAACGACTAACCTTTAAGAAGTAGGACGTTCCACCTGTCAAAAGCAAACAAACTATCCATATTTCTAAATTACTACAAAAAAAAAATTAATTTTCTTCCTGGCAATGACACACCGAGCAGTAGTTTGCTTATAGACACTAACGTAATAACTATGCAATACCTCTGAAACGCTTAATAAGTTACACTTGAGGTCTTCAAGTAACATAAATTGAATTCCTTCAACTTCCTTCTCAACTGTCCATGACTTCTGATTTTCAATTACGCTTGGATGGTTTTTCAATTAGTTTCCACGGGGTACTTCGCCACCTTCCAAATGTCTTCTTCTTCCAAGTCTCATCAAGCTCGTTCACACGGACACCGAGCAATTAAGGAAATGTCATCTTCTTGAAATACGACTGTAATATATTTTTATTAGAATATTCAATTAAGCCTCCAGAAACCAAACTGGTCGGACATTTTTACAGGTTCGACCTGGAGGCTTTGGGTACCTCGCACTGCTTCTGACCGGTTCTTTTCTCCGAAAAGGGGTACTCCGATTTGTCTTACTTATTAGGCCAAAACACTTTTTGCGGCTCCTGACAATTTCAACCCTTCTTTGTCAAGAATAGATTAAAACAAGTCCAACAATTAACATTAATAGTCAAAAATACAAAAGTGTTGGACAACTCCTAGTAATGTTGGAACACAGTACAACCACTTTTTAATAAAAAAAAAAAAAAACAATTTCCTCTTGATACATAGGAATTTCCAAATATTTGCATTCTCTTCTATTTCCATTTCATAACTTTCCCATTCATCAAATTACAAATCGCGGGACTTTCCTCAAACATAAATTCAAACATAAAAAACTAAAACTAACGTTGCTCACCGCCTGTGTGTGTACGCGTAGTATCGTACGATCATCACGCGCACATCCCATGACAACCTGGTCGATACGTACAACCCAAAAACCCTACGGTCACATATTTAAGGTGCCATCACGTTGTTTTTGACAACACTTACGAGACGTTAAACTCGGCATCGTACTGTTACGACACGTATTAAGTCACAAAAGCTTATGTCCACCACGATCGTTCTCCATTGGTACTTTCCGTTGTGTACGACACGGCGATACAAACCAAATCGTTTCCAAAAAAACAAGACGCACTCTCTGAGTCACAGACACACACAAACAAACACAGCAATTTAGAGATTCGTTTCAGAATGAACAACTAACACTAAAGAAAACTTCGTGGGTCGTAAACAAATCGAACCCAAACAGGTTTGTTGGCCACTTTTTTGGAAAAGTATAAATTTGTCATTAGCTCCTATAATAGTTATAGTAACGCCGATATTATAAAAATGAATTTTATAGAGATTTCGTGGCCGATAATTCGATTGAATGAGAAGTGTCAATTTCGACTTAAGTACCTGGGCATCAAATTCAAATCTCGACGAGGTACCCGGACCCAACGCTTTTCCATTCCGCCCATTAAATTCAACATTTGAGAGGCCCACATGTGACGTTACGTCTTTCCTCAACTTCTTCGTCTTCTGTCAAATGGACTCTCTGCCCACCCAATTCATGTGAACTTTGCCGAAACGAATCGAAACCCATCCGGTTTGACCGTATAATATATGCTTTTTCATTAACTATAACATCTCTCGATTTGATCTTATCGATAATCCTTCGGGTTTTACATGCTAATTTTACCACACAGAAATGGCCGCCGGTAGGTACACCGAAACAACTGACAAGTACGACCGAGTTCTCGTATAGAAATTAGCTTCAGACTCCACTTGTAATGAAATAATTAACTAATTTCACCGTTTCATACGGAATAATCAGTTTAAACAGTCCATGAATACATCCTGATTCCATTAATTACATTTACAACTGATACTTCCTATTTTAAAAGTTTCCCTCACAGCCATCTCTTGAGTGTGACCTTAAATTCTTGAATGGAAATCAAGGAGAACCTCTCGACGTGTGTATGTCTTCGGGAAATTTAATTAGTCTACCCAATGGACGCTATTAAAACTTACAAGAACTGATTATCACCTGTCCGAAAAAGGGTACAACATATATTCTTATAAAACGCGAAATATACATTTAACAAAGTCGGTGAGGGACCAACTAATGCTTCCAATTCATCACCTCAAATCCAGGGTTGAAAACACCCCCTAAGCCTCACTGCTAGTGAGAATCCTCTGATTATTTGTAAAACAACGCTGCCCCTTCGGGTATCCTTTTTTGGTAGCTCCAAATAATAAGTTGAAAGAAATCAAAGTGGTTGTTGGGAAGCGTAAACCCTCAGGCTATCCAAGAAGTAAAGTATTCTTCTGACGGTTTTACGATGACTTTGAAAAGAGAATTCGTTAACCTTGAGTTTACAAGCAAGCAGTCCGACCTATTAATCAATGGCGGAAATGTAGAAACGACAACTAAGAAGTGAAGTATGCGAATAAAAGACTACCAAATATGACCGAATCCGATTACCGTCCGTCAAAAATCGTTCGCATCAATCCGATTGACTCATCTTAATAATTCCGACAATACAAAATGAAAACGAAATTTTTTTTCTTCCTTCACCTTCTGCAATGAGCAATTGAACTGGTACAAAACCGCTAGTAACAGACCCATTCAAAGTACTCATGGTTGCCATTACGTACTAATAAGAACACATCCGGCTCTTGGACAGTCCACCTGCAACTCGTGTCACTTACCAATACCAAAATACTGAACCTACATAATTCATCAATATCCGCGTAATTACTTTTGGGGCTCGGGGCTTTTGAAAAATTCCATGGCAACCGAAGGGCACATTAAACTTTGGTATGTTAAAGACCAAATTATGTCCGACAAGTAAATTTCTTCGATCCCACGAACGCGAGCGATTGTCTTCTGGTTTTTCGCCCGTTCCCCTGATTCACGCAACTTATTTAACTCATTTGAGTCTGCACGTCCAAAAACCGGAGCAAACATTTCGAAAAACATTCACAAGCACTCGTTTCTCTGCGTGGGGGCAAAGAGTTGTGTTCCCGACGTTTACGTATACCCGACACACAACAGCAAATCTTTTCTTGTGGAAAGACGAAACCTTTGCCCGGATGACTCCGCCAGAAAGTCTTATTTTTAAAGCTTGCATTACATCGAAACGGGCGAAAAGAAATTTTTATGACTTAAGCAACGGCGAAAGAACCGACTCGTGAAATTTAATTTAAAATCGTTTCCGAAGCTTTTCTTCCTCTCCATTCCATGTAGCCCTTTAACTCTAACTTCGTATTGCCACCCAGCCGGCAACTAATACTCTCGGTGCAGTACTCTTTTGTATTACTTTGTGAAGCGTTCACGGTTAATTAGCTATTTACGAAAAATTCCGTTTAGAAATCGTCCCTTTCTGCTCGTGGGGTAACATCCACCCTCAAAGAACAATGACTAATTTGCGAACTACCCTCGGTACCGCAAGATGACCTAAGCGACGAAAGCTTTTTACTAATTTGACTTCTGACGTTGCACACATGCCAGAGGGCTGCACGAACTTGCTTCACCACCACCAAGAAACTTAGTCGGTGACACTATTCTTTGTAATCATCACAACAGTAGTTAAATCTATTTCCATTTCAATGTCAGCCACATTTCCCGGTAAGCATTGCGCTGCAAATAAATTTTAATAATCGTTCGACAATAAAAGTGCAAAACATAAAACAAACAACAATAACGCGTCTCTCAGAGTGTAAAATTACCCGCAAAGCCCTTGACAACCAATACAAATACTAAAAAAAAAAAGATGAAGCTTTTCCAGTGTGTCCACCGTCCGCGAGCTTTTAAAACGCCTTCCAAAGCAATAAATCAGTTTTTCAGCTCGGCATTAATATGACAACAGCAATTTGGTTCTTTTCATTATTCCCCTTTGAGCTTTTGCTAACAACAACAGTCAATTATTTCCCGGCAAGAACACCGCCACTTTCTAAATTGAAAAGAAACAATTTCAAACGGTCCCAAAATTGAAAATTTAAACTTCTCAGTCCGGCCTGCCAGTAGCAAAAAAGAAGTAAAATTTGAAATAAAAAATTAATTGATTTTTCTGATGGCCGGGAAAATTAACTTTGCTACGAGAAAAAAATTGCGCTCCCTCCGTTCTGGCGGAAAAACTCCATCCTTTTCAAAAATATTACTGAGATTGATGGGAATTTTCAATGTTGTTGCGTCAGCTACGCGGTCGAATGAATAGAAAAATCTGTTTTGAGCTTAACAAAATTCTCGTCATTAGTCCATTTCGTTGACTACATGAAGTATACTGCGGTTTTAAGCTTTGGAAAACACGAATTTGTCAAAAACGTAAGGTCCCGTCTCGTAGTTTCTTAGTTGGAAATCTTAACAATAAAAAACTTTCAAGCGTCGGTACAAAACGTACGGGTAATTAACTAATGCTACTAATTACAAAAGTACTACCTTTGTGGCTATTCCTAAGCATTACACATGAAACATTCCCGTACCTGAAACAAAAAGATGTTACATATAACTAACGCATTTCCAAACCCAATAAATAACGAGAGAACAAAAGTCAATAAGTAATAATCAATTATTATGAGTCAGCCGTCGAACACGACAAAATAATAAATCACTACTCTTCTGTGCGATGCTGACTACAACGTTAACAACACAGACCGTAATAGTTTAAACTGGTTTTCTCGACGTAACTATTTCTGTAACACAATCCTCAATTAGAGTACGACCACCGGTGGGTACCTATTCCTTTGACGTCGTTGAAAGAACAATAGGGATACAAATGTCTTTGGCGTTTCACACAATCATCACTTCTCTCCGTACATTTCCGCCTTGGAATCACCCGAACCGGAAACAGAGATGAGAAGAAACGTGGTAATAACAAGAGGAAAAACAAAAAGTGAACACAAAATCACCGAAAACAAACACAACACGAAACGGCCCGTGCTCAATTAAAGCCCTTAATTATTTTAGGGAAATGACCTTTGCTCTTTGCCCTTTGTCTCACATTTGTTTCTCGGGGTTGATGAAAGCCAAAAATGGAAAGAAAACCACCCCAAGAACGCTCTTCTTCCACGCTCACTTTTCCGGTTTCCATTTAAAACGGCGTAAACACAGGGATTCGGCAAATATTTAAATTCCGTCGGGTTAATGACCCCACACGTAATTTTGCCCTTAAGTTATTTAATAAATAATTTCGGCGATCCTTCCAGGAGTAAATTCGGCCTCAAAATTAGAGAATGAAAACAAATAGAAACGCCAAGGAAGTAACCAATAAAAATTAATTAATTATTTTTATTGATGTTTAAAGGGAACCTAACAACTCTTATTTGTGTTCGGCAAATCTGTAATAAAACGTAAATTAACGTTATGTAAATAAATTGATTTTTTGTTCGATACTTCTTCCTGAACCCGAAAATTCAACTGTGGCTGAATCCCTGAACTTGAACAGGTGAACTTTCCTGAAAATTTGGAACTTTAGTTGTGTGACACGACTGACTTGGAACATACACACGTTCTATTACATAAATAATAAATACAATGGACTTTTAGTAATATCTTGCATAAGAATGCCATTAATATTTGTATTTTAATAAGTGTGCGGTACAATTTAAGTTTGAAAAAACGCCATTTTCTCATCGGATTCATTTATGTATTCTTTTGTCACGACTTTATTACAAAATTATGGCAAAAGTATTTTGTTTTAAATTTGAAGTATAACAACAAACATTCTTTACAAAACACAGTCGCCAACTGTCCATAGAAACCAATGGAACTTTCACACCGTTCGGTTCCACTTGCCTGGATGGAAAAAAAATTTCCACACGTGGAAGGAAACCCACCAAAATGTGGGCACGTTGAAAGCTGCGTGACGCAAAAGCACGTTGCCAGGGAGAAAGGGGAAATATAATAACCCAGATTAACCAATTTCTGAGTTGGAGGAATAGACACAGACATACACACACAACCTAAAACTCCATCGATTCGAAAGAAAGCAATTTCAGAAAGCTCACGGGGTCCTTTTGGGTCGCTTGGGAAATCCAAAAAATTGAACTCGTCCGTAACTGCCCGTGTTCTCACTAATTAATTTATTTGAACATCACAACATTCAAAAATTGGATTTTGAAACCTCAAATGACAAATTCAATGATTGAAGCAACAGGAATATTCGTCACTTCGACAATGCACAACCCCCACGTCACAGACGTCCCTGACTTGGAGGAAAAATCCGACCGATGAGGAAAATCACACGTGTTTAAGCTTAAAGAGTAAAGCATACAGAGCATACAGAACGAAAAACACTTCAGTTTTATATGGGAAAAGTTAGACAGAAGCCGAGAGCTATTTTAAACAGAAATAAATTGAACGTAGGGAGCATTGACCGAAAAAAGAGCAGGAAAAAACTTTCTGGAGAGCTTTTCAAATCAGACAGACTGAAACATTGTACAAGTGCAAGATTCCTTGAAACAGTCCGTGGAAGAAATTCAAAGGCTGATCAACGAAGAAAAAGAAAGACTGAAGAATAAAACAATTCCATTCAAATCCATTAAATTCGCGAAAAACTTATTTACATAATGTCATGTCAGAGTCCACCCGTTCCGGAACAGACAAATTCTTTTCTGTCGTAGTTTTCGACCTTTTCCCTGGGCCCTGTGCGAAATCAAATGCTGAATTATTAACGGTCCTGAATAGGAAAACGCACGTATGGAATATTCCATCAGTTGGAAATAATTTATGACACCTTTAAGGTGATTTATTGCTCTTTAACTAAAGAATAAATCAGTTTCTAGTTGACCACCAAATGCATTTTGTACGGCTCGCAGAATCCAATGAAAGAGGCAGGGGCCCTAGGTGCATTTAGCTGCATTTGCACATCGCTCGATTTGTCTTTTCTCTCACCTTCTGCCAGCTGGGTACAACAAAAAAACACTCGTTTGTCGACACCCGGAGAAAATCTTGATGAATCCCGTGAACGTGAGCTTCGCTTGAATTATAGAAACGCTGCCTCAGACTTCATTAAAATAAGCAATTCGAAAACAACGTAATACACTTCTTGATTTCAATGACAACACCTTTGTGTTGGAATGTCAACATGTGACGAAATATATTTTGCACCAGACTTTGCCACCATTATACTGGCCACGAAAGAAAGCAATTTTGACAAGTTTGACAGATGCCAACCTCACAAAAGTGGACGCAAAGCCAACTTGAAGGGATATATGAACCGGTCAGTCCAATATTACTCATTCACTCAATATAATTCAACCGTAACGTAATTACCCGGAGTGGAAATCGGAGGATGCGTGCCCTTCTGACTCTAACAGATACCAAAATTAAATTACAGCTTTTACTCTCAGGGTCAGGCTCTGATACCCGCGGAAGATTCAAACTTGGAACTAAACAGACAAACGCGAATCGCTGAGGACTACAACAAATAATGGATGATTCTCTATTCCTAGTCATAGTTTTTGTAGCGAAATGTGTACACCCCAATGTCTACATTTCTTGCTGTCCAATAAATGAATTTTCACTGTACTTAAATTAGACATTTGCAGGAAGGCAATGACTTATAGTAACGCACTTTAAAAATAGATTCACCTGTGTGTAGGTGTCAGACAAAAAAAATCAGACTTGTATCACTAAACCGAGACGAAATCACGGAATATTACTTAACACCCTTTTCACTACTCTTATTACACTTCCTTCATTTTAACTTATCGCAAGTCTAATGTTTGAAATACATAAGATTAATCCGTGATAGAACCATGAACTCTATTACATTGCAATTGGATTTCTCCTGGATGTCACTCCACACGCTGAGAGAAATACAAGACATGTGCATATTTTCTTAGCGCAACGGAAATTCGAGTAGTTGTAAAATGCAATTTCCTACTGAAAGTGAGACACCCGTTCTACCTCCGCAACCAAAAAATACACCACGCTCGACAACACGGTTACCTTTTGACACGGAAGCAAAAATATTTTCCAACCTCAACTTCAAAATCAAAGAAACATCAATTAAATACAAAGTGTAGAAATATAATTTTCTATTTCACTGTGGCAACTTCCGTAATATACGTCTATACCCCAGCGGTTTAAAATTTCCATAAATAGTACGCGGAGCAACAAAATTAGTAATTAATTATTTTAATCGCACCGTCCTAATAATACGAACAAATTGAAATTACTATAATTATTGTATTATTACAATATACAACTAATTAACTTGTTGACTTAATTAAAAACTTGCTCCACACTCTTAAATTCATTTATTGCGTTCAAAAGTTTTAAATAAAATCCGACTGCAGCTTGCAACCTATGAATGTTCCATTATTATTAATTAATAAATGAATAGTAGAATTAATGGAGCATTTTATTTATTATTTGTGACACATTTCCGTTACAATACCTACACATGCCACAATTACCGGTGCGCTACTATGTCACGTTAATTGTATTCAGAGTACTTCTACAGTGCGACACACTACGTCTCCTATTCTCAACTTAAATAGTGTAAAGCAGACCACGAAATAACGCTGTATAAAATAATATACACAGAGTAGGTGCCCTGTGTCATTATTCTATGATAATCGTCCCGTTATTGACTGTACCGTTCGTCAGGTCAGTTCATTCCATTCTTAAACATGTACAGGCAAGTCATTTTAAAATTATCTGAAGCATTTTCGTACTTGAATTAAATTTTATGGGTTTTATGTTCTCTTGTGGGCTACTTGCACATTCGTACACGTACACACACACACACACACACAGAGAGAGAGAGAGGGAAACACGACTTTTTAAACGATTACTGCACTTACTCGATTCTTATTATTTTTTGCACTCTTCATTACCATTTTTACCGTTCCTCACGGAGTTTTCTCTAAGGGAAGACAGGTTTTCTCTCGATTATTTTTTAAGTTATTAACCGTTCTAAATCTGCGGGTAATGTAAATATTAATTGGGAGGCAAACAAATCTCTGCAGTCCGGAGTACGGAGAGGCATCGTTTCCCTCTGTTACGTGCACTTTTCCACGAGAAAACGCTTCTTCTCGTTCACTTCACACAAACGGACGCATCATTTCGTTCGTCAAACCTTTGACGGTTATCTGGCATGCACACTAGAGAGGCATTTTCCATATGCAGATATCACATTTCCGTGTCACGTACGAGATAACGCAATGGAAACTTGTATATTGCCGATAAGTGACGCTAGGAATATCTAAATAGTTGATGCCAACGCGGTACGCACTCAATATTAGCGAAAACGCATACATGTTTCACGCCAAGATGTTTGAATATAAACAAGACAGAGAATGGTGTTAATGGCAAACCGTGACGTTTTTCTTATGCAATTGAAATTCAGGTGACCACGTGACCAATAATATTCCATTTGTATTCTGCTTATTGTTTACTTATCAACCTTACTACTCGCCTAATAATTATGTTAGCTCCCCCACACCAGGACTACTTAGTTTTACCACTTGCAAGCCAAAATAACAATTTTTCAGTTTCAGAAAGTTTCGGTAGCGCAAGCTGCTACAGAAAGTAGCCCTTTTTTGACACATTAATTTATATTTAGAAACTCGGACGGTTTCCTACCCTGTCTGCGGTTGGTCGTGTGTACAGATGTTTTAACAATGGTTGGTGGTACGGTAGTAGTTTGTCCCGCCATGAAATAAGTAACCCTTACAGCACTTTGAGTTGAAATCTCACAGACGTATAGGCACATAAGACACATAAAAATCTTCATTATTTAGTAGAAAGCCAGAACAATAAAAATCCAAGGTAGAAATTGCAACTTTATACCATTTTGATAGGTCGATTGTAAAGTTCTCGCCGTGTCATTTATTCCCGAGAACTCTCTAATAAAATCCTTATTCGGACCAGGAAAACTAATTGAAGTAAAATTCTAATAAAAACTTGTAAAAGTAGGTTACAAAAAAGCAGTTCCAGACAGTTGTCCCTCGCACGTTAAATCCAAAATGAAGGCGGCGCAGTCTCAGTCGACGTAATAGAATACATAATTTTCAATAGGCCTTTTCCAATTCCTTCGAACTGGGTGAGCAACACAACTTTGAACGCCATCAAAGGAGGAAGAAAGTAACAATAAATTGCTTACGTTACAGATAATTTATGGAAGTACAACTCAAAAATGACCACTCACACACACTTTGATGGTATTCGCATTGCGTCTAGAAAATCCAGTTTTTCAACAAATTGTAGCGTTTTTCACCATTCCTAGTGTAAAATTCCTTCTTTCTGTGCTTCCACCCGTGAACTCATCCACAGCAAACGTTTCTCATTTCCCAATAAACTTTCATTTACCCCATAACTCTGACGTCGTAGCGAAGAAAACAAGAACTGAAAAAGTGCAAAACGAATAATCAGACTGAATTATATACAATTGTATTCAATTGCCATTCATTATATCACAATTACGTATTTCACAAGACTTTATTCACTCATTGAAAAAAAAACACCATTAACAAAACAAAACTTGACTACCATGTCGATGAACTCGAGTGTAGTTTGATTTTTAAATTTGAATTCTTCCAGAACTTAAAAAGGGTGAAATAGGAACTAGACAATTACTCTATCCATCATCTCTAACTATTCTCTATTTCCCGCCCGAAAAGTTTATCATTTTCCTGTGCCTCGGATGGCGCAATAAAAACAGACTTCAAATAGAAAATCCATTGTCTAGGAAATGCTTGAAAGTTTCTGAAAAACTTCGGAGGCAGCGAAAACCCTCAAAGCGTATAAACTTAAATTTGTTCCGAATCCACTCGTTGAAATGTTAAATGATTCAGTCTCATTTTTCTTGAAATATTCACTCTTCTATTTAACTCGAATAGCTTTTTCGTGTAACTAAGCTCTTCAGAATCCTGCGTTTTCACAATTTAAGTTCTAAAGACTCAGCACGAGATTTAGTTGATTTAACGAATCAAGTTGGATATCTGAAACGTACCACCAAGACTTTGGACCGGCGCTCCATCAACTAGTCTCCATGTCTAATAATCAAACAAAGAACTACAACTTTTGAGATTATCAAATGTATTGTCACGTAGTTTCTTCTCATATATAAAAACACTACTTGTACCGATTCTACAGGACGGATGCTGCGAATTCGCACTGCACCGAAGTAGACTAACAGGAGCTCATTGGTACGTCAACCTCCTTCTTCTGCGAAGTTGTTGATCAAGCTCCGGAAGAATGCTCGACAACCATTAGCAAATACCACTCGTGCCTCCGTAAACATTAAAAATATGCGAACTGTATCACCAAGTAACAAAAACAAAGATTTATGTACATAAGGACAAAGTTGTATTAGTCACAATGAACGGCTGTGACGAAGGACTATCCCATGGAACTTAAGTAACCGAGACGAGAACCTTGGACATCAACTCCTTACCTCGCAAGTTCTCTTTACATTAAATTCCACGCTCCGGTAATAAATTTAATTGTCTCGCTGGATAAATAAAGTATTTTTTTTTTAAATGTTTGACATAAAAAGACAGAGACATTTGTTCAAATTTCTTCTAGAACAGCGACACTTAAAACAATCAATTAGGTGACTGTTAGAATTAGTTTGTCCTTAAAAGCATTCAAGCTACACTCAACGAGGTCGAGTAGTTTCTGTACCGTTACTTTCTACCAGACTGTCACAACAAAATAAGTTAAGGAACCGTCAGAAAAATACAGTGCAAGTCGACAAACCAACTATTTCTAAGAGAAGTCTTCCCTGAGTTTAAGAAAATAATTACCAGGACGAAGACGAAGAAGGATCAAAATGAAAGTAGAAACCACAACAAGTTTAAGTATAAAACGACTCGACAAATGTATCGATCATCTCCAGATCAAATTTACCTCCCAGAAGAAGTATCCATCAAACATGCCGGAATAATACTTTGATGAACATTAAGATTCCTGTTCTGACTGGCCTAGTAACCACGAGTATTAACTTTATATAAGCACCCATATTTCACGTTTTCTTTTTATACGACTTAAAATTAAATTAAATTGTTATTCCGGACGCAAATTGAATAAAATAAATGCTCAACTTTCGCGCACTACAAACACAAGACCTATTACTTTCATACTTAAACTTATCCTAAATTATTCTTAAATTTGTTTTCTTTTCAAGTGCAGAATTTCTAGAGCATTGCCCTCTCAACTTCCTTGAATGAGTACGAACCAGGTGTCAGTAACCAAGTGCCGCCGTTAGGTTGCCTTAAAGAGACCCGGAGCAGCAGCCTTTCAGGTTACAAAATCCTAAAAACTGACATGCGAAATAAGGAAAGGACAAGCTCAACAGAACAAAAGCTGAGAAAACTCCGAAAAGCTCAATTTCATTTATGGCCGTCTCCCGAGCTTTTCCGGCAGTAAAATTTGGCTTTTCATCAACATGCCTAAAATGCGAAAGTGTCACGGAATCGAAATCGAACTCTAATCGAAAAACTTAGGATTCGATTTGATAAATTGTCGTCTGCTTCTATTCAAACAGTTTCAAAACGTCGAATTCCCCTTCGACTGAACTCAATCATCGGTAAGAAGAATTCTCATTGTGTGAAAGAAAACTTAACGAGAAGCACCTCAAAGGGGAAAAAACACTACTTAGGAGAAACTTAATTTTACGTGAGATTCAACCCCAAAGTTTAATTAACTTCTTGAATTGATCGATTTAATTAAACCTTAATCTTCGCTAATGACGTTTGACCATTTCAAAAATAAGAATGGAATCACCCCTTAAATTTTTTTTCACTCATTTTATTTCAATTTGGTTGAAACTTAAGGTGTGTGGCCCTCTACGAACACGGTGACGCACACGTGATGAAGTTAAGCAGGATGATCAAGTAAAATCTCCATTATAACGATGAGTAATAATATTTACCGTGGTACCAGTACCCGTTTCTCTTTTCCCTCGAGCAATTCAACGATCTCGGACGATGTGCACTTGCCTACAGCCACGTTTCAGGTCCACAACCTTATGCTGACATAATTCTTTTATACAAACATTAAATGCACATCGCGTTTACGTTTCACCGTTTTGTATTTCTCCTGGAGGACCACCTTATGTACTTGACCGGAAACCTCAACTGCTTTTTCGCCAAAAAAGAAATTATCAAACCGGAAATGATCCGTATAGGAGTAAACACCGGTACGGGAGATCTGACAAGTGTTTGCTTTCAAAGAGCTAAATAATGCGTGAAATAACTTATTTACCGTTCCGCCTTTCACAAATATTTTCCTCTTCTTCCATCTACTCGACCCGGCATGGTTCCTTTCGCCCGCTAGAGCCACCTTTTCCATCCGTCACTTTTGGGCACTTCTCCCATTGTGCCACACGCACGTTATAATTAAATTTGCACACGGAATTCTCGAGATCCGAATGTCGGACCGAAAACACGTCCTGGATCTCTTCGAACTCCGAACTCGTTCGAGCACAAAGGAAAATCAATTGATTCAGGCATTGTACTCGAATTGAGCCACAACATTCCTTCCTTTTTGTCGTAGTCGCCACCCGAGTGCCTTTATGCTATGGGTACTCGGAGGAAGATGGTGGTAGGAGCGAACAGGGTCAAAACGAGTTTAGGTACGATTCTTCACAGTCTATTGATGCTCATTATTAATTCGCGGTTGAGGAGCCCTTTGTAAAAAAATACATCCATTGTCCCGGAGTCACTCAGTTCCTTTGAAACGAAATGGAATCCCATCATTGAACCATGATTTACGTATTTCCTTATTATTTCTTTAGACGTACACCCACTGCGCTGCAAAATGTGTGACCCAGAATTTCTACAAGTGCGGATGTAGATCCATCATAACTACGTACGTAACTGACACTCAACTAGATCACTCCACTGTGATATTTGGTAGCTCCCTTCTCCGCGGATACTTCACGTTGCGAGTAGTATCAGTTGAAATGTAAAAAGTAAATAGGTTCATCCGAAACGAGGTGTCAATGGAGTTCACATTTTGAAAGTTGTATTCTCTTAGACTCCGTGATGATGGGTTATCTAATAGTTAACCGGTTGGTTTTATTCGCTCAAATCCTTTCACCCTAGCAAGAAAAAACTATTTTCGATTCCAAATAATTAAATCGCACACCGAGAAAACAAGACTTTTGGATTATTGTCATGTGAATTCGTAATTTTCCCACTTGTCAAAAAATTAAATCAACTAACAGTAACAAGAACCCGCGTGCTAAACCTCAAAATTTTGGTCACGAACACTCAGTTGCACTCTACGTGTTCCATCAAATTATGATTTTGGTGAAATTTAGCGGGTAAAAAATCAATGAGCACCAACATCCATCACCGGTACTTATTTCACAAAATTCCACATGGAAAAATATATTAAATAGATGGAACTCGTTTTTATGTTATTAAGTACCTTTGTGCTGCGTCTCCCCGAGGCCTCGGAGTGCAAAGACCACTGGAAAAGTCCCAGGTGGCAATTTTCTCGTCCAGTCTCTGTCCGTCCATTGTTCAAATTGGTACCGGGTACCATTAAACATTTTAACTGTCCTTGATTGCTGGTTACGCGCCAGAAACCGGGACAACCACGGTAAAAAAAAACTATTTTCGAATGTGAAATTGGTGGATTACCCCCGCGAGAGATTTAACCGCTACCTGATACTCACTATAATACCCGTCTGAAAATTTCAAAACTCTTTCTGGCGGTCGGAACCGGCCCTATTTAACGGGTACCGGATCATTCTATATGATCTAAAACCGATTGACAAACCTCGGAGTGACTGCAAGGATTCTCCTACCGGTGTGCGGTACCCATCTCTCATGTGTTGTCTCCCAGTCACTAGTCTAACTGAATCCTCTTCCCAAGTTCTATTTCAGTTCGCTTCTGTCTACCTCTGGTCATAAATTATTTTAAAACTTTTTCGACAACATTTCGTTACGTGTACCCGGAACTGCCCAACAAATGTGATTGCGTGCATTTCCACCGACTCACGAAAAACTTGAGTCTTCGTTGGATGATAAAATGAAAGGCATCACACAAATCCCCAGCAGTCGTGCTCGCAAATTTTATACCCCTTGTTATGCAAATTACTGTTAATGTAAGGATTTAACCTCGTTTCCAATGTCTTTTTGCTGTTGTTCTTGTTTTTAAGATGTCGGTTACACATGCCACCGTGGAACGCGGCGAAACTCACTTGGCGACTTCTACACAACCTCCATTGTTGTAAACCGAATCAAAAGGACATCACTGGTCTGTTCTAACACATTATTACGTCTGAATATCTAAAGTAAAGAATTAAAATACAGTCAGCAGAATCAGAAATGTAAACGCTTCGTTAAGTAAGTAAGTCATGTTTCAAGTAATTATCATTCGTCGTCATTAGCTGAAATGCTAACTCTAATTTTGGCACAACAGGGTTCCTGACACCATCAACTTCCGCTGGGCAAAACGACAAAGTTTTTCAATGTGACGAAAATAAAGAGAACCTTCCAACTCGGCGATCCGAACTAACAATAACTACACAAAATTAAGAAAACGGTTGTTCAAGAGCTAATACGCGGGACTGGCCGTGTGAGAGATAGAGAGTGGAAACAATCAAAAATTCAAAAATCGTCGTCCGGAGGATGACGTTGACGCCTGAAATCCACAGAGCAATGTTTGCCCACAGGAGAACGCGGTGGAGGTCGCCTTTTGCATGTTCCCATCGAAGCAATTCAATTGTATTCGTTAAATGTTAACGGTTTTTTGGGCAAATGTCACGTTAAATAATAACGAAGCAACGGATTTCCGTTTTGTCTTTTCGATTCACGAAAATTTCCTTTTCGATTTCTCCCTTATTACCTGCTCCTTTCAACTTCAGTGATAAAATCTAAGACTCACTTCTGGGAATCACTTTGATGTCACATTTTATTCAGATACCCGTGAAACCATACTTGTCAAAGATTACGTTTCACGTTTTAAGTTCTTCTTTGGTACATCAGAAAATGAGAGTTGCAGCAGTGCAAGAAGAATTAGTGAGCCAAATAATTTTTTCTTACAAGTTCTAAATTTAAAAATAAAACACAACTAATTGACCCGAAAAGAGCACAGTGATCCCTTCTGCCGCAATAGCGAAATGAGCCTTAGCTTAAGTTGCACGTTCGAGGATGGTTTAACGGGGGATAGCCCAAGGACTGTGCCAGAAACTCACTGACTATAAGAAAGAATCAATTTTGAAAAAGAAAGGAAACAAACTGGAAAATTTCTCCACGGGGAGTTCATTCGACCGCCAAATAAATAATAACTCCCAACACTTAAACTGCGCCTTGTGCTCTAACTAAGACGGGGTAAATCGAACTGTTAGATCAATAAACCATCTCATGGAGGAAGTGGAAATGTTCGGCTGAAACTCTTTCATTAGTGAATTCCATTCGATTCCCCAGAAATAGTTCAATCGACAGCGTTTATATCCAGGTTCTAGGATTTAACCCGAAACCTTAGAGCTTCCCGAGCACTCCACAACCCTTCAGCTCGATTTCATCACGTTAAAACATCCTACCTTCTTCTCGCGTTCAGCTACATCCAACTACGCGTCACAAGTAGTAAAACTGACTATTTGAAATTCGGGAAAAGTACGTTGAAAGACGTCCAAATGGGCACTTTCCAAACACGACCCAACCAAAAAATCTTACCTGCAAGAAATAAAGAAAACAACGCAAAAATTAATATTAAATGATGTCGTGACTAACCGAATGACTTTAAATCCTCATATATTTTGCATACGGCGTTACACTGCGTGCGCCTTTTCCCTCAACTTGACAATTCATGGTTAAATAGGAAAACGCTAGAAATTTTTCAAATTTACGTTTCAGTTGGATGACAGAAAAATGCATGAGTCCCAAACACGAGACCATCCCTCTCGTTGCCCAACATATTAAGGTACTCGTTAACAAAAGTAGGTCTCTCCAAGAGAAGTTTAATAATGATGATGATGATAATAATAATAATATTTCCTCTCTGTAACAGGGACAGGAATTTAAATTTTATTTACGACAATACATTATTAAAATTAGGTCCCAATAAATTGACTTGGTACACCGTTTTCACTTCTACTACATACATGTCGCAACCGTGACGAATAACTTATAAATTATTACAATATTTTCTTATTGGTTTAGAAGTGCACTATACATAACTAACTACCAGACGTGTGTGCATTTTCGCTACACGCTCTTGCGTGTTTTGCTTTAATCCAGCCTCGTCATCCAGGTAAGTTCTTGGAAACGTTAACTTCTCCTCCTATCCTCCATTCACGTCATCGTTTAAACACAACCATAACCGCAACTTAACCAGGCCGGTTTGGTAACTAGTTTTGGCTCGCGTTGGAAGACTCTCCTCAAAGATGACAAGAACATTTTGCCAATAACAATTCAAAGATTGAAAGAACACAGAGAACGAGTGAGAAAGAGAGAGAAAAAAAGACTATGTCTAATAGAAATCATAAGAACTTCTTGCGGTGAGTACCGTGACTATTTTAATCATTAGAACTTAGTCGGCTAGACAAAATAAAGTTTAATAAACTATTTTTTTTGTAAGACAAGTGGTACTTTGTTGCCAATCCCATCGTATAAATGACTTCGTCTGAGAAGTAGGGTTCGGTCGAACAGAATACGTCTGTTTCGATAGCCGAAGATTCTCGGCTATCTTCATAATAATATCAATACGACGTCATGTGTTAAGATCCGTTATCCAACGAGAACTTAAAAATGTTTCAACTGATTTGTCGTGAAACTATTGTTCCTCAATTCCGCCTTTACGTCGATTACAATAAAAATCAATTTACGAAAAGGCGATCGGAATCTTCAATTTTAATTCTATCCTTTAAAAAGCAAGCTTCGGGGAAAACAATAGAGAAACTTATCCGTTACGACCTATTCAATTTTTCCACATTCGTTATTACCGTGGCGATTTAATTCTCCGTGCGTCTTGTGCACTTGACAGTTCACCTCAACAATAAGTCGACCGCAATGTGGTGACAAAGGCATGTTATCATTTGATTGCAAGTGGAGTACTCGAAGAAGCGAAAACAACTCGTAGCAAAAATTCCAAGGGAGGGCGATCGAAAGGAGGAAACGAGACAAAATGACCGTGTATGCTTGACCAGTCATTCATCAACATCAGAAACCACTTATTGTGACACAACTCGAGTAATTCAAAGTCCCCGAAGAAAAAGGTACCGGTGAAGGTAACACAAGGGCAAAACCTCTGGAGAAAAAAAGTAGAGCCAAACGCTCGACGAATCGAATTTTCCATATTTTAATTTGCGGTTTTAACGGTTTCGAAAACCTTCGTTGAAAATCATCAATTACGACAATGTTCGATTGCTACACGAGGTGGGTTTCTCATTTAAAAACCAATTACTTAATTGAAAATAATATTATTCTTTCCAAGTGTTGCGCACTTTCCTGCGCTAAAACGAAAAATATATACGTAATCGAGTAAATGAGTTCGTAAGCAAGCAAACCGTGCGACAAGAAACCGATTATATTACTCTAATAATTTACGACAAGTCCACCGTTTGCTCCGACTCCACTGACATTCAACAACTTCACTCGACATTGATCTGCAGGAAGTGACACACGTGTGGGCATAAGCAATGATCATTTCAAATTAGCAGAAGACTTGAACAGAGTGAAACATAGCTGGTAACGATAGCAACAAAAAAAAGTCCCCGGGATGGCCTCAAGAAAGCTTTCTTCGTTTGATTTCGCCCACAGAATAATAATCCTCCTATTTTATTTGCCTAGAAATCTTCCTTCAGGAAAGTAAGAAATAGCAGAAACCTTAAAAAAGTGGAAACCAAAGAAAATCTAATTAACAAGTTGACTTGTATTTAACAGGAATGTCTCGTGGTTCTACCGATACAAATTAAATAAGAAAAACCAACTGATAAGGGAAAGTGCTTTTATGACTCTCGTGAAAGAACATTTTTTGTTCGTTTTTAATTTCACATTGTATAATACCACCGATGACCTGCTGTCATCCTCTTTTTCATGGAGAATGAAAGCAGTACTACAAGTACCTACTGCAACAAAAACCTATTAATGTGAGAGGCCGTGTCTTTCATCGGTTTTGTAATGCTCCATTCACCTACAACACATCCCGCAAAATTACGCAACTTCATCGAATCTTAAGAAAACCGAGGCAAAGTCACTCGACACAAAAGTACTCGTGGAACAGGGAAACACTCCAAATTAAAACGATTCGTTCGCACAATGGAAAATACAAAATAGCCCTAGATCCGTGACTTTCTTCGCTTAATATAAGACTAAAGAATCAACAACAACCCACAATGGGCATTTTCCCTTCCTCAAAATTAAACGGCCTCAATGGGAAACCGGCAGTTCCGGGCGGTTTTGCTGGGTTCCAGACGAACCCAGGCCAACGCTGTTTCCCTAACAATTTAACCTACGGGCGAAACTAATTAAAACGTTGAGTAACCCGCGGTTTGTCTTGCAACAAAAAGAACAATTCGAAATCAAATCCAAAGAGCTTTGCAGTGCCCACTCGTCTGCTGCCACGTCTTGAATAAATCAGTTCCCCAACTGGAACGGGACACAACGTAAACATTATTACTCGATCGCCTGGAGGAACTCTGACTGATCGGCCTTACACAGACCCCACGCAAATCTCGAAGGAACATCGCAGGATCTGAGCAGAAAAAACAACCGGAAATTGAGATCGCCTATCGAACGACTGATCCATTTTGTTCCACTCAAGCTCCACGTTGATTGATTTACGCCAAATATTAACGTGGGCTTCGTCGCCAACGCCTTAGCAATTATACCAAAAATAGAACAATTAATAGAAACGATCAAAATTAACGGTCTTTAATAGTTTTAGCGTTGTTCCCTTTGATATTGAAAACAATTTCGACTCACATGCTCGCTTTCTCTCCTTCGCCCCCACTTAAACACTCTCAGACTGACCCAATTTGCTTATGCGAAAGTTTTCATTTGAACGCGACAACATTAAACCGATGAAAATAATTACAATGACTTTTAAAGGTACCAAACACGACGACATGATAGTTTGCCTAATAGGACCCGGTGCTAATGGAGAAAGCCGAACACACACACACAAGATACGAATTAAACAAACTACACGCCCTCGGTTCTACAGAACCAACAATAGTTTTTGTCATTTACTCGGAATTTAAATTCACCATTGCTATAAAAAAAGCCTCGTGGATCAGCAGTACCTCGTTTTTGCTACGTGTAACATGTTGATTGCTGCTAACAAAAACAATCGACATTGGAGACGCAGCAAAAATGAAATTATTGAAATGCAACTCGCCAAACGCATTTGGATTGTTTATTTACGAAATTAAACAACAATATAGAAAATGAAATATAAAACACCGTTCGCATTCTGAACGGATTCCTTAAAGTCAATAGGTTAATAAACCGCTCGGGTTATTTAATTGCGATAAAACGGTTCTACAATCAAGTATTTCACCAAAAGGTTTCAGAGATGAACCAACATTTCCTTTCATTAAATTATTATTACTCCAACGAAAGTTATTCATTACTATTAAACGTATTATGTGTATTTTACAATTACATAGTTTGACCAGGTTCACAACAATCGAGTTTTCTTAGGTTTTTCAACTTGAATGAACAACTTCAAATGGGTGAGCTGCCCCTTCAAAAAAAAAAACTGACCTTAACAGATTTAACGTATCAGTGACATAATTCCACGTTCCTTGTCTAACAGCATGGGGTGACTGCTTCTACTTGTGACTTGTGACTGGCCTTAAGGGCAAATTTATCTCCTTGAAAATCGAACGAGTTGAACATAAATCTGCGTCACCGTAGAAAAAGTGATTAATACACCAAAGGCTACACAAAAATAGTTGCTCGAAATGAATTGTTTCGGTGACATTTAACGGAACAACAGAAGTCGTTGTAGTTTGAGACCATTGCATTTATGTTCTCATCGCAAGAGTTTCCACATTGCTTAACTCAACTGTAAAATTACTTCTTGTTTTATTTACCCCGTACGAGAGGTTCTCCTTTCCTACGGATTGTGACTTTATTGTTCGCCAAGGTAAACCTCTGTAATTCAAATTACTTCTTATTGTTTGGGTACGACGGGATATTTGCGACAATGGCAGTTTTACTGCGTGTCCATTTCTTCCCAACGGTTGAGCTCTTAAGACCCCGTTCAAATTTGACTTCCTTTATAACAAGCTGTAAACTCGGTGAAACTTACACCATTCGTCTTTATTGAAACTCATTTTACATAAGGATGTCTCAGATAAATGCTTCCAACTGCTTACGACGACTTAGTTGAGAATTTTCCTCCCGGAGAATCAGAATTTTCACAGGAATTTTCTTGCATGTTCTTTTTGCGTGTGACGGGAGAGGAAGTTCTTTGCTCCCTGATGTAATTACGTGAGAAGTTTTCGCTTAAAACTTAAGCCTCCTTTCGCGGGAACTCCGTTTTACATTACGGTAACATATGTAATTCTAACCACTGCATCACACGACCCGGGTACTCTGCCATTTCACAATTCCCTCACACATGAGGACTTCAACGGATTCAATTAAGAAGGTAAGAATAGGTTTCGTGAGACAAACACGAAAAAGGTTTTTTAAACAGATAGAAACCAAACATATTTCACAATCACACACGACTCTCCCGCAATCGTACGAAAGTACCACAAGTGAGAACATTTTTTCTGAAGACAAAGCAAACGGTTAACTTAAAAAAATGCCCAATCCAAACAAAGTACGAACCCACTGACAATTTTGTTAAAAGCAACGTTTGCGGTCATGAGAGAATTTTTCCAAAAACAAAGTTTCTGCTTAGTAGGACAAATTTGCTAGCAGAATCAACGCATCGAGTCCGGTGAGAGCATTTTACTAAAACAAAAAAAGGAGTGCTTACGAAATGAGAGAATTTTTGTTGTGAAAAGAAGTTTGCGGCCGACGAGAGAATTTCTGCCAGAAAGAAAGTATCTCCCCAGTGAGAGGGATGAACAGGAGTGCATTCAAAACTTTGAGCACGTTTAAAGATGCAGTTGGAAACATTCGAAAGAAACATAAAAAAGAAAAGAAACCGAGGGCATAGTGCAGACAACTAGAACGAATTCGTAACGGAGATCCTCATTAAATTTCCTTTTATTTCATCCAAGTGAAGGAAATTGCTGTTAACAATTTCAAGGCGTTCCACCGATACGCATGAACATTTTTAATTTTTACTTCTCCCCGTTGTCGTTAGGTAAATTAGTTTGAGTCTCGCGTTCTGCCTTTAAAGGTAGAAGAAAAAGAAAAGGCAGGCGGCCGAACGAACGAACGGGCATGAAAGAAGGAAAAACTAGTGTCATTTAAAACTTTTTAGTTGTACTTTACGGCTTGCGAAACTACAAGGAAAAGGCAAACTAGTAGGTAGGCAAAAAAAACTAAGATCAGCCATTGATCTGAGCGCCCGTGGGAAACGGTTTCCATGTCTGAGTGCACATTTGATTTTTCCTTGAAACACATCCACTTAAGGAGTTTTCCAGACTTTTCCGGAACGGTTTCCCCATTGAAAAGGAAAAACAAGTGGTAAAAAAAAAGCCGGCGAACAGATTTGACCCGTTCGCATTTCATATTGTTTGGTTGGGACTATATTAATTTACTACAGTAAATATATTCATGATTGATACGCTGACTGCATATGCTTCTAACAATTTTTAGACGTCCGAAAATAACATATTGACATAACTTTAACATATTAAAGTCAGACCAAAAATTATATGTAACAACCGTACAATTATGACGATTTTTACTTTTTTACTTTCTTAATTTAGAGAGGCGATCTGAATGGTTCATGATTTCAGTATTCATGTTCTCTCTTCATGTACTTCTAATTTGTACTGAGCAGACAACGAATAAATCGTTTAAATTCGACCCCCCCTGTACAAGCCACACCATTTACTTCTTAACTTGAATACGTTAAAACATCACGACGAATGGACCGAAGTCATCAAATTGGGCGTGAAATTATTAATTGTTTGTAATGGAACGAAGGGTGTTCCAATGAACGAAGGAGCTTTTAAAAGGCGATTGCAAAGTCTTGCAGAGGTTTCCCTCAATCATTCCGTCCCTGCGAGACATTAAAAATAAACTACTCCGGACATTTATTTGAGAAGGAAATAAATCTAGTGTAGAGAAAATGAACCTTCTGACAAATGAACTGACAATCGAAAGGTCCAACCGTCAGGAAAAATCTACAAACTTCTATTTATCTAAAAAAGTGTACGTCGTTACGAGAGAACTCGCCGTCCGACCAATCGAGCCCCATTTAAATATTTCGTCTGCCTAGCTACTCGTCATATTGCACTCTTTGAGAACTGTGATGAGTTCAATTCAATCAAAAGTGAAATGTCTCACGTAAAGACATGGAACTCTACATTCGCAACTCCATGGGCAACTCTTCATTAAATGAATTTAATTGAACCTGTCCGTTCCATTCAAGGAAATACCCGCAAAAACAACCAGGCGATGACCTCCATCAAAAGACACAAATGAAAAATCCCAAGTGATTCAGTGTGACTAAAACTGCACTTTTCTAAAGTGACGCTTATTTTATTGTAGACTCGATTTAACTAAGATTTATGTTACAGTTCTTTTTCCTGTCTCTTGTCTCTATCACTCTTATTCCCGAGGGTTTCCAAATGTTATATACACATTCTTCCCTGAAAATTTTACTTCCCTTTCCGGTGAGTGTTTGCTTTCGTATTATACTGACGTCAACTCGGGAAGAAATAGCAGAACACTAAATAAACTCTAAAGAAATAACTTTCTAGAAAAATATACTCATTTGTACACATAAAAAATTCGTTTAAAACGAATATATTTCTAGGTGGGTAGCAAAAGAGAGAGCAAAGAATGAAATTTAATCTGTACTATGTAACTACAATTAAAATCTCAGACCTCCTGGTAACGATTTTTTGGTGAGTACACATGCTTAGGGCATGTTAGGGCAAGTTACAAGTCTTCGCATAGAAAGCGGAATACGGGTTATCCCTTCGGGGTTCTTATAACTATAGTACAGGTTCTGTTATTAGTAACAGTCACTTAATAAATGTGATTTTATATGCTAATACATAGGAACTATGCATTCAATGCCGGTACAACGATTCACAAAGGCACCAAAGGCAATCACTTCGAGGAAGTTAGCACCAGGACGAATCTTCTCTAATTGAATGAATCGGTCTAGACAATAGTTTAATATTCCGGCTAACGATCACTTCATAACTCTTTGTAAAAATAAGAGGGTGCCACAATTATTCGTCGTCCCATATTAACATCAATTTAAGCTAACAATCGCCGCCTTCGAGACACCAAAATGGCACATCCTGGGAAAGCAAACGAGTTACACTTCTTCGACGTGTCACAAGGTAAAAGTGGGAAATTCCTAAAGCTTGAGCCCACCTGAGCCCCCGTTGGGGAGAACCCCGCGAGTTAAAAGAACCGAAAGCCACTTTCTTCTCATTCATTATTGACAGGCCTAGGCGAAAAATAGTTGACGACAACAATGGCCGAATTAGAGGCTGAGTTCAATGGGTGTCAAGAATGATACGAGCAAATTCTTAGGCAAGGGGCCGCAGAGCAATGCACACCGTCACGTCCCCACACCGTTGAGGTTCGTTAACACGTGCGTATTTTTACGCCTGCGAACAAAAAGACACTTTTTCTTGCATCCTGCCCGAAAAGAAAGGCTCCAAAAAGAACGAAACGAACCTCTCCCATGCGTAATTGTCGGCAAAGTTCTCCAAACAACTTCTTAAAGACCCAACATTAATGCTAAAACGTTTCTTGTAAACTCACGGACTTCCCATTTTTGGGCTTCGTCACACAATTGCTTTTATAGTTAAGCTGCGTAGAAAATTTATTCCAACGCCATTCCCGTGAATTTTAACAAGACAAGGCAAGTAAATATTTGAACTGGAAAATTCTGCGGATAGGTGAGATTACACACCTCAGGTCATAATGCGACGACCCGTACCTGCCCGGACACCGAAAAAAAATGCTAAATAGTAACTATAGTTGTACAGTTCTTCAGTTTGATTTACGAATTAAATCAATTAGTACTCTGCAAGTGCCAAGACATTTTACATACAAAGTCTTTCATAAGATGGTCACACTCATTCACTACGAAGTAGGTAATGAGTGGCATCGGCGCCACGTGTCCCACATTGCTTAAAAACAACTACAAAATCCTATTTGAATTCGACGAGAGACACTATTCATACAATACTTACGTAAAGTTATAATTTTGTATAATTAGTTATGTGGGTCGTATTTCAATTAAGAGCGACCGTATAATAGGATTTTACTCAACGAACGCACTGCCCTCATTTAATTTCAATATGATTCTTATGGTTGACGTAATGTTTCTTCCGATCGAAAGTCACTGGTCACTACCAAAATTGGTATTATGATTTATCTTTTACATAGCTGTAGCTGAAACCTTTGCAAAAAGTGTCTTCAAACTACTTCACCACGTAACAAATCAAATTTTTATCTACTTGACTGGTCAATAGCTATTACCAACCACTTATCCTTATCATTATTAGCCATTATACTATTACCACCCGCCATTTTTTAAAAACATTAATTCGTTCCCAGTGAGTAAATCTTCCTGCACTGTCAACTACACAAAACCATCACTTAGTTCATCACCAAAGCATCTTAAAAGGAGCAGTCCTGATTTCCTGTCCCTGGGTTTGGGTGTGAACCGGACGTGCCAAAGGTAGAACTCAAATTGAAGAACACGTTTGCGTGTTCCAAAGTCCTCGGGAACTCGTTCCCGCACAACTTGATCCAATTCTTAATGTGTTCCAATAAATTTTCGATCGAAATAAATTCAACCAACGATTTTGATATTAAAAAACCAATAATCTTGAATGCATTATCGCAGCAACTTTTACTACAACTCCAGTATCGGCACTCAACTTTTCTGTCACAGTCCCAATGAATTGTTAAAGATAAAAACGCTTTTTTCTGTGTCTATAAACCGTTATGAATTTCAAATCTTCCACCCAAGTTTTATAACTAAAGTACATGTTCATTTTTTCCCCGATATTAGTCTCCGATAAACTTAAACTTAAAGTGGCGAGAATTATTTCTCTATTCAATAATTTCTCAATTCTGTAGAGGACTTGTACACCATGCTTTCTTAAACAACACCTAAATTAGTACTTGTCCTCGTTAGATACACACTTCAGCATTGCATGATTTCTTCACAAAACAACCCAATTTTAATTTTCCTCCTGATTCCGCATATACCGGGAACAACCTCAAAGAACTGATGTTTGAGTGTGCAACGGAAAAACTTTTTAAATTCAATTTACTCTTTCTAATAAATCGTCACGCAATCAGGCTAAAACTACCAGTGCCTCTATAAAAAGTTGGAATTTCAAATCTTAAAACGAAAGATTACTTCTCCACTGCAATACAAATATTTATAAACCTAATGAAATATAAATATAGCAATAGGATAATTTAAATAGCATAGGAAATATGTAACACGAAACATTCAATTGGGCTAAGAAAAATATTCCAATTACTGAATGTTCCATCTACACGGAGTAAATCTGAGTTCTTTTCCGAATAGAATGCAAGTTCATCTACACAATTCAATACTACTCATTTCAGAAGTAGTTTGTTTTGTTCGCCTAATAAACCTATTGATAACAGAAGACATTGATTACCGACTTTCACCTTTAACCGAGACCCGTAGAAAGCTGACAACCGGGTAGAACTACAAGTAGAAATGACGGAAAAGTAGCTTCCGTCAGAGGAAATATTTGGCCGCACACAAATCGAATTAACCTCCTAACTCCGAGCGAGAGAAGCCACGTTCTTGGAACTGAGAGCATATTACACCACCATAGTTATAAATAGAAGTTCTCAATAGGGCCTATTACCATCGAATACATATATTTTACTTGGAACAGCCTAATTTTGAAAACAAACAAATTTTTTTTCAAGAATAGAACACACGGCGTCATTAGAAAAAATTTCATTGCTTGCTCCAAAGGAGTTGAATCGTTGCAAGGGAAGGAAATATGGTTTTGATCAAAGCCAAAATCCAATAAACTAAATTTTGTAGGGAACATTGAACAAGTCAGAATGTGAAAACGAACAACCTGAAGTAAGAATATAACAAAATCCAAATGTTCATTAATTCAAAGACACACATACCCCTCAGTATGGGTGTGCTACCTAGCAGTAAAACCAACTCCCAAATTTTTACAAACTTTCGCATTCGTACGTTACGTTACGGAACCGTGAGGAACCTTAAAGAAAACTTCCATGATGAATGAACACTTTTTAAGAAACAGATTATATGATTGACCCGACTGAGTAACATGCCTTGTGAAATATCAAAATTGACGTTTAATTATCATTTGTTTATTTACGAAGCCTCGTGCATCCTCCGGCAGTATGAGAGACGTGTACAAAAGTTGATTAATGGAAGCGAGACTTAGCTGGAGTTCCCATTTCTATTACCATTGTCATCCAAAAATGAGTTTCAATCACTCGGTGGCGGTGAATAAATAAATAAACAAATTTAAATAAAGCAGCGGACAGACGAACCGAGTACCCAATTCCTTGACGTTTTTACAATTTAACCGAACCTTCCAGTCCTTTTTCACTATTTATAACCGACCTTATCTCACAAACTCCTTCACAACGAGATCGTGTTACCCCACGAGATAGCCCGTTCAAATTGAATTTCAACATTTCCATAGCACCAAAACAGAGACTGAATGAAACTACAACTTCTCGTGTTGGAAGAAAGAAAATAAACTACGAAGCACAAAAAAAGAAAATTAAAACTATTGAATTTGTTAGTGGCAGGTATGAGAAAAAAAGAAAACAGACCGAACTATGTTTTCACAGTCAAATACAAAAACATTACGATAGGAAAATCATTTAAAAACATTAAAAAAGGGGCAGTGTTTTGTGTGTTTGGACCGTTTCCATTTCCCTGCATAGCCTTTAGGGCTATATTTGCATTTCCTGTAGCCTAGATTTTTCAACGGTTTCCCTTTCCCGGAACAGCGGAAACCCACTGTCGCCTACAAGCATTTTCTGATTTCTTTTTTCCCAGGGAAAAAAAGCTGATGTGGCGAAGAAAGAAACTTAACGGGAACGCAGTAGAAGAGTCCGAACAATGTATGTTGTGTGAGACGGCAGTAGGAGAAAGTAAAACATTGGAATTCTCCGTGCGATTCTAAATAACAAGTTTCAAAACAGAATAGAAAACTGAAAATTCAATTCTCCCTAGACGTTAGAAAAATGAAGTTAGCCGCCCGATAGACTCTTCTTCTATTGCTGTTTTTATCTCGCCCAGGCGAAGTGAGAGAGTGAGAAAAAAACTAACCAAATTTGTCCGCCCTCTCGTTCTTACAAGAGTAGGTCACTCTCGTGAGGAATATTCGCATAAACTATTTATTTAACATTGCCCACGAGGGAGGAAATGTTCTAAACGAGAACTCTTCCTAGAAATCTTACCGGCATCAAGCTAAATTCTGCAGAAAACGTGCGAACGATAGAGCAGCCATTCAACCGGTACTGCTGTCTAAATTTCTTCCTCTTTGAGAAACTCAACACTTCTGGGGTTTCCTACGACTTCGCCTATTTGGTGGCGCTAACTCAGACTTCATTGGATGTTTCATGGCTCGTGTCACCATAAAATTGGCTTTCGTCCACATTAGTTTATTTTTGCTCCTTAACGACACACTTTCATAATTTTTAACGGATCTACACCAAACAATTTGAAAAAATTTTAATAACCGAGGGGAGTTTAAATAATTTAAAATTCCACCGATGAAATTCTAAATTGAATTCATTCAGTGCTCATTCCTACTCAACACAAGTTGCTATTATTAAAACTTCCCTTAGTATCACCTTCCATTTCGTAAAAAATACAGACTTATTGTAAGTGTTACTGTCCAAGCACACAACCCAAGAATTGTACTAGTGGTGAAAAAAAGTTCCCAGAATTTTTGTAAAATACTATATATAACTAAATAACACGTAAGGTAAATAAAACATACCTCATTATTTTTTACGCCACTACTTCTAAAATCCTTGTCAAAAACCAAACATTTCATACCTGTAAAAAAAAAAACACGACTTGTTATTACTGAAAAGTTCAAGTTTGACTTATTAATGTATTTCTACCTTTCAACGAGTGGTGAGCTGTCTTCAATTTTTTATGACACGTTAAAATGATTTATTTCTCTTCCTAGATAATTGGTATAACGTAAATAGTTGTAACAAATTTTTATTGCATGTATTCTTGACAGTAAGTGAAGAACATTAGAGACAGTTAATCGCAAAACTGTTGACCGTTACTGTAAAACCATATATGTATTTACCAAGTTTAAGATGAATCGAAATTTACAGAGAACAAAACATTTCACTCAAGACAATTTGTTTCACGTGGAATATTTCATGGGGTAAGGTCCTGTGTGTTTGCAACTTCACGCAAATATTTCAAATAAGATATTCGGTCATGAGTTGCATTGTGCGCAGGGAATTTCGTCGGAATGACCGAAAAGTTGTCGACAGCATGGGGTTTATACCGCTAAATGCTTTTTAACTTCAAACAAAATTTAATCGCAAACTACAAAACCCTTGTAATTCCCCAGGCGAACTTGGTAACAACACTCGATCGTGCTACTTTAGAACTAAATTAGACGTTTCAAGTTGAGGAAATTTTAGGTTTCACTTGTGTATAATCACATCCATACTGAATTTGTGTGTTTTATTTAATTTCGTGTGACTGCTGAACAATTTCCTGACCGGAAAAAAACAATTTTTCCACGTGTCGTATGTGCGACTTCAAATCATTATAAGCCTCGACCCAACAATTCCTTCTCTGCTCCTCGAGCATCACCGTTTAAAGAAAGCGCAGTGCTGCTCTTCCACCAACAAGACTCAAGACCAACGTCGGATCGTCCTTGATGGCGCGTGCAACATTTTTATTAAAAACTCTGGCCAGAGCAAATTAATATTCGTCTATTGCAACGTTTTAAATTAAACATTTAGAAGGCTAAACCTATTTATTATGCGTATCTGAGAGACAACAATTGATTTTCCCAGAACCCTGTCTAATTTTAATGTACGACCCGTCAAACAAAATTAGACAGAGAATGATTAAAGTCGAAGCCAGCAGAAAACGTTAATTCGCAGAACGATTGGAAATGAACCAAAAACCGCATGAAACGCCAACATAAACACCTATGACTACCAAAGTTGACTACAGAAGTTCACAGGAGATCTCAAACGCTCCTTATAGTCCTTTAGCAGACACAAATAACCAACACGTAAATTGACGCTTTCCTTTTTCAGTTACTTTACAAGAACGCCATTGTATTGGTCAAACCTGCAGACAAATTTCATTAGCCAAAGAACGCAATTTCTCGGTCATTTCCACTTGCGTTTTGTTTTAACCGTCTACAACACACAACAGACTTGAAATCGATGAAGCACAACTTTTATCTCAACGTGTCGGGCATTACTTCTAGTTTATTGCACCTCTGAGAAACCGTGTTAAATTACTAAAAATGATTTAGCACTTTTCGTCGACCAAATCGAGGCCGACGACAAAAATCTCCACACTAAAGCGAAATGCAATAGAAAAAGGCTTTCATTGTAGCATTCACTGCATATGTAAGGAATTGTGTAATGCATAAATATATCTATATATATAAAACACAAGTCTATTTGTGTCACATCATTAGAGCCCTACAAAACGACCGTTTACGAATCGTACTGAAATATCTAATATATTTATTAATCGAATAGGTATTTCGATGTCTGTTAATATACAATTCCCGATTTTCCGATTCGAATGAACACTTTTTGGGTGGCTTCAACACGTAACAACTGATTCCTCCGGATCGCCATTAAACCGCTTCAGCAACACCTGTCAGTGATGGTCAGCGGTCAGCCTAATCGGATCCAATCGTACAAAAAAGGCGCCATTAATTCAAACGATAATGGCCAAAACTTTTCAAAAAACAATTTTGCCCATTCTATGTAATGCGTTAAAACGGTTCGAGTCGATTTTATGTAAGGCGTGCAAATGACAATTTTTGCTGAAGTAAACGTGGGAAAAAAGGACGGACCGGAAAAGGTGGAGAAATGTGACAAATAACTTTTCACAAAAGGCTAGAAATTTTCCAGTAGTAATCATCACCTTTCCCTTATTAATAATACACTTAAGTTACGCACATAAAAACACTTAAGTTGGGAGTTTTAACTCCGCGCACAAGCCCCGGGTTGCCCAACTTCTCCAAATCCTCCGTGGGCAATTGCCCATTGACATTTACATAGAACAAGTACTAGGAGAACAATTATCCACTCAGGATGTCATCCAATTAGACCGCTCCAAAACGGAACGCGGCATTGTAACGCAAAACGTCAAGTCTATTACCATATTAATGGCATAATAGCAAAAAAATAATAATAGCGAAAACGAAAGTTGCGAAAGTTTAAGTGATGTTACCTTTTTTCGCAAGTTAATTTCGCTACGACTCCCAAGACGCAGATAAAACTGAACTCATCCGAATTTGGACTTTTACTTTGATTACAAAAACTACATTTAATTCGGAGAGAACTTCGCCGATCACTTCTCTTAACACCTTGGGGAACATTTGGTGCGCGGACTCTACGCCGGCGAGTTTCGCGGCTTTGCCTTGAAACCTTGAATACTCGCATTACATAATTAATAACAGCCTTTATGATTTATTGATTCGACCTCGGAAATGAATGAGATGAGAACACTCCTGGCCAAATCCATTCGACCATTATAATTTTCCGTGTTTGCTACCACGTCACGAGGTCCAACATCGCCAAACACAAATCCCCTAATTAATACATACGTACACGCACATACGGGTAGACATTTTAAAAGTCAATGCGAACCGAAATTTTTTTTTAAGATTTTAGACTTCAATAAATTTTATTGAATAATTAAAACGTAGGCGTTGTTCTTCGTTAGCACGTTTTGACTCCTTTCCCAGGGTCCAACGAACATTGCGATTGTTTAATTGCATCAAGAATACTGTGCTTTTTGCGATGAATAAACGCATGAATAATATTTAATGTTAATTTTTCTAAATTTGAAGGTTACCTTCTAATTTATTACCGATTTGGCTGCATTGGATACAATTTTACGTGTCATGTAGAGAATCTCCATTGCAGAATGCCAATTCCCCGATGCATTTAAGTTTTATTAGACTGAGTTTACTGGTGGAAATGACTGAGGATTAATCTTATCACCGGGGACCATTTTCCTAGTAATAAAAAGTCCCAATCTTACTATTTTAACACCTTCTTCCCTCTACGCATCTCTCTCTCTCTCTCTTTCTCTCTTTCCTTTTCTTCATTTGTCCCACCCATTCACACAACATTTTATCTTTTCATTATTGCGTTAGTGTACTCGGTGGAAGCGTAAAAAGAGAGAGTGTTCCATTTGCTCCAGTTAAATACACATAATCCCGGGTTCATCAGCTTTCCAGCATACCAGTAGCTGTTCTCCAGAGAATCGCCCTAAGTAGCTTGATGAAAACGAAACTGCTCGCCGTCAGAGTTAACAGAAAAAAACAACTTTAAAACCGTGAAGGGATTGAAATGAAATCCTTTCCTTTCACGAGTCTTCATTTCAGTGTTATTATACTGCCTTAGAAGGACAATTCCAATGGCGAAAAGTTGATGACTGGATTACTTAAAATGTCTCCTCCAACGCCTGACTGATGTCTTAATTACCTCTTCACCATTGTGCAATTAAATATTCCTCTTTCATACAACAAATTTACTACACTAACTCACGTTCTATTGCACGAAACAAAACAACTACTTTAATTTCTCAATTATGTTCTAAATTTTTTGATGTGAAGTAGCTCCTCAATAACTTATTGTTAAAAGTTTCAATAAATATGTGTAAAGGTAAACAGTTAAAGTGCTAAGAGGCTAACCACATTACTTTAGGAATTTGGCAATGTCATAACAACTGCAAAGGTAGTTGTTATATGTCTTGAGGATAGACATATATGCACAGTTATTACAAATTGTCACTATATGTAGTTTTACTTAACAACTACTTTCAAAATGTACTGCCTAAAGATTTTCAGTAATTTCAATAGGAACCCTGGTCGTACAGTCAATGTCAAGCCCAAACCCAACATTGAACGTTCACGGCCTCCGACTTCGGGTACATGACAAAAATTTATAATATTCAACTTCATCAGGTACTGTTATTCTCGGCGAATATTAAAAACTTTCCCTTTCTACGTCTGATACCCACCAAGCACTTCCTAAGCAAAGAAAACATTTCTAGGGTTTGCCTCGACTCAATCACGTTGACCCGAAGGCAAATTTTTGCGTTACTTCAAAGTCGGAATTTTTAATTAACAATTCAAAGGTTTGTAAGAAAAACCACTTTCGAGACTTTTATGTCCGTGGTGCTGCGAACACTACCATTAGTGTTATGTACCATATGCAATTAATTAATTAATTACAAAGGTAAGAAAAAGATATGCGACAAAGTAAATGGTTGTAAACAGATTCACCAAGCTCAACAGGGTTGTTTCGGTTCTCTAAATATTAGATTCATCCACACCGAATGGCACAATGCAAAGAATTTTCTTTGTGACGCAGAAGTACCCAGAAGACTTACAACAACGAACAACATGATGACAACTATTCCACTGACCCTATTAATGCAAATTTAAAGTAAGTCACGCTTTGAACAATACCCAACTTTTAGGCGTAAGTGTAAAATTTTTCATAATTTATTTGTACATAAAGCAACATTAATTTCGCTTTGTTTACAATTAAACCTTCGTGCGTTTGTCAGGCGAATGAAAAATGCATCAGTTGCACTACAGGTTTTACATTAGTTTTAAGGTGCGACCTGACGTGTCGGAATGCACTGAAATAGTAAATTCGTTTTGTTGTAGAACTGTCTCAAAGTTTAATTAAATGCCCAAGTGTTGCTTGTCAAAGTATTACCGTCCGAAGTAGCTGTTGTAAATAAATAAAATACCTGATGTAGTCCACGGCCCACAATTATACGTTACAACCTTTATTTAAACATTGTGCTTCGGTTGAGAGTTAAAAATAATCTTTTTGTTGAGGAAACCTTTTTTTAAATAGAACCTCAGAGAATTTCTAGCACCAAAATAGAATTGCCAACATTCTCTGCACAGACAAACCTCCACCATACTCAATAGGAATAAGTGTAACGTTACATAAAACGAAAGGCATCAATTGCTTCCTTCCTATGGTGTTCTACCACGTACAACACACGGCAATAACATCCATCATTGAAATCAATGAGCTTCCCGGTCTTTCCCTGCCGATCTTTCCAGACCCGTCTGTCTGTCATGGGAAAACGACTTTTACTATCTCAATGTTCGACCTGCAGTTTAAATCTTTAAAGAGGAGCCTCGACAAAGGAGCGAGCAATGAATCTAACAAAGATAACCATTAGATGAGATTAGTTCAAACAAATTATTCAATTTCCTACGAATTATCTCGTTACCGAATGTATTTCCTTCTGCTGTCGAAAGCATCCATTGCCCAGCGCTGCAGCACCCCGCACACGCAGACCCACGTTGAACTTGTTCGAATCAACTTCCATGGATTTGATTGTTAAAACTTCTTTCCCTTTCGTGTCTTTCGCCTAATAACGACTTTACTTTAATAATTTGAAAACCCGAAGCCGTAGAATTTCGCTATTTCCCTACTGTTCTCTGATTTCCTTTCATCATTGTACTCTCTCCTGCTCCCACTTCTTTTCACTTCTTCAAACTTAGCGAGGTTTTATGACTTTTTGACGTTTTGTAGTTATGGTTAATATCAGAAGTGGTGAAGAATTCGGCTACCCCTGCCGTCGTTCACGCGGTAACTTTCAAGCCTTTTGTCTATTACCAATTGAAACATAGAAATTCTAATTGGATTAGTAAGTACAAGATCATATTCCTACCCGTCGTGACTCAAGAGAGTTATTTACCTTTGCAACGGATAACAAGTGAATATTGCTTTAAAAAACGAGTCGTAGAGTCGTAGGTAGAACCAATAATTGAGTAAATATTGACCTGAAAGCTCAATTATCTGCTTCGATTCAAAATCACTACCGCTATTACGCTTTTCGTTCAATTGCAGATACAATTAAACCATTAATAGTCATTTGATTACAAATGTCGATACAAAAAAGGAAATCCATCGAGTTTTAATGGCGTAGACCCTAAGCCCATCATCAACAGCAGCCGAAGCAACAACAACAACAATCAGACATTTTTTTTATTGCCCTCATTCATGAAGGGGACGTGAAACACGACACAAAGGACAAAAACGTAGGATTAACATGTAAACGTTTTATATTGTGACGGTCGGATATCTTGAACCCGAAAAATTCATAAAACTCAATGGTTTCGTATAAAAACCAAAATTTGCAAAACCGTCGGTTTTAATGGTCAGACGAATGACACTCTGATGGTCTTGCATAACGATGTGAAATCTCTTTCATAGTGAGTTACTTATTACCACGTTGTCGTTGCGCTTTTTTATTTTGATGTTTCCATCAATGAAACAGAAACCGAGAAAACCATCATAACGACATTAACGAGTGGTCATTCTCGTCTTGGTCGTCGTCGTCGTCGTCTTACTACTCCGAGACAAGACACATATAACAAAGTATCCGGTCAATCGAGAGGCAAAAAATGTAAATTTCACGACTTCGGGAAACGTTTCTGAAGAGAAGTTAATGGCAATCATTATGAACTCGATGACTTAAGACTCTAATGTACCAAGTTAAATAAAACACAGTCTAGTCACTAAACATTTTTTGTCAAGTTCTGATAGCCAGAAGCAGTCACTCAAATCCGTTTTAAATTTTTTTCTAATTAAGTCCACCTGCACGTATCTAATTCGATCTCTTTCCCTGTCCGCTTCGGACACCGGCTAAAATTTATATTTATCGTAAACCATACCACAATGCGATAGATAACATCTTAATGAAATTATCATAAAATAAATGCACCATTATCGAACACCCAATGAAAAAAACGTCATACGTTGTATTTGTATAAAACCTTTTTTCAATAACCATTTATAACGCCCAGTTTCTTAATCGTCTCATTATGTACCGAACCATGTAAACGTAAATGTATTTTACATTCCAATAACAACGAGGCCCTTAAAAATTTACGTGTTTACGGACAACGCTGTGTAAAAGAACTTCGCATGGCAATTCACGTAGCATGGTACAACGTCAATTTTTTATTCACCTTGCACGAAACAAAAATCAATTGACTTAATAAATTAGGCACTCTGACGAAAACTGCAATTGCTTAGGCTCCAGGTTAGATCTGAGACACTTAACGAGTCAGCCACACCAAAACAGATTCTGATAGGTAAATGATTCGTAAATAAATAATGACATTGGCCTTCAGTCGTTTTACCCAAACTACACGTACTTTTTATAAAAGGCAAACCACCGGCTTGACAGGTAAGGTGCCCTTTGCGTTAACCAATGGCCCACAAAAGTATAACCGATATTTATTGCCGCTAAGTTAATTTAACTGTTCTCCAAATTATTTATTGAATTATTACATTTTGAAGGCGACTCGATACACTCACTGCATGTACAATGAATTGTTTTCCTTTCCTTTTATGTCAGAGAAGGCACTGAACAAATATTTGTATTCACATGGCAATCTCACCAGGGTCTGTGCCGGCAGAACCTCAGCGCTTCTCACAAAGAATGTTTCCCATGCAAAATATATAATGTGCAGTCTACCTTTAGTTCGACCGTACCTGAATGGTTCCCGGGCTAACATGCAAATGGTTAGTTTGGTGAGAGATACATCAAATGAAATAGGAAAAAACCATAACCTTTTAAGCATCTTCATGTACCTAGCTAGAACCTACCCACAACAACTGGTATTTTATGTGATCGAGTAAACTCACAAGAAAACAAAGCACCCAAACAGTACTACATGAGTCTTCTTTACCCATCGCTTTAAATGGTAAAAGCTAGATCGGTGTGTGATCTATCTTACGACTAACTCGAAGTTTGATTAGACTCAAATCGGCGAACAGAACGACCGTCATTTCGGGAGCAACAAAAAAAACAACGTTTAAGGTCAACGGAGCCCGTCATACCTGAAGTGTACCTGTTTTATTCATTATAAATCAAGAAATGTAAATTTATGTGGTTATGAATAATTTTTCACGAAACGTTTCCTAGTTCTCGTAATTATATAGGGCAGATGTGACATTCAAAGCTTCTTAACTATCAGAATGCTTTATTTAGTTCGCAACATATAATTATAAATAACACCGTTACTGAATGTAAATTTGAATTTGAGTGGATTTTCATTAAAAAAAAAACATTTAAAAAACCGAATCAGTGTGTACTTACACTCCCTCTCGTATAAAAGGCTGGAAAGGTAGGATGGGTACACGCAACCAAGAAACCTGAAACGCGAACTTTCCAACGTTTAAAATTATGTTTTCATATTAATTTGTTCATTGAGTAATGCATTGATCGAATGAGAAATCTAACGTAGTAATAAAGAAATAACCACTTGCCTTCCAGACAATGAGTTTAAATTAGTTTTCTAATTGAAGCATCGGCAACACATGTTATGGCAATGGGGTTATTCACGGTGGAAATGGAACACACGGCACATTTCATTTATTACATGTATATGTATAGCGAGTTGAAAACAAGTTTAAAACTAGTTTCTATTTCGGCTACTTTATTGAAAAATAGCGGTAAACCCGGTGAGTTCACGGCTCGGCAGGCGAGGCAAGCAGAAGCGAATTTTCGGAAGATTCGATCCACGTGAATTAGAAAATAACGTGTCAGTACTCGGTTACTGACGGGTAGAAAACGCAAGCGAATGCAAGCCCTTTGAAATTCAACAAGAAGCGTCGTCAGAAGGACAAGTACAAGGAGGACAAATTGTCATTTTCACCGAAAACGTTGGCATTTCCTTTTCATTTGTACTCTTCCGTATGGGAAAGACAAAGGTTTGCTCCGAGAGCAGACAGGAAACGGAAACGACGACAAAAAAAGGAAACTCGTTCCTTTGTTTCACACGTCGTGTCAACCGGGCAAAACCGTACGTGTCACGTTCCCTGTATTGTCAACATGATGGAATTTTACGAAATTGGAACTCGGGAAAAAAAAATTAGTGCGCTTTTTACGCTTTCCCCCTTCCCTTTCAAATGAGAAATTTCACTTGGACCTTCCCGCACAAGACATGATTTCCTAGAAGGTGTTCTTGAAAAGCTCTCCCAAGCAGAATATTATAATAACAACCTTCTTCTAGACTTTCTTCTCAAACTTCCATAAATGGGACAGATGGACTGCTTTCTCACAGATGCCACCAGTTTCCTTCCTAAATTATTTAATGTCACTTGAGCGAAGGAAACAGCGAAGAGACGCTCCATAATTGTTTATATTGCAATCATCTCAGTTTCGAGATGAAGCTTCGCATTCTCGGCAGCTGTAAAAATTCTTTTTCCAAACTCATTTTATTTTATTACTTGTCCCACTTTGACAACTTGAGGGACTACCCAAGTGACAGAGTCAACAGTGAAGAAACCTGTTAACTGAACTTTTCAGTTCTATGAATTTGAAAATTTTCTCTAACTTTTTTACGGTTCTACCGACATCTCAGATACTTAGCATTTCCAATACCAAATGATCAACGAAAAATAATTCATAATAAACGTTTTAAAGAAGTATGTTACTTTTCCTCGCAGCAGAGTTAGTTCACACTAAAATTAGTACAAACTATGGTTGCTGGTTTCACCTACGTCTGAATCTTGTACTGCCTACATCGGTACTTTTTCAATTACTAATATTTTTTTCCAGAAGGAATTCCGAACAATGGAGTAAAGTTCCTACTCCCTCGGTTTCGTCTATAGGTAGCACTAGCGGAATGTAATAAATTATTTAACCAACCATCGCAAATTATTAAGTTCCGGATATGATAAACCGGATATGATACCGGTAGTAACAAAACTCAATATTACTCAGAAATCTCAATGTCCCCCGTTTCCTTTTTCAATTTTCTGTTAGGAGCAGCACACACTCTCCCTCTCCATAACTCCTTAATAGACCATTTGCAACTGCTGGACTCCGGTGAAATCATCACCGTGACACGTTGAGGGTGAGAACGGATATTCGTTTAAATATTTCAGATTTGCCTGAAATCAAATGAAGAAGGGAAGGAAAAATCCCGGTGCATTTGACTATGCAAAGTGCTGCAACATTTGTCTGTTATTGAATTTCATAGGGTTCACCTACCTAAATAATTAATAAATAAACTCCCAATTCAATGTTTGCCTCTTCTCCCCGTTATTTATGAGAATTGGTAATTGATACTACAAGAGCACACTAGAAACAAGTAAAAAGGCTAAGAGTAGAGAGAGAGAGAGAGAGAGAAAAAGGGAATAAATAGGAAGGGACAAACAACAGTAACTACTGAGGAGAGCCCTTCTCACATTAATTTTAATGTATCGGTCCTTCTATTTCAATGTTTAAGTGATTCTAATAAAAACCATTTCAACTTAATTCGCATGCTTTACCAGGGGAAAAGTCAAATCGGCATGGATCTTAGCATGATACGAGTCATTTTTTCTGTTAACAGAAAATGACTCACACAAAACGATACATCCCGACCAACTACATATTTTTCTGTTTTCTTCGAGGAGCACGAATTATTCTTTCACTGACATGAACATGAAGGTTTACGTAAATTACATGGAATATATAAATGCACAATATATATTGCAACATTGTTTTCGGTCAATAAATCTTCAATCGAATTTACAAACCAGTAAATGTCTCTGGAACAAAATGTCCAAACGAAACGACAAGCGAGAGTTTTCTGCTTAACTGATACTATTCAATAGTATAGAAATGTAACACAGTTAATGCACGTCCATTAATTTAATAACAAGAATCCGAAACTAACTGAAATACAATAAAGGAAATCAAATTCATTTCAACTTTCAAGTAAACAAAAATAGGAAACAGCAGATGAGTGAAATTTGCCACACGAAAATTTCCTTCCGCTGGAATAGATGAAACGCAGGCGTAGCATTCAATCCGCTTACGTACAAAAGTACTGCAGGCGCCAAACAAAATTACTTATTTATAGCCCTTACGCTATTCGCGTAGGTTTCGAAATTTCGCGAATCGATTTCCAAGAATGAAAATAAACATTTGTGAAAATTTAATTTGCCCTTGCTTCGTATAATTGTATGTTCTCGTGCAGACCAAATGAAGTTAAACAAATCCCAATATTAAACTTAAAACACACAGCGAATATTATTTAAGTATTATTTAAGGAACCATCCATGACAGGTAGCCTAATTTGTCCGGAAGAAATAAAACTAATGCCATTGGAGGGCATTAAAAACCTTGATGTGACACGATTTACTCCGTGAAATATGCAAAGAAAGGCATTCTTGTAGTACAGTCAACCTAAAGTTAGTATAGCTCTTGAGAAGAACAATAAACACAACAAAAGTAAAATTATCATTCTACATTGCAATCTCGAACAAATATACAAATTTTTAAGAAATAAACCCACAACTCTAATTAAATTGACGATTAACGTCAGAAACTAACATCCCTGCAAATGAACTTAACTGACAGGGTTGAACATCCGATTGCTTTGGTTCAATTACAGGACCCTCCCTGCACTAATCTTTCAATTACACACGCTTCAATCATTGTGACCCTAGCTTTCCATATGCATGTTGCACTACTCTCGTACCGGAGAGAGACCTGTACGGAAAACTGTGAAAAATTCGGGTCCTCTCCTACTCATTACCATTCCAATTGTCCCAAACTCCGTAATTCCTACAGCTACAACTGCAACATTAAAATTCCACTTACCCTTTCCTGAATTGAAAAACTCGCAAATTTCGTCCAGAAATAGAATTTACATTTACATTGTATTATTAAAATGACTACATTCTGCCACGTTCAACTACTGCCTGCGCTTAAACTCCTATTTGATTTCTATTTCCAGCCAGCCATTATACACGATTTGAGTGTGTAAATACAAAGATGGAAACGATGAAAATGGAAATTCGCTTAAAATTACTAATTAACTCCGTCGATGAATGAACTTCACAAATGTTCCGTTTTAAACTGGAAATTTTATAAATAAAACACACGCAGTTCCGATATAAATAGCCTTCCCTTGTGACTGACATACTCTCTCCATTGGTCATGTCAAAGGCTCTGCTCGTTGCACACAATAGAAAACTTTCTACGACTTCCTCGTACATCTAATTTTATCTATACACAAAGACATCGAACAAGTAGGTTTAAAGGTTTCGAAAACCCGCATCCGATGCGTAAGAACGATATTTTTTTTCACCGTCCCCGAACCCGATTGATGTTTTGCATACACACTTCGTGTTGACACACGCATTTGTATATATGAATGCACACGTGTGGATGTGAGGGTTACAGAGAGAGCATTCGAAAACCTCATCTATCGATTCCTTCGGTTCATTTATATTTCAGCCCTGTTCTCGGAGTATAATTCTATTTATAATTCGGATCCGTCAATTTGGGCTTTTCGAAAACGTGAGAGTTGGATCTCCATGAGAATATACATCAACTTATTCCGTACGTTTCGTCCCGCTTGCTACGGTTAATAAACGGCGACACCACCGCCGACAACAGACTTTTTTACGGGTAAAAGGAAGATTTTCGATGCTCCCGGTTTAATGTCATGTAATGTGCATGTACGCGCGCGTGCACACACCCATCCGCAGGCATAAAACACATTCACGGTCAGAAATGGCCATTGTTGTTTAAATTTTTACGATCCTAAAATTCAGTGACACAACCGTATTTAGGGTCGAACCCTCCCTTGGCAAGGATCATGCTGCTTTATATCATAGTTAAATCGTCATAACTCTCACGATACACTCCCCATCGCCTGTTGTAACAGCATTTGCATGACAATCTACTCTTCTCACAGTATTTCACTAATGATCCGTCCAAACTATTATTATTATTATTATTATTCTGACGGTAAGGAGGATACTCGTGTACATCTCGAGGGACTGACTAAGCTATTCTCTTCCGCAAAGACACAGAGAGCACATTCCTAAGGGCGGCGCATGTAACAAAATCAGGTTGGTAATGCTGATACATCCCAAATAGGTTTTTTACTACGGAATTAAGTGAGGTAATAGTTACGTTATTACCCAATAAAGTGAATGAAAACTGTCATCTCTCTTTCATTCCAGGTTCGGTGTCGTAAAATAAACAAACCATTTCAAGAGATCCGAATCGATAGATTCGAATCAATTTACACACGGCCGAAATGAAGAACGACCTCATTGTCCTCCCGATGGGGTTCCTCCTTTTTTTTACCTTCCACCCCAATAAAAAACATCAAGTACCTGGGTCTTTTTTCTGTTTATTTAACTATCCCGCCGTAGACAATAATTTATTTCCCTTAATGGTGACTTTTTCTGGCAGGGTCGCGAGGGTGAAGTAAGATAAAAACCCGGCCAACCTCCGAATTACTCCAATTCTACTTTCGTCTATTCAAACATAGAAAAGATTCTCTTTTTTTCATAACAAATTATATATACGTTCTGTTGTCGGTGTGTGCGATAACGGTGAGTGGTCTGCGAATTGTTTGCAATTACCAGAGCAAAACGAATCTACACTGAAAATAGAAAACAAAAGGCAACCCCATAGTTTTTGTACCATAAAATTGAGATTTGCCTTGGCACATTTAGCGATATTAATGAGATTCAGTAACAAATTCACCATAAATTTCGGTTAATTTAACTACTAAAACATTTCAAGTAGCTTCAGCTTGTGAAAACAAAGAAATCCCGTTTAGGATTTGTCCACAAAGACTTTTGCGGCGGTTCGTTACTCACTCATGTCTGCGGGTCATGAGCCCCCGCAAATTTCATTTTGTATTCAACGAAAAATGATGGCACGGAACTTAACATGACGATGGAATAACTGAACTGCATACGTTCATTGTTGTACCCAACAGTATAAATTAGATTATCTGTATTTGAATGCCAGACAGTAATTCAGTTAAACGACTGTGCTTCGCCTATCTAATCTGTTTTTCTAACTCTGCCTTTTACAGAAAAACTCTTCAATGTCACTACATCTCACATTTTCAACCACCTTCACCTTACCACTAAACAACAAACCAAAAAGAAACAAATATTACCCAAAGTAGTAAAAAAAAGAACAATACGATGACTCCGTACTATGAAACGCATAGCAATTACAACTATTTATGGAGTTGTCCAGTCATGCGAACGTCATAAATCACTTCAATAGGACTAGATAAAAAAATCCTATCTAATTCACTTGCACTTCCTGGGTTAGGAACAAAGCCCCGACTTATGTAAAACAATTTATTTTCCATTACCCAAACAGTTCGAAAGAATTTAAGTAAGAGCTTTACCTACAGACCAAGTCGTGCCTTTGGTCACTTAAGAATTCAACCGATACTTTCTCGCTACAGTAAAAAAAAATATTCCTCGGCTGAAGAGATAAGTTCCGTACGTGTTCTGGCATAAGCAGTCAAACAACTGCCATGACTGATCGTTCATTTAAAAATTCAAAGTCAACTCGGCAGTGCTTTCTTAAAGGGAAGCAAATCCCCACGGTGTGGCAGGTTGGGAATGGATATTTTTTGAAATTGTAACAGCACAAAGGAGAAGAAAGAAAATGGAACTTTGTATTATACACCGAACACCTGCGCTCACTCACCGTAGACGTAAGGAATGAAATTATTTTTTGCATAGTTTCTATCTATATAACTCTTGATTGCATACGTAAATGTTGGAACTAAGTTTTCGTGCGTCACTTTGTCTAACAGCCGGGTGATCATACGATCTCTCTTACATTCCCAGAGCCATTCATTTTAAGTCCACGGGCAAGTCTCGATGCAACATGCTACAAAAGGAATAAATTGTATAGCTTCGGCATTCTCAAGTAAGGCTCTCAAAATCTGGGAAGAAATATACTTCGAGTGATTAAAAAAGTCATCGTAGACCGTGACAAAAGGTTCGCATGGAGATTGAGAACGGCTTCAATATACGAAATTACAAGTATGGATTGTGGGCTCTGGACTCTGTATTGGTGCATTTCTGCTCATCGAATTATTTTTAAGAGATTCATCTGGAAGAGGAATGAGTATTCATTCGATCACCCCAGATCTCGTTTTTGAGCAGAAAAAAAGATTGGAATGTTAACAACGAACCCTTTATGTTCATTCAAATACTAAGAGAAAGGATAACGAGATGGTGATCTTTTTAAAAACAACCGAACCGGAAATCCGTGTATTATTCCCCTGACATGTTTGATATGTTTGATGGCACATTTTTTGTTATGTAGACTTTTTCTAAGAGATAGAAGCCTTGTTTTTAAAATGCCAGGGAGAACTGGGGCAATGATTTCCTTCTGTGAATGCACGACACTGAAATTACCAGTTCGCTAAGTTGACAACCAGGAGGCACTGAACATTTTTACTGCGTTCCAGGTCAATTTTCCAGGGGAGACACCCATCTCTACTCTTCTGTAATACGAAAGCGCTACGTTTGACTACCCGCAGACAATGTTCGACCTCGTATGAGTCTCCTTTCTCTTCCTTCGTAAGAAAGATCCTATCTTCAACCAAATCTCCAATTTCGGACCGAATGCAACCATGTAAAGCATATAACGAGTTTGAATGTGAATTTCATAAAATTAAAAGAAATTAATTTTAATAAATTCAAAACTCCTCGGGACATCCATCTGAACAACTTTTCATTGACGGGTACCTGATTTGTATAAAAACCGTGTGTGTGTCTTTTAAGCAAGTGGTAAATCCGACGCATCTTATGACCGGACCCATGTGTTGAGTAATTCTTTTTCTCTCAACAGAGAGCTTAATATTTGCCAATCGAACGCATACCGACCACACAACTTTCATAGTTTTCTATTCAAACTAAACGATTTATAAATTCTATTTCTACAACGGATTTACACTTAAACACTACTACGACTTGGACGTATATTTCCTTAATAAAATGAAAGTTTGACCTGGAACTCGAATGTCACGATCAATAAGTAGATCAATCAGTAAAGTCTTACTGTTGAAATGTTCACTCAAGCAAATATGTAGTTTTGAAGGTATTTCACACCTCAAAGACCGGTTACAAGAATTCCCTTTCGGGCGTTGCATAACAGAAATAAAAGTATTTCACTGTTTTACTGGGCTCAGATGAAATCCGGGAATGTAATTTGCCAAAATTAACGTAAAATATTTACAAGTAGAATAGGGCAGACTCCAGCCGTTACCCGTGTACTCCATGGTTGGGTTAAATGAAAACAACAATTGTCACAAATACACACATGGGGTGTCTTCTCATGCGTGCGAGTATCAAATGTGTCACCTTTGCTTGTTTTCATACCCTCCGGTTACCTTTCCATATTCCATGGACAGGGGCCCTGGTAATAAATTATAATTTTTCAAGCGATTGCTTTGCCAAGTAACGCTTCATTCAAGTCCACGATTATTGCAAGTAGTTCAACCTCCAGGTTTTACTGCAATAACGAGCACATCAGGTATTACAAAAGGATTCTCTTGAATACACGAAATAACACTTGCCATTTCCAGTGCCGGTAAATCATTCGCACAGTGAGAGACGAATACATTGGAGTTTCATTCAGAGTCCAACGATTAATTAAACGAGTAAAGAGTCTACGAAACAACTCAAGGTTTTCCGGCGTTTGTAGCTTTTGTAACGAATCATACCTGAGGCAGAGCAAGGGTTATATTGAAAACAAAAGCAAGTGACCTAAATTCAAGCGTTAAATATTCGCAACTCCTCTACGAGCAGTCCTAACGCAACCGACCGTTTAAACTAATAAGAAGTAGAACTTTTCGAAACAATTATTTTGTTCAAATTATGAAGTCGGTGAGGTAATATCAAACTACACATATTTTCCTAAGAAAAAAGAACTTAGACGACCACGCTTCCTTCAGGTTACCGTCAACCACTCCAAATATCCATAATAAAACTATTTTTTTACCTACTTATTTCATACCCACTTCTAACTGTTCAACATAATTTCCTGAAATCGTGTGGGCCAAATCCACTTGCTAATTCTTGCTACTGAAGAACGAATTCATTTTACACAACCTATCTTATTTAAGTACATGGGCATGAAAAGTTAAACTTCGCCTTTGAATGACATCCGTGGGAAATTTTGCTATAATGCCCACTCCTAAATTTGAGAGTCAAATCACTTTTTTTCTGAATATCATCCGTTGGAATCCTAAATAAGTCAGAGAACATGCTTCTTCCTTATGCACTGTTTTGTACAAGAGAAGTAGCTTTTCCTCAATCGGAAGCCACAGTAGAAATTTTTAGACAAGAAGCAGCTTTGGAACAATCAGGGAAAGAATGTTAAGCTTAAGAAGTAGCAAAGCGCCACTTTTAAATTGTGCTAAAGCGTAGTGGTAACAGCTTATTTAAAAAAAATCTGTATTATAAATGCTCTGAATCCTGAATGTACCCTTCCAAAATACACGTATAAAAGTATTTCAATAAGAAAAACTATTTCTAAATCTGTAAAACCATAGGTCCCGCATTTCAGTAGTAAAAAACCAAAAAAGTAAATTTAGAAAAATGTACATTCACTGTTTTCGTAACTTCTCAAAGAAAATACCAAAACTTTCACCCACATTACTGTTACCTTATAACTACCCTTAATCGCATGCAAAGAATGAAGAAGAAATACGAGGGATGAATAAAAAGACAAGAGTACTAACAAAAGTTCCTCCTAACCTTGCGGAACTAAACCTGTTCTTTAGGACAGAACTTTTTCAAAAACCTTTCACCACATTAAAATTATTATTCACAAACAAAAAACATTTCTAACTTACATTTTTTCATATGTAAGTATTTCTATGCAAAAAAATGGCCTTTTTTAAATAAATGGGATTGGTCACCGGTTGTTCTTGTTCTGTGGAAAGCTCCATGCATTCTCACCCAGAAGCATTTGACTCTCTTGAAAGAAATCTATTTCGTAACGAACGTGTTACGAGAGTAATACCGCCGCATATAAACGAGTCAATTTACGAAATAAATGTCGTCAATCTTATGCATTTGACTTCACCTGTTTGATGAAGTAAATATAATGGAAAATGGCATGGTTCTACTGAATCTGTGATGTGAAGTAAAAATCATATAGAAGGAAGGCCGACCTGAGTAACTTTTGAGTGACCTTTTCACCTTTCTTCAATAAATCACCAAAGGTCCTCCCTCTAAGCTTTAAACAAAGTAATAACAAGTACAAATGAAACTCTGACGAACCCGTGGAGTACCGAAACAATCAATACCCAAACGTGTGAGTACGTATAATATTGAAGTATGAGCAAGTCTCCCGGAAATAGAGAATGATCCAAAACGAGAAATAAACGGCCTAATCGAAGAATAAATAAAACGTCATTTCGCAACATTTGATTAATCGCTTTGTTTACAAGTGAACAAGTGTTTATCGGGAAGAAAAATGACGGTGAAAATGTTACGCTCTACAGATTTTCAAGGTTCAGGTTCATTTTCACGTGGGTGCGACAACATCTGAAAGTGTTCAACCGTCATTGTCGACCATTTACAAGTGCATTCAACCAATTAGGCATTTAATTCAAAATAGAAAGGTTTCTAATGATCCAACACTATTACTGTAAACTCACCAGACAACGGGCCATGCCTATAAAACGGTATGTAAACTGAATATATAAAGCAAATTGTAGTGACAATTGTTCACAATATTGTTGCAGGATGCAAAAAGAGTATCTCTGCAACGCTTCAAGCTACGACTTACTATTATACTAACTGATTACTCTAAATGACCTAATTTTACGAAACTAAACCAAAGTAAACACCACGTAATTGGTTCATACCTTGGCGGAGTAAAATTCGTTAAAACCACGAATTAAGGTCTCACCTTTTAAAGTTGGAATAATTTGTGTACCTGACACGATCATCAATAATTAATAAAATATGCAGATGACTTCTGTAACAAGTTGATTCGGCAAATTCTTATGCAGTAAATGTGACAGGACAGCGTAGAAAATACGTTAAACTAGACATGCAGGAAAAGAAGACCAAGTCGGTAACTGGTTGAAGTACCTTATTATCTTATCATCCTTATCGTTCAACACATTCGACGTAATCCGCCACTCTGATGAAAACGCCAAAAACAACTTTCTTACCTGTAAAAAAAAAGAAAAAAAATGAGAAAACATGTTTGAAAACGAGAAATCTATGTACGAAAATCGCACACCCAAAAGTTGGCACGCGTACATACGCTTGCGGACTTGTAAATACGCCTGAGTAAATTTGAATCACTGATGAAATAAATTCCTGATTGATGACCCGACCGGTTATGGTCATTTCTTAAAATTTAGTATGTCGAGTGAGTTCCCACAAAACAATTCCAAATAAAAAAATATTGCAACAAGACGCTGTCAATTAACTCAGACCGATGAGTAGAAACCTGAGATGCACCCAGAAACCACCAGAAGCACTCATTTCATAACTGTGAAAAGTTCAATGTCAAAGCAGCATTAAAACGGTCACTCTAATTTTGCTCAGCCGAACTGGAAACTGCACATTCCATCGTTTGACGGTTCGCTTCATTAATAATACCCCAAAACACACTGGTGATTTATATATATATTCTGGGAGTTAAATTTACACTTTACATGCCTTCCATTATGTTTGAATTGCAGCGGTCACTTAATGGCCCGAAAAAAATTGTCAGCCATTTGCCCGTGAACTTCCGACAATGGCGATTGGTTCAGAATTTCCAAAGAGTAGCGAACGGCGGATTTCCGGCGGAAACAATTCGAACGAAACTAACGATGGACACAGAGTGCAAGCGTTTCGAATGAATTTTCGTTCTGGGTTCCTTATATTTGTTCGTTTCACTATTTATACTTTTATTCTTTAATTGAAAACTCGGCAAAAAGTTATGGAAAAAATTTCATTTTTTTACAAAACGAACTCTACAAGTGCAACCCATACGGTTACGAAAGGTTCGAAATGTTCTCGTCAAAACTGAAGTTGATGAAGGTGTAACTAATGGTTATGCTGAAAGCCGTTTTGAAGCAACGAAGTGCACCAAATGCCTGGCAACCAAACAAAGAAAAAAGGAGCAAGAATAGTCACCCAAGAATAGAATTCTCTTGTATTTCTTTCTCCTTAAGTTGTTCATCGTTTTCCTTATTATAGAGGGAACGTCACTTATTTTTATCATTTCGGTCATAACTTTAAGAAAATCCAGACATAAAGTAGGAACACGCAGTTATCATGTCATTGTCACAGTCAAGTCCCATATTTTAGGTTTCGTCCCCCAAAACTTTCATTATCTCCCTTCGAATAACTTATGATATTATTCGTTCTAAGGGTTGGATTTATTTTAAAAATTATATTTACTTGGAAGCAACCTATGTCTATGAAAATGTCACATCCTTTGATCGCGGTCCCGAAATTATAACCTCGAATGATCTGCCCACTGAACACTTCTCATTAACATCATGTTCAATCGAAACTCTTAAGAATTTCCTGGTACTCGACCCAGGTGCACACCGGTGACCCATGCCGCTAGAAAACAAATGAAATGAATGAATAATTAGTCTAGAAATAAATCGCGAAGCACTAAAATCACCAAGACCTATCTGTAGTATATCATTTCCCTAGCAAAAAGGACTCTTGCTAATGACTGTAATTACCGCCATGCGAACTGATGACTTATAGTTAGTCAAAATTGAAATACTCGGGCACGTCTTTTCTACTGATACCTTTAACTAATAAAAAAAATAAATAATGGCAGTCATTGATTAAGGACCGAGAAAAAACCTTCTAACAGAGGTGACAGGTTTTCCGTTTCCGTTCCGAATGATTACAGTAATCAAAGGAATCCGAAATCATTAGGTGCTGCCACGACACTAGTTTTCGTCTATTGGAAGCACAACCTTCAATTAACTACCGGTTTCTGGATTTACAGAAAAACAATTTCAGCAGATAAAAATATTTAATGTACAGTTGCACTGCGACTGATGCACACGTTCACGTAACCATTTTTGATCTGTGCCTGATTCGACTTACTGCATTTACGTTTTTCTTAAATCAAAAGAGGAAATTACAATCGGATATTCAAATTAGTGTGGGAATTTTTCTTTGTTCTCCCAGAACTGGAACGTGAGATAGACTTAACACGCACGTCGATACCAATAGAGTCAAACATAGTTGAGGAGCTACCACGAAGAAACTCAACGGTTAAATTCATTTCTTCTTTTCTGGCAAAAACACTACTCGGTACCTGTGATTACCATTAATATCCAAAGACTCGAATTTTATACCCGCCTATAACTACCCACCCAAGTGCACTGTTGGTAGTCTACTCCTGAATATTGGAAGAATGCAATTGTTTAAGTTTCGTCCGAACAGGTTGAAGATTAATTACTCACGCTTTCCCGCCGTCGGAATGACTAAAATCATTCATCGCTTCCTAAATGAAAGAAACCTGTACGTTTCATTACGATAAAACCAGGGGACAATACCCTTTTCCTTCTATTACGAAGGATGTTCGACAAAGGCTTAGGTCCCTGACAAGTAAGTATAAGACGATATAAATGAAAGAAATAAAGAACTTTATCGTACCGGTCCCGTGGCTTAAGTTAATTCTTGTCTAAACTAGACACATCTATCGACCAGTTCTTTTGTGGTGATCTCAAACCCGATACATGTTGGTATATTAAACCATGGTCATGAAGTTTTTATGTGAACTACAATTGTCAGACTTTTTTGCCTCTCTCATTTTTTCCACTGCCCGGAGCCCCATTGTTCCGTTCCATCCTCAAATTAATTCCATAGTCCATTTAATTGATTGTAAATTTATATTGTAATTTACGACAAGATAACGGTGGAACGAGCTTGTAATTGATTATTTTGCGAATTGTTTCGAATTAATCCAACCGTTTAACGGATGGCTGCTCAATTTTTTCCAACCCCTCAAGCCAGCGGTGTCGTAGTTGAAATTTTTAATTGATGTTTTCTCTCAGAGCTTAAACACCACTAAATTTTTGTTTATTTGCTATTATTTTCATGCTGAAGCAAACGAATATAGCAAAATGTAAGGTAGGCCTGACCCAAAATATCCCTTTTCCTTTCATCAACACCTGCATCTTTGAACCTACACTTCACACTTTCATTTTGAAACCGCTTATTCCTGTGCACGCGTGACGAGTGAAATTTAGCAAACGGGACAAACTGCAAAGACCCATTTCTATGAATCAATGCGTCAAGTAGTGAAAACAGAAGTAATGTTTTCTCGACGGAAAGAATACCAATCCGGAAACCTCCTCGATGGCTTGTAAATTGCCTGCAGATGGCTTATTTCATATGTAAGTGGGTCATATCGATGTTCACCTAGACAGAAGCTTCTTTTCCTAAATGTCCGGCATGATATAGGACAGACTGTGTGTGCGATGGGCTTAATTTAAACAGACCACACGCTTTCAAAAACATCTTTTCTAACACTGAAGACAAGAGGCTACAATTGAACCTTGCTAATGGCAATTAATCAATTACATAAAAAATGCAATGCTCTCGTTGTCAAGTTTGGAATTTGGATGAAACTTCCGACATTTTTCTTTTCCTCCTTATTACTGACTTAAATCTGCATCCGAAGCAGAAAGCTCTCACTGTGTGTAACTTCTGAAATGTATAAAACTTGTACATCCAAAACAAACAGCTTGTCATATATTGTTGCAAAAAACCAAACATTGCGAAACAAAATGTACTTTGGCAACACTCGAAGACCAAAAACATTCAGGAGAATCAAAATATTTTCTAAAATGTTACAGAAAAACACTGCACCGATTGAACAATCAAGAAAATTTATATACGAACATTTTCTAACAATCGGATAAACTCTTTTCTCGGTAAAAATCTATTTGTGTTTATAAAATTATACTCGGTAGTTTGAACTGTTACTAAACAGCTCGTGTGTATCGCATTTTAACAAGTCCCACAACTTATTAGAATCCTCATCAATTTCTCAATACCAATCAAAACTGACTTATGTTCGACTGATTAATCAAGACCCATTATGCAATGGATCTTCCACAAATAAAATAAACGGATTCTCATCTTGTTTGTGGCACCATTACCTGAGCGAACTTTAATTTCTATTTCAGAGACGCACGCTGAGTTGGATACGAGTTGGCAGTACCGACTCTAAAATTCCACGTATACGAAACGTTCGATAATATTTGTCTAACAATAACAAAGACATCTAACTTATGTGAAGGTTATTTTTTGTTGGAGTGCACTTAAGTTTAAGAAATTTTTTTGCAATGAAATGCTTCAAAAACTCCCTTGGTTTCTCCTCGATTAAACACCAACGTCAGACAACGCCCACTTCACGGTTTAAATACTCATTTGTTGATTGTATGAGTAGATATGTGAACTTTCACGACATATCCATGATGCTTCAACGATACCCCCGCAATTAATAAAACATACCCGGTCAAAGTAAGTAAACCCAGATGAGTGAAACCAACACGCAGATAATCATCGTCTACATTATATTTATTATGCGACTCTACTCAACCGCTTTCACTTAAATTCTCCTAGGAAAATTCCCGGGATGAAATTCATAGACTTCGGTATGCTCTGTCCTATCAACTAATCAACGGCGGTAACCATGTTCACACAGTAGATAAATCGTAGGTCAAGAAGGTGACTAACCAGTGGAGACCTTTATTCGGTCTGACATGTGTAATTTCTCTAGAATTAGAATGTCTCCGACGACGTCGAATCATTTCTGAAATGAGTCCTACCATTGTTCGCCCTTTTTGCAACCTTAGATGGGTGAGACATAGTTATAGGGTAGCTGCAGATTGCTCGAGAGTCTCCCCAGGGAGGAGGTCACATCATCTTTCATTACGAATTGGCTTGATTCATTGACCATGTTATCCAATCAGAGGGTCGAACGGCGATGGAATGACAAGTGAATCGTCCTTAGATTCGAACTATTTCCAGATTAAAGCACTCAACTCAAACTAGTGTGACTACTTGCATCACCACTATTAAGTTTCGTAAAAGTTCAATTTTGTGACAAAAAATTACTTAAGGTGTCTCCTTTACATTGGAACGTTAAACCCCATTATTTTTATTCCCTCCGGCTCTTTCGTGACCGGTCACTGGCCCACGGGTAATTAGTTTCCCCAAGGGGTGAGTAATGAAACAACAATAGTTTCACGTTGTAAGTGCACCCTGTTTTCTAGACGCCCTACGAAACTTACTTCCTTTGTCCTCAACTAAAATCCCCGGAATTTCCGAAGTGACCCAAATATGACCTATCCTATTTAAGGTGATAATAGCAGATAAAGAAAATCAATCAAGCATCTGCGCGTACATAAAAGTAAAAGGATAATTTACGAAGCTTATTTATTGTACCATTTAACACTACCAATAAAGGTAATATTAATTACCAAAACGGTTTATATCTCCACAGGAGCGGTTGTATAATTGCCTTCGCTTCGTGAAACCCAAAACAGCGGCCGTAAACAAGGGATCATAAACATCCGTCTGTTTTCATCTTCTATATATGTACATCGATTCATCAAGACTGTATTATTAAAAATAAAAATAAATTAATCCGACAAGTACTAAACGTGATCTTTCGCAAGCAACAAAATATGAACAACTTTGCGTTTGGACGAGTTGAAAAGGACACCGGTGAAAACCCCGACGACCCGTGAACCACCTTGCAGGTCATTACAAATTAGTTAACTATTTCGAGGATCGAGAAAGCAAATAAAAAAATCTGTTGAAGAAAACATAGAGCCCTGAGTAGTCGGAATGTCTCAATCACACACGTAAATTTTAATTGGTAAATGAGAAACATTCCGGCTTTTGAAGTAGTTTCTCTTTCACTAGTAAAAGTCTTTCAATGTTCGCCACTTAGAGAAAAGTACAAAGATCAACCTTCTTACGCAATCCAATCCGTACCGTATTAATCTATTTTCGCGGCTTTGAAGTTTTACAGAACTCCTAAGCAAACTCGACTTCATGAGTACGAAATTTAAATGAACAAAGACAGAGAGAAATGTTTAACTTAAATAAAACTTTATTACTTTTGAAAGGTGTCCTTGGCAATTCGCACAATAACATTTTATTACCGAGTGATAATTTGCCACCTTTTTTGTTAATACACGTGAAGGTCAAGTCCTATTATTAATAATATTGTTGCTCAAGTTCGGTCATCGAAAACAAATTTGTAGTTTAATTTACTTTAAATTACGCTCACAAAAACCCTTATATGTTTGGAAACGTGTAACTAAAGAATCAACTCCTGTATTCCTCAAGATGCTTACTACCAACTTGTATGGAAATTACAGGGAATCCAAATAGAACTTAAAATTTTAAACTATTCTTTTTAATTTATTTTCTAGAGGATTTAAATCCTCTAAATATTTCTTTTCCCTATAAGATGTCGATTTCGAAAACGAGTTTTATGTTGATCATCCGGAAGAAACCAATCATCTTGTACCCAAAATTAATTACTAGGATAAATCGAATAAATTGTGGAGCAAGTGAAACTAATAGAAAACAGGAAAGTAATCTCCTTGTAGTTTTCAATCTCTCCGCTCTATTTTCCCAATAAAAAAATTGTGCGAACTCTATTCTCAAGATTATAGCTTTAAGGTTTCGGAACTTTAATAAATAGACAAAACACATTAAAGGACACGTGTGATTTCTTTGGAGAAGCAGGAAAAACCTTCACAGTCGGTAAGTATATGTTAGAATCTTATGGTCCTAACTAACGGCAAATAAACCAAACTGAACAACCTTCGGCCGACTTAAGATGATCAGATGATCAATCCAAATGAGTAAATGAACTCCGACACGTAGCAGATTTGTTCAATTGTTCTCGAGCCTACTACTGCTGCTAATACTACTACTCCTACTGCTACTACTACTATTGATGCTCGGAGGTACCCTGAAAACTATTAAAAAGACCCGAAGGCGAAATAATTTGTTCATCGGAGAAAAAAAAACCGGACACGTTTAATAACCGTTTCTCCAACTTGTTTACTTCCTGACTTTTGTGCCCAAAAACAAACGTAACCCTTGGCAAAAGGAAAAACTTTCAAAAACAGTTCACCAAAGGGCTGAAGGAGAGCACTTCGAGAAGCGGAAGAACATTTCTAAGTAAATATAGAGTAGCGACATTTTACATACTTCATCTGATTCCTCGGGGCAGAAATGTCGTTTGGCTCAGACGCCGAGAAGAACTGAAAAAGTTCAACTTCTCCCATCCTCAGGTTCAGGATTAGCCCAGAGGAAATTTCCTCCAACTCATAGAGTAATTTTTAATAACCTGAGCTTTCGTAAGCTTCTTCCGGCAGATTTCCAGATTCTGCACCACACTTCAACCGAGCTTGACAACTAAAACTTCTTTGTCGTCAACCACAACTACAACGCAACGAAATGCAATGTGGTGTTTCTTACTGTTCGCTCCGATTTAAACCGGTCTCTAATTAAGGTATAAGTTACTACTTCTCGCTAATACTCTGCAGATTTGTTTTCGGTTCTTTTACGAGGACTAGGTGCCTCTCTTTTGTGGGAACTTTCCCTTTGGAGTTTCAACTTGAATTTTGTAACACCATACACTGTGATATTCAACTACCCGAAAGGGGGGTCGGTCGTAAATGAAACAAGGTTTGACTGGAATAAAAATTTTAATTACTCGGTATTTCACAATGCAGGATGATTCTTTGACTTGCGCGACGATTCAATGTTCACCTCTTCACTTTCTATACGGCCTATAAAGTTACTCGTTTTTTAATGTTGCTCATAACGACATGTTCCGTGAGACAAATCAAAGAATCAATTGACAGAGAATCTTGCCTAAGTATTTTCAAAGGCGATTCGACCAGTAGTTACTTATAATTATTGCCCGTGTAACGGTTATGTGCAATTAGCAAATAATTTAAGCTAGGTTTAAACCAAAGGAATTTAATGAGGTGGTGTGGAAATGGTGTCAACGTACTAAAGAGGTAAAAACAAAGGTTCCCACAAGCTCATTGACGCTTCCAATACTGCTGTGAGCATTTCACTCCGACAGAAATCGTTGGTTACCTAACTTCAGTTGATCTCTTCATGACCACCACACTAATGTTCACTTTGAACCGTTGTCATTCACATTCACCGGCTCAACAAGGTATCCTTCCGTTTGTTCCCCCTTAACTTCCATTTACTTCAACCTATCATAAATCGATTCATTTTGCTCATTTACCAGTTCAAGTGTTCGCTCTGCCCCGACGCCATTAACTCCCAACCCATAATTTCCCTTCATTCGTGAGTCAAACTATTTGCTAAGAATTTCCTATCTATTTGTACGCTCATTATTTTAACTTCTGGCCTCAGCAATTTCCACTTTTTGCCTCCATTCACAGCCTGTCTCGATGAAAAGTACAAATGAAAAATAAATAAAATCGCTTGACCAACATAACTGATAAACAAACATTCGCACACTTACTTATCGAAAATAAACGACTGATATCCGCATAATTATTTTCATTATGTAAACGATTAAATCTAATATATAATAAACAAATGTTGCCGAAATTTGCATTACTAAATGCCGCGTTTCTCATATTTTAAAGTAAATAACCTAACAAAAAAGTGACACGGGCCTGATTCTTCTTATTGCGAATTAAATAAAACTTCAGAGGGGCAAATGTGACAGATTTCAATTTTAAACGGGTACGAAATTTAACTCAGTAACCCAAAACCGGGACAACGGATACATTGCAGAAGTTTAGCCGTATTTTCCCTTGCGTACGACACAACCTTCAGGATTGATTTTTCTGAATCCAAAATCCGCCACGACTCTCCTCCCATCTGAGGAGTGCTATTTGCTTAACAGTGGTAAATTTCAACATCACCACTACCCATAATCTATGTAAGCCACGATTACAAAAACTCTACTGGAAAAGGGAATTTCGAAATTTCCGAATTAATGGCGTCCACCGCATATGACTGTGTAATTATATTTAATAAACGGTTTGGCGGATCGCGGAGGTACCGCGCACTCTGTGTTTGTATTTCGGCTTAGATTATTACTTTTAATTAACTCGTGTAAAGTCCGCGTGCATACGTGAAAAGCCCTTAACTCCACTGAGTAATTGTCCCTTATTAATAAAAACACACTTCAAACATGTTAAATGATGTATAAAATTTACATATATCAGATTCTATTACTACCTTCTGGTTTTTCTATTTGTTTCGGTCAAATATTTTAAACGGAGGGTTTCCCGTGTCGGTTTCACTTCTCCTGGTACTTTACGGTTGCCATCAAACGGTTTTCGCAAGAGTGCCTTTTTCGGGAAAGAGTGACATGCTTCGATTAGGTGAAAACGAACCGAAATAAACCTGCACGTCGACACTTATTTTATGGCATTTTTTGAAGTCACAAATTTGACCTGCACCTTAATCAGCCATTAGCAAAAGGAATAATAGTGATATGAGTACAGTGGTACCTCTTTTCATTTTGCTCGAAACTGGTGGGCTGAGGAAATACAAGATTGGAAGAACCTGATTCTGACCCAGGAAACTGAAGGACCATAACTCTTTCACATTGTGTAATCGAAAAATTAATTCTACGGTATGCGAAGGCGTGTTTTACAATATCTCTCGCTCGACAGTCAACGTTCGGATTTTGCTGCGGAGCAAATGAAAGTCACAGGACCTCGGGTATTGTATTTACCCCCGCAAAAATATATATCCAACATAATTCTTACCTCGGTTAATATGTTCACACCCAAACAAGGACTCGATACGGACGGATACTTGTAAAGTTCACTTTTCAATTTCCACCACACGACACACCAAAGGTCCTCCCTGGTAGTGCGCTCTCATTACGACACCTCAACAACTACAACAAACTGACAATTTCACTTGTTTTGCCCGCTGGCTGAGGGATTATTGGTACAACAATGAAACAATGTTCACCACCTGCTGATTGTAACTTAATTTCTTTTTCGCAAGCAAAAATTTATTCCAATTTATTGGTATCAAATATACGACATTGTTATTATTCCTTAATTTTTCTTATTGTTCACCTTTCATTCATTTCAGATGTGTTATTCTTGTAATGGTTTTCTCCATGTTTCGCATCGGAGAACTCCGTGTGAAGATTAATTGCAGTAATAGCATTGTCTAAAACAAGAATAGCACAAATGCAAGACAACGTATCCATTGGAAGTTTTGTGTCAGAACTATCAAAAATACTGCAAATTAAGACATCGACTGACCTTTCGCAAGGAAAACAGTGTCATGGTAAGGTACCTAAAATTGGGATAAATATATATTGAACTTATCCTTGATAAGATCCCTCGTTTGATTGCCCTGGCTCTGGACTAATCCTATTCCTAAAAAATAAATCTGACATGAAAATTTCATCAGATACAATCACACCTTTGACTGAATGATTTCCTTTCATTTGCATTTGGTATTTTTTCAAGGCATTAAAATATTTGTAATTCTAAAAATACGAATTTTCATATTTTACGATTATTCATCTTGGTCTTATCGGTCAAATTTATTAAACGGTGAAGTATTTAATGGCCTTTGTTGTTAGAAAACCACAGGTAATTCACTTCATTAGTAATATGACTCACAAGCGTCAAAAACATGACAAATGAAGAACATACATGAAGGTAGCCATGTGAGTAACCGAGTCCTCTAATTTAACATGTCTATTCCCTTTTAAGTAATTAATAGTAATAATTTCGTTTCAGAAATACTTAAATTTCACCATTATCTGTTTTAGATTCCACGAGTCTAATTTACTATTGTAAAACCAGACTCATCAGGTTCATAATTTAAATTAATTTTCACTTTTATTCTAGAAGAAGCAACAAAATGCTTTTTCCATATAAAACATAACTCAAAGCTCTTTAATTGCTGTAACTTGTTGACACACAAACTAAAAACAAGTTTTGCACACATGCAGGTGTGTATCCCTGTTTCTGTCTCCTTCTCCCGTATACCAATGCAAAAATTTACATTTGAGAATTTTCAGTTGTTTTGTTCGTATCTTTTTCCCTTACAGCAACCACAACATACGAACCCGAGTCTTATTAATCAATTTTAAATGTCTGTAATCCTCGTCTCTAAATTTTACTTGGAAACTAGAAGTGGACTGTTGTTTATAGGGAGAATGCAAGCGATTACGTCAGACCTCTTTTCTGAATTTGAATATTTCACACCTAGGGGCAACGAATGTAGGACTTCTCTCTGTTGCGTTACTCGAGTCGATACCTCCCACTTCTTAACTGGTTCAGTTTATTTAGCCAAAATCGACATCTTCTAATCACGTATAGATTTAAAGAACTTCCCAATTAATTCTGACCTTTTACTCAAGGTAAAAACGTGGCTTTTATAATGCCATGAGTTGTACAACTTTTTTTTAAACTCAGAATTATTAACCCAATTTATATTAATAAAAATAATTCATAGCTGTTTACGCACTACAATATTACCACAAAGCATACACCCTCGCAGCGTGGGATTCGTGGAGAAAAAAAAATTTTATTTAGGACACATCAACGGCATGTCACTTCACATAAATCCCATTCAATGTAATATTCAAATTGTTTTATTTCATCCGATACCGATCTAACGTATCTTCAGTTACATCTAACCTACATACATTTAAGTTATACCTAAGTTATATCTGTAGTAATGTTCAGTTACATGTAACCAATCCATTATAAGTATATGAGCTGTGACACAAAACGTTCAAATTTTGCACACTCACTGTAATTCCTTCTTAATAGCTGTGGAGAAGACACGGCAACGTGTTCTAGAAAGCTTTCACCCAGCTAATACAGACAACAGACTTTTACATCCCTTGTAGGCAACACGATTCTCTTCTAAACTGGCACGGATGTCGCTTCGACACGCTGAACTTGAACTGACCATTATCGATCACAGGGAAAACAAAAAAATTGAACTCCACTAGTTGGGTAGATTGTGAAAATAGTGAAGGTCGTGGAAATAAAAGAAAAAGTACTCCAGTTATGCCTCAAAAAACCACTCGGGTAATTGGTCACTTCATAAAAAAAAGTTGCATAACGTCGCCGTGGTGTACCTGAGAAATGGCTACGGGTACCGATGTAAGTCGGCGATTCGTTAAAAATTGCAAGACTAGTCGAATTCATAAATTGTTTTGCTCCTTTGTCATTCTTTTGTAATGTCTGGGAGAAAAAATTTAGACGCTTCAAAGAATTTTTGATCTTCGTAGAATGGTTTTTACCGGCCAGACTTTCACCCGCTATTTTTCACCACGGTTTCTTTGAACGAAAGAAAAGATTTTTGAAATCCATCACAGACCCACTTCCTGATTCTGCGATTTCTAGTAAAAATGAAGATAAGTGTTGACCTAATTCTCACTGGCTCCATTTCTTTCTTCGTGTGGCGTGCACTTAACTTTTGAAAGCGAGATCACTACCAAGTCCATAAGTCCTGATATCAACTGACCAAATATCGAGCCGTTCTCACCAAGTTTGACTTATTAAAAAAAATTCTTTTAACAGCCTAAGACATCACACGCTTCCCATCACATCGGAACTACTTCATCAATACCATTCATCGGTCAGAAATACCCATTTTTATTTTCGTACACGACTGTCATTTAAGTGAATCTATGAACCGAAGCATGTCGCCAACACAAGTAAGCACCTCACTCGGGGCAGTGACCCCAACAAACCCGTCACTGGGCAGTGTACCTAAACCGCGCGAAAACGACACGCCAGTACCGACTGATATCTTGTGCCAGTTCTTATTTTCTGCACTACTAGAACGGTCGAAGCCAAAACTGTTGACCAACCAAATACCCAATAACTCACAACACTACGACCTTCATGAAAAGGAATAGCTTTCTTAAATGTACTCTGAAAAGATTTGCATGACTCAACCCAAAACGTGTACTCGCTTGTGGTGCAGTACCTTCCGAGTGTGGTACTGCACATTAAAAAAACCAGATGAATAAAAGTTGACCTTTTTACCTTCCGATATTTCCCTCGTGCACCGGCAACTTTTCTATAAGAACATCTACACCGTTATTTCCTGCTATTAACTGCTTAATAACTTCCCGCTTCAATTCTTCACCGTTAATGATGTCGAATAGTAAATAGTCGGGTTGAGTAACTGCGATCGGACCTCGTACTATCGTCACTCAAGCTTTCCCAGGCACGTATCACAATTAAATTTCCAATTACAATGCGAGTTAACTTAGTTGAACCTGATGCCATTAATTGATATTTACTCCCTTTTGCTTTCGTCGGTTTCCTCAAGGCTACTTTCCATTTCATTACGTGTAATGAACCAAATTGGATTACTTGCATTGTTACCCGTCATCAAAGTGGTTTTTACTTTACATCAAAAACAAAAGGTAGCCCAACATCTTTCCCCTGTCAACACTCATTTTAGTTCACTTCAACTGCTTTGAAAACCTGCTTTTCACCGTGGACTCCTCCGACGCCTCACTCGCTCACTTACGTAAGCAATTGCTGTGAGCAGCCGAAAACCAGAGTACCCCCCCAAAAAAAAAACGAAGCCAAACCGAAACGCAGTCGGAAAAATAAACACTTATACGATTTCCGTACAACAAAACATTTCTTTTATGCTGGCAAAAAAATTTCTTTTGCTTCCTGCAAACGCATAAACAATAAATAAAAAATTACGATTTAAAACTCCTCAAAAACTTGTTTTTTCCTTTTCGTTTCTCCTCGTAGAGAATAGTTCTTCTCACTGCGAAATCGTATACAGCAACATAAATTTTATTCCGTAGCAAAGAAATAATATTTTCTTTTGCAATTTTCGTACAGAATAAAAACGCGAAACGTCATGTGAGTTTCCTTAGAGTCGACAAGCGACGAGAAAAACCTGGTTCTTAACGTTTTTCTTCTTCTGCTTCCACTTCTTCCTCTCCAATACCATCGGCAAATAACTCTTTTGAAAGATTCGTAAATCAAATTTCTAGAGAAGAATCGTCAAACAAAATCTCTTTCCACTTGCATATTTCTTCTCTCTCTTCGAATAGGATAATAAACAGTTTGCGTATTGAATCATTCACACATGTGCAACGATCACGTCCGACAAAACAAAATTTAAACGAGTTACTTAAACGTAAATAAATAAAAGCTCTAGAAAACGGTCGCGGAAGTTATTTCGAATGTTCCAACACCGATAATTAAATGTACGTAATGGCAACACTTATAATTTAATTTGATACTTAAGGTACATAATACAGTTGTGACTAAACGATTAGAAAGCCTCCGCTCGGTAGACGTTTAATATTGTTGAGTAGAAAATTCCTCCCGATGGCAAACATAACTCTCAGCTCAACTGGTAATATTCAATTCTTTTAGAAAGTTAATTACAGAACGTTGTTTCACTTAGCCGGGAAATTTGATTTCTCACTGATAAAACTACAATTTAATAAAGAAGCAACGAACCTCTTTTTGTTAAAAATCGTGAAACAACTACGAACAGTTCACTTACACAAAACTCACACTACACACAATTAGAAACTCAATTTCCAGGAGACAATCAATGAAAGTGACACTCCACAACTAACTTTGTACGGTTCCTTTCGTTTTTTATTTTATTAGGCACAACATTAGATATTTCAACATATTATTCGTCCGTTATAATATTAACTGCAATCTCCAGTGAGTGACTTGCGTTTCTTCAAGTGCAGACATAGGTCACTGGGTTGCGCAGGATAAAACGGGACCCCCAAAAACCATCAAGGGCATTTCGGCAACAATGAATTTGACTGATCCTTTGTGTTCACTAAACGCCAAAACCTTTTCGGCTTTTTTTATTAAATTATTAAATCATTTCACTTAAAGGCATATTAATTAATTTTTATTATTAATGATGGAGCGATTGAATATTTCCGATATCCTGGTAAAAGCGAAGGGTTACAATAGGAAATTAACACGCACAAAATAATGTTTTTTACGAGGGGAAATTCATAGGTTAAATAACACGTCTGACTAATGGGATAATTCGTATTAATGTACGTACAACTAGCTTTTAATACTCGCGATAAAATATTCCGAGTGAATGACTTTTGGCTGATCGATTTTTACGGAAATACGACTGCTTTTTTATTTGTTATCGCTGCACTAATGGTTTTTATTTTTTTTAAGAAACCAATTCTTCTGGTGTTTTATTTAGGTGGCCCTCTCTGAAATTCATAAACATTTTACTCTCTAATGCTTTAAGCTGATAGTTCTTACTTGTACTGGAATGCGACTGCCAGGTTCTGTAAATACACATCTGTAATTCACTACTCAACGTAATCGTAAATAGAATAAATACTCAGAAAATCGTAAATAACTTAAAATCTCGAAATCAGTTGTTACACTTTCATGCTAATGACGTAAGTCTTCAGTTTATGCATTTCCAGCGCAATAATTCGAACTTCGATTACTGACCTCTAATGATCGAGATGCAACCCATTACAACGAGGAAATAAAAACTTGTACTGAAATTAGCAAAGGGAAGCGATAAAATTGGAATAAACATAATTCTTTCTACTTCAATGTAACGTAACTCAGGAAAAGCTAAACAGCTGACTCGTATTGACTGACTCGTACACCACAGTGAAAAGACCTTTGTGAACCGGCGGTTGGTAACATAATCCGAATCATTTCAAGACATTCACATAAAACCATAAAGAATGAAACTCAATAAAATGCAAGGGTACATGGAATGTTGCAAAAAAGGCCTGTAATAGAAAACAACCCTGAATTTTTGAGAAGTCGTTGTCCAGCAGCTCCTTAAATTCCACAATTCTCCCTCAGAATAAAAATAAAAACTTTATTATAGAATTTTCTGACCATCTTGTTATTTCACAAATTCTTGTAATGTTAAAAGTTACGCGACGTTACAAGTTGTGCCACTCAAAACAGGTAAAATCATAGTTGAGAACAAGATATGCATAAATTATTGCAGTTAACAGTAATATGAAAATTACTCGCAACTATAAGAAACCGTACAAGTGCTAAGTGCAAACTACCATTCAATAAGTTTTTCAATTATCATCAATTGACAAAAATGAAATATCCGACATTTAACAGGACACATCCGGATTGTTAGGTTATTCTCTAGATTACATAATGTCACCTTAAGAAAAATAAATATTCACATGAACACCCTCAAAGTTCAAATGAACGAAACGTTCATCAAACGATGCTTTTCCCTTTCTCTGTTTTCATCTCCCGAGTCAAACACATGTCACCGAGCAACAATCAGTGTCAAAGCGTGAGTACTATTTGACTTTCGAATCACATGCCACCAAGGTGAAACTTCTACACCATCCGCATGCACGGTCCCTTATATAATCCCATTGAAATTCATTTCGGAATCATCGATCGAGTCAATCGTTTGTGGCCCAACACCACACCGTGTCTCTTTCTCTCTCAAAGAAATAAATAATCTCCCTGCAATTATTAAACCACAAATTTCCCTGACTTATTACCCATAATACCCGTTCTTCTCTGCCTTATTTTCCAAGCCTTCAATTTTGTATTCAAGAAAGAAAACTTGCAAATTAAACGTCCATTATTAAATGCGCGTCTGCCCTTTTCTCTTAGATCGTCTTGAACTTTTCATCGACTGATTACCTTTAACATCAATTAAACGCAACATGCTAACCTACCACAAATAACCTGACCTTTGATATTTCTAATGGATTGTTCACTCTTTGGTCCCCGATTTGTAGGCCAACAAAAGATTTAATTAAACTATTAATAAAAGTGGTACAGATGGTAGAGAATAGACTGCGAACACTTGTGTGATGAACGTTGCCCTTGACTAAAGTAAAGTACTAAAACACCAAGTAAAAACACAAAAAAACTTATTGGAAATAACCCACTCGTGTGCTTGTTTTTTTTCATAACCCATCGTTTCATAACCTAATCACCAGATTTTTGATGCAACGACCTGTCCCTGTGCACGAGTGTGTGTATGTACTAGTTGTGTACGTGGGCCCTGCGCTACGATCACTTCAAGGGTCATTAACATCGCACAACTTTCGTCCATTTATTGAAATTCTCTGCCAGAATTTAGCCGCAGTGAGTTACCAACGGTTTCAAAGGTTTTTATTTTATTTCCGGGCAAAACGGTACAGCAATCACCACATGTTAACTGAAAATTCTACATGGGCAAGGCACACGTCTCTGGAATCCTAGACGACTGTTTATTCAGACGTCAATGGAAACTGCATTTGTTTACCAGCTGCCAGCCGAGTGTAACACCATCTTCTTCGCAGGGTTTAATATTTCCACGACTTGTGAACAGACCCCTGTGAGATATATAATACTTTGTCCCGATGACACAGTTAAACTGTAACACAGAGGAGACACACGACAAAAATCGAGTCTTCAAATTAAATGTCTCGCATGCCAGACATTTCGAACTTCTGCAGGGCTCAATAAAATTTTATCTTTGTCATCAACTATTAACTACTACAAAACTGAATAATATTCGTAACGTTGAGTCAACAGAGGAATAACAAGGTTTAAAGTGATTAATTTAACTTTGGCAAACAATTTTAGACAATTATGATTTCAAAATAGGGTTTAATCCTGCCTTAAGCTTGAGCCTCGATGTGACAAGCCAAGTCCCTGATCATCTAAACTGAAAATGCGAGGTTTATTACCAAGCCGTTTGTTACGATGACCATCTTTGTTTCGCCTTCTCACAGGTTTCAATGAACTTGAATAAACGCTCAATCGAGGATGGCGTTGCCAACTAAAGCCGAGCACTTGAGGGAATGGCACTTGGTGACTTCGCCAACAATACTTCAATCAAAAACTGTGGGACCGTTGTAAGCCAGAATGATGGATTGGTGTCCTGCTCAATTATTGTAATGACACTACCATTGTAACGATTGTTGTCTGACGTATGGGAAGAATACAAATGTTAGCTGGTGAAGAGCGGACGTTAACGTCACCAAATTTATTGTTGCTTTTTAAATGGAGTTTTACAAAACTGCCGGCTGTCGTAAAAGCAGGATCTTCTTCTGCACAGGTCAAAGGACCGGCAAAACGAGCTTCCTACCAAACGAGCTACCTAACAGGCATACTCCTCAAAGTTGGAAAATTCATTTTACCAAATTTAGGCACGCGTTTTATTATTTCCAAGTTCAGGATTTGCAAGTCCAAAACTCGTATTCATATAAATTATTGTTTTTTTTAATATTCATTTGAAGAGGCGTGGCCTTAAGATGGTTGCTTTAACTTGAGAGACTTGCGTCGAGATACACATCTCTCCATTCTTTTACTTTCCACATTTACGCAAGAGACGTGGTACTCGAGATTTTGCCAAGTTAACTATCCTAAGGATATTCTCCAGTCGTAATCGTACAATTTAATGTATTTGCGAGCCCTTTCAATTCATTTACCTTTCAAGAAACGACCACCTGAAAAACATTCAGGTGAAAATAGCGACAACTCTATGCGGCTGAGGTCACACAAAGTTCACAATCCTTGACGACGAGAGACTTAAATTTCTTTCTGCGGTATTTTCCACCTTCTACAAATGTGTGTGCACCACTGATGATACTACAGAAACGTAAGTTACGCTAAATAACCAATTATTCATTTCGTTAGGACATGGCATGAATATTCGCATTCTGTTTTTCATACCAAAAGAGGTTTTGTTCGCCGGGTTATTTGCTTTACGGAAACCAGTGAAAAAAATCACTATCGCACATGCTGCAGGTGTCACGTTCAAATAAATTTACTGTTTACCTTTAAACATCTACCGAAAAGTAGTTTACTGAAACCCTTCCCTTTAGGTGGGTCCTCTCAATGACCCATCCCGTAGAAATGTTTATTTATTGCGATTCCAAATCCTGGACTGAATGCTCTAGACATCATCCACACGAGTGTATACATTATTTATGAAGTGAAATCCACGAGGTAAGAAAAGTAGACTTCTTACGCGAGATTGTAAAGGACGAAACCGCAAGCGAGAATTCTTCTTACCTGTAACAAAAATAAACATTTGTACATCTCGGAATAATTAAGTGGCAAAATGCCTACGTGACTTTCAAAGTTTTGCTACGGCCAAGATGAAATTTTCAACAGACGCGAGCAAAATTATACCGGGGGAGACGACGAGAAGCAAAAGTCGTAATAAGGAAGACAGGAAATCAGTAGACCGTGCTCGGTGGTAATGACTGAAGCCAGTTTCTGACGATGAAGTTCCCAACGGAGAGACATTACTTTTATTCCACTCTCCTTTCTTCTTCTTCTTTTAACCAGAGTACTTTTATTTAATAGAATAACAGTAATAGTAGTGGTAATCATAATAATAATAATAATCTTTTCCAGAAAACTCAACGAGTCCTCCGCCATTATCTGAAATTCATTTGCGGAAAATTGTTAAACCTTTTCAAAATTTAACCTCAAAACCACCCTCTCTGTCCTTTCGACATACCAGAAAAGAACGTCCAACGTCACGAGGGCAGGGTGAGAATGGGCTTGTTTGATTTTATGGTACTCAGTAGGCAGAAAAAATTTGTTACTCCTTCCAACTTTTATTTAACTTTTTTATTTCTCATTTCACGTCTTCGTTTAAAACTGTAAAAACTTCAGACCGACATGAGTGACACTAGAAAACTCCGATGGTTCTGGAGACACTCCGTTCCGTAAAGAAGTCGAGGACTTAAGTTTACGAGTATCAAATATTACTTTAGTGGGGTGTAAGCAATACGTGACATCTAAGTACCGCAAAAGAACTTTTGATTTACTCGTTAGTCCAGACGGAACGCTGACAGTCATGTTACAACCGACACACACCGTTAAAGTGTGGTTTATTTGAATTCACCATTGTTCCCGTGTGTTCGTACAAGTCTGCTCTCACGACACGAGACACTGAACTTGGAGTTTACAAATGGACACAATGAAGAAAACGTAGCCACCGGCGAGAAAAGGAACGATTCTAACTGAGCTATCGAATTATTAGAATGAAACAATTGACCCACCGGAAGTTTACGTCTACACCTTTCACATAAAAACTTGTCAGCTGTTAGTATTTCATTTCAGACAGTCTTCCACTAGTAGCAAAACAAAACTATTCTACGAAATTGATTTTCCTCGACTGGCAATCTTTTGCAGGGTTTCCATTCTAGCTATTTAACAATTCTCCCGAGATTGTACCGCATTGCCTTCTGAAAGCATTTCTAACTTTTGTATTATTCAGATTTTATTAAATTGCATTACACAGAAAGTCTCATTTCGTACACAACCCATGATAAACTCTCTCTCTTTTGTGGTGCCACAGACTCTCATGTGAATTTTGAAAACAAAAACTTGTCTATCGGTAAAACCTAGTAAGAATGTGAAACAACAATTTTATACATAAATTATGCGGCCTCTGCAATAGCAGACCAGTGGATTGGTCTTTTTTTGTACCGTTCACGGTGACGTCTGATTCATAATGAAAATGGAAATTCATATATTATCCTTATTTTTTGCACTATGAAAAGAAAACGAGACTCCACCTATTCTATCGATTTTCTATTTTTCTATTTCTGAGCTTATCCCATTCGAAACGTACTGGAAAATTATTCCTTTGATAGCCTTATTGTCTAGTTTGTTATCCGGTTCTGTGTCTCCTGAAAGGCATCTTTTCCTATTTTTTTTCCCCGATGAGATTCTGTAATTCTCAAGAATTTCGTTCCGCCATTAAAGAAGGTGAAATCTCCCCTTATTGTCGGAAAATCTCAAATGATATGTGGTGGAAACGTGATTTTCTTTTTTTCCTGACTTTCGTACAGCACGGAAAGGACAAAAGCTCGTGAAATTTCAACGTCTTCTATTCCTGTTAAATAACTTGAACTTACTTTTTGTAGGTCTTCGAGTGAGATTTCCATTTGACGATGAAACAGTTACGGAACATCTAAATAGAACGATTAGAATTTACTGAATCATTCATTACATATATGCCGGTGCCTAGCATTTTCTATTGTAGTATTCGCTCAAACAGTGCAATCCCTTGGTTGTGTTAAATAAGTAATAGAATCCCCAGTGACAGTGTTCCTTTACGTAACAGGCAATAACTCATATCACCTTTTAAAAATTACTTTTTATGGATGCCCAATGGGCAAAAATGGCCGCTGGAAAAGCTTAAAAAAACCGGCCATGTAATTAAAACTGGAAGTAATACCTACATACTCTCTTTATGATTCTCTTCCGCAACTGTCTTATTTCTGATAGATCATCAGAGTCACTTAAGAAATCATTAATATAACAAGAACACTAAAACATTAGAACGAACTTGATGTGCCATTTAAACACGCTTTCACAAGTTTATAATTTACAAAAACTATTTTTTGTTTCAGATTTAGCAGAAATTAAATTTCACTTTGGTCATTCCGTTTCGTGTCTCAGTGCACATTAAACTTAGAACTTAGATAACCAAGTTATATCTACTTTTGGCAAGGCGGGATAATATATACGAACCCTAATAAATACATATTCAACGATTCAAAAATTAAAAACGCCAAAACGATTAATTTTTAGTTTTAATAATATAATTTATAATAATAAATATACCTACTATACCTACGAAAAGTATGCCTTAAATTATCTGTAGTAAATGGCGAAGTCTTAACCAAAAAATATACAGTTACACATTCAGCTAAATTTGGTTATAATGTATACTTATGATACGACATCATCAAACAGAATTGTTAGTAAAAAATTATCGTTAGACTTATTGACTTCTCAGTTATATTTATATATATATATATATATATATTTGCCTTCTATCAAAAATTATACTGTCACTTTGTCTTTTCAACGTCATAAAAACGGAACGGACATTAGGTTTCCATAAAAAAAATAAATCGCACATTATGTACTGTACACAACACCACCCGAATGTAAAACAGTCGTGACCAATTCTTGGTGAGGAAGGTCAAAACCAAATTGTCCAGTGTCCGCAACACATTTACTTAATGATCAGCTTTCACAAATTCAATCAAACACAGAGACCGAACTAGGAACTACTACAACTGCTACTAAAAACAGGTTAAACTCAGAACCTTTTGATTGCCACCACGAACAAAACAATGCCTTCCAGAGAAAGAAGGAAAACATCTTTTCCCGTTTAGCAGAATCGAAAGTGCAAAACTGAAAATTACAGGCCGTTAAATAGGTGTGGCACGTCTGTTAGCCTTAGCCTAACTAACTATTGGGTTCGCTCTCGTGAAACTGAAAGTGTTTGAATTCGGTCAAGTTCCGTTAATCTTGAAATTTTCTGCGTATGATTTACGACTTAAAACGACTGTAACTCCAACTTGGGCAATAAAAAATCAACAATAAATAACCCCGAAACTGTGGAGGAAAAAACTAACAGTCTAACACAGGAATAGAATTAATACATGAGAAGTGACCGCGATGAATCCGGCATTGCAAGTTGACCGAATCTTAGCGTGTTAACTTGGGATACACTACAAGGGAAAAACCATATTTTTCCCTTCTTCTTTTCATCCGGATCACTTAATTTGATTCTTCTGTAACTTCCGAATAACAAGCACAACGATCAACGAGAAGCATACGTGGCTTGAAAGCTCAGAAAGGAGATCCCAAACTTTCCAATCCGAGGCGTGATGAGAATTTTCCAACGCGAATTCGATTTGGTTGACACCTTGCGAACACATGACATGCGCTATTACCAAATTAGAAAATCTATGCCTACATCTCATTAGTGTGTCGCTCAGAGTTTCTTCTTAAACAAATTCTTAGAAATCGAGAAATCAGAGGAAAACCAACGTATACAATTACCGATTTCCAAGTCAAAGAGACAAAGTTTGGATTCGTTAAGAAACTACACTTCTGTTAACTATTACAGATATAATTAATAGTAAAATATATATTTTCTCTAGAGGATTGATGTGCATTTGGTCCGAGTTTAATTTACACAAGATAATAAAAAAGCGACAGTTTCCCAAGCATTCCCAACAGTTGACCACCACACATTAAAGCCTACTTTACATTGTTTAAAGTACGAATTACGAAAACCGAAACCATCGTGAAGAAGCAGAAGACGGACATTTTACCTTACAATGTTCAGAAGCATTGGATGGAAACTAAATACACTAAACCCAGCCAACTCAAGGGTAGTAACCGACCAACAAAAAACTACGGCATACAACGAATGTTTGCCACTAAATTTTCATAGTTCGAATGCTACAGAGCACACAATGAAAGAAGGGGGATGGATCTGAATACAAAAATTAAGGTTTGTTGAACCGAACAACGGCTATCTAATGTAAAAGCTAACTGCTTTAAAAGAAGAAACACAACGTTTTGAAGACAGTCGAGAAATAACAGGCACTTCCTCTGATTATTAAGTGAAATTACCCGTAAACAAACCAACGAGTGAGACTCCATCAGAGACAAAACATCAATTGTAATGAACACTAATTTTCCTAAGGTTAATTTTACAACTGTCTGGCCTGCCTTTCATGCCATTTGAGAAGTTTTGTCCCTCCACCCAGAAACCAATAACGCCTTCGTATTTCCGTGCCATTTCTTTTCATTTTGTCATCCACAAATCTAACACGTATTTTCACCAACTGCGACAGGAATTCTATGCAGTCAAGCCTCCCTGAAAAATTCTTTCAAACAATCTGGCTGACCTACGCAGGCACGTAACGTACTTTTCAGTAGCAGCAGCAGCAGAAAAAAAAGAATTTTCACGTGTGAAAAATTTCATTGTTCCTGCATAACTTTAAATAAGTCGAATGGAAAGCCAATAAAGACCTTGTGCCTGGACCACGGGGTGAAAATTACACTGCCGAATGATTTGGAAAATCAAAACATGCCGAGAACAAAGAAACGCGTGAAAGCTACAATGCCACTATGTATTTAATAAACGCTTTGATCCATGAACAACGTTTAATCCCGCATGGGCGGTATTTTTCACAACTGGCCAAGGCCCATTTACGTCACGTTGACAAATTTAAATTATGTACAGGAAAAATATGTTTCAAATATGCATGAAAACGGCCGAATTAATTATAGTAAAGAGATCGCCACAAATCCTTACTAACAACCATTTACTTTTTCTGAAAACGTTTAACTCCAAACCTGGAGACATTTCCACGTTGGTGAAGGTGCGAGCCCTCAGGTAGAGCGCCTGTTGATCCCATTGGTCGTGGTCAGTCGATCTGCTGACCTAATCAAGAACAGCAATAACATGCGGAGATAGAAATCGTTAAACTCGATGATGAGACACAAAACCCAGCTAGGGCTTTGAAGCAGAAGAATTTAATTACACCTGACCTGCAAACAACTTTTTTAGGTCGTTTACTAAATTAACGCAGGAAACACGGCTTATTTTTCTGCTTCCTTCCCAATTGATTTCCACCGATTAAGGCGTAAGTTCTGAATTCAACTCGGACTATCCATAAAATCTAGTACATTTGGCGAAAATCTGCATCTTGCGGACGCAGGAAAGTATTATGAAAATAAATTAAATGTAATTAGCTCCAGGAACACACCTGGGAAGCAATTCAACCGTGGAAAAATGAAATGTGATGGATGAGAAGAGCATTCAAGTGAAATACTCTAGTAATTTTAGAGTAGTGTAACCTGTTGACGATAGGTCTGTGGACATGTTGAACCTACCGCCCTCAGGTTCCTTTAGATTTGGGCGTGTGGAGAAAACGGTTTTCGAACAAATTAGGAAGTATTTTGATAAACCGATACCTGCGACCAAGCACGAATATGTTTACACAATGCGGTGGTGTAACCAGGTACTTCTTTACACCTTCTTTCTAGGAATCCCATAGTGCAGAACTTCTGTTACGCGTAAAGGTCAGTCGTGACTGACACTCTCGGAGAAATAATCTCCTCCAAAACAAGTTTGTCATTTCAATAATTCAGGATGAGGATTTTGGAAGTCTCCGAAAACCTGAATTGTTTTCAAATGTCGTCGCGCATGAACGTAAGCCTAAAGATTTGAATTTTTATTGTTTTCTTCTTTAATACGGTAACGGCTTCCTTGTATTTTTTTTTCATTAATAACAATTAATTTCACTTAAATAAAATCAATTTCGCAATATTTTACTTTTAAAAATGGAACTCAAAGAGCTGAAATCCACTCGTGTATGTGCTGAACCATTGTTTGGTATAAGCATGTAAAATTTTCAAACGTGAAAATAAAAATCTGCCGAGGAATCACAATTCCCAATTACTTGAACAATCGGCAACAATTTAAGCAGTGTTAAGTTCAGCAGAAATTCTCAAAAACGGCTTATTATTCGCACTGCAACAGAAGGTTTAACACAAAACAAATTTGTTCCTAGAGTGATGTAAGAGAAGCGAGCCCCACAGGTAGCACAGGTATCCGACAGTTCGCTCCGGCACTTGACCCTTTCAGATTAAAATACGATTGAACCCACAAGCGATTTCCAATGATCATTAAGTCTGCGTAATTGGCATTTACCTCGTGACAGATTACGCAACGGAATGGAACAATAAAAGCTTTCTGTGAAATCTAGGACGGTCGGCAATTTCAAGGTTTTAAAATCTATGGCAAACCAATGTGCACTTGCACCGGTAACCCAGTCACGAGAGATAAAACACCGTAGAGGTAAAGAGAAATGAGAAAAAATGCGTGCGTGCAATTTTAACTTAAATTTACGCTGGGAAAAGGTCGGCGGTTGAATTGTGACAGGCCCTCGTACCAATCGGATATCAAAATCGAGTCGTTTCAAGCGTCGAATGCGTTCAATAAATTACATAATTACTTATGTGGAGATATTACGTGAGATCAATTTAATTTTCCATGCAGGCAGAGCAATTAATAGTAAGAAAAAAACAGTTTGGGAATTATTGCATCGCCTTCTATGATACAATGCTGACTTCTGACCACAGTTGAGTCATTTAAACCGGAAAAAGTGCATTTGTTATTTAAAACACTTTCAAATTCAAGACGGATGGAGGTCAGAGGATGTTAATCTACGGCAGAATGCAAAACCGAAAAACCCCTCAATCGCACGTGAACCTTCACTTCGTGACTCGGACTTGGCATGACACAAATTCAATGTCACGGTTTGTTGTGTCCGGTGGTAAAAATATGTAAGACAACGACCGTGATTATTAAAAATAGTTCAAATCAATCTATAAAAACATGCTCCAGTTTACGTACCGAAGCATTAAAAGTAGTATTAAAACAAAGAAGCAGTACATTTATTTTGTGTGTCTATTAGATTGTAGGTCAAGACTACTCAATAAACTTACTAAACCTAATTTATTTTACTTAATTTCATTAATATTTTCATTTACTAACACGAGTGTAGCCGATTTATAGGTAAAATAATGAGATAATATAAAATACAAAAGTGTGGTAATGAAAGATTTTCAATATTAATATATTCTACGAGTCGATTGCACAAAACTTCACGGATACATGAACACGGCATATTAAATCAACTTATTACGATTTTCTGTTACATAAGGATAATATCCACACTGTAAAGAGTGCTGCGTCGAATATGTCTCGTGGCACAAGGTTTAAATAAATGAATTAAGACGTATGGATTGACAAGTGACAAGTAAACTTTTAAAAAAACTGCAAATAAATATTTAAAAGGAATAAAACCGAGGGTTACATAAAATTCTTGGAAGCCTAAAAGCCTCACCAGACCATAGCAGTTGTGTTAGTACTTTCAAAACGAGGTATTAAGTAACCCAATAGTGTCGCACGAAAGAGTAACGGTTGGACCCATAAAAAATGAAAGCATCGAACATGTGCAAAGTCAATTGATTTCACGGGAGTAATTCTTTAAGGATTGTCTCTCATCACACATCATTTATGTATTCGGCGTATAGCAAGTGTACTTGGCAACACTATTTCAAATTCACCTATAGAATAACATTTGCCGTTGTGATAAGTGCGTGAACAATGAGCAGTTATAAAACTGAAGAATGTGTCACATTTTCAAATTTGTAAATCATAGGCGACAATAACAATACAGAATGTCGTTGTAAAACATTCCTATTAATTTACACAATGGCTAGAGAATTCAATAAGGTTGAATTTTACGTACAACTGATTTTCAGAAACAGATGAAAGCTTCTTAATTTAATTTTTACTTCCCATACTCTACATGACTGTACAAACTCTATAAATTTCTAATACTGCCGTATTACAGCAATGATCTCTGGGTACCGTTGTTATCGTAGAACTTTACAATAAAGCGCAACAAACATCTCCATGAGTTTCCCTGAGCCTTGGAATGAAAGAAATAAAACGGACAGAAACTAACAGGGCAATCTTTTTTCAAATGCAACATTTCATTCCTCCTGCTCAATGCGACACGAAAAGCAGCTATTCCGTGAAAGAACCACCTACGTCAAGAGATTAATATTTAGAAATTCTAACCTATGCTCAGGCCCACAGAAGACGATCTTCCGTTGTTACTCACTCGTCATTTTTTCACTCCGCTCTTTTTACATATCTCTTTTAAAGACTACTTAAATTACACACCCGGAATTACCACACTCAGATTAAACGCTTCTAGTTGATAGAACTGAATGTTTTAAGAACTCATCATGACCGCAATTAACAGAGAACTACCTCACCCGAAGGAAATATACATTACAGAATTCCGAGTGCGTTTCTACAGGGAAACAAAAATTTAAAAAAAACAAAGACTTCTTCTACGTTTAAACAAATAAATAGTCGAAATGGAGAAATAGTTATTTGGGCTAGGCAGCCGTCACAACAAAAGACGCCATTGTTACTACTGGACTACTCCAAACATATCGAACATTGAGCACAGCCACATTCACAAGTTAAGTTACATTTAAGGCTCTCATTGCAGCAACAACAATCTTTTCTTACTCAAAATGGTGCCGTGGAAGTAGTACACCTGAATAGCAAACATCATTCAACAGAAGAAAATGACAAATTGAATGCTTAATGCTTTTGTAATAAAACCGTAATATTAAATTGAAAACGTCATGACAAAACCATGATATATGATATAAGGAATATCGCATGACAAAGCTGTGTTGTGGATGGTTCGCCTCCCAAAATTCACCTTAAATTACATGAATTAAATAACTCAGGTCATATTAAATGTGTTGCGACTCATCTGTTGTTTTTATTCTCAAATTTTGGGATTCATTCTGACAATTCGCGCTAATAAAACCAACTGTACTGGGACAAGTGCTAATTCTACTTCTCACCGTTTCCCAACAATGACCTCTACGGCGGGGTCCACAGAGACTTTCCTTTTCATCTCCTCCAAAATTTACTATCCTCAAACTGTTTTCACATTTTTAAACAGATTTTATTTTCGGAAATTTATATTCATTCCACCCCATTGAAAGTTTTAACCCTTTCAAATGGAACTATTCCTAAGTATCGCTTGATATCCAATTAAGGAAGCAATACAAAGTCGAATTTATTTGGAGGAAGTGTGCACGAATACTAATCTTCCAGTTGTTACAGCCAACGATTCACCTGGGATTTTTACTCTTTCTCTCCTGCCGCAAATTCACATCGAACTTGTGGAGCAATTTCCGCGATAAACTTTTCTTTTCCCAAATGGATTTCTGAATATCCTGAAAACTCATTTTGTATTTCAAATCGAAGCGCACACGTACGCGTTAACCCACAGACAGACACAGTCAGACACCCATATTTGTATCTGTGAAAATCGTTCATAACAGAAGTTACGAAAGTGTGGAGTCGACATTTGGGAAGGGGGAACTGAATATAATCCCAACCCTTATTTAAAAATTCTTATTTTTATCACCAAACTCTGCTTTATCGTTATTTTTATTACTTTCATCGCTCGTGCCACAACCACCACCATCATCATGATATTATGACATATCGCAGTCTGAAAACCATTAATTTACATAAAAATGGTGTATGATTCGAGAACATTGACTAGAAAACTGAAGAAAGTGCCTTGAAGAAGACACTCTAGCTGTAGAATTAGTAACCATAGCATAAAAGAGTATAAATACTACTAGCATAAAAGTATAAATATATATATATTTACTCTGCTATTCTTAAATGTAAAACTTAAATTTTCAGAATTTTCAAAATACGTGATTTGACATTTTATTAACAACACTCTATTGGTTACTCGTAAGGCGCAATAAAAACTAAGACGAGTCAAACATTGTTGTTTCCCTTGAGACGAACAACTTTCCATTTTGTACGTACATCTCTTTAACTTATCGCTCACCATTATGATCGACAAGAAACATTTACAAAATTTTCCCCCCTGCTCTGTTCGCTGCAAATATTATTAGCCAATTTTACGATTTGACTGCGGTGCTGAATCATTTCCCATGGAACGATTGAGCAATGAACACAAATACAAATGTACCAGTCATGTTCACAGATGTTGTATTATTTTAAAACTTACTGGAAATAAAATAGTGAGGCGTAAATACAATTAGTGGGAATGTGCACAACAGTTGAAAGGCTGAAAAAAAATCCAAGAATACCAGCCTTCAAACCCTGTCGATTTGTTTCAACTGCCCAACACAAATCAGACACACAGTGTGAAAAGCAACCCTTGCCCCTAATATAATTTCACAAATTACGACGAAGACATTGTGAAAGATACAAAACACGCGTAACAAGTTGCGAAAGAGAGGTTAAAAATTCACATTCAAATTTTCTCCAGCATTTGTTTCCTCACAAAATTTCTAAAAATCATTATAATCAGTTGGCCCCAAACAGCTATCAATCAAACTATTTCAGAAACTTAATAATACAGGTTTTCATAACCACATAATGTTCTACAAAAAAATGGAGTCTCACAATGGGCTTAGGCTCTTTAAAATAAAGTGATACAATACTAAAGGGCATCACATCGACATAAGTTTCAGACCCAACTAAAAGAATAAAATTGTTTTAAAAAAATCTATATGTAAAAATCTCCGATGCTTTCCACACGATGAACGAGAATGTCACGCACTTTTTAACTCATTCCTTAGAAATCGAGGCCATTTAACTTCCAAAACAAGACCTGAACTCTTAACAAGTGCTGCGAAAGAAGAAACATTTTACTAAGTTCTAAAGAAACTACGAATAACAGAACTTGGTGAATACCAATATCTGCTCGTATACAAATATTCGGTAGGGTAAAATGTAGCAACAACAAAACGTCGACGGTAACCACCTAAGTCTTGCACGTCCTGACTAATTATTTTCCAGAGCCATCAGTTCTTAACAGCCCATTTGACAAGAAGTACCAAGATCCCTGTTCATTTTCAAAGTGAGAACTGTTGAACCCACCAAGCAATAAATAATAACAATAATGGAAGCTCGAGTACGTAGAATAGAAAACATTAAGCGTATCCCCCAATGTGACGTAAACAACTTGTGTATGCTTAGGGCCTACACAAAGAAAAATTGTCCCTCACCTGGTTCCATGCCCGGCCTACCGTAGCCTGAAACGAAATCAAGTCAATCCTTCTTAAACTGTTTTTTGTCTTAGACTTACGGGAGCAGTAATTTATTATGTACCGTACAAAGCCGATGTTATTTGTAAATTATTTGAGAATTAAACTATTACAACGGGTACATGTTTAAGGTCTCTGCCCCGGAATGCCATTTAAAGTAAGAAAAATGGATTTTTTTCACTTGCAGAAAAACTACTTTTAGCAATGATTTATACTGTTTCCTTTCGGTTCAATGTCAACTCTCAGGTTCAAAGTTGAACGAACTTTTTTGCATAAATTTTTACTTCAGCCACGACATCGTGGCCCACATCCCCACGACTAATCTCGGTATAAACCCATTTCTCTGAAATAAGAAACAATTCTGCGAGTGTCTACGTCTACAACCACTTCAGAGTTTAGTCACACAAGCACCACGCAATGCATACGTTTCTCGGCAGTGCGTGAACCCTTGGCGCTATGGAAAAGAGAAAACATAATTACTGCATTATGTTTATATCCTTTTTTATTGTTCTTATTTCTGTTGAAAGCTAATTCAACTTAAATTGCCAGAAGAGAAATCAGAAAAACTCCATTCCTACACAAAATCTGACTTGTCAAAATCCGTTCGGATGCGACCATTACTTTTTAGGGCTTTGTTTTATCTAAGCTTTCTGCCACAAGCTAAATAAAAAAGGAATCTTCTGGTTCCTCCTCATTTTAGCCTAAATCGTCCCATTTGTGTCACTCTAAATATTTATTATTTCCAACTCTGAAAAAATGACTAGACTTTACTGCCTCTCTATCTTCTCTTCTTTATCTTCCTCCCCGGTAGGATGACTCCGAGCAATTGAGAACAATTCATAGATGGCAATCTTTATGACATTTTCCTAGGGCGTAGTCGCGATTATGTCAAAATCCGACCGAGTAAAACATCGACAACTTGCTACCTTTTCTTAGCCGATTTTTTCAATCACTTGCTCGAGTTCCCTCACATCAGAAACGTCTCCGAAATGTCTGCGGCACAAACAGAACGGAAACAAACATCGACCGACGACGATATTTCTACTTTCAACCGTTAACTTACGTTGCCATTTGAAAACGTGCGCAGAAAAAAAAGTAACAAACGCTGGAACAGGAGATGGCAATAGATTTGAACCAAAAAAGGATACTGCCAGTAGAAAGATGTAAATCAAAACTAATGAATCGAATAAACTGCGTAAATATTTGAACCCCATTAATGGAAAATTATTATTTGTGTAATCAATTGCGTTCGCCAATCTTCCTCACGTACCGGCAAATTATTAATTGATTCCTCGTTAACGTAGTAGTAATAAATAGACGAAGTAGTACCAAATGATAATCGCTAAGGCAAGCCTCGAAGCCATTAGCGATCGTCAAGGTCTCTTGTACGGATCCATCTGATCAATTTATTATCAAAAAGCCGGGATGGAAGCGACCAACTTTCGAAAATGATCGTCTCACAAGCGGCCTGAACCAAAGAGCTAGACTCATACACGAAATCTTAAGGAGATTCATGACTAACAACTACTTGACGTAATCGGGTAATCCGTAGAATATTTCTTTCATTATTACCGCCGCACATAATTACCAACGTGCTTACCACGGATGACCTGGGAAAACGAGGAACAACCTATTTGAAAGACAAAAATTAATCGTCCAAAACTCATTGTCTTCGGTTCGACTTGGTTTTTAGTTCCACCGGAATGACTGCCAACTTTTCAGTATATAAATCAACAATATACATATCTACGAAAGATTCTTACAGTACTATGCAAAAATTTATATGTTTATATCCAGTGTTGTCAGAATTCCTCTTCAACGCCATTTAATCGTAGATATTATGAAATAAAACCATAAAACTTGCTTATTCCTCCCTTCGCACGAAACATTTGACTTAGTTTTCTTGTTCGCGGAGGTCGTTCTCAAATATGAATTCTCTCATTTGCCTTGGTGTTGTGTGATGCTATTGGCTTTTGATGTTCCACTAAGATTGAGTGATAAGCAATAAAGCAAAGTCCTGGTACTTTACGTGACAATGCCGTTGGGAAAAGAGTCGTTCTCGGTTCGTTGTCTGCGTCGCTTCAGTTGTACTCTTCTAAAAGGTTACGTTTGTCCACAGCTAACCCTTTTGCATTACTCCCAATGTTAATCGTTCAATTTGTATTAATGTTTATTTCTAATAATTGACTTGCCACCAGGAGCTAGTTAATATTTGACTGCGGGCCGCAGTGCCGTTACTTCGTCTAGTTTTCAAAGGTCAAAGTTAGACTTATCAAAAAATGTTTCACAACGCGATTTAAAGTTTTCAAAAAATAATTCATAATTCCCACAAAGTCGAGAGATCGATCACTCCTCATATTTACAGCACGTTGAAACAAGATGGATTTTCATCAGGTCCCAAATTCTTCAACGTCCAAAATAAGTTTCGATAAATGTTCTTACATGCAGACTCCGTAAAACACCAAAATCAGTCGTTTCTTTCGAAATCAACGTCAATGATATTACAAGCTTACTTTTTCAGTCAATATGTAAATTCGTCATTCTAAATTCAAATGCCTTTTTTCCAATGAAGCAAAAGCCCGATTGTTTTGTTTCACTCGTTTGTTGCATGTCTAACCAAATAATTTTTTACGAAAAGCACACTCTTTGAATTCATCACTTGGTGATGGCGCCCTGTCTCTCTCTCTCTCTCTCTCCAGTTCAAATAAAACGACGAAACACGTACAAAAAACATTCGGGATGAACTTGACCACCTAATGGATGTCCGGTAACCGGCAATTAATTTTTTTGTTCATGTTTTTGTTGTCAAGACCCAAAAGGCCCAAACGCTACGTCTCTGTCCCATCTCTCAACGTTACAACTACGTACCTTTCATTTCCATTCTTGAAATATTTATGCACTTATGAACCCGTGTACTTTACACAAGGGCCTTCGACTGGCAAATAGCGAACAGGAGCTCTCTCTCGAGTTGTATTGTAACAGGACTCTCGTTGAGGCTGTAATTTGAACTTATAATTTGTAGTCTGGTGAATTATTAAAAACTTTAATTGAATAAGATTAAATCTGCATTGGGTTAAGTTGCTCTCACAATCACCTTTTCCACTGTCCTCGTTTTCCACACTATTTCCCAAGACTCATTCTCCTTATTAGAACATTCAAGTGTAATAATTCAATCGAAATTTGTCGTTTGCTTTGCTGGAGAAAAACATTTCCGTATGTAGAATTCATTACTGCCCGGACGGTCGGCTGTCGGTTTAACTTTTCGTCGTCGTTAATCAATCGAAAGACTTGCAAATTTACATAGATTGAAAATGACGGTTTAATTATGCCCGTCTTTACGTCTCTGTATTCCAAGTGAACTTTAAAGTACAAAACTTGTTATGTAAAAAACCATACAACGTGAGTTCAAACGTTTAGGCCAGAGATGTCTCCGCAGATGTTTTCCACGACGGGCATATTGACATTCCGTTTAATAGTTGGACAAATCCGAAACGTTTTATCGCTCTCAAATTATTTAATAAATAAGCTATTTATAAGCATTATCAAGCAACGTTTTCTCGCTCTTTGGTCTGTCAAAATCGATGCCAATCAACAGATAATGACCTTTCAATTAATTATCCACGGTCGGACAAATTAATAGGGTTAGAAATTAGACAACATTAGCACGAGGTAACAACAGCCGCGGCTGAAGGATTTAAATTTAAAATAATCAATCGTTTCAAATGAAAGAACAACAACAACTGACAAAACACAAAAAATGACAGATGCTTTTAAAAGCAGAGTTATTTATACAAACAGGTATGTAAAGTAAAAAAGATGGATTAAAAGTAGAATGGGACAGAAACCCAGTGTGTGGCTGCCCTTTGATGTATACAAAACCCTTCCATGCTGTTTGTACTCCTGAATTCAGGTAACTATTTCTAGATTTTATTTATGACAGGTCTTTTCTTCGGGGAAAAAAATAGAATTTGAAAGGACGTAAAAAGAAGGATTCAAATCTCTGTGAATACATCTCTTTGCACCCATGAGGTTTGAATATGTGTTTCTCTTTTCCAATGGGACAGGAAATTATTGCAAAACTTCCAATGAGAAACTCTGATCCTTTTAAGTGGCCCCCGTTTAGCTATTTTTGGTTGCCTATATTTCCATTTCGGTTTCTGTTTCCTGGTTGTAATAGTTTCCTCTTTCGATGACGGGTGCTCGCCCAGTGCTCCAGGGAAATAACACAGCTCTCCGCATTTCTTACAGAATAACTTAAAAAAATGCACAACAAACGATAATTTTATGTTTCGAAATTCACTACATCGTTAATTTGTACAATTTAACTTAGATAATAAAATTTATTCTGGCAAAAGAAATGGCTACATCAGGAAAAGAAGATTTCATAATATTGACACAGGTTGAATTGGTATAACTTATTAGAAGGCATAAATGGGGACAGCAATTAACTCGATTCTGAAAGGCGAAAACTACTAAATAGAAGACATGTGTCAAAGAGAAAAGAAGCGATGATTGCTCAAGTGCGCTGCCAATAAAAATCTCACTGCAAAAATATAAGATACAGCATTGGAATTTATATTTCTACCTTGCGCCCTTTCTTTTGACACTTTTATTAGCTACTTTTCTAATCATTTCAATTAAATTTCCAGGAAGATTCTGATTTAATTCCCCGCCAATTCCAGAACTTAATTCCATTATATGTAGAAAAAAAGGACTGAACTTTATTTGCTTAAAAATAAGCAGCTTTGAATTTCCATTGAAAATGGAGCACATACGACCACTTTCTGAACCTTTTTTTCTCCTTTTAATCGGCTTGCTGGAATTTACCCAAAAGTCACTTCTTTCCCGTGTTCTGAATACTTCAAATCATTACTTTCAATTCTGTACCGATTTTTCATCCCTGCACACTTCCTACCTGACATCATTTAACCAATTGTTTGGCAACTGACAGAAAAGAAAGTTTTTCCTTGCCACATCTTGGTCGACATGATAAGATGGAAGAGTACGGGGCAAAATAAGTACTAAAACCTTGAAACGAAATTACTACTAAGGTAATGCCGTCGCGTCCAGCAAACTGCCACGGGTAAAAAGTATTGAAAGTATTGTCCAAAAATAGATAGGAGAGGGTAGAAATAAAATGAGTTTCTACAAATGAAATTCAAAGACTTTGGACACAATAGAAATTTCCTGGAGGGCACAAAATAAATGACCGGAAGTAAAGGGACACTTCATACAAAATTGCTTTCCGCCTTTGGGTTCTCCTGCTGCTACTTAACTAAACACTTAACAAGGGAGGCACTCCACTTGGTAGCGAACCCAACAGCCTTAAATGCTTCCACCATTTTTAAATCTCAACCACCCAAATAAACTGGCGTCTTCTGTCCTGCAATTATCACATTACATTCAACATTTTACTCCTGATATGTTAAAAATCACGAAACTCCAAAATTCCTAGAGTTTTATCCATTATTATAATTAATTACCACTCGATAAATCATCTTTCGTATGGATGCACCTGGAAACCATTAATCATGAAAAAAACTACGTGTTTCGCACCTGTTACGTTTCCTTTAAACAATCCAACAACGTCGTCATTTTTTCTTTCTCGCCGTAGTAAAGACCACGATGAAAACAAATTTTAAAAAATCTTCCTTTATTTACGACTGCAAAGGTGTTAATTTTTCACTTTCTGCTACCTGATTAATAACGTCGAATATTACCAAGTGATTTAAACTGATACCCTCACAACAGCCATAAATTTCTCAGCTCAAGCGGACATGAAACTGAATTATAAATCTTATGAAACAAACGACATGGGATCATTTTCAAGGTTTGGTGAGGATTAACGGGCTCAACATTGGCTCTTCAACCGGATACGAGTACAAGTCAGCAATGTATGGATCTTCTCTATAATCCAACGTTCCAGGCAGTAAAAGCAGGAACCGTCCTTTTATGGACAAGTTTGATTTCCCACTTCTATGCATTAAGCTTCAACCACTGCGACAAACAACGTGAAACAACAAAAAGTTTCTTTCTGCGAAATACAAATATGACTAACATACTTCGGATGTATCAATCAAACAAACGTCTTACGTTACAATAAATTTAATTCTCGTCTGAAACGCGACACTAAAGAACAACCAAAATGGGTTTTTAAGAACGGTGGAAAAAACAAAATGACAGCCACATTTTTTTCTCTCTCACTGCATAAAATAAACAAGAAAAGGTTGTTATTGTCCCCGGCAACCCTCTTGAGTTGTTCTACGCTCTAATAGGATCAGGTACATATTTTCGGATGTTAGGGGTGACTTCTTCTTCACCGTCTGAAAAATCACCTCACGACTCTGTCTTTGACTAAACAAACAAGGCTCTCCTTCGTGTGACGAGTGACAAACTCAAACTACCGTCTGCCTACATTCCGAGCTACTTTTTCGTTGTACGTCTACGTTGTTGGGAAGTAGAAAACAGCCACCTATCTCGACACCCGCGTCAAAATTAAAAGACGTGACTAAAAGAAAACATCTGGAATGACCCGCCGTATTGAATAACACAAGTCATATTCTTGCGACAACCTCTGACCTGGCGGGCTTTGACTTTTGTCGAAACCCAACCTTACTTTTTCAACCTATTCTTGCATCCATTCGATCTGATAAAGTATTTGCTGAACAATACGAACAATACGACACAATTTAACTAGGTTATCATTATTAACCTGCTTCATTAAAATGCTCGGATTTCCCTGAAAACAAACCAGTCATCAGTTGCAATATAAGGAAAACAAAAACTCGACGTGGCGACAACTCCGTTTCCTGCAATTCTAGTGCACTTGACTTTTTCTTTTACTTCAACCTGTGTAAGATTACGTCTTACGCAAACAATTGACAGGTATAAAATATCTCAACCTTACATTGTGCTATCTCGTACGTCAACAAACATCACACTAAATCAAACGTGTCGTATGTCAAGCACCGCCGTTCAGTTTGACGCAGGATGGGTACCACCAAGAAACGAAAAAGTTACTGTTTACTTAGTTTTACTAATATCATTAAGTCTACGGAGAAGTCTCTTGTTCCTATCGTATCCAAAAATCAGTCAGACTGCTCCTTTAACCCTCCACAATTTGACTAATATTAATGATTCGAATTCGGGTTGTACCGATCAACGGGGATGCGCAGGATAACTTCTGTCTCATCCACATAAATCTTTATTCCTTCAATTCCGTCAAGGATGCATTTGACGATAGTGAAAACGTGCTGCGATTATAAAAAGAGTAAGGCGTGTATCGGTGTAATTGGTGTCGTTGTTTCTGGCTCAGAACCATCCCGGAATATTCTCTACCCAATTTTAATCTATGAACTCTAATTGTTCGAACACAGACAATCTAAAAACACTTCAAATTGAGGGGAAGCAGACAATTGCAGGATGAAAAAACCTGAATTCATTACTCGAGTGTACAGCCCTCTCTCGGTTAGTGGGAGCGGGTAGGCGAAACCTCAACAAACGGCCGTGGTAACAAAAATCACAGGGCTCAAACACGGCCAGCAATTAAGAAAAAAATTACTCTTTTTTCTACCCACCAAGTACCCATCAAAGACAACTTAAACATCAGTCAGAGACAGACGTGCTTTGGGCATGGGAGTACCACGTTTAAAAGCAGGTGTACGCTGTACGCAAATATTCGTACCTGAAATTTTTATTAAACCAGTTCTGCATTCAAACGTCTGCGGAGACCCGATATTTATTTCTTCGAAGACATTCATTTCGTATGGGAAAGAGTCTCGCGAGATTTAACCCATTTAAAAAAAGAATAAGATGCGATTAATTCAAATCTTCACCGAAACTTGCAAGACTAACTTCAAAGTTTAAATGCTGTCTGTCGAGACGTTCCAATTACCGAAAGAATTAACCAATTTTCTGTGGGGCAAAATTAATTCTGAAATACGAAACGGAAATCCGTGCTCGACGAAACTGTAAACGACACATTTGCTGGGCTCCTCCGGAGGAAAACAGCAAAACGAGAATGACATTACGTCGGATTTGTGCTCCCGAAATCGTCTTTTCTTAATTAGAAATTATCTACGGAAAATCTACGGCCAAGTCATGTCAACTCTTCTGTAGCTGCACAACTACACTTCTGTCCGAGACCGTAACCTGCGCGACAAACTGCACCAAATATTTATTGTAGCTTTGACATCCCTCGACAACTCGACTGCAAACTGCCATTAATTAACCTTAAAACACGTTCGAAATGACTTCGCACTCATCGAATTTGTCTTTCCGTTACCAAATTTACTTACACAAGAGACGAACCTTTGATTCAGTGTACACAAAGTTGTTTTGTTTTACTTTTACATTTGGCGGCAACAGTTTTGTTTACCCGTCGCGACATTTTTCCCCCGCGACCATTTCGTCACTGCAAACGAATTTTGATTAATTTCAGGTTAGCGTCACAAACCCTCGACAGGGTAAATGATGTAAACCTAACTGCACAAATAGTGAAATTTACGAAATAACAATTCTGATTCTTAAATGCACCAACGTTTCGACACAAAAATGCAATACTTCCTCTCCGGGGCACACGAATTTGCGCTGGAGATGTTTTGAAACTCGTTTTTCTACTTTATCAAATTCGGCAATGGGCAAATAAACTGGTCTGAATTTTTTGATAAGATATTGGGCTGCAGGCATGTCTAGACAGAGAGTTGAAACCTAATGATAATTGTGAGTCTTCGTATAGGATAATTCCCTTTCGAAAATCACCATACCTTAAAATTGTCGTTTCGAAGCGATGCTGCAATTCCAACGATAAAATCCACGTTTTTATCCTAAAATAATCCCATTTCGACGAAAAACGCTAGTAATAATCCTCCAGAATGCACGTACACAACACTATTTGTATTAAATAACAATTATCATATTTAAAAGAAATTTCCCTTTTTCGTTTCGTTTTTAAAATGGCGTATTTTTTTTTTAGTATTGAAATGGTGGTTTTATCGGAATTTTCAATTTTTTTTCTCCTTTTACACGTTTGGCAAAAGCCGCGATGCACACAAAAAAAAACACTGCTTCTCACTGACCGCGATTTCTTCCTTCTCTACTGTTCGGGTAACCTTCGCGAACGGGTACCCGTTGTCAACGAAACGAATCGTCAACCCGTGTTCTTCATCTCAATTCGAATTTTCAAAAAAAAAAAATGCCCGAATTTTGTCACTGCTTTTTTCGAACGATTCGTTTCAATTTTTCTGTTAGGGCGAGCATGCGACTTCTCCTACCACGTTAGAACCGCCAAAGCAGACTGAGCGTTAGGTGGATTCGTCGTGGCGTCGGACAAGCCCGAACTTGACGTCGGCCGTTTTCGCCTTCTCCCGTCGCGCACTTTTTTTCAACGGAAATTTCGTCGTTGTCTTCCGAAGGTCAGGTGAAGAAGACGAAGACGAAAAACTGATTCAACCGACGCCATTAATTTATACGGTCAACGGTCGACGGTAGACGACTGGCTCACTTGTTTTTCCATCCTCTCTGCCAGGTTCAGGTTCAGGTTTGTTGTGGGTCGTGCGACGCGCAAACGAGGGAAGCTTTTCAACTGCTCTTCTCTTTCCCTCCACCTTTTCTTACGGAGGTCCATGCGTTTCTTTTTTAGTACACAAACCTTTTAGGTACGCCTCTCTCCGCCCTTTCGTCCATTCTGTGTCAGACGACTATCCAAATTTTAAATTGTGCGCCCGTCGCCTCGGAGCGGGCATTTTGTCTTAAGAAAATCATATTTGATTCTCTAATAAAATCAAGTAATACCAAAATAATTTGGCTACGCTGAGAGGCACTCTTTTTGTGACGTCACCGTTTCGAGAAGGCCCATCCCAACGATGGCGACGGCCGAAGATGACGAGCCAGATATTATTCGGTATTCTCATCTGATTGAAATTAACAGTAGCAGATGCAAATGCAAATGCAAAGACCGAAAATAAAAATCGTCTGATCCTTTATTCTCATTTGACAGAACACCGTTCTCGACTTTATGGCCATCAAATATTGATCCCATTTTGTTCAGACTGGAAAGGATCAGCCCTAAACGGACGGGGCTTGAGCCTCGTGTGACATTTTTAAAAGAGATTGACGTTCATCGTCCGTCGGGACTTTCCGACTTCCCCCCTAGCTTGACCGAAATTTAATTTTAATTGTTTAATATTAATTACATTAACTCACGTATAAAAAAAAAATCGCAGCCCTCGACTCCTTCGCCGTCGCCACGTCTCCGGACGTGTGACGTGTCGAAAAAGGTCGAGCGTTCCTGCCACGTCAAGCCCTGACACATTGACGTTAGAAACGAGAAAAAAAAAGGGAGGAACGACTGTGTGTTCTTCCAAATATGATACCGATCAAATTTGATTAATTGGATTTCTTTGAATTCAACAAATCTACGGATTTAAAATTAAATATGAGGAATTCGTTTAGATTCCGGTACTCACCGTGACAAGTAGTGTTCTCTCCCAACCTAACACGGCTCCGTCCGAAACGAGTTCAAGTAATTAATGTACCGGTGGGAATGGGCTCGTAGAAGACTACAATGGTCGAACCGAGACCGAACCAAATAAAAAGTTATTTGACAAAATCCTTAGGGGCGGAAGTTGGGCACAACAACAAGAAGGACAATTTCAGTTACATCATTCGAAATAATTGTTTAATAACTTAATAATAATAATTGCTCGAATGAATGAAACGGGGGTTTCGATAATTACTACCGAGCTCCCACATAATTATTATACATTCGAAGCGAGTTACTGTCGATTACCACGTGATTTCTTCGTGAGGAATTCAGGAAAGTCAAGGCAGAAGGCAATGGACAATGCAAACAAAGCAAAAGTAGACTGTTGTGTACGGGAGAAGCAACGCTCTGACAGGTGTCTTCGGACCTAGGCGCAGACCTATTGATGCTGATGTTTGTGGAACCTTTCACCGTGCGACAACACTCCAAGTTTCCATCATTAGAAACGGAACGATCTGAGTGTAGTGCCGGAGGGCTTTGAGGAAAGCAACCCAAAGTTATCTCTGGCTCGTCCAAGATTGTAATTATCCATCGCGCGTACGGGGAGGAGATGAGTGTCTCTCGCAGGGACCAGGGCCTTCCTGAACAAGAGAGAGCATCACGTCGGAGAGGATGATTGAAACGATTGAAACAAGTCACTTCTTCGTATGGAACAACAACAGGTATTAAGGAGGCTTTGTAAGTTTTTTCCTCCTACCGACCGTCACGACTCAGGCTAATGAGAGAGAGAGAGAGAGAGAGAGAGAGAGAGAGAGACTTTGTCGTTAACCCGTAAATCATGTAATTAATACATAAAATACATTCGATTTACGAAGTCATTAATTTTTTTTAAAATAGTCATTTCTATTTTCAAAACCATAAATAAAACTAACGGGTGTCAAAAACCATAAAATAAATTATTAAAGATCATAATATTCGTAGTGGAATACTCTTCGTGTGAGTAATTGCGAGGGGTTTGGAAGATGTCCATGTCGATCATTCTCAGTGCTGGTCCGTAACGAAAACTTCTTGTGATGAGTTCCAGAAGGCAAAAACCCCAAAAAAGGTTCGTCAGGTGCACTCAGACCCAATGAAAATCCGTCGGGACTTTTATTATTGGTCGTACCTGGTGGGTTCCACTCGAATTTAAATACAAAACCGTAAACCCCAAAATTGCGTTCGTGTTGCATGATTCCGTTTGTCAATCATGTTCGAGTCAATGAATAAAATTTGGGTAAATCGCGCGAGTTTAAATCAGCTTTAATATAGTGCAAAATACTGACGAAATGACAAGTGATTTGAGCTTTTGTTACACGAGTTAAACAACCAAACGAAAACCTTTTTTCCGTTCGAACATACACGGGCTCGCTCACGAGTGTTCTTTTGTGACGAGAACTTCAATTCGATTTCTGCGGCTGTCTCGCGAACCGTTCAGAAGTTACACAATTAATTACGTGCATTTGGTAAAAGACGACGATTGCGGTGAACCGCATGCGATGCTCAAGTTTCGGGGGTACACAAAGGTGTGACAACATCTCCCGACGGGTATCCGTGGCTTTCCGCAACAATCGTGGGCTGATATTCTCGCACACAGAGACTGGTAACCCGTGAAGTTCACACGGAGTGTTACGTCTGTGGACTCAAGGCTAGTCTATCTCGACGGAGGCTTTTGCCCGAATAGATAAATAATTTATGTGTGAGTGAATTCACCACGCAGTGTAGTACTCAAGTAGTACTAGCACCGACTCTGACTTTTCCTCGAGTAAAAACAAAGAATTTGCAGTGTAAAAATTTTGGCGTCGTCGTCATTAACCAAATTTTTTTACTGCACTGTAATGTTGCCGAGGTAAAAAGTGTTATTACGTAATATTACCATGGTGAGCAGGTGTCAGAAATTATTAATTATTTAATGGAATCGTTAATTTTCCGCCATCTTAAAATTTCAAGCATCTAATTTCGAGGGAGTCCTTTGAGAAGTCGTCGTGTGCTATTAATGTTGTAATTAACGTTAAACAAACTTAAGTTTCAAGTTGGAACTCGAAGACGCACCTTTACAGGTAGAACTCTCCCTCTCTCTTCTTCCCCCCCCCCCGTTACGTATGTAAACGTCGGACTCATTGTCAACCGCTCGGGTTGAGTTCGAATGAAAGATGCATTTATTATTTTCTAACAATAGAATTGTAATGAAAATTAGATTTTCATTCATAATAATAATAATAATAAGGAGAAGAAGGTGGCAGTGTCGAGTGCCATCTTGCTGGTTTCTCTTTGTACCTAATGAAGGGAGAACGTTTTTACTTTCGGTGTAGGTATTCTTCCTAAGTGTTCCGTAAGTGAAATGATTTGTAATGGTCGTGGAAATTAAGTAACACGTATTATATTATACGCATGTGACTCCCATTGTCTATGAGGTTTTATCGTTGCGATACGTTAGCCGGGACATTCGCGTTCCACCTGCTTCCAGACCACCACTTCCAACCGAAACAATTCCTACACAAATACACCAGAACCAGTAGAATGATGGATCACGACGTTTCCTTCAGAATGCATTCGACTGTATCGTAGGTTATGGCCCGGTTTTTGAGAAACTCTGTTCGACTGATAGATTACAATCATTCGAGAGAGAGTAAAATATGTTATGTTAATTAAATTAAAGCATATGTACAACAATTCGCAGCTGTAAATCAGAGTACAAAATCATTTAAATAACGTGTAAAACCAGTTCAATGGGAATGTTCACATTGACCGCATGTGTCTCGAGTATTTAGAACACTTAGAACACTGGTTGGAGTGTATAATTTGACTAGAACAAGTCGAAATAATTGAAATAAGGGAGATTAAACTGTTCTGTCGGATGAGTACCAGAAGTGCGTTTGTTACAGGTGGTAACCGTGGTACTAACACTGTAAAAAAACCATATTGTTAATAGAAACCTGTTCCTCGTGAACGAAAGAGTCTTTCGCAAAAGTTAACCCTTGCTACCCGTTTAAATTTCGTTCTCGATCTTGAACTTTGTTTCTAAGTTCAACCACTCCAGAAATTACACTGCCAAAAGGATTCCATAAATGCTTTTCTTTGCATTTATTGGATTCTTCGGTGTGCGGTCAAGGGCGAGTATTGCGGACTGGTGTCGGTCGCACCATTCTGCACACATCCATGCCATGAGAGAGAGAGAGAGAGAGAGAGGGAGAGAAAGAACAGAAGAGAAAATCTGCCAATGGTAAATGTGATGTAATTTGATTATTCACGGGTGAACGATCAAAACAAGGTACGCGTGATGGCAAACAGAACATTCGGTCAGGTGTTCAATGGAAGAAATTAAGCAAATTGAAAGACGAAATTCCACTTGGGAGACTATGAGGGTAGAGTCGAGTTATTGTCGAAATCGCAGTTGACCCCCCGGTTGACCCGTCGAATGTTAGAGATTTTACAATGGATAATAACTATAATAATTGTGGCTCATGTGCACTGGAATTGGGAACAACAGGGGAAGAAGTAGAAGAAGAAGAAGAAGAAGAAAAAAAAAACAGATGCACATGCACGAACTCTAATGGCGTTTAGGCAGAAAAGGTCACGATCAAACAATTTTAGACTTCGTCTCCGATTGACCTCTTAAAACTAGGTGTTCACGGGGGTAATCGGTAGGAATTCCATTTAGCATTCCTTCATCCCGACTCATCGGAGATACCATCTCACTCTGTTAATGCATAATTTCATCAACGTCCCAAATGATGCATTCCCTCGTTTCACGACAAAAATAAATTTTTTTAAGGTTTCTCCCTCCCCAAAAAAAAAAAAAAAAACCCCGATCACTATCGTACTCTCCTCGAGGAGATCTCTTCTCAGGGAGGTACCCCGGATCGGTGGTAGCAATAAAAAAAAAAGAAACAACTCGTATTGCCCCGTAAAATAATGCACCTGTTCGTCAGAAAGGTTGATGGGTGTACAGCGAGTGCCAGGCAACCCGGGCACCTGTGGGCAGGAACTGCGGGAACCCAATTATTTCTTTGGTTTAACGACCGTTCCTCCGGTTTCAGGAACCGTACATAAATTTCGAGAAAATTACTGGAAAAATAAAAGAATGTCATTAATAATGTACGGAACCGTTTTTACTTGCCGGCGAATGAGAAATCGATTCTCTATCCTTTCTGCTACCTCCTGACTAACTTCTGGAAACGTGGAATTGATATTGTGATTGGAGGTGACGGCATTGAAACGACCAGACTCATTTCATACCTATTAGTGCTGACTAGTGCCACGATCGAAATCACTCGGTTATTTGTTATTAAATATTAAGTACTTCTGAACCCGTCTCCCGTTCAATAACTCGTTCTCTTATTATGTCGATCCTCGTTATTATGCAATTATACTTAGTGGTCGGCCATTATTTTTGTCAACGTTGTATCCGACCGCGGTGAAATTCTCCCGTCCGCATCGCGTTTTAAATCCCCAGGACTTCAACAAAACGAAATGATACGGGTTTTTTTTTGTTCACTACTTATCCCGAGGGCTAAATTACTTTCTATTTCGACTGCGGTCGAATTGCGGGACAGGAAACGCTAACAGTTGGGTCTTTCACTCGATGCCAAATTGACAGATGAAAACCTCGACTCGGTTCTTTCTCTACGGTACGATGAACGTTCGACTGTGACCGATGACACAAATTCAGGACATCACTGATTTTCAGTGAACTTTTTGGTTTTTTGGTAAAACGGCTTATGTAATTGCAAACACACAAGTCGTAAACACAAATCCCGGAAATTATAATTTTAATATTTGTACTACATAAATTGGCCGGTGTCTCTCTCTCTCTCTCTCTCTCCGTGTAATTTGATTCTGCTTATGTAAGTGTAATTGTTCAATCGGACACATAAAATTATGAAAAAGGCAGGTTATGAAAAGCGAACAGTAACGGTAAGACCCCAAACAAAAAATTTCAACGGATGTACAATTGTTATTTGATTGTTGTAAAATATAAAATTAGCTGAGTTCGATGGGCTGTGATGCACAACATTCTGTTGTATATAATTTTACTATAATAATATCACAGGACCGGTTACGTTAGTGATGTTCCAAGTAATGCACAAATGCAAACAAGTTCTACATCTGTTCACGTAGAATCTCAGAAATTTATTGTGGTTTCATGAATAATTAGAAACCCACACGATCGTTCAAAAACTCACATTCGCAAACACTCAAGACGTGTACAAACCCGGTGAAAATGACACAGGTAAAGTGTACGTCGTATGTGTGCAAACCAAAACGAGGATTCCGTGTCTTAACGTCTTAGCTTTAACACCCGTTAGTGTCATTAAATTTCGTATATTCAAAGAATCTCCAAGTAACTTATCTCGCATTTCACAATATTCCAATAGTACGGATATAACATAACTCAGTAATATGTTTCACGAGAAATGCCCAACCAATAAGACGTTGATATCAAAATTTAATTATTGGTTTTTCGAAAAATAAGTTGGTAAATCCCGGAGCAAGAACGGGTTCTTTCACGTCCACGTTATTCAATAAAAGAACTAATAATTCATCTTTAATCACATCAACCATCGGACTCTCAAAGATGTTCTTACCTTTTGACTCCTCTTCAAGAGAATCACAGTTTTGGTGGAGGTTTCCCGGTAATCATGTCATAGTCTCCGTCAATCAAACGGAATAATATTCCATTAATTAATACCTCTCAACGGAAAAATAATTGCTGTATACACTTTTTAACAGTAATACGTTTTTTTTTTGTGAGGGCACTGGTACGTTCCTCTTAAGCATGTGTTTGTTTCATTAAGTGATGGATCACGACTTACGAAAAAAGCCACATCATTTTCTTTTCTTCGACTCGAGGGGTGTTTTCCCCCCCGCCTACACCAATTTTTCATTGTTGAGTAGTCTTGGTGAGTGTCAGTGGTCAACTAATTCATTTTAATTATTTATTAACATGTTCCGGAGTGGAACGTAGCTGCAGCCTCACCACAACTGCCAAAAGAAGTTCGGCATCTCATGAAGGAATATACGGAACGACACGTAGTCGGTTCTCGTTCAAGTGCAACACATCAAAGTGCATCCCATTGCATTCATGTGTCATATTTGGCCGTGCACTTTTCTGCAAAGGTTTCGCAACAACAAACTGAATCATTGGTACCTCTCTCTCTCTCTCCTCTTTATTCACACCAGGAGACACGCATGTGCCAGCGAATTATTACTTAACACCATCCACTTAATTACTCCACACATTCTCGAAACCAAATTATAAATGTCAAGGTTCAGGCACATCATTTCGTTACTCACGACATTAACTGCTTTTTAGCCATTTCGGTAGTGGGCCCTTTCTGGGAGTGAGACAACACACACACACACACACACACACACACACACACTTCTCCGGATTATACCACCACGTTTGTCGCAATTGCTTTATGGAGGGTAATTTAAACCGAGATTGATTTCGTGTAATTTCTACTTTAGATAATGTAACATTTATTACCTTTTTACAAGGTACAAGTGAAAGTACTCGGTGAGGTGAAACCGAAATTTTCGACGTTCTCGGGCAACTCACCGGGGTGTTACGTAAACTCCCGGGGTACCCGGAGTCCTTTGGCACCCGGGCAAACGTTCCGTTTCGTATAAATCGCAACAGTAGCCGCTTACGATGCTCATAATTCACGCACACACACACTCACACACACACAAATTATTAAGTCTTTTTTGTTTACAAGTGGTTACCGTAACTCGAAACCGAAATTAAACCATCCCGTACATGATTTTAATGACTCCGGGTCATTAGCGTCGCCTGTTGACTCGGTGCAAACTCACGGTAAAACATTATTACTTTCTGCAGAAGTAAAAAAAAAAAAGCTCGTTATTCGCCGAGTACCACATACCGTCGAAGCGCAACGCGAGTACGAGAATACTTGAATTATTAAAAAAAAAATAATATTATTATTAATAAGCTTCGTTTCGTGGAAGTGAAGTTTTCGTGGGATGGTATTACGTTTCTTCCGCATCGATATTTTTTTTTTTTTTACTCTTCCGCCGGAAATTGTTTTCAGGTTCATCAAAAATCACAAAAGGAAACTGATCAATTAGATAGGACCCGGATATTTTTTGCGAAACTCATTAAAAACTTTTTAAAAATGGATAAAGAGCCGAGATCTATTATTTGCCGGAGGAAGTTTGCCAATTAATTTTTAAATAAGCTTTTATTTATCGGAGATTTTGTTTTCGCGGCGGATTTTCTTCGTTCTCCTGCCTACCAGAAGCTCCCCGAGCAAAAAGTTGAGGGACAACCGATGTGTGGTCAGAGGACCGTGCTCCAGACGGGGGCAAAGTCAAAGACGAACTCGTGGGTAATTAAACGACCGGTTACAATCACGAATAAAAGTTCGGAAAGAAGAAATCCGTGTTGTGGGTTATCTCGGAGGCTTCCCTTCCGACGGGACGGTACATCATTTTTCGGGGTTTTTTTTTCTCCGGTTTCACAGGTACCAAATAATAAATCGTACGGTTCGAAGGACTTCTGCCCCCGCGGGGACTCGGGAGCATGTGGCCTCATATCAGAATGAAAGAAGAATTACTTTCCTGAGACGGACACGCGAGACATATTAGAAGATGGCCGAACCGAGGGCCGAACGCGTACCCGGTAAATAATCTTTCCCTTTGCTTAGTCATCCCGACGCGGTTTGACCATACCTACGAATAGATCAAACTAGATGACCTTGTTACGTTCGACGTGTAATGAGACAAGGGAGAAGAGAGCTCGGTCTGACTACGGAAAGATGTCCAAGAGTGTTTCGGGGTCAGGTTGGGGGCCGACGAAGGATCGGCCAGTTTCCCTTTGGGCAACCGTGATTTAAATGATCATTCCCGAAGATGACTACCTGGGAGCAGAGTGTAACGGAGTCATCGCAGGGAATCAGGAACGAGGTCTTCGTGTGGGAGGTCTCACTTCTTAAAGACCCCAACTTCTTCTCCATGGGATGAATGGCGGACCTCGTGCGTTGAACGAGGCAGTTCGATTACCCATTTGCACAACAAACACTAACCTGTTCGCTAATGAAGTCGGGACATGATCAGATTCCACCGATAAAACTAGTAGACAAAACTACCGAGTCAGAATTTGTAACGTAAATTTCCTCGAGGGGTTCTTTCTACTATCTCTCTTCTCGCACAACTCAATAACTTCTGACCGGTTGCTAAAGGTCTTCTTGGGTGTTCAATATTTTCCAGGCGAAGTGAATTTCGTTACATTATCCTACATATACTGTCTGTATATGTGTGTGTATACATACATAAATATATATGTATACACTGTAATTTGTAATCCACGGTTTATTTACTGCGAATTTTATCAGCTATTGAAAACGTTTCATTCGATGGCACTTGCAGACTCTTCCTCGTTTTCTTTGTGATCCTCAATTTCCGTTTTCATCCTCTCTCTCTCTCTCTCTCTCTCTCTCTCTCTCTCTCTCTCTCTCTCTCTCTCCGCTTGCAAAAAAACTAACAACTTGCGGAACGTTCATTTTCTACACAATCAGCCCGAGTAACGATGCTCAAACTTCATAAAATTTATTAATGAAATGTCAACCGACCTAAAGTGCACTCGCATAGAAAATTCAGTTCTTTCCTGTTGTTTGTTCAGTTGAGTTTTTGAGATGGTGAAAAACGTCGTGCGTTTCTTCTTCTTTTTTTTTAGTCTCTTATTTCAAAAATCACACGAATTCCTCTTTAGGGACTTATGTACATGTATGTATGCGTGTGCGCGTGCAAGTTCGACGGAGGGTTACGTGTACTTTCTCCGTCAAATTAAATTAATCACGCCGTGATAACAAACGCTTCTAATTTAGTCATTCGAACAATGAATTCGTTGTACAAGTAGAATAATAAAAATCATGGAGTATAATGATTTATTACGAGCGAGTGTGTACACAACCAACAAAAGATTACAAATTATAATTTGAAACAGCTGAAACGTGTGTCCGATGGCAGAGACAGGGCAATGAACAATACTTCAAATCGCTCACTGTTTAAAGAAGTGTACAATTCCTAATTGCTTTTTAAAAAAGGCAGTGGGGAATTTCTCTCTCTCTCTCTCTGTGGCTCTTTTTCATCCCTTAATGCTTCTGCTACCCTTCCTGCCTTTCTCACCCTGTCTCTTACCGTTATTGCGACCGAAGGGTTTCAACTTAATCCGATGGCGAAATTATATTAAAAACAGTTCGATGCGAGAGTGAAAACGAGTAATAATAGAAACGTCCCATGGATTTCTTACGACTTCGTTTCTTTCTCTTCTGCTTTACGACCGCTCCGTAGGACTTGTACACGCTACAAAGAATTAACACATGGTACTTCAGTCGAATGGAGAAGATTTGACCATCCACTTCTTGACGGAGCCCAACTCAAACGTATTCCCTAGGTGGTAGCTTAGCTAGGGAGCTAGGGAAGCTTCTCGACTCCAGTCATTTTCCGTGTGCAACGTCAGGCCTAAGCCAGAAAAGGAATGTAACAATGCTGAAGATGACCGTACATTAACTTTAACATTTACATGGTCCTGTTCGCCGGGTAATCTGGGTCAAGCAGTAACTTCAAACCGTGGAAATGTTGCCAGTGTTAATTAAACGGGGAGTCAAAAAAAATTTTAAATGCTCTCTCGAAATGTACGCGGCAGACGAATGCTAAGAATGATTTTCCCGGAAAATTTCATACTCAAACGTGTAATTAATGAAAGACCTCATCGGTGTTAAAATTGGGCGTTAATTACACGTCTGCCCGAAATTCTCACCGATGAAGTAAGAATGAGAGGAAGTGCACAACTAGAAAATTATTATCACACACGAGAGAGAGGAAATTTAGGTTATGTCTGTAGTTAACATCTCCCATACACCCCGAATATGTACTTCTTGTGCCGTTGAACGGTTTTGTTTGAGACTATCAGGGCAACGTCACCGAGTCCTCTCATCGAAACATAAAATGTACAGTGAAAGTTTTTAGAAAAATGTATTCAAGCAACCAAGACCAGTTCAATGAAGTTCGGTCTGAAGTGAAAATGAGTGTTGACATCTTCAACTTACTTGGTGCTACAATGGTTGTAGAGTAGGCGTTTTTTCTGTTGATATCCCCAGCAGTTTCGTTGTCTTTTCGGATATTTCACCACCTGACAGAACCTTTTGTCATCAGTTATTTATACATAAATCTGTTTTACTATTCCGGGTCTTATTAAGTCGACTCACCGAACGGCTATCGAACAGCCCAAGTACCTCTAAGGTAATAAGACTCGTTTAATTAACTCATCTCACAGTGTAACTGACCAAATTATTCGGTTACCTCTGGCATCCGGCGTTTAGTAGCGTAGTTGTGTTCCTATTAATACCAGAAATTGCCCCAGAAAATGAAAGAAACACGCCAACGAGAATGAGTATGCCGTTCGAATGACCTCGGGCATCCGCCGCTGACCACCAGGAGACGATTTCCATTTTCTAACTTAACATGCTACGATTAAATTGAACAATCCGTACGGTAAGTAAGTCACTGTCTCATAATTTTCATCGCAGTTGGAAGTCCCAAGTTCAAAACATGAACATACTCATCCTTAAAATTATCCGTTATGTTTGATTTATTTATTTATTTAATTCAACCACAATAGTTAAACGTGGGATTAGACTACACGAAGATTATCTGATTCATACGAAGCTGAACTCAAATGCTTTGGTTGTGGCTCTCCTTCTTGTCCGTCTCGGTCTTGTACAAAGGACTTGATTTTTCCTCAATGTATCAATTACACAGAGAAAATAAATAAAATAAATAAATGTTGTTATTGTTGCCAAAAAGAAAACAGTTCACATTTCTCCATGAGCACATCCGACTTGAATGAATTCTTTTTCTTCTATTTTTTGTCTACTTTGTTCTTCAATCGAACCATCGGGTCTCGCTGCATCAATCACGATATAAATTACAACCCTTGATGTTTTCAGTTCTCACACTCTAATATTTTCGCGGTCTGTGACATCAACCCCTACGGAACCGTGCACCGATTTGAAGTAGCGCTCTCATGTTTTCTACCTCTTTTCACTTCAATCTATTCGAAAACAGCTACTGACGACGACTGTCCAGACCGTCCCACCAACGTCCGTTCACATTCCGCTTTTTGCATCCCCCTTTTCGTACAAATCCCAACGAGAGAAGATGGTCTCCCATACCAGGGACGACCAAAACAACTTACTAATAAACTTTGTAACTTTCTACTAACTTTCACAGTTTTCCTCTTAAGGGTGGCGGTAACACGCTAAAACGGAGACAGGTTTTATAGTGTGACACGGTAAAACGACTAATTGTGTCTCTTCTGCCGCGACGTAAATGCCCTTTTAAGGTTTTTATCGGCTCCTTAAAAATTTTGTTTAATGCCGCAATCATCCGTCACCGAATTTTCACCGAACGGGAAAAAGTGGGTTTTCGGCGAGTGACAGCGGGTAGACATTTTTACTACTGCGACGCGAATCACGACTACAACTTAAATTAACTGGGTTAGAACCGACGAAATGACGCTGCATCCGTCTAAGTGCATCATTATAAAGATTTCACACAAAAAAATAAATCTGGTAAGCAACGTTACATAAGTACAATTTAGCAAATTGGTTTTTCTGCAATGTAACACATCTTCGTGAGGGACAACACCGAACCCCCTCAAAATTATTTTGACCCGATTGTGGCTCGTTGCCGCTCGACACTAACCACTCACCTTCTGACATTTTTATGTACTCACTTATTAGAATTATTTTCCGTTCGTTTGTTGCACTACTCTTGGTTATTTTTATATTCAACGCGTTATTATATAGGAAATAGGAAATGTGAAATCTAAAGACGAAAATACATGTATTCCGTACTGAAATTGCACTGCGAACGAATTATATGTATTGCCCAATTTTTGGTTTATTAATTTATGTAACTGAACATTTGTTAATGGTTTTGAGGTATTTTGAAAGTATTAAATCCTGACTTACAGAAGTGAGTCGGGTGTCAATCTTATTTGCTAATTACATGCAGAGTGTAGGATGTTATGATTAAAGTTAGTAATGTTAGAGGAGTTGTGCGTTACAGAAATCAGAATTTAAAATATTTGTTGTCTTTTAATGCCACATATTGTTATATTAATATTTTCGAACTAGTCTTTTAGGTTTGCAATACTATTAGTAGTGTTATGGTGTACTGTTTAAGTCGTTTTTGTCTGATGTACGTCAAACGTCACCTTAACTTCTTCTTGTCTGCCAGTGATGGACCGCTAGAACCCACGGTCTCTGAAAGGTCTTGTCTACACTACACTCGCAAATGTCAACCAATTTACTTCAAATTCCCTTCTGGGCATCTCGCTGCACGTTTAAGTGGTCGACTGAGGCTTTACCCGGGGAAATAAATCGACTGGCAAAAGTAAAAATAGCCGGAGAAACGCCATTTCTCGCGAACCTCAGAATTTCTGCGGGCGAAATCCGTTCGGCCTGTCTCCTGCAGGGAAAAACCTCGAGTTTCTTACTTTTTGATTTGTTGCATTCAACTGAGACGCCCGAGAATTTCTTATACTTTTTTTTTCATACCCGAAACTGAGGGAAAATACAAAAAAGGAATTAACAAAGGACATGCTCTGAAAGGCAGCTTTGGGAAGAAATTTTTGGCAGGAAACGTATAATGAAAAATCTGAATTTTTTTTCCTTTCCGCCTTTTCCTTTGTCGTTCCTTTTTTTCCTCTCTCTTCCCATCGTACCCTGAAAGTTTCCCTTGCCAACTAACTTTACATTCACCGAAAAAAATTTATCATTGAGAAGTTGAAATTTCTCTTCTTGTCAGCTCCACAAAGTTCCGAGGAACAGTTTTATTTCACTACAAGAAAACTACAGTCGTTTCACTCTATTCACTTAATAACCGTTATAACTGAGCGAGGAGTCAGACGGCGATGTCGACCAATTCTCTTTTGTGCAATAAATATTTGATCGTTCATTTGTTACTTTTTTAATTGTTGAAACTATCTCGATGGAGTTAGTTTTTTTGAGAAGTTAAAAACCGTGTCACTTGTATTGTATTACCGTTTTAACTTAATTTTAACTTGAATTATGTCTCGTTTGCCTACAAGTAACCTGACATAACATGACAGAGCGTAACATAACGTAGTGTAACGCAGCCTGACCCAATTTCTTTATTCAGTAATAACATTAATATCGAATCTCTACAAACCTTGCAACGCATAACTTCAACACGCATCAGTTAGAAAGTATAATTTTATTATTGAATATTGCTAATAAAATTAGTATTTTTCCTAATGATGTTAATTCTAAAGGTACTTGTCTAGAAATTGTCACATAACTTGCATCATGTTAAAGAACGACCAACTATAATCCAAACTTTAGAATTGGGAGTTTCTTACAGTTCGACGACAGAGCTCGATCGAGTTCGAAACGCCACAGAAGGTGACCAGAAGTATCGGGTTAATTAGGACGGATGATGAGATTGGGTTCGCGTGTAACATCACCTGAAAAAACGAACGCACTTACCGCGGATCCATTCATCACACGGAAATAAGGTTTTCAGGTTCAAACGTCCAACGACGTCAAAAATGCCCATCACGAAGGAGTGAGGTGCTCTCCCAACGGCAATCCTTCTTTTGTACGGCCCCGTTCGCTTTGTCTCTCATCACCTCAATAGAAAACGTTTTAGAAAAACTTTTCTTAATTTCTTTCCGACTTCTTTTGCTGGTACAAAGACTCAGAGCTTCTATTCATCGCCTCCAAAGACTCTTAATAATCTAAGGAAAAGTATAATTGTGTCCGAGGGAAGAAGAAACCAAGAAAATTTTTCATCCGGCACTTCATTACACCGCTACAACTTAATACTTTTAACTTCCATAGTCATTATTCTTTGTGTTTTAATAACAATAAGGCATTCCTCTTTCGTTCGTGCACTCGGTGGAAATACGAACGAAATACAAGGTAGCTGGCGATGGAAGATTGTGTGAATAAGAAGCACCTAAGGTATGCAACAAAGGGGATGGTAGCATACTTTGATGAACAAAGGGAGACCCCTTAATTACATTTTCTATGTGCAAAATAGTGCTGGTTCTATTTAATCTATTTTAATAGATTCTCCACTTCTTATATTCGGCTATTGTAACAGTGTATGTGTAACAATTATTATTATTTTTGCACAAGTTTTCTACACCTAAAACTCCTATGTACAGTAGTTTGATTCCAAATGTTCTTTGAATAAGTCAAACCCCATACAAAATATTAATTACAATCTGCTACTACATTAACGATAGCAAAACCATAAAATCTAAGCTTCGATAAAGTCAGTTAAGTTAGATAGGTTTCCGTTCGGTTTTGTTGTAAACGTAGGTCCTCCTGATGAAAAACCCAAGAAGAAATTAATGAAAGAAATGACGTTGAAGAAGTATTTTTGGACGGAGACTGACCAGATCGGAAATAACTGCGACCTCAAGTGTTGAAAAATAGCACGACCCTCTGCCAAGACTTTCATCCCATGTAAAGTGGAAAATCGCAGTGCCTTTGCTAGTTCCTTTTGCTACGGTTCAGCCTTTGTTACGTCAAAGCTTGTAATCATGCGAAAGCAGACGATGAATACAAAACAATAATTAGAGCTTTGTGTTGTGCACATGTGGTGTGAGTGTGGTGTGCGCCCCCGTCCTACTCCTCGATCGTTCGGCTTGTAGTCCTTCTGTTGCAGAAGTAACCCTGGAAGACTCTTTTCATCGGACGGCCAGAAACCAAAATAATAAAACAAAAAACTTCCGCCCATTAAATTATTCTCTACGTTTCTATGGTTTTCCCTACGCCATTTTTATAGTTATGGTCATCTCTTTCCATCCCCCTGTCTGCTCCAGGGCTCTCTCTCTCTCTCTCTCTCTCTCTGGTACCCTTGGCTCTGCTCTTCTATTTTTCTATTTTATGTTTTTCATTGTTATTCGAGGCTCCCGTTTCTAATATAACATAAAAATCATAAAATCGAGGATTACATTACCGTCCGTGGAGAATTCGGCGGGAGATAAGTCAAACTTTAAAAAATAGTTTAAAATTCTAGTTTCGAGAGTATAAAGGCGAACCGCCAGGGTTTCGTCTGCAGGAGTAGAATCACGGAGCACAACCGTTGACAAAAGACCTGACCAGTACTTTCGGAAGGTTCGTGTCCACATTAAAGCCGACGGTCCGTTTGAAATTAAAAAACTCTGGATGGAAATGTTTGGTTTACGGCCATCTTCCTCCTCGGATGGCTACTCTTCAGGAAAATAAAGAATTCGGCGAACCCATAAATTCAACATTCTACTTTCGGCGAGCAATTGAATAGCATTTAAGGTTCGGGTCAAGGAACACTATTTCATAACCCGTGAAATTAATGTTACACCTTGCGACGAGGTGTTTTTGTGTCTACCTCCGAAAGTTCTTGGGTTCGACGTTGCCCCCTTGATGGCGGAGAAACGCACGCACGGTAAATTCCCCGCCGGTAACTCCGGTACTAAAAAAACGTTTGTGTTACACATGTAAAAAAGACTATTATTATTTCGGTAACTCACTTCTGGAACACTCGAGACCACCGATGAGGGTATGGTACAAGACTCGCGGAAGTATTGTGGCAACATAAGAGAGGGTTTCGGTTTTTTAAGGGGTTGGACCCGATACAAAGAGAGACAGGGTGAGAGGCGGGTTCTGCGGCTTCGCACCTGGTGCAGTCTCCAGACAAACTCACAGGGATGCGAATTTGCATATAAATCGTGTGTACGGGAGTCGTAGCCTGGAGTGTGTGTGACTGTTGTTGGATTTTCTGGTCATTACAGAGTCTAACCTGCCCCGTTTCAAGCGAGAACACGTTCGACTTGTTCGCCGGTTTTTCACATTATTTCAGTATTAAACTAATCCACGACACATAACAGGTGTACCCTGTGACCGGGGGGCACTTTTCAACGCTGCAACTTATGCTCCCTAACAAGGGATTTTATAGCATCGAGTCTTCAGTTCATGTTTTATAGTTTTGCAACAACGTACAAATTTCGCGTATAATAGTTTTTTAGTAACAAATATGTAAGAGTAACAGATTAATCAAGTATTCGTATGTTAACAGTTGTAGTTGAAGAAGTGAACAATGCGACGGAATAGACTGGGATGGAAGTAAACGTCATGCGAGGAATATTCCGGTCTTCCGGTAAAAATGAACTTCTAGAACTTGTACACCGCACATCAAGTTCGAATTATACAAATATATGTTGAAAGAAACAGATGCTAACGCTACATCCGCAATAAGTACCAGAGCGGTACAAAATAGTTGGAATTAAATGACAATAAAATGGCGTCACTGACTGTAAGTTTTCTGGCGTGCACACACAATTAAAACGATTCATCGGTTTAATCCCCCAGCAAAAATGTTTGCAAAGTCCCAAAGCAAAAAGTGGAAACGTCTGACCGTGTGTGTGTGTGTGTGCACCCCGGCAAAAGGCTTACGCACTCGTACACATCATGAGCGTAACTCTGATCTTTTAATCCGAGTAAAGTCTAACGTAACTTTGTAATCTTCTGTTGTTCATCTGTTCCACTTGGGCTCCACTTTCCAGATTATTTCGTGTCATTTAACTAGCCACCTTTCGTTTCGTCTCCGATCAGCCAACCCGCCGATTCGCGACGTGATTGATCGTTCGTTGCTCGCCTGGTGCCGTTTCCCCCAAAATAAATAATCCGTCGTAATTAAAATAAAAACAAATAGGCAACTGCGTAGAAGTAGAAAACCGCTATGAAAAAACTTACCTTTTAGAGCGTCGCAACTGCTACCCGGAGGTTGTGCCGGATGTAAGGCGCTCCTGGAAACATTAAACGAAAGACATTACACGGTGATGGTTTTAATTCTGTAGAAAACCTAAAGTCAAACTTAAAAATACAAATACAAAGAATACACAAACAATCGGAGAAACCAAAAATTATAGACACGTTAAATTTAGAATTTTATATAGAGGAATCACTATTTCTGTTAATTGTATACATAATTACACAACGTTTGAGACGGCGATTACACACCACCTTGGGGTGCAATATGTCTTTCGGATGATTTAGAGTTTGGAAGAGCCCCTGAGTGACAACACCTGGCCATTAAGCGAGACATAGAACAGAAAATTTACGAAAGTATTTAATGATAGGAAAAATAGCTTCGAGAAGTTCTATAATAACAATCCACTTGTCGTATTGTTTTTGTATTGATTGATTGATTGGCAGTGTGTAAGACAAAAGTATGGGAGAATAAGGAGCTCGCGACTACTTGCTAGGTAGGAGTATTTGGTCTCACACTCACAACATACGTCCAGGACTTCGTACCTGATTTTGTATGTATTGTAAGTTAACAATACAATAACATCAGCATCTATTGGTGATACAGTTTTTGGTGAGTTAGCCGTGTAAAATGGAACTTGTGGAACTTGAACTTAAAGTAAAATGCCAAACCTTTTCTTCTAATTACTTACACGCGTCACTGAAATTTTATGTGTAACAGTCAAAAATTTACTAGTAGATACATAATATTTTGCGTAGCAGTTTTATCCATGCAATACACCTGGATGGATATTGTAAGAAACCAATGTATTGTTTTCATTTTGCAGTGTGTTGCGTAGCCTACAAAATTATATACATAACGTGTGTTATATATGAGTTTACTTTAAGTTTATATGTACCAAAATAAGTGGTTTACACGCAACAGAAGCCGAAACGTGGCACAAGACAAGGCCACAGCGACACACAAGTACAACCATAACTGTGAAAAATAATTATTAATAATTAAGAATTATGTGCTTCGGTGGTGAGTTTATTACCCTCGACCGGAGAGGATCTTCGTAGAATCATTTCTTTTTTTTCGGTTGTAAAGTTTCGAGCTGGTAACTCGGAACCCCCGGCCATTATTATTTTTACACCAACTTAATAAATATCAAATTAAAAGCCAGATGCGTTGGCAGGAAGAAATGGCAGAAAGAAAAAAATCAACGGTGCTCGAAGGGTGCTCGACTCCACGAGAAAGGAACAACACTCTTACATATTGATAAAATCCAGATCCTCGTTAGGAAATTTTAATGACATTACACCTGTGAAAAATTGTTGCAGCACGTAAACCGTGACGAGACATTGCGAGGGGTGGAGATGGGTGCAGGGGTGGAAAACATCATAATGAAACGACGACATTTTGAGGGGGGGGGGAAGAATGAAGGAAGTTAAAACGTGGCAGGAGAACAAAGGCTGGAATCTGTTAGAATATCCTCTCATCCGTTCCTAAACCTTACCACACAGAGGGAGAGAGAGAGAGAGAGAGAGAGAGAGAGTAATTAAAAACTATTTAAAATATTAAAGTTCTCCCGTACGGGGCAGGAAACAACTCATTCTTTCCCCCTACCCCCCCCCCCCCCAATTCTTACCCCGGGGGTTGTAATTCCTGGATTACACGTCACCATCCTCACATGTGAAGTAATCCGAAGAAGTGTTAAATCGGCACGGTTTCGGCCATTTTATCGGTTGCCATACCCCAGAGTTCCCGGACCACGTCGCTAACAGTCCAAGATGTCTCCTCTGACTAATGCCACGACCGGGGATGAATAAAAGAAAGGGATTCCCAGTCTCAAACGACCGGGTACTTTTGTCGTTGGATTGTGGTGGTTTACTTTTATTACTTTTTTCACTGTTGCTTTTTACATTTTTTTACGCGTTTCTTCTGTTATTTTTTTTTACCGCAGTTTTAAAATCAATTCGAGACACGCTTCTTTGATGGCTTCGCTTTGCCGGGAGTTGAGACCGAGAAAGGACATTGTTCTCCTTCTTGATGGTGCTATTTTTTACGTTTCAAGAAGCCATTCTAAGGTGGCCTGGGTTTTTGATGAACAAAGAATTCGAAATTGTCATTACCTGTGTATCACTACAACTTTTTATTATAATATGTAGCGTATTGTACCGTACATATTTTCTTTGTTAATGCATCATTGTATATTACTATTTGTCTAATGAAAATATGCTTATTCTGTTGTTATTTGGTTTTATTTTGTTGTACCTTGACTTCCTTCCCGTTCCTCTACTTTAACGTTCACACAATTTAAATATTATTCAATGAGACATTTCAAGGTACCGAAACACTACACAAACATAATTATTATACCAATGAAGTAGAAATTTTTATAAATCAGTGACCATGTCATAAATAATAAAAAAACAGGGCGTTCATTTTTGTTTTACAAGTTCACAGTTCTGAACTAAGAAAGCCCTGAAATTTTTATTTTTTTTTATTTTTTGTAGAAAGCAAATCAGAACGAACCTACTTCTTCACCGTTTATATATAGTTGGAACTTAAAAGGTGTTCACCAACAGACTCGCAGATGTAAGGTGAAGGAGCCGTATACAAAAGAGAAATATGAAGCATCGAGGAGAGACCTCAGTCGCTTATGACTCTAGCCCTCCGCAGTCGCAAACTCTACATAAACAAAAACTAATTAAATAGAACAACCCTTTTATAAAGCAAACTTCTTTCTTAGTGGCAAAGACCGTTTGGTTCGTCTGAAAGAAACCATTAGTCTAAGACAGAATGTCTCGTGCAACAGCACAGACCCAACTCCCCTAGGAAACTTTGCCGGTTGCACCAAGTCAAAAATTTTGCTTTTAATTCGTCCGCGACTTGTTTCCCAGGTCGATGTTTTGTCTTCTCCCCCGGGAGACCATCGGACGGGATCTCGATCGGTCTTCTTTCGCTTCCCTCCTCCTGTTGCCTTCTCACCGAAACTCAAAAGGAAGAAGTTAGGGTTCGATGAAAGGGTCGTTAAAATTTCCTAATTTAAAAAAAGAAACTTAATAATCCCTTGCAAATCTTATAATTACCTGCTAATGACCATGAAAAGTTACGGTAGACTGTTGCCAGGTTCATTTGGCCGCAGTGAACTTTTAATTGCCGGCCAAGGTAAAGAAATTGAAACGAGGCAGAGGCGCTTTTTAACATGTTTTTAATAACGTCAAGTTAGCAATGGATAATGGAATAATAATTTTTGGAAATTATATTAATCGCCGGAGACATCAAAGTGCAACCCCCCTCCCCATCACTCGTCTTACCCCGGGGGGGCGAACTCAGGTTCCGAGTCGGAGTAATTGAGGTAGACGTCTGATGGGAGCCCACGAAAATCACATGGGAAATTACGGTGTAGTGAAGTAGAGTAAACAGGTGATTTGGTTGCACTGCATAGGGCAAACCAAGTGCATTCACGCCGGCCAATTAGTCAAACCGACGCGAGTTGATGAACACTTTGCCCGTTAAAACTACACACGAAGGTACACGGGGGACTGACTCGTGACGCACTCAATTTTCCCTTCTTTTCCAAGGAGTAAAGCGTTGAGTGAGTTACCTGCACGTATTCATATGTGTTTGTGTGAAAATTCTGTGCAGGAAAAAAAAACGTTTAATGACCTCTCAAGAAGAAAGCAATGTGTACTAATAGGAAAAAATGTCACTGCTAGGGTACAACAACCGGGTAAAACGGTTTGGACTCAGTGACCTACAACTTTGCTTTATTTATAATTTCGTATTCTCTTCTGCGTAGGGTTGTTACACAACAGGACAACTCGATCTAAACTTAATTCCCAAACAAATGACCAGTATAAATTTCTGCATATTTTATTATTAATATTATTTTAAGGATTATACATAAAAATTTCTGTGTGCTTGTCAAAAAAAAACTAGTAGGAACGAAAACAACTTTCATTGTTGTTATTATTATTAATTATTATTTTATTATTGTATTAGTAAGAGAATACTTTTAGGTGTGGAACGTAGTACAACAGAAGCATTTCAGAAAAGCAACGACAAATCATCCCGGTTCTGGCGTCCTCTAGAAAATTTCTAGCCAATTTAATTCCACTGAGTCAAATTCACACCTCGTTTTAGGCAGGAAACGAGCGAAACATCAGAAGCGGCAGTCATTTGAATTGGTTTAGATAGTTTTTAGTTGGCGGCGATGCGTCATTGGAATCTAATCGTCCTCTGTTTTGTTCAAAAGCAGTGCCACCCACCGTGGTGCCGTTGACGTGGCCGATGGCCGAGAAACGGTGGTGATGGTGTGGCGTCTCTTGGTGAAGGAGTTCGAACCGAAATGAGAAAACGTGCAAAAAATAAAAAAATTCACAAACTGCAACCAACAACAGGAATGCGCCCGGTTTTTGTGTATACGCTTTTTCTGCTTGCTTCTTTCCTTCCTTCTCGAGGATTCAAACGCTGCGGCTCCCCGAATAATTCATTATAATAAAATAAGGAATTGTTAATTGAAGTTGTCCGTGTCACTTTTATTAAAAATAACCTCTGAGAGTAAACCTCGCGACTCATTTCTCATGGTAATCCAGTTCGATTTGAGATTAGCAGTCATGCGAGACAGTTTCCGATGGACGATTAATTCGAATCGATAGAGGATGATTAATGCGAAAGGAATATTCACTTTTTATTGAGTTATTTATATGTATGTATTTACAATGATTACACGCTGCGAATTATAATTTATACCGGGTACCCGCGTATCTGAGAGAGCGAGAGAACCCGGGGACAACTCTCGGCAAACCTGAACCTGACGGGCTCTCGTCCCTGAACGCCACCAACCTGATTTGTTATTTTTTTCTTATTATTTGACTTCCTAATGAATAAATAAACCAGCTCGGTCTCATGTACATAAATAAGTGAACGTTACCGCGGAAGGAATCGAAACGTTCCCGTTTGAATTTATGTACGATTTATGTTACCGGTCGTAACACTATTTTACGTATTTATTATTTGTTACAGGTGGAAAAACCTTAAAAAGGTTTCGAGTGGATTATTAATATTTCGTGTGCTGCGCCATGCTCACACGTGCCTAGCACTGATGACTGTATATTACTGTCTGCCTAAAAATAGATGCTATTCATGAGTACTAAAATTTAAATAAAGTCTATGCGATCAATGTTCATGTACCGCATAGTAAGGTGTTTAAGGCTTATATGTTACACGTTAGCTGTATACGTTACATTAATGTACATATATGTAATACGCTTGTAGTAGAGACATTAGTGTTGGATACGGAATGTGCAATTTTGATACGTTAGATTTTTATTACTCGATCGATTTCATTGAATCTTACTAACCGTGACTGTCACGGCCAATGCCAGAATATAAAAATTTTATTTATGTTAATATATCACGTTATTATGTATAGATAATTGTTAAACATGTAATCCACTTGTAGTTCTTCAAGTCATTACTTTTGAAATGTGTGTATGTATGCATAATTGAAACGTTTAATAAACGGATTTATTAAATATAAATGACGTCAGCGATACTTATAGATAAATATACACGAGTATAGTGCACTACTCGTAATATAAAACATAAAAACATAAAACGGCGTACTATAAAATGTACTAATAAAACAAGTTCGTTTCCACTACACGTCGACTACAAAATCAAATGTTGTCAACCACACCAATTTGCAAGTTAAATGGAACCATCCAATAACCTAAATAATTTTTAAAATATTTTAGATCAGAGAGAGAGAGAGAGAGAGAGATCTTACATCACATCACACTGGAAAATGTGAGGTGTGAATAACAGAAACCGTAAGAATTACGTGAAGTAAATAAAACTGTTAATGAAAAGTCGGTTACATAAGACACCGTCTTGAAATTACATTAATAACGACACAAACTGTTTATCAAGTTTAATAAAATCTTATTAAAATTTCGAATTAATCGAAACGAACAGCGTGGCACGTCTTTCAACTTACCAATAACTATTGAATATTTATAGACAACACTTCGAGGGCACTTTAAACAGGTGAATCGGGGTGAGGAGGAGGAGGAGGCGTACCGAGGGAGAGAATGGGGGGGGGGGCGCGGCGGCTGCTCCCAATGCCAAATTGCGAAACCGACAAACCAGGTGCTCGTGGTGAAGGTAGGTAGCAATCAGGTGCGCAGCGAGTCAGGTATCGAGTCGGCACCGGTGGTTTTATCGTTGCTTATTAACAAGGAGCAAAACCTGCGATTCGAATTATTCGAGTCGGATAATGGCGGACCTTAAGAAACTCTTAAAAATATCATTCATTCAAAAAAAGGGAACGGAGTGTCAATAGTCTGGAATGACCTTTCTGCGAGAGACCACTACAACTACAACGGCAACCACTCGGGGAGCAATTCGTTTTTCATTCCTTTTCTTTTTTTTGTAAGACTGTTGGTAAACACGTCGACTTAATTTTAAAATACTTTTGTAATTTATTTTGTTTGGCATCTCTTATTGTTACTTATTAACCTTGTTTTCCAGTCGGAAATAGCCTTCATGCAGGTGTTCACTGGATCTATTACTACAACATCCAGGCATAATCAGCAATTGTTTTTATCTTCTTGTTTAACGACGTTTGAGGACAGTCAAGACCTTCCTACGAGCATTTGTATGGAATACAATTGAGTATTATTTGATTTTATGTATAAATACATTTTTAAAGCATACTTATTAATTGTAACTGTGTATAAATTATAAATTGCAATTCGCCAGCTGTCGGAGTTACAATCACTTCGGGGACAATTTTAATTAGTTAAAATTCAATTTTTTTTATTTAAAAGTTTTCCTACTGACTCCTACTGATGTCACTAAACACAAAGTCGCGTCTTTCAGTTATTTTGTATTTCAATGAATGACTTAAAATTTGGGTGCGGTTAATAAAATAAATAATTTTTAACTTGTCGTACTATTCCCTCACGGTTCCAGTTACTCTTTCCCGTAGTTTTTTTTCTGTTCTATTGCATTCGAGTGTCCACAAAGGTTTTCTTTCGTTTCTACCGTTTCTGCTTCCACGACGTCACGGTTTGTGTTTTATTACCCTTTACAGTTGAATTTTCAGCGTTGAGCTGGGAAACTTGACCGTTTGATTTGAATAACAAGGCATTGAAGTTTCCATGTGCGATAAGAGTTTGCGTCAGGTGGTAATTTATGCTCAGCCCAGCTTCTAACACAACATCCAACTTGTTCTTCAACACGGTTCTGTGCTCCGTAACCTTCCTTAGCCCTGAGTAGGCACGCTGGAGAACCGGGAAGAGTACTCCTACCCACTCCATCCTGACTTAACTAGCACACACACACACACACACGCACACACACACACCATCAAACGGGTTCATTTATTTTTTACATTTACACTCTTGGACTTCCATATTCTGCTCGTGTGATTTGAATTTTATTAGAAAACGATCAATAAAGCGGCATCGTACGGACACGTAAAATTACTACAATCCATAAAAATAAGTACAAAAGGTAAAATTCTACTTCTCATTTCCAGCCGAATTACCGAAAGGTCATCAAGTACATCCGTCTGGGCGGAATCCATTTTGGATTAGCATCGTGTCACACAACAACGAGTTGTTGGTCGCATTGTCGTGTCAGTAGACGACTCAATCAATCCGGTTCCAACTATCGGTTTCTACTGCCGTAATCTGGGAGTCACAGTGGTGGTACGCGAATGTAAAACTGATGGGTTGCTGCCAGTGAGTTTCCACAAAGGAAGATTTCATAACTTTTTACTTAACTGCTCCCCTGTTCTTAACCCGGAAACGGGTACCTGAACGAGTACCTGAAAATGACACCGTCCCAATTCGAGTCCTTCCCAGCCACCCAAAAATTCTAATTTATTTCTTCCTTGAGTTAGGTAGCCGAGGAGGAATTACTCACCCGATCTATGATCACCAGATCAGATGGAAAGAAGTAGAGAAGTCGTGGCGGAAGAAGAAGAAAAAAAAACATGCTGAAGGTGATTTTTTTTTGAAAGTAAGAAAAGGTAAAGATTTACATTTCACATCGTTCCAATTGAGTTATTGAGTGTGTTTATGTTAAATAGTCTCTTATTAACGACAAAATAAGAGGTCGCAGGTGCTTTAATTGATTTTCGATAAAATATGGCGTTTGTTTGAGGATTAGAACTCGACTCGTGTCGACTCATTTTCTTTATTTATTAAGTAAAAAATATCAATTAAACTCGATACTGGTTTGGCTGGTGTCTTCTGTTTACTCAACTACAAGAAGAGCGGAGTAGTTTCTGCGTGTGTGTCCAATTGCTCTGTCGGAGCCAGAGGACCGTCTCAACGGACAAAGGTGAAATTCGTCAGAGAGAGACGAGACCGATTGATGTCTTTCGAATATTTCAAAACTCCCAGGCATTCGTCCCGTCACAAATTTAATTAAATTGCATCCCCGAAAATTTAAATTCAAAGTCTTGTGACTCGCCATTTAAAAATGGGGGAATTTTTCACCCCCGGCTGGATCTTTCAAACAATGTCCTCTTCCATCCCCGACACCCCTGACTCTTACCCCTGGTCCCATATTAATTATTCAAGTTTTTGTGAGGGCGGACAGGCAGACGGAATCACAGGAAATGGCAATGAGGCTGGCAAGAAGAACGCTTGACATTTATAAATTATTTAGTTTTGATTCAACAACCGAATAATTATTTTTTTCTGACGTTTCAACTAAATGAATCATAGGAAATAGGAGAACTTTTCTATTAGTGGCAGCTCTGGCTCGGGCCCAAAGGGGTGCCTCCTATAAAAACAAGAAACGGTCCTACTTTAGTTCCCTCCGTGGGGAGCGTTTAGCCCAGGACTGACATTAGCAGCCGAGCCCGACGGCCACGAGGGAAGTTCTCCCATTCTTCTGGTAGTTTGAATGACCGCCAACAAATAGTTTTCTTTGTGACATTTGATCCGGCGAACAGAATATGATTTAACTTTTTTGTTATTCTACTGTCTGACGGGTACTTTTGGTGATCTCTTTGAATGGTTTGAACGAATTTTTATGTTCTATCGAACGGGTTCAAAGCTTAAGTTCTTATTATATATCTTTTTGGGGAAGTTAATTTACAAGTTACCATCTGTGTCTGTCCTACCCGCGAGTACTTTCTCTGGTTGTGAATGCATCGACTAAGGTACTCATCGGTAAAGTAAGAGATTCCGCGGGGTGATTGACGGTGTAGGGTTGACATGTGAGACTCATGTTGTTGGACCCAAAATTGATTTGTCGTTTTCATTTAAATTTGATCTCGAGCTTCGTTTTGGTCTATCGGTCTATTTCTACGATTGTCAAGGAAATGTGTCAGAGGGGAAACAATCGCGGCAGAGACATGGGGTCGAAACGTGTTCGCATCCCGTACAGAATTCTACTCCCGGTGGAGTACGAGCGAAAGTATTTTTTTTTATCCGGGAAATGTGTAGTTGTAGAATGTGAAAATGTTGTATGTAGCGAGGGTAGAAGGGTTGCCTCGAAGGACAGGGGTAAAATTCAGTGACATTTAAATAAAGTAAAGGAGTTAGAGTCCGGTGGAAAGGTAGTGTCACGAGGCGGAGTTTGCAGTGCGAACTTTAACACGCAGTTTCATATATAGTTTCACTACCTCGTACGGTGGAGTACATAAAGATGTATTGTCAATAAATACTTTTTGTTTTTTGTGTACAATAGGAATTGTCCGTTACATTATAGTGATTGCTGTGGTGAAATAGTTACAACTACTACACAAGCAGTAGTTTAACCACTTTAAGGAGTCCTTCCACACACACACACACACACCTCCAAACAATTGTTTTGTTTGGTTTTGGGACAAAACACCAACAGAAATCCGACGTCGTATGTGAAGTCGGGAAGTTTCTAATTTAAAGTTTACATAAATAAACCGAAACTTTTAATTTGATTAGTTTAAAACGTGGGGTGTGTACCGCATGTGTAGTGTCTATGCCTCGGCCACGGTGTCTGTACAGACACACACACAAACATGCACAAGTGTGTATTTGTGCGCTTACTTCCCCAACAGGAGAATGGCCAGACGAGGAAGAAGAAGAAGAAGAAGTTACGCTTTCCTACAACTGAACCCACGACCAAAGGGAGCTTTCGGGTTTAGCTTGGAATTTTGATTTACGAGACTTTGGAAAAGTTTCCACCGACACTTTTAAGGTTCGCTGATGCGATAACGCGTAAAAAGTTAATTTTTGAGAGAATGAGGAACCACCCCGAGCCTGATTTCTAAGCTGAGATTCACAAATGGGAAGTGTAAAAACAAGTGTGTGTATGTGTAGACCAAAATGCTTAATAAATTTTCAAACTAAACGAACGTCCAAGAATGTAGTTTCTTCTACACTTCTGCTTCCACGTCCTAAGGTCCAAAGTGTCGTCCACCACAGCTACACAACCGTTTCTGCAAACATCTTCTCATTTTATTTAGTAAACTTATTGAATTATTATTTTTTATTTATATTTGAGAACTTTAAACTTATGTTTACCTTTATATTTTTATTTTAAACGAAATTTATTTATATTTATTAGTTCGGGCGTCGTCTAACGCACACGTACGCCACGTGAAAACTCCAAAAGTACTCGACTTGTTCTAGATTGTTCTATTCCACCACACTCTACTCTACGTTTGATATTCTACTGAGTAACATAAAGACAATTCAATAGTATAAAATTGAAATGTCACCGTTCTAGAAATTTTTTAAAAAACTTTTGGGAGAATCCAGAAATTATCGGGTACGTTCGAGCCGGTTTGAAGACTTCCGTCGCGTTACATCTACCTGACAAGTTTTCTGCCAAGTCGAACATCGACAGCGAGACCGTGCGGAGTGTAAAAAAATGATATGATGGCGGGGCAAAAAGGCAACGGTTGATGTTCGAATGGCGAAACATTTTCTGGCGTCGGTTAAACTTGGCAGTGTTACTGGTACGATTACGTGAGATGAATTACCAGTCTCAATTGCCTCATTTGGTAAACATTATCTAAATCAAAGAACGCGTTATTATTTCCGAATTTAATCGTTAACAATTGGTGATTTTACCCATTCAGAGCACGTACCGCCACAGTTAACTTATTCTTTTTATGAATAAAGGTCTTGATGGTGGAAAAAGATGGCAGAAGAAGAAGAGTCTGGGAAAGGCGAACAAGTTGGGTCGCGGCAGAGAAAAAGAAAAAAAAACTGCAGGGCTTCCCCGGTGCTCCTGCTCTTGCTGTTGCTCTCGCTGTTGCTCCATTCAGACGTCTCCACATTTCATTCCATGAATTTTCTTTCAAAAGAAAGTTCCACGACCCTTTGACTGCTGCCCCAGAGAAATGAACATTCATTAGCCACGGTGGTGTTTCTTTGGTCCTTTTGCATTTCCTCCGCATCCCTTCACCTTCTAAATCAAAGCCAATTTGTATGGGACTGGCTTTGCCGAATGTAAAACCGAGGGGTTCTTGAATGAAAGTATTAACGACCGTCGTGTCACACTCCGGTTTCTTCCTTTCTTATTTACTCCTGTTTCCTCCTCCCTCCCCAAATGTTAATAATGTCTCTTTTCACCTATTCATGTTCGATCTGTTAGGGAAAATCAACTTGGTACTCGGCCGGTAAGCACAAGGGCTACGTCGTCGTGATGTTTCGCCTGCGTTATTATTTACATTGACTTATGTAGGATGACTCAGACAGCAAAAGTGCCACCTATAAACGTACATCAAACATAAACATGACAATTGTTACAGATGCATAGCAATACACAAACAACATAACGGTATAACACATGAAAGTCCTCTACATTTCCCTGCTACATGCCGGTGTAATTATTTATTAATTACGGTCACACACTCTAAACTATTTCTTTATTGTTATTAATAATAATACAATGTATAATAATGTATTACATACGGCTGTAATTTATCGCATTTTGTGTTTTATTACAATACACCTTATGTACTGCTTCGTTAAATTTAATTTTTTCCTTTTATTTATTTTTTATTAATTTTCCTACCCTTATTAAGCATTTTCGTTATTAAAGCTTATTTATTTACGATTATTCACGCCGGCTTACACGCAAGAAACCTCCTCCAGTTCTACTTACGTCTACCTACAAGTGCAAAGCTACCGTTTTATTCTTCTTTACTTACTGCTATTTTTTTTTTTTTATTAAATTATTAAAATGCGTTGCAACTGACCGTAGGAGCACTCGTTTAGAAAGCATAAGACTCGGATTTTATGTGTGCGCATTCTCGCGGGTTAATTAAAGTTGAAAGAATAAACGAATGGATTCATAACACGACAATTACAAATAATAACTCGTTGTAGGGAAAAATAAAGTCTGTGTAAGCGTAGCTTTACGAACTGAAACAAATGCCGCGGATTCGTTGGTAAGACCACCGATTAAGCGAACGTCACAGCTAATATCGGAGTTCATAACGGTTTTCACAACCATTAAAACTGGACTAAAAAAGTCTTAACTTTCTTACGAAAAAGAGAAAAAAAAAACGACGCAGGTAAGTCGCCAGCGAAAGTCACGGATTTAGCACGGGAGAGAATTCCATAATTTTATTTACATTTTAATTAACGCAATTATTTTTTATTGACAAAGCTTAAAACAGGGGCCTTAGGAAGTCGGTGGAAACGGTGCGCAAAACCAACCCGGTTCGTGCGAACGGGTTAAGAAGTTCGTACCATCCAAGAATTTTACTGCATACGTTTTTTTTATTAGGGAGGAAAGGACGTTTCCACCAGCCTGAGAAAAAGTTCGCAGCGAGCAGAAACGAGGCCAGGGTGAGGGCTGTAAAAAGCTTAGGGTTATTAAAATGGCGTTTCAAAAAACCGGAGATGAATAATAAAAGTCATAAAGCTGAAAAATAAGGGTTGACTGTTAATTTTTTCAGCTTTGTCGTTGCTAGAAAAACTGCCGTCGAGTTGACAAATTCCAGGCGTCAGATTAAACCGGTTTTTCCTATATAATAAGGGTTCATAGGTAAACAGGAGATTAATCACCGGCGGACAAAACGGGAGAGCGACTGATTGATTCCCGTGGGATGATGAAAAAAGGAACCGATCGGTTCAGAGGTGGGTGTGTGTGTGTGCCCGTTCAAAAAAAAATAAAAATAAAACAAACTAATCAACTATAATTCTGCGACAAAGTTAAGCATTAAAATCAATACTTTTTACCTTGTACATAAACGTCATGTTTGGGGAATGCCAGACTTCGTGCTTCTCATGGATTATTAAATGCCGTAAATTTCATATATTTATTAAGACACGCTTTATTATGTATATAGTTTTCGTTTCCTTTGTTCTGGTTAAGTACCCAGACCTCTTTGAGAGTGCGCTTGGGTTAAGTTAAAATTTAATTGACTGCGGACAAGGTACGTAGAGATATTGGACGTTCTCTTTCTCTTCAAGTCAGTGAACTTAATTTAAGCACTCGTTTCTGAGTTTTTCCACGTCTTAAGTTCACAGTCACTGGAGTGGGTTAGTAGTTCCACGTGACGTGTGATTATCTTTTCGCGTTTTTGCGACACGTAACTTAAGACTTAAGTTAAAACTCAAGGTAGACACGGCCGGACACGACCGCCAAAAGTGTGTGATGATGAGACTTCACACCGGGTGAACATCAACGTCTTAGTTTCCGTTTCTGATCACGTCAACATCCCGTTGGGGGTAGTTCTTACCCGTGAAAACCCATCAAGGCAAGACTTTGCTAATCTCGCCCACCCCCCGGCCATGTTGACTTCTCCACGAAAACCCTCCTCCTCGCCGTGGAAGATTTCACCTGGTCCGCCGGTTGACTTTCGCTTTCTTTCCGGGGAAACCGCAACAGAAATGCTTTCACTTCTGACAGATCGCTTCCAGTCTTTCAGTTTGGGGTTTTTAGTTTACGCTGGTTGGCGTACACCTGTCCTCCGGGCCACCGCAAAAAGCAACTGAATGGCGAAAAGCAAAACCATTTTTATATATATTTCTTTTTCTATTAACGGCGCGGAATAAATAAGTTCAACCAGATCGAACAACCATATTTCTACTTCTGGCAAACGACCATAAAAATTTGACTACATTAATTTTCAGTCGAACAGTCCAACTTTCTTTTCTTTGTCACAAATAGTTTTTAGCGCTACGAGTGGAACTATTTTTTTGAAATAAGAACTTGAGTATAGGGGTACACGCAAGAATCTCGTCACTACTCTTTACGGTAGGAGCATGACCTGGCAGCGCTTAGGACTGCACTACCACAAAGCAGTGTATGTAACCGTTGTAGGTTTACATATATTATTTATATAAAGAAGAAAATTCTGCTACCGTTTAAGTGGCGCAACACACAGGTAGTGTATAATCATGAGTCAAAACTACTTCCCGTATTCCCATCAATAACAAACAAGTTTCTCCTACTACCAAACTACACATGGAGAGAGAGAGAGATAGAATGAGAACGTGCGAAATGGATGAGTTAAGTACCGGTAGAGTCAGCGGGTTAACTCCAAGTAGTTCGACATTACTCTGTACAACCCGCGTGTGTGACCCTCTTTCCGGACGATCGAATGATAGTGCAAATAGTTTTCTGATTAGTTTTGCCGAAGTCATCGCCGACGTTCAACTACCGGCGATTTCGACTCTCTCGGTCTAAACAAACCGATTAACCGCCCGATTTATCTTGACGATTTCACACTTGAACTTCAACCCCGAAATTTAATTTCAAATGCGAAATTGAGAACCGATCGGGTCGTGACACTGCCTCCGAGACACAATGAGAGAAAGGTGACGAGGTACTCGTTTATGGGAACTGTAGTTGTTGTATCGAGGAGTAGTTTTACGCTCTACACTGTGGGGAACCCAATCGGTTCGCATCACACACTCATTGCGGCTATTATTACTGTATATAGAAATATACTTAAAGTATATTTTTGTTTAATGACTCAGTATAAACGTACGATAGTGTTTTCCATTATCACAAGTATCTTAGTATTGGTATCACTTTAGAATTAGTATTAGTAGTAGAACTACAATTGCTTTTACTACGAATTCCACCCTTGAATTTTAATAAAAAACCAGAGTTCTATCTCAACAGGCATTTAAATAAAATTTATACTAAGCCACATTTTATACTAAAAAACAATTCCTCAATTCCCGTATTAGACAAAAACACCTAACATACGAACACGTGTAGTAATTCCACTAGTTGGCAAAAGCCGACCAACTGTCTAACATGTTTCTAATATTTTTCAACTGCTACACGCAACACAACTGTTTACAAAATTTTGGCTTACAATTTACAACCTTCGGCTATCTAACGAGTCCGAAATCACTACAATTTCTAAAGTATCCGATTTGATTTGAACTACGCCACGTACGAACAAAACTATTTACCGTAAGAAAGTAATAAAGTCAACTCACATATTTCGCTTTCGAAATTTTATTCATCTCAAAAAATTGTTTACGAACGCTCTTCATATTATTCATAACATTTATTACAATAAAGTACATATATTAAGTGTGATGCTATGTGTAATACAACACTTACTACAATGCAATACTAATACAATACTTTCCGACCGGAACTGGAACACATAAACTGGAACGCAGTTATAAAAAATTTTTTAGTGCAAGTAATCTAATAATAAAAAGTTATTTTTACATGCGAGATTATTTGTTGCAAGCTTTATAAATATCATTGCACATAATAATAAATATATAATAAAGATAAATAATAAAATAAGCAAATAAATATAATTAAATAAGGTGATTAAATGAATACAACGTTTTAGCAGCTTCAAGTGCAAGTGGAAATTAATTTGTTACCGAAACGTCGATGATCACCGGTCCTTTCGGTGTACCCTAAACGGGTAGTCAAAATTAGTAGTTGAAAATAGTTAGATAACACCGGATCTGTCACCTAATAGATAAAACATTTTATTAATTTTCACAGGTGCGACCGTGAGACGGGAAGAGTGGCAATTTACAACTCCCTTGCGTAATTGACAAGGCCCTTGAAGCGGTTCCATCTAATTAACGTCTAATTAATGTCAGACGACGAATTCCTAAGTTGGCGTTTTAATCGTCGAAGGAGATCAATTGATCTGCCGATCGATCGATTTCCATTCTGTGGAGGACTGGGTGAGGTCTCTGGGTGCACTTCGTCTCGAGTGTCTCGGATCGCCCCGGGTGCGCATGCAAACATCCCTTGCAGTTACAGAAACCGGGAGGGGCATGGGCTGCAATTGGGGAGGGGGTTGCTCTTTGATCATCGAAAATACGGGGTGATCGGACCCCCATCGATTCTGTTTCCGCTTCCGTCGCTGACGTGCTAATCAAATTTATGTCACGGTCGAATTCTGAATGTCGAAGATGACAGAGAGCTTTCCCTTTTCGGTGGGTTTTCGGGTCGGTCCGTTTCCTAATTTTCTGTATGGAACATGTCGAGATTGGGTGATTTCTACAAAGTCAAACGACTAGCCGGAATCAGACTGAACAATAGAAATGTCGGTTAATTACCCAACTACTCTGTTGTATACAGTTTGGTCTTTGTAATAGCCATCTTATTTATATATATAAAATCTATATAGTAGTACGTAGGCACAGGCTTTAGCAATTTATCATCTTAATAAAATGAGTTCACGTTACCCAAACGTATTATTTATATTCCGTTACATAAGTTGATTATTAAGTTTAAGAGGTCAACCGTTGGAGTACAACCAGGAAGGTGTACCATTTCACGAGTGAACGTAGAATACCGAAAAATGCCGCGGAGTAACATTTCTTTGTGTGTAGCTTTATCTACGTCTAGTACGTTCACGTGTCACCGCGTAGAAATTTATTGGAACGAAAATCAAGTCGTAAAGCATCAAGGTTGACGAGGGACTGGTCAGATTCTTCACCGAGACGAGTCCGAGGATTTCTTAGACGAGAGGATGTCACAACGAATAAAGTTATTTTCCATGTATTAAATAACTAAATAAAATCGGTGTTTAAATGGTGAGCCTGTTCTCCCGACCAAGTACGGAGTTAAAGAGTACCTGAAATTCGAAACTTATTTCTCGTCTTGGTTTGTGTGGATCTCAAAACCGCACATGTAATAATACATAATAATAATAATAACATAATAATAATAATAATAAATAAAAATTATAATAAAATGACGGCTTCCGCAGGTTCTACCTGAGTCGTGTGTTTGACAGCTTTCTAATTGTATTTGTATTTTATTTACACAAACACATGTATATGTTTATGTACTTAACGTTGTGTAATTTAATACGCAGAGTATATAATTGAATGTAGAGCTCATTTAAGTATATATTATATATTGTAAAGTATATATTGTAGTATTTAAGCACGATGAATGACGTCACTAATTTTTATTTACCGGAAGAGAGGCAGCTGTTGGAAAGTGGCTTTTTTTGTACACTCGCAAGTGTATTTTTGCGTTTATTTCTCGGATACTGAATTTCTTTTTAAAATAAATAAACACTAAGATTATATTTTTGTATACAACTCAACATAAGAAGTGATCTTGCCCTATTAATAGTGCGAACAAATTAAAAAGATACAAAAGAACGTAAGCAACATTCCCGAACTTCTTGACAATTATATTATGAGCAATGTATATTATTATATATCATGTATTATTACTGTTATTATGTACAATACATGAATTTAGTAATAATATATAGTCAAAGGTTGACTTTAGGACGGATTCTTTCTCCCGGACGCCTCCCGGTGGATGTGACGTCGACGTGAAGACCCTCGGCGAAATTCAAACGACCCCGCCGGGGGAAGGATAAAATAAAAAGGCTCATTACAAATGCAATTAATATTTTCGCAATAATTCAGCGGAACGATGGTGTCTACGTGGCGCACATATCAAAAAACCACTATTAATAAATAAATGAAATAAATCATCAATCAGATAACCGTTCCGTACATAAATTATTTAAATTTCAAATTACTTTTACTTCTTCCTACCCCGGAGCCCTGACTCGCCAGCGGAATACTGAAAACTCCACACGACGGGGGTTGCAAGTTGGCGTGTTGAGTCGATCGTCGGTTTGGGGGGGTGCTACGTCTCCGGCACAGGTTGGTGTTTCTAATTACAAATTCATATAGCAATAACTTACCGTTGGTATATTGCTCTTGGCACGAATGTCCGATTTCCGTACAATGATATAATAATTACAGGGAGACTTCCACTTTGGATCCGGAACGATCGCCCTCCGTTCAGTCGACCGGGAGATAATTGGATTTTGGAGAATCTCGGCGGCAGCGGCAACGGGCAACCTACTCCGGGAAACCGGGAAAAATTAGGCGAACGCGAACGGGAACAGCGCAGGCGAACGCAACACCCGGTATGTCTTCTAACTACAATGGGACAGGACACCTGTTCGACCTGACTCCTCGGGTGGTGAGGTAGGTTTCGACTCTATTGTACCTGTGCGAAATCGATTTACTTTATGTATTACTCTAATAGGTTATTCAATTGTGTTTCTCGATGTGTGAGTGTGTGTCTGTGATGCAATCCATTGTAAAGGATAACAATGGCGGACGTTAATTCGTATTCATTTCATTTGTACTCATTTAAAAGTTTCGTTTTCCGCGTTCGACTCTGCACATAACACACGACTGTCCTTTCGTAATTTTTTTTTTTTTTACTTATTATTAATATTGAAAGTTCTCAAACATCGGCCATGGGACACCTTATTACCATTCGACGGTAGTTTTTTCTTTTTTTTTTTTCAAGAAAATAACTGCCTTGGCAAGTTCTCACACGCGTTCATGCGATCATCTAATAGTGTTATATAGGAAAGTAACTTCGTCGTCACACAGTTCAGTCAGTTCTTTGCGGTTGCATTTTTTTCTTTTACGATTTTATTAGTCTCCGTGGTTTTTGTGAAACTGCTTTCATTCAACGTGTGTAACCCACTTATTCTGCCCCCTGCGAGAATCATGTGAATAATCCATTATTGACAGGGTTCCCGTACGATGAGAATAAATAAATAGAAATCGTCCTGCGTTCAAAAACACAAGTAATAAACACCGGGGTTTTATGGTTCGTGTTCGCGCGAACACAGGTGTGTCATTATTGGAATTTTATACTCTTTCAGTATAATAAAATAATATACGTAAATAAATCCACGTAATAATATATATATATATATATATATAAAATCATTTATTGTTGCGAAGCAGCAAGTCTTAATCGTAACAATAAAAATGGAGGACGAGGGAAAGTGGTTTTATTGGTGGCAATGGGAGGGTGCACTGTTGTTCTCAAGTACACATGTAATTGCTTGACACCTGTACATAAGTATGAAAGTGTACTGTTTTTCTAAAGTTCCGTTCGGTTTTGGCCGGCCCGGGGAGACCCACGGAGAAATGAAAATGGGTGCAGTTTCATTCAATCAGCAAAAACAGTCATTCACTCGGAATATTTTATCGCGAGTATTAAAAGCTAGTTGTACGTACATTAATACGAATTATCCCATTAGTCAGACGTGTTATTTAACCTATGAATTTCCCCTCGTAAAAAACATTATTTTGTGCGTGTTAATTTCCTATTGTAACCCTTCGCTTTTACCAGGATATCGGAAATATTCAATCGCTCCATCATTAATAATAAAAATTAATTAATATGCCTTTAAGTGAAATGATTTAATAATTTAATAAAAAAAGCCGAAAAGGTTTTGGCGTTTAGTGAACACAAAGGATCAGTCAAATTCATTGTTGCCGAAATGCCCTTGATGGTTTTTGGGGGTCCCGTTTTATCCTGCGCAACCCAGTGACCTATGTCTGCACTTGAAGAAACGCAAGTCACTCACTGGAGATTGCAGTTAATATTATAACGGACGAATAATATGTTGAAATATCTAATGTTGTGCCTAATAAAATAAAAAACGAAAGGAACCGTACAAAGTTAGTTGTGGAGTGTCACTTTCATTGATTGTCTCCTAGAAATTGAGTTTCTAATTGTGTGTAGTGTGAGTTTTGTGTAAGTAAGTGAACTGTTCGTAGTTGTTTCCCGAATTTTAACCAAAAAGAGTTCCTTTGTTCTTTTGTTAATTGTAGTTTTATCAGTGAGAAATCAAATTTCCCGGCTAAGTGAAACAACGTTCTGTAATTAACTTTCTAAAAGAATTGAATATTACCAGTTGAGCTGAGAGTTATGTTTGCCATCGGGAGGAATTTTCTACTCAACAATATTAAACGTCTACCGAGCGGAGGCTTTCTAATCGTTTAGTCACAACTGTATTATGTACCTTAAGGAACGAATTTAATTTAAATTACATACATGTAATATATCTTATCTGTGATGGATCATCCGAACATTTTTAATGTATCGTAGCGTGACGAAGAGAAAAATACAGTCAAGAAATATTTTTACCAATAGGAAACATGTTTATGTAAATAAAAATGGCAGGTTCGCCCGTGTGGTGTGACAGACGCAGTGACGAACATTGCTTTTTCACTGCTAAAATCAACACTTCCAAGGCCAAGGAATATTTTCTTACGTGGTCTACGTACTACCAAGATAAACACTTCCACAATATAAATTTTTTTTGTTCAGGTGGTACACGGTTCAGAGATACAGAGATGTTTGAGAACTTTTCTGCACGCCAATTTCTGTTAACAGTTGCGGAAACTCAATAAAAATTACAACTACAATTAAAAAGTGGTATTAGAGGAATTCTTGTTCACATCAGAAAGAAGTTAACACTCTCACCAGCCATGTGTAGTTCATGTAGGCTCTAGTGGGGTTTATTTTTTTATAGTCACACTTTGGAACGCAGAATACTCGGTGTGGATGTTAAAGTTATGTTTTACATAAGTTCCGTCTCCTCGTGTAGATAGCTGTCAGACTTCTACTACACATCCACTTCTTCCATTACGTACGGACGCTCTACTGCATAGAGAAAATAGGAAAAAAAGGTTTGCAAGTGCCAACGTCGTCATGCTCAATTGTCTTGAAGGACAAAAGGACAATTCAGTTGCCTAACGTGGCCGCACACGTGCTCCAATAAAGGCAAACGTTTCCTTTTTAGTAAGTCGTGCAGAAATAAGGAATGACTGGAATGATCCCGAGTGATCGATCAATCAATACGCAAAATGAAATGATGTCATTCGATAAAAATTTAAATTTTTTTTCATCTCTTCAGGTGTTTTACGCGTTCTTCTCTTGCACTGAAAACGCTGATGCAACCAAGGAAGTGTTTCCTGCACCTGTGCCAGGCCTAGGTACAGGTCCACCTGGTACCACACTCTTACAAGACATTCCTTGTAATTAATGACTCAATTTGGCACGAATGCCAACGGAGAGGACTGCGAGTTGGCAACGTCCGTTTTCTACTTAAATGAAATAAAATTTAAATTCCTGTTAAATTGTAGTTGCGACTCTTCTCGGTCAAGATGGTTGGATTTCGCAGGTACTCAGGTATCGGCCATCTTCCGGGAGTGCCGCATTCCCCGTCACTTCCAACTTCCGTCAGGATTTTTACAAAGGGCGGACAACGGTCGTTCCCGGATGAATGATAGTCCCTCCACGCCTTTCTCTCCAGCGCAAAACGAGTCAGTGCGGCACCTGACAGTCTTCTGACCATTTCCCAACTGTTTAATAACCGAAGGAAAAACCTGACTGCGCACCGAGTCAGTTGGAGGACGTCAAACACCACAGACTAAATAGGACTCGGTACTTAACCGGAATGATTTAACAGGATGATTCAGGAAATAGTTGCCGGTATGGAAACGCAAGCCAACGTAATTTGTGTGTGATGTTTTGAAGCCAAAAAAAAAATTAATTGTGATGTAATTACCGGGGAGTAGGAGTATATTTGTTGATAAACATCAAGCCAAGTACCGAGGCAATGCCAAGCCCAGTAGTAGGATTGGAAATTACTTAAGAGCTTAACAAATAGCTTAAAAGTTATGGGGAGAGAGAGACAGAGTGAGAGAACAACAGAGACCCATATCCTGCAAACAAATACAACTGGTGATGGAGCTTGAATTGCAGAAGTGTCACGACTCCCATCAAAAAAATAGACTACAAAACAACATACAGAAACGTACAGAAACCTATATAGACAATTATATAGGAATAGAACGTTATCTTTTTATACGAGTACAGCAAATTATGAGAGTATGTATAAAAAATAAAATTTATTTTTCTTCGTTTTATGTATATTATGTAAATATTATTAGCTGTTTACTGTATATATTAGATTCGTATATGTATAATATATATTTTTATATAGGCTCTTCGTACGTGTGCTGTACATATATTCCTTTATGTGTAAGTCTGAATTGATACATAAATAAATGCGTTTGCATCTGCTCTAAAATTAGCTTTAAAACGCGCTCGATACACCATTATTAAAAAGTAAAATCGCAGAATGAAAAATAATTAAAAAATATACATGTTGATTCAGCCGCCATTACAATATGGCTTCAATAGAAAAATTATATTATTAAAACGTGTTATGTAAACGAGGTCCTCTTCAAACAACAAGTTCCTGCCGAAGTGCAATTGTTTCTGAACTACAATTTAAGCTTTTTAAATGAATAAAATCAACACAGGTCTGGGGTATTTGCAGAGTTCAAAAAATAGACTTTTCCCACCTGTACTCTAGTTGAACAGTAGCGGTTGCATCAACCTCAAAGAAATCGTACCACGAACTTCATTGAAACGTCACGGGTTTTACTGAAACTCTTCCATCGTCTAGGGACTTTGGAGAAGAGCCTGGAACTCTCCCCGGGAAGAAGTGAAGTCAGCCGCGAAGACTGACGACTTGTTTTCCAATGATCTGACAATTGTCTTCCCATGTCGACCGGGTGTCACCTCGTCCGTTAATAAATAATAAACTTCAACTTCTCATAACCCGAGACCTGATTTCCGACTCGGATTAATAATACATAAATATTCACCGGAACGGGAGTAACCGCCGCGTTTCTTCTTTCTATTGATTTATCCGGACCGGACTCGCAGAACGAGACACGACTGCAATTACCATTGATATGTATATTAATTACTGCCCTTGACAGACCGCCATGTGAAAGGTTGACATAATAGCTATGTAATTGTCAATAATAGTTATCTCGCCCCTCTGAGTAATCGACTGGGAACCACATAAATCCCACTCGATGCAGGTGGGTACCGACGGTGACATTGAATTCTCCGAACCCAGCAATTTGCATTGGATTATATATAAATAAAACTTTCGCCTTGGAAACCAAGACGTATTTGGAGAGTCCAGAAGCTCCTCCAGAGAGAGAGAGAGAGAGAGAGAGAGAGAGAGAGTTCCAGCCGCAGGGCCCGGAGGACTCTTACTTTACCTATGTTTTATGTAAGTGATCATCGGATTACACCTCCGAGGCATGAAAACCCCGAGAAAAAATTAACGATTTTATGTTGTTCGATCAATTAAGTTTTCTATTGGAATTTAAACGTTTAATTAAAACGCCAGGAATCATTTTTCAATTACATAACTGACAATACCACTGTGTGCCTACGAGACGAGTGGTAAATAGACGTTTTGCAGAGTGGTACCACCACGGTTTTTATGAAATGTGAACCTCGGACTGTTTCTGGCATGTGAACTTCTGTGCGATTAATAAATAAATAACGGATACCAAAACCTAAAAAGAAAATATGTCGGTAAAGTTATGAATGAATTAAGTTAACTGTCAAGTTAGGTTTCGAGCAAGCGTGGAAACGCAACGGGTTTCACCAAGTTAAACTCCGTTTAATGGCCGTATATGTATATTATATAAATTTATTGCACAATTTATTTTATTGAGACTATTCGAGTACGTAATCCGCGTGATTAATTATGAAAAATTACACCGTTTACATTACAAGAATCAGGACTTCGTAGTAGTGATTGCGTCTCGCCTATTTTTAGTTAATAATTCACAATAATTAAACCATCAATGGAACTAACATAATATTAAAAGTAAATCAATACTCGAAGGAAATAACCGGCAATATAATTGCTGCCACAGGTAACCTTGCTAGGTATTTATTTTTCAAATAACGTATTAATTCTCAATAAAAGTGCGGTTGCTATTAAACATAATATATTAAAAACCGATTATGTAAAATAAGTCTCCAATATACGACGTCCCAGTCGGCTATTATAAATACATAAATTTCCAAGGTGGGTTCATCTGATTTTCAGATGACGCGTGCATGACAATAAAGCGTCGATGCGAAAAAAAAAATAAGTTAATAAATAAGTGCGAAGCGTGAATAATAATAAATAACGCCATTTTCATTTGATAGAATCTTTTAAATGCCAAATAAACACTCGACAAGTGCAATTTCATAGCTATATATGTATACGTGTATATTTCATCGGGTCCCGTGCAACACGAAGGTCGACCGGTCGTTTGTGTCTCAATAAATATATGTATCGTCTTTTCAATAAATAAATGTAATTCTAGTAGGGCGACCCACTCCGTTTCGGGTCATTTCGCATGAGTAAATTTATTTATTTATTTATTTGAGTGGCGGAGACTCGGTCGTGTCACTTCGCTTGAAACTCATCCTCTCCAACGGCCATTTTCAATGAGTCGAACCTAATTTTCACAGCGAGACGCATGTCTTCATTTATGTACATTAAGTTAAACAATTTTATTAAACGTAGATAAATTCGTTCTCACGACTTCTTGTTTCCCCTCGGCATACATAAATTTGACAAATGTTTAACCCGGTGAAAATAAGTTGTTCTTCAATTAGACTTTCATTGTAAAGCTTCTAAAAAATTTCTTATATTATTATATATATATGACTTACTATATATTATTATAAAATTATTGGTTAGTATCTCAGTTTTAGTTGTGAAAAATAAGTCACGTAGATTTACTTTTAACTCCAGTCGAATTTATTTTTATTTATTTATATTTATTTTATATAAGAGGAAAGTACTATATATAAAATTACGTAGAGAAGTACGTAAGAGGGTAAACAACAGAACATCTTCAAATAAACTAATAAAATTAATAGCTAGTGTCGACATTCTCTTTCTTATTATTCTTACCAATCCTTGTGGTTTTTATTAAATTACTAAAATGGTTTCCGTGGCCCGTGGTTTTTCCAAATTTTTACATTTCCCACTTCCTACCTGGTGCCCAGTTAACGCTCAATAAAAAACCGGCGTCGTATTTTGGTTCCGTTTTTTCAATTTAAACACGGCACACCCCCATTTAATAAACTAAATTTCTCAATCGACGAAAATTATTACCTTTCCTTCAGAACCATGTAAATAAATAAAAAAGTTCATTGAGTGTATTTTTTCTCGTCGTGCCTCTCACCTGGCGGGTGCTCTGATTGACTCAAACTCGAACCCGTGGAACTTCAAAACTGGATTTTTCACGGTCGTCTCGACGTGTTCCATTCGAAGACAGTCCATTGAGAAAATCAAAATGATTATTTACTTAGCGAGACATAATTAATTAACCAATAAACAAAATACTTAAAGGGTTAACAGTCGGTTTCATTCGTTTTGTAGGAGAATTTAACGCGTGCGTCCTACGACTTTCAATTAAAAAATTTAATTTACCGATTTTTTAAATTTGATTCGGGAAAATATGTATTTTTTTTTATTAATCATCAATTTATTCAATTCAATAAACGTAAAATCGTCTGCCTCGTAAGCGTTTCAATATCGTTTTCACAACCGTTTTACAATTATATATATTTTTATAGTGCCAATACATAAGCTGGGAATAAATTAAGTATGGCGGCCGTTTTTTAAACTCTAAATAAGTCGAATAGCTTTGTGAGTAGTGTTAATAGTGATGGCGATAGTGATAGTTAATAGTGAATAGCATGGAAGTAGTGGTAATAGAAAATGTAACCGAATCTCGTAGAAAGTCGAGTCATTTGAACATCGCGTTGCGACTTACACTAAATTTTACATCTCCCCGTAGTTAAGTCTCGCACACACACAAGAAAACTAAGTTAAAGTTTTAAAACTTTAGGGTGTCTGTAGTGAGGTAGGTGCTAACGAGGATGAGCAGTGCGCTTTGTGTTTCATTTTTTTTTTAGTTTCCCGTCGAAAGTGTTGAGTAGTGAGAAAATAGTTGGATCCTAACCCAACCGAGACCCGTGCGATTCCCACAGGTTTCCCGTCTGATGTGTCGAATCGAGTCATTAAATAATTTTTCCCATTGTTTTCGCGATGATTTAATCAAGTGTTTTGATCAAGTTCACATGACTCCCACACACACACACACACACACCTGCTGTACCTTTCGTTAATTTCCCACTATTATACATTGTCTTCGCTAAACTTGGTAATTTTTTTTTCTTCTTTAGGTTACACTTTGAATATTTTTATGCTCTATGAACCGATTCGTAGAATCTCATTCAACGTTACTATTTATTGGTCAGGAGCCTCTCTCTCTGACCGGATTCTGTATGAAATGAAACACAAAACGAACCGTGGGAAAGTTTACAAAATAAATATTAAGTTAGTATGTGATGATTTTAATCCTCACTCATTGACAATATATATTATAAATAAAGTGATTACTTTCAATGCAAAAATTTTTCTGAAGAGTAGTCCACCTGTGGGATGTAACTGTTACCGCATAGAAACCCAGGGATAACTTTTAAGCAAAGTCAACAATACTCACCACAGATATAAATAGAATTTTATGTATAAATGAAAATATGTATCACACTTTCTGCTATTAATTCGTAAAAGTGTAGAATCAACTCGCCCAGTAGGATGTAATATGTATTAAAATTTTAATTGATAAATTCAACTGTACTCGTTTGTGGTGGTGTAGTTTAAGGGATTTTATACCCGATTTGAGTTTTTGTAAACTAAACAACCGCAGTACTTTACCGTTTATACATATTATCTCTAAAAAGAATATTTTTAGGTGAGGCTATAAAACTTGGGGTTGTAGGTCTGCACGAAGCATACGAACTCCACTGAACATCTGGCGTATTTAACACCCAGCAATTCATTCAAGCACCACCAAAAGAGTTGTGTTTAGTTCCCAAACGCTGTCACGCAACATAACTATTATTAAAATTCAGTAAACATCTATTAATTAAATGTATAGAGTGGTACCTGACAGCGGGAGGTTGGTGTACGCCGCGCACCACCACGAAAAGGAGTGTAAACGAAGTCTTCGCTGACTAGCAGTTTACATAAAATTCCACAAGTTGAATTTTAAAGCCAAGAAGACATTTACTTGTTGACCAAAAGTTTAAACGGGAGGGGATAATAAGGAAACGCAAGAAGATAAAAAAAATAAAATTACAACAAACCGCAACGGTTTTACGTAACTCGGGGACGGTGCAATACCAACCGTACCTGGGAAAATTTTGCCTTTTCTCTCACAGAACGCCTGAAAAAGTAGACACCAGGCAGCGAGAAACATGCGAAATGAATTATTCAGACGCTCCTGATGGAAATGAATTTATGTTTAATAAGAAGGCAATACACATGTAATGTTCGAGAAGAATTAAAAACGACTTGTCGAAATTTCGACGGACTCGGCTTCTCAGGTGAGCGCAATTTCTCTCAGGTGAACAGGTTCCTTGAGCACCGGCCTGACAGCTCAGAGCGCCTGGTTAAAACGTTTGAAAATTCTATTAAATTAAATATAAATGTTTACTTTCGGCCGTGTTACCCCGTGTTTCGAGACTAATTTTCTTACCTGAGCGTTTACTTAATTACAACGGCAGGATGAGGGGAGGGAAAAAGACCTGTCTCCTTTCTTGTCTCTCACCCCGCCCTGGAGTTTCTGTTTCCATGTTCAATTGGAGACAACTACCTGATACTACAAATGTGCGGCCATGTATACCTGCTACATTATTTATATAATATATTGCAGATGTTTATAGTACCGGTATATGTTATTATTAATATACTTAGTATACAAATGTAGTATATTTATAATGTCATTAATGTTATTTATGTAATATTAATGTGTTTTGCGTAAAATATTTAATACAATAAAATTACATAGTATTTTACTGTTTTTGATTTATTAATTATAGTACTTGTAATAAATAAGAAGTTTAGTTGGCACCAGGTTGAAAACAACCTGACTCTAAAGTGCTCGAAAGTCAAAGAGTCTGATGTACAAAAGTATACAGAAACACGTCCATGGGGTTCTCACATTATTAAACCACTTAATTCTTTTTTCTGTGTATTAATTATTATTTTATTATTAAAAATTTTACAATTACCCGAAATGTACATTCTTCAGAAAGGTAAAAAAATATAACTGCAAAATAAAGTTTTTAATCGGTGCTTGTAATAAAATAAATTTCCATTACGAGTCCGACGTTCGGATATTGTTAGAATTCACCGATTCAAATAATAAAATAATGAACGCAAAAGAATAAAATAATCTAAGAAAAATAATACCGGAAAGAAAATAAAAAAATAAAAATATATTTGAGTAAATCACTACGAAAATTATTAATGTATTAATAAAGTTACAAGTTTAAATTTATAAATAAGTTGAATTATTAATTTCTACGTATATAAGCAAAGAAATAACTTATTATTATTATTATTACTACTACTATTATTACTATTATATTACTATTATTATTATTATTCATGTCAACGTCTTATTACTTGGCCAACTGCTACTCGGTCAAATTTCGACCCAAATTCCCCGTTCCAGACGTGTTCTTTTTTCGCCGCGGAACAAAGCGTTCGTTCCACTGCCAACGCCAACGTTGAGGAGCTCAAACGATTACCGTAATTTTTCGTGTCACGACTGGTCGTGTCACAGCCGAAAAACGGTTTCGTAACTGTACACGGTGATATGGCAGATCCGCAAAAAAAAAAAAAACAAAAACAAAGAAATTGAACACGTAAAAGAGGTAACAGCGAGCGAATTAATTGTTTTTCGATGCCACGACCAACTGCCAAATTGCCAAAAAAAATGGCGGGACGTGTCCAAGTCATGGTGGGCACTCCCGCCGAAGGAGTTTCTTTTCCTTGGGGTCGTTCCCTGCCTCCCCGTTTAATTTCAATTTTCCTGACGTGACGGACAGATCAAAGACGACAAGGTGAAAGTCGTCAACCCGTTCGTTGCGAGATGTGGGAACGTGTGCCTTCGAAGGAAACTCAACGGGGGAAACGTGAAGTACCCGGTGTCCGGGTACCTGGAGGCTACCCGTCGGGAAACCAATCCCGTTTATTTACATGCACAAACACACACGCACCCACACACGGGGCACCCCCCCCCCTGATCCAGTTACAATTAAAACTTTTACCCGAATGCCTCGGAGGGGTGGAGACGAATAATTTCCCTTTAAATAAAATATGGCCGTAAATATGGCTTAAGCACTCGCACGGCCGACGATTCTTTACATTTTTTAAGAAGGCTTAAATCACGGGTCGAGTCGAAAAAACTAAATAAATAATTATTTATGTACTTTACTTTTAACCGATGAATTATTCAGTAGAAGTTTGAGTAGCACCGGAGAGAAGATGAATTGCTTCCTTTTTCTTGGAGAGGAACCGACCTTCTTATGCAATTATTAAATTTATATGCATTCTTATGGAATTACGTCTCTGTTAATTATTATTTATGGGTTCTTCTGGGTTCTTCTGGTGTACTTTTTTTAATTAACTTTGCACGTGGCCACTTGCGAGTCTGTCGCACCCCCGGGATCGCCCACACCCCACGGGATTAGACCTGTTTCTTACTTTGCATTATGCATTATTAAAAAGTACTTTAAAGTATTTAAACTTTAAGTTTTGTTACGTTTTTTTTCCTTTTTTTTTTCTCCCTTTTTTTGTTTTGTTTTTTTATCTCCCCCTTTTTTTTTTTATTGGAATGGTTTTTGTTTTTTTTTTTTTGTGGGGAGGGTGGTTTTTTGTTTTTTGTTTTGGTGTGTTGGCTGGAGGGGAACACCACCCCCCCCCCCCCCAATTTTTTTTTTTTTTTTTTGGTTTTTATTTTGGTTTGTTGTATTTTTATGGTGGGGGAAAAAAAAAGAGAATAAAATAGGCGTTTTTGAGGTAGCTTTTTTTTGCAAAAGGAAATTCTAAAGGTAGGATGGTCTAATTAATTCAAGAAAATTAAGTTTGGCGGGGGGAACGCGCACGTTGTAGCAGTGCCGGTTGACTTTCTCCGACTGAAATTCTCTGTCTCTTCGTCTGTCTTTTCACATCTCCCCGGGATGTTTTGCCGTGTGTACCAAAAATGTTTTGTGGTGACTGGACTCGACGAGAGACGAGTTAAGAAAAAAACTGATCAAGTCGAACTGTCGGAGGGTTGACGGGTCTGTTTGTTTACCACTCAGCCCATCTCTCCCATTCTCTCTCTCTCTCTCTCTCTCTCTCTCTATTCTATTCTCTTCATCTGTTAGACTTTTGTCGTTTTAAACGTCTCCGGGGATGAATTGGAAATTGCTTAACCCCCAAAGCGATTTTCCCTTCATTAGAAATGTAAAATTTGTCTTGTCGAAGTCCGCGCTTCCCGTTCGTTTCACATCCCGACGTTCGACCCCGGCCGAATTCCCTGGACCTTCTCTTAATACACTGAATCTGATTTACGCCGCGTACATTAAATCTTTGTCGAACAGGAAACCAGAAAACGACGCGACAAATTTGAAACAGAATCTTACCGGGAATGGAGAAGTGGAAACCTATTTGCTTCGTCTAACCAAAATTATATGTACAATTACTGTTAAGTTGAATTCCTTCTTTCCTGACTTGTATTGACGAGGATATTCAGCCGTCCAAGAGGCCTTCCTTCCTGTCGCAACCCTTCGACGTGAGTCTCGACCCTTAATGAGTGACAAAATTTTTGACGACGAAAGGGAGAAATAATCTGCGGCAGGGGGAGGGAACGGGAAGAAATCCGTAATAATCTTTGAGATATTGAGGGACGCCCTGAAAAGGTTGGTTTTGTCACGAGAAAATCCACCGGAGAGAGATGAATCGAAACTGGGAAAATACGCCGATTATTATTAATATCGGAGAAACCTAGCAGAGAATAGCAAAAAGGAGAGAGAGAGAGAGAGAGAGAGAGAGAGAGAGAAGGAGAAAGAAGAGAGAGAGAGAGAGAGAGAGAGAGAGAGAGAGAGAGAGAGAGAGAGAGAGAGAGAGAGAGAGAGAGAGAAGAGAGACAGCTTTCGTCGGGGGTCCTGCCGCCCAAGAATTTCGATTTAGATGAATTATGAAAGGCTCTCGGAGTCGTGAAGAAAAGGTTAAGAAAACGGGTTTTCCTTCCTTCCGACGGTCAAAAGTACGAGTTTCCGGTTTTCTTACGGCCACTTCCGCTTTTCCGGACGTGTCGACAAACAACCGTTTCTATTATAAACAAAATGCAAAATTAGGTTGGTCGGCTCTGTTTCGAATTGTATATTTAACGGAGCCTTCCCTGTTTAAACTTCCCATCTGTGGGGAAACAAATTCTCGAACTGTTTTCCCGAGGTTTGCCGCCGCGAGGCGCCGCCGACCTGGGGGCTCTCGACTCCTGCCCCCGTTTTCCCTCAGGGCCTACAAAAGAAAATTCTCTTTTGCATTTTAAACCGTTGAAACTGAGTAAATGAAAACAGTGAGAGAAAGAAAGATGAGAGAGAGAGAGAGAGAGAGAGGGGAAGAAAAGGAAACACGAAGACATGCTGGGAATAGAAAAATACTAGATTCATCGGACGAGATGGCACACGTCGACTTGTGTAATTTTTCCTACCCCAGTTTGGGTTTTCCCTGCCAAAAATTTCCACTTCAGAAGTCTCTACGTTTGCGTGTAGTTTCTTCTACATAGTAGAAAACTGTGAACAGTGGTTTCAACTTCAGTGTACGCGACATTAAACTTTAAACTGACGTAGTCGGTTAAGTTCCTCCTCATTGTGCATAGAAGAGACTCTGTTGCGTAGATAGACACAAAATTATGAGTGATCGTATGCAAGGTAATTAAGTTCACCACGTTTCTACGTGTGGTAGAAACTCTTTCTCTCACGTGATACGACCGTAATTTAGTTCGTCGCCATAACTCCATTGATTAATTCAAATGTTAGGCATGGTGGGTCATCGTCTCGTAGAATCATAGACAAATAGTTTTGAGGGCGGCAATGCGCCTGGGGCGTTTACTGCTACGTGTGTGTGTGTGTGTGTGTACATCTGCGTGAGCAAAGTGTTCGCTCGTGTCATTTACCTTTCTGTAATTACACATTCTTACGGGTAAAAACCGTTAATGCAGTTGTGCAACTCGTCCTCAGGTACCCGCGGGTACTCCCGGGTGCACACGACTTTCAAAGCAAATACAATGCAATTTAAAAAGAAAGAAACGAAGAAAAAACCGCCGAGGATTTCCATCTTTTTTTTTTTTAATTATTGGCATTCACGCGTGGACAAATGGCGGAGTCGAACCGACTATTATCTGCGAAAGCGCAGAACGCACGCGTACGAGCAAACGGTCAAGAGACGGACAGGAGAACTTGTCCTGTCGCAAACCCGACGACTCGCGGATTATTAATTAATAAATTAATAGAGTTGTGTTTCGTCGACTTACATAACTTACCCCCCAAAGAAAAATAACCGAAAAAAATTCAAGCGACGTCTGAAAAATTTAGATCCGATCGGGTCCGGTTTTTTCGGGTCACTCCAATTAATCAAACCGACGAAAAGTTTGACGGTTGCATTCGCATTACGATCGATCAGGATTGATCTTGATCTCCGAGTGGAACCGTTTATTTTCACCGTTAAACGCGAGCGTGACGTTGATTTCCAATTAATATTATCATTAGTTATTACATTTTAATTGCTTGTTTCCATCGGGTTTGTCCAACTGCCCACCGAAAAAATGATGAATTGATAAGTGTCGTGCAGCAAGTTGTGATAAGAGAGAGAGAGAGAGAGAGAGAGAGAGAGAGAGAGAGAGAGAGAGAGTTCAGGGGACTTTGCCGCGGTCACCGCCTGCGTCCTGTTGCTTTTTTGCACTCCAACAATGACAACATCCCTGAACCGAACTAAAAAATCCACGCTGTGGGCCCTGTGAGCAGTTACACTCAACTCAGACAGCGACTACCCGCGATCATCCACCACTAGACTTCACAAATTGACGTTCCGATCACCGGAGATCACAAGCTGTGACCATCGAGTTAACTTGCGACACTTCGGCGCGAAGTTCGCCGTTAAAAATTAGGCAAACGACGTGTATCCCTCGCATCGGAGTCATTATCGGTGATCGTTACACGGTTTCGGTTCGTTTCCCTGTGATCTCGGTGATCTCTGATCACAACTTCAACTTCATGTCGGCCGTGTAAATAAACTTTAAAATTTATTGGAAATCGCCGAAAAGAATCGATCGGTTCACGCTGGGCCTGGACCCCAGGTGGACGAATGTAAATTTCATTCGACGATCTCTCGCTAACGATCTTCTTTTTCTCAGATCGTTTTTATTGACTTGTTCGACCACGATCTCCGTCTTAGTTGTACACAATTGTTTTCTATTTTTAGTGTTCGATTAATTGTATAACAAACAGACTTGGATTTATGTAATGTTCAATTTAATTTCAGGCTTGGGACTTGTCCTCTGCGCTGGACGGTCCAACATTCATGTCAAACTATTTAAACTACTATCTTAAGGAAGTTGGTAGTGTCACCTGAGCACTCACCTGAGTCAGGTGTTAGGTTTTAGGTCAGGTGTTTGTTAAAAGTTCTTACTTCTACCGTTGTGTTTTACTTGATATTAAAACTATTTTACTTGTATCTGTACTACACTACTAAAGGTGATCCGTTCTAGTTTTGTTGTAACAGTAGGACAATAGTAGTGCACCTGTTGTAATGTTTGGCTTTCTTTTCAGGTGTTTTCGGGTTTGTGTCGAGTCCTTGTGGCGTTCTTTACTAAACTGCAATTGTTGAGGGTACTAGTTCAGCTGGGAGCTTGCCTGTGATCTTTTCTCTTCATCTCTCATTCCTCATCCGAAACGGGATGGTCGTGGCGGGTCTCTTCGGGGTATGTTGTCCGACTAGAGTCTCCCCGGTGATGGTTCTGGGTATTTAAGTTGGTGTCGGTAGACCCGTTGCTACTTGCTGGAGTCACAACTCTGCCTTGCCTTCCAGGTTTACGAAAAAAGACACCTATGTTTACATGTCTGATTTAACACTCTACGTGTTAAGTGCCGGGCACTTACACTGCCAACTACAAGTTGACTTTCTACGAAAGAAGTAAAAATCACGCGTCCACTTAACACTGCGTTCTAATTCCTCCATTTTCTAATTCACCTCGGGGGGAAGTTCCATCGTTATGATTTCTTCTTTTCAAATCGTCCTCAAACTAATGCGAAATAATGGTCCCTTGTAATGGTCCTTAAGAGGACGAAGGGCGTTCGTTCGAACGGGTCGAAAACCGCGTTTTTCCTTCTATAAAAGTTATACGGCCATTTTCCAAAGTTAAGGCTTTATTTCCGCTAGACACACGCACACGCACGCATAACGGCACTAAACTAGAGATATCTCTATGAGTCCATTTTTTTCTCTTCCTTTTTCCCGGCTCCTTTGAGAAGTACACTTTGCCTTAGTGTTTTACGGGTCGTAAAAAAAACATTTTAAGAACGCCTTTCGAACCCTAGAAATCCCCGGCAAGGCATCGCCGCCTTCCCAGCCTTTTTTTTTCCTTCTGCTTCGTCTTCTTCGTCAAGTTGCGATCTCTCTCTCTCTCCTTTCTTCCTCTCGAGGGCTCTAATTTGTTTTTGTCGTTTTCAGATTACCATACATTAATGCCGTCACTGGAAAATGAGAAATTTCAAGCTTCGAATCGTGACGTTTTACCCTAGGAAGGAAACATCACATAAATTAGAATCATCTTCTGTCCGAGTGTGTGCTCCCCATCCGAGAAGGAGTGGAACTTTTTTCCTTTCCTCTTTTTCTTTTCACCCGTTTTGGTCATTCGATGCCTTTTCATTCTCTCTCCGGGTCAGACTGACTCGTCCACGGCATCTAATGGCTTTCGTCTTAATAATGGAACTCGAGGACGGCCCTGATTTCTCCTTTTATTTTCTTACCTTGGATTATCCGATTTCAAACGCGCGCACACACACATAGAGAGACACATTTATATATGTATATTATTTTTCACTTTTACTTTTCTTGTTCCTCCTCCCACATCGTAATATGGTCAAGTTGTCTTACGGTTTCGCTACTGAAATTTCACTCGATCCCGTGTCTTCATTTTCCAGGTGTCTGCTTTTACCTAACACCGCGCTCTGATGCTCTCGAAGGAGTACAAAAGTCTGGAGAGATTTCTTTTAAAAGTGAGAGTCCTGCAGCGTTCACGAAAAGTCTTACTGGGAGACCACCAACTCCAGAAAGACTATTATTTACAGTCTATACATAATGTATTAATATAATGGGGTTTAGAGTACTCAAATGGTCGCAGCGTAAGTATCAGACCTTCAACTGGTATAAAGATAATCTTCGTATCTTCGCGCGTTCTATTAATATGTCGCAGAGAAGTCGACATAGAAGACGGTATAAATAAAGCACAATACAATAGATCACACCCGACATTAACTCTCTTTCGCATTACGTAAACTAGAAAAATATATTTCTGAAATAAGTCGAGTACTTTAGACAGAAAAACTCTCACGTTCAATTAGAGAGAGTGACGAATGGCCGACCATACAGGAGATTTCATTGCCCTACTTCTGGTGTACGTCACCGCGTCTGCAAAACGTATTTTAACGTACATCTGTCGGTCAGAATGAAACAAAGTCAACATCAAGATGGTCGATCCACCGGAGGGAGGGAGATCTCAGTTAGGAAGAATAGAAATGAGATATTTTGGTTTTTAGCCGAAAAGAATCAATAAAACTCATTTAAAATGACAGTGTTGAATGAAACTCAATTCCTCTTTTGGGGTGAACCAAAGTTAGTTTTTGGATAACTCCGCTATTTGGATTATCCATCGCTTGAAATGTTTCCACTGTACGACAGAACAAAAACAGAGATCACGTCAGAGATCACAACGAGAGATCAAATTTAGTGCACTTGTATTACTCTGTCACATTTTACTCTCTTACTACACGCAACAGTTTCACGCTTATCCTTAGGTGTCCGAGAGTTTCTTAAATAGTTCCACTTGTTCCATTAGTTAAAGTTGAAGTTCTAAAAAGTTTGACCATTCACTTTCCCTCAGAAAAGAATTCAACCGCGGAGAGTTGTACATCCACGCTAACCTAATAAATAAATAAATAACTTATCTCATAGATGGTTATCCTAAACGGCCGGCCTAGAAAAATGTCTCGAAACCATAATTTAAAAAAATAAATAATAATCTAGTAGAAACCAGGTAATTTTTAGAAATTAGGAGACCGTTTCGTTTAATTTCGACCGATAAAAAATAACACTCACACACACACACATGTTCATCGTTCGATTTGATCTATTTTTCTTCTATTTTTTTTTGCTATTTCGGGAAGGTTTTCCTCCTGGGGGCGAAATTCGGTGTGAAAAAGCGTCGGTTCTCCTTAACCCAAAACCGAATAATAAGATTCTATTAAGGTTAATTTATTAACTTGGTTTTTTTCTACTCCAAATTAAATTCGACCCACACGGAAGGCAAGCGGTCTGAAACTGTTAGGCAACCGAACTAGAAATAGTAACAATGTAATTATGCCGAAAACAAACTTCCCACGTTTTCCGCCCGGGCAAAACGAGTCAACTTATTATTAATAAGCAACCGGTCGGGTGTAAAAAAAAAACAAAAAAACAAATAGGTTTCCATAACTCCGTTTTGTTACTCTCGCTGTTTCCTATTTCGTAAGAGAATCTCCGTACGTCAGCTACAACTAACATTTGTTCTGTGAGAAATGACGAAACTTGGCCGCCGCTAATGATTCTCGGTCTGTTGTGTGGTTCTACCCAAGTAAAACCAGAGGAGAATGTTAATAATTGAAAGACGAGTCCAAGTGGTGCAACCATCTCGAGCCGAAGGTTTCTCTCTCTCTCTCTGGCCCCAAAACAACGAAAAATGAGTTGCTGAGTGAGTTTGAAAAGTTCAATTAACGTCCGACCAGTTCAACCCTTTCCCGAAGAATTTCTTTTCTATTTTTTTCTTCTCGAGCTTTCTCTTTACTGCGTCTCCTACTTTTACAGCATTCGTTCCTCCCTTTTCCGTCGGTTTCGTTCTTTTTTTTTTCCTTCGCGTTATTGCAAAGTCCTTCGGATGCAACCGGGTTGTTTTGTTACATTCGAGTGCACGTACCGTCAGACCAGACCGAGTTAAGTTAAGACCACAGCAAAGACCTCGCTATTTTTGTATTTTGGATTCGATTTATTACGTCACGAACCCCCGAACCTGCAGTTTGTAGACTCTAGGAAAGAACCTTTCCGTCGTACACAAAGGAAGGACAGACTTGAAGAGTAGAAAGAGGGATGATGATGGCAGTTGGACCACTTCGCCACCGTACGGCCCAGGGTTTTGGGAGAGTAACCGGAGTGTAACAAAGAAAATTTGGATAGAAGCAGGGCAACCCCCACCGCTGTTTGTTCGGACGTCACTACTTTTGGGGGATTCCCCCCCGTCAAGTGTAGAATGCGAAGGGTTAAAACCACTTTGTATGTTGATGTCTCTCTGATTCATCCCTTATTTCGATAAGAAATTAAATTGATTTGGCGGTAGCCGATCGATTTGTTATTTCTCATCGTCCTTTCCAGGCCAACAAGTGCCAAAAATACTTTCGAAGAAAAAGTCAAACGTCTGAAAGTTCAGGGAAACATTCCCGAAGAAGCAGACGGTCCTACACGCAACACACACACACACAGACACACCTGCGCACAAGCAGACGATGCTCGTTCAGACTAAATAAAATTAATTCTTCATTAAGTAAAAATGAAATATCACGAACTTTTGTCCGAGTGTCTCCTTAAACGAAATGTCAAACTCATGGCTTCCTTCTTGCCCGCCACTCCAACATTTCACGGGGTAACATTTAAAAGTCAGTCTCTCCAACACAGTCGTGGCAGCAAGAAGAGAGAGAGAGAAAAAAAAAGATGAAAATCCGATGATGAACATCACTCGTTCGATCTTCTCTCAGGCCCAAAAGTCCTCTGTTTATCTGCCCATCAATCTGTTGGTTTCCCTTCGTTCCTCTCACCAATTGATACGCACCAACTCCAACTTCGGAACCATCTTTGTCCCAACTCGATTCATCTCCTGTCATTTCTCTTATTTATTTACTTACAACGTTGACATCTTCTTAATGGGACTTCTTTTGACTGGTCACTCGGGCCAGAAGAAGAGGAACGAAATTCCTCGCGATTGAATGGTCTCCCGTGCACGAGAGATCTTTATCCGGATGACACTCGTCCATTTTTTTTTTAATACATTAACGAATTAATTAGTCTAAGAAATGTGTCACCGGTGTCAACCGCGATGGTTTTTACTTCGGTGGAAGTATTTCCCATGAACGTATCACCACTCGTAACTGTACAACGGCCATCCTGTTACTTTATGTAGTATAATGTGACAGTACCGTCGCGGTATGAATTCCAGATATCAACTCAATCCCATTGAAAGAGACTAATAAAATTGTGTAAGACAGTATATATAAATTTAAATAAACATGCAACTTAAATAACTAAAGTAACCGGAGCATTCTAATAAGGAGACTCAATAAGAAATCAGCAGATCTTTCTAGTTCGCGGGCAGAGTCCTGCAGATTTCTTAATATTTATGGATTAGTCATCTATAAATTCTTCTTAAACTCTACTTATTAGCCTCTCTGTGATAGATCTCTCTATGTGACATGACATGTGATACAGCAGGGCACAGATAGTTTTATATGCCTTACTTATCAGACCAGGTTCGCCCTCTGAATTGTAATTTTTTATTGGAAATTCACTTGCTATACTGTTCAGCAGCGTTAGTCTCAATCATTATTTTGCAAGCCGGGGAATTTAAGTAGAGAACAACCCCAGATGTACACTTTTGTCTCGTGAGCGAGCAGGAGAGTCGAGTGCAGTACCGGCAGAGAGAGAGAGGAAGAGTACAACAACAGCAGGATACTACAAATCAAATCGAATTGTGTTTTTCAATATGCCAAGCCTGTATTAACTCCTCGAAAACTAATATTGTACGAAACAGAAGGAGATCTCCCGTTTCTATTAAAAATTACTTTTTAATTATGATGAAATGCAATTGTTACATTTGAAAGTCGGTTGGAGGGGCGCCGCCACTTCTGTCGTCCTGTCGCCCAAATTCTTCTTTTCAAAGAAAGGGGAGAGAGAGAGAGAGGAGGGTCTGGAGAACGAGGAATTTTCTATTATCAATCGCCATTTTAGATTTTTCCGATTAATAGAAACCCCTCGTAATGAAACTCCAAAATTGTGTGGACGATGGCATAAAATTTTTAATTCGGTTTTGTTGTCCCCCGTGCACGGTGGGCGGCAACGGAGAGGTCCTTCATGATGGATCACTTCCAACACAAAAGAAGTTCTGTCACTGTGCTTGTGTATACAAATCTCCAAATCTATACAAACTACGCCGCGCACGTATAGTTTCCCTGAGACGTTCATCCGGTCGTAATGGATTTGCTTCAGATGAGAGGAACGAGGACCTCTCGAGGGATGTGAACAACAGTAACAACTCGCGGTAAGTGAAACGGTGTGTTCAATGGAAATGAAAAAAAAAACCGAGCCGAACTATTTGTGTAAGCCGATACCTGAGACGAGCAAACAGGTACGACATTGTTAGGTTCAGGCAGGTTACCTGGGCACAGAAAAGTGTCGTACCGGGGCAGTGGAGCCCGCAGGTGGCCCACAGCAGCTCGTCCAACGTATTCGTAGCTGACTAAATAAATTCATGTATTCATATATTCGCGGATAATATTCGGAATTAATTAACCCGACACGTGATTTTGTGCATTTTATGGTTATTGCTCTAGTTACGGCTGTAATAAATATTAGATAATATATTTGATTACAACACTAGATTAGTTTGTGATTATTTCTTTATAACTCACTCATAAACTTTTCTAAGCGAAGTTAATTAAGTTTCTTACAGCGGGGTTCAGGTGGCTGTGTTTTGGATTTCACAGTACAACTTTGAGTTTATGTATATGTAACTGGGCTCGACTTATCAACAATTTATTAAAGTTAATAATAAGAATAATAATACAATACTACTACTACTACTACTACTACTAATAATAATAATAATAATAATAATAATAATATTGAACCATTTCTGGTGGATCTTCAGAGTTTGCTAGTCATCTCGTGGGTAATACACTTCACCACTACTCTTCTTACAGTTTAGTAACAATTAATTCAGTACGTTTATTCAATGTGTATTGCATATGTTGCCTCAGATTCAAAAATTGTGTAGTCAGATCCAAAAGTTAAGTATTAAAAAATAATGTTCGAGTAAAGAAAAAGAACGCATACTTCCCCAGCGTTAGTAGCCAGAACATCTTAAACAACACAAATAACCAAAGTTTAATGTATCCAACAATATTTGGACGAATACATTGTGTTATTGTCGGCTGACACATTTATTTACATACCCAAAACATAATAAAGAAATCTTAAGTAAAATAAAATGCAGGGAATCAAACTGTAAAATGCAAAAAAAATAAATAAATAAAATAATTCCAACCGGGGTGTAATTATTCTACGCGTCTACTTGCTGTTACACCAATAAATAATAAAAAATCAATGAAATGTGAAAAATAAATTTGCAATCCACTTAGTTTTGTTGTTGTTGTTAACTACTTTTTACGCGTATTTTTTTTTTTTTATGTAAAAGAACTACAGCCGGTGTCAACGAACTCAACGGACTTTATTTATGAGAAGAAGAAGAAGAAGAAGAGCTAAAATCACATGCTGGCACGTAGTTACTTTAACTTTGTTCTCGACTCATCCGAAACTGTAAAAAGTAGTCATAAATTTGCTTTTGTGTCATCCGAGTGGTTAAATAAACAAAAGCTACTTCTCAGAAAAATATGTCACGTATGAACGACTTCACAAATTTATGTAGAAATAACAGTTTCGTTTTATTTTAGTTTTTTTTTCGCGTGAATTTTAAAGCTTTAATAATATAAACGTATACATATAAGTATACATTGAGAAGAAGCTGCGTGTCCCACATCGAAATGTTCGCTTGATCGTCTCCGTCGCGGGAGAGAAATCACGAAGTGCTTTTTTTAGAGGAGAAAAATTATATAGGGATTTTGCCCTGGGGATGCATTCCATTACTATTTTTTCATGTCCGTAGGTGCTGGCGACTGAAACTTTTATGTTGTACGAGTTGTACAACCGCTGTTTATACACTCAACCCAGGAGGGTGGTTGCGATACCGCCACGACTACTGGACACATTCAAATATAAAAACTAGAAATGCAGCACACCACAGCAATGCTCTACTTCTTACGACTGATCCATTTTAAAATATTATACATGAACATCTCGGTTGGAAGGTCACTTCATGTGTTTGTCAGACAAATCAATCAGTGAACACTTATGTTCTGAACAATATCAGTGCAACAATATACTAATAAATAATACAAAAAAGTTCGGAGTCTTTCTATAAGTGTGCCTTACACTATTAATAAAATTAATTTGAAGTGTTCAATTAAAATTAAATTATTAATTTAAAATAATAGCTTATGTAGTTGGGACTAATACAAAATTACAAGCCAGAGAACCTTATACATAACAAATAATCTTTGAAACTGTTACTCTACGATACTAACGTTAAGTTACACTCTGACAAGCAACTGAAATACACACAAGTTATGTATGCAGTTAACTTGTAGTATCTTGTGTTTAAGTATTTTAATATACAATACGATTCTGTTACTTAATAGCAGGCATTGTGGGTCTCAGGTTATTGTGCAGAGGTCAGTTGGAACAAAACACATACTGTATTGCACTTTTTAATGTATATGTATACAGTCTAAATAATTCAAATTTAAACTTTTGCAGGTCGGACTGTCGCATTGGCGTACAAAGCTACGCTTACAGAGCTCACTGCAAAATTAATAATTCACCGCGGCGTTCTGCTTCATCTGGCCGTACCCGATAAAGATGGATTCTGTCGAAAAGTAGTCGAAAAATCGGAGAATCCGTCCGTTCCTCGGCGAAGGTCTTTCCCCGTGGCTCTTTTTCCAATTCATTCCTATTCACAGTTTGTTAGCTTTAATTTTTAAAACTGAATATCGGAGAAAGGCTCGGGAAATATTTCTCCTGAGGAACAACCCCCAAACGGTTGTTTTCTCTGTACGTTTTCCACCCCCTGGAAACGTATCCATTTCTCTCTCTCTCTCTCTCTCTATTACTCCAGGGTCTGCAAAACCAGATTATTTTTCCTTTCTTTCTGCTAGAGATGATGTATCAAACGAGTTCGTATAAATTGACATCGAGGAGATACGAAGAAAACCTCCCCAAACAAAATATATTTTTAGTTCTGGTGTACAAATTTTATTTTTCCTGAGAAATCGTTCACAAAGTTTAAGTTTCATTTCGGTCAACTACAATTTTTAATCACGGATGGGGTCGTTTCATCTCGTCGTGAGTCGCCACACACCCCCAAGGGTGAGATTGGGTCAAGATACCTGAGTACCAACAGCAGAACACACTCGAATGACGAAACGGCGTCGATGGTTTTGTGGGTCACTTCCAGTGCGGTTCGCGTTTCGTGCGAGAAATACAAAATGTTGCGATTTTAAAAAAAAATGGCGTTTTAGTAGTGAGGTCGTAGACGTGGCCCCGATGCCTGACGTTTAATAATAAAAAAAAATGGCCCCCGAGAGTCTGGTGGGACAAGTGTTGATCCTCAAACGTCTCTCCAACAGGAGCCATACATCACTTTTTTCTTATATACGCGACCCGTTGTAATTCACTTCGATATTAATGGTCGTGTGATGATTCCCCGTTGTTGCTGTTTTTTTTTTTTTCGTAACCCGAGAATCCGCAGAAAACCTCCCTTAATCAGAGCTGGAAAGAAGAACAAAGAAAGTAGGTGCACGTGCTTTCGTACGTGCGAGGGATACGTGTTTTATTACGGTGTCGTCTGAATAAATTAGATGAGGAGCCTTTTCCACGTCTATCCCACGATGGATGAGCCGTAATAACTAAGAAAACGGTTTCTCACAAATCTAACTGAAATGAGAGCTACCCTCGTGTATGTGTAAGAAATATTTAACTGGAAACGTAAAGAAATTCTTACGTGACGGTGACGTCAGCGAGGGAAACAGGTGTTTGATTTCTCACGGCGTGCGAATTCCTAATGTTCGTCTAATCCTTTTAAAATTTACAAAACTCTCTCAACCTGTACGCGGTTTAATATAAATGCTAAGTGACAATATCTGGAACGCATAGTTCAATTTTTATTAAGCCTATTAACTTAAGTATTTATTTTTATAAAGCAGGGCAAACAGTTTTGGAAAGCAAATACTCGCTCACGAGGAAAGGATCGCGTTTAAGGGTTGCTTCTGGCTTATTGGGGTCCAAAAAATTAGTTCGGTTGATTGCTGAGAGCCTCAGGGGTTCCCGGTCAGAGGGGACAAAGCAACTAAATTTACTTCCTACAGTAGGTAACGGTTGTATACTGTAAGAGACATACGACAGGAACTGTAGAGTAAGAACAGCACAAACTTATGTAATACCTAATATACGGAGGTAAATGTATACAGCGGCGTACATTAATAAATATACATAATAATGTATGTACAAAATCTATTGATTTTTTCACTCTTACTTTGTTCCTGTAAAGCAGGGCTGACCTTTTTTGTGTCAACAACCCCACGGACTTGGGGGGCTGTCGTCTGAACTGTACACCTTCGCTAAGGGAAGTAGAATTGTCAATTGACACCTGAGTTGTCTCCGGAAGGAATTCTCCTCGACATGCTATTGATTTCATTATTTTATTTTTTATAGTCGCCCACCCCCTCCCCTTCCCTGCCATCTCCGTGAATGTAATCAAGAAAGCTTTTTCGCTCCCCCTTATGGCTGGTCTTTCCGGATGATCCCATCTGATGGTCCTCCATTTTTCTAAGTGACGGTTCAATTTCTTCGATGGATTGCCCCCGGAGCGACGCATCCCCCAAAACCATACAATCAAGAGGGGGTTGAGACAAAAAAAAAAGAGACAAGGTTTTTTACCATAATTTCCGAATCAAAATTCACTCTCACCTGGACGACGATAGTTTCCTCGGCCAGAGTTCCAAACCGACGGAACTGAGGGGACTAAACAGGGTTGAAGGAAGTGACGGGAGGATTTCTGTAGGAGCAGGCCGTGGGAGTACCCTTAGGTACCGATCACGGTCATAAAAAAGAAGAGATACATAGAAATAAAGGAAAGAAGAGGTTCAAGTCTTGCAACTACACACAGCAGTCACAGTTAAGTGAAAACTAGTTGAGAGACCTACAGTTGTAACCGGCGTAGAAATACGTCGACGTGACACAACAAAGACAAATGCTTCTCTCGACAGACGGAAAAAGAATGAAACCGGTACAAACGTTTCGCCCACTAACGCCCAATTTGAAGACGATAAACATAATTTATTAATAATTATTTAAATAAACACACACCAAAACAATGTAAAAACGTGCGACCAAAGTTAAAAATTTTCGTGGGAACTCGCTTGCGACACAGAGGACTTGGCATTGCACCTATGGATACTTGATAATATTAATATTATTGATAATAATGATTAGTATTTGTATTAATATTGATAATATTTTATTAACACTTGGACTACATAAAACATTTTAAAAAACTTATCAAACAGGTACTATTCAGTTATTCGTATACAACTCAGACCCGTTCCTCAGAACGGCTACCTGAAGCAGAGTTTACAACACCTTCCCATTCAGTTTTTATTCTTGGCCATTTCCCACATGTTCACCGTTCATTTACCACTTTCAGGTTTTGCCGTCTGCTTCCATTAATCTTAGTTTTTTTTCATTTTGCAAACCAACTTGGAAGGTACAAGTGACCGTGTACAGTAACGCCTGTGCCGTCCGAGTCAGTTCGGGGGAAAACTCGTACCTGTTTCTGCTCCGAGGGCCCACGACTCGTCGGTCTAATTAATAGAAAAAAAAACGATTCGAGTCAAGGAAACAAACAAAACAAACAGACAAACTGAAATTTACTTTTTGTACCGCGGGTAATTAACGACGCGTCAAACCCAAAGAAATCCTCGAGAGGACGAAGTCACAGGTTTCATGTGACGAAGGTGGACGGACGCCTCGTTCCACGAGAAAAATGCGACTTGTCTCCGAAAAAAGACAACCTGTCGTCTTGGCTAACGTTCAGATACCCGCTCACCCACAATGATAAATTAAACGTTTTTACCTTGTTGCAGGTTCATTATTTCACCTGTCAATTCGTTCAAGGTCAACGAATTGTTTGGCAACTCCGAAGAGTCAGGTGAATGGCGAAAAAATCAATTAAATCGGATAGCCTGGGCACTCGTCGCCTTATTTTTTCCCTCCTCTCTCTGTGTGCCTGTCCCCCTAGCCCAGGAGGTTCACATAGAAGCCGCCGTCGTACCTGCAGGCACATCTGCAAAATGAGTCTGCTAAATCCGGTTGAAATGCCGAGTGCAAACACTCGATCGTCTTCGAGTACTCAAACTTACGACGCAAATCTTCCACTCGAGCACCCGACTTATGCATACCTGAGATTTTCTCTCGGTACCTGACCATTTCATTACGGCGACGTTTCGAAGACCGAGCCTGGTGAGAGCCTTAGCCAACGCAACTTCACTTCCACCGGCTTCGACCGATTTATTTTTACATGAGAACCAGTACCTACCCCAAAAATTTGAGGGAGTACCCAAAGACTTTAAATACGTAAAAACACCCTTGCGGACAAAAAAAAGACTAAACTTCACTTCGGGCTCATGCGACCATCAAAACACTCCAGCTGACCAACCTCAAAACACTCACCTAATACCAGGGTAATAAAATATTATTTATTATATTATTCTGATATATTAAAAATTATTAAGTCTTACGTAAAACAAACAAATTCCGGGTTGTGAAGTAAACGATTTTTATTGAACGTTTCGTTCTGCTACACACGGAGAAATTAGTCAATCGCCGAGTACCGAAAATCACAAATTATTTACAGTAACATATATTATGTTGTTTACTTAATAACTTTTTAACATATAACTAATTTCTCACGCACTAGAACAGTACACAGAATGAAAGTTAAATGTATGGCTGTAAATAGATCACAACCTGGTCAACGGTGTACCCCCCAAGTATAAACGATACATTATTATTTAATGTTATACCCGAACCTCCTATATTTAATAATATTATGTACCATCTTATGTAATTATCCATTACCGTTTATTAAATAATCGTTCAAGTTCTTGGCTTTCGATAGTAAAACCGCCTAAGTTCAATATAAACTTTAAAAAAACAAACTGTTAAAAACTTTCTCAAACGAAACGGGAACTGAGAAACCTGAAATGCAACCACCACGAATCAATAAGTAGATGTTATTAACTTATTATTAACTTATTGGGCAAAGTGGTGGACGTCTTTTGTTACCACAACTGACACAGGTGGTAGCCGGGTCTTGCCCGACCTCGTCTGACCGCAGTACGAAAATCTCTTTCTCCATCTTACGAGCTATGTAAATAAAAAATAGATATTTAAATAGATACATAACGATAAATAAAAGGTAGCAGGAAATTCTTTTCGTTTGTTTCTTTTTTCTTGGCCGCGAGAACCGTGCGAACCTCCCAACTATTTGTAGTTTTCACTACATTTTTTCCCTTTCCCATTTGATCCACAACTTCCCTTCCGTACGAAATTTATTCCGTTCGTTTCGGCAGAATTAAAACTTTAAAAAATCTGACGGGCTGCCGGGACGAAAACAAACCGAATACGCCAAAAAAGGTCGTTAGCAGGTAATTTCAGAGGCGTGCGGCGCATTTCTCCTTCTCGCACACCTACCCGTTACCCCGCCGAGAACACCGAAAAGCACGAAGAAATTAAAAAAAAAACACTATATAATTTGACAACAGGTTCATTAGGGAACATTTTAAATTCTCCAGCCGCAATTAGCAGCTTCATTAAGACCCTGCGTTTTATTTTTATTTTTTATTTTTTTTGCCTCTTTTAACTTTGTACAAATCAAAATAAAACAATTAAATTGGCATGGGAGACAGGGCATAAAGGGACGACGGCACGGGTGAAGACGACACACAAACACACGCACACAGGTAGACAAAAGTGCTCTTCTTACCTTTAATGAAGACGTAAAAGTTTCCGAGGTGGACGGAGTTTAGAACGCTCGCGTGTCCACGTACGCGTTCGCGTTGAATTTCCCGTACGCCGAACCGAGGAAGACCTGGAAAGAGCGAAAAAAAAACAAATATTGTTAGAAAAGGAACGTAGACGCTGGGGTAACTTTGGGAGAGACTCCAATCAATCCCTATGTACATAACTCTTACACATTTATTGTTATAAATAAATGAATTAAAATTATTAAAAAATTCCGACACAAGGCTAATGGCCCGTTAGAATCTGTAATAAATGTATTTTAATAATTTCTTTAAAATAAATATAAATATATTAATTAAATAAATTAAAAATAAATAAATTATATATTATTGTTATTCTTTTACACACGTGCACAATTAAGAAACTAGTAAGATTTATAATAATAATGATATTATTATTGTTATAAAATTTACTTTATATTAAAGACAAATCAAATAGTTACCAACTACCTAAAAATGAATAAACATGTGTCAATAAATGCACAAATTATATATACATCTCATAATATTCTTTTATTAATTAATAAACAGCTCACGTGACATTAATAATATATTTAATAATATATATTTAACAACTTAAGTACACCACCACTGCATCCCTATCGCTCAAGTATTAAATTGTTTAACCAGTATACATTTATTAATAAGTACTACCCACTCACTGGTACATATTTTTTAATTTATTTATTTTACTATTAACAAATAAAATACATAATACAACAGAAAAACCTCTGACTCACTCACACCTTATTAACTTATTTCGATTAGAATGTGCACAATTCGTATCTTATTTTATTATCTTATTATTTTATTATCTTATATTTAAACATAATTTTTCTATTTTACTATTCCTTAACGTCGATAATTAAATTAATAAAATGTTATCCTTCAGTTGTGACGAGGAGTGCATTTCCTCAAACAACTGGCTACTGTCGCACCCATGTACTTGCTATGTACATAAAGCTAGTGGACCACAATCTTGCAGGTAATAAATTATTAGACCATTTTCTATTTTCTATGTCGTTCTATCCGTCTCTAATAAAGGGGAGCACCGAAGGGAAACACGTTCGTTTGCCATCCGGCGCTCATCTTCATTTCTCTTCTTCTTCTTTGTGCTCTTCAGGGGCACCATCCGAGACGTCCGGATTCATTAGAAATCGCAAATTCGTTAGACTCGTTACTATTATTTTCTACGACGACTATTTTCCTTTTAACGGTCCACAAAAAATTAATTACGTTCGACCACGCAAAAAACAGTTAGGCGTCGATGGGAGCACGGGCGAACGTGTGACGGAGGATTGCCCTGATTAATTCTAACGGACCGAACGTCCGACGACCCTGTGCACTGAAAAACAAAAATTTAAATTTTGCAATTTTTAAAACGTTAAATTTAATGTTTTTCCAGTGACAATTCCCCGGGGAGTTAGAAATTTGACTTTGCCCATTTAACAGCACCCCAGCCGAGTTTAATTGCCGTCCGTGAGAAATCGTTCGGGCGTTTTTCCTTTTTTAATTTTTCCTCAAGTCCAAGTGAAGGTTCACCGTCGCTGATTGCGAACCGAACTCAAAGGACAACTATTTTATAGTTCGAAATTACATAGAAGGAGACGCGAAAACCGTTCCGAACAGCCTGTAGGTGAGACGGTAAAGGTAAAAGGAAAAAAATATAAAACTAGAACAGCCGGTTGGAAAGTTTCAGTCATTTTTTTTTGTGGATGGAGGTGTCAAATCTAGTTACTTTAGTAAACCTAGTTAACGTCCACTAAAACTATCACTATTTAAACATTCTTTATTGAGTTCGTGCTTATTTCAAATGTAAACCGAATGCTACGATGGCTACTGGTACCGTACAGTTGACATCTGAACTCTAATTCGATTAATACGATATATATACAATACATACATAGTTAAGTATGATTTAATTTAAATTTAATTGCTGTCCACGCTAGGTAAGACGTGTTGAAAAACAAGTAGCACATACTGAAAACTATATACTGTGGAATACATAGACTAGTAAAGGAGTACACGGAAGAAATATAATGTGCACGATACGAAATTAAGTTCTCCACATTTTCCGGGTCGGTCGAAGACTCGTTTTAGCATTCATGTGATCGAAAATCCCCTCAAGATGACGCTCGGAAGATCATCGAAGATCACGACACCATTCGATCGTATTCAGTTGTACCCGTTAAGTGTTGGGATGCGTTCAAACGTCGAGAAGCGGTCAGACTCGTTCTCGACGGACAAAGTCTTCTGCCATTTTGCCAGATTTTGCTGCGTGCAATTTGGAAACGAAGAATTTCCAAGGAAATTTTCTTCTGCTTCTTCGGCCTTTCGCGTTTCCCCCAAGTTCTTTTCCAATTTGTTTGGAGAGGAAGGGGGGCCGCATGGCGGGGGAGGTCCAGATCGGAAGCCGTTTCAATAGCCCCGAAGGCAGATTTCTTAGTCTGAGCAAAAGAGCCTTTTTGCTACGTTTTGCTACCCGCAACCCAAAACGAAATATAATAAGTTGAATGGGAACGAAGAAAACTCCGACAACAATGAGATCCATCTGAATGGTTTCGAATCGAATTATCCTGAGCGGCCATGTCTCGGCAGAGTCCTCCGGCTTTTTCTTTTCTGTCGCCGAGCTTTGGAGCAGATCGCCGCACCGACCTCATCTGGACTTCTCGACAGACGGCCGCACACCACTCACGGTGGGTGACTTAATTACGTTTTTTCACTTCTTGTCTTTTTCTTCTGTCCCGTCCTGTCGGGTTCGGGTCTCCTCAACGGGAAAATGTCGACTTTGGCGTCGCGGTAAATTCCAAAACCTTTCTCTCCGTTTTCCACGGACTATATATCATTTCGGGCGCGGATAACACAAACAAATGTTTTATTTTTATCGTTCACTTTAATTTATGACGCGTTTCATTGTAAGAAGGAGAATAATGCGGGATCGGTAGATCACTCGGGACCGTGTGTGATGCTAGAGAGAGACCGAATCTGCTCCGCATTTAGTCTCAAGGGTCAACTTACCATAAAATAAAATTATGTACATAAAATGTGTTCTCAAGGATGTTTGCGAATGCTCCTGTTGGACGTAGTTTTGTAAGGGCGGAACAATTAACGCAGGATCGCTTTTATGTTGCGTACGGCCATCTACAATTACGCGTACCATTTCTGTGGTTTGTAATTAAATTATTACTACAACACGTTTCTGTATATTGATTTACAATGATTGGTGAACACCAACGTGTTCGTCGTGCACCGTTACACCTGTCACGTTCGCGTCACACTTGCACGCGACTTTTTATTAAAAACCACAGACAAAAACAAAGTGACGTTCTATTTCTTCGTCGAGTTTTCGATAAATAAAATAAGTTGTAGTTAACTTAAATTCCCACGTGCTGTAAAACAAGTGCAACTGTCCGGCACCAGAACGGATCCCTGTGAGTTGCACTCTCACTGCAATGCAACTGTTTTATAATAACTTTTTATTTATTTATTGTTAATACACATAATTTACAATTTAAGAGGAATAATAGACTCCTACGATCGTGCGTCTGTACTTAGTTTAATGACTTTAGTCAGAATACGCAAAAATCAACCTCAACGTGGGGTCGGTCCTAGTCGATGAGTCCAAGTGAACAACCTCCAGGAAACGTTGAATATTAAGACAATTGAGAGAGAGAGAGCTTTTATTGCACAGAAGTAATTGAACGTTTATGATAATAGCTGGATCGTTAGAAACTGTACAGAATGTGAAATAGAAAGCGAGATAGTTACAAGATAGTTCGATTGTAGTAATGTCAACGACGCTTTTAATTAGCCATTGACGCGAGAATTTGTCTGTCGCACATTTAGCAGGGCGGCTTTTATTGCAGGTGACTGGGGAGGTGTCGGGTGGGCAGGTGCAAATGGAGCGGGAGGGGAGAACGCATTAAAACGACTTAACAGAACCTATAATCAGTTTAGTGCAATCGATTAGTTGACCGATAGTTTTCGATTGAGTCACCATGTTCACTTGACACAAGAAGAGTTTTAACGGCGTACATTCCGTCCACTACCATTTGTAGTCGAATGTGATGCCAAACCGCTGTAGTTACATTACCCAAAGAACACTTCTACTTCTCAATAATTTATTTTGGTAACAGTCGGTTTCATAACTCCCGTTTAAGGACAGGACGCCACAACTACAACAGTCGCCGATTGTTCTCGGGGGGATGAACCCGTGACGTCACAAAACTATTTCCCCGCGAATAGTTTCCGCGGAATTCCAATTTAACTTTTTCAATTAATTATTCGCCGCAAAAAAAATAAAAAGTAAAATAAAAATAAGTTGCATAAGACGAGTTAATAACCGATGCGTGCGTGGAGCCGGAGTTTAACATCATCCCTCGAGTCTTCGCGTCCGACTTCCCCCGGGAAGATTCCTACTTTTTAATTTTCCCTCAGACCCGTGTCTACCTGCCAGGTACTTCCGTCTCTTCCGGTACCGTTTCACACCTTTTCCCCCCGCGTATTTATTAATCGAGGGAAGAGGATTTCCCAGACATCCGACCAACATCTTTATTACATCTGCCTATTTCACGTGTACACGTTTAAATTGAAGGCTTAGAGGATGTCATCCCTTTCAACTTGCAGGATTTAAAATGTCAACAGATAAACGGTTAGCTATATATCAAAGTCTAATCCTTGTCTCCCCGCCACTCCTGCATCACCAACCACCCAGCCAGCCCCCCCCCCGTCCTCCTTATGCACGTCAATCGATAAAGCGTTCGGGGGGTGGCTCTGTGGAAAGAATAAGTTTCAAGTGGGTTGCCCTACACGTCGAAAAGATATTGTTACACTGTCTAATGTTGCGTTCATATCGTATCTTTCTACCGTGCGAGACACCTCCCCGAGCCTTCTTGAGACACTTTCGTGTGGTGTCCCGGCTTCCTTCTTCCCTCTCTGAGATTTGGCCGAAGCGCAACGCGAAAACGAGTCAAGTGGATACTTGATAAAGACAACGAGGTCACCCGAATGTACACTCTCTTCTTTATATTTTCCCCCCATAAATTTTCGAAAAAGTTCGTGTTACTGTCACGCCATTACCTTACACTGCGCCTCCGAGTCTGAAGTTTGTCGCATCGGAGGAGTTTCAATTTACATGAATAAGCTGGGGTTCCTCACTGTCAACCTAAAACCCATTTGATGTATAAGTTGTGTATTTTTTAACGTTGCAGAACTTAACTCTGCCCATTCTCATTTCCTATACACAAGAAATGTTTCCATGTGTATTATTTCCATGTTGTTCTTTTTACTCGACTGCTCGGTCCTCCATTTCGTTGTAAATAAAAGAGAGGCTCCCTTAGGTCTCGGGTTTTTCTGTCTCTCTCCCGCCCGAGAGTGTTTTCCTACGTGGTGACGTCACAAGAAAAAAAGTTTCCAAGTGCATTTCTCTTTTACATTTTCATTAATTTCACGAACTTAATTACATGAATAAACGTAATTTAAATGTTTTTAACTGCAGTTCCATTGTTTCACTTCTCTCTCCCTCTTGTTGTATTTCTCTGCAATCAGGGGAAATCTCGTGGAGGGCACGAGAGCAAGGCACAGGCTGTTGAGTCACTCGCTGTACTCACGAAGGACTTAACCGTACCTGAGTTCAGTTACAGGTCGTGTGGGTTTCCTGTCTGTTTCCTACACCAACCAACTTCTGGTGGCACAAACACCGTCGCAACACGGACGTGTCTTCGGCCCCAACACATAGGTCCGACCTCTGAGTATTACGAGAGAGAGAGAGAGAGAGAGAGAGAGACTTACTTCTGGTAATAAAATAATAATTTCAATTAATACATGTTGCACGGCAATTAATTACATCAGAGACATTCCAAAAACAATTTATTTTACATTAAGTAGTCCAACACCGTACGGTCAGGTATTAAGGAAAAGGCAAAACGGGATTTTATTACTTCGAGAACATCAACTCGAATTCAAATTATTATTATTATTACAATCATTTGTACCGTTTCACCTGGACAAAAATGACGAAGCCGAAGTTGAACACCTTCGCGGAATTAATATTTTCGCTAATTAACGTGGCAAAACTATTTTAAATTGTCCGTAGAGAAAAAAAAACCCCATAAAATCCCCGAGGAATGGCGGAACTCAAACGCAACACTCGAACTTGACTACATACATAATTTTTTATTATCATCAGCACACACCGACGAGTGCTCGCGTCCACTCTCCTCTTATGTAATTTAGTTTTGTGCACTATTGATTTACACACACGTAGCACAAACTACTCCCCAGTAGTTGCAATGTTGTGGTGGACACTTACGAATAAAACAACGCGGGACTGCGAAACGGCACGAGAAATTACGCGTTTCGTGATGAATACCTGCTCTCACCTGTTGCATTAATTAGTTTTCGAAAATATCACGTTCAACTAACTTCACAACCAGCAGTGGTGAGCAATTAAAAACGGTTTCGTCTTTGATGGCGGTCGCTCAAGTAAAAATTTCCAAATTTACGGTTAAGTTCGAACTCTCGGGTTCCTCTGAATGTTTGCCTGGTCACGGCGAGGCCCACTCGTTTCATAACTCCCTTCTTAACACGGCCAAGTGTCGTCCCGTAGTTTAGTCACCTGATTGTCGACCGTCCATTTGTTCATTCGTCAATGTGAGAAATGACAGTTTGAGTACATAGAGTACAATGTACGATTGCACTCCATGACTTAGTGGATTTTAATCGGAACTGAACTGAACCATCGAAACCGGAGAACAGTTTTAGTACACCGGAGCTATACAATAACTTGGAGTACAATGGAACAATGTGTTGTGGGGTGGATAGAAAAATTAAACAGTGGATGGACACTGAGAAATAAATTCAATTGCAACTGCTAACTCATCTATGAAATGTCTGTGGGTTGTTTTTAATATATTAAAATTACAAAGTTAAAATATGTACCACTATCATAACTTTCACTTACTGGTAATATTTCGTTGTTACCTTTCCTCTGTATCGTTGCTACTAGTCTATGTTATATTATTATTTTTTCCTTAGCCTACCTCTTGGTATTCATCTCGAGCTACCAATCATTGGAACCTTCTTTTCGTACCCAGAGGAACTGCGGTCTGCGCATGAACCGCTTCGTGTGAGAGGAAGTGGAGCAATGTGAGACTTTCACCCATTAAAACCGCCGACCTGGGGCATGTGGGAGAAGTGACAAAAGACCCGAAGGCATCCCCGCCTGAATCTCCCAGAATTTCACGTGGCGGACCCACAACCAATCAATCAATCAATCACTACCCAGCCTAAACGAGTGAATAAAGGATGACTAAACGTAAAACGCTTCCTCTGGAGCTACTCTCCACATACATACATAAACCATCTATTACTTTTCAACCGTCCGTATAGTATTAATAGTTTTTGGTATACTATTAGTGAACAAGTTCAACTGTTCAACAAAGATACGTGACAACCGCTCATAGTTCCTCCACTCCAACCATTACTCATTAGACAAATTGAGTAATTCAACTTCAAGAGTAGGACACGCGAACGAAAGCAGAAGATGCCCGGTAACTATAAAAACACAAAACAAAAGCAAATAGTGAAATCTTAATTGTGTTCCTTGACTAATTGACGACTATTCTTTTTCCCACCGGCTCAATTACCGGGGTATAAAATGTACATCATCAATATTACAGGTAAGTACAGTAAGTCGTGGGCGAGCTTTGGAGGGGGGGCGGCCGCGGCGGAGGGTGGCGGGGCTGGTAAAAACCAGTACAACTCAGGTAATTAACCGAAATAGGTTCTATGAATTATCGACTCGACCTGGAAATTTAAGGCACGTTTATTTTTCTATTCGTTCCAGCCTTGGCCCGGGCAGCGCGACTTTCGGCCAAATTTTCGCCTGCCGTTCGAGGTCCTTCCGTCCTGAATTTGTCAATCCTGCCGGATTTCACCTCCCGTTTCCTTCGGTTTCCAGTACCCGGAGTGAACGGGTTACTCAATGAATAAGAAGTAAAAAAAAAACGAAATCAAAAATTAACCCGATCGGAAGAAGCTAACGGGACTGTACGTGAAGTCGTTCATTTTAAAACTGACTCTGTGAAACGTCACCTTGGACGTGACTCTCTAACAGGTTCTCTCTGTCTCTCTCTCTGCATATGAACCTGAATTTTAAAATGCCAAAATTATTATTATTATTATTTAGCGAGCGAGATAAAATCGGGTGAAAGGTAGGAAGTCTGTGAAAGGAGTTACTCACAGTTGTGCCAGAAGGTACGGCTGTCGCGTCACGACGTAAACAATCAAGTAAACATCACACGTGGGCACCGCTACGTTTCGATCTCCTGATGTGATTTCGTGTATGTCGGGTATACACTACAAAAAAACTACTAACATCACCAGAACGCGGCCCGAGTGGCTCTTACAGTAAACTGTCTGGGATGTAGAAAATTGGGCAGGCGTAGCCACCCGAGAAAGACTTCTGGCAGGGAGTTACCATCAACTTCAGCAAGTTCACTAACTACAATTTACCGGCTCCGCAAAGAATGTAAACAAATAAACAAGATAGCCAGCAATAAACCTAAACACACTTCCGTAGTGTAAATGTCTTTACAAGCTTTTTCTGTAACTCGTTAAGTGTGGTCGACAATCACAAGTACCAATACTTTTAGTACTAATATCATTTTCAATTTATCCAGTTATGTATTTTGCGTCCGTATGTGAGTTGTCATTAGTACAGTTAGAGCCATCTCGGCTGACTACAAGTAAAACGGGAAAATGCGATCAAGGTAATCATGACTAAAACTAAGACCAGGTGATTCGTTCAAGTGTATGTTGTGTAAGTAAAGCATCGAAAATATTTAAAAGAAAACAATTAATGAAAAACAACGTATAAATATTTGGTGCCTCACAACAGAAAACAGAAAAATAATTCAAAAAAGATTCTTGTGTGTGAAATTGTAGTTTTCCTAAAAATTGTACAGAATTTAAAATGTTCAAGAACCTCATTCATTTATTTTACGGAGAATCCTCTCCAAGTACCAATGATTTTATGTACTTCTAATATAATATGTTTAATGCGATGTAGCATAATAATATATATGTAGTAGTACATATACTATCGTATCACTAATATATTGTGACGTAGTATCTATAACTTACTTATAATTATATTTGTATAACATATGTAATACTAATGTAACTGTAGCGACCATCGCTACCCTTTATCCGAATTTCCTTTCTTCGCCTAAAAATAGGTGGACCTCAATAACTGCCTATTGTCTTTCCCTTCCCCCTCCTCCACCCACCAAACGCCACACCACCACAAACAACCCAACCTTCCTTTCCTACACCCCACCCCCTCCTCCAATACGGCAACGAACCCAACCCCACCAGGCAGGAGGGCAGGAAGAGCAGGGAAGAGACAAAAACAAGGACAGACGGCGGCCGACCAGAAGACCCCCCCCCCCCCAAACTTGTTATTACTACAATATTATAAAACAATTATGTATAGTGTAATATTATAATACAATTGCATTATTAATGTATAACCAATAAATAAAGTTATTAATATATTGCTCAAAACTAAATCATTATTAATAGGATTAATGTTTAATTAACCGTACATTTTTAGGTTGTGTCAACGTAAAACTTTGTGCCTACGTTTCCCAGGCTGGTCTGATAGTTCCAGGTAACTCGGCTCACCAATAGAAAAAAAAATAGAAAAATAGCTAATTTTTCTTGCCAGAGGGATTCTTCAGGACGAAAATATTTTGTCTAGTTTTGACTGTTGCGTAACGTCTGCGCAGTCAACTTGCTCCTCTCGATTCTTCTATTTTCTACGACCATTTTCACCTATTTGTACGTTTTGGGAGACGGGAAATGGCGTTCTTTTAGAATCCCTGAGCCTGAGGATGAAAGTCGGAGAAATTTCCCAAAATGCAAATGGCAAAAGCTTTTCTCTCCTCCTCCGCCCGTTCGCGTCCCCTCCCCACAAAGAGTTCCGTTCAAATTTGCCTTTTTCACATCCGAGGGATTTTGTCCCCAGAAGAACGGAGAACGCCTAGAAAATGTTAACCAAATTTCAAGAAACGCTACACCTTTTTTTGGTTTTTGTTTTCAAATGTTCTCATTTCGAATCGATGACTTTCCCCAAGCAGGCAGACAACGAGAGACAAAGAAGTTTCTGTTATTTCTTCTTCTTCTCCGTGTCAATTGACATTTTCCTTCTCGTCAAAAAATTACTACCCGAACCGTACGGAGAACGGAACCACGACGAGTCCACGTGAAAAAATGAATCTTTTCCCCGTGACGCAGGTACTCGTTACATAAAACAAAAATTAAACGGTCGAGTTCTCGACGCTAAACATGGAAAAACATAAAAAAAAAATAAATTTACTTTGTCGTACAAGACTCGTTCTAATTGCTCGGCCGTTAAACTTTCCCGACAATGGCGGAATGCGGTTTCCCCGTTTCCCCGTTGAAATTCCCTATATAGCAAAAGTTGAGAAGCACAAGTTCGAGACTTTCCCCGCTTTTCCCTTATGAATCTTTAAACCATCAATCATCATCATCAGCAGACGTCGTCTGGGAATTAAAACGGGCCTTCCTCTCCGCAACTTCGCCTTCGCCTTCTTACAAATTCCTGTCTGCATCAGACCTGCGGGAAGTTTCTTACTGGTACGCTCTAAATTCGATTCATTCCAGACTGGCAAAAGGAGAAGAAGAAGAAGAAGAAGAAGGCACGAAAAATTACATTTGAAAACCGAAAAAGAGAGAAGCAGCGACGAGGCATAAGTGAAACTGATCCAACTGTAAGTCAAACTACGAACAGGACACTGCAGAAGAAGAAGTCAAGAAGAACGCAAAAATCAGTTCACTACATTAGTAAAATCAAATAATAGTGTCACTTGAGCTGTTCGATTGAAGGGTGTAGCAGCAGCAGAAGCAACAACAGCAACGGCAGCAGAAGCAGCAGCCCCGTCACTGTTGCAATTCCTCCATTAACTACACACAAAAAAACTATATACAAAAATACGTAAGATTTTGTCAGTCTAAGAAAATCTGACGACAGTCAGAGAAAGGTCGTTGCGTTCCTACGGGAGCGTCTCACAAAGGTTTCATCTTCCATTTTCACCCCGTCGATCATTTCTCTCACGCAACATCATCCCCTCCCACACAACACATACTTAGGAAACCCACCCTGACGTCACAACACCCCGGAACTCGAGCGCAGAGAAGAGCTCGTCATTGTTCCTCTCCTCCAACTTAATTTCATCCCTTTTGTTTCGCGGAAGCTTCTTTAGTCTACGACACTAATCCCACGTCGCTCGCTACGTGAAAAAATTGAATTGTAATTTATTAATAGATTAGCCGTTAACTAATTCCACGTTCAAATATTTTGGGAAGTTGACGAAAACCACCCCCATTCCTTCTCGTGGCACGTCGACGGCAGAGGAATCGTCTCACGTGATGCCGCCCGTGAAATGCAACGAATTAAGGGATGATTTTTCGCTGTGCGGGGGAGAGCACTTGTAGTGAGAATCACCTCAACGGTTAAATAACACAAACCCGTCGACTTTATTAACGTCTAAACGTTTTCCAATTTTATTGGAACTCCGGCCGGGGGATGACACCCCCGAGGGAATGCTGCGGTTTGATACGCTCAACTTTCAAGTTCAATGAACCTTTCGGGGCAATTCGAAAGGGATGAATCTGAAACCGGTTTGTAGTGTTCAATGTGGTAGTTAACCACGCGGAATGCAGTGTATTGAATGCAAATTTAATAAAAATGGCGTTGGGATCAATGAGAAATCGCCGACACTAAGATTTTGTCTAGTTCTATTCCTAGTCTAGTTCCACTTTACGTTAAACTATTAATATATTTTCTTGTTACATTACTATTACTATTACATCACTCATTCCTTTTATTTAATTTTGTATTTAATGTGGCAGCACCCTACACCTGCTTCTCTACTACAAATCCACTTCCTCTTGCACTACTACTTGTTCTATTTGTTCGAATCTTCCTTGTCCGTTCACCTCCTTTAAAATTTCACATTTCGTCAAAGCCGTTCCACGAAAATCCTTCCAATGCCCCGACCTGCGGTAAGCCTAAATACTTCGCCTGCGAATTTAACTCCGTCGCGGTCAGAGTTTCCCTAATAAAATTTCTAGTTTTACTATCCGAACCTATTAGAGTAATTTGACTAGGATTAGCCCGCGTGCCTTGCGTCCGGCACCACATTTTTGTTTTTGCTTTGGATTTGACCTCGGACGAAGACGGGTGAAATTATTTGGGCAGGTCCAGAGGTCCGGGAGCGACGGCGCCAGCGACAGCAGGGCTCGGGTCCAAGTCCTGGTGCTTCGAGAGCTTACGTTTTCTTATTAACGACCGGAAGACCGACCCAATGGGCTACATAACTACAACTTACTTAACTTACAACCGACATTGTCCTGTTCTAGAAAGGCCACTTCTATTTCTCTTTTGCGTATAAATTCGGGTAACTTCTTTTCTACCTCGGAGTTTGTCCCAGTCCCGCTACTTTTCTACCTTTGAACATCGGTACCCACGTAATTCAAGTTACATAAATAACGTTATGTAAATTAATGCTCTAAATAAATACATAATACTTTCCTCGAATAAAACTAATTTTCAATTTGTAAGCGTTTTCGTTCTCGGTGTTTGGTTCACGGAACTGCAGTTTTCTCTCACCCGACTTTTATTTGCGCTCGCAACCGCTTATTAATAAATACATAATTTTTCTCTATTTACGGTCCGATTTACCCGTGAAGCAATTATGTAAGGTTAAGAGAAGCAAAAAAAAAATACACGTCTGTTTTTAATAATTCTCTCACTTCTTTTCTTCTTTCTCCTTTCTAAAAAAAAAATACCATTTATAGTTTCATTTTTCATTTTTATAGTCTGATTTGTCTAGCAGAAATTTGATTCGGCTAATGCGAAGGCATGTCGTGCAACGAGAACTACTTTCCACTAACTATAGTTTTTTTCACTCGTTAACGATCTTTCTTGTTAATTTGAAGAATGACACTGGAAGTCACCTTAATCACGAAAAGAATACAGTCCAGAAGAAATGAAAGAGAATAGAGGGCACAGCTCAGACCAGAGAAGTAGTACAAATTAAAAAAAAACTATACGTAATGCTGTGGTAGTGAACCATCGACTACTACCATTCATACGTTATGTACATAGATATATTAAATACGGCGCTGTTTCTCTGTATTGTAGCGTACGACGTACTGAAAACGAATAAATCTTTTATAAATAATTCATTATAAATAAATATTTAATAACAAGAGATTTATTTATAAATCTTCTTTTATAAATAAGTCCAGTGCAAATAAATTTCACATAAGTACTGTTTACGGTGGATAAACAGAATGAATACAAACGTATACATAACATATGTGCGTGCACAACAGGCAAGAAAACTTCAGAAAAAGGAAGTTTACGGAAGAAAGAGGAATAAGCCACCGCGTGGAACGAAAGTCGTCCTACTTTCTTACTACATCAAACATAGCTCAAAACTTATTATTAAACTAATAATAATTATAATAAATAATAGAAAATATTATTAATCTCTATTGATAGAAAATATCTCACATTATTGTCTCAACACCGTGACTTTACGTTAAATTCAACTAAACCAACATTTTTCAATTTGAACGAACACTCGCACATAATTTATTTATTTTACTAAACTCGCAGGACTTAATTTAATAATAACAAAAAATAAAATATAATAATAATACATAAGACAGAGGTGTTCCGTGGATGTCCATCAGAACGTGAGCAACAGGTGCCCTCGAGTTCAACGAGAGACAAAAGGTTTCACCCAAACGAAAACCGCCTTGACAACGTCACCTCCTGTCCACGTAAAATAATAAACGAATAAAAAAAATTATTGGAAATTTAATATACATAATAGGTATTAATTGAAATAAGCGACAAATTAAAGGACGATAATTTTGATTTATTTTATTTAATTATCGGTTTGGTTGGACGTCGTGATTTTTTAGATCCGAGGCTGGTGCCGGGCACCCAACCCGGCCGCAGTAAACAAATTAATTTTTTTCTTCGCGCTACGACAGAACCGGGCCGATGGGTTGTCCTCGGCTCATGTACCCCTGAATTATGTACATAGATTAAGCGGAGAAGCGGAGTCGTCAAGTCTGGAGAAGTGGAGGAATAACCGAAAGGAAGTACGTGACCGGAGAGACAAGACCAACTTTCCCGGTTAATTTTCCTTAACAAACAACCGAGCGAAACGTCGAGGAGATGGAAAATTCATCCCAGAAGAGATCAGATTAAGATCTTTTGAAATTGAAAAAAAAAATAATAATAATACGGCGAGAGATCGCGATCGGTGGGGAGATGGGTAAGAAAGAAAGGATACATAAAAATAACCACGGAAGAAAAGTCAACGTTTGGCCTGTACTGCCCGTCAGCCACCTCGCTGACACACACACACAAACATAAAATACATAACTCCGTACATAACTCCATTTAAACCTGGTCGCAAACTCGTAACCCAAATTTGTTTTCTACTCCACGACATGTACATAATTTACAACAACTACATAAATAAAATAAAAACCACAAAAGTTTCCATGTAAATACAAACTATTAAATGTTATTCACACAACTTATCGATGCCTAAGTACATAAAAACTGCACCGATTCAAAAGTTCAACCGCATAATTCATTACGAACCTACTTATTAATAGTATATTTTATTGAAAGTCGCTTATGGAAATTATCCGTTTCATTCGCGTTTTCGTGTAAAAACTTGCCTGGCGAACGAGTTCTCGCGTTCATTCCACTCCAATTATCGATGTTTACGGTGCTCTAATTACATATAAATACTATGTAGTTATGCTAATATACATACGTTAACGTATCGGATATTATATTATAATTGTTTACCGGTCGGCCAGGTGTTAGAATGAGAGGTCTACCGGGTCCGCGTGGTGCATAAGAAAGCGTTTCACTGCCCCCACAACAATATAATTATACACTACAACTTATTACACACGATAAAAACAACATTTGTAATTACAACGTGTGAACCCGTGGAATCGTCCTGTGGTGCATCCGACACGCTCGACTCCACCAGAAAGAAGAGCCCAGGAAGTTTTCTGCTTTTTACCAAACTTTCGACGGTCCTCGGCGGTCCTTCTCTGTTGAATTCTCATTCCGTTTCCGTTACTACCAGAGGGAGGGAAAGCTCTGGCAAAGGAAGGGACTCACTACAAAAAGAAATATTAATTTTCATGGGTTACGTCCGGGGGAAACTCACGGGCTTTGACAAATTATTAATAAGACACCCTGAACCAGTCAAGTGACGACAAGTGCGTTCGAGTGCACGGCGCCATTACGGTTTATCTCTACTATTTCGACCGCATCCCCATTGTTGCTACTTTCTTCGACTATTAATCACGGACCATTGTCCTCGAGGAGGGATGGTACCTCCTGTGTTTGACTATTGGCCTCTTTGTATCGACACGCATGGAAAAAGACAATGAAAAAGAGAGTCGGGTTGTAGTGATGGGTCGAAGGATTCACTCCGATAATCTTATTTAACTTTCCTTCCGTCATTACCACTAGATTTTGTAACAGGGTAGAATAGATGGTTTGATTTTTTAGGGATTCTAATGAAACCAACCCGAGCTGGGGGCTGGGGGCAAGTTTAGTTTGATCGTTTGAACCATCAAAAAACACACCGTTGCACTCTCACTACAACAAACTAATTCTCCGTAGCATGTAGAAGGTGAGTTTTCTACTCGTCGAACATCATACCGTAAACACAAACTCCAAAAACCAACCCTGACGAAGCACCGGGGGTAATAGTTTTGCTCTACTTGTCGCGGTATCCAAAACGATTATAGGCACCCAACAGATACAAACAGGTAACCGAAGCGGCCTTTTCCACCTGTGAAATGCCAGGTCATTCCGCCATTCAAAAAACACCAAACGCTCCATGACAAAAAGACAAAGACCATTACTTTCCAAGTTCAAAACTTCTCACTCTCAACTATATAGGGAAAATACATGGAGAAAGACCACACAGGTTCCTGGCGCAAATTTAACTTAATCGTTTATTCATATATCGTTTCTCGAGCGAAATTAATAAACAAGAATCTCGTTTCTATTAAAACCGAAGCATTTTAATAAGTGGTAATAGTTACAGTTTCAGTCCGAGCTCTAATTCGACTACTTCGGAGTGGCAACTGTTTACTTACAAACACTCGAGTTACCAGGCTCGGGTGCCCGTCGTCATCTCATCGTGCACCTCCCCCGAGGGCAACCAAACATTTTTTGCCACTTAATGAAATTCCTTCGCTTCTATTAAAGACTGGTCATTGTTAGTGTTCCACAAAAAAAAAGAACCAGGAAAGTCTCTCTTCGGTGTCGTGTCTTGCACTTTTCGGGACCGGACCCGATAGTTTGAGGATGAGAACGACAAAGTCACGTTCGGTTCGGAAAGGCCTGCGTGCAGCCTGCAGCGGCGAACTTAACTCTGTGTTTATCGGCTGTTAAATTGGCGGTTCCATGTCTCCTTAATGTCCCTGGAGATCAGGTTTACTTGCTACTTAATATATATTCTGACCGTGTGTTAAATATACGCCTGCGTACCTGGGTGCGTGAGACCGAGGTATTCACTCACTCCCGAATTATTTTGACAATTTATGCGTGAGAAAGTCGACAGTTTGAGAGGAGGCAGGCGGACGCGTTGGTAACAGTAGAGTAGCGGTGGTGGTTCTCTTTGTAGTAGTAGTCGTAGCAACAGCAACAGAAGCATCAGTAGCAGTAGTCAGAGTGCAGGAATCAGTAAAAATCAATAGTATCAGGGTACGAGACGTCTCATTGTATAATGCAAAGTACTGACACACACAAAATCTATTTTACCACTTTCAGATTGATAATAAAAAAATAATAACAAATAAATAAATAAACAGCTAGATTATTTAGGGCACTATATTCTCTCTCTCTCTCTTCTCTCTCTCTCCTTCTCCTCCTCTTCTCTCTCTCTCTCTCTCTCCCTCTCTCTCTCTCTCTCTCTCTCTCTCTCTCTCTCTCTCTCTCTCTCGTTCTCTCTCTCTCTCTCTCTCTCTCACTTGTATGTAGCAAAGCGTTAAACAGACAAACTACCAAGCCCAGATCCATCGCCAATTGTGTCCAGAAAGATGACCGTACGCATGATCCTAAATAATAATATTAATTTGGATTACAACACGTCTGCAAAACACCGTTACAATAATTATGTACACGGTGTGTCTTGTTTTCTTGAGTCATCTACTTTATTACCTGGATGTTTCTCCATTTTTCTCTCCTTTCCATAAAAGGCTGCAACCGCTGGTGGTTGTATAATTTATAGTCCGGCGTAAACCTTTCTATTTCTAGGATAAATACTTTTTCTATACTCGTTTAATATATTTCTGTACCATTACACTGTTTACTCCTATATATTATTGCTATGGTTTTAGGTTTTTATTTGAAACAATGTAATAAATATTTTTTTATTTTACTGACTTTTCAAATTCAATAGTTTTATTAATTGTTCGTTTTTCATTTTATTCTTATAGATTTTTGTAATAAGTAAATTTCTTTCTGTTGACAGTTATAACATTACACTTCGGTAAATAATCACTCAAAGTATTTCGTTCAGCGCTCATCTGAATCATCCTTTACCGACTTTTATAATATTATTGTACTTGTCTATTATGTATATTTATATTTTATTATAAGTCATAATGTTATGATAGTTGCAGATTCTATTATGATTATTACTTTGGTTGACCGTAGTCAATACAAAAATAGTCTAAAGTTCTCCTACAAGTGATCCCGTTGCTACTGTAACAGTATAACACACAAACAACGTCTTCACTTGTCGGTGTATGTATTTAGTAGTGTTACTCGGCTTCTGGGCGAGATGCTACAACTTGTAGATTTCCGTGGAAGTTTACTAGGAACTAAAAAAAAAATTAAAAATGGTGTACTTGAATGGAACACATCTGATTCCTCTACGACTGCCCAAACATTCAATTCCTTCTACTTCTACTATTTCTATCTACTTAAATCTATTTGTCTACTGTTCGTCACCGTCGATAAGCCAGAACGCCAGAAATAGTACTAGATAATTTACCGATTACATAAGTTTTGTTTTTTAAAATTTTCACCGCCAAAGTTGCATCCACTAATTACACGACCGGAGAGAGAGAGAGAGAGAGAGAGTTAAAACGTTCGAAAATTCTTTTCCTTTTCCTAGTTTTCTTCTATTAAAAATAATTTCTAGATTTCGGTCCGAAGATTTAAACCGATTTACATTTGAATTTGACCTAACTGAACTTGAAGAAAAAAAATTATTTTTTCCTCCTTCCTTCTTTCGAAATTTAAATTTTTATATCCTCCACGTACATACATATATGTACTTATTAATTATGTACGAAAATACATTTGCGCTTGCCGTTAGCACCGAATTTTGCTTTCACTTGTGTCCGCGGCCACACTTAAAACGTCGTCGTGACTCCCACCCGTCTTGGTGGCACCCTTTCTACGACGAACTAGTCGCAACTATTTCCAACTTAACGGTTTCCCGAAATTAATAGGAAAATTGTAGTGGTACAAGTTTTTCTATTGTAGTGCCCACGACGATGAGGAAGAAATAAAACAGACCAAAAGTTGCCGTTTTAATTGAAGTCGCCTTGACTTCTCTCAACCTTCTCCGACAATGTTCACTTCGGGCAATTTGGTTTGATTCTTAAAGTAAACGTGGAAACGGACAATAAATTGTTAATTTCTGTGAAAACACGTAATAAATTTTATGTTTTGTTTAATAATTTATTAACGGACCGATAAGGTTCGTGCAGGTAAGACTATTTCACCGAGAAGTTCCCCTCAAAGTATACTCCTCGTACCGAATAAATTCCCACGTCATATTTCCCTACATAACCTTAATATTTTATTAACATGTTGCATTTTATGCGTTTTACTTATTTATTTATTATTCTCTTTTTTTAATTATTAAATACATCGAATTGTATTATAATTATTAAATACAGCCAGTGAAATACGTCAGGTTAATGAAATAAATTAACCTTACATTAGATTTAATTATATAAATGTAATAAATATATATAAAATATATATAAGGGTATACAAAATCTATGTACATAATAATTACATAAAATTACATAAAATCAATTACGATGCGATACCAATAAATTATAATAAACTTATGACATAAAACTTATGTTAAATGAATTGTTGTATGTGATATTTGTCATAATATATATAATTATATTTACATTTTGTTTTATTTCTTTGTGTTATTTTCACTTTACATAATTAAGTACGTTCTTGGGTCTCGTAAAAGTCGTGTAATAATAATCTAATAATAATAAGCGAATAAGCGCATAATAATGATACAATCTCAAATTTCGTTCTTACATAATCGGCTATAATTTTTTTTAATAATCATTCAGTTACAATCAGTTCGGTTAATCCTGTGCGGTCCAAAAACGCATTCCAATCATTAATACTTAATCTTAATAATGGTAACTAAATAACAGTTTGCTTTCAAATATCAACATGAAAAAATTCTCGTAAAGATGTCCATACATAGTGTGTACAGTTGGAGCAAGTATTTTTATATGTAGGGTGGTCGTGTATATTCGTATGTAGGTTTATGTACAAGGGTGGCCGACTTGCGTGTGTCCAATTGTTCCACATCTTAAAATTTTATTATTTTATATTTTTGAAAAGGTTCAGAACTTTAATAAGCGTGACCAAATTGTCAACACGACAGTGTATAAGTCCAACCATTTACATCAACTTAAAATTAAGTTCATTTTATTACATTTTTTGATTGACTTCTTGAATACGCACACGCCTGCACACCTGTACGGTAAGTAAATTGTTTTGAAAGCCAAGCAATAAGACTAGTTTTGGAAGTCCGCGGCTCTACTCTGAGTACTGAAACCTTGAAATATCCGACCAAACTATAAAATTTATAGTTTGAAAAATGAAAAAACTTCAAACAATTCCCCTCCCGGGCATCGGCTCAAGCCTTCGAGACTTGCTTTTTCATCGTCGAGTACGCTGGTGAACATTCACCGTCCATTAAACGAAGCAAAACATAATTAATTATTGTTCTTATTATTGAAAAGATTTCCTGCCTTTGCGTCGCTCTCACCTCAACTATAGCAAAATAAAAAGATTTATTTATTTATTCTTGAGGAAGGACGGCAACTCGAGGAATTCCAAGTGACCTTTCTGCGCCGCGAAACTCATCGGTTGCGTAAGGCAAGAGGATCTCACGATCGTGCAACCCACGGTTGTTTGTTTAATAATTAAAAATAAAATAGTTGACGTGCAATTAATTAAAATTGAATAAATAAACTATGTCGGCAGAGGATCTAGGAGGTAGACCAGCCGGCGGCTCCAACAACTACAACCGGTGACTCACTACAAGACGCAAAACGTAACTTGTCACTTCGCAAACACCCGTCGGTATTTTGCTCACCTACAACTAGACCAGTCAATGATCCAGGAGAAATAGAGAAGGCACAGCGTGTAATGACTTAAATTAAGTTCAGAGTAGTACGCAAAACTAAAAATAGTGTCTTCTAGCAAGGCCATCTTCTAGCAAGGCCATTCTGAACTCTGAAGAAAGTATAATAAGTTCTACTACTTCTACCACTTTTAGTTCTACTACACCAGGCTGGACTTGGGACGGGAGACACTTCTCCCACCCATTTCTTACTTCACCTGCACTCGGAGTTCAACCAGGAGGAAGAAGACCACCTCACAACCTTCAGCGACACGACCAAACCGCTCGGACGCACTACACTCCCAGGCCAATTAAAACACAACACGCGTGTAGTGAGTAGTTTTACCCTGCGGGACAATAAATCACATTAACAACAAAGAGACCAGCAAGTTATGCATCTTTAAGAAACTCGTCAAGACTTGTAAAGTAATTCGTCGTCGAGGAGCATTCGTAAATAACAGCAAAACGGTTTTGCTGAGTTCCTCTCGGTTTTATTACCCTCCACCGTTCGATTACTTTACATTCACATAATAAAATCCTTACATAACAACACGTTTATGAGCTCGTTTTAATGTATTCGATCGGTCGAGAGAAATGGGGAGGGGGCTACGGCCCTGTAATTTAAAAAATAAATGGCAAACCGCTCCGGAGCCGGAGCCGGAGCCGTTCACCTGTCGGGACACATGCGCTACAATTTCAGGTACCGACACGTAACCGTGCCCGGGTAAGAAAAAAGGTGTAATTTGACGTGTTACGAAACCTCAGCAAACAGACGGACCGGTTAAGTAACAGTTTCGGGGTACCCGTGAGAATAGGGTGAGACGGGGTACTGCCGGGGTAGGTACCCGTTCGCTAACGCCCACCCCTTCATAAATTGATTATTATTTTCGCTTATTGGATTTGAACGGTCGATCCGTTCTTTTCCTTTAGTTAGAATTGCTCTCGTGACAGGCTAATCCGGGCATTAGCGTCAGGTAAATCGCGTCGAGGGAACGCAGGCACAATTGTGACGGCACCGTCAGCCCTAGGCCACCGCCATCCCCGTGCCGTTTGAAGTAGCCTCCGCGTCCGGGGAAATGATTTGACGACAAAATAAAAACGGGAGAGGAAAAACAAATGGCCGGTGGAGAGTTGGGCTGCTGGGGCCGCGGGCTCAACGCCAGATAATCCTCGAATAATAAGGTAACATAAATTGAATTTTTTAAAAATGTTTTTGCTTGGGATCGGGGATTGGGGGTCAGGGTGAGGGAGAAACCGACCAGGTTCCCACGCACACAGAAAAAGACATACAGCAGCCGTTGACTGACTCCACAGAAACTTCTCACACCGACAGCATCCAGCCCGACGTTTCTCTTCTCGCACATCTCAGACGAGACTTGTACAACCCGAAATTGCAGGCACATCGGTGAACCTGCCGGGCACAATTCTCCTGTCAGACCTATTAAACTCATATTAATAATACATAAAATACATATTATTAACTTCAATCGACGGACACGTCCCCTGAGGGGGTCAGAGTCTACGACACCACTTAACAAGCGCAAAATTACGGGGGCAGTAGGACAAACAAAACAAACCGAGGGATATCGCCACGCTTTAATAAAATAGTCTACATAACTGTAATTTAATAAGTGTAATAAGGTGCACGGGAGGCGGGGAATCCGCAGGAGAAGGGTGAGGTTGGCAGGCCTGAGAGGCAGTAGAAAAGAAGAAACTTCAATTCTACCTGAAACATAACACATTATTGAAAAATAATTTCAAAGAAAATGGAGGATCGATGTCAGCCTTGACAAGACAGGTAATTTCAGAATTCAAAAAAAAAAATAAACAAATAAATTACATTTGAAAAAAATGATCAGAGAAAACAGGTAAATTGCTGACAAAAACCAGTTCCACCGACTAGACTTGTGTCTCCTAGTCAAATATGGACACCTGAGGCGGAATAGTGAGGTGGTCGCGTCGTCAAATGAAAAAATACTCCCTGAGTGTGAGGTTGTCTGTGTGGTGACCAGTCACTTCACACCCGGACATCCGAATGAGAATTTCGAACGTCGGGTGAACTGGTGCGGTCGAAGGTTTTCTCCACCAAAATAGTCGTGGTTGTGATGGTTGTAGGGCAAAACAGTTTGTGGACATTTTGGGCCTTACCCTTACACTTTAAATCACCGTTGGTTTGACGTCTGTGAGGTTGAGGGTGTTCTTTGAGCTCTCTTGTACCACCTTTAGCTTTCGCCACCATTTACTACCCCCAAAACTATCAGTGAGTAATAATTACGTATACTCTAAATTTAAACAGTTGGTACGATCGGTTCTAGTGTGCTTGTGTTCAGTATATAGGATTTGTACTGTATGTAGAGAGTGAATATTAAAACTTACAGACCGTGTTATAAGTATTTATTTATTCGTACAGAATTAATTAAGCACGAAATAAAACTTACATCAACTATCTATCGATATTACTTTCGAAACTAAACCATCAAAACTAAATTAGACTCGGAGAGGCCGTAACTTCCTACTTCTGTCTACTACTTTTCTATTAGACAAAAACTGTTTGCCTTACGTCACCGGCACGTATTGATTCCGAAGTACAACGACGTGTGGTTAAGTTCAATTGCAAAACTATCATTTTGTAGTAACGCGTTCCAAGACATTTCGTCCGTGAAGTTCGATCGTGTGCGATAATTATTGTTTAGTTTTGTGCTCGCTCTCGTCTCTGAAAATTTGATGATTGGAACACGCGCCCGGTTAGTTTTTTTATTTCGGTCCTGGTCCAGTAAGAGTTGCCATTGCCAAAAGGTGGATTTAGGTAAACGAAACTAAAATGTCTCTATTTCGTAGGTCGAATAGTTTCACTTTTGTTTACTGTGAACTTTCGGCTCGGACCGGAAACTAAAGTTCCATTCCTCCTATGGAGTTATGTATTGTTATGTAAAGACGCGTTGCAGCCGATTCTCGTGTACTGCTCTAATTGAAATTGAACCGTTTCACAATTTTATTGATATTTTTCAGGATCGTAGTGTTTTGTCCGCACTATTCGATTGATTGATTTCTTTCGATTCCTCCAATCAACCGACTTCATTCCGTTTTTGGGTCTCTTATTTAACCGACACACTCTCTCTCTCTCTCTCTCTCTCTCTCTCTCTCTCTCTCTCTCATTTTGTTCTCCTTCGAGGCAGTGTTTCTGTGTTTCGGCACCTCGAACCGCAAATTCAATTTTCTGCATTGCACTGCAGCTGTCCCTCACAAACTCAAGTTCCGTGGTCTTCTTGAGGGGTTCGAGAACCGTCTCCGATGAAACATGTAAATCCTATTATTCTAATTATTACTATTACGGGTACTTGTACACCAGAACTATATACTTTATGTATCAATAAAAAAAATTGCGTTCAAACTTTCTCAAATATTTCTCTTCTCCGTATTTCAGAGTGGAACAAACGTTGAACATCAGTCAATTAAAAAAAATAGTAATAATGTTTAATAACAGTGGTATTCAAGTTTGGATTGGTTAACGAGTCAAAGGTATTTATTCTACGTAATTCATTAATAATTTATGTACTCCTGTCAGTTATTGTCTTTTTAACATTCAATAATATTCTTTCCTCTGTTCATTTACGTCTGTTACACAATAGTAGTAATTAATGAGCAGCGTTGTAAAACATGAATCCAGTACTTAGAAATGTAGTACTTATCGAAAGAAATTAATAACAAAAATTTGTACCATAAACAATGACCTCAAGAACAAGTCAAACAGACGTACCAAATTATATATGTGTATACTAAGAAATTTGCACTTGTCCGTGTGCACTGTGAACTTTATCCTTTTGAAAAATTCATGTCTGCGCGCTATGAACACTCTCTACGGTAGTTGTACCACTGAATGACCACTTTATTATACGTTACTTATTTATTAATAGTACTAACTTATTATACTTTATTGTATTAGTACGCCGTTCAAAATATGGGAACACAAACATGGGCAATATTTCCCGTACAATTAGTGTAAACTTATAAGTGAAACTTGGTAGTTCATACATCAGTGTATCATAAATACTTTTTATGTATCCCATTGTTTTCGAGTACTTTGTTTTAGAGAATTAATTTCTAGTTAATAATTAATGACGTCATCAATCAATAAACGACAAATCTTCTCTTTGAAACAAACGTCAAAATTCGTACGACACTAAACGGGCATCAAATATTGAGTGATGTGCCGTGGTGGTGGTGAACCAGCAACTCCTTTCCACCTCCAACGCTAATAATATTATCCGTTATATTATAATTTAGTATAAATAATACTCTGAATACGTCGTGGCGAGGAGGATTCCCCAAAAAAGTCACGTCAAGGGGCAACGAACGAGGACCGCGAGTTTTGACGTGACGCCGTTCCTCGGAAGGAAATTTCAACTTATTAAAAATAATTAAATTAATACCCTTTCTCCTTTCGTCATTTAATTACGTTTTAATAGGCCAAAAGAAATTTAAATAATCCGCCGAGTAGGTGGCAAAAACCGCCTTGGACGAATTTCCCCCGGCAGATTCAACTGCGGTTAATGGGAAACTTAAGTGGAAAATCATTTTCCAGCTGTGTCTCACATTCAGACGAATCCAACTAATCAACGCTGGTTATGTTTTTCGTCAGTTAACCGTCGACAACTACAATCGGCCTCGTTTTTGTACTGTCTGCAATGCAGACCGGAGACGCTTTATGACGAAATAAAAAAAATTAAATAAATTCATATAAGTTAAATTAAGTTAACAATATACAAATTTGCAAAACATCTTGACAACTATTTATTTTGTAATATTTCTATTAATATTTCAGGAGAAATATTATGTAGAAAATTTTTTACGAAACATAAATTAATCATCTACAACACAATAACCGCAACGCCTTATGTAAAAATATACACTTCCAATAATTTACATAATGAGAATGATATATGTAATGTAATAATTATAGAACCGTAATAAAAATATAGAAAGGAACTTTTGCAACTTTGGAACGAGTTGTTCACCTCATTTTTAGTTTTTGACGTTTATGTATTTTCACATTGTGTTCTGTCTCTCTTTATACAGAAAATATAAACTGTTACAACGGCGGTGTGTGAGTTTGGGATGTTCGATGTCAAGTGACCCCAAGCCTTCGTTTTTCTCTGCGTCACATGTAGGAAGTCTGGACGAATGAATATTTTAAACGAGTCGGAAATCGAACAATATTAAAACAAAAAAAAACAACAAAAATGTAACGAGTTTTATGTTTCAATAAGTTTCGCTAAAAAAACATAAATACATAAACCAACAAACAGAGTAATCGCCTCAGTCAGGTCAGTTGTTACCCAGGTAGAACACACCTTTTGGGTTTAATAACTCAATAATAACTTCCATTGCTCTCGTACACGGTGTTTGACACTTGATTTACAACACATAACTCTCATATTAATACACAATTAAATATTAATAATACAGTCGCATGCATTCCCGGTGGAGGTTGGTCATCAGGGCACCGGGCCTGGCCGTACCCCACGTGACTTTAATCAGACAAATTCCAGAGGGAAAACAAAAACTAACCAGCAAACCATAGAAAATATCGGTCGATGGTAGTGAAACTGAACAGAAAACAGAAATAATTCAAATATTTACATACATCGGAAGTTTTTAATAGCTCAATTAACTCTTAAGTCGCATCACGTTAATAAGTCAAATTCCGTCCACGTCTTCGTCTTCGTAAATAAATAAAAAAAACACCCGCATGCTCTTTTTTATTTATTTATTATTGAACATCCTAATGACCCGTAATTGCTCCGACTAATTTAAAATATTCCCGTACGAAATTGATAATGTAATTTATGGAGCGAAATGAAAAATATCGTACCGGAAAGTAATTGAATCTATAAAAATTTATGTGTTAATAAACCTGAATGTAAGGTTTATGTACATTTTCATTGGGGTGGAGGGAGAGAGAGAGAGAGAGAGAGAGAGCTCCCCGGAAAAGGTTGGGGACCGTAAATTTCAAGAAACTTTATTTGAAATTTATGTATTGTCAACCGGGCTATCGTTCGTTCGGTTTTAATGCCCGTAATCAAATACGATAAAAACACTGCGAAGCGGGTATTGTACTTATGTACTTATGTAACAGACACGAATGAATGAAAGGATGAAACGCAGTACTTGGAGGAAGTCAAACGTCTTCCCCGTGCAACTCCTCACGACCATCAATGACCACGTCCTTATGTACGCGAGCCTTTGTCCAGGTGTAACGCACCTGCGTACCTGCGACGAGTGTCTTACTGTCGTTAGTCTCCTCGACGACCAGGCGAGTCCGTCGAGGGTTCGACTTCACCCGACTGCTTTTCCCGGCTCGGTTAATTATTTTGTACGTCTGTCCGTACGAGTTCCTTTTTGCAGTGATGTTTTTATTAAATTTGTTCACGGTGGGGGGACACGGTGGTGGTGGTAAGTCACTGTTAATTTCCCCCAGCCAGCCGTAATAAATCTCCCATGAAATATTAAACTGGTCATTAGAAAGATCATTAGACTTTTGCTTCATTAATAAAACGAGCGGTCCACTTCGGACAAACTGTATATAAATTATAGTGCACGTGTGTCGTAAACTTACAAATAAACTTCCTCCCACTGCTGCTCCTACTCCCCGTACCCGCGTTCCCTCCAACATGTCATTTCTCGTTTGCAAAATGTAAAAACTATTCTTGGGGATTCGGGGTGACAGGGTTGGACCCTCGGACACCGTTCACCGCCTCTCTGTGGCTGTGACTCCAAGAACCTGGACCTGTTTGAGCGTTCGTGCAGAACAACAACAACAACGGAACTCGATTCAATATTTTATTATAAAACCCAACACAAAATATTGCACGTTACTTAGGTAGTTGAACGTTAAATACAAATAGTTGTGAATTAGAAAATAGTGTGCTGTCGAGTAAAAGCACGCCTTACAATTGTTCGCGACACATATTCTTTCTAATAGTCGTGAGAGCGTGCCGACAATAAGATTATTGATTAATAATCTATTATTAATGTGAACACAATTCGGTCGAGTATCGATCCGCGCATTCAAACACATTCGTCACGTGTCGGTTGTGGTTCGGACGTGAACCTTAACCGTAAACTCCAACTGGAACTCGAGGAGATGAGTCAAACGTCGCAGTGTTAAGTCGTTCAAAGGACCTTAACTTAAGCTCGCAGCTTGACTTTAAGCTGAACGACCACGAGAAGCGTTCAATTTCACAGTCTTTTTTCAAACAAAACTCTCCCATGTACAATTTCATAATTAAGAATGGGACGCGGGTCATTCGGGCAAAACAAAACTCAGGTCCCGGCGGAGGGTATTTGGGGGGAGGGAGCGAGAGGGGGGGGGGTTCGACCAGGTCCGAAAAAACCAAAACAAATTTGAAGGTTCGACGTCAAGATGGAAAATTAAGGTAGACCCATTTGGAAGATAGTCAAATAAATTCACGGCTAAACCGTTGGAAACAAAAAGTTTCCCGTCGAAGTAAACCACAGAACGGAACTTGTTCCTTTGAATGAAATTTTCCGAGGGAAAATTCGGGGAAAGGGAAACAACTGCCGTTTCAACACAACAGATGAAAACTCACGTAAATTTGTATTTTGTTTCGGGGAAAATTTTCATTTTACCTTTCCGACAACCGATCAGAAAAGCGAGAGATCAAAACTTGTCCTTTGGATGAGTACCTGACCGAGTGTTTTCAAGTTCCCTCAAGAACTTCGTGAGGAAATGTGGGAGGAACGCGGGAAACCGACCCCGTTCATCTTTTTTCCACACCTGACGGACCTGTTTTTTTTTTTTGCCTTCAGGTACCTCCTTTCCCTCAAAGGACTCCTCTCAAAGGAAAATTCCATCGCTTTTTCTCCCACGGATCACTCCCGTCGGCCACACCATTTGTTTTCCTTCTCCGAGAACCGCATTTTCGCAGTTCAAATCTTTCCGTCTCCCGTCGTTCCTTCCCGGCGATTGCAACCCTCAAAGGTCCTACCCTCGTCCAGGACGCCTTTCTTCTGTTTCTCCCGTGTGCTTTCGTTTCGTTCGGTTCAATCGCACCCTGAGCCAGAGAATGGGAGCAGAGTTCGAAAAAAACAAATGAATTTTCACCCCCTGTCCTACAGCATCCCTTGTCTCGAGCCCTCAGACAATTAATTTCCCTTAAAAAAGTTGAAAATTCAAAGGGCCCCCCCCCGATCAGGCCTCCTTTGATTTCGTTCCTTTTTCTCAAAGACATTTCAATTTGCAATGGAATTCGGGGGAGGTGGAAGAAAATAAATTCGGTAATTAGTCATGGAAAAACTAATTAACAACATCCGAAATATTCAAAACAATCCACCAAGAGCTATTAATTAATTACTTTTAATTAGTCGAGCTACAACCGGGCAGAACCAGAGAACAACACGGACGGACCAAGCGTGTGCTTCCATAGACAACTTCTAGTGTTCCTACGTAAGGAAAGAGTCAGCTTCCCAACTTACCACACAGAGGAAGCAGTTGAGTTAGCTGGTGGTACAGCACCCTCAGACGAACTTCACCTGTGCAGAATTACACAGACTCGTACACAGGAAGTAAATAAGTCGTCTAGTCAAGAGTTCGCGTTTCGATGCTCCTCCATCAGTTCACAGAACATCAAGTTTCACCGGGGTAGTGATTGATTGGCCCCGTTATCTGACACAACCAGTAAGTATGACACTTTCGTTATACTTTCCCAACTTTAAATATTTATGAACACAACAAAAATCGGGTGATTTAAGTATCGGTTCGCATTTTTTCCGAAACTATATATGAATTTACCACGTTATGCAAACACACTAGTCAAAAACTGTATAGGAAAGTCAACTGGGTGTATTGGACAAACTAATCGAGTAAACAAATTACCGCTACCTGTGAAATACGGCTACTATTTATTAAAGTAATAAAAAATTATTAAATAGAACTCATTGCGAATGAAAATAGAAAAATACATTAATAAAATCTAACCCTTCTCACATAACCAATATTTCCACGGACAAATTCAATTGAAATGCGACACCTCAAATACTTTCTCCGAGCTCGAAGGTATTTTAATTATTTATGTACAAATGCAACTATTAACTTTTTATTTACAAATTAAATAAAACGGGAAATTCACCTTGGAGACATGCAAATCGTGGCGGGGAAAACATCACTTCACGCTGACGCTACCGTGTCAAGGGTGTTTACTTTTTATGCTGAAACTGTAAATTTTTCAATACTGAAAACACTCGACTCGACGTGAAAGAAGAAACCGTGACACTCGGGCATGGGTCAAAGGTCAAATAGCCGAAAAGAACCTCCGAGAGTGTGAAGTTAACAAGAGCCGGAGGAGGACACAAACTCGACCGGACAGGATGTGAGCCCGTACGAGTTGTGGATGATGTGAATTATATAGGAAAAAGAAGTTTCTGTTACTCGGCTACTCGGTTTCTAACTCAAGGAGTCGCTTTCTTTCCTTTTCATAAATAAGAACATATTTTTTTTCATAACTATTTAATGGCGGTTGTGATAACGCGTGGGCCGGACACGCGGAAGAGACTGTTACAACTCCATTATTTACTGGTGTCTGAGAAAATTTTTGTTGTTTACTTCTTTAACTTATTAAACACTTAACTGTAAAATTATATATATATATATTTAAATATAATATTTGTTTTATTACTTCTTCGCTTTTCCTCGCAATTTTCTTGTTGAGTTTTTTACAAGCACGGCCATCGCTGCGACGAATATTCCCTTTTGACTAAATATTACATTAAACAATTTATTAATTATTATTAATTCTATTAATTAACGATTATATTATATTGCCCCGTGGTTTGTTACGGTCACACAATATTAAAATATTTAAAATATGTCTAGATTGCTTACATAAAACAGCTAGATAATTCATATTTAGTTACGTAGGATGTGAGAACGCTCTTTTGTAAAAATGTATTGCTATCGAAATTCTCAGAAACTTTTTAATAACTTATTTTTTGATATATATATATATATATATATATATATATATATATATATACCGTGATATTATTAATGTATTCGTTTTTCCTTTATGTTTATTTTCATACTCGGCAATTCGTCAAGGCACCTCCCACGTCTTGTGCAGTTCGATTGAACTACCCCTGCGGTACCGCTTTTACAGTAAAAGAAACTTAATAAGCACTATGTACGCAAACACTATGTATTATATGTGCCAGACAACACATTTTGTCTATGCTTATATATAGTTATATAGTACAGCTTATGTATAGTTCACCAGGGTCTGTTACTGTTGCTAAGAAGAAAACAGAAGCTTCAGAAACACATACAAACAATAGTTCAAATTCACAGAAGAAAAAAACATCACTCTGTAAGTTTCTGTAACACAAAACTCAACATGCATGTATATATGTATATATATTATTAAATATTGTGAGAAGCCTTTTGAATAGGTGGGCGTAGACGAACACGAAAAAGGCGACATCGTATAAAATGATGTATGGTGATTTTTACAATGAAGCAAAGTCAAATTCGAGCGACAGAGGGAGAGAGGAATGGTCGAGAGGGTTTGTGTTTGCTTCGGCTTCACCACCAGGAGTGACACACGGCAAAAGAATGGTAAAGTCGTGGAAGGAGACTCCATCTTTCAAATATTTACCACTTCAACCGACTTCGTTTCACAGGGGCCATTGAGTCACGAGAAAATTTGACTGTCGAGACGTTCCCGTGCAATGGACAACGGGATTGTAGGGACAGCACCGATTGATTTCTCCTGAAGAATCTGCCATTTTTCCTAAAGGACGACTCGATTTAGTTCAACTTTTGTTAAACGCTCCGACCGTTTCTTTTAATAATTGCATCTTTTATCCAACCAAGCAAGTGTCAGTACCCGTTTCTCGGTCGTTTCCGCTACGACTTACTTCCCGTGGGATGCAACCGAACCTGAAACCTGAACTGCAACGTGCCACTCCCTTCTGCCAAGTACAGCTCCCAGATCTTCATCGTACGCCGTACAGATCACTTTAGATCGATCTCTCATCCATCGGATCAAAATTCCAACTTCAAATGGAACGGTTTAATTACTGCCTTACTGCGCGGAAGAAATGAGTCCTCAACTGCCGTTCATTTGCGTACTATTAAGTTTATATGTTTTAGTAATATTATTTATTTATTTATTACCAATGTCCAGACATTCTATATATTCATCGTATTTACACGTACACGTGTCATGGTATGCCAAGTGATACAAAATACATCTCACGAGGGTCATCACAGCACTTCTTAATCAGGTCAAGATCACAAGAATAGAGTAAATGCCTAGCTGTACTGTTACTTATCATTTACTCTACTATTTTATACGCCCTAGACAGGTATTTAGTATTGTTTAAATACAATGTAATAAATGTGTTCGCATTAACAAAAACGTAAAAAATGACCGATCGAGTACAGAGTAAAAGATAAATGTAGTCGAGTGGTGGTGATAACATCACCTCACACAACAACAATATTCGTTCAATATTCGTTTACGAGACAATTTATTATATACAGAGAAAGCAACACTCACCGAGGCAAACAGAAGTGGTCTGCTTGTGCAAACAGTACAAACAGCACTTCTACACATACTACAACTCTACATAATAAATACTGAAATGAAACCGAGCTGGGTGCGAGCGGACGTGTCACCGTCAATTTGGACATTTCCTACGGATCATTGAAGTCAGATCGTTTCCTTACACACAGACATCGAGGGATCTCTCCCCGGGATCGTGGGGCGTAAAAAATAGCGGTGGAACGATCGTCCCCCTCATGATTATTGGACTTCATGCGACTTGTACACGGTGGAGTGACAGAGATTGATCGCCCTACGATGCATTTAACAGATACAACTACAATTCCCGCTCGCAATTGCAAGTTCACACAACACCGTGACCTCGAAGGGAACAAGCTGAAGATTGGATGAAGCAGGCAAACCCGAAATTCCCCAGTCTCCGACCAGGGGGTGACAAACAACGGAAAATTCTATATAAGAAGATTACAGTCTTCAAAGAGACGGAAATTAATTAATAATAAAAAAAATCCCTCCCGATGCTTGCACAAAGACGGTTACTTTTTATTTATTTCCACATTTTATTTATTCCTAAAACTTATGTACATGAGTATGCATGTAAGTCACTGTACACAAACATGCCATAAAAATACATACTATAATAATAATGTAAATAATAAGGGGACACTGAAACCAAAATTTAATACTTCACTAATTATTTATTTTAATAGTAATTTTAAATATAATTACTATAAATAAAATAAAATTATAAAAAATATTATAAATAAACTGTTAGAATTGTTAATAAATGTCGTAAAATTCTAAAAGATGGCACATTCTACAACTGGATACCAACAGTTTTTTATTGTTCTGTACTGCACACTACAATTGCACACAAAAACACACAATAGTTGTGTACCACGTTACTGTGTGTCTTGCCTGACAAAAAAACTAAATTTTTTCATAAATAATTAATAGAGGAGTAGACCATCAAAAAGTAACGGCATGCCGCCACACAAGTGTGGTTTTTGTGTGAAAACTACGATTTTTTAAAACTTGTGTGTCGGTTGTAGTAGAGGACGCGTAGATCCCGAAGCCTCGCGTCAGAATTACAATATTTACTACAATGGTATTTTTGTATTCGATTCGAGGGTAATTTTCATAAAAATAAATTTTTTTACTTCTTAAAAGATAAACATTTCAAAAAAGTTCCTGTAAAATATTTCTATGTATAATTTTGTGTGGAGTTGTGTATTTTTTAAACGGCAGTCAGTCGAATGTTCACCGTACAAAAAAAACGTGTTTAATTCGCGTAAAAAACTGAGTTTATTGAGAAAATCGCGTTCCTAACGGAGCACCCTCGAAAGTCAGCAGCTCGTTTACCCACGAAGCCATTCATAACCAGACACCGAGTTATGATAGATGGTACGCAGACGGTTTCGCCGGCTCTTTCAGGTCGAAAAGTTCAACGGGTTGCCCTGACAAGTTTTGACGGTGCATGACGAGTACTTTCGATGAGGATGAGAACAACTCGACGGGGTCGTCTGGTGGCCCCCGGGGGACTTTCAGTGTTGCAACATCCAAAATGGAGGTCAACCGAGGATTGGTGGCGGGAAGAAGGAAAAACGTCTTTTTTGAGGTTCCAAGTAAAAACGTCTCGAGAGATGAATGTAAAATCAGAGCAATTAACACCCAAACTCCTTTTGAGGATTTCCAAACGTCACCTGAGAGACCGGGAGAAACCCCCGTGGAAGCCTCCCTTCCTCGGAGGGTTGCGGAGCCTACGAGGACCAGACAGCACTTTTTTGTCACATTCTGTAAAAATTCCTTGCAATTAACCTTTTCCGCAAACTTTTCATTTCGCTCGGTTTAAAATTCAACGGTTGCACCACACAACGGCCCCGGGGGTGGTTTCTCACCTCCTCCAGGGGATGAAAAATTTTTATGGCTCGAACGAGTGCCCTCGGTCTCCTCCTCAGGATTGAAGAATGACAGAAGAAACATCCGAAACCTTAAATCTCGCTTTCTTTCTTTCTTTTATTAAAACTAAAAGTTTCCCCTTTTTTTTGTTTTGACGCGTCGTAAAATGGCGGAATCGTCGTGGCAGAAGAAAATGGGAAAGCCTTCCCGGACCGGAGGCTCGGCAACGCGACTTTCTCCTCTCGGATTTCCTCTCTTCCACTCGAACCCAAAGTGAAACGTTTTAAATGTCAACGCGGTGTCAAGCGGAATTCCCGTTAAAAATAAATTTATTTTAATATTTGTCGCGAGTGCGTCCATTTTGTTTTACATACTTTATTTTTGTACTTTGAGACCCGTGCGTTTCTGGACGTTTCGTTTGCATTCAACACCTCCGACGTGACACTTCCTCGACAATTCACTTTGACGCAATCACACAAGAGTGCTATTACTCTATTAATGTCGGATTGTGACGTTCATAAGTTTCTGACTATTCAAATTATACACAAAATACAATATATAATACATAACATGAAATTTTGAACCAGCTGTAGCCAACAGTAACAACATTCTATACATTTTTCACAATATTTATATATTATGATTGTCACTGAGCTTCGTTATTTGTATACGATGCTCTACCTTACTAATTTTTTGTTTTTGACAGTCATTAACATTATTTAATTAACATAAACAAAATTTTACACATTCTGAAAGAAGTTCCGAATATTTTTATGAATCACATGGAGTATATTCTTTCACGAATGCTGATATTTTCACACTTCACCGTATCAGAACTAAAACTAAAATACTTGAAAAATAAATTAACATTCGCGTCAGAGGAGTAGAGCACTTACTTGTTACAGAAATTCATTTTCACTACAGCTAAGCATTGTAGTTACATTGGGTAACAGCCAGCGTGGAGAACTCTGTATGGTTTTCGTTTCGCATGTACAACTCGTGCACTAAGAACGCAGAGACGGTCCGGTCCGGACCAACTTCTTGCCCTCGTGGCGTGTACGAGGTCAGACGAAACCGAAAAAAAAATAAATAAATAAATAAAAAATAAAACCAAACCATCGACAACACGTCTCCAGAACGTTGAAACTCCACGGCCGGAGAGCAGGGAGGCAAACGCCGTCATTAAAACTCAGTTAAAAGTCATCAAAAACTTGTCAGCAATTAAATTTTATTAGACCAAATTGGGTTGACGCGTCTTCATCGGGCAGATGAAATTTCGCCGGGGGAATTTGCATAAAATTCAACCAAACGTTCGTGTCCAAAGGGTGGAGAAAGTGGACTTCTGGAGCAGAAGAGAAAGACCGACCTTTCGTCAACTCCTTTCGATCGAATTATGTATTCTTTTCCCGGGGTGAACGACAGGTCCGCCATCTTAATTTCGCATACCGCGGAGGAACACGTCCTGGTCTTCTGCCCCGACATTTTAATCAGCCCGTGGGTGAGCGCGTGTGTTTGCTTCTCCGCTAAGCTCCCTGATCCTCTTTCTACGTTTAATTGATTCGGGATCTATCAGTCTTCGACTTCGATTCCTTTTTTCTTACGGTTCTTGTACCCCGTGCTCTCTTGAATATTCCATGTGGAAAGTGCTTTTCCCGGAGAACCGAGATTATTGCGTAAAATATGGTAGCAATATTTCCCAGCTTTCATATTACGCCACCCTTGTATTTTTCCCAATTCAGGCAATTGAAAACCGCATGACGTCAACTTTTATGAATAAAAGGGGATACATAATGGCCTTTTCAGATTCTCCTCTTCTAGCCTAGTCTCTCCTTCTGCTACTTACACTTGAGTTTCTATTTCTTTTACTCTTCTCTCCATCCTTCCTTCTTAATTCTTTCGGTTCTCCTGGACTTTTCCTGCCCTGTGTGCTGCCTCCCTCACGGTTTGCTTCTCTCTCTCTCTCGCGTTCTCCCACTGGTTTTTTCTTGCAATTTCAGGAGGTCAGAACTCCGTGTTGCATTTAAGTTGTAACATTCCTTATTAATTACCCCGCCTGCGAGTCTTCCGGTTTTTCCCGTCGTTAATTAGAATTAAGATATCATTTAAACGGAGGCCAGGAAGTTCACGTTTCGACTTGCCGACTCTCCTTTCGGTTTCTCCTCTCGGATTTCTTAGCCGCCCGTTCAATTTCTTTGGACCTCCAATCGATAATTGAATGTTAACCGCTAAGATCCGAAATGATCTTGAACGATTAATGCGAGAGATCCTCAGCGGCGAGCAATCCCAAAAAGCAATCAGTGCCTTATTGACTAATCATTTATCAAACGTACACACCACTCCAATCCTTGACTACAAATGTTGGATACATAAAACAGTAGAGTAATAATATTAATCCGTAACAAATACAAATAGTACACTCTGATTCATTGTTATTATCATCCAGCTGTCCAGGTCGGAAAAGGAAAGTGAGGAAAACTGGAAAGGCAAACACTGAACTTGATACCACCCGAGAAGAAAACTGGCAGCAGACACAACGAGAAAGCCACTCCACGAAGAGGATTGAAACGAACCCAAAAAATAAAACTAAATAAATGTAACGAACGCAAAATAAAACATAAATACATACATAAATAAAATAAAAGTAAAAATAAAATAAATGTTTTAGACAACAACGGAAAACAACAAGGTACCAGACGTTTTCGCGAACGTTCAACGTTCAGCTCGCTACAAAGCAACAGCAAACAACACAAAATACTACAACGCGATTTGGGAACGTAATAAAAAAAAAAACTCCCAAAATGGAGGACCCCACGTAATGTGATTCGCATTAGTAGCGAGTACAATTTGTCATTGTCATCGGCGAACGGTCGAGTCAATGTAAAGGAGCAAAACAAAAATTGTATTTAGTTTAGCAAAAACCACGCGTCCAAGTTAAAGTGGCTCTCAATTTTATGCATGACAGGAATTAAGTGGCACACTTCCTACCCTGGGAATGGTCACCGTTGTATTTTTACACAAATTTGTTGCACAGGGGAGGACGAAACGAAAAGTGAAAGAGGAGAATTCAATAGAGTGGAGACATGTGTTGCGCGTATCAATGTATCTTCGCGACGCCATTTTTCACTGCCTTTTCTCCTGCCTCTCTTTTCCTTTTGTGTAAAGCAAATCCGACATTTATCACTATTCGAACGGATCGATTGATTTAAAAAACAAAATCATGTCAAAATTGTATCGATTCAAGGGTACATATAAATGAGGTTTGGACTTGGATTTAAATAAACCGAAAAAGGGAGAAAAACGCAATAAACGCGGGTGTTTACATTTTATTAGAGAGAAAAAGAGAAAGACCAACGACAGGAGCAGGAAAGACAACTTCGAGAAAACAGTTGGCTCGTGGCCTCAGAGGTTTTTGGCTCTGTGGCTCTCCCTAAAATTTGCCCTGGAAACGAATGAACAAGAAAGAAAAGTTCAACAGCATTACAACACACCTCACCGACCGTCTTCTTATTAAAACTTTGTCTGTAATCAATTATTAATTATTAAACTCTAAATATTATTTTGTACTAACTGTTATTAAATATTAATGCCAATTTGATGAAGTAAGAAAACAAGACAACGACTAAAATTTAACTTCACATTCAAAAAATATTCGGGCACGTCACTTCAATGAACCAACTACCTCGAGTACCTACAAACTTCCATAAAGTTAATTATTGGACCTACACTGACATAATATTGATTTGTCACGACAATAAATACCGTCAGAAATATATATAATTTAATTTTGGTAACTACACATAAACTACAAACAATAAATAAATAATGTACACAAATATTAATTCGAAATTAAAAATTTAATTACCAAAATAATTTATATACAAATGACATCAAGTTTTAGCAGACAATATCGATTTTCAAACCTCCAGATTTATGTACATAAAAGGTTTAAAAAAAGCAACATTTGCCAGTTATGTATGTGTTTAGTTATTGGGTCGGATATTATGTACCTGCACCGCTTAAGTGGCAGTTATTCTTAATAGAAAGATTATTAATGTTATGACTGGCCTTCAACCGACTCGTTTAAACGCAAAAACCATTAGACTCAATTTACAGTGACGCGTAGTACATAACATTTACATAAGTTCACTTGCTCACTGAGACGACGAGAGTTTCTCTCTCTCGGTCCGGTCATTGCGTGCCATTTCAGAAAGACGAAACCACAACGTTTATAGTCTGAATATAATTTATAGTGCGACGGTTACTATTATTTATTGTTCATCTTTACTTATTTACTGTGACGGAGCAACACGGGTGTACCCGTAACACTACAATAAATATGATAATTCCGAAGCAGGTAGACCTTCGACGGGGGTAGCAGGGATACTTCTAGGGAATCATTAATCACCGTGTCGGTAGCTACCTTTTTCAATACTGAGAATTCCTACCTGGACACGACCCTTTCTCTTACATTCTAATGTTACGAACGAGTACCAAAGGTCATTAATTAAGAGAGTCGTCAGTCGGTTACGACGTAATACACACAAGTCGCACGGTGTGAACCCCCGAATTTCCCTGTAGGGAACAACTTCTTTTGAGAACAGAACAAGCAACCGGTACGAACCTACCTAAATTAGATTCCAAAAGAAAGATGCTACATTTCCAAGCGAACAAAACCCCTCACAAACACACCCAGACAGACAGTCAATCACGAAGTAATACTTAAAATAGAGAGAGGGAGAAGTGTTAAGTCAAACAATGGACTTGTGCCACGATAGCCTCGTACCGCACTAAGAAAAAGAAGAAGAGGTTTCTTTCAACTTCCATCCGAGTCAAACGTGAAGGAAGCAGAACGAAAAAGGGAGAAAGATGAAGCGTCAGACGTACAAGAGAAAATGATTAAATCTTGCAAGAGGAGAAGAAGGAAAAACTGAAAGAAAACGAGAGACGTGAAAGGTTTCAAAAGGAAAGGAAAGGAAAGAAAAAGGCTCGGTCTCTCTCCCACGGGTCGTCAGAATCGCATGGAGACACGTCCTGCAATTACCTCCCGTCTCTTTTTATAAACACACCGACCGTATCATCCCCGTCCTGATTTTATTACGAAATTTTTATTGAATTCGAGTGATTCAAGTCGATAGGCAGATTACTGTCTTCGAGCGGTTTTATAGATAATAAAGAATTATTTCTCGTCTAGGGGAACGCGAGTCGTCTAGGGCTCCCGGGGAGGAACATCCTTGCCATTCCACGGCCATGACGGATATGCAGATCTAATTAGAAACGTCACAAAAGGACAGGAAAACAGGGGATGAATGGGGGCGCGTTACCCCCGAGCGGTTGCACGCATATTTTCAAGGGCGACGAACTCACCCGCACGACTGTGAATAATTAACTAAGTGCTAAAAATTTCATTTATTTAATTGAAAAATTAGACTGTCCCTTTCGTGGTTCTACCAGATTTGCCAGACATTAGACTTGTCAAGTCTTAATTGTCGGGACAGTTGGATGCGTTGCCATTTAGAAAATGAGGAGAGGAGTCACCTGGACCGGCTACCAACACGAACACCTGAATATTCGAACTACCAACAATATTTGTCAATATTTTAACATACAACCTATTATTCATATGCATAATTTGAAGGTACTTTCAGTATTTTATATAATAAACGAGTACATTAACATAATATAAACTGAATTATTTTTTTAACAAATATCCGCATACCGTGCCTTTAATTTAATTTACGTTCAAACTAGTTCATGAGTAGTTTCTTAAGTTTCCTTTTACTTACACACGTTTTATTTTTCGTTGTCCTATTTTAACTTTATTAAGTGTAGGTGTTGAACAACTCATTACAAAAATCTGTGCGCGTCGATGCACGCAACACAAATTATTTCAGAATTATTCTGTATTATATTCCATTGTATTTTTCGTATATAATAAATCGTACTGAAAATGAGCGAGCCACATACAGAGTTGCGCTTTCTGCAACGAGTCAACTTACAGAAAAGAACAATATTTTACAATTAAAGGGCAGTAAACAACCGAAACTGAGGCGACGCCATTCGAACGCGACGCTCGACGACTCGAATTATTCACTACAAAAATAAATAATTCTCCTTTTCCCGGCCCGATTTACAATGCTGTGACCCATCCGTGACCCCTGGATGGTTATTATCTTTCCATTATCGGATGGGAGTCTCGTGTTACCGAACCACAACGAGAACCAATCGGTGAAATCCGAACCGCCTCGAAGAAGCAGGAGATCGATTTCTTACGTGTCCGTGACGAATCACCTCGATGAGAAGTGTCAACTTGTAATAAAATAAATAATAAGACTTATGAATAATTAGCCAAGTAATATAATTAAATACATTTTAAGTATCGTTCTCTATTATTATTTACATAGGTGAGCTTCTAAACAACTATTTTATGACAACCTTATTGCCGTATTTCTTTTAGATATAATGTAACATAAATTAATGTAATATGTAAGTATTATGTCATATTATCCTGGAACCAAAATTATATATTTTTCTGAGACAAGGCTCATGGCCGGTAAAAATTTATAATAATTATTATAAATTAATAAATTAAAAAAAATTTACATGTTTCACTTAGTTACTTGCTACCATTTACATTACTTTCAGATTTTATTTAGTTATTAACTGATTCTATATATTATTCCTTATATTTTATTTTTGTTATTGTCCCATTATACATTTATTATACTTAAACATATTCGTATTTTCTACCTCTCATTCTTCATCTAGTAATGTGTACCTTCGTCACAATCGTAATTTCTACCAGAACGTGTCGTACCTGCATACACAAAATTTCTGGCTCCGGTAACATAAATTCCAACATTGCATGACTGCACATCAGAGTGCACGGTCATGTTTTGGAGTATTTCCTTTATACTATAAAAGGAAACCACGCTTTCCTGTCGGATAGCACCGTCATTCATTGTACTGTTGGGAGTTACTAAACGCTGGGTGTGAGTCAAGTACTACACTCGATGGTGTGGTGTCACATCAAAGAGTTTCTCACTGTACTGGAAGTTCGTTGAATTCCTTCATCTGTGTTTCCCTATATTTTAACCGTTGAAAAGTAAATAATATTAATTACATTAATAGTACCCGTGGTAGCAATTTAACAGTCAAGTCACGTTACTTCTACATGGTTTCCCTTAGTACACTAGAAGACGAAAAAAACAAAACCAAATGTGGTTTCCTTTCCCATTTTTTATTTTTCTCACTTTATTGTATTCGTAATTGAGTCCAAAGTCTTTGTCTTTCTGAATCGATCGAGGCCAAGAAGAAACGTTAAACCTCGGCAACCTTGGCATCCTCGCGAATTCCTTCTCTTCTTCTCGAAAATAAGAAGAAGAAGAAGCGAAACTTTACAACTCGCGTAATTACAGGCTTCCGCAACAGGAATTTTTTTTCCTTTTGAATTTCAGCAGAATTAAAAAGTTTAATAAATAAGAAAAAAAAAACGAAACCGATTTTAATAACCGCTTAAAAGTAAATAATTTTTTCCACGAAGAGAAAGGAAGCAAAAAAAAAAAATAGAAACTTTCCGACAACCGCGAATGAATGGCAGAAGAATAGGCACAATTTCCTTTCGTAACTCCGCGGGCGTAAATGCCGGGTGGGAAAGGTGCGTCGCAGGCAAAGTCACAAAAGGTTAAGGTTGCACCTTGCAGAGAGCAAAAGGTGCGATTCTCAACCGGGCTCTATTTCCATTATTGAAACACAGCTATTTTTATTAAGTCTCCTGCAAAGAATTTGTCTTACAGATTACGGATTCAATAAGGCAGACATGTACGAAAGTTAATGGACGCAGAAGAAGAAGAAGAAGAAGAAGAGACTTTTTTCAGACAAACTGAAAAGAATCGGAGGGACTGGAAAACAAACGGACGACAGGAAAAAAAATTTGGTATGAAAAACTTATTAACTAATAAAAAATAGCTCGTTCCCGAACGAACGCCCTGTACATAAATTTACAAAATTACAAATGTAACATTTTGCTGCGGTGTAGGAAACACATCGTTGTCTACAGTTCCGTGCAGAACTTGCAATTATTTGTAAAAATAATAGTTATTATTAATAATTAAATCTAATTAGCGTCCATCTATTAAAAGCAGAAGCCCCGTTAATAATATTAATTGAGGAATTTCCCCGTGTCTTGTCAACTGCTTAAAATGGCGTTCGTCCTTTCTCTGACAGTTGAAGCGACTAACGTGCCGGGGCATTTCACGGCAGGTACGTTGCTGACCTCATTAACCCTCAAAGTGATCCTCCTCGGTTGTTTCTCTCATTTTCCCGGGGCCCCAATGAAAAACTCCTACGTGCAATTACTCCGTGACACAAAAACAAAGAAAAAAAAATAAAAAATAAACCTCGCGCTGCGAAATGATTTTCGTTTACTGCCATTGAGCGAGTAATAAAGCGAACACCTGGCAAAGTTCACTTTCCCGCAGTTTGTCATTTTATGTTCTTCGACACCTGCTTTGGGTAGTAGCAAAATTCCCATTAAACTTTATTCAATATGTCTCTTTGTAGAGAGTACGTTCCGATCGAAACCAGCCATCTCCTGGCTCTACACCCACGTATTCACACATTAATAACTCTTTCTATTAATTACTTATCGATACTCCCATTAATACACAAGTAGACACGTTGTAGTTTAGTTACTACAACTTTCAGTTTGCTTTTCTTCAATCGAAGGGCCTTGTGCTTGTGCTTGTCTGCTGGGTCGAGAAGTGGACTTGATTTTTTTCATTATTTACATTTATTTTATTATACTATTTCCTTCTTTTTAATTATTTTACATTGAGTTATTTCCGTTTTTATTTAATTATCACCCCATTTTTATTAATTTTGTTATTTTTTCTATTTCAATTCGTTTTATTAACAACTAACTTTTATTTGTTCTGTTATTTCATTTCTTTACTTTGTTATTTATTTATACATTTAATTATTCATTTATTTTTAATAATTTTTCTATTCGATTATTTTTATTTATTTTGGTATTTTCGTTTATTATGTGTCGCGTGTTATTACGGAGCTTTCAGTTCGGCAACACAGAAATAACACTGGGTTTACCAATTATTGATTGATAAAAACTTTATAGTTGTTGACAAGAGGAAGAAGTGACCGTGCTTGATCGACGATGGTAAGTGACGACACAATCGGGTGGGTAAGGTGTAGAGAGACGAGCTACGCGGAACTAAAAAGACAGTTTATACAAAGTATGTAATGGGAGCTTAGGATTTCGGTCACTACCATCAACCATCGTCAAAGAACAACTCAGCAAGTCAACAAAATGTAGCGTACAATAACAAAACTACTGCGGGCAGTCGAACCAAAACGAAACCATTCACAACTTCGTGGGAGTGTCCGGAGGACAGAGTTACCATCGGAGCCTTCACCATTCATCACGTTTCACTTTTATAATTTCCTGAAGCAGGTAGGAAAACAGTTAACTCCTCAAACGAGTCAATCAAAGCGGCGAAACTACCCGTCCAAACTACAAAGTCGTAAAATCCGTCAAACAACGCGAACGAGAAAAACAACAACTTCGATGACAACGACCGCGCCCGGCCAGAGTCAGTTTTGAAGGTGAATTTGGGCAGGAGGACAGGTAACCGGAGAGGTAGCCGCTGCCTCTGGGTAATCGACCGTTTGACCGAATCAAAAGGTTAGTGTAAATGACTATCTACTATGTAAACTATTTAAATGCACTATTCAAACTATGAATAATGGCGGACCTTGACCGGAGATGAAGGTTTTTGAATTTGAAAGTGCAGCTCCCATTGTGTCCTTCGCATCGTTCGGCGAACTCATTACCTCTCATCTTGTGCTTACACAATGCCGCAGCAAAACTTTCAATAAAATTTAATTATGCATACATAACCTTAGTTAATAAAAATTTCACAAGAAAAATAGGACACGTACGTAGAAGGGAATTGGTAAACCCCGCCAGCAACCACCTTCACGGATTTTGGTCGAGGTTCCAAGTAGCACCAATTTTCCCAGTTTAATTATTAATACATAGGGGTACGGACACAACAACTCACTTCCCTTTATGTTCTTCCATAAATTATCTACGTCACTTAATAACTTTAAAAAAAACATAACCGGTTTCTCCCACTTATTTTCGGAGCGAGTCGAACTTCTGACTTGTCTGACCCCTTCCTTTGTCCCTTTTAATTTAATTTCTCTCGCGGTTATTAATAAGCGTTTATTAGAATTTAAATGACTTCGGATTAATAACTAATCCATAAACGGTTAAATCACATTACATTTTTCCATAAGTTTTCACAATTCGGCCAGCGGACTTGGAAAACAGTCAGGAAAGGATAACACGCTTTAAACGCATTAAAATTCCCTATATAATTAATTTAAGTTAGTCATCTCGTTAAACATTCCCCTCCAAAGCAAAACCGAATAGTTTCCGCTCGGCGGTGAATAGTTTTCAGTCAGGAAAACACTAGTCCGAGTACACAACCCGACAGAAATAAATTAAAAAAGCCATTTCCAGGTACAAACACCGACGCAAATAAAACTCGTCGTTTAAGTCGGAAACGTAAAAAATTACTCTCCTTCTCTCTAACTAAATTTCCACTATTTTTCGAGTGGGGATGGAAAAACTATGCAGCACAATTCATACCGTATAAATTTATATATACAGAAAAGGGAAAAAAAGAAAACGAAAACAACAACGACGACGACGACGACGACACAAAACGAAACGCGGAGTCGTAAAAGAGAAAAAGTTGAAACTTTTCTCCGGTACGACAGTCATCTGTTCCCGAGTAATAAAATAATTTAGACACACGAGAGTTGCGTCCGAACGTCACCGTAACAACAGCAACAATAATAATATTGAATTATTACAGGAAGTGAGTTGTATGTATACGGTTGTATGTAAGGAAGACTCGAGGAGAAAGATCAATTCTGATTTATCGGAGCGTTTGTCAGGAAACAAGCAAGGAAATGCAAATATATTTTCCCCGTGTTTCCTTTCCTCCGTCAGAATAAAACTTATAATAATATATATATATATAATAATATAAACTACGTAATATGTACTGAATTATGCCGTGGCAATGTCCTGCGAACTTTTGACTTTTGTTCCCCGAGACGTTTCTCAAAAGGCGATAGTGCGGCCCTAGTCGGATAGTCGAAATGGTGGAAATGCATTTTTCTATCCTTTCCCTTTCTCACCCCCAAACAAAACCTTACTACCCGGTTAATTTTTATTACTTCAACTTGATTAGTTTAAAAAGTTTCTTCTGTCTGAGGCGAAATGGAGGGTGGGCGGAGGTGAAGGAAATGCAAATGGCAGAAGATTCCCTTTTCTTCAACCCTTTGGTGACTTGGTGGAGAAGGCGAAGGGAAGTGCCAACTGCGACCGAAGAGGAAAGCACCAGAAGCAAAACAACTTGGCCGTAGTTAAATATGGAAACGATATTATGAAAACGCTGTTTATTTTTAAGGGATGAAGCAGATGAACAAGTTTAACGTTGTCGAGGGACGCAAACAGCCAAACAGCAACAGCACCGGCACCAGCACCACCACCACGTTCAACCCTCCCGCCGCCCAAAAGTCTGCAGATCCGCTTTTTTATTGAGTAATAAAAAAATTCTGCCTTCGGGGGTTCGGAGACGTTGGGCTTAAAAAAAATTTTTTATACTTTATATCATTCCTGCCTCTGGTTAATAAGTGTGAAATTAAACGGTCCCGAGAGAACCACAAATGTTAATTAAATATCACTAAAGGGTACGGGGAGAAATGCATCCCTGAGAATCGAAATGACCACGGGAAAGACTCAGAGGTTTCCCCAAAGGGAGAAACCAAAAGGAGAAGAAGTAGAAAAAGACACTGAGCGCGTCAGAGTTTTATTACGTTGAAGGCGGTCATAAAAGGTTGGAAGGTTAGCATGGGAGCAGAGAAAACTCGAATGAGGAGGAAGGAGGACGAAGGGTAAGCTGCAGGTACCAAGCTGAGGGTAGAAAGGTAAGACGGAGAAGACGAGATAGAGAGAGAGAGAGAGAGATTTACGAGGATGGAGGAAACCACAAAAGGGTGGACGAACGGTGCAGGGTTGCATGCGAACTCATGCAGCAGCAGAAGAAACTCGTGGAAGAAGAGTCACATGCAGCCACGTTGGTACCTGACAGCACCAGGGAAGACTCACAAAGCTCGGGAATTAATTTGGGCAGGAGCAAAAAAAAAACGGAACAAAAGGACCCTCACCTTGTCAATGAAATGTGAAGTGAACTTTATCTTTGAACATTTTCAGTGGGCCTCTCTCTCTCTCTCTCTTTTTCTTCTCTCATTTCATCTCCTCAACCGCAGCAAAATGGCAGAAAATTTATTTCCAACGTTTACTCAAAAATTAATCATTTCCCTTTTGAACGATCTCTCCCTCCCCCAAAAAAAAAAAAAACGCAAAGAGGGAGACTCAAAGATACGTGGGGTTTGGTCCGCCCGCGTTTTACTTCGCAAATCGTTCAAGGCGTTTCCAAACTTTCCACGGCAAATGTTAAAAACAAAAGTTTAGTGTTTCTACTTTTTAAGTGAAAAGTTTTCGTCGGCGGAGATCCTCAACGAACAAGACGAGATAACGCCATTTTTTTCCACTTGCATTGCGTCGAAAGAGCAAACAGACTCACCACTTAAACTTATTAAACGATTAAACGCGGTGCAACCGCATTATTAAACCTATTAATGACGAAACACATGTTGTTAAGGCAATAAGTACGAAAAACAAAATACAAACATTTTCCCGCACCAACACAAGTTGACGACAAATAACAGACAATAACACGCATGCTGCAGTTAAATTCGGACGACTAAATGTCGTTAGAGCATGCTATTAATTATTTATTTATTACAATTTATTTATTAGTTTTGAACAATTACAATTGCAGCTCTATGTACAACAGTCCTCTGTTGGTGGGCCACCAGCCTTACAATTACAACTAGAACTGCATTCCTAGATATTTCTATTAAAGTACCACTGTTCGGTTTGTGTTACATAAACCACTTGCATTTTTTATTTGTTTATTTGCCAAATGATATTTTATTACATATATTTATTTCATGTTAATAGCTTTGTAAATATATATTTGCTTCCGCGGTCACTATGTCACCTTGTATACATCCCTTAATAATGTGTACTATTATACAATAAATAATAATAATGATATGATAAATAAACAATATAATAAATACAACAGTATGTTACTTAATGTATTTATAATATATATATTTACGTTCCACTTTTTGTTTGCCTACAATTTGTTACTCTTACTCTATATATCATTGCTTTACATACACGTTACTTTTATATATATCATAAAATTTTTTTAAATATCCCTCATTGGTGTTGTAATATTATTTTTATTAAATTGTACTTTAATATAATACTACAATTATACATTAACGATTATTATTATATTTAATTTTTACTTGTAGAAAACCTCCCAAGTTAATTGTCTGACTGAGTCTCACCTGTTGTGCATTAACACCAGCCACTAAGGGGGATCTCACAGGCAGGTAGCTGTAAGAGTTAATATAAATATATAAATATATATATATATATATATCTAAAAATGGTACGTATGTCTGACATTTCCTTGACATATTCTTCCTCTCCTCCTGGTTTATTTTTGGTGTCGTTTGTTGGGCACCCATTGACCTATTCATTAATATTAACCGCTAAACGATGAATCTTCGTGGGAAATAAATCAAAGCAAAAGATTTGCCGGCCTTGAGAGCCGACTTCTTCAACGACTGAAATTCTCCCGCGTGTACCAAATGAAACATTCGAGAGCGGATTGAGAATTTTGACAGGACAAATACAACAACAAGTCACCACGTTACAAAAGACAGAACAGCAACACAGGAGAGCAAACGAACAAACAAACAAACAAACAATTACAATTTCAGTCACCGGAGTCTTCAACGTCACAGTGGACATCGTCAACGGTGAAAGAAGAGAAAGAACAAATCACTTCGCTTTTTACGTCACATTTTATTGATATTCAATAAACTCGAGAGGCAAACATAAAAATTATTCTCATCCTCGCCTTCTTGTGTAGATAAAAAATAATTTTCTTCTTCTTCTTCTTCTCTCTCTCTCTCTCTCTCTCTCTGCACACAAATAATACTCCATTTTATATTACCCGAGCCATCATCGTTCTGCCTCTAACCGTAAACGAGTTAATGTGCCCAACCATCACGGAACAACTTCATCTTCGACCGCATCCTGTAAACTTTATTTATCGTAAACTCGGTGGAAGTGAATTTCATTTTCAACGTTTTCACCCGAAACGGTACAGGGACACCGGTCGGATACTCCTGACCGAGAAAGGACAAGGAAGGTGAAGGTTGTGGTGTTCGCCGGGTACAGTGCAGCACAAGTCTCTCGGAGAAAACAAAAGGAACGGGCATCGACGGAAGGAAAATAAACTGCAGCGAATGCAGGGAAACTTGTGCGAATGTCGAAAAACTACAAAAAACCCCGGACGGTCACGTTTAGTTAGTTGTAGTGATGTAGAGAGTCAGTCGCATCAGAGCAGGATAGGGTTGCTAATGCCAGTGGGAAGAATAAATTTCTCGAAAGAAAATTCTATGTATTTCACCTATTAAATAGGCAGTACGTAGAAAATGTATACAACAGCCAACTACACTGTTACTACCCTAACAATCGTGTACTTTTCAGTTATATTACCATTTATGTATATTACATAAATATCATACAATTTATTAATCACGTATATTAATGTAAAATTAACAGTTTGGTAAAGTGGGAAGAACTATTTCTAGTAAAACTCTAAAATACATAAAACTCAGCTCTGCCAACAAACAAATGGCACAATTGTAGTACTTTAATTTGTCCGTCAGTAAGCCAGTGTGATGAAATCCACATAGAATTTGTGTAGAAATCAACACGTAACGAACTGTATTGAACAGTCTAAAAAAAAATAAAATAGGACATGTACAACTACGCTGAACAGGACACGTTCTGTGCAATACGTGTGGGTACAATGGCAGCGACAGGTGTGTTACTTGTACAGGTGTGACAGACTATTCATAGTATTAGCTGTGCTTGAATTTATTAATAAAAAGAATCAAATCGTGTGAACGGTCGTAAACAAACATTAGAAATAATGAATATGGTAAAAATGCAATAACTTCCATGTTCATCACGTCGAAACAACAACAGACTTGTCGCACACTCATCTTGTGGATTTCTCTTGATCGAGTGATCAAAATCGAAGGATCAATGATCGATCTCTGTCAACACACAAACATGCAAAGTATCGACCTTGCTCTCATCTAAAATTATTATTTCCCGTGTTTACCGCCCTGTGTAATTATATAATTTTGCCATTGTGCGACAAATCTTGTCGTCCCCTCCCGCACCCTCACCGGTCCCCGTCTCTTCGCTTTTTTGCCTTTTATTACAGGGCAAAACGCAAACTCTGAGAGGAACGTAATTATCGTTTTTCTGATGAGGAAAACACGGTTAATAGAAAACAACTCCAAACCAGACAGTTCACGCCTTACATTTAGCCGAGTTCTCTTTTTGGTAACACCCGTTCCGACGAGTATCGGCACTCGTTTTGAGAACGTCTGACATACAATTTTATTGTGACGTCTCGCAGAACGGGAAGAGGAACGGTACCAAATTTTCCAAACAGGTAAAGTAATTATTGGATGGTGCAACAGACATTTACCAAAGATGTCTCGAGTTTGTGGCATGCAGTAACATGCGAGAATTCCGACTTAAATACAAATATTTCATGACATGTAAAAAAAAAGAATTACATAAAGCTTTCCACACGAAGAAACAACATAATAATTACAAAGTAAAGTGTAAAACAAGTTAATAAAATTTAATATAAACTTATAATAAAGCAACATTTTTTTGCGGAAAAACAAATTTGTAAATGCAGCGTTTATTAAAAGAGCCCCAGGAACTATTTAAGTTAAAAAATAAGGGTTAAGTAAGAATAAATCGACACGACTATTTAATTTGCAATGAAATATGTATTTTTATGTAAATAAATAATTTATGTAATTTAAAAGTACAACCAATCCCCACGGTTCCCTTCTATTAACTTTCTAACTTACAATTCTCCATGCATCCTCGACTGCAAATAAAAATTTATATGAACACAACTCAGTGTGCCTACAGTGTGGCTACAAGCCTCCTGTACGTGGGTTTCCCCTATATACACAAAAAAAGTTACCCAAGCTCCATGAACAGCTCTACTCTTCAAACATGACAGTAGAAAGAAAAAGTAACAGTCACTCGACCCAGAGTATTGGGGAGAATTTTACAAATTCACAAAAGTTTTCATTTAGAATAACAGAAAATTCTGGGAGTGTTCATTCCTAATCAGTTAAAACGATATATATTATACGAATGTATAATACACAAAATATATATAATATAAGTAGTATAAATAATAATAACTAAAACTATCAATATGAAATGTTTAAATAGCACTAATGGCCGCATCAGTGAAAATTTTCAATAGATTGGGGTAAAAAGAAAGGTGCTGCTGTCGTCCCCCACTTTCTCTCCGGTTACTTTCTCTCACTCTCACCCCCCCTCTCTCTCTCTCTCTCTCTCTAGACGTAAGTAACAGAACGGTAGAGATCCCCAAAATCGTTAACTAATTAATCCCAGTGGCCGAAAGCTCAGCTTCGTCTTTTCCTACGGCTTTATGTGGCGGGACTTAATAATTTTCCCGCTCGAAAATAAAAACATGGAATCCTCTTTTACCTTCTCTTTGCTTTCCCAACGGGGAAGAATTGCTAAAAAAAAAAAGAAAAATCTTTTCCACTGATTAAAAAGAACAATCCCCGAGTACTTTCTCTTCACTTTCTAACTTCCCGGGTCCGTCGAAGAAGATGAAGAAGAGAGCAAAGTCTTTCATCAGATGAGAAAATTGAAAAAGTCAAAAGCTCATTTCCAGCAGGGCTTTTCCACGTGAAACAAAGAAAACTATTTCGGGGTGGGAATGGGGGTGTGTGTGTGTGTGTCTGTGTGTATGGTAGAGTTAGGAGGAGCACAAAGCTACGAAGGGGATGAAACTAGTTGCAGAAGACAAGGGGAGCACGAGGCAGCGGGTACAAATCAACCGTTTATGACTCAAATTGAAGACACTTGCGTGCGCGGCCGTTGAGCTTCTTTTTTTTCGTGGCAGCAGACCGGGTCAACACCAGGCCAGAACTGGTGTTTTATATTCTCGGCCGCGTTTACTCCCTTTCCTGCTGCCTTCGACGAATACTTTTCCTCCGATATTGGCTTTCTAAAACGGGGAATTCCAGAGTCGTTTCGACGACGTTGTGACTGCCACTTGCTAAAGACACGTATTTTCCAAACTGGGGGAAACTCCCTCATTGTGGAATATATTCGGCGTGATGTTAAAATTTCACTCGCCGACAGAAAATTTTAACAAAATATAAAAGATTTATAGTTACATTTCCAATACTAATGGCATTTTACTAATGATATTTTCATGATGTAGGATGTCTTATCGAGTCTTTTACAATGTAAACGTACATACCAAGTCTACGTACTAGTGTACACTACGTACAGTTACATCCGATGTAACCGTAAAGTTCAAGAAAAACTACAGCGTCCTTTCTTTCTGTTCTGGACAAATTTCTCACACGCCTACACTCCGAGCGTTCGAGTTTGTTGGGGTGAGGTGTTTCTGATTTCTCCCCCAAAAGCTTTCCCGCCCCCCAAAAAAATACAACAAGACAAAACAGACAAAAAAAAAAACTGGAAAACTTTTTCTTCTCCGACAAAGACTTTCTCAAGGCCCGTAACTGGACACGTATTCACTTCTACTCCCACGAACTACTTCGTAGAAATGTAAACCGAGAAAAGGTCGAATGGAAAGGTCGCGGGTCAAGCGGTCTGGTCGTTTCAAAGGCCGTGTCACAAGAAAATGCTTTTAACGACAGCAAAAAAAAAACACTCCTTCGACAGATACGCATCGGAAAGGAAATTGCAACTTTTTTTTAAAGAAGTGAAAGAGACGACCGGAGGACGGTACGTGGCAGCAGGTAAAGGTGACACGAGACAAAAGTGCATTCGCACCTGCCTGGCAATTTCGTTGCACCTCAGCGACAACGACGGCAGTGAACACAGGTCTCCCGTCTAATTATGCTTTCTCCGAATCAACGGAAAAGTCTCACGTGACAAATGAGGAAAACTTTAAGTTTCCTCACGGAATATCGAAAAAGAAATGATTGATGACGGCCTTTCGTCAACTTAACGTCGACTTTTCATTTCATTCTCGCTCGAAATTAATGTCGCGTCACAACAAATTAATCGCTTCTTTCCCTGTCAGAAATACACTTTTTTTTGTAGTCATCCGAACTTGATTTTTATTAATACGAGTCGAGAGTCGTCCTCGTTCTCAAAGGTAAAATCCAAAGGTAAAAAAATTAATTCGACTCCACGGAAGAAGAGCCGACGATTTCCGCTCGGAACCTCAACCTCATGGTCATCTGTAGCGCACTGGGACAAGTTTCTGATTGTTTCTCTGGCAGAATACAAATACAATCAAATATTACTGGGGTTAGTAGTTTTTTTTTATAGTCCTCGCAATCCAGACGCGGTTTTATATTTTTATTAAAAATAAGGAATCTTTTAACTTCACCATTCGCGAGCTGTTTTTATAACCCCAACCTACTAAATATATATATATATAAAACTTATTGTATACTAAATTATAATAATTAACAATGTCAAGTCACTGTGTTACAAAAAAAGACATCCTAGTTGTTGCTACAACAAAATTATTTCTTGTAAACATATCAGCGCCATTTTATTTAATACTAAAATATTTAAAATTAAATAAATAAAAATTTAAAAATAAATTATTTAATACTTAAATATTTCTAAAATATTTAAGTAACAACTGAGGAGTATTTATTTATTTATTTATTTTTCTTAGATTTTACAAGGGGTTTTGTACTTCCATTTAATCCAAAATATTTAAAACTAATTATGAATATAATTAAAATGTAAATTTAAACAATATTATATTATTTATAATAATATAATATTATAATAATATAATATTATAATAATAATAATATATTATAAGAGTTTTGTTCGAGTACCACACACTAAATTTTGGTAAATAACATGCGTTCCATTTCAATACTGACAATATCCGTTAAATTAAACATCTACAGGACAACAGGCGATAATGCAGACATCCAGTCGTGTGCTACGAAATGTTTTACAACAGGGAACGCGACTCAGAAACTACTTTTTACAACGCTTACATTTCAATGATAAAATTTTCATATTCGTAATGTACACCTTCCAGTTGTTGCCGTTGTAATCAACAGCGTACGCTGCTTTACAACCAAATTCCACAACCGGCGATGCGTTTCCACAGCTCGACCACACATACGTTACATTACGGTGCACTACAATAGTGTAGGATGACGACAGCGCTGGCTGCTTTCGGCGGTCACCGCAGAGGGTCACCGCCAAGTTAAGAAACAACGCACCCACCCATTTTATTACTTAATAACAAGCGGTTATTTGTTTTTACAGCTTCGACTTCAAACGCGTCAACACCACTACGAATGTAGTCGCCCGGGATTTAGAAAAAACAAATCGGTTATTACGTAGTGAGTAGTTGTAAATTCAGTTTTCAGAGTCAAGTAAACTGCAGACCGTTCGCGTAAACAAGCAAATTTTCCGCCACCCACATTCCTCCGTTCCCTTTTTTCCTCATAAAATAAATTCTCAGAGCGTACTTATGTATGTGTACATTTACATATTTATTAATAATTTATTCCGTCGTGGTAGCGCAGAGTTCGGGGGTGTCCAAAACTATTTTACTTTTTTTTTTTGCCAGCACTTATTGGTTAAACGTTAACACTTGTTTTATTATATAGGGAAAGCAACAACTGAGCGTTTCTCGCGTTGCCTTCCTATTTATTCTGAATTGTAAATTTAAATAAATGAACCATTTCTATGCGAAACGCGACGACCGGGAGGGAGACAATTTCAACGGGGACGACAACGACTACAATAACAATGATGGCCTTGTTGTCGACGGTGGTGGTGTGGTGGTAAGCACGCGAATGAAAACTTTAAATTATAAAGAAAACTACAAGTTTTTACTGATCAGTTATTATTAGTTATCATTTATTATCAGACTGTTGTACAAAAGTTTTTACACCCCAAGCTAAACTACAACCACGTAAGTACGACTTGTAGGATAGGCGAAACTTTCGTATCTTTATAGTGAAATTGATAACAGCGAAGTACATCTTGGTAGTAAAATAACAAATAGTGTGAGGAAAAACCGTAACTTCACATCACTCCTATCGTGAGATTTGTAGTTTTTTACACTGTCAAATACATAAAATATTATAATGTATAAAAAATTAATATATAAATCCGTTACTCTTTCTAGTACCGTTGCGACACTTTAACTGTCAACTGGATAAATTAATAAATAAGAAAAATATTAAATAAAATTTACCAAATAATAATTCAGACCAAAGTACATTAGTTTCGTAAACGTAACGTTTAAAAGTTGTATATCCGTCGACAGCGATCTGTCTGATCTTCTCCTCCACCGTGCCCTAGAAAACTTACTGTGGGAGTTTAATGATTCACCACTACTCCGTTCGAAGTTTAAGCTACGTCTGATCAGAGTCAAACAAGACCGATCAGTGCACGAAAATAATATTATTGTGTCAGTTAAGTGAATTGGTTCTTGGTGATCGAGGAAGATCTTGAGATCACAAAGGGTGTATGAAGACCTTGTGAAGCGTAAGACTCACCAACATACTGATAATATAAATACAATCTTTCTTCTTCTTATTATTATTATTTTATAACCTTCCAAAGAAACAAATATGTAAAATATTTATATAATGTAATATATACTATTATTATTCCAAAATATATCGTAATTTATATAATATTGTCCACGAAGATGGAAGTACATGTAGCATACGATCAGCAATATATCCTTATGCATCGTGTAAAATTCGTGGTAATAATAGTCCATTATCAGAGCATTGATTGTATCAATATTGTAATTGTTTTAAAAAAACAAGGGGGAACACCAACGACGAGACCATCACAGGTCAAGTTAATAACAATAAATTAATTATTGTTAATCAATCATTTTCGGTGTGGTTTTAGACTGGTAAAGTCGTGGAAGACGTGAAACATTCAATACCGGAGAACTCAGAGAAAGAACCGCAGTTGCATATTCCACGAGATTCAAACATGGCCGCCGCACGTCGAAGCAATTATTTATTAAATAAAATCATTCCGATCGTTCAAGTTGGAATTATTAAAAGTTTTGCAACTTCCTCTCCCATCCGACTGTTAAATTTAAAAATAAAAAATTGTGCAGGAAATATTTTTTCAAATGTCAATTCTGCCGCCACGTTTTTCCACGTTGCAGTTCGAACGTGAAGAGAACAAACTTGGCACTCGTCACAGTACGCAACTTCCAACACGGGTAGCAACTGGTCGAATTTCAACAACTACATTTAGACTTAAATTCTACTGCCACGTTTTCCCACCCGCAGTATCGGTAAAGCACTTGTACAGACCATCAAGCGCTTCAGTTACGGAACTCCATATAATAAAAAATGTTACATATATTTTTCTGCCGCCACGATTTCACAGAAGCATACAACTTTGGTACACAGAATTGAGCAAGTAAAACAGCAGACACCAGGTACCATACAATACGTTGTATGAGTGTCACTGAAGTTTCCTATGGACTGACTGAAGTAAATTTCAGTCAATTCTGCTTCCACGATTTGACACCGCTGCAAATAGTATTGTTACAGCTTCATTACAAATTGTATTCCCTCTACTAACTCGTAGATTCTTAGGGTTTATAATTTTAACACCTCAACACAATACACATCACCCCCAGCAATCTAATATATATACATGTACTTAAAATCTACTGCCACGATTTTACCACGCTACGCACATATTTGATTTATGCAGCAAATTATGGTCACGTGGTCTGGACAATCACCTGGGTAACGCGGTGCTTTCCAGCAGTCCAAAATGTTTAATAAGTAAAATTAAATACATAAAGTACCGACGCCGCTGCGGGTCGCCCAAAATTGTAAAATTTAACCAGGTCATAACCTTAAACTTAAAAAAAAACAAAATTATTCTTCATTTCACTCAGAGTTAAGCAAAACATCGCATCAGCAGCGAACTTCTTCGTACGTTTATTATTATTAACTTAAATCAGGATTTATGTAGGTTACTCGCGACCTCGCGAAAACTAAGTTTTTACGCATTCGTAACAAGCAGAGCAACCTTCCCGAGGAAATTTCGTGTCTCGTTTTCCTCGGTTAGCCCAACAGATGCACCTCGTCTAGTAGAAATCTTACAAACCCAAGTCGTCCCGATGCCTCGGCCGGCTGAAAATCAAACAACCCTTATTTTTTCCCCTAGCGAGTTATTTTTCTTCTCGTAAGACGATCCTCCCCGTGTTGCCGCGGTGATAAATTTCGATCTAAATCTTAATGATCTGCGGATGTAAATAATATTTCATCGGATGATTATTAAGACACAACTGCAGAGAAGAATTATTTCACTAATGGACTGCATTTGTGTACGGACTCGTACACTTTCAGACATTAATAACTCCATCGGTTCCTTTTCTTATTTGCCGAAACTTCCTGTCGGCGCCCAAATTGATATAACATTTATAAATTTATTTTATTGTAGTTTAGCTATTGCTTTTAGCTGCAGAATTTACTTATGATTTACTTCGGAAGCCATCACTCTCTGTCTCTCTCTCTCTCTCTCTCTCTCTCTTATATATATATAATATCAGGGATTTATGTACACACAAGTTATTTACACACGCTTGACTTATTTTTCCTCTGTAAATAAGTACTCTGAGGTTGGTTGAACTTCAAACACGTCCACCTACAGTAAACGCAGAGTCTTATACACATAACTTATGTGCGTGTATGATGCCTGCGTACATAATTTACAATTTAATAATTAATTATGTTTATTATTAATAGACTTGAAGTTTGTTCCTTAGCTTTAATTTCTTTTTGGTTCTTTTTAGATTTAATCCTTCCCTCATGGGTGTCTTCTACACCCAGCTTCTTACTCTACTTTCTCTACTTCTTAAAAAGCCTTACCTAAATAATTCATATAGTTTTTCTTCTGGACTAGGGCCCTGCATCTGTTGTAAACATAAATACATTAAAATACATAAATAATTATACCCACACCCATTAAGCAGTGGTCTAGGATAGTTAAATTTTGTTAAAATTTTTACGGTGACAGGTAACTTATAGTTCTACTAAACGATTATTATTATATAAACTATCACAGGTTTTTTGTACAGGTCATAACCACAGGTATTTAACCGGAATATTTAAAATAATAATGGTTTAATAAAATCCCAACTACATACCAACAGCACTTGACTTGTTTGTTTCAGCGGGTCGGTCCAAATCCCAGTCCAATCAACCTTTCATATCGAATAAATTTATATTTTTTTTATTAATTAATTAATTAATTCATAACAATTATTACAACGCATTGATTATGGATTCTAACTGACCATAAGCCCTGCGTCAGATATACATAAAATATATTTATTTAGTTTTAGTTCAATTCGAATCAGAGAAATTATATTTTACTAAAATTCTTTATATTTTAATAGGTAAACTGGAGAAGAATTTGAAATTTTGAATATACAATATTACTGTAAATGTCTTTGTCTATAATAAATGTAAGTAAATAAATATAAATACATTAATGATGTACTTATTTGTTTCTTTCTTTTCCAATGAGCAACTAAAATTTGATTATTAAAGATTCTCCCCAAAAGGCGGGTTTTGCCGTTGAGCAGAGGCCTCTACGGTTATTAGGGGAAAATATCGAAAAGGAGAGAAGCGAAAAACTTCCGAAGGGATCCAATTTCAGTTGCAGGACTCGTTAATAACCGGAAGCAACGAATAATTAAGCCGAGGAACAACATCACCAATACAACACGACCTATTAGAACCTATTATCCAACTATTAACCTATAATCATTCCGCACACGCACTCGTTTTCCCCCATTTTTTCCCTCTCCGCAGTCCCAATGGAGTTACCTTTGATGTTTCCTCGGCTATTATTAACACTCCGACGGATACAACACCTAAATTTTCATTTCGCACTTTTCCGTAATCTCGTCGTGAAGTATTTGACGGATGTGCGGGACTCCCCGACACAAGTAGAATGCCAGCCGAACTACTACCCTAGTTACCAGGGTAGTAACCCTCCGACTACCCGCTTCTTCTTTTTCCCTTCGATCATTAAGCCAGAGAGAGAGAGAGAGAGAGAGAGAAAAACTCCACGAGTACGAGTAGTTGCAGTGAATAATAGCAATTACAATGTTCCTTTCTTTTTTCGACGTGCACTCGATGCACCGACAATTCCCATTATAATTTGCCATAAAAAAACAGCACAACTTGATTTAACGAAGGGCGGCAACTCCCGTTAGCAAATCCTTCGCAAAATGCTCTCTCTCTCTCTCTCTCTCTCTCTTACACTCACTCCCGCTACAAGTGAATTATAGCAAAAAAAGGAAAAAGGTTCCTTTCTCCCCCGTTCCTCTTCTTTCAAGATAATTTTTTTCTTCTCGCTCGAGTCATTAAAGGACGCAAAACGGTGGCGGGAGACACGGCGAGAGAAGGAAAACGGAAGAAAAATGAATAAGTTAAAAAGAATGCGAATGAATTGTCATGAAGTCCTTTTCTAAAAAATAATTCATAACCCAGATAAGAAAATTTAATTTCAACTTGCTCAAACTTTTTTCAAAAAAAAATAAAATAAAATTCCTACGCCTAACAATAAATTTGTCAAATTTTCCACTTTCTCCCGAGTTGAAGTTGAATTTGGCGGCAGTCGCACAATGAACTCGACGACGATAATCCCTGAACGGGAGCAACGACGACTACCCCTTTAACTCCGACTCGAACTAATAAATCATAGGGAAAAAAAAACTTGTCTCAAAAGAAAAGGTCTCCTCTCCCGACTCATCCCGGGGGTTACTCCGATCACCTGGTGAATCGACTCCCCGCGATTTTTGCTGTCGTTCAGCTAACGACAACTCCACTTGTGTACCCGCGGAGTAAGAGAGCTCTCTCCTTGGTACTATGCAAAGGTAAAGGTACTACGCGATACACAGCAACTTTGCTGTTAATAAAGAGAATTCTATTTTTGCTGTAAATCAAAAACAATCCGTAAAATGTCCTTCCGCGTTAGCCGTGACTGTAGTTCAAAACTACAGGATTACTTCCGACCAGTCCGCCAGCAAAATCAATTTAAAATTTCAAATCCAAGACTAAAAGAAATCTCACATTTGCTACAAATCATTGCAACGTGTCAAATTTTCAATTACAGCAAGTCTCAAATTCTCAAGATTTGGGTGCCGGACCGTCCGAACATTTCTGCTTTTGCTGCAAAACACTCTGCCAATGTGTAACTTAAACAAGCCTCAGTTTTTTATAGCAAATCCGAGTCATGGCTGGCCGTAACAACGCAAGCAAAAAAAAGCAACTTATGGCAACGAATTAGCTAGCGTACAGCCAGTACAAACTAAAACAAAACTATCCATCAGGGGTAAGTTTCGGGGTCCTCCACGAAACCGATAAAAAATAATTAACTGTCACCTTGTACGTGGCAAATTTCTCGCGGGGAACCCCCGGTGCCGTCGTGTTTTTATCAAAATTCGTCCGTGGTGGAGAAGTCAACAAAACTAGAAAATTAGTTTCGAGGTCTTTGTTTACCTCTCCGGGGGCAAGATGGCTGTCCCGGGTGTGGTTTTAAATTGAAAGTAAATGAAACCGACAGGTCCCGTTAGTTTCGGTTAGTTCCTAAACAAACTACTGAATCCGCGGGAGCATCAGCCGAACATCACCTGAAGTCATCTCGTTCGACCCTTGGACCCCGGATAAATTACATAACAATAATTAATTATGTACATAGCTCCTTTGTCAGCGGCCGTTTGACTCCTGGCGAATTTCCCCCGACAGGCTAAATTTTCGCTCTTTTCTCGGATTAAATTTATTCCCGGCGCACTTACCAGACTGCATCCGCACTCATTTCCGTCATAAATCCTGATTTTCGAGTTGCGACAAATTCTCCCTTCGAATTATGTCGACCATTTGCGAATGAACAAAATAAAAAAGTCTGAAAAGTCTGATTTAAGTCTTTTTTTTTGTCCTCTCCCCTCGGATTAAGCGACGTTCTTTTTACTCTGACGTAAAGAACAACAACTGCAGCGGCAATTTTCGCGACGTAAAGCTCTTTCATCTCCTCCTCGGAACCACGTCTCCTTAAATTTTATTAAATTTACTAAATTACTAGACTCTAGAATCGATAACTAATAGTTAAAACTAGTTACATGTTCCACGTGCCCGATTGATTGGAAACCTTTCCACCGACACCTCGTAAAAACTAAAACTTTTTTGGAGTTGCCTTCCTCGTTGAAGTAGTCGTTTATTACTTTATTATGTAAAGGTAAATTTATGGCAACATTGTATAATGTAATAGTATATAGCGTACATTAATACAGACTTAATATCTTTAAGTACCATTTGTATTAATAACATTAATTTAATAAACAATAACAGAAAGTTAACACGAGTTTGTAGCACAGTTTCACTATAATTTGAAACGTTAAAATCTTTTGTATTATTTCTACTATTAACTTAATTTTTACTTAATAAATAAATAATGTTTAACACCGTTTTACAATAGTAATAATTAATACCGTTTTAAATCACACCTTAAATTTGTGACTTCCCAACTTGCCTGATTCGAGTACAAGTAATAAAAATACGTTCGGCATCACAAATTTTCGCCCTGAGGTACCTAGTCTGCAGTGTGTTATTTTTACTTCAACTACACCTGAAGACCATCGACCTGTACGACGAGTGTGGTGCTCGCACTCTGTAAATACCAAAGTGCAAGTATTTAAAAAAGCAACTGAGAAAGTGCAAACAAACACAACATCAAGGCACTTCGAACCCTACCTCGTACCCAAACCAAAAAATTTACATAAAATACATCCGGCAGTACCCAGAGCAAATAAATGAAATAAAAACGTCACAACAAGACAGTCTCCGACTACTTCAATTCGCTGTAATTGAACGTGGAATTAATAAAAACTCGACTCCAACCGAACTAATTCGTCTTAATTAAATAAGACGTCCATTTTTCTTAACTCGCCACGTTCGTTGCAACGGGGACAAGAAAAAAGAAACCTTTATTAAAAGAAGGACAATAATTCAGGATGAATTATGGGATTCCTGGATTTTTCACAACTCTAACCGACGCACAAAGGCGACAACAAAGAGAGGCAACACGACAAAATGGCGGTAACAACGGGGAAGAGCGAAGAAAGACAACTTCAGACAAAACACAAAACTGACGCGGACGGGGTGGAAGAGCTCAAGAGTGCGACACTCAACTCTCCTAATTTTATGTATTAATTAATTCTAATTACGTTTAATTAAATTTAAGAGTTTAGCAGATTTCAATGAATAATCACCGGGTCATTACTTACGTTGTCGCCCGTGCGTTCCCTCGATTTGAATTCCGAAAGCGTCGGGAGGATCTCTCCGAAATTAATTACAAATTTATGTTCTTTCCATTGATTGATTTCCCCACATCCGCAATTAAACCCCAGCCAAAAAGCTTTGGTCGGTCCTTGCAGTTTATTTATTTTTGTTGCCCACGAGTCAAATCCACTTGTTAAAGAGTCGACATCATAAAAATTCTCCTCTGCTTTGTAATACTAAACAACAATACAACATAATTTAAATAAATCATAATTCGGTATGTAACGAAATATTTAGAAACTTAGAAAAATACTTCTGTGCATTTCGTGAACTATTTCAGCCTATTAGTTGCATACTGAAATAAAATAATATAATCATCATTATTTTAATATATTAACTTTTATTGTATCAACTCGAGTCTTCTACTACCTTCCTAATCTACCGAGACGTACGGCCGGTTGAAATTTGTCTAAATCATCATGTAAAAGATTGTACATAATTTTTCCCGCATTTATTTATTGATTATTTATTTACATCGTGAATAAAAAACTGGAAGAACGATACCAATAAATAATAAAAATAAAATACAAACCGAAATGAACTAAATTACAATAAACTAAACATTTGAATAGTTTCAAATCGTCAATTTAACATAGGAATAATTGGTATGGATGATACAAGAACACGATAGTTATTGTAATAGTACAATTTAATTGTAATTAATTACGTATTTAAGTGTATAATTTACTACAACAGAAAATTTTCGAAAGTTATTTACTTTAGTAGAGTCATTCGCCACAGCAAGTTACCGTACTGTTCGTCACGTAAGGGACGAAGACATCAGTGCGAGACGGAGACCCTCATCTTAAATTATTCACCTAAATTATAATAAAATCAGAAATATTTTCATTTTCACGTGATGAATCATTTACGACTCGCCAGGTAACACACAATGTCCAGGAGACGAGGCACGACCCGTCCGCTACTTCTGGACGGGCAGGAGTCATCATCAGGCACACGGCAAATACGCACGCGATACAAATACATGAGACGGAATAAAAGCGGACGAATCGTGGCAGAAAATTAAAATCTCACCGGCAACCTTCTCCGACCGTCACGTTCTCGACGTCTCCGCCGACCGAAGGCTAAGTCCGACTTGAAAAATATTTAAAACCAACCGAACCAAAATGTCTTTCGTTAAATTCCCTATATAGAATTCCGGGGAGAACGTTTCCCACGTGTATAAGACCAAAATCCACCGCTGACAACCACAGGGAAACTCTTAGGTAAACACATATTTATACTTCGTGCAGACATTTACCCTAAACATCAGTTCGAGTCGTAAAGTACTTTCGCCTGGTAGATGGGCAGACGGGGAACCGAGGGAGGCTGCGAGCATTTAAAAATGTTTCCAACCCCCAAGGAGAAAGACTTCTCGAGCAGAAGAAGAAGAAGAAGAAGAAGAGGATAATTTTTCTTTGGGTTCCATTACACCAGAAATTGCTGGCTTTCCTTTCCAGGCTTTTAATAACATCTTCAGTTTATAGGTTCTTAGATTTTAAGGGTCAGCCCTGAAAGGAAAGGGATGAAAATAATTTTTGACAAAATTGGATTCTTCTAATTCGGTTCGGGAAGCCTTTCGGGTTGAGCCCGGCGGACTCTGCAGATTTCAACAGATTTATCTTTCCCTTTCCCGGGAAATTCTCACTCAAAACTTGTACCAACATTTATTTTACGGACGTAAGGCAACGGCGGGGGAACCGGCGGCCGAAAACTAATGCCACGGACAAAGTACGAAACCGACCACTAAAATTGAGAGTTCAAACTCCGAAAACCATCGCCGTATACAAAATTACACTTGGTCTAATGGAAATAACACAGATTGCCAGATCAATATGGCTGCCCAGGAGCACTTAAATAGTATTTACAAGTTACTTATACGGTCGTTAATTGAATTCCCACACTGATTTAAGGGTAAAAGTGCGGAACTTTCTCCAAGCAAACGTTCAAAGGCTTCGGGAACCAGTAAAACAGTACACGAATTTCTTTTATTTTTCGTACAACTTAAATTTCGCCTGAGTAATAGTCTTCCGTTATACTAACAACTTCCGTTGCGGCAAAGACTCCTACAGGAGACTTACACCCTGTAAAAGCTTCAACTGATAAATAGGGAACAACACGGAAGGGACGAAAATGAGTTAGGAACTTCAGGAGTTACTTCGAGGTTCGAGGGGATACCGATAAAACTGTATAGAAAGTTTAGTGCAAAGTCGCTGGCTGGTAGACCACAAATGAAGCCGAAGATTAAATATTCACGGTTAAAACAGTAACGCAGAATTAATTAGTGGTGAAGTCCACAGGTAACTCATCACAAATAGAAATAATAAAAATTTCGTAGAGAAAATGAGAGCGCCAGACACACTCTACTCATAAATATTCTACAGGTAATATACTTTTTCTTATACATTATATTATCACACCTGTATTTATTTGTTACTATGTATTATTTAAACACCTCCGCTTGTTATGCATATAATATTATTAAACCTTATTATTACACGCAACAGTAAGAGTATAAGGAAATACATAAAATGAGTTTAAATCGTACTAGAAATATAAATGGCGAACTCCACTTGCAGCGCCTAGTTTTTTATTCACTCGCTTTCGGACTCGAACTTAACATTGACAAAGGAATCATAACTTTGTGTATCAGCCGGTAAAAACAAATTGAACAACTCAGGTACGTGTCATCATCAGACATCGTTTGAGTAAGAAGTCAACGGGAGAAAGAACTTAAACCTCGGCTCCATTACAAACTAAGTGTGTGACCACTCGAAAGGTACCCAACTACAAATGTTAACAGTCTTCGACCGACTAAACGGTTTTAAGTTCGCGTTAAGTTAATTAAGTCAACTTTTTTAGAAAAGTTATGCACGGGGTCCCGGGTCCCGGGCTCCTCTTCGCTCCCGTTGTCTCCCCAGGAACTCAACTCCGAATTTCAATCTTCCCTGTCTTTCAAAGTTATTTCACCTTTTGACAGCTAAACTTTCTCTTTTTTCGCGGAACCACTTTCCATGCATGCCGCTTTCCAGTGCTTTCTTTTTACTTTTACCAAAGTGCTAATCTTCCGTTGGAAGTAAAAAAAAAAATGAGAAGAAGAAGGCAATCCACGGGATTTCACTCTTCTCGCCGTCTCTCTCTCTCTCTCTCTCTCTCTCTCTCTCTGAAGGATCGAATTTTCCCATTCGGTTTAAAATGACATTTCTCGCGGGACGACAGAAAGGAAAGTAAAGGAGAAAGCCTTTCTCTTTCGTACCACGTTTACCGCGCCTTTTCCCCCTTTTCTTTTGCCTCCTTTCAACTGTCTTCCATTTGTTGTCACGCCGTCATTCCCGTGATATGTTCTCTGTTACGCGGTTATCACGTCTCCAAAATACACCCACACATATATATATAAGTGTATATATACACATATATATGCACACGTATATGTGTATACATAAATATACGTTTGCATAAATAAAATAAGACGGTTCCGCAACGCAATTTCCGGAAAGAATCGAGGTGACTTTCAAATTTTCACCTTTCCGTTCTGGTTTTTCTCCACTCAAAGTGTGGCAATTTCGTGAAGTTCATCGTCTGTACCACAACCGACCTGCTCCTTGTACTCTTCGTATTGTTTCATGTGCAATCAAATTTGCGAGTTGTGATGCATCTCAATGGGGCAACTAACTTAACAACTCGGTTATTAATTGCTTCGTACTGCTGCTGATTCAAATTATAAGTTCAAATGTTACCTAAACATTTAAATAGTCGACAATACTGTAATACATTTTGTGTGTGTACACATTTACAATGTCTCTCTACTAATGTGTAATTGCACACTTCATAAATAGAACTTGTATTAGAACAAGTTTTAAAAATTGTGCGACAAAAACAGCACAAATGTGCGACAAACAGTGACAGACGCGTACTTGTACTTAATACTATCTACTACCAATAATATAATGTAGTTTTTTTTTTATTTATTCATTTTATAATAATTATTACAACGCATTTATTACAGATTCTAACTGGCCATAAGCATTGTGGTCATAATTACAATATATTTATTTAATATATAAAAATAATATAAATGATATTTATATTATTATATTATTAATATAATACAGTAGTACTGCTACCTACACATCACTGCCTCGCATATTATACTTTTTTCTAGAGTAAAATACTACAATGAAGTTCGTAAAATATTATAATTATTTATAGGACATAACGTGCAGAAGAAAAGGTGGTCTCAGCGGGGTCTTCGAGTGTGTTGCTGTTGGCTTCCGAGTGCACCGAATCTGCGACTTGTTTTTTCATCTCTTACACTTTAACATTACAATCGCGACCACAGCGTTTTATTTCGTAACACAATTCTGCGTGCAGACACAGGTTGGTGTGCTGTTTTGAACTTCGCGTCACCCACCAGAATAGAAACCTCGGAGCGTCACATTTCTTTCTCGTTCAAGCGCATTTTCACTTCACCGCTGCTAATGGTCTAGCCTTATCTAGGCGACTATTACGGCTATTGGAGTGTCGAAAAGATGCAATGAATCTCCCGTTTCAGAAGCAGCACCACCACCAGACCGAGATTTATGTTCCAGAGGTTTCTCTTTCATCTTAGTCTTTCCCTCCCCGGCCGTGCTCCTCCCTTTCTCTATCTTTCGTTAATACCTTTCTCACTTTTTTATATTTTTCTGACGCATCCGACACCCTCCCCGGGTATTTATTTGAGAAAGTCAAGTTCATCCGAGGAGCAAGGAGCTTTTAATATACGATTATTATACATCCCTGAAATTGATGTTTTCACAAAATGGGGTACGGCGAACTTGATATAAACGGTGAGAACCTTTTCATCATCCGGCATTTCCCTCCCCGTCTTTTCTACTTTTTCCAGCCATTTTCCTTTAAGTTTAAATCGAACCCTGTAAAACAACACCTCATCCACTGCTGGATGTCTTCCCTACTCTTCCGAACAACAACAACTGTGGATAAGTAACGATTTTTTGCGTTCGTCTCGTGGTACACCGACCAGACAACCCGGTTCTCTGTGGACGACCAACGAGGTTCCTTTCGCAATTAACTTGAAGGACATTCGACTGCAGCAATTCACATTTTTATTATGTATACAATTTCCCATTCAAAGACTCGTCGGATTTCCCATGTCGAGCATTAGCACACGGGTGAAAGCATCGACCCTAATCCCTCGCCTATTTGAATGAAACCCTGACTCAACCTTTCTCCGGATCATTCCGATTCCGTTCGAGACCTTTCCTCGAACCTATTTTTAAATTACTGCTTTCTTTCCTTCCACTTTCCGGATTTGCACGGTTGCGTTCCTTCTCGGTATTGTCTAACAAACTAAATATTAAGAAATTTAAAGAACCTAATTGAACAAACAAAAGCTCCTAACACATTTCGAGGACTACGATTAGGATGCTCGGTTATTTTAATTTGATTTCGGCTAATGACAGACACAAACTATTTTATTTATTTTCACTAGCCGACAGCACGGGACAGTACCAAACCATCTCTGCCACGTCCACCGACTCGTGTCCGTTCAACCGTTCACAAGTCAACATTATTTGAAATCTGACATTACAACGCCAACAACGGGGAACAAGGCCTCGTTCACACCGTCGACGCCAACCTGGAGGAACTTGACACTTGAAAATAGAAATTTTCGACACCTGTCACTAGAGGAGCTCTAAAGGTATAAGAAAGGGAAAAAGAAACTGAAGGGAGTAGCACGAGTAGACGCAACTAAATACCAGCCTGATAGATATAATAAAAAAAACTTAATAATAAAACATAACAATTTAAATAATGATAGTAATAACGTAAATTAGTGCTGTGCATTTCATCCACAACAAAAGCTTTTAATCATTTTTAATTATTTATTAATAATTATTTATTACATTTTACATTCTTCTGTATATCATCATACTTATCGTTGTGTATTCACTTATTTATTAATTTTACTAGTTATGTTCCTTAATTACATTTGTTATTTTGTGTTGAGTATTTATTTATTATGGAATGTACAATATACACATATATTTCATTATTAAAGTTATATAATATAAAAACAAAATATATACGTAGGCGAGGGAGAGAACAATGGCAGCCATTGAAGAAGGGCCATGAGCGAGGGATGCAACAATGGTGGTTTTTGCAACAAGGACCCCGACCACAAGTCAAGTTCAAATAAATAAACAGAGTCCTAGCCGAAGAAAACAACGTGTGATTGTGAAGAAGAGTTCGCACGACAAAAAATAAAGGAAGACTGGAGGCAAGAAGAAATTAGAGTAAACAAAAGGACAACTCGAGAAGACAGTCAGAAGAGAACGGTCGAAACGAGAGGTCGTACCTTGGTGATTGATCTTGTTGGTGTGTGAAAAATATATATCTATATTAATATATTAATATAAAATATCTCAAACGAGTCATTGACGGACTTGGAACAATCTTTACCCTTAGGGGTCAATCCTTCTCCATAATTCATAAAATGGGCAATATTTCGTCCGTCGTGCGACTTAACAGTTGTGGTGTTACATTCTCAAACTATCCACCCCGTCCGGTCAAACTATCAACGCTCGCGTACTACTCTTTTACCTCTCTACAACCGGATAATTATTCGCAATTATTGTAAAGCAACTCGGCTACGAGTGTTCCGCCGACATATTATCTCCTTTCCATTAAAACTTTTCTGTCTCATCTTCCTCCTCAGCCACAGTTGAAATCTTCTTCTTCTTCTTCTTCTTCTGCTCCTTTCTTCTTCATCTTAATTTTTTTTCCTCTTAATAACTTAATTCCGCTTTTTTGATATTCAGACGGGTAATTTCCCCAGAGAAAGTTTGCTTTTTGTTTGTCTCCATTGTTGTACTCTCACTGTCGGGAGAAAGAAAAAGAGAGAGAGAGAGAGAGGCAGAGAGAGACAGAGAGAGAAAAATTAGGAGAGGAAGTGAAGAAAATGTTAAACTTCGTCCCCCGGCCATGTTCGCCCGAGACTCTGCCCGGTGGTGTGAGACAACAAAAATTTTATCTGGAAAAATTTAAAAAGGAATAATTTTTAAGTGAAGGTTTTCGAATGAGAAATCTCCGACTCTCTGAACCGGAGCAAAACACACAAATTGGCCACCCTTAGCTTTTTAAATGAAGACAAGTAAAAAAGGGAGTCGCTCGGGGGTTGCTCAACTTAAATTTAATACACGTCCGACAAAGACATTTTCTTTACTTCTTCTTCTTCTTCTGCGGCTGCTGCCGTTGCTGCTGTTGCTTCCCTTCCTTCTTCGACTTCTTTCGCTTCGCCTCTCTCTCTCTCTTACTGCAGGCCAGGACCACACCCGTCACCGAAAGCCAGAGCTCAACCAGAAATCCCCGTCGCTGTCATAAAAAGTTTAATTATATCTTAATTCAATCTGGATTACATCGGTCTGGGGAGGTTGATGGGGGGGTTTACTTATTTTTTTTGGACGAATGCATTTTCATAGGCTGAGAATATGTCTGATGCTCTTAAGATTATGTCCGGTTTCAAGATTAAAAACGGCACTCGGATTTGAGTCAGTCGACAAAACTTTTCTTCTTCTTCTTCTTCTGCCACTTCGACATAAATTTCGCGTTGATCCACCCACTGATCCGTTTTCTCTAGTGACACGTCCTGGACTTTCCAATTTACGACCGTACCCTTTATTTTCCTTTTAACTAAAAACTATTTATTTTTTCATTCTCTCCCTCCGTGTTGGTCTCTTTTGATTGCGTCTCTCCCAGGTCAAGGACCACCGTAATTTGCCGTCTGCACCGGACACATGTTTTTAACTTGAGTGCGACACTGCAGTGCTACCCCCGTCTTTCCATTCCTCTCGGTCAAACCGTGCGCTGCTGTTTGTCGCCTCGTGCCCCGAGTGTGGCTTGGACACGTCCTGGTCCTAAATTTTCTCAACTTCCTAACTTGAGTGTTGCGTCTGTGTGTGTGTGTACAGGACCTGTCCTCCGATGGATACTTGCACACTCGCACGGTCACCCTACAGACGACTTCTTTGAAAACACCTTTCTTCTGTTTCACAGGTACCGAGAAGGAATTTTATATCGTCGTCCGAAATCACAGGACCAGAGTGACTTTTCGAAGGATCAAAGCCACGAACCAAATTTCCCTTTTCCAAAGGAAATCCTAGTCAAAGGTTCTCGCTGCCTTGACTCCGTCGCAGAACCTAAACGAGTCATCAAACGCGACACAAAACTCAAAGTTTCCAGTTACGTTCACTTCAACTACTAATTTCGACTAAATTGACTTCATTATTTCGTGTGCTCCGCCATCTTCTCGAGAAAACCGTCGTGGTTCTTGTATTTTCTCTTTGGCGAAACACATTCCATTGTATGCGTCAACACAAAGGTCGCGATCAGCTCGGAGATCAGTCGGAAGCCTGCAGGAGAATCACAAATGAGATTTTCATCCATGAGAATTTCAGTAAAAAAAAAAAAAATGGTCTCTCTCCTCTCTCTCTTTGTTCGATTGCTGTATACATACATACATACATATATACAAATCTTAAAATTGAACCTGATAAAAGGAATAATTTTGCGGAAGGAGAAGTAAAGAATCTCGTTTTCATCTTTTCAGTTTTGCCTTTGTATTTGCCTTTCTTCCCTTTCTTTCTCGTTTTGCCTTTTTACCAATCCAATGTATTGGATTTCCATCTCTGATTAATGACTTTGGGTTTTTCTCCGGCCGCTTTTCCTTTGCCAACTTTTTTCTTCCTCCGTTTTCCCTGTTTTGCGGATATCGATGTAGAAAATGAAACCGTCCTCTCCAATCTCTTCACTTTTCTCGGATTCGTTCTGATTTTTCACTTCCTCCACGTTCCCTCGGACCCCTTTCCCCGCGACCGACCGTCCCCGTCCGGTCAGATCGAGAAACATCAATTTGATCTCTCCTGTCTGTTGTTGTCCGTTTCGTTGGCCAAACCAAGTAAAGGGAAACTTTACTTGAATAATGTTACATTTCTCGACATCTGACTGACCCAGGAAGAAAGGTCTGGTACGGAGCAGAAAAAAAATGCCGTCATTTGAAACGAGTAACCGTGCCCTGCAAAATTTGGCGATTGCCGTAGGGTAATCTACACTTCTTCTACACTACTAACCCACACTTGAATGACAAAGCGACAGAGCACCAAAAGAAATAAATAAAAACAATCAACCGAGATCAGAAACAAAATTTCAGATCTTTAGATCTCGAGTGTAGGTTCCGCATCAAATCCGAGCCTTCTGTGACAAAATCAGTACAAATCCACCGAGTCCCTGACACAACTCACACGTAACAACTACCACTGGGAAGCAAGCATACAACAAACATTACAATATAACAAAAATAATACAATTCTAATTACGTGTTAGATCCAACACACGCACTTCCCATGTGGTACACCGGCAGGTCGTGTAACTTTTGTACCAACTCCGTAAAGCAGGCATAATATATAAATATACACAAATGAGTACAGTAAAAATTCCCCGGAACGAAACACAAAGAAATGCCTGCGCAGCCTTCTGCCTCTTCGGAGAGGTCCCTCCCGTGTCCCCGTGAGGTGATGAAATTAAATCAATCAACTTGATTTAATGAAATTCAATTGCACTTGTGTGACGCGGACAAATAAAATCCGCCCCATGGAAATTCAATTTTATTTGTGTCATATGCTTTTTGAATGTATAATGAAGTAAAAAAAAGTAATCAGCGACGACTCCCAAAAACAAAAATGTGCCTCTCCTCGTGACGGAAAACTTTGTTTTATGCCTGGCGTCACGGCAGAGTTCCCCAAAAGAGTCCCGTGACGGACGTCCAAACCCAACCTTTTCCCCGGCTTTTAAGAGTACAGAAAATTCCACCATTTGTCTTACTAATTCTCAAACTAAGCAAACTTCTCAAACAATTATAATTGTAAAACATTAATTTCTCCCCGTGTTCCTTGTCATTCGCCGTTAAAGCGACGTTACATTCATGACTTTAGGGGTCCTCTTGATCCTCTTGTTTATTTCGTGTACACTTCGTTTGCCTCGGATCCTGCCACTTAAACCTCTTTCACCCTACTCCAGTACAAATCCCCTCGCATCCACTTCTTTTCCGAGATACCATCAATTAGGTTCTGAACCGCAGCAAAACCGGCTGTCCGGGAAGAAATGGCCCGGGGAGGAGGTCCGCCGTGTTCTGTTCCTTCCCGGTTCTTCCACTGGGCATTCACGTGCCAAAATACCACCGTACCTCACTCAATCGACCTGTTGGTGCAAAAGGTTAGAACCTCAAAAGAGAACACTCCCAAAGAAATAGAAACAAGTGCGATATCATTCCCTATAATTTATGTATAATTATAATATAATGCGTCCATGTAATTTCTAGTATACACCACTCTCCGATTCAACAAGAAATATTTTTCGGTATCATTACAAGTTGACTACATTTCTGTTCATTCCTACTTCAGTTCCTTCTATCTAAAGCCTCTTATTGGAACTTCATCGACGTCGTACCACCGCATCCTGCACAAATCCAAAAATCGTCACAGTCCGCTAACGACCATCACTTAACATATGTTTACGTTTATTTCATTTGACTCATTAACTTAAAAATATGTAAATAAAATATGTATATATAGCAAGTACCGCACTCAATAACTTTCGGCTGAACTTTTATACAAAAATTAATTTCTTCTCGTTTCGAGTATCTCCAGGAGAAAAACAAAAAAGTAAATCTTTGTCACGCACAACCACATGTAACATCCTTCTTTCCTACTTATTAATTGAACGTCAGAGGAGATCTGAGGAGCAGGAGATCTGCTCTCTCTCTCTTCGGCATTTTCGACTCTTTCCACACCCCCAATTTCATTCTTTCGGCAAAAAATCTGAAAAATTCTTAACTCAACCAACTCCGCGTTCAAATTTGAATACAAAACCTTTATGAGGGTTGTTTGGAGTTTCCGTCCGTCGTCCGTGACCGAGTGGGTTTCTAAAACCATCAAACGAGAAAAATCTCTCCCGGGGGTCCACTTTGCTCCGGAGAAAGTGCGAAAAGAAGTGTCTGAACGAACACAAAAAATCAAAATTACATCACATAAAAAGGGTTACGTGAGAATGAATTTTCTTTCTGGAAACGATTTTGGGGTGTGGACCGGACTACATTTGTGCGAACCACTCCGACATTCAATAGAGATGGAGCAACATTAGAATACATAAATAAGTAATAGTCGTGCCTCGTGCTCTACAAAATGAGACTTTTGGGGGAAAAACAGACAAAGAGACAACTCGCGAACCCTACCACGACTATTTATCCGGTATGTAAGACTATTTACCAATTTATCTCACATTTGAACATTTTAATACTTCCAAACGATTCCTTCTAACGGATTTAACACATACATCTATTAATATCTCATTTCCCTTGACTAATTTGTCATTACAGTAACCTGCAGTTACACCAACATTTTAATTAATCGCTACCCCAACATTATTTTACCACCTAATATTACTTTACCAGTAATAATATTATTATTATTTAGAAATTACTACATAAGAGTTTTCAATAAACCTAAAGTAATACATAAAATATTAATTGTCGTGCAAGAGCGACCATTTTTACATACAAGTACAATTAATACAAAATTAATTTTTTTCAAACACGGTGCGAGTTCAATGGTTGCAAACGACGCTAATAATTTTTTTAAAAAAAAATAATTTAATAATCTCTTTAATAAGTCCACAGTTACTTGGATGTGAAACCCACCCAACTCACCGCTCACCGTCGAACTTCTTCATTAAAATTTAAATTAAATCAAATACCACCCAACTTAATTTTATTTTTCCCCTTACAATTATTAAATCACGACTTTACAATACCTCTACTTCGCTTATTTACTTAACTACATTTATTACTTGCATTACAACGAGATTTAATTCGAGACAAGCAAAACCTTCACGTTACTCTTTTTTGTTTTATTTTTAAATAAATCTTCTTTCACCGAGGATGGTCTCCTACAAGTTCGACATCTCTTCGTCGTTCCTTTTTAAATTGACCTGGCAGAATTTTCATTCCATTTTTCTCCAGAGGAACCGTTCGAGCGACACTATTTTCTAAGGTAACTCCCCGCAAGGTCTTGTGCGTTTTCCGGCCGAGGTGCCTTACCGGGGACGTGGGTGCCTCTCCGACCATCGCGACCGCATAAAACTAAAACAATGAAAACCGGTACGGTAATAAACAAATTGTAAACTCATAAAAACACACTGCACGGGATTATTTATCTTATGCTACAATTTATCCAGGATTTCAATCCTTTAATAGCTCTTAATGGTTCTTTTTTACGAGTTTTAACGGTCGTATTCCTCCACAAATTCGACACATCCCTTGAATTACACGTAATTTACACTGGCTCGCTCCTGCATCGATAAGTACCCTTCCCCATCTTATTCTTCCCCGAGACCAACATCAGAACATCAACGCGAGGATGACAGCGAGGTTGACGAGGAGTCGTGGTGAAACGGCCACAGAGCACACTTTCTTATTAAATTAAATTCATGTTCACGGCAATAATTTTTCATTACTTCCACTTCGTCTGAGTCGGAAAACTTTTTCTTCTCAACTGTCCTCTCAAATCATTATCGTTTCCCCGAGGTTTTTTCTCTTCTTCTTCTTCTTCAACTTGTGTCACTCGTTCGGAAATTAAAATTCTTACGGGAAGATGGGAACATGGGAGGGAGCCTTTTCATCTGCGAGGTGACGGGGACAAAGGCACAGAGACAATTGAGAGGTTAAAGTTCCCTTGGAAAGTGATAAAACTTACTTTTCCCTTCGGGCGGACAGAGTCCGGGAGAGAAAGTTGGAAGCCCTGGGTTAAAGACCCACGACGTCTAATTAACTCCAGGGGTCAGTCAATAAATTATGCGTCCGTTCGAAAGATGCGGTGGGGGTGAGATCTGATCTGATCCAACTACCTGAGAGAGACACTTCGGATCCTTCTCCGGTCCACCCTTGCCACCCACAGTACATTTCAACAATAAATGGTACGCCAAGGACTACAGGCGTAGTCAATCATGTTCTGAACTCAAGCCTACCTCCTCACACTACTCTGAAAATGATCAAAAGAACACAAAATAGAAAACACAAACGCAAACTAAAAAATTATCTTACGCTTCATTAAATTTCATATACAGTTTTCTTGTCAATTGCAGAGTACAACTTCTAACTAACTGTTCGTTACTTCATCCTTCTATCCTCTGACCCGGTTAGTCAATCCTAGTTTGTCTCTTAAGTACTCATTCCACTTTATTCACACTTTACATTTTATTAATTCTTACACAGTTAACTAAATTCCGAGTGACCATCCTCTCCTGTTAACTCTTCCTTTACGTATATCTCACATTTCTCATTCTTTTTTTACTGCTGCACGGTTGAGCGCATTCAAGTGCCCATCAGAATTTTTAATTTTATAAAAATACGTAAAAAAAGACACACTGTACGCCACCACTCAGGCAGTAGTTTTTACTATTAATTCGCACTTCTTTTAACTCGTGCAATGCAACAAAATACCGAACTACAAACATCATGTAAAAGATTAAGGAAAAGTGTCTTGAAAATCGGGTCTGGCAGACGACCTGGAAAACTCATGTCGACGTCACATCCATAACTTATAAGAAATTTCTACATTTGCCGGCAATTTACATCGACGCGTACAACCGTCATTGTCCTTTAGCCTTCCACGTGAGCGATCTCCAAAGGAAAGGCACACATTCCAACTGACATCTGACACGAGTCCCATTGTCATATTCTCCGTCAACTTGTCTGCAACCATTTCTTCTCCATTATTGAATATCCCGAACGGGATTACATTCGGATGATTATATAAAAAAAAAATGTTTTTTTCAACTCCAGAGGACATCAAAGCCGGTGCCAAGAGTCAACGAGCCCGTTCCATGACGTTTACTGAGCTTTTATCAAGTTATTGAACGCTATCGATTATCTATTGTTGCCTGTCAGTTAATCCGAATTGAAGAGGACACGTCGATGGCGGGACGTCATTGTCAAATAACACCAATTTGGCCATATTCAGTGCAACGATCTGCCCTCTTTCCATTGTCACGCGTCCAAAACGGTTTTATAATCAAACGAACGAGCTCCGCCGCTCGTTTCACCACAGAGGGAAACTTCGTTGTCAACTCCGTGGCCGGGACCCAATTTCAATGTCACAATTATTTGGACAATTATTAGAAAAATTTATTTCGGACGGACGAAAAGTTGCCAAATTCCTCATATTCGACGCCTACGAGTACATCGCTGCCTTTCAACTCCGACCCGTTGGACATTACAAGACTTGTAATATACAATTTGAGTATTGACGCCTGACTATGGTTATTATTAAGACAGTTATTACTGTGATATACAGTTTTTGCTACGTAACACACTTCTACATACACAAAGTACTAATTAAAAGCAACAAATTTGCAATGCATCGGTACATAAATGCTTACATTACTCTAATAATTTCTTACTGTTGCTGCTAATGAGATAAATTATTTATACTTAATTAAATAAAAATTTATTCCATGATTATCAAAAATAAATTTGGCCCTCTAACATCCTACTTTATTATATATAACCCTTCTATTTATTATGTATACTTTTAAAAGATTAATATACACTAATTTTTACATAGATTTTAGCATTTAATTTAGTATTATATTATTATATTGAACGATACATCTCGTTCCCTGTCGTACACATTTTCTTATTAATATTTAAATTTTTTTGTTTATTTATTAATGTTTATTTCTTGTTTACTTTTCAATTACGATCATATTTATTTTTGTTCTCTAATATTTGTCATTCATTTTTGTACAAAACCAACAATTCCTATTTATTCTTCTAGGATTGTGCAGGATTTGTGCAAAATACATTTTTACAGTAATAGTATATGATTGCTGTGCTGCAATATTTAACGCCTCGCACTACACACGGTGTACCAGAGGAACGACACTACACTCCTCTCAGGACTACTCAACCCCTGTGACGGGCGACCGTCAAACCTGTTTCGTTACAAACTCCCCGATACCTTGATTAATGTCCTGCCTAGCTCTACCTGACGACTCTTGTCTTTCCCATTCCCATCATCCATCTCTGCCCACCTGTCCTTCTCCTCACTGACTCCTTTTCCGACACGTTGTTTCCGGCACGCGAAATCAATCACGTAATTACATTCCGGTCGGAGCATTTACTTATTAATTCATTTGACAAATCGCATTTAAATACGGACAACGAGTAATAAATTTTTTGTCCGACCATCCCGACATGACTCGTCTCTTGGTAGCCACGGGCCACCACGTGGTCAACTCCCGTCCTGGAGTCCTGGACGACTTCCAGAGGATGGGACCCCAGGAAATTTCAAACGTTGCTACCTGGTAAAATGGCGACTTTAGAAAATGGCCCCCAAAGTTTTCGACAATTCTTGGCTCTTCCTCCGAGATTTTCCACTGGAAATGTTCTCCAAACTTTCCAGAATGGGAGAAAAAAACACCTCCCGCTTCTCTTCGCCCGCACCACCACCACCACCACCAACCCCCGAGAAAAAAACTTCTTTCTGCGGAGTTTAATTAATCCGCAAAACATTTCCTCCGTGAGGCCGCAGAGGAAAAACCGCCGCTCCTCAGAATTTTCCTTACGCGAGTACCAAGAAATCCTCTCCGGCTTAGAAATAATACAAAACCCTAAAAAATAATTAAAGAAACTTCTTCTCCTCGAATCTTTCACTTCTCACCAGTGTGACGGTCCAAAACACCTTCACCTGCACACGCATCTTCCACCTGGAAAGGTAGACGCCGACGCATGTCACGCCACGTTAATCACTACAATTATTAACTTTTACACTACTTGAAATAAATGTTTGTCTCGCCGATGGATGGTGACCCGGTTCGCGTCCCCAATCAGTCCCCCAAAACCCAAAAACGAATGTTATTAACATGAATAATTAATAAAGAAGACGGTTCCATCAGAAACCTATTTATTTATTTTCTCCCTTTGTATTTCGAGTCTCATTGTGGGAATCGACTTTTGCATTATGCAGCCGTAAACCGTTTTATTGAGCATTAAGGTTTATTTATTATGACTCACCGTACGGTTTACTGGGAAATAAAGATTTCTTCATAACTATTTTATCGCGGTGGTAATAATTTTTTTTATTGAAGTGTTTTCCCTTAAACACTGTAATAAAATTTGTCTGTGTGCAATCGGAGCATTTGAAAAGCACCAGGGAGCGAGAGCGACCAACGCCGACGCGAGGGTGGTGCACAGTGAGGGCAACAGTGGACGTCGTCTGCCGGAGCTCTGTCACCTCTACCTCTCTGTGCCCATCTCTGCGGAAGAGGAAATCAGTAAAATTCAACAACAATCGATTCAATAGGTCAATAGGTAAACAGCACGTAAAACAACACAGACATTTGCGTTCCGCAAAGCTCGGGGAACGCGAAAAAGACGCCTTTGCGCTCACACATCCTCGCTGTGTATAAAAACCCCCGTCAGAAAACACCTAGACGAACTTTATAGACAGGTATAAGAGAACAATCAATAAATAGTTGCATCAGATAAAAATAAGATACCACAATAATTACAAACAATAAGAATCCCGCGGTATTTGCCAAAACACTCACACTACCCTCAGCCACTGACTTAATAAAAACTTACATAATTTAGCGTTTCGGTACCTACATCATTATTAAAAATTCAAGACAAATACATCCGCATGTACAATAAAAAGAATCACAATTAAACTGACACCACAAATTTATAACAAAACTACAACATTTGTTTTCTTATTAAATTCAGTTCTTAGGGAACACAAGATGAAACGTCCAAGAGCACCGTTGAGCAGTAAAACCCAAAGACATTTTCATCCAGCTATTTTAGAATACAGCCAAGTTAGCTACAATCTCTGTTTGTCTAGCCCTTTCTATCTGGCAAAATATATACAAACAATCTACAGCATGTCAATAACAAAAACAATTTAATACAATTGCCTTATTTAAATGTATACTATTCAATATTATTAAGCATTTAATATATCGTTTCATCACATAGTAGGACTTCTTTCAAATCTCATTAAGGTACACAAGTTTAAATTGTCACACTTTCTGATTGTGTACAAACTTGTGTCCCATACAAACTTATTAAAATATTTAATAAGAGGACCCAAAACTGAAATCCCTACAATTTTCCCCTGTTTAAGAAAAAAAAAGACAATTTTCGTCAATTGCGGGACGGTCGCACAGCATCCTCCCCGTCTGACAACTGCTAAAAACCTCAAAGTTTCCTTTGTCTTTCCGCGGGGAAAAGCTCCTGTCGCCATCTTGCGTTTCAAAATCAACGGAAAAACATTGTGAATTTCGAATTAATAAAAAATTATTCCCAGTCGTCTCGGTCAAAAATTCCCAAAACTTTCGTGTCGGATGTTCGACGCGCCGCGGCCATGTTCCTCTCTTTAGACCGAGCCCGGAAAGCTTTCCGCAGCTTTCTCTTCCTTCCCGACATTTTTTGCCCTTTCCACTTTCATAAAACCGTTTGATAAATAGTCGTTTCTACATGTAAACTCCGAGTTATTATTTTTAAGGACTTTGTCGCATTTATGTATCCTTGGATTTCCATTACGAACGCAATTTCGAGTTGAACGTCTCTTTTCCCTTTTTCCACGGCCTCTCGTCTCTCGAGACGTTTTTTTGCCGTCCTCAGGGTTTCCACCCAAATGAGGCCCCGTCTTAAATGACAATTTCTGTCCTCGTACTCCAATTCAATGACATATTAGAAAGTACACAAATGACGTTGACAAGACAAGAGTCCAACTCTAAATTGTTAGCTGCAACATTAAAAAATATCTTTTATCACATTCGATAAATCCGGTACACCGGCAGAAACGTAGTCCGAGAGAAACCAACTCCACAATCATTATTTACATATAATATTTATATTTTCATTCTCTTCATAATAAACTTCTGAGCAGTACAAACCGTCTCTCTGTACGAATACAGAACCACCTAAGATATATCACGATACAAAAACTGAGCAACAACCCTGCTTCACAACCACAACTGTACTTCGCCCTGATTTACTTACTAGAACTACTTTAAAACCTAAGCAAACCATTAATAACAATAAAAACACATAACATTTTATTGTATTTGTGTATACACATATTTAAGATGTATATAATTCTAATACACGTAAAGCAGAACACAAAACGCACCGAATGACTGTGTCAACCGTACAATTCAAACCCTTCGTACCATGTGCGCACAATAACACGCCACTTTAATAAAAATATATTTAATAATTCATTTACAATAATTAGTGAACTAAATAAATAGCAATGAACATCAGCCATTGGAGAAGTGTAGCAACTTCATCACAAAATTCACGTCGAGCCGCGTAAAGAATACTTGAAAAATAACAAAACGCCACAACTTTAAACTCGTCAGGTGTCAGGTGTCAAAAAAAAACAAAAATCAAAGCCCAACTTTTCTGCCTGACACCTGCGAGTCCGCCAATGTCCGCCGGGTCCGTTCGAATTATCACGACGGTTAACAACCCCCGGGGGAACGTCTCGTAGGAAAAATCATTTAAAAAATATTAAAACGAATCCGACGAGACGTGAACGAGTCATCTTGTCGAACGTCCACTTTATATTCAATTGATTTCTCCTATATAATAAAATTTCGAATTAAATGAATATTTTATTAAAACGATCGACGAGTGTTTTGTATTTCCCTTCCCGACCCCTGTGTGTTTCGCAAACTTGTGAAATTTCATTTCTGACCGACCAAACATGTCCGTCAATAACCGCCTGGAAGGAGGACGATGGGGGCTAAAAAGGTCCTCGAACCTGATTGAAACCACTTTGGGAGCGGAAGGTTCGGTTCCGAACGAGAGCAGAAACATTGAAACAATTTATAATAACTTTACCGGTGGAGTGGTGCGAAGCACCGGCTCGGCAGCAGGCTGAGAGGGTTGCTCCCACTTCTGGGGAGCCCACCTTTGGTGGGAACGACGACGTCTGGGGGAACGTCGAACAAATCGGTGTGCGAAAAGTGAAAAATAATTAGGAAAGCGCGTCTTGAATTACGCCGACGTGGAAATATTAAGATGACGCCGCAATACGTCAACCCCTGCAACGGAAAAACAAATAGGTTTCCACGGGGGATGAAGGCGGAGGAATAACTAGTAAAAAATAGTTCCAGTTGTCGCTACGCAAAATGGAATTCAGACCGGATGGGGGAGGTTGCTTCAACGACAAGTAATTTTCGCTCCAAAATTATAAATAATTGAGCAATTACTCCACGTTTAATGGCACCCACAACCGGGACCAGACCTTCTGGAGGTGCCGAGCGGATTGTTACGCACGTTGAACCCCCCCCCCCAAAAAAAAGGGTAATCCCCCTAATATTCAAATCAATGAAACTTGTCATTTTTCAAAAGATTAACCTCCCCGTCGGACTTATTCACTCATTTGCAACCCCAGAACTGGTTTTTGCACAAAAAAACTTACTCGGTGCTTTGGTACGAATCGTAACCATCAAACCAAGTAATAAATTAGAATAAAGTAGAGTAATAAAAATAGAGAATAATTATAGTAATAAGTAGAGTAATAATAAGAGTAATAAAATAAATTGTCAGGTCTAACTATTTATTCGTTGTACTTCTTATATTTCACTTTATTTCTGGATACTTCTAAACACTTCTAATTAATATATATATTTTATATTACTATATATATACTTTTCTCATTTGAATATACCCCAGAAGAATTACATTTTCTGAATTGGTCATTACCTTCGTTCATTTATTTTCTACTTCTCTGTACTTTTTTATATTCTTATATTTTATACATTTATTATACATTTTTATATTTTACATCGCACATTTTATTTATTTTTCTCATTTGTGTCGCTGAACTTACATATTGCTTTTTTCTATCTTGCATTCCTTCTCCATAGTACAACGTTTATGTATTTCTCACCCTTACTTCTTCTCTGCCTGTCCATGTGTTCCTGGACGTTTCCACATGTATTCCAGCAGGACCATCCCGTTTGAAAAATATTTTCTGAATTTAGTTTGCCAACCTTTCCCTTACTCTTAATAATTCGTTGCCGTATCGGTAACGTACATTAATGAGTTGGTATTTGGTTGATGAGACTACCACCACGGCACAGTCTTCCTATCGTTAACCCAATTTCGGGATGGAAATTTAACATTCACCATCTGTTTAGATTTAAATTTTTCATTTGGCTACATGTCTTTATCCTCTTATCGTCTCCTTAAGCAATTTACTCGACGAAGACACCTCCTATCTGAGTGAACGGATATCATTTTAACTGCCAGCGTCAACATTTGCAAAATATTAGGCCACGCACGTACGCACGCACGCACACACAACCCCGTCGGGGTGAAATTTCTGATGGAAGTTAAGACGACCGCGAAAAGAAGTTTCCCTCCAAATGAGTGTAACATTTTCCTTTAATGGAAATTTAATTATACGATTAAAGGACGTCATTCCCTTCTCCTTGCGTTTCTCACGCAGTTAATGACACTTTTTTGTCTCCTTCCTCATTATCGCATATATTAAAACGTCTCAATATATTCCGGCAGTATCGAGAAGAATGTCACGAATGTTGGACCCAGTTGTATACATCACATATATGTCAGATCGGAGCGATAACAGAACATAGAAAGGGTACTCTTAGAGAAGACAGTGGAAAAGTGGGGCCACTGCTACGGAGAGCAGAAAAGAATGTTCTATAGGTTGGACGTGTCAGGAGACCAACTGCAACAGCAGACAGAGCATTCTGTTTGAATACAATTGAATTCTACCAGAGAATACAACCATTTAAACCACTGGAATTGTCTTGTTTCTTACTACTTCTACCTAAGCATGGAGTTTCCAACGAATACTACAGGGGAGTTTCCAATAATTAACATTATCTAATATTTATATTAAAATATTATTGCGTAGAATAACATAGAATAATTGTATAATACAGAATATATTGGGGTATTTATTGTATTTATTAGAATTTACCTGTAAATCTCGAATTAAATATTAAACCGATGACATTTAACATTTTTATATATTTACTTATTTACATTTCGTACTTTTACATTAATAAATAAATAAACAAACAATGTACAATTTAATATATATATAATTATATTTTACCAAGTTTTAATTTCGTTAATTGTAAATCCACATGTCGACATTCATTTTTTTATTTTATTTTTTATTTTTATCCATTTTGTATACTTTTTTATATTTTTGGTTGTCAGTAAACCGCCTGCACCTTTCATAAACCACACCGAACAAATTCTGCGCTCATTGATTTGCACTTTTAATGATTACCAAACCGGGCACGAATTATTCATAAAACTGTTAAAAATGTTTTATGAAATTAACCGAGTCGAGGTGAGGGTAATGCACCTGTCCCCTAATAGAATTGTTCAGACTTGTCATTTGCATAAACTTCACTTAATTACTACAACTTCCATCGGTCCGTCTGCAACTTTAAAGCACTTCACTTCGTGCACTTCACTTCGTGCACTTCACTCTTTTCCAATTCTTTTTCCGCCCTCATCAATTTTATTTCCATCCAAAAGCTCTGGAAATGTGCTTTGAATAACATTTTTTGCGTCTGTTAACTCTTCGAACTCACTTAAATCCTCCCAAGGAAAGGTTCTTCCATTTTTTTTTCTTTCTTTTGACCAAAATTGGGTTTCCTCTTTTCATTCCTCTTCTCCCCAGTCACACACACCCCGGCCCCTTCTTCAGGACCCGCTGAAAAAGTCCAGAGACAACTTCATCCGAGGTTGCACGGCTGCAGGACGAGTACCCGGCAGCTCGCGCGGGAAAAGAAATCAGCCGCTTTCATAACTCCGTTTCCTCCTTTCACAACTTGTCCTGCCTCACCCGAAATGCTTTTCGAAAGAAAAAAAAAACTCGCCCTCACCCTCTACAATTTCATAATTTACCCGTTCAATTTTCCTCGTGAAAAAGCAAATTCCGGCGCTCTCAATTTTTAACCGGAAATGAAAAGGTGTTAAGGCGGTCGACAAGTCCTTTAAAAAGTCGACTTCCTGTTCATTAACGCCCGCCTTTTTTTGAAAATTCATCATTTCCTTCGGAGCCGAATGTGTCGAGGACGTGCGCTTCGTCCGTGCGGGTCAGAGTCAAAAGGTTAAGTCTTCTTGCTGACCGTAGCGAAGTATTCGACCGAGAATTTTTACTCGTCCGGCCTCGAGGGCTCCTACGACTTCCATCGTAAAAAAATAAACCCCCCGTGTAATAAAAAAAAAAGTAATTATAACTTTTCCCGGGATTAGTTCGTATTAAGCGGACGATTATCCCGTGTTCAATTGCACTCCCCGCCACCCCGTTCGCGGTTCAGCCCTGACACAAGACGAGAACGTCCACCTGCTCTCGACGTCTCCGGTGAGACACCTGAGATCTCTGCCGTCAACTTAACTTTTACTACCCTAAATCACCCGGGTTTTATTTATGAAGAGTTAAGATTGAGCGTTTTCATTGTCGTAACTTCCCTACAGACTTTTCCGTTACTTCAACCTGTCGTCTTGGTTTCTTTACGGACACGGTAGGTTTACCGCATGGGCACTCAGGTCACCTTTAACGACCGTGACGAATTCGTTTGAATGTTCACGGTTCAGTCTTTTGCCAAGGCACAAATGAATCAATTACTTTAATAAAAGGGAAAAGGATCTGCCGGGTGCCTCGACGACCGTGTCAAACCTGCAAACACGTCAAGTACCCGATACCTGCGACCCACAGAAATCGCCGTCTTTCAACCACATGTAAATATTCTACGCAGAGTCTTTTACCTGGGAATTCATTGTTACATTCTACAAGTTGAATTAGTGCCACAGATCTTTGTAAATTACATTAGAGTTAAAGTTAATAATTGAAAAACCACAAAATAAAAGTTACAATAATGAAGATGTAAATGAAAGTACAAAAAAGCAAGGAACCACTAGAAGTGAGCACAGCGTTACTACTTGTCTAGGAGTTTGTAGACCACTACCTGAGGGCCGTTTTGGTATCGCAAAAATTAAAAAAATGAGAAAAAATAGCTTCTACTCCTACTGATGGCCTCTCTTTGCTGTTCCGCCGAATTCTGGCCACCTGTCGACCTGTACCCCCACCGAAGGTTTTCACCGTCTGTCTTTTCATTCTGTCTGTGATTGTCTCCTTATCACCTTTCTTCCCGGCGCACTCCTCACGCAACTGCCACGATCAAAAGGGCCCAACAAAAACGCCTCCGGCCATTAGGCGCAAAAAAGGAAACTTAAAAAAAAACAACCAGGCCGCTTCCCCGGCTTTTTCCCCGGGCAGCAAAAAGGAATTTTTTGACTTTCGGGCCTTTTTTTGCGTCAGCTTTTTCCCGCTTTAATTTTCGCTCAACTCGGAAACCAATTTCTCCAAAATAACAAACTTTGTCCGAGCAACTGTTGCAGTTATTGTTAAAGTTGTTAGCGTGATCTTGGGCGGATGGAGGCAACCCGTTTGAGGATGGTAATTTGGCTTCGTCCTGGTGCCGTTGCGGTTCTTCTTTCTCCTCATTCGACGGCCGAAAAGAAAAGTGGGAGGAAAAAACGAAAACAAATTTCGCCGGGTGCCATTTAATAAAAATCATAGTCTCCTTCTTGTCGGGAAAAACTTTTCGACTCGTCTCCCGCACGAACTACAATTTCAAATTGTATAAATTTCTATCTGTTCTCCTGGTAACTGCTGGCAGAGAAAAAAACTTATATACACAACTAATTATGATAAAATAATATTAGCTTTTTATTGGTTTTTCTTCTTGCTACACTCAAGGGCATGGAGGAAGTTCTACTAGTTCGACACCGACGTACAAAACAACGTAACTGCATACCATACAGTAATAATATTGTACTTAATAACGGTTATTTAATAACAGTAATAATAATTAATAAGTGGTAAAGATAAATTATTTAGTTTGGGTAATGTACAAGCAGTTGTACATGTAGCGTACGTTACCTTGCACTTTCATTCAAACACCACCCAAAGGTATTCCCCTTACTACTTCTATTATTTGTCTTTGTATGAATCTCCCACACCCGGGTGGTTCCCACTCCCCACTCTCGTATCACGGATTTCTGGTCTCTACCACCACCCTGACTGACGGCGTGTGGAACTTTGACAGGTTCATGGCAGGGTTGGTGCTCCTACTCCGGCACACATGGCGAGTGACAGTTATAAGGAGGAAGAAAGACGATTTCTGAATTTTCTCTTCTTTTATTTTTACTCCGACGAGTCTACAGCATATTACAGGGCTCCGATTCAGGGTGACACATTTCAGTAGATAAAATTTCATAACTTAAGTAACCGTTCGGTGGTGCGACTGGCACATGGCCGAGGAGGGGGCAGATTCATGGAGACGTCAAACCGCGCACGGAGTTCCACCCAACTCGCCTTGACGTAGGCTCCCTTCGTCTCCATGCGACAATATATATATATCTATATATTGATAATATATTTTAATATATACATCTACTCCACGTTTCCCACTGCAATTCCATCCGGGGGACAATAATAACTCAGAGCTTGTGCACCCGACGTAAAGCCAAGGTAAATACTGACCTTCAGACCGAGTTAATATTTTAGTATTCATTCCCAGACACAATAAACCTGAATTTATTTTGCTCTTAAATTTTATTATTATTCTTTTTTTTCGTGGTGAAAACGGCGTCCAAACAGTGGACGAGGAGAACTCGTTGGAAAAATAGACTCCGAGACCCGTACTTACCATACTTTTACCGTCTTCCCGGAGATGAAAACTTTCCTGTCTGTGACTTTTCTCTTTATGTATTGCCCTTTTCCACGGGCCCCAAAATTGGAATATCAAAACCTTCGTTTGTTCACGTTTCTTCGGGAGGAGATTTCAAACTTTCAAAACCAGAAACCAATATAATGTAATTTATTATTATAGGAAAAAGAAAGTTATGGCACTGACCTGGAATTTTTAAGTGAGTTTCCGCTTTTCTATACTTATCCTTCCCCCATTCCCACGTCCATTCTTCGAGGGTCACTTGTCTAGGTGGGGTGAAAGTCAGAGCAGCAAAAGTCCACGTCCTTGTGGCTTTACCCGTAGGACCAACACTAACAGAAAAAAAAAGAACAGCAACGAAAACCAACAAAGTAGGAAAATCCCCGGAAAATCTTGAATGCTCTCAAAGTTTTCAAAGGTTTCGTATTAAACTAGATATACAGTTTCTAGCTCAGAGCCAACTTCTACTCGAGGGACGAAATCTCACCTAGGAGAGAGAGAGAGAGAGAGAGAGAGAGAGAGGACAATGGAAATTAATTGAGTTCGAATCCCGGAGGTGTTGTAATTGTATATATTGTTATTTTTCTACAGTACACAGTGTTCAAGAAAAGAGTTGCGACTTCACAACTTTTTTACATTTTGATTAAATTTACATCTCGGAAAATATCTACACGAATTTCCATCGTGTTTTGACACGATTTATCGGGTGGGAAAGAGTCCGAAGTGCATGGAGGTGTTGAATGACAATGAGTGAACCGAGGCCAGCTACTGCGGTTGAAAATAATAAAGAAACTGCAACTCGTTCAAATCAAATTTGTGTCAAATAGCTGAGTAAACAAGGTCCAAAGCATCGGCCATCATTTCACTGCAAACAATGGAACGAAAGAACCTAAAACGGCTGCAACCCTTTTCCTTTGTTCAATTAAACTTCAACGGTGGCAGGGAAAGCTGCACGAGTACTGAGGCACTCGTGCGGCCCTGTCACATGGCCCCTTAAAATGTTGACTGTCAACTCAAGAGGAAAACACATTTTATTTCTGCTACTTTTCAACCCTTTTTATTGACGGACGTATTATTCCAGTCCAGATTAAATAAAACGCCCTCGCAAACAGACTGTTTTCCTATGCTCCAGAGTTAATATCCTGCCCTTTTCGAACCGTGTCTCTTTGCTTAGTAAACAGGAGCGTATCGACTCAAAAACAAGTGGTCACTCGGCCACTCCCAATGAAATACTGATATTTTTAACTGCTATAAAAATACTTGAGTAATTACAATTAAAGTACTTAACTACACTACAGTGTGTTTCTACACTTTAAAAATAATACTACCTTACAAATTATACCCAAATTTTAGTGTTTAAATTGTGCACTGGTATAAATTTTACGAGCTCAAATTTCTCCTAACAAAACAAATAAACCAAAACGTACTCAATTAATTATTTTTATTTGTGACAACCGCTTCAATATATGGAATACAAATTCTAACTGGCCTCTACAGCCTCCTCAGAACTGCAAAGCTTACTTATTTATTACAACACTAGTTTTTAGTTCAATTCAGTTCAATTAAAATTCCCTAGAATTTCAATGCAACACTTCCCCAGCGAAGTAACCAAAATTTGTATATATATTTTTATAAATGTCTTTGCCTGTGTGGCATTGTTGTCTTGACTTGCACCAAGCGCAAACGGTAGCTCAGGATGTGGTCGGTACTTCGTCTTGTGTAAATAAAAATTTTGAAGCGGGTCAGGTACCGTTTGAATTTTCTCCGAACCCTTAGCATTTAAACCGGACCCACAAAACAAACACCCGAGAACAAATGCACGCGACAACATTAAAAAGTAGCTGTTAAAATTACAAAACGACTCCAACAAGTACAATGCCCCCGAAAACTTTTATCAAAATTTACACCCCGACTAAATGAGCTCATTCCTAGTTTGCATTTGCGAGATAGAGCAAGCAAAACGTATATTGTAAAAATTCGGGAATTTATATTCGGAAAGTAAGATAACCGTGGAGTTGTGAGTCTCTTTTTAAGCTTAACTTCTCCACCTCAACACCCTAGCAAGTGCTAAAAGCAATAGGAAAAAAAAACAGGGGAACAAACACTCGTACCAAAACAATTGTTAATAAATAGAAGATTGTACATAAGCGAACTCCAAATGCATCCATACAAGTACATGTATGTAAGCGGTTGCTGTTTTCGCCGTGGTGGAGCAACAACCGACTACATAACCTATTCAAACCGTTATGTATCTCCTCGGAGGGCTTCGAATTCGGTTCTCCAGCTTGTTATTCCGAGTAAGAAGGACGCTTTGATAGGAAGATGAATCGCTCTCAGATTACGTAAAGACCCTTAAGTGACGTTTCCAGGATTTGCAAAAAGATTGATTAAGAGTGATTACCATAGAGTTTACGAATCAATTCAGCCTGTCGCCTTTGATTTCGAACTCAACTATACTAACGAATTCTTCATCGAATTGATCGCCGGTGACACGTGGGAACTCATCACACGGCCACGTGTCCAAACACCGTGAGACGGGTGCCCCACCAATTCCGGCTTGTTCTTTTGTCTCTGCGTCGAGTTCAAAGTGTCGCACGGCCGCACGAGAAGGCTGACACACACGCGTGTTGACCCCGTTAATTAACCACTTCAAAGTGAATTTAATTAACTCGACAATCAATCGACAGTTGATGAACTTCAAATTTTGTGACCACCCCTCCTCGAGACACTCAAGTGTTCCACAAGTACTCACAAGGCTAGAAAATAGCAGCCGACGTCACTCCCGTACGAGTTGTGGTCCAAACAAAAAAATTTCACAAGTCCAGACAAGCCACGGCTGCACGGACGCACCGCACGCGCATTAACCAAAAATCATTAACATAACATACATAAAATCAACCAAAACCAATAAATACCAACACAACTGCATTACCACGGCTTTGCGTGACTCTTAGCTCGGTGAGCAGCTTATTAATAAATTTTTACTTAATAACGTTTTAGCCTTCAACCCCAACCTTATGTATCAAAAAAAAAATTAATCTTATTAACCGAACCGGGAGTCAATAAAACTCGTTATCACACACCAACTTATGAATCAATAACCCTGACACATTGTTAAACCCTTTGACTTTAACCACACAATTCTCCCACATCTCCAATTTATTACACCCTTCCATAAATAAAATACATAAGTACACACGAGTGAGTGAGACACGAGACCGTGACGGCACGACAAATTAATAAAAACCTATTAAATAACACCATCCGAACAATACGAACGACAATTACATAACCCCTATTCAAATTTCAGCCGAGGAAACAAGTTATTTCGGCAAATAAATAAGCATAATTAAATACACGTTCAATTGAACTAATTATGTTACCTTGAAATTGGCAAAATTAATTGTGAAAAAGTTTCTAATTAAATTACGGGAAACGTCAGCTTTTGCTTCGGGAAAATTTTCATTCAGGTACTTCAAGTTTTACCTCTGAATAGTTCTCCTCGGCTCTGTACACATCACCAAATTATGTTTTTATTAATTTACACAAATTGAACGAGTTCCTCGTGCCGAGAAGCTTTTTTTCTCCTTTTCCTGACCGAGACAGGGGTGGAATTTAAATTTCCCTATAAACAGACTTACATCATCCTATAGGGGTAAGCCACTTCCGAAAACTTGTTTACTCCTGGGTATCCAAGTAAATCCTCAAACTGCTTCCTCGGGAGTATTCCGTCACTAAAATTATGTTTAATCTTCGCCATCCTCGGACTTTTCTGTGTGTGTCTGTGTACGTAATGTAAAAATTAGTAATGAAAAATTATTGCAGCTTCAACTTGCGAACTGAATATTAACTACGAGTTTTCAGCCTGAATATATTTTTAAAATATGGAAGAAAAGCATGCCAAAGTGCTTAATCGGAAAATGAATCTTGGAAATTTCATTTCTTCTCTTATAATTTATATATTCACTTCTGTATTCCAAAGGTAACTTCACTTCTTCGTCGGGTCTGCTCAGTCAAGACAAAGACGAGCGGGAGCGCTGCTTTTGGAGTACAGCCAGTCGTACAACATGTGCTGTAGCACGACTAGGAGACTTAAAATAAGATTTTTAAAAAACCAATAAGAATTTACTACCTTGGTATCGCTATGTAACTCTTCAGTACAGTAAGTAAGTTCAATGTAAACATCTTAAGGCATTTCACCTCAAGAGTGAGATTTATCCTTACAGAGTTCCATCTCAAAATTAGTTTTAGTTTAACAGTTGTATACATAATTCCACTTAATATAGAGTTAAACCTTTTAGCTCAAACATCTCTGCCTGATCGCGTCAATTGTGTCAGTAAGACACTCAGAAAAATCCGTCACCCGCAATTTCTACTCGAACACAGTAAAATATTACTAGAAAAATACACGTGGTCCTACCACATTCTATTTTTACTTTTACTAGTTCGTGGAGCAAAACTTCCCAAATCCCTCTAAGTACTGAGTTAATTAACCACTCATTATAAATATGCGACGACAATATACATTAATAAAAATATTCCATCTCAAACTTTTATCCCAGTTCGTATCACTTGTACTAGCAATTTGTGGTAACAACCCTACCCGGTCTGTAATTACGCATAATATTGTACATTCCGTTTTTTTTAACATTCCGTTGATTTGTTTTAATACTGTACATTTTTTATGACACACAACTTTGACATTAATATAAATTTGAATCAGACGTAAATCAATAAAAATACAAATCAAACATAAATTTGAAATAAAAGAACTGGTCGTACGGCAGACAAAGTTCTCTACGTTCCATTAGATAAAAAGAACCATGCCCGGGGTGGAATACGTTTGAGCACACACTCCACAGACTCTCCATGTGAATAGAAATTTTATGTAAACAAGTGCACAACACGAGGCAAAAAGAACAAAAATTACTTTTGTCAAATTGTTCTACGGCCCTGCACACGTGCGCTCAACACAAATTAGAAACAGTTTTTCTGAGAATCTGAGAAACGTTTAGGGACAGAGTGTAAATTATAAAAAATAAAATTATACTAAAATTACAATACAGAAAAATGCAATAACAACAACAACAACGACAGAGTTTGTTTCGGCGGGAACGTTCCCGTCCCCGTGACCGCATTCCATCCAAAGTGTAATTCGACGCGAAATCTTTATTATATATATTTTATAAAAATGTATATACTTTTTAATAAAATCTAATATAATATGGATACTTTACAAATTCTTAAAAAGTAATTCGCTCTCCAAGAATTTCCATAAATTAGGCCGGAGTGAAAAGAGAGTATTCATGCTAATATAAGGTTTATCTGAGGATGCTGCGAGCTTTTAGATTTATCTACAGAATTATTGTTTCTTGCGGAGAGCTGCCATCATCTTTTACTTCTCTCTCTTCTCTTTTTCTCTCTCTCTCTCTCTCTCTCTCTCTCTCTCCAAGCTTTCCCAAACGAGCTTTCTCCCCGAGCCATCCTCCGGTCCCCATCGCACGACTTTCAACTTTTCACTCCCCATCCGCCCCGTTCTTTTTACTTTAAAAGGATTTGGCCAGTGGTTTCGAAAAGTTTCCACGCTTTTCCGCGCCAAGCATTCGTTTGATGCGAGAACAAAAGTTTCTTACTTCTTAACCGTCATCGTCTTCCTCTCTTTTTCGTCTTATTCTCCGTCTTTCTCCCAGTAAAAATTCAAACAAATTGTTTTCTGGGAAAACTTACTTCGCCAAGGTATTTCTACGAGAACAGGAAAAACAAATAGGAAAACTCGGTCTGGCCTGTGTAGTTCAGGTGCAACGGTCAATAACTACTTCCCCTACCATTTAATAATCCTCAACATGCATAATTTATTTTTAATAGATGGAACCACGACGTCCCTGGAAAACTGGCTGGGACATTGGGAAATTTTGTGATTGGACTCGGTACTTTCCTTTCTCCGCCGACCGTCTATTTTTACCAGAAACTAGAAAACTAGAAAAACAATTTCTTTCTGGTAGGAAACCGAGGGGCGAACAACACTTAGACGGTAGATAAGAATTTGAACTTCGCCAGTGTGCACGTTTAAGAAACCCAACTTGATGTTATCTTGGCTCGGAGGAAGATGAAGAGAAATGTCTTTTTTTTCTCTCTTTTGAAGCTTAAAAAAAGCAACTTCTTCGGTGGGTTCTACCTAGCCTTGTCTGGCCTCGTCTGCCCTCTATCAAATTGCCCTTCACACGTTTTCCTTTTTTTCCCCCCCTTTATCTTTCTCTCAGACCCGGGAGAAATGCCCTGGAGAAAAATTTTTACTAAAAGGTAAACGACAGCGAGAAACTTTTTCTACCATTTCAGACCGTCTTCCTTTCATCATTCCTTCAACAATTCACTGATGGCTTTTTGACAGTCTATTCTCCCCTAGACAACCCTACTCTTTTTATTTCCTCCAAATTTTATATATAGAAACGAAACACGCCACGGTGGATTGGAAAATTAACAAAAGTGTACCCATCAAAGTCACTACAAGAACTATTACCCAACAATATATTTTTATTGCTTATTATTGTACCACTTCAATGTCCAGTACCAAGACTCGTCACATGCGCGACAAGGCTAAAGACAACAGACTGAGGAAGTAACACAACACAGAGTACGTGTTCATTTCCACTACAAAAAGTCTTTTTTACGCCGTAGGAGTGTTGCGTTACCATCAAACATGACTGATCACACAATGTCACCTTTCTATTCCTTAGAAATTCTACATGTATATATATCGCTCTATTCCACCGACAATAGAAAGCCTTTCACTATATTTATCACAATATTATATTATTTTAATACAGCTGCTGTACTCATCTGAGGCTCACAAATTTGTAATATTTTATACATATAATAACATGTTCAAATGCCACGGTGAAGTATTTGTGACGTCACGCCTACTCTCTACATTTGGCTTACATTCCCCCGTACTATGAAAAAATGTCTTTTTTCACTCAGGAACCAACCAACTTCCTCCGCGAAGTCTTCAGAGCGATTGTAGTTTTATCTACACCATTTACTGCTTTCCCCCGGATGTGGTGACGTATTTCGTTTCATCATTCATTTGCGGTTCTAATTTTAAATAAATTCTGGTCGGTTAACACGTCACTCCCCGCGTGTAAATATGATGAATGTGGTCAGTAACAATTACTAACGTGACATCGGACCCCAATATTAGAGAGTCTACGTGAATTGTGAGGGGATCGCATATTAAAAAATTTTCTTTAAATTATAACTTTCATTTCTCTAAAATATTACCGTAATATTTGGCAATTCAATGGTAAAAAAAAAGAATAAGTACTTTTGATGCAGTGCGCCGAACCCCAAAAAAATCTCCCTACTTCAGAGCAGAGCTGGAAACCTACAGCCAACGGCACCGCAGACACAGTTCGCACAAAATACTTTTCGTGTGTGCACACGGCGGAAAAAAGAATTCTTCCGAGAGGTATCATAATCCCCAACTTAAATGCCAGAATGCTACACAGATTTTCGAGAATCCAATATCATCTGCATTTTACTTGGAAGGAAAGTGGAAAAAACAACGACTACGCACGCACGCACGCACGGCTCCCGTGTCTTTCATCACCCGAAACAAACGAGAAAGCTCGGTAATAGGTAAAATGAGAATCTTATTTGTCATGAAGCATCCAAAGTTATATCAAATTTCAGTTTCGTCGAAGAGTAGGAAAAGAAACAGACTAATAGTACAGGGACAGAGCTAGCATTCTGAGAGAAAGGGCAAAAAGTCATCAACCTGAATGGTAAATTTCTGCCATTAAACCACAATAAAAGAATAAAAATATGTGACTCTTCTTTTCGGGATGTATTACATATATTTTACAAGCGATATAACATATATTATATTTACCTGCTTAATCCAAACCACAGGAACGTGTAAGTAGACCTCGAAGAATAACACAACTTCCCCTTCTGGGAGCTTCGGGTGGAAGTTCGTCTTGTGTCCCACACTACAACCACCACATTTCATCCGAGATGTACGGAAACAATAGAAAATACGGGACGCAATTATAAATTTAAAAAAAATTACCGTCTGGCAAGCAAATTAATATATAAGAAAAATGTTGGGATGAACGGATGTATCAAAAGAATTATCGCTCATTCTCTTCCTTAAACGAAAACTAAGAAAACGTAACGGATGAGATATAATTAAATTAAATTTATGAAATGATGTAAAGCTAAACTTTAACCGGTTTTGTTTGGTTCAAAAGTTTCACCATGATCGATGGCATTTCGAGATGTAACACAGGAAACTCTCCCCCCCAAAAAAAAGACCATCAGCAACTAAGACGGAGACCAATGAGGAGCTTTTTTCCCAATGAAAATTTGCCATGTGCCATTAAGCAGAGTTTCGAGTCTCGAAGCGCTGCTAATTTATTTATTTGAAATGTCAGAACCACCGAATTAATAATTTAATAAACGAGTCAGTCCGATAATTTATAGTTTCCGGGTTTCTTATTTAATAGTCGTAAGGCACGAGTCTGACTCAGAAATGACCGATGATTCTTCCAAAACGACCAAAACGTCCCAAATTGGTTTTGTGAACCATTTAAAGTACGAATCATGTTCCCGGTAAATAAATACATAAATCGGTACTGTAAAACTATTAATGCGTTTTAAACCTGACAAAAAACACCGAAGCAAAATTACTCTCCGCTCTCGACTTACCCAAACCTTCGACCGCCATTTTCAACTCCATCCTTAACCTGATTTCCGATACTTCTTTTGTGGCTTTGTCTACCACCAAATAGAATACGAGAGCGAGTAATGCACTCCGCAACCGTCAGACAAACTTATTGCAAGTTTAATTACGGTTAATAAATCACGCGTGGTCATTATCACGTAGTTGACCAATTCGTTTCAGCAACGCGTTAACATGGAATTTCAGATCCCGAGCGTCCGCCATTTTCCTTTCCGACATTAGCAAAATAATCGTAAAACTTTTATTTCGGTCGAGCGAGGCTTGGGGCCGGGTACCGATTTCCCATCGGTTTGTAATTAATTTTTGAAACTGACGGTTTCTCTCCCGGGGTTAACACTGGTCAAACGACAAGACAATAAATTTCCACGGCGGTTTTCGCGTCGGACGAAATTAATTTTCACGCTCGCAAGTAGCAAGTCGGCGATACAAAAAAAATTAATAATTTTTTCAATCATGCGACTCATAGGTCGTGACAAATCGACGTCTATTACCATTTCTGTGATGTGGACGAGTCGTTATGCTCGGGTGATGGGTTCTGGGACCCCAGGGGCGAATTCCCTGGTCCACGTGAGACCCGAAGAGGATGCTGCCGCACAAAAAGGAGATGAAGCAGATGTTATTTTGTACTTTTTGACGTGAATAAGCAAAACGTCTTGTCTAAGACAATGGTACCATGTTAACGAGTTTTCTCCTTCTTCATCGCATCCTCCTCCTCCTCCTCTGCCTCCTTCGCCTTCATCTTAGTACTCTTCTTCACATTTCTCCTTTCCAGACGATGATGATTTATGGCCAAGTAAGTGCTTTGTCGATGGGAAAAAGGAGCCAGAAGAAAATGACAGGAAACAACAATATTTTGCTTTTTTGCTCCGTTTTATTTTTATTTTTTTGCTTCTATTCTCCCAAAGTCAGATGAAGTATACGAGGCAGCAGGAGGAGAAGAAGAAGAAGAACAAGAAGAAGCACAAATGGGCGGAGAAAATTGCAAAGATGTTTTAGCCGGCACACGGTGAAAGTCGTGGAACCAGAAAAAGTGGATGGAGAAATAAAAAAGGACGGAGAAGAGATTTCATAAATGTTAAACCGAGTGCTTAAGTTCCTTCGTTAACGAAGTTGACGCCGCAGTTATCCTTTATCGAGGTTTATCTTCGTCAAATGCCAAAGAAAGTACTTAAACACTTTTTCCGACAGCGCTTTTCCTCTCGTCGTAATTTAATAAATCGATGACTTCATGCCCGAAGATGATAGATTCGAGTAATCAACGACCCGAAGGAGGGGAACTTTCTCTCGTAATGACTTTCCTTTTCGCTTTTTCCGAATGTCCGAAACAAAATCTGACAGCAGCACTGCACAGATCCGTCACAATGAAAGAGGACGGGGAGAATCCGCTGACAGCTGCGGACGTACACCGTGTCAGTGCACGGCAGCGTAACACTACAAGCACTCGTGTAGTTCTGAGTTTCTCGGTCGCACTCCTAAAAAAATTCCAAATTCCTTCCAGATAATTCAAAAAACATCATTTTCCTACGAAAGTTCCATCTTCCACAAATCATTTTTTTTGCTGTAGAATTACTAAACATTACAATGTAGGCAATAAAACACTCACACCGAGGCCAAGTCTAATTACTCAAAAGAATAATTCCTGACTGTTTTTCAGCAGAAAAGTGCTTTATTGACACGCATAAATCCTACTTATCCTACTCTCAAAATATTTTCCCGTGTATTACACCTTTACCTACATATTTCCACCGCAACGATACAACTCCAAAGTACAATAATAGACAAATAAAACTACCAAAAGAAGTTGAGAAGTTCAGTGACATTTGTCTATCATTCTCCTCGTACGACAATCCCAAGATTGAGAAGCCAACAGTCGCCACTACGACAGCAATTTCCTAATTTCGCGTCAAACGCACTAAAAAAAACGCCCTGGTACTACCTTACCAACAGCTTTAAAACAAAAAAAGATCTGTTACCGGCTACCTGAACACGAGTCCAAGAGGAAACGTCCTTTTAATTATTTCACCATTCAATCAGGTAAAAAAAAAAAAATTTCTACGTTTCCACGGGGTAAACATCCATTTTTCCGGAGCCTCGGGGAAAAGTCAACCCCTCGGCGGTTCATCGGCGGAAATTCCATTCTTCCCATGTGCCGCTCTTTTAATCGTTTAAATCACGGCCATTCACGAGTGTTACATTCGTTTCAGATAAATCATTCGATTATTTTCGATTTTACCGAATAAATTAAGTTTTTTTTCCCCCCGTGAACGGAACGGCGTAAATCATCACGGTGGTGAAAAAAGGGATGGATTCACGGTCTGAAAGGTTGCGAAGGGAGAAAGGTGAGAGCGAGTTGGGAAAGGCACACGGGGTGTTTGTGGGTGTTGGGCAGGTGGGGGCCCAGGCTTCAGAAAACTCGAAAACTCATTTCCATTCATAAGTGACAATATTATTTAATAATGACAGCGAACGATTAATTCCATTTCTACCTAAACACAATTAATCCGCACCTTTCGCCATCTTGAAAAATACCGTCTGACGAGAAGGTTTGACAGGTCTCGGGTGTCGGGCGAAAGGTGAAATTTCAAACGTCAATTTTCTGTTTTTACCGACGCGACTCCATTCATAACGGCAGTTTTTCCCCGCTCGATTTTGGATTGGTTTCATCACCGCGTGATGAAAATTCTTTTTTTTTTGTATTCTTAATTGCGCATTAAGTGAACGTTGAAAATTTTTTATGTGATTTATTGTTCGACAATAAAACTTTTAATTAGAGCACCCGCCGAGCGGTGTGAGGACTGAGAGAGAAAGAGAGACACGTCACAAAAGTAATTGGAATTCTAAGTATTTCACCCGGCCTCCTCGAAATTTCTTCTCCTTCTACTTAAGTCACTTTTGTTAAGCAAAGACGTTATATTCGTGCTAAACCAGAAAGTGAGAGTGTAACAGTAGTGAGATGTTAAAGTTTGAGTGCATCAGTGCAAATAAAATTAATCGTTGTGTCGCACGACAGACCAGCAGTTAAATTGTAAGTATCTGTACTTCTAAACATCCTCATAAACTCATTTTTTAGTTTCCTTAAGCTGAACTTCAGTTACTTCTCACGCTTCACAAAGTCAAATTTTTCGAACTTGGAACACCGAACTGATCACAACTGACGTATAGGTGTTGATAGGACCAGGGCAGCTCCTTTTATTAAAAATTTTGCCACGTAGATCACACCTAATGCGACAGTCGACGTAATTCTGCTCTTTTGTGACATCCTACACACTTAATTTTTTACAATCATAGTTAATATGGCAAATTAAAATTTTATGGTGAACGCGTAATCGTTAATACCGTTCAAATTTATTAAGATTCTGTGCGTGTTCTGCGTTGCATATCTATTGAAAATTAAAATAAGAAAAAGGTTGAATATATTATTGTATTATTAATCGATCAATAAAAATTTTAATGATTTCTTGAAATGTACGAAACTTCTTCCATGTTTACAACTAAGGCAAGTTCTTTTTGTATTTTTCTGTTTTCATGGAGTATTCTAACAATATACATGGAGCTATGTATGGCGCTGTACCGGTGCTACAAAATGCCGTAAATGTACATAAACATTAGCTGACAAAGTCTGTACCTGACATAATTACTTTCTGTAACAATGAAAGAAATTGTCACTTATTTTTAGGATAGAAAATCACCTTTTTACGAGACGTTAGGTTTCCCTTCAATGGCGTTCATTACTCCAATAAACATCTCACTTTCTTACGGGCCATTCTCTTCATTTTTTAGCCAGACATTCGTCAGTTTGTCAATCTCTCGCAATCTCAAAATTGAAATTTTCTCGCCGCGGACCGTCACGAGTCAAACTCACTTTCCATTAGCCGACAATTTCGACGACGCGAGCACAATGTGCAATCTCTGGACTTGTTATAATAAAAATTCGGTAATAAAACTAAAAGTTCTGACAATTAATCTTGCCGGGAAGAACCGAAAAGGCTCAACTTGCAATTCCTAGTTATTTGTCTTGTTCAAACTGTCAGAAAAAACTGTCTGACTTCATTTTGGGAGAAACTTTCTCCCAAGATTTTTCCACTTCCCGAAGGCGCCTTTAACATCATCTCATTTATTTCTTCTTCTTCCTCAAACTTTCATTTTTTGTGTCACCTTCAATTTGGGTTATAAATAAGGCGGAAGACGAAAAGTTTTATTGAATATTTTTGGGGCAACCCCCGCCTGAAGAAAACCGCGGGGAGAATTTCCCGGGACCGTCGAATCCAAGTCCAACTTCCAATCTGAAACTTTATGTTATTTATCAGAGGTTTCGAGCGTCAAATTAAACATTTAAATAATAAATAGACGACGGGAACTTTGTTTGCTGTGCGCCGTAGATAATTCAATAAGTATGTAGCCAAAAGAACTAATTTATCTAAATCATTTTAAATTAAAACTACCCGTAAAAATAGTTTCGTAATAGTTGCCAAATGTGTAATCAGTCTGTTGCGTTTCATTTTATTTATTTTATGCTATTTTTATTAATCGGTTAGAATTATTAGTATGCATTTTAATTTTATTTATTTTTAATATATTGTAATTAATACTTAGTTTTATTGTACAAACACGTTGTACGAATTCACTAGGTGTGTCAAATCCTTGCTGTTTTAACTCATCACTAATTATTAACCACTATTAAATATGCGTAAATAAATAAAAAATACAAGTGTAATATTAATATAATTAGTTATTGATATTATAATTTGTTACTTTATACTTCCTACAAAATATAAAATTCTATTTGAGTAAAATTTTCAGGCAAGTATGTTCGACGCAAAAAATATGACAAGTTTGTCAATCACATGTCACACCACCGCATTTTATTGCAACCCCTTCTACTTTAAAAAGTACCCTTTTTGTAGTGAATGAGAAGTGTTGTTTCTGCTATTGGGAACAGTTACATTTCTCTTATTTATACGTTTCAAAAATATGGATACGTAATAAAAGCTACTTAAGTAGGAGTACTGGCATACACACAAATACTGGCGGCGGTAGTCTTCCTCTAGAAACATCTGTCCTGCGTGGATAATATTCATTTTAACCATCCAAGAACACGATGAGCAGTCCGTTTAGTCTAACAGCTTTAGATGTTTAGTAGACCTATGTGAATAAGAATAAGGGTTGTGTCCGAGAAACCACAAAGATTAAAAGTATAAAGATAATATCGTTAACCGAATGTGGACACACCTAGGCAACAGGATAAATTGACATTCACCCAGATAATCCGGCAGATTACAGTCTTCTGCCACGAAACCTCTTGCCGCACGATAAAAAATATTCTTCGGGGACAGACAATACAGAAATTTTGCTGCCGACTCCTGCTGTCAGCCATTTGACGTGACGGCCACACAACGTCCAACCTCCAGAATTTCATGTCAACAGCCCAAAAATACCGTCAATTCGATTTCACCGGTTCAAATCAATTTCCAATTGCGATGGGTCACAGAAATCAGTTCGTCCGCAGAGATCTGTCGGGACCAGAGCAGATCACACACATCGTTTAATATTTCCCGTCTCCGGGAGAATTCTTTTGGCAAGACAAAGAAACGGAGTCTGGTGTTTAAGTGTTCCCGAAACGTATTCCCTAACTTTTCCCGAAACTTTTTTTCGCTTGGAAAATTTGGATCAAATCCAGGAGTGATAACACTCCATGGGCAGTAAATATTTCAATTTTTTTTCTTTATATTTACTTACAAACATTCCCGTTGCCCCCGAGCCAAAGCTTAAGGGAATAAATGCTCTGGTAGAAGTAGACAGAGAGAGAGAGAGAGAGAAATGGCTAAAAGATAAAAATAAAGTCTTTCCCTTTAAAATAGGGTATCGAAAAATTAAAACTTTCAAAGTTTTCACTGGTCCCTCTGTGTCAACTTTCCTAGCTCCGAGTGGGTGCAAAAAAAACAAATTGAATTTGAAATTCGGTTCAAAAGGATTCGAGCGACAACTTGAATTACTTCTGTCGGTCACACGAATCTACTTCAAGAGAGAAAACGCCGAAGAGTCAGAGTCAAAAATAGTTTCGAGTACGTGCTCCTGATGTTTCCCACCAAAACCAACTGCACTTCCCGTGTTTATGACTTAGACACGGGTCCGATGGGTTGACCCAAACCGCGACAAATCACTCCGACGATATAGGAAACGTCTATTCTCCTCCTTGTGAGTAACAATAAATTATTATCCTGGTCCCTGACGGAGACTGTCCTCTTTTTCCTTTTGAAAAAGATCACACATCGGTAGCCTATTTTCCCGTGAAGTGTCCGAGTAGACAAATCTAACGTGACACGGCGGTAGCACTGGGGTTTCTCAGTAGTGGCCATTAAGTTGAAGCTTTTTGTCAAGAACATCCCTAATCCCTCACTTGGATATTGTAACGGACATTTACTCACCGGAAATAGAATTTAATGTGTTGTAACATCTCGATGTGTATTGTTCTACGACCTGGTCGTTTAGAAACAAATAGTCCCTTAAGTATCCTCTCGGTATCTTCGAATAAGTATCTTTCTATTGAGGTGTGCTACATTTCGGTCGCTCCCACCCCACTGAAACCAATTGATGTTCACCGAGAGGGGTCAATTGTCCTTTCTATTTTATCTCGGATGATGGAGATAACAGCTTAGTTAAATCGTTTTACGCGGATAAAGGGCATTAATTCCCTTCCACCGTACGGGGGTAGTAATTTCTCTTGGGAAATTGACTGACCATGATGGGAATCGGATGGTGAAGAGCCCCGAAGTAATCAGAGGTAAGGCAACGGCATTACCCAGGACAGTTTCGAGGCTGCCCGAAAACACTCCATCGATGGTACGTAAGCCTCGGCTCCGCATGGAATTACTCCCATCTAATCCGAGGGGGAAGTTAACCTTCGACTTTCCGTGCTCGTCGGTAACAACTTCCACGACGCATTGAACATCGTTGAAAAATATTCACCGATACTCATCTAAGGGTTGAAATTACCTCCTGGAACCTTTGCTCCCGCCAGGAGAAACCAAGGAAACCGGCGGAAACCTTTTAATTTTTGCCGCGAACGAGTGAACTTTTCACTTCCTGCTAGGAAAGAAAAATCCCATTTTCCGGTTGTGGTTCTAATTCAAAAAATTTAAATTGTAACTCATAATTTTTTACTTTTAATTTTTTCTGACGTGGATGGAGCTTTCCGCCGCGATTTAACCCCAAAAAAGCACGGACCGATTTATTCCGGCCGACTGTGAGCCCGGCTGAAAATTCAACATGGACTTCTTTTAAAACAGAAATTTTCACCGTAATTTCTCATTTGCCGCAGAGTGCAACGGATGAAATGAGTTCCCCTCGGTTTATATCTTCGGTTTAATAAATGGATATCACCTTAATTACTTCTCGAACCTATCCGTTCCACTTTGGTATTAATTATTATAACACCGCAATCGGACGAAATACCACAGTTTAACACTCAAACGTCACAAACTCGTTACTTTTAGTTTCATAAACTTGTGGAGAAATTGGGAGTACAAGGGGGACTTGACTTTGAGACTTATTTACAACAAGTACCACACAAAAATCTACACATGTTATTATTAATGAGGTGGGCTGAACTGAAAAGGGAGATACACTGCAGGTATTGTGCGGACTATAGTTCCAGATTGTAGAATTTTACGCGATATTAATAATAATAATATTATTAATTATAGTAATATTAATACTAATAATAATCTAACATACGCAATATTATAGAAAACACGTGATATTACCAGATGAATTTGACGAACGACCTTCTCCTAAATCCTAGAAAACCGGGATTCTTAGGGGAAGTTTACCGGGGAGGGAAAATATCCTAGTTGGAGAGGGAGTATTCAGTCAGGAGTGGGAGTAAGGAGGAGAACACACGCAATTCTTTATGTTCGTTTGGATGACTCTCGCCCATCCTCTACCTGTAAGAAAATCTGCTACCTCAAACAGTCAAACACTGAGCTGCTCCTCGATTCTGACAAGTTCACACCTGTCCTCCTTCGTCAGGCAAAACTGTATTTTGTAATGTCTGCCTCTCACCCCCAAATCATTGACGGCTTACAATCGCATCCGTTTCTTTTTCTTAATTCCTGTCTCGATCTCCAACATCCCGCAACGGTGAGTTTCCCTCTAAAACTATTTCTTCTTTTTTTTTTCAGAGACTTGAAATAGGAAATTTCGTTTCTCTCGAAGGAAATTCAGTTAACCTTAGGGACGTCAGAAATAAAACGGTCCCAAGCGATCGGTCGGAACTTTAAACGTAATTTCGATGGAAAGGCTAAATTTCGAGAATTACAATTCAAAGTAAAATTTTCCTGGTTAAAAGAGGTAGAATTTAAATGGAAACACCTAAATTACGAGCTCTTGCGTAACGTAACTAAACAAGATATGAAATGCTATGTACACGCAGCATCAAAAGTTGCATATAAAGACATTGGATAAAACATCAGGTATTTTACCAAATTAAAGAGAACTGGACGAAAACATAAAACCGAAAGTTGTAGGGACACGACTCGATAAAAAATGACTACAACAGGCATCGGTCCACAACAAAACGACGGAACGTTGAGTTTTAAATAAAAAAAAATTTTATAAGGACTTACCTTGACGGCATGTTGGTTTGTCTTCAGCGTTGTACGTAAGCGATCAGCAACACTTATCGAAAGATTGCTACACCGTTAACTACACTGTTTTCCGAGAAGAGTAATACTGCGTGGAAAGTAGAAAACGCGAAGTGACCGTGCCACGTTCACCCGTTAACGTTCGAAACGAAATGAGATGTGACAAGTACGGAAGTAACAAAATCAAAAACTTCCCCACCCCAGTGGACGATGTAAAATGAACGTCCTTGAAATTCAAATACAAATTCTAGCTCTAGTTCTTCTAAACGGTGACAAAAAGCGATCTTCCCCTCTAAGTCACGTCACCACGTCACATGGGTCGTTTTGCCATAACTTCAACCTACCCGGATTGTACCTGAAATTCCCCTAACGGGAAAACGCTCGCAGTAAACGCATGGATTTCACGTATGAAAAGATTAATTAAGTTGTGAAAAAGTAGACAAATAAACTCTTACATATTCATGCGGAACAGAAATGTTGTGAAACATGAGATCGCATTTTAAATAAATACGGGATTACATTGTACACGTCAGATACGACTGCGAAATCGAACTTATCGATGATAAAATTGAAATAAAATTAAAATAGAAGTTTAATACAATTCAAGATGTCTCCAATTTGACGTGTGCGTGTCACCAACATGTGACGGCACGCTAGAGCAAAAGAGAAAAAATATAAAAATTGTGGATCTGATTTATCTGACCTTTTCTTGTTTTGACTGGTTTTAAACTACGTTTCTTAACAAATTTATACTCGACATTTTTAGTTCAGTGATAAAGAAATTATTTGAACCGAGACCGGCGAGTACTTTTTTAATTCTAAGGTGGTGATTTACACGAAAGACCCAGTACATGTGAATAAAAAAAATCACGATTCGCTACGTCTTGTACTCATCTTCATCTATTTAACAGTGACTTTAGCAAAACAATTTCTCACGTGAATTCGAAAATCACCGAGAAAAATAATACAAAATTGAAGTAATTGCTTTATTCAGCAGGCTTATAAATTTATTATATCTATCCTAGGCCGTTTAATGTGTGTTTGAGTCAGGGCTCCTTGTCAAGGATGTAGATGACGGTTTTGTATTCAAATACATTGTTGTGAGGGCCACCAACCCTAAAATGCTGGATACGCCACAACCGTAGGCCAAAACGTTTTGGTAGTACGCCTTAGACGTAGAAATTTCAGTTTTCCTGGAACGAAAATTTAATGTAGGGAATGTGTTTTCAGCGAAACACTGGTGTGTACATACATAAAAGGTGTGTAACATACGTGTATTCTATAATAATAACGACAACACCACCCAGTAACTTATCCATAGCCGTAACAACACTGTACACAAAGGCTCCGTTTTCTGTATCGGTTCCTACTAAATCTGCACATAAGCAAAGGCTGGCAACTCCTGTGATCGAGCTGCCTGCACCTGAAAAAAACAAGACCGTGGTGGGCAGTCAAAAACAACTCTTTTCCACTTCGTGCTTTCTCATTTGAAATATGTTTGATTACTTTTGGAACGAAAATATTACCGAGTAAGGTGGCAAGTCCGAAAAGTTCTTCATTATGTTTAAATCCCACACCAATCCAAACGCTTGCGACAATACTCAGTATAGTACCCATGATGTAATAAGTCTGAAAAATTTAAAGTTGGTAATGTGGCAAAAGTAAAATGTAAAGCGGTAATAAAAAAGACAATCAGTCAAACCGTTTAAAGGTAAACCGTCTTGTAACCGGACTACTTACTTTGGTGTGGAACAATGTCCTGAACTGCCTCATCAGCAAAGATGCCACCAACGATCCTATGTAGGAAACTAAAGGAACTGTGGCTATGAATTCTTCTTCCTTGCCCACTGATTCCACTAAGTACAGAGGCATGTAGACCAAACTAATAGTAAGCAACATTCGACTAGCAAAATACACTAACGTGACCTGAAACAAATTCAGTTAGGCTTACATATGAGTACCTGAGTATACCATATATAATATTTTTGTTCTAACATGTTTCTACATGCCCTTTGAACACGTGATTTATTACACTACACCGGACGAACTCAAATAATACCAATGACTTTAAGAAAACTCTTCGGGGGATGTGGGGATTTTATTACCTGATAAAGCAGTGGAGCCTTGAAGTATTCTCCTATCACGGTAATCCAAGTTGAAAATTTTTTTGTTGACTGACTTTTGGCAATTGGCTTCAAGGCGTCGGGTGTTTTTAAAACAATATGAAAAATCACGGTGCAGACTCCACCGACTGACAAACCCAGTAGTGCTACAGCCTGAAATGAAAATGCACCTTTAACGAAAAAAAGGGATTCCAACCAATATTTCTAAAATTTATCGTGTGAGTACGCAACAACCATTTAGATGGATGAGGCCTTTCAAAAACCATTAAAACCAATTTCACTTTGCTCCTGTACTTGCCTTATTTACATTCTACTGACACCGTTCGAAATTTTCCGCTAAGATCTACCATAGCGTCGACAAGAGTTTGTAAAAGGGAAAAACATTTCAGGGAAGCACCTGATCAGGTCAACATCATATATACATATAACATTTGCTCATTTAAATAAAAAATTATTAAGATTGTCGTCCACGAGTCCACAAATCAACACTTTGCGCATTGGTCTTTTTGTTTAGGTAGTTGCTTAATAATAGCTGTCTGTCCGATGGATCTCACGAACCTTAAATTTGTAGGCGTCCTCCGAACCTATCGACGCATGACTTCCATGGGTCACATGCAGAATGAACCAGGTAATTAGGAAAACAAAAACGTAAGCTCCGACGTTGGCCGTGTACCTGAAAAAATTTGACGGTTTGAATTTATTCATCGTACAGTTTTTCTCGCAGGACAGTTTTTTTGGCAATTGGTCAACAAGTGTTTAGTACGACGATACGATTTTAATACCTTGCTTGTGTCCCCCAGTGTGGGAACCTTCAACACCAAATTAATTTACAACACGATCGCTCTGAATCAGGTTGCTTTCAAGTTCATAGCTGAGCTCGAGTTTTCATTTCGGTAAAAATAAGATTGATCCGTTGAAGGTTAAATGAAAATATTCGCGAAAATATGCAAAATAAGTTGTTTTTCAGAAACAACACGACGGAGCCGAAAATGGGACCAAATAAACCGTGAACATTATTCGACGTCGGTTACCATAATTACCCACAATAGTTTTCTTGGTCTTTTAGTATGTGGCTGATGTTAACCTATGAACGGTATTCGATGATTTTATGACATAATTTGAAGTGTACAATGCACGAGAACCTCTGCGAACATAAGTAAATAAAAGTACTCCTCAATTTCAGAGGTATGTGAGGGACGTGCCACCAGTATAAACTCGACACTCTATTTCAATATTAAATAAGGTTACCGGAAATGGTGCAATTCAAAATTCCACTTTCTAAATCGCTTATTTTAAAGAACACATAACAAACATTCAAAACAAATATTGTATTGAATGTAATTTGACCCGTACGTGTTGCTCAAATTTGAAATGTCCTCCTTATCCCGATGGTTTCCGATTTGATTGCATAACCCGTTGACTTTTTACCACCACAACTTCTTTATGTAGAAAAATTTTCCGACTAACCACTCGAACCTTTCGAATCGCCTTAGAAGTGTTAGTGTGTACTCAATGAATCTGCTACATGCAGTCGGTACACTACAAGTGTAGCAGTGTTACGTTGTGTAGCGCATACGGCTCCATGTTGAATCTGTGTAGTCCTCTTGGTTAACATTAGTTGAAGAAAATGTCTGATTTGTTAGGCTACAAGATGTTACTGTGTCTTCTAGTTAAAAGCTCACCTGATCGCGGTTAGGTTGGCTCTTTCATTCTTGTCCGGAGTTATATCTGGTATAATTGCCAAATGAGAAATTTGCACCATGGCCCAACCCACTTGGAACACCGTTACGAGGAGTGCAAAATACGTCGCTGCCAGTGCTAATTGTGTCTCATCAAAGTTTTTCCACGAGCCCAGTGGTCCGTCCAACTTGCTGAACCTGATCGTGAACCCAGGATTCCAGGGACAATTGGCGAAAGTAAGTGGATACGTTAAAACGAGCATAGCAGTTCCTGTCAAACAGACGGTGAATTCAATTGCATCTCTGAAAATCGATTCTTTTTATTAACTTAAATCGTTTTCTCTTTACCAAGCATGTGCCATGATTTTCTGCTACCGTAACGATCGACAAGAAGGCCTATGATGGGTGAAAAAACTGCGTCGACAACTTGACCTGGTAAAAAAGTAAAAAATTGTATAATAATTAAACACTTTGAAAAAGTTATTAAGTTGGTTATTGAATACACTACAAGTAACACCAGCGAACTTATATAAGGTTACTTGATGGTGGTGCATTACAACAACTTATTTCTATGACCTTTCATGGTTTCAATAGACAACAATACATGTAATCATTGATTTATAACCCACGGCAGGTTGCAATGGTATCCTGGTTTTGACGTTTATGGAAATGCAAAATTTACTGTCGAAATTTTTGTTTTTCATAAAGAAACCTTAAGCATATGAACACATGGAACTCGACAAGTCATCAACCAAACGATTGGTGGTGGAACAGTATACATTTAATAAGTTCACACCCAAGCAGGTAACATTTAGTAGTTTAGAGACAACGAATACTTAATACGAATACTTCAGAGTAATTATAATTATTACGTATTAATACATTAAGACCCGTGGTCGAATTCGAACGTTACTGTACCTTTAAAAAAAATAAGGGCTACACTGTCACCAAGTCACACTACAACGACATGTATCACTTCATTCCACTTACCAGTAAAAATCAGAGCTCCGGCAACGGATGACGGCATTTGCAAAACAACTTCGAAAAACAATAAAGTATAACTAAACCACATGGCAGAACAAATATCATTCATAACATGGCCCAATCCGTAAGCAATCCTCTGCGATAGTTTGAGGGATTCCTTCGTCACTTTGTTCTCAGCCATAGTTCCCGAACTCTTCCGCGGCAGTAGCAACACTGAATCCTCTGAGCTGTCTCTTGCAGGACTGCGCTTTACAAACATATTCCATTACGTTTATCACGAAAAGGTGACGCAGATTAACTGAGCGTTACATAGACCGAAAGGACTATCAAACACTTTCCATTTTCGATTATTTTCACTTCGACTTTCACCCTAGAAAGGAACCCAGACTTGGGGTAAAACCCTTCAAACGACAATTTTTATCAAAACACACGGTACGTTGTGGTGAAGTTGGAGTCACACGGTGGCACCTGCCTAGAACGGTCACCGCTACCGAACGAATGCCGGACAGTAATAGAGTGAACACTAACAAATAATTCGGATGGTCAGACATGAAAAAAATATTTATTTTTCAAAGAGTTAAATTACATTTCGTTCGTGGCGGTGAGTGGTCATCCACAGGGTTGCACCGCACTCTCCTTGACTTCTTTTTCAAAGCAACACGCCGATTAATAGTCGAATAATATCATTTGAATGACAGTATATACCACAGAACAAAACAATCTGCTCTTTGGTAAGGTTCGAGTCCACAGTCAGGTAGGGTGATGCAGACGTTTAGGTGCCTGCATGTGTGCCCTGGAGGGACTCTTCTTTAGAAGAGAAGCAGTTCTGCGTTCGATAAGAACACTGTTGGGGTGAAAAAAGCAGAATCACATGGCCCAAGACCTTAAAACAGTTTGTGGTACGTTACATGGCATCGAATGATAAAATGTCTTCGAGTCCTTCAATTTTACGATGGGATTCAAGGAAAGAAATCTGCAGCGATGTTTGCTCACCTCTTAGGTAAAAAGCTCGATGATCAAAACAAACATTGTGGTCTGCGGTTAAGGTTACTGCAAGTAGTTGTCATTTAAAATAGGTATTTTCTCTGATTACTTATTTCTAATGGGCGAGAGAACCCTAAACGTGCAACTCTTCCTAAAAATACAAGCGCAATTTCATGTACTGCACCAATGCACCGAGGTTTGCGAGGAACAATACAAAAATAAAAAAAATACTGATAAATAATAACAATAATAGAACTCCATTAAAACAAAGGAACTGCAGTCCATTCGTGGAATTGGTCAATTTATGTCTATCGAGAGAATTTAAAACTGCTTCAGCTCTTAAATATAAATTAAAATGATAGCAAATAAACCCGAATTTATTTGGAATTTTCCAACTTGAGTGATGTACCACCCAAATGTTCAGTTGTCTCAATCAGACTGATCAGGTTTTTGGTCTTGAATTTGTAGATGTTAAAGTACAGGTTTTCAATTTTGGTTTTGATACTTAAGTACTCGAAACCCATTTTCTTGTTTTCTTATTTTTAGCTGGGTTGCTGCTTCTCAACAAACACCAGAAATATTTCTATTCTGTTTTTATAAAGTTTAATATAAATATTTATTATATAATTTGTTCCACCACTTTTTGGTTAACTTTTTTAAAGCCTGGTAAAGTAAGTTGGTAAGTGAAATCACTGAAAAGCAATAATTCAATGCAATTCAAAATTAATATGGTTAGAAAAGAATCAGACCTTTTTTTGAACTATTGCAAAGAGAATCAATAAAGATTTTATCAGAACTAGAATGATCTATGATAACTCAAAAGAAGAAGGGTTGAATTCTTTGATAGAGTGGGGTTTTATGCAGGGACTTAAGAGATTCAATTTGATGCCATGAAAGGATACTGACAATTATATTTTAATAAAATTGATGTTATACTGCCACCTTACAAGTCGCATATTCCTACATTTCTATGTTCAACAGTAGAATTACATGCCGCATTACAATTCTGTAGTTTTCAATATATAGACAATGTATAATACTTAAATAAGAAATTTGTAATAATAAATTTTTAAAATTTTGTCAAAAACTGAAAATGATTCTGTTTTTCTGAGGCTAAGTGGTGTAACAAGAAAAATGTACATAATAAACTTTAAAAAGAGTATGATAAATTCATACTCATAACTCATTTGTGGTACAAAAGAATGAAATTCAAAATATGAGACACCAATATGTATTCAATGACATGAACAATTTTAATCAAAATTCAAGTTCAGAGCCAAGGGGAAAAAATTGTCAAATTTAATCTCCAAAATCATTATTCATTCATGTAAATTATATTTACCTGTTTTATGCTAACTAATTATAGACTCATGTGAAAACAAATAAGCATTAACAATAACCACTTTAAGTCTTTTTTGATTTGTACACACATCTGTACATCACATACTTTACTCTACATGTTTTATACATTACATAAATGCTTTGTATTATTAAATTAGTTTACTTCAAGAAAATCAAGAAAAGATACAGGTGAGCCAGAATACTGATTCAATTTTATTTTAACAATGAATTCACATGCCTATAATTTTCACGCCTCTGTACACTTAAATATTTACTGTCATTCACCCCCACCTATACCTAGAAGAATTCCAACATTAAAGTTTTGATAGAACTAATAGGTCCCTCTGCAATTTTCTATCAATCCATACTTTCTATCATTCAAATATTTTATGCTTAACTCACCTTGTTCTTGTATCAACATTATTAGCAGCAGTAGCAAGATTCATGCTTCACTACTACCCTGCATCAAAAATTGTACAGAAATAGCTTGATGAGAAGGCTACGTATAGCAAAATAGAAATATTCTCATTCTCCATAACTCCTTTCAATTAAAATTCTTTTCGATTATGTGAAGTAAAGAGATGCCAATGTTCGAGTGTTGTAAACAAAGCAGTAGAAAATCAGAAATTCAAAATTCTTCTGCTCTCTTGATGTTCCACTTAATGGTTTCTTCACAGTACGAATGCAATACGAAGAATACGTCGTAATCTTTTAGTAGCTTCGATAATGGAATTGAAAAATAATAGGGCTGAAGGAAAATTGAGTAGTGTCTGAAACGGTAACCCTAAGTTAGTGTAACGGTTAACGTGGGGTAAAACACGAAACGAATTGACTATTTTAAATGAGAAGTCAGAGGAGTAGAGTGCAGAAAAGAGATACGAAGTCGTTGTTGGAGTGGTTAGATACGTCGGAAGTGTTACGTGGGAGCCAGGAGGAATAATTAAAAGGTTACGAATCGTAGAAAATATTTGGATGATTTGAATTGTTGTTGGGAGAGCAGCGCTACGTAGCGGCGTTCAAGAGAAGATTGGAAGTTGGCTCCCCTGGCGCTGACAATATATTGTTCGCGTCGAGTCTGTTCCTAAGACTAATGTTGTTCAGCAGTATTTTGGCAAAGAGTGTGAAATTGGACATTATTCGGGAGCACGTGTCGTCGGTGTCGGAGTCAAGGAATCGTACAAAGTCGTCCAAAAATGAACGGACTGAGCATCAGTGAACTGTGTTGCCTTATTTGCTGCCCTCCTTGTCCGTCGAGAATAGCAGCAAAGCTGGCATTTTTTCCACCAGAACCGACGTACAGCTTTCAGCCGAGCGACTCGGGTTCGAAATACACGTTGAACTTCACGGAGAAGGCCGAGTGGCAGCACCTGGAACACGAGAAGGAGAACCTGGAGGGATTCTACGCGAGAACCGAGAGAGGAAACACGATAGCCTGTCTGTTCGTTAGGTGCAGTGTTAACGCTAGATTTACCATATTATTCTCTCACGGAAACGCCGTGGACATCGGACAAATGAGCAGTTTTTACTTAGGGCTAGGAACGAGAATAAATTGCAATATATTTAGTTACGATTATTCGGGATACGGAGCGAGTACCGGTAAACCGTCAGAGAAGAATCTGTACGCTGACATCGATGCTGCATGGCACGCATTAAGAACTAGTTACGGAATCAGTCCGGAAAACATAATCCTCTACGGACAGAGCATAGGTACCGTGCCGACAATAGATCTTGCCAGCAGATACGAAGTCGGTGCTGTAATTCTCCACTCGCCACTCATGTCTGGCATGAGAGTCGCTTTCCCAAACACTAAAAGAACTTGGTTCTTTGATGCCTTCCCCAGGTAGGTTGAGACACAGCTAAATAATTAGCAAGTTCTGATAATTTAAGCTTCTGTTGTCTAATTCTGTGAGCATTTTGTGTAACATTAGGAGTCAATTTCAGTCTGTATGTTGTTTAAAGCCTCTCAGCACAAAGATGTTAAAGTATTACACACATGGGAAATGGTTTTACTTTGAGCAAAGCTCTAATCTTATGATGGTGACATAGTGTTGGTAATCAAAAATATTTGTCAGCAATACTGAGATAAAACAGTAGGGATGCAGACACTATTTTTGTCTTTAATGTAATTCCTGTATGTATAGCTCTATTAAATTTACAAAGGTGTCTGTGAGTAAGGATTTAAAATTGTTTGCAAAGGAGTTCAAGAACCTATTTTTTAAGCTTTTATGTATTGGTGTAAAAGACCAACCCTAGGAAAAATCAATAAGGTGGAACTCAACACAAGATACATACAAGTAACACTTCAGCTTTTTTTGTTCCACATTTTAGTAACTTCTTTTCTGGTAATTAATAACAAAAATGGATTTTGGCAAGATTTCATTTCCATTATTTAAAACAGTCAGTGCAGAAAGGCAACCTTCCAGAATTCCTTTAGTGGATAGTTCTGAGTGGTAAAGGACTCTCAGATAATCTGATTGAGAAAATATTGCACATAAAAATAGAAGTTTAATACATGACTATTACATTATGTGAACTAAAATGTGAAGCTGCTTCAGTAACATACCTTTTCATTTTTATACATCAACTATATTTGCAATATTAAATTATGACTGTGGGGGTTCACAACTCAGGGAACCACCCTCAAGAGTTTTCATTGCTATTTTCAACTTTTGAATATTCACTGAGAAAATTGAAAATCAATGGAAGCCAAATTCATTTTTCCTTTCATAGGGAAACATACAACAATTACATAAATCAATCTGATTTATGGTGTTCGTATTTTGAATTTCGTTTCAATTTCTAAACGCACAGAAACTTTCTATCATTTTGCAGCGGAAACGCCGAGGCGTAAATTTTTTTTTAATAATTCGATCTTCCCACATTTTACTGTTAATAAGAAATGTCAATGCTTACGGTACATGGTTACTCTTGGACATTTTTCTCATTGGTGACAACACGTTCCAACGAGAGAAAGCCTTTCTGACATCGGCAACCAACTTGTAATCTTCCCAGGGTCCAAAAGAACCGTCAAACCTGAACGAAAGTCACAATCCTTCCTGTCATTCTAAGTGAGCAGTCATTCATTACTTGGGTTCATTCCTAAGAACAATAAAAGACAATATTCATCAATACATGTGATTTGAGACGAGGAACTGGATGGTACCATTAATTTGGTCCTCTTCCTTCATCCACGACTTTTCTGATAATTTTATTAATTTAGAAAATTGACGAGAGTTAAGAGGTCATTACAGATGAGTTCAACCGAGTTCAAATGTAAATTGAATATTTAGAATCCGTATTATGAATTTGGTTGAATGCTTCCCAATGTTTTTCTGGATGATGGCAAGCTTAGGCTCCGTTAGAAATGGAATTTTTGATATTTAAAATCCATCGTTGCACGTGTCAAATTCAACATTAAACCGGAGAACTTAAGTGTTTAACTTAACAACTGTAAATTTACAGTTTTTAATCAAACAATATTTGCAATAAATGATACTGATAACAGTTTAGAATCGTTTTACGTTCGAATTACACGGTTACTTGGGGAATCTTGTGTATCGGAGATGTGAGAAGAAGTTGCTCAGACATAATCGACCTGCTACCATCGATGGCATTTCTGGTTTTTTCATTTGGAAATTGGGACCAAATCTCTTCTCCGAGTATTTAGGTTTCTGGTTCGAATCCAACAAAGCGGTTTGATTCTTCCCACTCAAGTTGAGTGCGACAACCAACTGATTGTGTATTGTTCATTCCAGTGTCCATGGGAATGGATAACGTTAGATGGTAGTTAAAGTTTTGCCAGGAACAAATTTCAGACTCAATTAGTTCTGATTGCGGGATTCCATTAATTAATTTTAATTTTAGACTGTCGACTACGTTTAGTAATGCATCACATTTTTTGACTAATCTTTCTTTTTTTCAGTATCGACAAAGTGCCTAAAGTTACTTCACCTGTTCTTGTAATACATGGCATGGAGGATGAGGTAGTAGACTATTCACACGGCGTAGCCATTTACGAAAGGTGTCCACGTGCCGTAGAACCTCTTTGGGTCGTGGTAAGTTCAGTCAATTTGTGATAATTCCTTTGTTGCATCATATCATTCGGTAAGTAAAAGTACGTCATGGGCTTGCATCTGTTTGAATGACATTTTTCTTCCACTCCAGTGACCTTTAATGTCGGAATGTCAAAAATTCATTTTCAACATCTCATAACTCTAAAGCTTCACTGCTAAAGCACAGAATCAGACGTGCGATTCCTTAATTTAATGTAGATTGTTCAAATAAAGATACCACACAAACCCATCAATTACTTTTTACTCATCGATAGGTTCCAATTCTTGCGAACATAAATTCTTTTTTTTAATTACACAATACTTATTGCAAATTTCCTGTTTTACAGGGAGCAGGGCACAATGACGTTGAATTATACCACCAGTATTTGGATCGACTGAAACAGTTTGTGACAGTCGAGTTGGTTAACTGACAATTACTGATGGGCGAGGAGGAGGCGGACGGTGGTGATGAGGACGATGATGAAGATGTCGTCGATGAGGAAGAGGAAGAAGAAGAAGAAAACAACGGTTCTACCCTTAGTTCAGCGACCACGAGTTCAATAACGGAAAAATTGCTCTAGCATTCAGCCGGCCGAAAGGCCTGCTCGGATGAAGAAGAAGAAGAAGAAGAAGAAAACGTTTCGGAAATTTTGTCTTGCGATGAAACGTCAAAGACTGACACCTCAAAGTTGGACGAGACCAACGGAGAATCCCGCGGCGGCATGTCGACCGAATCCCCCTCGAGTCTGAGAAAAGGTCCGTGGCGAAAGGCGACGAACGGGAAGGAAAAACTTAAGATCTGCACCGATCCGAGCGAGATAAAACCTCTTTTGAACGGGTCGTCAAGTCAAAAAGGTTCGGAGGATTCTTCGTCGAAAAACGAAGGTAGTGAAAATTCAGACACGAACGGCAGTTCCCAACCGAGTCAGTTGACGAGTCCAACTTTATGTGATCTGAAGAACCTGAAATCGGGACAATACTCTGCATTGTTCGAAACCGCATGCGAAATTGAATATTACACCTCGCACAAGAACATACTGTCGCCGGAGTCCTCCAGGGTCGGTAAATACGTGCCTCGAACGAGACAGAGGAAAAAGCACGACAAATTGAGGGACACCATTGTGAAATGTCACTCCGCCTCTAGCAGTCCCATCAAGTTGCCTGAGGGAAGCAGACAGAGTGTGTGCTCATTAGGTAGAATGAAAACGGACGCGAAACCAGCCGGAGATCCGGACGGTGGAAAAGTCGGGGCAGAAGGATGTGCTTCCGTCGGAAAAGGAGGCACGGGAGATATTCTGGAGGGAACAGAGCCTGAAAAAGCGGACGTGTTGAACGGAAAAACAAGACAATCACTTAGGAGGTCATCAAACAATTCGCTCAAAAAATGTGCAGAAGGTGACACGAACAAGGAGGGATCCTTCGTAGAGTCCAGTCCGGGAGGTCACTCTCTTTCGGGTTCATCCGATTCGACAAAGCAACAAATAATCGAGACGACATGTTGAATTCGACCAGGGGAAGGTTGCCTGCAGGACAGACTGTTGTTTGACACGGTGAGAAAGAAAAAGACAAGACGAAATGACACAAAAATGGTAGGAAAAAATAAAACTGAAATCTGTGGGGACGTAATTCGGTCATGAAAAATTACTTTGTACATAAAACAAACATATATATTTGTATACATACTATACATACTTACTTACTTATAGATGAGTCTGTAAACTTTTATTACTATTTTCATTATTATTATTATTTTTTTGGAAAAATTGGCCTTGTGAAGAGAACGAGAAATCGAATTTTGGGTGGTTCAGGGAATGAAACAGATTAATTCTTGATTTTGTTAATGTGCCAAAAGAAGGAATTTAAATTATTTGATTACTGTGAACGACCAATGTTGTATGAGGTTCGAGGGATGGGGGGATGGGAGGATTGGGGGGTGTATGCGAACAGAGAACGACAGGGATGAAAATGGTACAAAAGTAAAAAGGAATTAGCCAAAAAAAGTGGCGAACGAAAATTGTGTTGCGAATGTGGGAATGACTGACTAACTTGAGCGAATTTCCAATTGCTACACAAACACACACTCACACACGTATTTGTACGTTTCATTTTAGTTTCATGGTACACGTGTGGTTGAGGGTGACAGGCCTATTCCCCGTGAACGCGCTACATAAAAGGCAGGAATTTTTTGAAAATTTTGGCAATGAGACTTCCCGTGCAATACAAAAGATCCCCAAAAAGAAATTGCTCACGTCTAATTGTGTTGGTCCTAAATGACCGAAAGAAACTCACCTGTAATTGTTTTACTTTCATTTCTTTACCGGAGGGTTGATGTTCCTCCCGAGTTGCTCAATTTGTCTGTAATGTCCGGAATGTGTGTCTGTCACGTTTATTAAAATTATTGACTTATTCGATTTTAAATTGATTCTGAGAGAGGGTTTCGGTTAATTAATTTCAGAAATGTAGTTGCACCCGTACACACCTTGACGGACAGGTGGTGGACGTGAGCCCGACGAAAAGGTTTGTCTTTATGAAAGTCTTCCCGTAACGTGGCAAGAACATATCGAAATTTACTGATAGTATCGCTGATAATATAATTGTTCTCTATTAATAAATTCTAACGAGTCACGAGTGTACGAGTACGAACGAACGAATGGATGAATGAATGAAAATGAAGTGTGGGACAGCACCTGGACACCACGTTTTGTGATGACCTCCCTGCTGAATTTTTTTGTCTTGCCTGGATCCTGCTGATCTACAGTGTTCATCTGGTTTTAAATTTATCGAAGGACTAGCCGTGACTTGCTGCAGCCGTCTTTGTAATTTTACTTGATGTATGTACAATTTGGAATGTAACGATTTGTAGTTGCGTCTGAGATATTGTGACCCAAATGAGGCGACGCAGAACTGAATTTACTTGTAAAAAAGTAATTGATTTACGAGGAGGAATCCGATAGAATTGTTAAGTAGGGATTGGATTTTTGTTTTTGAAGGAAGCCCAATGGTTGTAACTCACGATTTAAAAATAAACTGCTGTGGCAGGCATTTGCACGCGTTAAATCGAATGAATTTCGAGGGCCAGCAACGTCGTTGGTTAGTTACTTTGGCTGATTTTATGCCTTTTATTGGAATTTCCACAATATCACAACTAACTATATACATATAGATACTTTCCGTTTTGTAGTTATGAAAGCATTGGAGATTGCCCGAACACGATCTTCAATAAATTATGTTGTAGTGTTTCACCCGGAGTTCATTCATTCGACCTATAATTATTTAATTATTGATTATCAATTTATTAAGTAATTTAACGAGCAGAATTTTAATATCACGGCGATGTACGGGCTGATGTGACGAATTATAACAATATTTTCGTTATGATTTCATAGATTTTCTAGTATTAGTCGGATTGTTTCGTTTCGTAGTGATTGCGTATTTTTGTAGGGTTTTTTTTTTCTTTTTTTACCTATTTGTTGTTACGTCTCGAAAAGGTTTTGTGGGGATTCGAAGAAATTGTGATTATGAGTGAGACGCATGTTTTCGGGAGGTGCATGCAATTCGAACCGGGCGCAATAACTTGCCGATATTAAATGAAAAATTATACGAATCTCGTAATTAAATAGATTTTTTTAAGAATTAGTTTTATAATGGAAAATAGATTATATCTTTATAATAATTTAATGATGTCTACTCTTTGCTGTTTTCCTTTGACCCGGTGAATGATTTAGTGATTCCAATTTCCTGATTTACTGCGTGTGGCGTAATTCCTGCTTTTCACACCCTACCAATTTATCGTGATTTTGTAAAATTGTTTAAGAAGTGTAGTGACTAATATTTATATTACCTATTTTGGTAAATGTCACGGGAGTATTGTTCCGGTAACATTTTTCTGTGTTAGGTAGTCGCTAGTGCGAAGCCAGGAAATTGGAAGGAAATTTTAGTCCTCTTTAGCAAAATTTTCGGAATGGTGAGAAATATTTAGTTTTTCTAATTGTTGTACCACTGCTTTTTACATAATGCATGCGTGCAACATTAAACGATGCATGTGAATTTTCATACCATTACCTGAAAACATCCAGAAGATATTTCTCGTTTCGGAGAGTACAAATTGTAATTCAGTTTCCGCAAGGAAGCATTGCAGAAATGCTGAGCCCAAAGACATAAAATACTCACTATTATAAGTGTTACAAGGTAAGTACCACAACTATTACTATTGAAGGCAAAAATATTAGACAGTGTCAATAAGGACGATGCTGTTATTTACCACTTACAAGAATTAAGGTGTTAAAGTATGAATGACTTAGTATTAATGGGACTCATCAAACCTCAAACTATTCTTACAAACAATGGCACAAGTATTTCATTCTCTTTTAATATTCTACATCCCTACCTCTTATTATTGTAATATCTATTATTTATAGATCCTATGCACCCTGTTTGAATAGAGTTTAATAGGAAATAATCAAAGGAATATGAACCGAGTGTGTAATTTAATATGAGTTGAACTTTCTCATGAGGTAAATAGGGCTTTCGAAGGAATTGAAAAACAATCAGTCGTGCATATTATTAAATTCTTATTTATTTCGAGATTCATTGCTTTACTTAAAAATAGTAAATATATTTTCTCCAAACTTGGCAAGTCACTTCGCTCTTTCACACCAATGTCTCTGAAGCAAATACAACAAATAGCAACCGGTATTCCCATCGCAACATTTACATTCTCTTAACGACAGCAAAACCATATTCCCACATCTTACCGTAATCAATGAAAGAAATTAATAAACCAATACAGGCTTAAATGAGACAGAGAAATTTCAACAATTGTCAATTGACGTTGACGGCACAATATTGTCAATGTCAACGTTAAACTTTAATAGCAAGCAAAGCAACATTGCGGTTAAAATTTTTCTACGGCAAACAGAATCAATAAAAAAATATAACAAAAATAAATGAAATGCAACGCAAAAACCATCCGAATAAAATACTGATGAGTGTTATGGTGTATCTCAACGATTAGACGTTCATTACTTTCACCGATAACCAAAACGTGTACAACAGAAAAAGTTAATCTTGGTAACATAATCAATATTAAAGACGCCATAGATTGCTACCTGTCGAGGAAGAAGGCAAGTGGACCATTGTTATAAATCAGAAATTAGATTACTTTCAAACATATTTGTACAATAATGGATACGTAAACAATTTCTGATGATTCACATACGGAAAATGAATGAATTCCTTATAAAAAAATATATAAATTTTGGCTATTGAAGAAATCCCTTCCATAAATAATTTAACAGCTTTCAAATAAAAATTATTTTAAGCACCTGATATCATTTCTTTTACAAAAACAACAGAACAAAAGCAGAGCATATCAATTTTATAAGGGCTTTTATATGGCCGGACTTAAGGTGGGTTTAAAATCAGATGAACACTGTAGATCAGCAGGATCCAGGCAAGACAAAATTCAGCAGGGAGGTCATCACAAAACGTGGTGTCCAGGTGCTGTCCCACACTTCATTTTCATTCATTCATCCATTCGTTCGTTCGTACTCGTACACTCGTGACTCGTTAGAATTTATTAATAGAGAACAATTATATTATCAGCGATATTATCAGTAAATTTCGATATGTTCTTGCCACGTTACGGGAAGACTTTCATAAAGACAAACCTTTTCGTCGGGCTCACGTCCACCACCTGTCCGTCAAGGTGTGTACGGGTGCAACTACATTTCTGAAATTAATTAACCGAAACCCTCTCTCAGAATCAATTTAAAATCGAATAATTCAATAATTTTAATAAACGTGACAGACACACATTCCGGACATTACAGACAAATTGAGCAACTCGGGAGGAACATCAACCCTCCGCTAAAGAAATGAAAGTAAAACAATTACAGGTGAGTTTCTTTCGGTCATTTAGGACCAACACAATTAGACGTGAGCAATTTCTTATTGGGGATCTTTTGTATTGCACGGGAAGTCTCATTGCCAAAATTTTCAAAAAATTCCTGCCTTTTATGTAGCGCGTTCACGGGGAATAGGCCTGTCACCTCAACCACACGCGTACCATGAAACTAAAATGAAACGTACAAATACGTGTGTGAGTGTGTGTTTGTGTAGCAATTGCAAATTCGCTCAAGTTAGTCAGTCATTCCCACATTCGCAACACAATTTTCGTTCGCCACTTTTTTTGGCTAATTCCTTTTTACTTTTGTACCATTTTCATCCCTGTCGTTCTCTGTTCGCATACACCCCCCAATCCTCCCATCCCCCCATCCCTCGAACCTCATACAACATTGGTCGTTCACAGTAATCAAATAATTTAAATTCCTTCTTTTGGCACATTAACAAAATCAAGAATTAATCTGTTTCATTCCCTGAACCACCCAAAATTCGATTTCTCGTTCTCTTCACAAGGCCAATTTTTCCAAAAAAATAATAATAATAATGAAAATAGTAATAAAAGTTTACAGACTCATCTATAAGTAAGTAAGTAAGTATGTATAGTATGTATACAAATATATATGTTTGTTTTATGTACAAAGTAATTTTTCATGACCGAATTACGTCCCCACAGATTTCAGTTTTATTTTTTCCTACCATTTTTGTGTCATTTCGTCTTGTCTTTTTCTTTCTCACCGTGTCAAACAACAGTCTGTCCTGCAGGCAACCTTCCCCTGGTCGAATTCAACATGTCGTCTCGATTATTTGTTGCTTTGTCGATTCGGATGAACCCGAAAGAGAGTGACCTCCCGGACTGGACTCTGCGAAGGACCCCTCCTTGTTCGTGTCACCTTCTGCACATTTTTTGAGCGAATTGTTTGAAGACCTCCTAAGTGATTGTCTTGTTTTTCCGTTCAACACGTCCGCTTTTTCAGGCTCTGTTCCCTCCAGAATATCTCCCGTGCCTCCTTTTCCGACGGAAGCACATCCTTCTGCCCCGACTTTTCCACCGTCCGGATCTCCGGCTGGTTTCGCGTCCGTTTTCATTCTACCTAATGAGCACACACTCTGTCTGCTTCCCTCAGGCAACTTGATGGGACTGCTAGAGGCGGAGTGACATTTCACAATGGTGTCCCTCAATTTGTCGTGCTTTTTCCTCTGTCTCGTTCGAGGCACGTATTTACCGACCCTGGAGGACTCCGGCGACAGTATGTTCTTGTGCGAGGTGTAATATTCAATTTCGCATGCGGTTTCGAACAATGCAGAGTATTGTCCCGATTTCAGGTTCTTCAGATCACATAAAGTTGGACTCGTCAACTGACTCGGTTGGGAACTGCCGTTCGTGTCTGAATTTTCACTACCTTCGTTTTTCGACGAAGAATCCTCCGAACCTTTTTGACTTGACGACCCGTTCAAAAGAGGTTTTATCTCGCTCGGATCGGTGCAGATCTTAAGTTTTTCCTTCCCGTTCGTCGCCTTTCGCCACGGACCTTTTCTCAGACTCGAGGGGGATTCGGTCGACATGCCGCCGCGGGATTCTCCGTTGGTCTCGTCCAACTTTGAGGTGTCAGTCTTTGACGTTTCATCGCAAGACAAAATTTCCGAAACGTTTTCTTCTTCTTCTTCTTCTTCTTCATCCGAGCAGGCCTTTCGGCCGGCTGAATGCTAGAGCAATTTTTCCGTTATTGAACTCGTGGTCGCTGAACTAAGGGTAGAACCGTTGTTTTCTTCTTCTTCTTCTTCCTCTTCCTCATCGACGACATCTTCATCATCGTCCTCATCACCACCGTCCGCCTCCTCCTCGCCCATCAGTAATTGTCAGTTAACCAACTCGACTGTCACAAACTGTTTCAGTCGATCCAAATACTGGTGGTATAATTCAACGTCATTGTGCCCTGCTCCCTGTAAGAAAAGAACAATCCATTAGATATTTAAGCTCTTTGTTAGAAATTCAATATGTTACTAGAAGATATTTTGAGAATACATTTTAATTAGCTGTTGGTCATTGATAAATTAATGGGCTGTTGTTGGTAATATTTCTAGAATTTGAATGATTATAGAAGTTAAATGTTTATAGCTATTAGCGACTCGGTTTAATATAACTGCTTTTGTCCCGGTTGAAAGAAATCTTTGTAAGCTTACTATTTTGACTAAGCTCTGGTGTGAAACGTTATAAATAAGTTTTTAACTTTGCGGACGTTATTGTAATAAGCGGACTGTAAAACCCAATCATCGTCACGTTTAATTTTCAGAGTCGTCGTAACATGGTTAACCAGTCGGGCGGTAACAATGCGACACAGGCCACAACATTTATAGTCGAGAATTATCGGCCTCACCCTCTTTATTAAAACAACATTTGTATGCTTTAAGTTCATACATAGTTATTTACGTTATTTCAATAATTGTGGTGCCCTCGAAAGTTATTCAGTTGATCTACTTGAGTTGTGTCGACCTTTAATTTCAAATAAATGAAAGTTTGAGCAGGTGTTACATCCTTATAATGACATTGAGGAAAGGCAGCTAACTGCAATTAGCTAACACCATGGCAGGAATTACATTCGACATTCCTGCAGAAGAACTTAAAACAAGTATTAAATGCCATTTTCCTCCTTTTTCAAATTTCCCTACTACCTTTCACCGTTTTCCCCCTCGAACGCCTTCAAAATGGTTTCAAAATGTACAACTAAAACGACCAAAACACAACGCCTGGTGATTATGACAAGCGAAGATGTAAATTCTCAACCTGTCCTCTATTCTTCAGGTTCCCAACATACCAAACGACAACAATAGGTAGTTGTGGGACTTCCCGTTCCTTTTATTAGCCCTTTAACGCACAAAAACTAATGGTGCAGTCAAATCTACCCATTCCACTTTACAAATGGAGACTTCTCGTGAAACTTAAAATTTACGTGATATATATTTAGAGGAAGAGATACAAGGTAGTAGTTTGATATCAGACTTACCACAACCCACAAAGGTTCGACTGCACGTGGACATCGTTCGTAGATTGCCACTCCATGTGAATAATCTACCACTTCGTCTTCCATGCCATGAATAACGAGAACAGGAGAGGTAACTTTAGGCACTTTATCTATACTGTAAAGACAAGAAAAAAATCACATTACCCATGAATAGTTCATTTGAGTGCCGAGTGAGTATAATAGATTTAATTAGCGTTTTCAAAACGCGAGTCGTTTTCTTTGGGATTAATGTATACGCACACATGCTACGATGTCACATCCTCCGTCTCGGACAAAGGTTTCATTTACCTCTGAAGGAAGGCTAAGTCCTGTTTAATTTATTAAAATAAAATGCTGTTTCAAGTGGGACAATTTGAAAATAGCAAATCCATTTCTAAAGTAAAACAATTTTGTTTTGTTTCGTGAGACGGAGTCAACACACACGGGACGGAGTTCATGAGCAAATATTTTTAGTAGACCAATCACTCCGGCTGTTAACATTAACGCCTTCTCTAAGTGCTGTGGAACCACTCGCAGAAAAATAAACTGTTTACCGAGATTAAATAAAAGAATTTAGTGAAGATAAAATTTCAATTAAAAAATTTTCAAAATTCCAGTTGCAGAAGCCATCAATTTGATGACAAATTCATACTAACAAGCCAGATTTTAACTGTACATCAAGCTTTTTAAATCTTCCCAAACATGTTACTATACTTTTGTCAACAAATTTTTAAGAAAAATGTATATTGCAGATTTTGTAAATGTCATCCACATATGTCTAACATTTTATCAGTCATAGCAACACCTAGAAATCTTGTCCATCAATGAAGTTTATTGCTGAATAATTCTAAACTATCACATCTTTTGCAGTACAAATAAAAGTAAATTCCATTTGGGGATTGTTCTGTATTATTAGACATACTGAATATACTTTCATTCAGCAAAACAATGTGATTGTTTTTCATTCACCTTTTTCTGCAGCTCTTTGTCATGTACCCTTCGAATAATGATAACATAAAGAATGTTTTAAATTAATCATAATTCCAATTATGATTTACTCATGACCCATCATCACAAATGGAAATTGCATTTGTATGATTCACAGTAATTATTGCTCATTCTCTGTCATATTTCATTAGTGTCATACAAACCTGTAATCAAGAATAATGTGCCAGTAGACTCAGGTTTTTTAAAATATCAATGCAAAATTAAATTTCACTGAGTCCTGAATGCAGAAATACAAAACTTTTATGCCATAAAGAAAGCATGTTTTATTTCACTTCTTTTTGATAAAATTGGAGAGTTAGTCATGCATTTTTCACTAGGTAAACATTAATGACTTATCTAAATATTCCAAACACCTATGCATGAAGCTTAATTATCAGATTATCAGGGAAATTTACATTCTTGACATTTCAAGGAAACAGGTACTACATAAAAAATATGCAGTTGGAGAAATATATTATGATGCTAAACAAAACTTCAAAATCAAAACTAGTCATTCATTTGTACCTGTGGGAGCAGCAGAATATGGTTTATTCATAAGGATATTCTATTTCATTACCTCAAAACATTGTCACATTAATCAAAGATCACCTACCTGGGGAAGGCATCAAAGAACCAAGTTCTTTTAGTGTTTGGGAAAGCGACTCTCATGCCAGACATGAGTGGCGAGTGGAGAATTACAGCACCGACTTCGTATCTGCTGGCAAGATCTATTGTCGGCACGGTACCTATGCTCTGTCCGTAGAGGATTATGTTTTCCGGACTGATTCCGTAACTAGTTCTTAATGCGTGCCATGCAGCATCGATGTCAGCGTACAGATTCTTCTCTGACGGTTTACCGGTACTCGCTCCGTATCCCGAATAATCGTAACTAAATATATTGCAATTTATTCTCGTTCCTAGCCCTAAGTAAAAACTGCTCATTTGTCCGATGTCCACGGCGTTTCCGTGAGAGAATAATATGGTAAATCTAGCGTTAACACTGCACCTAACGAACAGACAGGCAATCGTGTTTCCTCTCTCGGTTCTCGCGTAGAATCCCTCCAGGTTCTCCTTCTCGTGTTCCAGGTGCTGCCACTCGGCCTTCTCCGTGAAGTTCAACGTGTATTTCGAACCCGAATCGCTCGGCTGAAAGCTGTACGTCGGTTCTGGTGGAAAAAATGCCAGCTTTGCTGCTATTCTCGACGGACAAGGAGGGCAGCAAATAAGGCAACACAGTTCACTGATGCTCAGTCCGTTCATTTTTGGACGACTTTGTACGATTCCTTGACTCCGACACCGACGACACGTGCTCCCGAATTATGTCCAATTTCACACTCTTTGCCAAAATACTGCTGAACAACATTAGTCTTAGGAACAGACTCGACGCGAACAATATATTGTCAGCGCCAGGGGAGCCAACTTCCAATCTTCTCTTGAACGCCGCTACGTAGCGCTGCTCTCCCAACAACAATTCAAATCATCCAAATATTTTCTACGATTCGTAACCTTTTAATTATTCCTCCTGGCTCCCACGTAACACTTCCGACGTATCTAACCACTCCAACAACGACTTCGTATCTCTTTTCTGCACTCTACTCCTCTGACTTCTCATTTAAAATAGTCAATTCGTTTCGTGTTTTACCCCACGTTAACCGTTACACTAACTTAGGGTTACCGTTTCAGACACTACTCAATTTCCCTTCAGCCTTAAGAAATTATTTTTTTCTACTTCTTACACCTACATTTTATGTTTGTAGGAAAATTGAACTACGGTGTATTCGTTATTCTTACGTTAACACTTTTAGTCTTTTAAGAGACCACAGTAATTCGTGGTCAACATGTTTTTGAATAAAAGCGCCGAAGTGAGTGGCAAGCAGAAGAATTCGTAAGTTTCATCAAATTTTCTTCTGCTATGTTTACATCACCACGTACTTTGACATAAATCCACACATTTACTTGACATCTGGACACTTGAAGTATAAATTAAGGTTAGTGAAAATGGATTCCGTTGAAAACCTACAGAAAAGGATTGCACAATTAGAACAGGAATTACTTCAGGAAAGAAACAAAAATGCCGGCAAAAGGGAAAAAATTGATAAAATGTCAGCCGAAGTTGTGGATTCCAATCCGTACAGGTTTGTCATGTGTCCAGTTGAGGTTTTTCGTTCATTATTAAAACTTTGATTTCAATATAATTCGTATTATTTTAGTCGACTAATGGCACTCAAGCGAATGGGAGTTGTTGATAATTACGAAGATATTCGAAAAAAGAGTGTGGCTGTCGTTGGAGTGGGAGGTGTTGGAAGTGTTACAGCAGAAATGTTAACAAGATGTGGGATAGGAAAAGTAAGGACCAGTCTAATTCTCGAAAATCACAGCCTGTAATTTTATGTACTGAGGGCACTTCATACATATTTATTTCAGCTCATTCTGTTTGATTATGATAAAGTAGAATTGGCTAACATGAATAGACTGTTCTTTACACCTGATCAAGCAGGCCAGTCAAAAGTTGAAGCAGCTGCTACTACATTGAGGAATATCAATCCAGATGTTGAAGTGGAAACATATAATTTCAATATTACTACTGTAGATAATTTTGGGATATTCTTGGATAGAATCCAAAATGGAGGTTTAAGTGGTGGTTCTGTGGATTTAGTCCTCAGTTGTGTAGATAATTTTGAGGCAAGAATGGCAATTAATACAGCTTGCAATGAACTGGGGCAATTCTGGATGGAATCAGGAGTGTCAGAAAATGCTGTTTCTGGTCACATTCAATTTATTAAACCTGGTCGCACTGCTTGCTTTGCTGTAAGTTTGATTTTTTCATTTTACACCTTTTTACTCAAAACGGATTTTGATGACATAAATATCATTGCAGTGTGCTCCTCCACTAGTGGTAGCAGCAGGAGATGAAAAAACATTAAAAAAAGAAGGCGTTTGTGCAGCTTCTCTGCCAACAACAATGGCAATTGTTGCAGGATTACTTGTACAAAATGCCTTAAAGTAAGTTTTGATTGATTTTAGAAATTTCACATCAGTTATTGGAGTACCTGCTTCTAATAAAACCCGCAACAATTTTTTTAATTTCATTGAACTCCTTTAAATTACTGAAACCCATAATTGTAATTCCTCTTTATTTTAACAGGTACTTACTGAAATTTGGCAATGTGAGTTACTACCTTGGATACAATGCATTATTGGATTTCTTCCCCCAAATGAACCTCAAAGCAAATCCAGTATGTGATGATTACAATTGTCAGTTAAAACAAAAAATAGCATTGTCTGAACCAGAAGAAGAATCATCTGTTACTGAACAAACTCAAGATGAAGTAGTACATGAAGATAATGAATGGGGTATCAGTTTAGTTGATGAAACTCCAACTGAATTATTACAGAAAACAACAGGTGAAGTTCTAGCAGAGGGGTTAAAAAGGGCATATGATGCCCCAATTCTAAACGCTCCAAGTTCTGATACTGTTGAAGAAGTACAAACTACACTGGAGGATCTAATGGCAAAAATGAAGTCTATGTAAATGCAGTATGTTGTTAAATATTTTTTAATGACCATTCCATTTTTAAAATAGGGGTTTCATATATATATATATATATGTACAGATAAATGAAAGATGTTGGCTAAGACTATATATTAAAGCTTTTAAATATATTTTAATATTTTTCTATTATTCTTCTGTTGATTGTTGATTGTCTTTTTTATATCAATGATCTCCTTCATTAATGGCACTATATTGGTAAATAGTAACACAATTAATAAACATAAAATTTATGCTTCCCATAAGTATTGATTTTGTACTCTGCATAAAATATCATAAAAGTTTTAATTGTTAAGGTCCAATAAAATAACAGTTCAAATTATCACAAATTGGTTAAAATTCCATTCATTTTGCACTTCAAAAACTATATAAAACTATATATTCCATAGAAAATAAAATTTCTTAAATATCAAAATTAAACCCTACTCTTAATATCCAATACAATCACAGCAATAAACATTACCAAGTCAACGATTTAACTTAATTTGTGTGACCCTTAATATGTTTGAAGCTTCTTCCAATGTACATTATGTGGAATTTAAATGGTTCCACAACATCTCATTATAACTCCAAACTGCTTATAATAGACACCACATTGACTTAATGTCCTAAAAATCACCTTTCTCTAAGTATGACTTCTCACGTTTTTTCGTTCATTTCATTTCTTCACATTATCTGGTAACAATGTTGCAATTCTAATTAGCTGTATGTCGCAATAAAAATCTATAAATGTTTCACGAAGATTTAAATAATATTGTTAAGGTAAAATAATATTTTCACTCAAATTTTATGGACTACTACAAGACCTAGAATAAAGTTTTAAGCAAATTTGTTGCAATGTATGGTTCTTAGAATATGTATTACAAAGAACACCATGTCAAAAGTTTTTACTAAGAGATAAATAAAGCCAATCTTGTTTAGTAACAACTGCTTATTAAATGCAATAGCGAATGTTTTTGTACAAAAACAGCCCAGAAGACAACATTTTTAAACCCTCTACAAAGCTTTGACTTTACGATTATTTGACAGCCTTCTGAGGATATATGGAGGACATGTTGCAAGCAGTGCAATACCTGTAGTCGTGAAAAACACATTCCATGTGAAAATATCATCAACTGATTTTAAGGAAGACAGCATTCCCCCAGCACTAACACCTATAAAATTATATGGAACCAGCCCTGAAAAAAATTAATTAATAAAATCATAATCAATCAAAAGTTCATCTTTACTTATAATTTTCTGTGTCATAATACTTACCAAAAAATGTACTTAATATAAAAATTGGAACAGGCACATCCACAAGTGGAGCTACTACATTTATCACCCATCCTGGAGCAATTGGGACAAGCCTGATGAACAGCATGAATGGAAGTAAATTGTCTTCATTTTCCTTAACTTTTTTTTGAAAATTTGAGAACCTATCACGAAAGTAAGTGAGTACCAACTCTTTGGCAAATGTCAGGGATAAAATATAGCACATTGTTGCACCCATTGAAGTAAATAAACAAGCAAAAAAGAGTCCTCCAAGTTTTCCATACAAAGCCCCAGCTAATAAATTCTGTAATAAACAGGAATAAAGTAACTGAATGAATAGACGACAACTGAAAAATGTAGCACACATTATGTATTTATTATGTTAAATTTCTGTAATTTTGGCAACACTAAAACTTACCAAAAATATAGAACCAGGAATACAAAAGGCCTGCTTGTAAATATAAGCACTTCCAAAAATTAGGAAAACATACCACCAATGATTGAGTGAATATAACTTCAAAAGACCAGCAACCTTTTGAAGTTCCTCTAGGCTACTAGGAAACTTCAGCTCTTTCTAAAAAAAACCTAATACTAGTTTTGTATGCACGAAAAAGTGCGGTTACAATTTTAATCTTTTATCACAACTGGTACACTAACCTTGACACCCTCCCCTGAATTCAAATTGGGAGCGAAGAAATGAAGAAGGTACAACCATAACGTACTTAAGGCTACGATAATGATTAGAAAAATAAATTTTTTCATCTCGTCGGAACACTAAATGATCAAGAAACGCTGGGTGAAATATTTAAACAAATCGTAGGAGAGGGTAAATAATTCGTTTCATTGATCCATTCCTTCGTTGCTTAACTCACTACGACCAGCCTGCTATGGTTAGGTTATGTTACATTTATTTTAGATCATACAATAATGTCCGGTAAAAAAATTAAAACGATTCCTCAACGCATTACAATCGAATCGACAGCGACGTGTGTCACCGAAAATACAAAATACGAAAAATAGGAATGTTCATGAATACCCCAAGATCTTCATTAAAAAAATTGGCGCAGGCTTATTTCATATTCGGCTTCGACTGGTTCATCTTTCAACTTCGACTTTGACATCGAAAATAACCGCATATTTTTCGTCATACATGAGTTTACTAATGTGACAAAATTAGTTATACATTTACTGTTTTACCGTTGACTAAAATTTATTACTCCTGTTAATAGTTTTACAGTAAAAATAATACATCATAGGTGTAGCTACTCCGTAGCATTGGACTTGAAAGTGAAGATCGGTAATAAATTGATCTGGTTATTTTGTTGTGACAACCGAAAAGTACTTTTCAATCTTCATTATATCGGTCTTTAATTAAGGAGTTGCTGTCGCCTAAATTCCTTGCCAAAGGTTCTGAAGCGGAGTTGCATCTCTTACTATGCAGAAATGTTTCACGTAATGAGGTTACTGAAAAGAAACTTTATTTCAGCTTTTAACATGGTTCAGGGTGAAGTACAAGCACTGATATTGTGCGGACCCTCAGGGTGTGGTAAATCGACATTGCTAAAAAAACTATTTAATGATTATCCAGAAAAATTTCAATTTTCCGTGTCGCATACGACCAGGTCCCCGAGACCTGGCGAAGTGGATGGAGTTCACTATTACTTCACAACGAAGGAAGAAATGGAAGAAGCCATCAAAAATGGTGACTTCATAGAAAATGCTGTCTATTCAAACAACATGTATGGAACCAGGTACACTTGCATTTCCCTTTATGGTTGCCCTTCATCAGTAGCAGGATTAACCAAATATTTTATTAATCTTTTCAGCAAGAAGACAGTTGAGGATTGTGCCAAGAATGGGAAACTATGTGTACTAGATATTGATGTCCAAGGAGTGAAACAAATCAAGCAGACTGATTTGAATGCTTTGTATATATTCATAAAACCACCCTCACTTGATGCACTTGCTGAACGATTGAAAAAGAGGGGAACTGAAACAGAAGAAACACTTGCAAGGCGATTGAAAGCAGCACAGGATGAGATTACTTATGGTATGTGATTCATATTAATGTCATCAAGAATAAAAAAATTAATTTAAAAAAATTCCCCTTTCACTGTAACACCTTAAAACCTGAAGCACATTACAAATCCAAGGGTATAGTAAAAAATCATTCCTGTACCACTAAATACTTACTCTCACTCAACTGTGGCCTCTAATCCATTAAAAATTGTTGATCGAAATAAAAAGTGGTGTTCCAATACAAATCATAAGCCACCTGTGAAGTTTCTCTTATCTGCTTAGTTTCTCTTAGCTTCTTTCCTCTATTGAAATTTCAATACATTCCATAAAAACTTGTTAAACATAATAATATTCATCTTAGCTTTATTTGTGATTTCTTTTAGGTGAAACGCCAAATAATTTTGATTTGATTGTTTTGAATGATTGTCTTGATTCTGCGTATTCACAAATGAAAAACTTCATCATGGATGAATTGGCAAAGCAAAACGAGACATCAGGAGATACTGGAAATTAATTTCAGTACCAAGTAATCTTGTGATGAAATTTAGAATTCAATCAGGTCAAAGTAGACATTCAAAATCCTATAAGCAGCAGTTTTTATATTCTACTTTTTTCCTGTGTATTATCAATGAAGTCACAATGAATTTTTGTCAATGATTTGCATATTTTAAGTGTGCGCTACAATTTTGGTACCGGCTTTTTTCTAGTAGACTGTCCAAATTATTGAATTTGCCAAGTTTACAACGTTTTTTTTTTTGCTACAAACAGCTTTACAAGATATTTAATGAGTTTTGATGGAACAGTACAAGTGATGCATTGATTTTGATGTTTTTGTAATAACAATTAGCAGTTAAAAGTTTAAAAGTGTCACAAATTTTTCAGGCGTTCTAAGCAATGATGTGTGATATCTCAAGTAAACTCAATTGCCAACGTTTGATTTTATTTTTACTCTTTAATTTCTAAAAAGTATGTTACATTGCCAAATGAAAAAATTGATTGTTTTCCCTGATAAAATTTGTAAAAATCTGATAACATTTCTGGAACTTATGCACGACTCAAATCGTCACAGTGGCACAATCAAAACAAATCAAATGACTCGAGTTTTAAATTTAAACAGTTGCATTTCAGTCTTAAAAATTCAATATTAAAATTGTCTACAACAAATACGGAGATATTAGTATTTAGTATTGCTGCCCGTAAATATTTTTGTTGATATTACATTTACAACGATATAAATCTATTGATTAGAGACTTTTTCTGAGTTGGGTTGAATAATGAAAAAGCAAATTAAAAAATACAAAGTTTCAAGTGATATTAATTAACCACTTAAATTTTTTATTAAAATTGACTTGTTCGCGTACGTTTTATTCTCGTCGAACTTATTGACACCAAGTTACGATGCCTCCTGAATGCATTTTTTTTTTGAACCAAAAAGTTCCAATTTGTGAATTTGAAATAAATAAGTGTTGTTTAAAATAAAATAAAACCGCGTGTTGTCATTCATTTATTTATTTTTATGGTCAATGTTTCCCTAAATTGTTGTTGAATAGAGCACATTTTCCTAATTTTCTAAAAATTTTTCTGATTGCACTACGAAAACGTGGATTCTGTCCCACACCATCAATCTGATTAAGGTGTGTCTGTAAACTGTTAGAGAATCGATGTGAATCAACGTCTTCTATAATACACAATATAACTCATTAAACTGTTAAGTATTTAACATTCGCCAGTGACATTGCATTCGGTGCCAAATTGTAACACCTGTGTGCCGTGATAATTAACGCCTTTGGTAGACGAATAGGTACACTTAAAAATTCCGTCAATCCTAAACGGTACCTAATTAATCTAACATGTTCAAATTTTGCTAACAGTTTTACATGCCAGGGGTGAATGCTTTTTTGACAATTCGACCTTTACTCGAACCTATAATCTTGCACTTACTCTGGTTCAGGCAAAGGTTAATCTTATCATGTGTGTATCTTGATAAACCAATTAACCTTAATTTTTAATAAGCTCTACTTCGTACTGCTACTTGTACACTCTCACAACTCAACACTTCAATGCAACTTACCAAAAACTGGTGATTCACACAAAAAAATAACGGGTACGATCCCTTGGGGAGTTTGAGAAAGGTTAAATAAATAAAATCTGTTACGGTGACATAAATACAAATTCATTTCTTTGTATTAAATTAAATGGTACTCGACCCTTCAACTTTATTTTAACATTATTAAAATAAATGAGTACTCCGTGGTTTCATCTTTAAGGCATGCACGTGAATGAAGCACGTAAAAAGCTCGTTATCAGATCTAACCCTAGGTCATGGAACTCAATTTTAGGGCGGATATGTAAAGCTGCTCATGAATGTCTTCTCCGTTTGGAAAAGTACATGACACTTAGACGACGAGAACTTCGTAGTTTGGATATGCCAATTCACTTCCGCCGTACGGAACATAGCAGACTTTATGACTTGTTTGTACCTGAAATCAAACAAGGTAATTAGCTTTTAAGATCGATCCAATCAACTATATTATTCCAGGATAACTCGTTGGGTCTATTTACCTTTCCAATCATCAACTTTTCACCGTCGTTGACACGTCCGATGTAGAAGACTTCACCATCTTCGGACTTGCCAGCTTCCAAGGCACCTGGTGGAACTTCGCCATCCTGAGCACTGACCCATTGTGGTTCAACTCCACAAAGGATCTGAAACAAATATTATCCCCTTAATGGACTACTCAACTGACTTCCGAAAACATGTACACTTGGCGCCCGTGTGATTAGACTTCCTCATCCACAAGTGCCAGCTGATTTTTCGCTTATTTCAATCTGATACTCACCTCGTACTCTTGCTTGGCGTGCTCGGCTCCACCCCAACAAACGTAGGCGACACCGTGTGCAGGCACGAATTTTCCAGGAATTACAGCACCTTCGTGCTCTGCTCTTGCGACGAGCAAAACGTCACCAGTTTCAGCATCGGTGCCACCGGGGACAACGTTGGCTGGCACAGCTCCATTGGAGGCTTTCTCCCAGTAGGCCTCCCTCTTGGGTGGTTCTGCAAAAGACAAGAACAACAACCATTGAACAAACTTTTATTTCACTACATGAATATTATGCTATAGGCTTCCATTGTGACAGGGGCAAATGCTCTTCCCTTATATTGTTAAAAAAAACTATTCTTCCTTTTTGTAAACAACATACTTTGTACCTTATCACGGTACAAAAGCAACGTACGTCCAATGTGCCCGCCGAGACAATGACATACTTGTCAAAACATCACCTGAGTAAGAAAATTTACGTGCTTTTGTTCAAGGATTTCTTTCAAAAAACCTGCAGATACCAACACTACACACGCATAAATTAAATGATAAAATAGATGTGAACAAACAGACTGGGAAAAGAAATACAACTTCGACTCTAACATAATAAAATAATCCAGAATTAGTGTGACACCTTGTTCATTAGGACGGTTCAAGCCAAACAAGACAAATTAAACTGCAAATATTGCATTTTGTCGCCAAATTGAGTTAACTGCTAAGACCCAGATTTCATTTTCACAAGTAGGAACAACCACGTTCGAACATCAAATAGTCTCGGCCCATACTTAGAATTTGACTTGCGTCAGTTTCGACATAGTTGGTCAATTATCGATTAGACCAATTAGAACCGAAATGTCAATCACACCACAAAACAAAAATGAGTGTTTCCGCCTGTTTTTCGCTCCTCGGCGATCTCAGTAGAAACAATTCACAATTGACCATTAACTAAATAATAATAAAACAAATAACTTGCGACCCATTTTTATTTGTTTTAAGATAACTGTCATGTTCCTAACATTCAATTGCACATCCGATGTATAATGCGTCATAGTTTGTCGTGTGTTATTACTGCTATTACTATTCTACACATTGCTCCATTCATTACCAAACCGACAATCTAACAGAGCAATTCCACTTATTTCTCGGTTATACACGACAACGAAAGCTGCTCTTTGAATTACATACAAGCTGCCTGTTTGAAAATTTACATATTATCTAACCTCGAAAGGAGTGAACGATAAGGGCACCTAAAAGGGACTGTCAAACTTTCAAACTCTGATACGAGTAAATCCATAGTTTTATTTGAATATCTTTATCTAGCAAACTTCAAACGTTGAGATCCTAAATAGAACGAAAATTTATTTTTATAAAAAAAAAAAGAAAACATTTCACATATAATAACAATAATTTCACGAGTTCTTATAAATTAGGAAGCAGAATTTGATATGGCGCAGATTTTGATAAACTGCACTCAGTTTACAACCATAAGTTCTGACCTGTTAGAATTGTTCCACACTACAGTTGAACTAAAACTAGTAGTCACCCTTTTGATAACAATAAGCCATACTTTAACCGAGTCATATAACCTGAATTTACTTTCCGGGAACAAGGTTTATCACAGAGAACATTCAATTTCCAGCACGGGTTCACTATTTCAATCGTTTCCACTTCATCTAAAAAAATTTGATATAAATTAAAGAGGACTAAGTTAGGAATGCAATATATATGTAATTGTAAGACATATGTTGATTATGCCATCATAAACGAATAATAAATTAATGTCCATTTATTCTCGTTTCAATTGTGTTTGCTTTTGTGTCGAAGTAACAATGGCGAAGCGGTAGCAAGGTCATTTATTAACTACTCAAGGAATTGTTGCTAATTGTAATAAATTTTAAATTACTTCTGTCCATTCATTCAGTCAGTTCAGTATAACTCTCTTAGCATAAAATCAAAAATCACTTCGAACCCTTTCATTCTAGACTTGATCAAACAAAACGTAGACCCCTCGACGACATACTTTGAGCACTTCACTTAAATGAATCCTTACTTATCCTATTAAAATGTAGGTCTCGTATATCACCTGTCATGGCTGCCTGTAACCAATGAATTATGGCGATCCGACGTTAAGAACGTTGAAGTGTATTTGTTCTTACCTTCCACAACCCAGTTTCCACTTGCTCCCCATCCAGTACAGAATCCCAAGAACCCAACTTGGAACATTTCTGGATCTTCATGGGTCAAGCAAGGCTGGTCTTCGCCTTGTCTGCCGACAGAAATTCTGCCACCATCCCAACTGATCCAGAATCCTCTCAATTCACCTTCGGACAGAACATTTGGAGAGTCAACCTCGGCAACATCGGGCTTCGTCCTGTTTTTCCTGATGACTGATTTTGAGTTTCTCCAACCACCAATAAAGACCTATGTAAAAAAAAGTAACATGAAAGGTTCTGTCCTTGTCACTACAAATTAAAGGTGATCCATCTGAGAATTTCACTTTAACTAACCTCATACATGGGGTCTTCTTCAACGGGTCCACGTGTAAGGGCAATGTGTGCGTCATTGGGTGCTTGGACCTGGAAGTTGCACCTGGTCCCAACAGCTGGGTAGAAGACGTATTTGAGTTCATCAGGAGTGGAGAATTCTGAAATAAAAAAAGTAATTTACATTTTAAAATACGTCTTTCTTCGGTAGCAGTGAATAATTTATGGGCTCGTTTGAAGTATATTTAACATCTTTTGTTTTACACGTTTGTATTGTGCCCTTACTTTGTACCGAACATCCTGACCATCCTCGACATACCTTAGTGGGCTCGTAAGTTTCGCATTTTATAACCAAGAAGCGCTCAAGCTTGGCAATTAAAAAGCACAAAAGTATATTCGGTCAATACCCTCAGAGTGTGCGGTGGTAGGCGATTTGAAAGAGATGTAATTTCAACGTCGCGTAGCAAAAATAAATTACATATCTCTTTCGAAAGAATACGGCAAAAATGAAGAAATTACCTCGGCTCAAGTTTATTGTAAACTGAAACTATAGGTAGTCAACTGAAACTCCCGCTTTAAACAGCAAATGGATGCAAACTCAGATACCAAAAATATTTATAGTTCAAGGAACTTCTTTTTGATAAAATAAACAGGTTGTCTTTACTGTTTTCTATTCCGCTAGGAGGTACATTAACGCTGTTATACATCCTTTTAACATATATTGGTTTGCCTGAATACCGTAAAACTAACATCTTATACATCTTATAGTATACGATACATTATTAGTATTCTTTTCTTGTCCTTTCTCTTCTAAATCCAGACGGCTCCCTTATTAAAACAATGAATCCTCAGTCATACTTCAAGGGTATGGGTGGGTACCTTCGGCAGAGCTCATGCCGTAGCAGAACACCCATTTTCAGGTGTACCGCTCATATGAACTTCAAAGTCCCTGAATTTGTCCAGAGAGGCGAAACGAAAGTTCCTCCGCTGTACACACACACACACAGATTACTACAGTCCATTAAAAAATTGGAGGTTCCATCTCATAAGAAGATAAGGACGGTCACATCACACCTCAAAGCACTTCCTTTCCACCTGCCTGACGTCCGATCTTTGTTCGACAATTATGCGAATTCCCGCAAAACTACATTCCCAGGCTAGCTTAGTTTTTTTTACAAATAGTTATTAAAAGTGAAAACATCTGCATCTTTAATTTGGCAGAAACGGGATGTGAAGAACCCCCAGGTTCCACAACGGTGGCCAGAAACTAAAAATTTCAACTTCTTCACTACTTCCCTCGATTTAATGGCTCACCTTCACATGACGTTTTCTACGGGCCATTCTTTTAGTCTGCAGTACAATCACGCAAGGAAACAACTTTCATTCATCACAATTAATTGTTCGCGGAAAGGAAATCACCCGCTTGAGAAACCATTTCAATAAGACTAGATTCTCCAGACATTAACCCCGAATTCAATTCCCTAGACACAGTCTTGTTGTAATTCACTTATCCCTCACAGACAAAAAAATTCCGTTGTCAAAGATTGGCAAAAAAAAAAACGGGACAGTATTATTCTAAAGAACACCTGGCATCCACAACGACACGGAACGGGCATGTGTACATTTTTTCACCGTACTACACAAAATACGTTATAAGGTACACAATATTCCGGGAGGATGAACGCAATGAATTCGATGCAACTGCTGTAAACTATTCGACATTACAAAAACTTGTCGGGTCGGCTCTTTAATTGGAATTGAATTTATCTACTCCGATCAGTTTTCGCACTAAACTAACAAAACAAACATACATAATCAGTCTTAAATCAATGGTATTTCGGGTGCATTACATGGGAATCTCCTCAAATAAAGGATGAACTTCTGGGTTGAAAAATTCTTTAGAAACAAAAAAAAACCAGAATACCATTGCCATTCAATTCCGACACCACCGTGGGACCAGAAATAGAAGTCCGCAAAATCCAGTCGGCTATTCTTCGTTTGAACAAAATCGACGCCGGACGTTCTACTTTGGTTACTCAGATAGTTGTTCCCGGTTGAGGGAATTAACAAATGGGAAATGTGAAGAAATCGGTCCTACGAGGCTCAATTTTCAAGGCCAAATCCTCTACGCTACACTCCACATCATATCTCTCCCTGACTAAATAAATACTTCAAATATTTCTAAAGTATACGAAGAATAACACAGAAATAGTTGTCTCGACCATGAACACTTCAGCTCAAGAGTGTTTATTTACATTATTATTGAAATCTTAATGTAAGAAAGTACTCGAATTCACAGAAGCCTAGAAACGTCGAATTGTAATGAACCGCTGCTTTGTCATTCGGCTAGCCTAGTACTACAATTACTCTACCTATTAAGTGTGAGAGCCACCTTAATGATGTTGCAAAGTGGTGCAACATTACATTTTGTACACGTCACCACCACTCACTGTATGTGTAACCTGTCACTTCCTGGATGTACGAATTTAGTAAGCCGCCGTCACTGGATTTTCAGTCGAACAGAACAAGAACCGTTGAATTATCTCCTGCAAGCTTCGTGCATTGACTTTAATTAAAAACATTTTCAATCGCGTGAATTCAATATCTGAAAGGCCAGACAATTTACTCCCGATTTCACGTTCTCCCTATGGGAAATCAATCTTTTTTTAACATCCTGCACTCTAGAAATTCCTCGGGGTCAAGGGCAAGTTGTGTTCCCTACGAACCGGAATGACTTCGAAATCGGAGAGACGAAGAGGAAGGAGAGAAGAGACACACAGACAGAAAAGCCATAAAACGAAGGCGTAAACCGGCGTCTCTTCGGATATTCGCCGGCCTTCGAATTTTCTTGATGGGAGCGATTTCACCGGGTGTGCTCTAACACTGGGACAGTCTACACGTACGCTAAACTTTATTTGGTAGAATAAGACGATTATAAAAAAAAAATACTAGAAAGACACATGTCTACAAGTTGGGCGGGAAAAATAAAATTCCAGATTGTAGAAGATCCTCGGACGCCATTAAAATTTCCAGTTGGGGAGAAGCATTTCACGCGTCGAACTTGGAAACGCTTTCGGCAATAGAGTAATCTTTTGAGAATAGTTTCGTACAAATTCCGAATAAAAAAGTTGAGTTATTTATAAACTTGATGTAACAACTGTCCCCGAAGCAATCTTTCCCTCCGAACAAAATCTCTTCGTTTTCCTTCATTTTGACCACAGGGTGACTCATAAATGTTGACTCTCATTTTCCTTCAATCAAAGACATTGTGACTTGTACATCTCGAAAGGATAATTCGATGTATCGAATATTCTCGAACAGACGACAGATTTAATTGAATCAGAGGTGGGTCAATCTGCCATGCCGCCGTTCTATTCAATTTAACATGTTCAATATTTCAAGAGTTGGAAACGTTGGCACTTCGAACGACTTTTACTGTTAAAAATTGCACTAAAGTGCGCAACTAACCCTTTTTTCGCTCATTTCTCTCAACGGTAAAGTTAAATTTCTAAAGGCGGAGATTAAGGCAACGTCAACGGTCGTCGAGGTGGCACATATTCAAAACACCGGTTCGACGATGCTCCTTCGTTTCTGCAACGTTTACCAGTAAACTAACGTCCAATTCGAGTGATTTGAAGAGATACATAAGTAAAAAACGAAGTTCGGAATTTTGTTTAACGTCACACCCACACGATTTTTGATGACACGAACGCGGCGAGCCTCCGCCTAACAAATTCATCTGTCTACCGTTACAAAAAAAATGCAATCGCTCGGTTTTTCTTATTGCAAAGAGAAGTAGTGGTAAGCGACTTACCTTTTGCCATTTTTGATCTGAGTGGTTTACTAAGATAAAAACACGAAAACAAAAATCAAAATCAAAGAAGTGTGACGGAAAATCAACGATAACGTAGAACAACACTACTCAAACACGAACAAACTTCAAATGAACTTCACACGGGATGCGTTGCGTCATTATAAATAGTACCCTCGTGGTACTCCAGACAGCGCTTCGTTCACCCACAGTGTCGCACTCTGTAAAACTCTTCTGTCGCAAGCTAAGCATAAACGTCACCCAAGTCGCATCTTCCCTTAGAAAATCTTGTTCTGGCAAGTTAACGTTCTCCGTCGGCTGTTGAGTCATGTAAGCCGATTTCTGCCATACCACGAACTTATTGACATACTTCGAATTGTTTCAAACTTTATCCAGAATTAAAGTGTAATTTCAAAACCCGAAGTGATTAATAGGTCCGAGATAATGCAGAGTTTGATTTTCAGTAAAAATGCCGAAATCAAGTACGAAAAAGGCGCCATCTCTTATTAATGGCATGACAGTTATTGGAGCGTTCCACGTCCATTAGTGTCACGAACATTCTTAATAAAATATATCTTCCAGTTTGAGGTAAATACCTTGGCAAGATTATTTCAGTAAATCGCGCATTGCAAAGAAACAAAGCTTTTTGATATTTGTACAGACTTTCGTATTTGGCTAATTTAGGAACACGCTTTACGGAGGCGGTAGGAAACACATGGATGTGAATGGTTTCTCGTCAGGTCCTCCGGTTCGTGACACTTCCATACATTCATTTCTAGGCCGGCTCTTCTTACCAGTGAAATTGTTAACATATTAAGAGCACACACTACTTAATACAAATTATTAAGCTTTTTGCTCTTGGGACGCTTAATTAATTGTAGGATGAACAGATCAGGCTGATTCATACAAATTGACACCACGCACTTATGTCAAATTTATTTTCACAAGACAAAATATTATGCAATCGGGTAAATCTTATTGTTGAGAAACTTCTTGCATTCGTACATTTCTTTTAAAAATGTGCAACAACAGAAAAAAAGCACGAAACATTCCCAGAATATGACGGCAAGATTCCCTAAGCGTCCCAGTCTTTTGTTTACCTCTTAAATGGTCAAAACCGTTCCGCGTTTTTTTTTTTTTTACAATTTGTCAAATATTCCAAAAATTAATTGACGCTCTGATAATTTTTTTTTTTTCAGGCATTTTCCGTTGCGGAGGATAAATTTTGAAGGTGTTACTCGTGACAAGCAACATATTTTCGCTTATGCTCAGTTGAGCCAGCAGCATCCTAAGTATTTCATTGTTATTTTTAGTGCTAACTGTAACGTGGTATAGAGTGAATCGTGGGCGAACCAAACCTACATTTATGCATCGGACGAATGCTTTACTTCTTTTCCAGTATCTTCTCCGTGAGTTTTTCGAACCTGGAAATTTTACGACATTCTTCCAAGTGATCATAAATAACGAGGCTGAAGGTTTCGCCAGTAACCCGTGTCGAATGATACTAATAGTAATGACGTATGGGTGGTCAGGCACGGTTGGAGGTTGGAGAGAAAGATACTTCTTTTGAGTCACCGGTTACGTGTAACGAAAAAAACTAGTTTGGCCAAACGGCCAAACGCCTGTACGGTAAAAAAAGTTATTCCGTCATGAATTGAGTCATCCGCCTATTGAATTGGAAAACAGGAAACGCTAAGCGGATTTGACCAAGCGTTTTGCTATTGAAACAAATCTGAACTTACCAATTTAATTTGTTAATTAAATTGTCGTTCGATGCGATTAATTGGAATTCGTCATCCAGGGCATCACTGCTAGACGCAAAATTTTCCACGTGTCTACTTATCATGCGACACCCGAAAACTTATCCCGACGATAAATAAAACTACCCGCGGGGGTTTTTCTAGTGTCAAGTGACTGTTTTAGACCTACTAACTCATAAATTGGAAATTTTAAGAAATTTTCAAACAAACGGTTGTTTTTTGGAGTCGAACCCAGGCTGCCATTTTTGTGCTATCTCGAAATATCTGCAATATCTGCTAATTCGTTTTGATTTGGTTTGTTATTGTTTAATCAGGTTCTATCGAAAAATAAACGCGTATAAGACTGGAACTGGAAACATTTGTATTATCTGACGAAAACTGCAGTTTCAGAAGCATACTTATTTACATTTGACACTTTTCAATATTAAAAAAATTTATACCTTACATGTCAAGCATTATACGTTTCTAAAGCTTCTACTCTACAACTTGTCACATTGAGTAGTTAAATATTTTTACTGGTTTTTTGTATATAAACTCATTATATTTAGAAAAAAATAAGGGGGGGTACAAGTATCTGTCTGATATAGTTGTACGTCGATCAAGACAGAACGAGGGACTATTGACGGATATTTATAAATTTACAAAATAATGAAATGAGACGGTATGACACATTATTGACAATATTGTTACTCGTTATTAAATAAAGAGATTTTACAAACGTAACCCCGCCATTAATCCAGCGTTCGAACGGATTTCTTGCTTGGCTTAACTTTTTGTTCTGTATGTGTATAAATAAGGAACAGACTTCGTGACATGAAACCGTAATAAGTAGTTAGATGCCCAGTGAAGTCCAGTGAAGTCCAGTGAAGGTGAACCATTCGGCAAAAGGGCGCCGACAATGTTGGCAACAATGAGAGTTAATTTTTCGGAAAAAAATTCAGCCCAACTCCAGGCGGATACCGCGGGTTTCAACCCATGACCTTGGAAAAGCATCTGCTCTCTGTGGAGGACATCCAGGCCCTCAAATTGGCATAAATTTGGTTTTTTAATGTTTTTGAATCTTATTTAGTACGATGGGTGCCTGGAACAATGGAACGGGTACCCCTCAAAAAGTAATTGGTTGCTCTAGAATAATATATAATACATATATATAAAACACATATTGTCATTTATATAAATTCGTGTAGCTCACGTATTGAATTTTCTGTAAAACGTGAGATGAAGAGTCTTATTCAAAGTCCAATGATTCAAATGTTCCTTTAAGTGTCTCCATCCCGTTCTATCAATGAAATTTATAGGTGTTTCCTGTTTCGACCTTACAGGAAAGTACTATTTATAGATTGCGCAATTTTATGTAACAACCGGTACAATTTGATACCTGCACAAGGACTGCGTGGGAAATGGTATAATTAAATGATTTCAATTCAAATTACATTCACACATAGACATTGCGTGGCATTTACATTTGTAGTCTGCGTCGATAATTGCTGCAAGAACTTAGGCTCGTTGCTTTCGTCATTTTTAGGTTTTGGTAAAACAACGGGAAATTTACGAAAAAATGTAAAAATACCAAGGGAGTACAGTTGTGGCCCGTACACACATGTTGTACGATGATATGTTGCAAGGTGTATGTAGTTTTTCTCTGCCGTGTAAAGATGGTGAATATTGAGGAATCGTGATATTTCTGTTGAATCGCATCAGGAATAATCTCGATTACTAAAATTAATTACTTTTCTAACTTGGAAATTGCAATAGTCTGACGAAACATTTCGAGGGTTTCCACCTTCAGTTTTTTGATTTTGCTTCAAGACTAAACACCTTGAATGTAAAATTGTACATAAATCTATTGTGGTAGGACATTTTCATGTTCAGTCACGAAGTTCAAGTCTACTATTCTCCTGTCTTAGGGTCTTAGCCTACTACCTTAACCAATTTAGGATGAACTGATTATACTTTGGCCAAAAATAGAAATGCAAGGAGTATTTTCTATAAATTTTTTAGATAACGTCAATGCCCTAATTTCGTTTCGTAAAAATTTAATGACCACAACATGGCAGCTCCAGTTTTTTTGTGTAAGACAGTTAGACACTATTTTAGCTAAACAAAAATAGTGATACTATTGATCATTTACCTTTTTTGCAGAACATATGAATGATGACTCATTTATGTACAAGTTAAATTTCATTTTAGAATGGATTCCATCATTCTATAATGTCGCATAAAAGAGTTTCTAATAGTTTTAACTCAAACTAAAGAACTAAACTAAAATTAGATATAACTAAATAAAATAAAAAAATATCAAAATATTGAGAAACGAGTATTCTTAACAAATAATGTTTAAATTATCAGTAAGATATTAGCTCGTCAATAGATTAATATGTATTATTCTATCCGATGATGTGAATATTTAGCTTCTTTTAGGGAGAGGACGACGACATTTTACGTGAAATAACCAGCTCCGAGTAGTGCCATTTTAAACACTTGTTAATTTACACATTTCATAAATGGAGTGTAGACAGGTAGACACTGTTGTACTCCTGGAAAGGACTTTGATGTATAAAATGATTTTTTTTTTAAAAAAAGAAATGTTCAAACCATTTATTTTCATTATCTTACTTTTCTATGTATGTGATAAAAATTTTCTTAAATACTTCTCTTCGATTCGCCCTTGTCAACGCAATGTTTCCCCATATTTTATCACTTAAAACATTTCATTACATTTCTCACCAGGACAAAAAAAAAATTTGAAAAACCATTATACAGTTGTTCAACAAGAAAGAAAAATTAAAATTAACTAATAGAAATGAAAGAAGAAAACGAAACAACCATGAAGAAGCAGAAGGAGAAACTCATGTCAAATTGAAAACGTGAAAAATTTTTAATTCTCTGACAAAAATTCTTACTATACTAACATAAAAATCCAAGTAAACTTAATTTATTTTAAAGCAACCGAGCCAATCATTTAACTTGTTTTACGATGGGTACCTTCTTTTTGTCGCCGGAAGAACTAAAAATATATCACAAACTCAACGAACAAATTGCAACTGATGTTGAATTCCTTTACTAAACCCCACGCGGTGACACTTAACTGTATAAATCATCATCTCCATCATCTTGGAAGTTTCCAGCTTGATCTCCACCCGTACCCTGACCCAGGTTTCCGCCTGCACCGGTTGGGAATCTGAAAAACAAATTCGATTTGCTAATACACACATTAAAATATATGAGAGTTGGGTTTTTTGTCTCTGGGTACGAGCAATTTTCTCATAAGAGCGACTACGCGTATGAGCAAATAGAAAATCCTTAAAAAATTTAAAGTAGTAAAGTAGGCGAACAATTTACCTAAAATTTGTACCGAATCCCCTAGATTGTTGCAACGTTTGTGCGAACATTTCATATTTTCGAATGTCATTGTCGGATACTGATCTCCTGGCGAATCTCATGGCTTCTTCAAAATGAGCCTTTGTGATTTCAGGAACAGGATCATCTTCATCCGTCTGTGGAAAAAAAACAGTGATGAGTGGATGCAATTTCTTAAATTCCATTACGAAGATTAAAAAAAATTTTTCCTATCTATTCCAATATTTCTTCAATTGATACACAGTAAAGTAGGTTGTAACATATTTAATGTCTTATCGTTGTATTAACTCCTTATCAGGCTATATAAAATATAGCAATACAATATGACACTCATGTTAGAAACTACATTTACCTCCATAGCAGCTGAATTAGGATTCATGGTGCGTTCTCGTTCCCGTCTGATTTCAGCCTCGATGGACTGACGTATGGCTAGTTTACAAGCGCGTTGACAAACTTCAGTAAGATCGGCACCCGAAAAACCGTGTGTAACCTTAGCAATGTAACTGAAAAGAAAATTAAGGCAATTCAGAATTCAGAATGATTTAAGGAAGTGGTGGGTTCAGAGATAGTGAAATATTACAAGTTTACGATGGTGCATTTTAAGCATGTACACTTTTAATGCACGGTGAATTTTTTGAAACTTGCCAAACATTATATTGTCTCTTACCCCAAGTCTACGTCTTTGGCAATTGGTGACTTTCGTAGATTTGCTTTGAAAATAGCTTCTCTAGATTTCTCATCAGGTAGGGGAATGTAAATCAATTGATCTAATCGTCCGGGACGTAGAATAGCAGGATCAATTATATCTAGTGAACAAGAATAAATTAAGTCTATTACTCTCAGATCTTCCGTGGTGAGAATATGTTTCACGAGAAGGTTAATTTACCTGGCCTATTTGTTGCTCCAATTATGAATACGTTTTTCTTGGCCCCCATACCGTCCATTTCTGTTAGAATTTGGTTGATAACTCTGTCCGCAGCACCCCCTGCATCACCCAGACTTCCGCCCCGAGATTTGGCTATTGAATCAAGCTCATCAAAGAAGAGCACACACGGTGCGGCGGAGCGAGCCTTGTCAAACACATCTCGAACGTTGGCCTCCGACTCACCAAACCACATGGTTAGTAATTCTGAAACAATAATATTTTTATAACAGACCTCCACTGCAGTAAATTGGGTGAAGATGTTGCTTACTTACCTGGTCCTTTTACGGATATGAAATTTGCTTGACATTCGTTTGCAATGGCTTTGGCCAGGAGAGTTTTACCGCAACCCGGTGGACCATAAAACAGTACTCCTCGGCTTGGTTGCATTCCAAATTTGAGGAATTTATCCGGATGCTCGACAGGGTATTGAACAAGTTCCTGCAACTCTCTCTTGACGTTCTGGAGTCCTCCGATATCGTCCCAAGTGATATTGGGAACCTCCACAACAGTTTCTCTCAATGCACTTGGAGTGCTCTTGCCCATGGCATACTAAAACATCAACACCAATTAAGACATGTGAGACAGACGTGATAGTACTCGATATATTTTTAATGTACTTACCCTGAAGTTTTCCATTGTTACTGCCAATGAATCAAGAACCTGAGCATCAATTTGATCGTCTTCTAAATCAATAAGGTCCATTTTTTCTCGGATCTGTTGGAGGGCAGATTCAGAGCAAAGTGAGGCCAGATCAGCTCCAACATGACCGTGAGTTTCAGAAGCAATTTGTTCCAAGTCGACATCGTCGGCCAATTTCATGTTCTTTGTGTGGATGCGAAGGATTTCTAGACGGCCCGTGGCATCCGGTATGCCTATGTCGATTTCTCGATCGAAACGGCCAAAACGTCTCAGGGCAACGTCGATTGAATTTGGTCGATTCGTTGCCGCCATGACAATAACGTGGGAGCTTTTCTTCATCCCGTCCATCAATGTGAGTAATTGTGACACGATTCTTCTTTCGACTTCTCCATGGGTTTTCTCACGCTTTGGTGCGATGGCATCTAATTCATCAATGAAAATTATAGCAGGAGAATTCTTATCGGCTTCTTCGAAGGCTTTACGCAGGTTACTTTCGGATTCTCCAGCCAACTTGCTCATGATCTCCGGCCCGTTGATCAAAAAGAAGAATGCTCCAGTTTCATTGGCGACTGCCCTGGCTATAAGGGTCTTTCCAGTACCAGGGGGTCCGTACAGTAGAATTCCCCTTGGTGGTTTGACACCAATGGCTTTGAACAGGCTGGGATGTCGCAAGGGCAGCTCAACCATTTCTTTAATTTGTGCCAGTTGTTTTCTGCATCCTCCGATATCATCGTAACCAACTGCATTAGAAGCCTCTTCTTCTTCTTCACGCTTTATGGGATCTCCCTCGCAGTGAATGACAGTGTCCGGTGCGACGATGCAATAGGGTTGAGGGTCGGTTTCAACAACTTTAAATTCTACAACTCTCATTTTACCTCGTACAACAAAAACATCGTTCTTATGTATCGGTCTGTAGGCCTCAAGGAAGTAAGGCTTCAGAAAAACTTCAAACAAATTTCCAGTCAAACCCTCGACTGTGTCGTCAATGGGTAAAACGTGAATGCGCTGTCCATACTGGACCTCTGGGCACGGCTGAATGGAAACAACATCGGCGATCCGAACCCTCAAGTTATTTCTTACAACTCTGTTCATTCGAATTTTCTCATCTGGGCATGTGTCATCAGATAGAACAATGCAAACAGTTTTTCTGTGCCTTTTTCCTTTGAGCAGTACTGTGTCTCCTCGAAAGAGTTGCAACTCATCCATTTTGGCCTGGGACAGGCCAACAACAGAGTTATCATCATTAACAGCTTCCTCCACTAGGAGTCTATTGGGATGCTCTTTCTTACGAAGAATAGCAGTTGCCAAATCATCAGGGCTGAAATCAAACAAATATTTTTATCTCAGTAAATTCTTAATTATTAACATTATGATGTGGTTCTGAATTGTTTTACTTGAATTATTATGTTTACCAAAAGGGTTTTTGGTCAACATAATTTTGGGCAAAAAAAATTTCTAACTCCCCCCTTACTAAGACAAATTCACAGTTTTTATACTGAATACTATAATAATTATTAAAATTAAAATGAACTATTACTGCAATAATGCTTGTGTAACTGATAAAGTAGTCCTACATAATACACAATATCCCACTGAAAAATATTACAGGTTAACATTAATAACCAATGATAATGTAACAAGTAAAATAAGTCACAATGCAGCCTAATTAACAAATATTGCCATGTTGTAACATCATCATTTGCAATACTGTATTTTGAAAACATAAATCACAGAATAAAACACACGATCCAATGTCCTCCATTATCTTGACGTTCTTACTTTTTTGCCTCACACGCACTTCTCTGGGGGATAAAAAAGGCTCCCAAACAAGTTGGAACTCGTGAACGAAACTGTATGCCCCAGCACAAAATGGAGGAGGATGAAATATTATTAGCGTAAGGGGTCTTTACCTCGCAAAATAATAACAGCGGTAAACCCGAATTCATCAAAAATGCCATTAAAATCCACGACCAAATTTTCAGAAACGATACACAACGACATGATGACAACGTACAATTGAAGAATTGTAAGGAAGCTACGAATTCGCCGTCCCATTACAAAAAGTACAACAAATCCGGTGTTGGCTCGGCCATAAATTAAATTGCCCTATCAAGTTTTCATAATTCACCTACCTTTTTCCTTCGGCCATTCTGTACTTAACAGGAAATTTTTAGTAAAAACCTCTCAATATATATATGCTTCACCGAATTGACAACTTTAAAGAAATTTCAGTTTAGCCAACAATTCCTTTGACACTTACTTTTTTGTTATTCGTCGAGTGCAATTTCTGGGAAAGGAAGGAAAACAAGTTTACCTTTGAGGACGAATTTGTCCGGGAATATTATTTAAAACAGAAGGAAAATAATTATTATTCTAATGTCATAACATCGCATCGGAGGCAAAAATTTATTTCCTTTGATTCCCGAAGATTGGTTTCTACGGTGACAATTGGTTGCACAGAAACCGGCTTTGGAGACAATGGCCTTGTTCAGCTGGGTGGTAACCTTTCATAAAATCCCACTACCAAGTCACACATGGGCATTCCGCCATATTCGATACAATGATGGTCAATAAAGCGAGGAAAAAAGGTAAATTTTTGGGAAGCAATGACGTTCACTTAAGGCAATTAAGCGGATTATAGTTAATATCGATAAGATAAGGTATCTGTTCGAGGACTACGCTTAAAATGTAACAGATTTTAATCAAAGGAAGAAGATATTTATGTGTTGAAAGAAAGGGAATAGCATTTTTGAATGTTGACAAGTGTCAAATCAGTACATAATATATTGGTATCTGTTACGTATTTAGGTTTCGGTTTTCATATTTTTATTGAGAATGCAATAACATACGTCCTTACGGAATTATTACCTTTCACGACAAATATGCTTGTGAGACTTTAATTTACGAACGTATAGTAAATGTACAAATATTTTTTATATAGGTAGTGAAGTAAGCTAACTTCTTAAAGAAGAAGGAGAAATGATTAATAAACAGGAAAGAATGTCCTTTAACAGAGATTGTTCAAGTGCTCTTCACTTGCTGGAGCACATTCAACAAACTATTAATAATACAGATGATGCCCAGCTGCAGATGCAAACTGCAGAGGACATCAATATGCTTATATCAGTGTTCAGTAACCCAATACTCAGGAGTATTGTGACTGTTGAGGTGAGTTTAAAGTTAAATTTTTAAAGTTAAAAAAGTTAATAAGCAAGAAAAACATGAGGTCAACAATATTGAGACTGAAGATTATAATTTTTGATTTGCATTATAATACTGTAATTTCTACATAATTAGGATTCTCTGGCGGAATTAAATCAGCAGCTACAGCAGCATCCTTCCATATTGCCTGTTGATTTATATGTTACCCCATCTGGCGAATTATCATTAAATGTTGTACCACCAGATGAAATATATGATTCCCAATACGATGGTAAATATATCTCCAGGCAAGAATTTGATGATCAAACAGTTCCAGTTGCAAAATTATCAAACAGTTCATCGACTGATACTTCAACCTCACCTCAGGTAAAATCCATTTCTTCATTTTAATAGTTCCTCATATGTAAAAAAAATTATTTGTATTGTGCTTAGGCTTTGTAGTGTGCTGTGCAATTATTTACAATTGAGATTATACAACTTGAAGAGGTGAAAAATTGTATTACTATGCATAAGTATAGTTTGTGTTTGACATTGGAAAATTACTATTATTAATGTCTTGAAAAAGAGTATTGTATTTTTTAGAAATTTTGTCATGCAAATAAGAATGCTGCTGCTTTGTCAGAAAATAAGTTTGGCTGTAAATTAAGGAATTTTATAGTATTTTTAGTGTATAAAATATTAATTTTTACAATATTTTGTACAAGTTGGTTTCATTTCTGAGTACTTACATATTGTCTTTCCCAGAAGAATATCTGTATGATTATTTTCTGTGGATTTCTTATTACTCAAAGTGTAGTACTTGTTATCTGGTTTACCTATTTATCTCAGTTAGGATTCATTGTACTAGCATATTAAAAATTCTTATATTCAAAGAATTATTGTGGTCTTATATTAATGTTAGTAATGAGTATTATTAAATTCCAAACAATTGAAATACATTTTGTGTTTAGTTTTAGTCAGTTCAGTATTCAGTTTAAGTTTTCGTTATTTTAGATTTTCTGTGCATCATAAAATTGATGCTTGTCATTGTTATTCTGTATAATAATTCTAATTTCATAATGAAACTTTCAGAAAAATTATGTTTTTGAAATGTTAGCAGTCTCTGTTCTGCTTTGTACATCTACATTATACAGACTTCTATGTACAGCTTGAGGCACCAAATACTTTTGATTTTCAAACTATTATTCTTCAGTTTTAGTGATCTTCTTTTTGTTGTGAAAACTTTATTTCTGTAACAACTGCTTTGTACAAATAATGGGACAGTTTTTTAATTTAATAGCTTGGGACCCCTGGTACAGCTAATGGGACTCTGCCCCCCATTACTACTCAGACATACGCAATTGAATTCCAGAAAGCCATTGAAGAATCTTCCCGCGGTCGCGACATAATTAATGTACAGGTATGAAATGAAGTATGCGTACTCATTGTTGAGACATCATAAGTTCACCATTTTAAATAATCCATATAATGCATACTAATGGTCTTTCATGTAGAAAACTGGATGTGTTTCATCAAATTAACAAAAAATAAACTGTCACATGGGTAATCAGTTAGAATTTTACTTTACAACGGATTTTGTGGCTTTCTATTGAGGATGGCACTACAAAAATGAAAGTAAATCAGCATGATACAAAAATTAAAAATAAAATTGCTTCATTTGCGTGGCAGAGTACTTTTATTTGAAATAGAATTATGCCTGTTTGTAATGAGCATCTGTATTTGCAATATTATGTAGATCAATTATTTATTTGCTTATCAGTTACACAGATATATTTTAAAGCCCTTATGTTGGCCTTAGACACAAATGAAAGCCATTAGATCCATTCATTGAAGAATAATCACGTCATCATTATTTATTATCCGCTTTTAATTTACATTCAACACTTTCTTTTCAGCTGTACAAACCAGAGGGTAGCAGCTTGGGATTTAGCGTTGTTGGCCTTCGCAGCGAAGAAAAGGGGGAACTTGGTATTTTCATTCAGGATATACAGAATACAGGTGTTGCAGGGAGGTGAGTTTTTCTCTCTTATTGAAATTTATGTACCACTCATCAGGAAAGGTTGTAAACAATTTGTGGTTTATTGAATTAATTATGTACGCGGTGGGTTATGAAAAATGTTTCTCGTGTGCAAAGAGCTTTATTCTTCTTATTTCCGTCCAAACAGATTTTCTGTTAGGTTTACATATATTTGGAAAAATAAGTTGTCTTGTTTGTGACGAAACTATTACATAATGTCTCATGGAAAAGCATGTATGTCTCGCGTCGGACATTTAACCCAAGTAAGCCACCCCCTAAGTGGCAGAAACGTTGTTAATTGGAGGAGCATATTTGTGCAGTGAAATTTGTTTGTGGTCCTTGTCTGGTAGTTATTGAAGTTTAGTGGTAGCACATCTGATCTTCACTGGCATGGTTTCGCGTAATTGCTTGACAAACGGCCAAGAAGATGAGTGGTTTATATACCCCTTTATTCAGTTTGTCTTTTGTGTCCTTAATGAAGATCTACTGTGATTTTCGTTGAACTCGATGAACGAGAGGTTGTTTTAATCTTTTTTGTAATCTAAAATCCCACAGGAAAGGTTCAGAAAAAAATATGAATAGCTTCCCCGTTGAGCTACATGCAGGGCTTCCCTAAGAGGAGAAATATTTTCGTATGAAAGAAAATACAAGGTCCCTGAATGGTTTTCTGGTGCAGTTTAATTCAATGTGAAAACGAAGTCTGGCTGAATAATCAATAATTAAAAAATATATTTTCTCATGAAATGCAAGGGTGCAAGACGGAGACTCCAGAAGTTAATTTTTTAGTATGACCTGAACTTGACTTGACGTCTGGTGACCTGGGAAGAAGCTTAATTATTCAATTATCAGGTTTTGTCAGAACTTTTAAGTTTTATAGAAATTTAATTAATCTCTAGAAACTTCCCCAATTTAATTCAATGCTCTTTGTACTTTTCTGGTGTCGATGTACCCTTCTCTTTGGATTGTGCGGCAGTTACTTGAGTAATAAACGAATTTTATTTGGGTTAGGTAATGACCGGTTCCGAAATTTAATAATGGAAAAATTGCAATTCAATAAGACATTTGTTGATCATCTTTAATTTAAGTGATGTATGTTCGCGTGCCGTGTACTTAGAACATTGATGACGGCAATCAATAACTCGGTTTTGCCACATTGCCTTCATCGTTATATTCAAAACTGTATGCGTTAAAAAAAGATTAATCTTCATCTTAAATGACTGGAAAGCAAATGTTATTGACTTTGGACCGTCTCCTTTACCTTAAAAGGTGATGGCGCCTATGGAGGGGAAGGCGCACTAATAGCAAAATTTGACTGGTGCCTGACGAAAGGAGTGGCCTGTTGGTCGTCGAAGAAGGAACGGAATGACAGCTTTGGTTCGCATCATACAGCATTGGTTTGTTCTGAATTTAGAAATCAGAGAAGTGGCAGAAAATGCGATAAAGTTGATTGAAAAAAAAGCTTTGGAACATCGCATGTAATTACGAAATATAGTTGCGACGCTCGAATTTTCAAGTAGACGACATGCGCCCTGTTCTTTTCCCTTCCGTTTTACTTCACTTAGGGCTCAGTTCAGCCGTAATCGGATGAAAGCTCGGACCAAGTTCCTGTGTGATCGCGTTCTTTTTGAAGGTTTTCTCTTTTCACATTTATGAGTTGTGTAAATTGTCCAATGCGGACGATTGCCACCACAACGGCAACTGGAATCTACAACACTTTTGTCCGCTACTTTTCTCTGTTGAATACTTAAATATGGCCACCGCTGAAAATCGATAACATTGTGGCGCATACCGCTGCCGAGTATTTTTCGGGGGGCAATTTTTCCAGCAATGTGAATGATATCAGTCTAAAATGTAAAGCAAATAAGAAGAAGTGGAGAAAACGAGGGATACATCAAGACGTTTTTGCTACTCATCAATGCCATGAATCGAACCGTTTTATGACAGGTTAGTTTTCCATTTCTTTGTTTACTTTTCATTGTCGAAGTTTGTCGGTTTTTTTCAGCGTTCGTTCGTTTCAGTTCTCCCGAATCGACTTGTAGGATATTGACTTTGTTTTTGTTGTAAAGGACCCCATTAATTACTCTGAGAGTTCCGAATGTGTGAAACCGTTGAATGGCTAATGACAAATTGGCTAAATCTACAGGTTGCATGCTCTTTACTTTTTTAAAACTCCTAAGCCATTGATTTTATTTAGATGTTTTGTTATACTTAATGTATCTCCTGATCTGGTTAACGGTTCCGACTGTTATACTCAAATATAAGTGCCCAAGTGTCTCGGGTGTACTTGGTATCTTGATACTTTTTAAGCAGAGTTCAAATCAGTAGTTGACTTATTTTTACCTTTCAATTTCATGTCAGACATCTATTGTTTTGCATAACATGTATCATTAATTGTGCATATTATACGTATTAATTGCATTATGTATGTATGTTTCACTAATGATCGAGTGAGAATTAATTAACAAAAAGTGATCTGATCAGTTGTGTGATGCAATGCAATGCTGTTACTCCTATGAATACTGTGAGGTTAAATTTATTTTGTAACATTTTGTAAAATTATTTCCATTTCTGTACTGTCTTCATATTATTCATTTCGCAAAATTAAAAAGTAATATTGATGAATGTCACCAGTTAAACCATAAAATACGTAGGAAATGTATATGTGACATAATTTAGGTCTAAATTACTCCACTTTATACTTTATTGGTGTGCCATGATTCATCAATTAGAGTAAACTATAATTGACGACGTAAAACTTTTTAACATTTTCACATGTCAAAACTTTAGTAAACATATTAAATTTCTTATAAACGACAAGCGAAAGTTGACTTTGGCAGTCCGCAATTTTTCCTACGAAAGTCGGAGCACTATAAAGGTAACTACATGAATAAATACAAATTAAGCCACTGAAACGGTTGACTTTTATATAAAAATGTTTTCTGCAGCACTATTTAGAGGACCCGGATTAATAAAAAAATACTATCATCACACACAACACCTAGTGTCTGTTCCATATGTGTAGCTAAAAATTGTAATGAAAAAACGTTTTTAAAGGTCGGAGTATAATATCAGGGACGCTTCACTCCATAAACCTGGTCTAAAATTTCCCGTTATCGACGCATTAAAATGTAATAATGTGGTTAGTTAAAATTTTAACTTGGTTTCGTTCTATTCGAATGAAAATCAATATATTCAGATATCGTTCACAGAATGCAAGTTCAACAATTTTTAGTGAAGTTAATGTCTCTAGCGGAGGTCAAATTATGGGAGAAGAAGTTCTGACAAGAGGAGCTACGGTTTCTAAATGTGTGTGCCTAGTCATCTAAAGAAATAATTGTTATGTTCAGTGGTTTATACTGCATTTTACACATCAACTTGTACTCATAAAATTTACAGACTAGTCGCGAAATATTACACTCAACTTTTGATATTTATGCGTTATACGTCAGTGTTAACAGGAATAAATGATTCATTTCGGTTTTACCGAAAACCCTTCTTCTCTCGTAAATTTTGTATTGCACTTCTATTCTGGTTATTAATTATGTGTGCCCGTTGCATTCTATTTTATGTGTTGTTATGTTGTGTCATTTCTTTGGAGAAGGTCGTTGCTACCTGTCCCGGAAGGTTGAAATTTGAAAATAACAGAATTGAAAATAACCCCTTTCAGAAGAGGTCAAAATAATTAGAAATGTTTTTGTTGAGTTGTTTTAATGACATTCGAGAATCTTTTTTATCAGTTTGTGTCGTAATGGCATTGCAATATCTTAACAAATAATGTTTCACACCTATTTAAAAATGTGTACACTATTTTGGTTGAGGTTTAAACTACATATTCAGTCGATTCAATGAGAAATGATAGTACTCAGTTCCACATTTATATATGTCTACAGTGTTATTGTGTGTAACAATAATAAGTAGGTTAATGTAGTGATCCAATAACACAAACAACTAGTAACAATTTTATACGGTTACAATTTCATCACATTCAAAAGAGGTAGACAGTTTAGTTAACAATAATAACCTATTACGTATGCATTAAACGAAATATCACAACGCTTGTTTCGATGAATATTAAATTTAGCTATTTTAAAGCTCAAACTGTATAATGTCAGCAGTGGCAATGGCATCATCATTAAAATTACCAGCGTCGTTTCATTGTGTTTGTTTGTCTACGTAATTCGCTTCGGAGTGTGTGTGTGTGTGTGGTGTTAGAGTCAGAATTTCGTGTCATTTTTCTTCTTCCTTTATATAATCGATTTCTGAAAAAGCAATAACTCTAATGTGATGTTGGATAACAATGTTTAATATTCCTCGACCGAAGAGACGTCCCTAATAATCGAGTCGCCTTGTTTGCGTAACTATCTGTATGCTGCATTGTTTCCCGTGATGGTTATGGAAACTTCATTCAAGTCGTGGAAAAATAGGAGCTGCGGCTCCTTTCTCTGGACGGTTCGAACCATAAATGAAATTTGATCGTTTCACGCTTTCAGTCGGAGTCCTGGAATGGCGTAGCATTTAGCCGGTTATTGTTAATTGTAGAGCCGCTCATGTTCCCCGTGGCTTTTCGCTGGCAAGATCATGGATCTTGGAAATAACAATGTTCGATCACAATACAGAGCCTGATCAACGACAAGGCGGATAAATATATTCAGAGATTTTTTTCATGGAATTGTTTATGAAAACGTGAGCTTACGGTTTACTCATTAGAGTGCGATTAAAATGCTTGAGGGCATTTCGTCTTTCTTTCTTCTTACCATTAATTTAGGTGGTTTTTAATTCTGGAATTGCGTCTGCCATTTAAAGTTTCATTTTTGTATGTAGGCTTAGGAAGGAAGAAAGAAAGAAAGAAAGAATTAAAGTAATTCTGTTGCTTATTTCACGAATGCCTTTTGAAATTTGTGGAATTCAAATGTTGGCTTTGCTGGGTAACCCAGAGCTATTTCTGCCTGCCAGGAAACGTGCCTTCTTTCCTTGTCGAGAATTCTCGACAGTTTTTTCTGGAACACTGGGAAAAAGTTTAAAAAGTCTGGTGTTTGCATTAAAGTCACGGTTTCATTGACGTGAGGACAGGTTCACATTAAATGACCGTTGAAATTGCGTCATAAAATAATCAAGGGGGTTGCGATACTTGTGTTTTGCGCTGAAGGCAGCTAAATAACCAAAGCCACTTACATTTTGTGAATTATTAAATTTTAATCTGAGGAGTTACTGAAAAGGCTGATGTTTAACATCAAATCCGCGTAAATAATGTAAAGTGGAAACGGACAAATTTAAAGAAAAGTGGTCGAGGAAGTGCCCTGATGAATGTCAGAAATCCACGGAGAAGATTTATTGATTTTAAGAGATTTTAAGAGATCTTTTCGATTTTGTATGTTAAAAGTCGACCGTTAAATTCTCAGGGAGTTATGTGATTTTGGCGAGAGCCGTTTGATGTTCAGAATTGAACTTCTTCTTTAATATACAAACCTATCGAAGCCATTTTATTCCAGCAATATTGACTATTAATTGTGTTTCATTGTCATTTCGGTATTCAGTTGAGACGTATGGGAAAAGTTAAGATCCCTTCTTTCTATAAAATTGCCAAGTTATGTGATGTACGTCTTTCTCTTATACAATCGCTTTCTATATGTACTACACAATGTGATAAGTAGATTGTTAAAACACCTTGCGGTAGAGGAGGTGCACTTAATGAATTAGGAAATTTTTCAGTTATTTGAAACATTCTTCCAAGTAGAAGATTTAGGCCACGCGCAGCGAAAGACAAATCAATAGTGTTACGGAAAGGAGTGTTCATAAAAAAAACTATTAACTTCTTCAAATTGTTAATTTATCGTTTTGATAGTTTTCCATAAAGGAAAGAAATGTAGTCAAAGTAAAAAATACATAAAGCTTATTATCCAGGTGACGCTTTTATTAAAACTGCCCTTGGTGAGACATTTTTAATTTCAGAAAATTTGAAGTCGATTTAGGTTGAGAAACCAAATTACAAAAACGTCAGATTGTGTAGTTTAAATTACAGAAATGGGTTTCGTGTCACGTCGAGTGAAATTTCACTTCGACTTGGCGCCTTTCTGTGGAAGAGTATATAATTGTAGTATGCCTGTTATGGTGTAGTGTACTGCTCTTATCGAGAAGTATTGTAAAGCGTTTAAGAACTGTACTGACAGAATATTTTAAAGAAAATGCATCTTTTCAACTGCTCAATTCGTAATACTTAAATAACTGTGTACTTTATTACTCGTGCATTAATCTCTCGTGATGTATTTCAGTTTTCAGTGAATTAAATTATTTAGGGTTACTTATGTTCGGATTACGATGCGTTTGATTTTATTCTTTCAGTCGTAGAGATCGATTTTTTTTATTACTATGGAAAGAGTCATAGAAACCGAGTCACGAAATCTTATAGTAAAGCTAGCGCCCTCCGTTTTTTTCCCGTTACTCTATTTCCTTCCTCGTTACTCTTACTCTATTTTTAACGAAATTTGCACGATTCGTTTAACTTAATATTTCTGTACGTGAATGATACAACCCAAAGAAATCAAGACGATGGGGGTGTGTGGGGTATCCCGTTCAACTCGATTCACTGTCCACGGAAATACATTATTAGTGTATTAATAATAATCTCTTATAGATGTTTATGGGTTTTATGTGGGGTTGCGCTGCGGAATTAACTGTTTGTATGATTTTAAAAGAATTGAAATGTTCTAAAGAATTCTAGGAATTCTTGCTGCAAAAAGCAATTTTCAAAAAGAAGGGTTAATGTAAAGTAAGCCTTACAAGTGCATGTAAACGACTGTTGACTGTCGAGTGGGAAAATAAAGGTCGTGACTGACTCTTGGCCACTTAGAATCGTAGCACTAAGTGCATTGCTTGGCGAGATTATGAGAGGATGGTCTTTTTGTGCGGAAATTGCACAGGATCTTTTGATTTGCATGCTTGTTGCGTTCTGTTTTTTAAAATCAATATTCTTACTACCCGTCAAGCGAAGTAAAAAGAGAAATAATGCCGTTCGAGTTTCTTACCAAAGACCTTTCCAAATTTCCGAAGAATTGGAAGAAATTGATCTAGAAATAAAGACTAAAATAATCTTTTTATGGGAGTGTTCCATTTCCATGTTCCAGAAAGTAAACACGAATTGTTAGTCTACATTAAAAGCTTTTTCCACAGTGTTCTCCATCTGTACCAGATTTGTGTAGGAACTTGGAAGATTGGGTTATATTTCGTACTGCGCCATTTGAAATTTGAATTCACATGTCATGAAATCTTTTTTGCTGGACTAACACTCCTAAAAATTGAATTGCACACTAGGACGGTTAAGAATAGTTTTGCTAAAATACCATTATTGATGGTTTTTTACCTGAATTTTTTTTTCAGGGACGGTAATCTACGAGAAGGGGACCAAATCTTAGCAATCGATGGACAGCCACTGGACTCGAATATCAGCCATCAGCAGGCGATCAGCATTCTTCAAAAGGCCCGTGGGTTGGTGGAGCTGGTGGTAGCAAGAGGAGCAGAAGAAGGTACCCAACAAATTCCATCTCCCGTTGCTCGATCTCCCTCAGTCGTCAGTGATTCTTCCAAAGCTGGCTCGGACATGGTGGTAAGATTAATCTTATGTGAAATATTGTTTCGAGGAATCAGAGGAATTTACTTCATCAATCAAATATTTGTTCTTTCAGCTAAATACAGAGTGGTCTCAAGTTGAGGTGATCGATCTCGTAAACGATGGCTCCGGCTTGGGGTTTGGAATCATCGGGGGTCGAAGTACTGGCGTCGTTGTCAAGACCATTTTGCCCGGAGGTGTTGCGGATAGAGTAAGTTAATATTTTAGACAATTATTAGGCGTAATGTACCCCAATACTGTCAGTTGAAGATTTAGTCGAGTCTGAATTTTTCTGGAATAATGGTTGCACATGCAATTGAAATTAGTGTCACTGCACACAAATAAGGAAAATGGTGCGATAAATGAATGAAAAGTGAGATGGAACACACTTAAAGAAAGAAGTTATTAAATATTTTTATTTACGACTCTATTTGTTTCTTAATTACAAAATAAATTATAATTTAACCATGTAATGGTTTATTCGGACAGTTGCGACACTTCCGTCAATAGTTGTAGTTGAAGTTGGGAAAATTGATATTTCTTTGCGCCTCGGTTGGTTTTTGCGTTACTACTCAGCAAATGTTTATTAATAATCTAATAATAATTAGTTAGCTCTTCTTTTAAGATTAGAACATTATGCATTACAAGTGTGGTTGTCGATTTATATAGGATTCGGTAACTATTGGCCAAGATGAGAGTCTGCATGCATCTTGTCAGGAGTGTATATTCTAAAAACTGCTTTGTAGTTAATCAAAGATTCTATGCTTCCGCAGGATAGTCGTTTGCAAAGTGGAGATCACATTTTGCAAATCGGTGATGTCAATCTGCGAGGAATGGGATCCGAGCAAGTCGCCGCCGTTCTTCGCCAGTCCGGAAGCCACGTTCGTCTTGTTGTTGCCCGGCCCGTTGAACCAACATCTCCGGACTACCAGGTGAGAGAATATATTTCTCTAATTCCCTTGATTGACAGTCCTCACGATAAAATATGAGTGATAGAATAATCCAATTTCATATTTGTTGCTTAGGCACTAGACAGTCACGCTCCCATTGTGCCCACGAAAATATTAGGAGATCCAGAAGAATTAGATCGTCATCTTCTGCAAAATGGATATACAGAGACGCTCACGAGACAAACAGCCGTTTTCGATGCTTACAACGACAATATCATTTACCGTGACCAACAGGATATTGAAATACATGTAAGATTTTTATTCTCATTTTTTAAGTGTGATTATGCTTGTCAATAGGAATCTGTAGCTGAAAATTCATCTCGAAGTATATACGAATTGTAATTTTCCATAAACGAAAGAAGAAAATGCATTAAAAAGAGACAAATAATTTGGATGAATGAATAATTAAAAATTGTAAAATTAGACATTGAATTAGTTTCCGACACCAGTTTGTGTGGTTCTTTTCTGGCGGATTCATAACCAAAATGATTATCTAATTGAAAAATCGTTTACAATACTCAGTTTTTTTACCACAGATTTGAATAATTTTGAAAGCCATTTAAAAAATTTGGAACTCGGAGATGTAGTATACTCAAATGTGAGACAGTTCAAAAATTTGGTAGTACCATTGAAGATTTTAATCGACTGATAGCAGAAAAATCGATTTTTTGATTGTGAACTCTCACGTAAAATTTCAAAATTATTCTCTTGTTCTGAAAAAAAGGTCTGATTACGAAAATTGTTCAAACTAATCAATGACAATTTAGGATTACTAAAATATTAAGGAAACTCCGTTCATTTGGAGGGCGTGTAGGTAGTCTTTATACACATCAGAGATGCAATAGGGAAAGGAAGCATTGTTTGGTAATAACAAATAACATATCTTAAACGGTATAATAGATAATAGGCGGGGAATAATATCAGAGTATTAAGTTCATTCTAGGAATCAACTTGAAGAGTATTAAAGCATTTATTGAATTTGTGAATGAAACGTAGGTAATATTTGACAGGAATTGCTAAAAAAGGCTTTAAAGTTTAATAAAATTAGACCCAATATTATCGTGAAATTTTTAATAACTTGTTCTTTGAGATGAGAGCATAACATGTATGCAGTGAATGTGGCACATAGTTTAGCACTACTGAAACAAATATATGTGGAAAATATTTAGAGATTTTATATTTTTAATTTCGTTCCAGCCCCAGGCAACTCTTGTTATGGACGCCGTTAGAAATCCATCCATTCCACTCATCACGGCTCCTTCACTTTCCGTTCTGACAATGGATATGTTACCACTAGAGACCGCAGATCTTCCTGAAATGGAGAAATTCAATGTTGAATTAAAGAAAGATTTACATGGGTTGGGAATTACAATCGCTGGTTACGTTTGTGAGAAAGGTGAATAATTCATATCGGCTTTTATTATTTTTTTGTCGCGTGAAGTAAACTGCCAAGCATATTTGTTAAATATCATATATTTTTTTTATTGCAGAGGAACTATCTGGTATATTTGTCAAAAGTATTAGCGAGGGCAGTGCCGCAGACGTATGTAAAAAGATCCAAGTCAATGATAGAATTGTTGAGGTAGATGGACGATCGCTTCAAGGGTACACCAATCACCAAGCCGTTGAGGTAAATACATTACGTTTTATTAGTTAGTTTAACTAATTAGTGAATAAACAGTATGAACATTTATATTTACATGTCTGTTTTTTTGTCAGGTACTCAGATCAACTGGTCAGACTGTGAAATTATGTCTCGAACGATATTTGAGAGGACCCAAATTCGAGCAATTACAGCAGGCCATCGCGGCGTCTGAACTAAAGCTTCCCACACCAACTTCTCCTTCAGCTTCTTCACTGCCCCGCCTTCCCATAGAAACAGTTAGTACCAAATATTAACTCGTTGAATTAAATTATTACGAGTGAGAACTTATTAAAATACAAACTTATTTCAGGACGATGAACCAGTCCACGATTTTGAAATCAAAAGAGAACAGCACGTTTCCATCGAGTCACCGGCCTTAGAAAAAGTCGAAGCCACCAATTTGAATGTTGACATTCGCGATTTGGAAATGTTCATCGACGACGATTACGAAGGACCATTGAAACCAACCGTTGAAGCAGTTATTCAGGCGAAATGGAACAAAATCCTTGGAAATGACACCGAAATTATTGTAAGAGAAATGAACCTTTATTTTTTCATAACGTAACTCTTATTATTGAAATGGATTTGTGCTGTAGAACATACTTTTAATATTATGTATTTTATATTAAGGTTGCTCAACTTTGCAAATTGAGTGAAGGAGGAGGATTAGGCATCAGTTTAGAAGGCACGGTTGATGTCGAACACGGGCAAGAAGTTCGGCCCCATCATTATATCAGGTCAATTTTACCAGAAGGACCTGTAGGAAGAAATGGACGACTTAGGTCGGGGGATGAACTTTTGGAGGTAATATACGTAACGCATTTTACAACCCAGGGGAGAAAAACGGATTCCCCAACTACTAATTCTCGATTATAAAGTTTCCGTTGAAAAGGTTTGAAATTTATGATGACACGATTGAATTCACTGTCGAACTTACGTCGTATACCATTGTACCAATACGAACTCTATATAAAGTAAAAATGTGTACTTCCAATCGTTTCAGGTTAACGGGTACCGACTGCTTGGTATGAATCATATAGAAGTCGTGAGCATATTAAAAGATCTTTCAATGAGCGTTCGAATGGTGTGCGCGAGGAGGAATGATAATACCGTACCACAAGGCTTACTGGATAGCTCACAGGACAAGACTGCATTCGCTGCACGGGTTAGTTGTCATTCGTGAGGAATCAAATGCTTGTTTCTCAGTGTGAATTGATTCAAATCATACTTTCTTTGGGGTTGTAGAACATCTTAGGAGGCAGCCTTCAAAATCTTATACCAGCGACGGATCGTCTCGTAAAGGCAAAGTCTGATGGTTCACTCGCGTCGACTACCATCACCGGTTCCGCCACTGACGGAAGCTTCTCAAAAATGAAATCCAGATCTTTAGAACCACTCACGGGACTTGCAATGTGGAGTTCGGAACCGCAAATCATCGAACTAGTAAAGGGCGAACGTGGACTTGGGTTTTCAATTCTCGACTATCAGGTAAACACAAAAAAAACTGATTTCACTAACATCAATGCAAAGAGTTCAGTACTTTCATCGGGTGACTCAGAAAAATCAAAGTTTGTCGCCAAGAATTCCTCAAACTTACTCCGGTCACTGTATACTTCCAACGCACAGCCCCTTTACTCTCTAAACAAAAAATCAGCCAGCCAAGACGCAAAGAAACGAAACGTCAAGGACCAACACGTGAGGTTTAATTTTAAAGAACAAGGAAAACTTTGCCTCTCTTGTGGCATCAATAAAAGATTCAATGAAGAGCCTCTTTCACCCATCAGCCCTTGGTCTGGTAGCGAACCTAGTGATACGGCAACCAACACACCTTCGTACACCAGCAACGAAGAAGGCTCGAATTCCCCTTTTGTTCCTTTCAACTATCACATCTACATATGAATAATATATTATTTCGAAGTACTGACGTAATTTATCCTAATTTACGTAGAGGAATAGTTTTAATAATTCTAAAAGGTTATTTATTGACTTTCTTCCTTTCTCATTTGTAACACGTTTAGATTGTATTCAATTTCATTTCTTCTTCTTATTGTTCTTCGGACTTCTGCGTATTCTATTCATCTTTAAATGAAGCGTTGGTGGTAAATTTATTAGTTGGTCACTCTCGATACCATTTTAGAGTTTTATGTAGTTAAATTGTCATGATAATTCCTTTTATTTGTCGATTTTACCAAATTTATTATTGAATTTGTATTGCGAAGTAAGGTATTCGAGTTTTATATTTAATTTTCTTGACTACATACGCCTCTAGTGTTCTCTAATTAGCTTATTAAACTATTAAAGGCACTTCATTATTCATTAAAAAAATTCAAATTGTAATTTAAATGTATAATTTACTTCATTGTTACATTTTCTATTAGTTTTCATCTATGTAGAAGATATATTTTCTAGAATTGAAAATTAGGATGCCGAAGGAATAGTCATTTATTAGTATTTAAACGTTTAGTTATTTCTAGCACTTCTTTGTTGATAAACTCGTAGCGGTAGTGCTTACTACTTTCTAGAAATTTGGTTGCAATTCTTGAGAATACTAAATCTATCTATTCAAAATACTTAATTGCTACATGTTATCGAATTCAACACCTCACAAAATTTTACGTCTCTGATGAAAATACTGAACTTGTCGGATTGTATTGTACGTAACAAAATAACTTCTGAATCGAAACCTGAAATACTTGAAGGAAGTTTTCATTTTGTCTCGGTGGCGGTCACTCAATACACAAATAATGTTCTAAAACTCATGTTCGAATTGTGACATAATAAAAATAAAATAAACCAAATTGTGTCCTGGTGACCCTGTGATATTAAAACCTCCATGAGTTAAATTCATTCTTGGTGAGCTTTCATTAACTTATGGAATTGTAGGAGATGGAATCTTTATTAACGTGCCAATAAATGCTGACGGAGTACAGCAAATGGAACTTTTTGGGGTAGAAATGGAAGAAAATTTTTATATTTCCCCTGGCGTAAGGTTGTCCGCATTTGTTTTTGATTCTCTAAGATTTATTGCTTGCTTTTCCTTTGTCCCAGAGAGCTCGAAAGAAGGATTCCCTTATTTTTGTTTTTTTTATGGCATTACAATAGCTTTCCATTCGATGCTTCCAATACGGTGTGTACTATGACAAATACATCAGATCTTGTTCCAAATCGGAAAGAAATTTTTTGGGTTGGTCTCAAAGCCTCGGGTGAGAGATTTTTATGTTCAAATGAAAATTTCAAATCACCACTTCTTCGTGTGATGATCCGATCGTCAGAAAATATCCCATTATTTAGTAAGTCCTGCATTACAATAAACATTTCAAGTTTTATGTAAATTAATTATTTTTTAATGGCTGAAGTGTCCCACTAAGGGTCCAACAGGGGAAAATGATAGTGTTATTTGCTTAATCGTTATGTTCTAGTAATTTAATAGACATTTATACTACTAACAAGGTAGACTTAGGCGAGTGGGTTAGGTGAACTGAAATTTTAGTGAGATTACAAACTTTGATCTTTGGAGAGTAAGTTCATCAAGTTCGTTTAAAATTTAATTTCGAACGAATTGATTAAGTAAATTATTTGTAGAACTTACACAGGTTCAAAGCTACCCACAACATAACTAAATAGTTTTTGACGAAGGTTTTGGGTTTTGTAAGGGAATTATTTATATCTGCTACTAATGCGCACCTCGTTGCTGGTTTTGCAGACATTGCAACGTCCTCGCCTGAGAATTGTGTACTCTGACTTTACAAATTCAGTAGTTGAACCGAAAAAGTCATTAAGTGGTTTCTGGTCTCATCCATTTTACATACGATAATTCACTAAACCTTTCTACAGTTCCACGAGTCCTTTAAAAAAGCAACTTCTTTCTCTTCTCACGACCCCTGTGCGTTTCTACCCTCAAGTTCAGTCGATTTATTAGATTTACATCCAAAAATACAAATACCGTTACCGTCTTTGCCGGAATACATTTTTCCCAAAAAACCTTTTTATCTCCATACACGCGTGTAAATGCACAAAATCTGCTTCGTCGATGTAGCTCGGTTACATTTGCGTTTAAAATAATCAGTGGAAATAATCGGAAATTGAAAATTTCAATGAAGCAATAAATTCCCTCCTCTCACAGCTGGAAAAAAAAATGATTCGAAAGGAAGTTCGACCGAATCAAATTTATTTCTATTTCATCCATTTAGATGTTAGATAACATATATCGGGAAAAATGTTTTTGTTTTCCATTAACTAGTGCTTTCGACAACAAATATTATTTGAGAGTGTGTTAAAGGCAATAAAAAGGGCATGTAATTTACACATTACATACAAATGTTCCGAGTAGTGGTATTTAATACATTAAACATTGGTATGTAATACATTACGAGTGGTGTACACTGACATACCGTCAATAATAATGGTGCTGAATTGGTGCACGCCTCGTTACAAAGTTTTTATCAGTGCCTTAAAACGGAAAATTTATTCCGGAACAATCTAAATAACTCTCGAAGACGAAATTTATTACCTAAAGTACAAGACCATAAAACACTGGTGCACGTTGATTTTTAGTTTGATTAATTGGATGAGATGAAATAGAAATAAAAATAATATTATCTGCTGTCTACCAGGTCTAAAACAATTTACCCTCGCTCGCCTGAAATTAATTATTCTGAATTATTTAAGTATTACGGGACATTTAAGTATTATTTATTTACTATTGTTGGACTGCGTCGTGGATGTATTAGTCTTTGATGATTATTACACGTTTATTAAATATAAATTAGGGTGGTTGGACTTTTACAACTGCGTGAAATGTTGACTTTAACATTCTAATATTCACTCAGAGTTTGGAAATGAGAGGTGGCGGAAATTTCCTAGGTTTGTCTAATAAATTAGGGAGTAACCGAGTTAGCGTTTCTTCGCTTAATGAAATCAATTCCTTTGGAATTAAATTTGCCGAAGACCGAAAGCGACAAACCATGAAAAATAATTCAATAATGAAATTCATTTTTTACTTGTTTAAAGTTAGTTAACGCGATTTTATAAAAAAAGGGAAGACAGCGTTAGCGGAACTTACCTTCGGAGTCATGAGTGAAGCTGAAAATGTTTTTCTTAAGGGTAACATATTGTACGGGTTATGACCCAAGGGGCAGAAAAGTATAATTAGCTTATATTTCTATAATTTTGTACTCTTCACGGTGTTTCAAGCGCGGTGTTTGATAAAAAAAAAGAGCAGACATAATTAGAAAGCTTGTTTTTCAAAAGTATAAATCCAAAAACGGAAAATTTAAGGTTTTGAAGTTTCTGCCTTGAAATCATCTCAAAACTGGTCTACTAAACACTTAGTGAAGCTGCTAAAAACTTGCGTAATTTCTTTAATTTTGAATTCTCCGGTGTTCTAAATTAAATTCTTGTGTAAATTCTCAGTCGGTGTTGTACAGCAACCTGTTCAGAAAATGTTAAAAACGTTTTGACAAAATAACTTTTGACTCTTGAGACTGGAAACCTATTCGTTTGTCCGGCTGTTGCTATTTTAATTATATTTTCCAAATTAATATTATTCAATTATTGTACGGACAAATTTTTTGGAGATGGATTTAGTAGATGGGAAGATAATTAAACAACCCCTCCAAAAACTTTTCCGAGAGTACTGAGAGTACTGAAACTGAGGACATATATTATATATTCGTACACTTAGGATTTGGGAACCCGAAAATGCTTGTGGTTTAATGTTCCTATTATTTAAAATTTTAGATAGTTTTTTATTTATTCTTAAATTTATTGATATATTTTTTTTATTTTTGCTTAGGTAGTTTTATCCATTTTAAGGTCTAATGGTGGTAGTTTTCGGTATTTTATGGTCCATGTTGAGAAGTTTGTAGGGAAACATATTTATTTATCTTATATATGTATTTATCTATTTTTTTCAATTCCTACCGGTTTAATATTTTTATTTACTGCATCTGTTTATATCAAGACTTAGTAGAACTGTAAAAATCAGATTCTACTTCTCTACGGAGATTACCCTTTCCCGTATTTAACTAACAAATTCAGATTTGGAGAATCCAAATTTTCGTATTTTATTGGTTAGGTTGCATAAATTTGAATAGAAATTATTGAATGTTATTACGTACCTGAAGTAACGATCTATTGGTCATCCGATTTTACTCTGTGATTCTGATTGATTGAAGAAACTGTGAAGCCTCAGAAAAATTTCTGTAAATTTCATTTCCATATCGATAGTTCAAACTGTATGTTTGACTGTTAGTTTTTACGTTTCTCATAGTTTCTACAAAAGTATAAAAAGAATTATTTAGTAGTTAATATTTCTGTTAAGGAACTGCGAGCTCAACTTTCATTAACTGTTTGTTGATTCTTGCAAACACGTAAATGTCTTAGAGACTGTCTTTGTAATGTTTTAATAAGATGCACCCGCAACAGATTTTTATAGAAGTTACTTAAAACTTTGTTATTTACGTACCAATTACATTCAGTGTTTTTGTTGAGAATTTGTATAAATCAAGAAGTCGTGAAGTTTTTTCTTTTCGTTAAAGCTTTCTTGAGTCAGATAAGAACTTCTGCAAGATTCCCGTCTTAAAGAAAAACTTAAATTTGAATTGAGCTAGAAAACTATTTTTAGGTTTGCAAAATGGGAAACGTAATCTTGTAGAAAGTTATTCATTAACCTTGTCCAGACTCGAAACTACAGTACCTATTTATTTAAGGAGAAACTTGAGAACTGTGTTCCCTCGGTTTCAAGGAATTTGGACACTTTTGGAAAATTTATTTACCCTTTTCACTTGACTGGTGTTAGTCACCAGTTTTCGTTTTCTTCTCGTATCTATTTCCGTATCTGTTTTCTTGGCCTCTAGAAGCCCGGGACTTCTCTGCGTCAGAAACCTAGAATTTCCTTTTTGGATGATTTCAGTGCTTCGTTTTGTGGCGATGAAAATTATAAAAAATTCAGTTTTCTAGTCAAAAAGAACCGTAAAAGGCCGGGGTGAAACGAAAGGAAACCCCAACAGAGCAAAAGAATGAGAGAAAAAGGGACGCAGTGACCTGGGCTAACAAAAACAGATCATATGAAAAGAGAACAGAAATTCTAGAAAAGGGATTTTATTACCCTTATGGTTTCTGCTATTTTTGTTACCTTAATTCAATGGAAAGTCGAATAGTTTTTGACTTTGGAGTTTTAGGATGGCTAACTATGATTTTTTTTTGAACCCCAGAAATCCAGAACGGCTAGAAGAAGACAACTATAGTTTTGTAATCATTGGCAAAGATAGATTCCACATCTCAGGTTTTAGTTGGTGTTTACATATACCAGGCAGTGGGTGGAAAATATTACATTATTACCGCACGTCATATATTATTATCTGTGTAAATAGTTTTGTAAGCTTTTTTTATCGAAACATTTGGTAATTGAATTAATTCCCCGTTTGCCTCGTTTTGTATACAAATATTTTTATGTGTGTGTGTCTGTGCCATGCCAAAGTGTATTCTGTTGCTTAATCTTTTCTTTTCTGCTATTTAATTTTCCCAGAAGTTGAAAAATCTTTTTTGTTCTTTTTTTTCTCCGACCACTTGACGGTTTCACAAAGACAAGTACTCAAAAATTGCGAAGGTGGATACTTGTCGATATAAACAATTTATCTAACCACATCTATGTCATTATCCACTTTGCGAAATGTGTTTTACAAGTTGTAATTGTGCCTGGGCTGTTGTCCTTGGTAGTTTTTTGAAAGTCTAGCGCACAGACAGTTTTTTTAAGTTAAATTTTATTTGAATGTTAGTTCGTTTGACTGCAAAGCAATCGTTCAAAATATAAATATATTATTTCCTATATTTCTCCGGTAATTAATCATCAGACGAGTTACTTTTTTAAAATTTTTTAGTTAAAAATCATAAATAACGTGCTAAGTTGAGTATTTTCCGCTTTGAAGATTTTCATTAAATATGTTTTAAAGTCTCTTTCACGCTTTTTCGACGTACAAAAAATACTTTGCTTAAACTGAAGGATGATTCGCTATGAAAAGGAATTTAAGAAGGAAAAAAAAACTCTCCCATTTTCGCAAACCGATGAATGAAATGTTACAAAAATCAAGTAAGTCTGGATTGGGTGTTAGTGAAGGACTTGAAGTTGTACCATGAACCGATTGCTGACTGTTATAAGAACTATGACACTTACTTTATACTCTTCTGAGAGTTCTGTACTGCTACTTGTTGAAAATCATTGCTCTATTTCTTCGGATGGTGTAGGCTCTCTTTATGTATGTTTCATCGTAAGAAAGTTTCACCTTAGAGGCACCTGAAACTTTGGATTCGAATGAATACTTAAAAACTATGAGTGTCTGTCTGGTGCAGAGAAAAATATAAAACTTACTTTTGTGTGTTATAAGAATCTTTCTCCTCCTTGCCAGGGTAACTGTAGTGACTCCTGTCTTTTTATTATGTATAAGTTTCTGCAAAATAAAGCATTTCTTTTTAATTAGAATTTCGACCGCGGAATTAATAAATTCTAATTACAAAAATATTTCTTATACCTCCATTTACATTCACAATAATTTATATTATTTGGTAGAACACCCCATATTGTATTGTTTCACACTATCCCTTGCTTTTAAAATACGAAAAACTGAATTTTCTAGTAATAATACTTAGGTGTCACCCAAGTTTGTATACATAAGGCTAGGTTAAACATTTTATGTAAATTTTCACTCTAACACCTAACAATTTCACTTTATAACTCGCCCTTATTTACAAGATAGTTTTTCCTGAGTTATAATATTTACCTTCTGGTAGAGTTATGTACAGCCACTTTGCATCTGGTAATAATTTATGTTACATATTTCGGGCATTATTGAAAGCTTATTATAGCTTAATAATTTAGGCAATTTTTCTAGTTCTGGGCTGACCTTGTAAGTCTCCATTTATCAACTTCACCTATGTCTATTATGTATGTTTTTGAGCGTTGTTTTTAATACTTACAGGATCCAATGAATCCGAACGAGACGGTCATAGTCATACGAAGTCTCGTTCCGGGAGGAGTTGCTCAACTCGACGGTCAGCTAATTCCAGGTGACAGACTAGTCTTCGTGAACGACACCAACCTGGAGAATGCCTCACTGGACCAGGCGGTGCAGGCACTGAAAGGAGCCCCGAAAGGCGTCGTGAGGATAGGAGTAGCCAAACCTCTGCCCATTCCGGACAGCGTGTCTCATTGTCAGGTTAGTGAAGAGACCCGTTCATCCCAGATGATCTCGCACGAATTTTATACCGATCAGACCGATAAAAATGGACCAGTCAATCAGGAGAGTAGCAATGGAGACGAAGGCGGTTCACCGACTCAAAACGTTCTAATGAAATCCGAAAGCTTTTAATCCAAGTCACTAGTTGCCTAAATTCCGAACGGTTTTGGTTAGTTCACTATTATAATTTTGCGATGGATCAAGGATGGTTCGATGGTCGTTCCAGGTGTTCTCCCGACTGGAATTCCAGCTTCCCCCTGAGGGGAACCGATGTTGTACTTAGTTTCCATTTTTCCATTGTTCATAAATGTTTGGTTTCAGGTTTTGGGGTTAACACCTGAGGGTTTAAACAATTATCTGCTTTTGCGTAATTCTTTGGTTCCACAATGCGAGGAAACAAACGTAAACACACGTACACACTTATGTATAGTTATGAAAATGATGGACCACTAATTTGCACGCATTTTGACAATCTTCGTGTTTACCTGAAATTAATTGAGTTGACATTCGGCTGAAATTTAGTTACGATACATTTGGTCTGCCAACATCATATACATTTTATGTTGCAGGTGACCAACAATTAGGGTATTTTTCTAGTACACGTACACAGACACACACACACACACACACACACACACACACAAGGTTATATTAATATTTTGTAGGGAATATCATTTTTCTTGTGATATCGATAGGGTTTCGGAGTGGGAAGAACCGAAAGGAAACCATTTTAATTTTTAGATTTTCACAACTCTAAATAATTCGATGGGTTACGAAGCAGTTAGACTTACTCGAACCATAAGGGTTGCCCTAATTATGCTTGTCGGTGTGTTAGGACTGTCATTCGAGATGTTTCCACCCGCAAAACACGACGCAAAGTTTTTCCCCTGCTCAAATCGCAAAATCGTACTTTGATTTAATCTAATGCAAAGTAACCGGAAATATTAAAACGGGAATATCAATGAAGTTGTCTGGTGTTTTCGTTTAACATTGTAATGAGCTGTTTGATGAAAGTTTTGCGTAAATCAACGGAACAACAAATTTCGCCCGGGTTTTTCCTCACGTCTCCGGGAGTTGAGAAGTTCCTCAGCGTAATTAATTTGTACCATAACGCAGCGTATTATGTTCACCGGAATTGCATTGTTCTTTTAATTTTTTGTTGGCTTTTGACGCTTGCTACAGGACTCTCTCTCTCTCCTCGTACTCTCCATACTGTCTACACTAGTTTTAGTTGAATGCAACTTCTCTTTCATGGCGCTGGGTTTTAACTCTTTCGTCGGGTTATTCTGTAGTTACTGCTCTTTTTTTTATTACTAAAAAAAATACAGAACTCTTGCTTGGGTTTTTGGCGCATTTTCTGGTTTTAATGCAACTTGGAACTTCAATGCTCTTAGTAGTTATCACGGTCTTACATTCCTTCTGACTGCTGTCTTTGACTTTTTAGTTAATTTTTAGAAGCAACCGTGGTGTGGTTTGTTGAAATTTTAACTGGGGTATATTTTTATTACCTGCATAATAAATACATATTACTACACAGGATCGAAGTTGTACTCAAAATAAAGGTACTTATGCTGTTTTTTATTAACCGTAAAATTTATCGGGTTCAAGAATGAAGCGTGGTTTTTAATTTTTCCGGATTATAAGATTCAACGACAATATTCAGTGTAAAGAAATATTTGTAAGGACTACATATACATGAGTTTTTAATTGCGTTTTTGTAATTAAAACTAAAATGGACCGAAGTAGCGTGAATTGCCCCTTCATATCGGAAAATAGTCTTTTATTATGCAGATAAGTATTCCCAAATGGATAAAACCATTTACTGTATTTTTTTGGACTTTTGTTATTAAGTTTTAAGTTTCCTAATTAATTGACCATTCAAACTATTATTTTTTATTGTTACTTTTTATCGTTATACGGGGTTGGCGAGTAGTGGTTAAGATTGGAACCAAATTATAAGTTTTGGCCGTTTTCTTGGCGATTTTTTCACAAATAAACTCGACGAATGTACCGAACACTACTTTGCGTTTCGGCGTAACTCTCAGTGGGAATACGGCGAGAAGCCATCCCTCGAATTATGTTAAATTATCACGGGTTTATTTGATCACCAAAGGGACGTGAATTTACAATGTTACAACAGTTTTCAGTTGTAATGTAATACTATAAGTCGTCGATGTACCTAAAATAACAATTAGACCAGGTGCAGATTAAAGTCCGAACGGGTCCACACAGGGAAGTATTTGTCTCCACGCTATTTTTGCTTTACATTACTTATGAGACTGAGTTATTTTTGTTTCTTCGTTCGATATAACTCTAAAAAAAATATAACCGAATGATAAACCGTCAGAGAGAAGTATAAGTTCGAGTTCGGTGAAGGAATTTATCTATACGTAGACATAACATGTTCTTTTAAGTTCACCGTTTTATTCGTTTAAAATATGTTTCGAACTGTTACGTAGACTTCGACTACACCGATCAGAGAGTTAGTGGAAAGGAAAATAATTTTGATTTTGGTAAAACGCACTTTGTACTTTGATTCACGTTATTTCTTGGTGTTGTTATTTTTAATATTTTAAATCGATTTTAAGTTTAATTTATTATGACTAATTTATTATATAAAAATTTGAAATGTAAGAATAAATTAAAAGTTGAAAGAAACAGTTTATTTGGTGTTTGGACGAACCGAAAGTAGACACCATGAGAAATAAAAAAAAAATAAGAAGCGTTCATCTGGTGAGCTCACTCTGACTACATTGAAAGGTTCGAATTTTGCACAGGGTCGCGGTAAGGACTGGGTAGCACTCGAGTTACTCAGAGGGTTTTAAAATGGCACTTTCCGACAGGTACTTATAGTAATCCGCCGCGGTTTAAAGGTTTCTACTTAGAGCTCGATTGATTTTTTAAGTATACATAAGTATGAATAGAAAGATTTAAGAATACGTAAGCCGTAAGTTTCTTCATTCAAAAAAAGCGTATTTTAGTTTTTTTGGGGGGGGTGATGTTCCCTACCTGAAGTCACTCAGTTTTTTTTTTTGGGGGGGGTGTAAAACAAGAGCAATCGCAGGAAAATCGAATTATGGAAGGATTCCATTTTATTTATTTTTCAATTTTCATTGCACACTGCGACGACGACGACGACGACTAGGCAATAAATTACTATTTTTCTATTGATGGAGATGAAATTGGAATTTTTATTATTCAATTCAAATGTAAAACAGAACCCGAATGGGAATGAAACCCGGGGACTGGAACAATCACGGAACAAGTCACTAGCCCAGGGGAGACATGGAAGTAGAAGAAGATTTTCTAAAATTGGAATTAAAATGGCGGGTTTTGTTAATTCCTCTCAATTAAAGGTCTCGTAAAAGCTCAAAGGCTGAGGTATCCTTTCGAGGTCGTCATTCTTTTTTTTGGGGCGGAGGGTTCTTTACACCCGTCAAAAATAGAAGAAAAGAGTAAAGATAAAAGTAAAAGGTTTAACCAGGTTGTCAAAGAAACTTCGTTCGCCATCTTTCCAGTGCATTTCTATTGATTGAGGGAAATTTTTGGATGTCAGAAAAGCCGGGCAAACTGATTTTTGACCCGCTGGCCGCAACCGCAGCGGTGAATGTTTTGAAGGGATCCGACCAAACGTTTTCTCTCGTTTCTTTCTTTTTTTTTTTGAGATGTTGAAATTGTTAGGGCGGAAAATTGAAATGCAACTTAGACCCCGAACACGTAAACCCCATTGCCACGGTGAGTGTTACGAATCGTCCAAAAATTGTTTGAAACGTTTCAGTGTCGCCGATAAATCACAAATCGTAGTGAAAATGTAAAAAGAGTGAGCTCATCGGTGTTACCTCTGCGATTCCCACATCTTTCATGTCAAATCGGCCTGCAATATTCAATGTCGAATGAAATGAATTTAGTAAATGCAAATGCGAAAACTCGTTATATATATTTATACGTACACACACACATATATATATTTAAATTATGCATAGAAAACGGTGCCAAAATAGCATGGAGCTTATTTTTTTATTCATTTGATTTTCTATGTTTACTAGTACTTAGGTATTGTACACTGAATTATCATCACTAATATTTTCCCATCTGTCTTCTGACCACACGTAATTAAGTTTAAATTATATACCTGGATTTTCACATTTTTCATGCAACCCAAAAACTATTCTAACGGCTTCCAACTAGAAATTTGATTAGATCGAATTCCTGTTCCTGCATTTTCTGCGTAACACCTCGTGGGTTCTTCAGCATCCTACATTATTCTGTCTCATCTTGCCTGCTAAGACACTCTCCCTCCTCAAATAACCGTCCACCCTTGACTATTTCGGTTTCATTTTGTTCTTTAACAAATTTTTAAATTCTAATTTCAGTGGAAAACAACCGAAATTTGGATGTTACGTTATTCAGTGATTTTGTTCCTCGGGTTCTTCTTTCACTATTATTTTGTTTTTTTTTTTAAATATTCATTTAGCTACATAGGCTTTAGTTAATTTATATACTCTATGTTATTTTATTTTTATTTTTTATTTTTTCGTAGTTTCTCTTTACCAACACATATACAGAGTGACCATAATTTCCGGTCTCCGGCTGTAAATACGTACTTTTAAACTGCTATTATATTGTGTGCCGATTGTATGGAAGATTTTCCTTTTATTCTCCTTCCAATTGAAAAATAAAAAAAATACTTATGTACATGTACATAGTAAAACTTCTCCGTGAAAGATGCGAATTAGTGAGAAGGATGTAAAATAAAACGGATCCTTATGGAAAATATGGTCACGCTGGTAAGGTCGTTCAACCGTACATGGTATGTATTATTATTTTTTTTTGTTTTTACTCCTTATTTATTATTATTAATTTTTGTTTTTTTCTTCTCTGTTGTAGAACATATGTTTGAAGAATTGTTTATGTAATATTAGTTTTGCATGTGTTTTTATTTCTTTTTTTTGGGTTATCAAATAAAAAAAATATTTTTGTTAGTAGTTGCATTTTTTTTTTTTTGGGAGGGTTTGGTTACATCCTGGTGGACCCATCGTACTCGTTTTTATTTTGATTTTGTCGTGTGTCCTTACCAGGTCCTGCTCCTTTTCCCCATTTTGCATTTTTATTCTCGAAACCTAACCGATTTTACGTTCCTTATGTCTTCCCCATACAAGTTGCTCTCACCTTCCTGCTGTTCTGCGGAAAGAATTTATATCGTGGTTGTGTGAAAATTTTTCCGTGTCCGTATATCTCAGTTACATATATATATTTTTTTTTAAAATGGTATAAAAGTGTCATTTCTTCTGTAATCAGCGCAACCCTCTCTTTGAGAGGGCGCCGTAACTTTTCTTGGGTGTTCTGATGGAAATTTGTTGTAGCCAAGTAGAAAATTAGTGATTAATGTTTGTAGTTGCACGAAGTTCTTTTTAGATTTGTTAACTTTTATTCGTTTCTGTGATTAATTTCGTAATCGGTTTTTCATCCGGCATGAATGATACGCTACGTTATTACTACTTTCGAAAGTGAATGTTTTGAAAGTTTCACTTGAAAGAATTACGTTTATGGAAGGTGGAAGCTTTACCTGTCCCGTGAGAAATCTCCAACCCTTGTTTTTGATTTTATTGGTCTTTGATTGACGAATAAAAACTCCTGGGAAAGCGTTATGGGGTAGAAAAGCCAGAATTTGTGTCATTCTCTACCAGCGACACTACATCTAAAGAATCTGTAGTGTAAGCGCAAGTTGTGGGTAACATACAGGAGTGTTCACACCCAGTTGTTTAACTTTCTGTATGTTAATGTTTAGGTTATGGTTTGCACATGTTCTATCCAATGCTTTGAAAACGGAAAACTATCTGTGATCTGTGATCGATCAATTCAGATCTAACATGATTTCCCTGGTAATAAATTCGTACAATTTTCACATATTTAATGTACGCTATACGGTGTTTGTAGCTTTATTTAAGCACTGACAACTGTGTTGCTGCTATGTGTCACTCTTTTCATTTCGTTCGTCTTTTCACACACATACACACACACAAAAATAAATCTACGAGCCACAAAGCACTGAAAAGCTGGATACCTTTGTGATACTTCTCTTTGAGGACAAAAGTCGGACGAAATTAAGTCTTCAGATGTTACGTAATGAGTGTTTGAAACGGTTTCACTCGATGAAAAGGACACCTTGAAGAGAAGTAGTGAGCCACCTCGACCTTTTAATTTTCTAGTTTTCAGGGTATTAAACGAAACCGCGAGTGTTCCTGACTTCTGACGAAGCCATGACAATGGGGTAATATTTAGATTATCCGAAATGGAAGTGATAGATGTCCCAGACTTTTGGTAAAGGAGCTTGCGGTCACGGTTTCATCAGAAGAAATTGTAGATTGGCAGTTGTATTGACGTGGTTTGAAGACAACCCTTGTTCCACTTAGTGTGTAACTCGGGAACAACTTACTGGTACATTCGGCTTAACCAAAATTCTCACATCGTTTGACAGGTTAAGTTTTAATATTCTTACCAGGGCGTGCTCACGTGGGTTGTACAACATCGACGGTCTACAGAAGGACGAAGTACAGTTTTGCGTGATGAAACTTCTCTCCGGCTATCCGCAAAGTTTTCGTTCGAAATTCTGCGGTTGCAATTCTTCTTTGCGTGGGTCTCGCATTTTGCAGGTATTTTGTTAAGAAAACTTGGGAATCGACGTAGCGAAATGTCCTTATTTAAAGACTCCGTCAGGAACTGTTTTCCCATTTTGATTATTTACTTTTTGTACGGGCTTTCATCTTGTTGACCCGCAGTCCAACGCATACGGCAAGATGAATTTTACCTTGAGCTTTCAGCTGGATTCTTTTCGACCTCGACATTCGTTTCCCAGGAAAAAGGTATTTTTTTTTAAGTCGTTCTCTGGAAAGGAGTCATGTTTTCTTGTCGAGTAATTGCCTCCCGTTGGTTAATTAACTTCGCAAAATTAAAGCGTACATAAATAAACGTGAAATACAAGTTTTGACGATGTTCCCCCGTGAAGAAACTAATTTTAAATTCCGATCGGATTATGTCGGTTTTAATTGCGGCCTAATTTGGGAGCCCATTTTATTTAGGACGTTTTGTCGTCTTGCTACGATCCTAGGAAAATCGCAGTGGAAATTTTATCCAAAAATAGAACCCTAATTGGAGGGAGCCGTTAAAAATACCCGGAAGGTATGACGAAACGAAACGGACAACTCACATTGTGCTTTTGATTTTCGTTTCCGAATGTATCACATTAATGATGACGGACCTTAAATCGAAGGAGAAGTTTGAAACGTGACTTGGAAAGAATGATGAATGGAAAAGTTTCGGGAGATTCGAGTGGAATTATGGCTAAAAAAGAAAACGAATCGGTCCGATTTTTATTCAAGATGTTTCTTACTAGTCACTTTCAAATGGAGACAGTTTTCTAATGTGAAATGTCACAGAAAGTTTCCGAACGTATATAAATAAGAATAATGTGTGTAATGCGAATGTAAAAATGAGACTATTTGTGGACGGATGAAATTCAAAAACGATTCCGAGGAACGAGAAATTTTAAAGAGGATGTAGATGAGTTGATAATTTTATGCTCATGAATAGTATAATTCGGTACGAGAGGTGTAAGATGACGTTTCAGCAAGGTGGTTTCCCCTAGACCAATCCCGTCATTCAAAAGACGCTCTCAAATGTCTTCTTAGACTATCTCCTAACCACGAGTTATCTGTCAGGGTTAGAAACTCAATTCAAACTTTAATTTAGACAGAGTCAAGAGTTAAACACTACTTTCTAATCACACCAATTTCTCTGTGGCATCCGCCCGTTATACGTACAACAAGCAATTTCTATTAAAGAACCTGAAATTTCCTTTTTACCTTTGATGAGAGTGAACGATAGGGTGAATTATATAGGGAAATTCCATTCTACGTGTCGGTTGTTTTGCGTTCTTTTGTTAATTCCTATATAGCGTACAATGTTTTGATAGCAGTTCGTTCGCTGTTGTGCTTCTACCGGAACTCTCAGGTTGATACACTATGATTAAACATCTTCCGAGATAAATAGATTAGATGAAATCATGTGGGATACATAAAAGCATCCATTAAAAAGTCGATACGTATTTTTTTTTTACAAGCGGGAAAGTCTCTCGGAAAATCCGGAAATTTCTAAAGTGTTGTAGTTCACACTAAGCAACCTTGGTAATTTGCACGTTTTCTGTCGCCTTTGTTATCCATTGCTATTTTATACTCCGTTTCTATTTTAAAATGAACGAATTCTTGAGAAGAGTGAGAGGTGAGAAGGACCCAAGGAAACGTCAAATGTTTTTTGTGATTTTGTAATTGCTTATGACAGTCAAGGGGAATTTGTTCCGATTCAAAACCTTGTAATTTGTTGTCGCTCATGTTCCGTGAGAAATACAATCGGAGGTTAGGCTGCATTAATGTTTAACCGGCTTTGGGAGGTGTCTTAGTTTCGGGACAAAAATTAAAATTTCCCTTGGGCATACGGATGAGTTGACGGAAGGAGCGAAAAGGAATTAAAGCGTCACTGAATAAATAACAATTAGCAGTGAAGTGTTCCGTTTCTTGCAGAAAATGTTTTCTGCCTTCAAATTGTGCGTGTGTGTGTGTGTGTGTGGCGAACAACCTTTGAAGAGGTTTCTCATTCTAACCCGGTTTCACCTTTCAAGTCATTTTAAGGATCAGCCAACACGGTCTATTGGTTACGACCAGGTTCTCTCTCTCACTTTACGACTACTTGACGCATGCCGGTCTCTTATTTTGTCTCGTTAGTTACTTCCTTCAAGAAATTCTTTAATTTTATTGGGACTTGAAAACGTGGCCAGAATGAATGTTTCCTTGATTTCATTCGGCGCGTTCGTTCGTTTGTTCAGAAAGGTCCAGAAAACGGTTTTATAAGGAGTGTGTTTCGGACGATTTAAAAGTAAATAGAATGGTAAAGGGTAAAAAATAGGCATGGTACTGGAGACGTAGGTGCTCCATATATACCGGTTATGCAGGGGTTATTACAGTTTTAGCGAAGTGCTGGGTGGAAACGTTTATTTAAGAGACTTAATGTGAGTTTTTAAAGAGCAAATTAGTTCTAAGAGAATGGGGAGCAGATGGGAAGTTCACTTACACGTTACTAGGAACTGAATTCATTTTGTATTATAAAGAAAGATGGTATGCAATAAAACTGTTGAGAGTAAGAGAGAGAGAGAGGACAGGACATTAAGTAGGCAGTTCTGTCTGCATGCCGGGAACTCGTACACACAAGATGGACACCATTAGTGTTCTCTACATGTAAATGGCCGAGCAAATTTTCTGGGGTAGTTAATGAAAGGGCTCATTTGCAAAGAGTTTTTCAACTCCTTTCTCCGAACTGAAACATTCAAAAAAGTCAACGGACGTTAAGAGAGATCGCACATAAGTTAAAACCATTTAACTTTTTCTCTCTGTTTGAGATAATTTGATTGTCTCAACGGGTTCGAATCGCGTACAAAAGCACAGAACTCGGAATTAGAAAATAGTCAAAACGCTTGACTTTGAACATTATTTCGGTTTTGCCATCTTAATGGGGAAAATCGAACGGCTCACAAACTCAATTTCATCCCACAAATTAGAATTTCTATTGAAAATTGATTTTTCCTCAATAATGTACTCTTGTTTTTTTTTTCATTCCGCCACGAGGCAATGCTAATGAACATTCAAGAAAAAAATTTGCCTTCTCATTACGAGAGCGAACAACACGGCAACTACACAACAAACGCTTTCTGTATTAATAAAACCTTTCGGTTTTTTACCGTCGTCGTTTCTATTTTAGGTTCTTGAAACGGTCACTTTAAAAAATTAAACTGTTTAAAGGAGCCATTGGTTATTGCAGAGTTCCAATGGGATAAATTTTTTGTGTACTTTTGAAGGTTTAAGTTGCTATTGCAAGAGCTCTGTGTACACAGACCAAAAGTGGTAAACAAATAGACTTTGTGTGATGAAGCTAATTGGAGGTTTCTTGTTTAAAGTAGGAGAAGCTACCAGACGAAACAAAAAAAAAATTGGCGGGAGTTGACAAAGTTTTACCGGTCTATTTTTCCAGGAGCCTGGGTTTTCGGGTTCGGAAGGGTTCGCATTCGGGAGAGCCACACCATAGTGGAAGTGCATTGACTGTCAGTCTGCAAACTCAATTATTGAGGGGTTGAAAAGCGATTGGAGTTCTCTCTCTCTCTTTTTTTTTTTTACTTCTCAGGTCATTTCTTTATCCATCTTCGTCAGTCTTGTGTAGAAATTTGTAGCCTTTCAAAAAGCCGTGTTCTATTAAGGGAACAATAAAATATATTCTTTTTGCTAGACGCTCGAAAAGACTCGGTCACTTTAGAATTGTGCGAAAACTTCGTATCGACTACAAATGTTGCTTCTGACGGTGGGAAAGGGCTCCGGTTGTAGGTAGGTAGGGACTCTGTCGCAAAAGTCAGCATTAGAATTTGGAAAAATCTGAAATTGATTATTTGTTGTCGGATCGGAGTTGAAATTTATTCCTTAATTAAATTTGTTTCCATTATTTGAACCGTTACAAATTCATGATGTTTCGCTCGAATTCAGAACGATTTGTCACCGCAGCAAACGAACCGGAACGTTTAATCTTATTAGTGGCCCGAGATGAAAGTACCGATTCGAAGAATTAAAAAATAATAATAATAATGGAAGCTTATGTAACTTAATAAAGGGAAGAACCGAGAAATGGAAATTGGGTTTGTTATTCTTTCAATGGCGACCCATTTTTCGAGTGATTTCAACAGTAATTTTGGTGTTCACCACAATTGTGTGTCTCTTTTTCTCTTGTGTACCGTCTCTCTGACGTCGACTGTCGAATTCGGCTGTAATTACAGGGACAGAATTCTTAATTTTAATTTTCGATTTTGATATTTTAATAATGGAATCACTCGTAAGGAACGATTTTAGATAAGTTTTTAAGTAATCCATGGATTAGTACGGATGGATTGGATGTAATTCTGAAAAAGCACTTCCAATTAATAATTCGACATGACGCGAATTTTAATAATGTAAATTCGTTTAAAGGTTATTTGATGGGATTCGGGGAGTGGGGTGTATGTGTGTGTGTGTGGTTGCATTGGGAAAGGGTAATTTTTAATGGATTGAACGAGAAATTTCAAACTCCCCAAAACGCTATGTTGTTCGTGCGACTTTTAGCAAATTTAATGGTTTATTAAGTTCTCGCATGAGCTCTAATTAGAATGCTATTTTATTATTTTAACAGAAAATAAAAATCCTTGGTTTGATTCTGGTCACGTAACCATCGATGGACATCCTGTAATTTTGTAGTACTTTGGGTTTGATTCATTGCAGAAAGTACACCGATTTTTTTCCCTGAAAGTACACTAAAATGTACTGTACTAGTGAAGTTTCTTTCTGAATTTTGTGTTTTGTGTCTTGGAGATTATTTTTTACTTCTTCATTTACATTAAGAGGTTTCAGTATGTTTTATCTGATGCTGGTCGTATGCATGCTTTTAGCATTAATATGTACAAATGGCCTCGAATGAGTCGTTTTGATTTTTTAAAAGAACTCTGAGAAAAGAGAGTCTGTTTCTGGTCTAAGTAGGAAAAATAGGCGGTGGTCGATTTTTGTTTTGTTTTTGTATACGCGGTCGATCTAAATCACCATTTAGACGGTGACTGGTAATTTTCTACAAAAAAAAGCCAAAAAATAAATGAAAAGGTTTTGTGGCGTATTAAATAAACGAACGAAATAAAATAATGGTTCTTAGATGCAATATAAATAACACCAAAAGTTGTTTAGTTAACATTTCAATTAGCAGATTGTAATGAAGATAAACACAAACAAGTAGTATTGATCGATTCGATCGTGTAATAGATCAGTGCCAGTGAAACACGTTGATAGTTGTAAGATGTGTAAATATCTTAAGTCACCCTGACTCCTTCAGTGTGATGCATTTTATGTAATTTTCTGTGATGTGAAGTTCACACAAATTTCGCAGAGACAGGGAGAGAGATGTGTAGTTTGCGGCCCCGATTCATTATCATACTAATTAAAATGCGGAGATTCACTGCGAACCTAGCAGAGTAAAATATTTAAATTTAAAAATGAAAATCGTTGAGACTTTGTAATTTATGAGGTCCCGAGTGTTTAATGTACGAAACAAATACCTTTCGGTTTCTATGGGTACTCTTGATGTTTAACTTAGGAGTTGAGAAAATCGTTTAGTGAAGTTCTGACCCTACGTCGGACAGGTTTCACCTGATTGCCCCGTAGTGAACTGTACCGTCTCATCTAAAGAATCAAATTTCTTTTCGCCCTATCTGTCCTTCACTTTATTGCTATACTTCAGTTGTCTTTATTGAACACTTGAATGACTTCTCTTGGTAGTTCATGGGTGGTTTAAAAACAATTAGTTGGAATTGTATGGTTATTGGCAGTGTTGGAAGTAGTTTCGCTTTCTATGTGTTCTACCTGGTGGTAATTTGAGGAAAAGTCGTTCATTTTATGTAATAATTGTTAGCTCTTAACATTCATTAGTTTTATTTCTGCCGTTCAATCTTAGGTTTGTATATGAGAAATTTAGTTTTTCAATATTTTTAGGTGTGAAGCGACCTAATTAAGTATGCATAAACTGAAATTTAGGGTTGCATATAAAATAGCAAGACTTGGGAATATTCTAAGTTTTCGTTCCTTTTACTGGGTCGAGAAATTGAACGTGTCGTTGCTGAGCAATGACGATGGTGTACGATGAAATGACTCGAATTTATGGTAGTTTTCGTAACAACGCCTGAACAAGTTATGGGTAACATCAGGTAACTATTGTCGAATGCCTCCCAGGTAGATGCGTTTCCTCTCCGACAACTTTTACTAGATTTAGAAATGGGTAACCAAGAATTGGAATTTCGGTTTGATTTTACGTCAGAACATGGAAATTCAACGGATTCAGTTTAGATAGGAAGACGAGTTGCCGTTACAAAAATTGGAGTTAGAGTTTTTCATTGATTGTTGGAGGGAGATAAAATTTTATAACTGACAATGATTGTTATTAACCATGATTTTCCGGGGTTTCGGAATATTTATGAACGTTATTTGTCTTCAAAAAGTGACATTTTCTATTCAATCTGTTTGTTAATCACCTCGGCTTTCATACCTGCAGATTACACGAACCGCAGTTTTGTTACTTCGGATAGAACAATGAAAAGTTTTTAAGCTTGAAGCTTAATTTGCGTACGTCACACGTCTTAAACATGTACAGAAATTTTATTTCCTTTTCTTATTTGAGAAGTGTAGGTTATAATTGTAGAATTGCTTACCATAAAAAAAGAAACCCTTGAGTGACTCAAAAGGCAACCGTTTCACTTTAATGGAGACATTAGTTAGGAAATCACGGACGTCAAAGTAAATAAAATCCTGCACATCCATCAACCATCTCTTAACGTTAATTCCTTGAGGGATTTCTGTCGTTCTTGTCAAATTCACTTTGTTAAATATGTAAGACTCGCTGTGTGTATAAAATAAAACGAAGATTTAATATAAAGGGGATCCGTTGAGGGAGTCGTAAATATCGCAAGGTGGGGTTTTCGTAAAATATCGTCGTTGTGATTTTCGTTCCTTTTTTTTTGCTCTTCACCACAATTTAGATATTGTCTTTGAGATCGTAACCAGTCGTAAGATCAATAACATCAATGTAAAACGATGCGGAATTTTTACGTGTTCTCATTGAAAGTCTGTGATTACCCTTATCGGTTTTTGATAGAGCAATAATACTACTAGAAATAGAGTATGTGGAATAGTAACTGGTCCTGCCATATATTTTGGTTCGTTTTGTTCCCGAAGAATTATGTGAGCTGTCGTATGCGTTTGCTGGGATCTAGGAAACGATTCTATTGTTCTTTTCCATGTGTAAAATGCGAATAAAATCAGATTGGGGAACCTGGGTGGTGAGGCTCGAAAAGAAAATGTTTGACGTCGAAAATGACGGTCGTGCGATCGGAATTGTGCGGACGCCCAAAAACACCCCGTGGTGCCTGTGAAAAAATTTTTCAGAAATATTTTTTTTTACCTCGACTTTCGCTTATGTTGTAAGTTTGCTCTTCCATATGTGAGTTGTAGGAAATTTTCTAACTTGTTCGGTCAGGAGAGGGAAAAGTTGAACTTTTCACTGATGACATTAAATTGCAGACAACAGCCATATATGTATATGTAGAGTTCCAGTTTAATTTTTTAAAGTAATTCTATCGTGTAAGTACAAGGATTGAGTCCAAGTAAAAATTCACTCCTGTTCGAATTATATTCATGGTAATGTATACATAAAACCGTGTCGATTTTAGCAAATTCTAAACCTGTAACCAGACGTGGAAACGTTTTCGGGAAAAATATATAGGCCTAGAGCAGTTACCGTATAACTAAGATTATTTTTCCTTTTTGTTTTGATGTGGTCGTAGGCATTTTTCAAAGTTGTCCCCTACTCGTTGCGGCTTAAGCAAATAGTATTTAGTTTTATGAAGGAACAACTTAAGTTGTTTTCGGTCGGACGAACAGACTTTTTCCATTAAATATTCCGGATTAAGCCGGTTTCCACACGTAGTAGTCGTTAAAATGGTTTTATCAAAACTTTGGTTCTTCATCAACCCCCGAAAGTCAGTCAGTGAATTAATGAAAAAGTTTTAAAGGAAGTCAGCAAAAGGAAAAATGCTAAAAATTGAGGGGGAGTGAGAGAATGAAAGTAGAATTTCTAATAGAGCATTTAGAATGATTAATTTACAGCATTGAAATTGGTCTTCGATTGTTTCCTACCGTTTGGCCGTTTGGCCATTTTGAAAGTTTGCAAACAAGCGAAAGTGTTGGGTGAGTGCCAGGCAAACGGAATGGTTTTTTTTTTCCACACACACCGAGAAGAGAAAGAAAAGCCGGAAAACGAGAGTAAATACGACGTTCCTATTTATCGTCCAGGTGTGTCGTTCCGAGATGTAAAAAATAGACGTCACATTTGGGGTTCCATCAGATTCTGGTTTATTTCGTAAACGTAAACACATTCTAAACTATTGACATCCGACAGGATAGTTACCGATACGTTCGATATCCAAAAATTAAACGGTTGCCCGGGTTTATTTTGTGTAAACACTTCTTCAAATTTCACATGCGACACTACACTAATGTTCCCAACTGTATAATTGGATTTTTTTTTGTTTGTCTACAAGAACTATAAATATTGAAACTCTCCGAACGGAAAACTGATTTTTAACGTGAAATAGTTAACTCCGCGTAAAATCGAGCACGGTAAAAGTTCGAACGCTTCGTTCGAAAGTCGTTTGCTTTCTCTCTGCCACACGGCAGCAGTGGCGTCGTCAGAAGCAGCAGCGGCAACAGCACTCCCGCCAGCATCCCTCCGTGTTCGACACCCCTGAAAATAGTCTGCGCCAGTTCAATCTTTCTTTTGCCTTCGTCACACGGTACCGCAAGGTGAATTCTTTTCTAAACATTTGCTCCAGATTTGTCTGGTAAGAAATTCAGCGGTGGTATTCTCCTTGCCGTGTTAAATCTGTGGAAACGTCGCAGGGTTCTGGTGGTGAAAGAAGAACCTCTCCGGGGGATTGAGCAGCGGCAGCTGACTGCGAACCTTCTTTGCCTCTGTAGTATCTCATTTTAAACCGGAAATGACTTCCTGTCGAAGTTAATTTCGGGCCAGGCCCTTTATTTCTTGCAGGCGCAGACGAATTTCTGTGTCCGTGTGACACCAAGCGACTGCTCCCAAAAAAACAGTGTAATTCGTGGAAATTTAGTTCTGTTTGTAGTTGACTTGATTGGTGGTTAGAATAGATGAGTGACGGTTTAAACAAACAAGGTATCCTTGGTTTTGATAATTATCATTAGCAAATACCTGAGGCAACGAATTAGTAAGTAAATATTATGTTTCGTTTGGTACAATATTTTTGTACCACTGGAGTTGTGATGTTGACAATTTTAAAAATATTGAAAATAAATGCGTAGAGTATTGTGATGTTTTCACATCGCAGTGGAGCCACTCAAGCGAAGTTGACAGGTGGCTTATAGTCAGCTGGTGGAGTAGAGATATTCGATGACACATTTCATTTGACGAGACTGAACTTTAAATTGGGCACGGTGAGAAAAAAGTAGCCTTCAGGGCAACTTCGGTACCGAACCTTTACAACGAGAGCCCAAAGCTCGAGCTCCAGGGAGTAACAAACTTACATAGTTCCCCCTCGTACACTATTCATGCGCGAACGTAGGAAATACCGAAATGATTTTGTGGATGAGTTCTTTTACGAAATTGACTGTTTTTTTAACGGTTAAAATAACATTTTAAGCCTCGAAGAGAGGAATTATGAAATTGATATTCTTCTGGTAAAACGGTTGAGAGCAGTAAGTTTGAAAGGGGCGTTATTGTTTTATGTTTGTTTGCTTTGAAACGGTCTCTTCATTTACGCAAAAGTATGAAAATGTAAAAGCAGGATTCGGAATTTTAATGGATGATTATTTGATTTTCGCTTTCCTGCATGTCGCACATAAAATTACGTCCTCCGGCGAGAATTTCGCCATCCTGCAACACATGCATGGATTGATGACCGGTCGAATTAGATTTTATTCGAAATGTGCACAAGCGAACATCACGTAAAGTCTAGTTCCGTGTTCATACAACACACCTTGTATGAATTTTCATCCTTCGGTTTCTTTATTTATTTTTTTAACTTTTTGTATTCCTTTCTGTTAGTACCACGTGAACAATTTTTAGCTGGTGGGTTGTGTTTGCACGAAAAAGCCGTATCACCTTATCAATAGATTAATGGATTCGGTGCTCATGATCGTTTACTATTAAATAAGACATTTTCTGCCTTTATCAGGGTAAAAGGTTTATCAGGTGTTCAAAATGTGGTACGCTTGGTTGATATATTGCTTTATTTTTTTTTTTATTAAAATGATAAATAGGTTTTCTTATTTCTTAACCTTTTACGTAACGGTCTGTGTAATTTAAATTCTTCCATCGAATAAGTAGAGACGACGTCTAATTTTGGTCTGTATTTGGTAATTAATGTTATTACATTCAGGGCAGGGAATATTGAGAATTTTGCTTTAAATGCGACGCCTGAAACTTGAGTCCCTGAATTTAAAATATAAAATTTTATGTAATTGTACGCAACCGCCCGAAGTCAAAACATCTTGTTTTCATTTCATTGGAATCATCAAATTACTTTTGATAATGAAAATGAGTTATTGTAATAAATTAATAAAACCGTGTGCCACACGTGCAATGTGTTGCTCATACAAATAACCATAAATAGAGCTATTGAACCCAATACTATTTTTTCATTTAGTTATGTAAAAAACTCTGCTAAAATTTTACAATGGGATTTTTTTCACTTACAGAAAGAGACAGAAAATGGAAGTCAAGCTTCTCCCACGATCGACGACCAGTCAATGTTCAGCAGCTGTGAATCCTTGTCACCTCAACGTAAGGACGACATTGTTGAGGAGAAAAAATCAGGCGAAGAAAAGGTAAGTGACAAATTTTCTTCAGGAGAACTAGCTAGGAGAAAAAAAAAATGGCTCATGTTCCGGCCACAAATTTTCATGCACTCTCATCGGATATTTAAAGAACGTGCCTTGTAATTTCGTTGAGAGGGTTTTTCCAAGCAAGAAAAGACAGTTGGTAGGAAATATGGTAACATGTCTGCACATCTGCCTCACGTTAAGAATAAATGAATTAAATTTTCAACGAATGGAGCATTTCCTTCTCCGATATATTAAAACAAAACTCAAGCCTTTGAATGTAACAGGGTCTAATTATGGCAGTTTACTCTAAATCAGTTCGTTTTCGTCACGGAAATGGTTTCCTTTGATCCGACGTTTCGTTTAATACTTCGTACAGAGGTACGATATAGGGTTAACACTGTACAGAATTTGTATATAATAACGTTCCGGGAATTGGAATTTCCCAACTGGTAGTTTTTCTCGTGTAAATATAGCAGTGCGGTGCAAGTTAATCTTCTCGCAATTTACACAATTGTCTACGCCGTTTAATTCTTTCACTGGCATATTACAGTTTTACAACTTCCCATTGTCATTAGTTAAGTTCGGGAAGATGAGTTCGAATGGGGAAATAATTGAAAAATGAAGCGATTTAACTGACGGAATTTTAATGTGTTTAGAAAAGTTTATTTAACACTTTAAGAGAGTGGCATCCGAATCCGTCGGAACGAGGGAACTAAATAAGTCGAATAAAACTAACAGATAAAATTTGTAAGAATATAATCGAAACTGCACAAACTTCTTAAGTAAATGTGCATTGTGTTGCAAATGAAGCGACTGCACGGGAAGTTTTCCGCTGTTGGGAGAAGTTTTTTTTTTATTTATCCTATTAACTTAATTGAAATGAAAATAATATCAAGCGGGAAAACACTGTAGCAAATATACAAGTTGTAGGCAATATTGTATTCCATTTTAAAAGGTAATGCGATTCGTCGGGAATACTTTTAGCAGGGCCTTGGAACCCGGATCTCGATGATTTTGCCCTTTTTCGCTCCCATTAAAAATTTAGGGATGATTTTGTTTTGTTTTAACGGAGGCCGAGCAGGTACAGGAGCAAAAATTTAGTGCCACGTCTTATTAAGATATCTGGGATTTATTTATTTATTTATGAGAGAGTAAATTATTAAATTAATTAAAGGACGTCCGTTTGAGGAGTGATGTGAAGAGATTCGAAGTAAATGAAAGGCAGTTGATTAAGGCGGCGAAATTTGGAAATTCGACCGATGGACCGTAAACGTAAAGAATTTTAAAATTTCTAGAGGCTCACGGTAAGTCTCCGCTGTCAAAATAGAATACATTTTTCTGCAGAGTTAACTCCTCATTTTGCTACGGTTTTAATTAGAGGTTCGTCCGATTTGCTCACCAAATATTAGTCCTTCTAATGATGTATCAATAATGAAGAGCATGGTCGTGTAATTTTTGAGGTTTTCCTTACGATTTTAGGGCAGTGTTTACCCTTTTTTTTTATTTTGCCTCGCGTCAAAATGTTATTTTGGTATTCTTTCTCACAAGTTTGTTAGAACTGTATTTAAAAAATTGTACAGAATTTGTATGATTTTTTTTACGACGTTACACATCAAGTGGAAGTTAAAAATTGTGAAAACTTTCGCGTTTCCTTCATTTGGTATTCTTGAAGCAGAAACGTAAAGAAGTTCTTAGAAGAGTGAAAATGATTTGAATGTAAGTAAATGTTCCGGTGCAAGATGCCGTGCCTTTTTCCTACAGCAATTCCCGACTGATTATTGATCTTTGGGGATTGAAGTATTCTGAAGCGGCCTTTTCTTTTTTTTCTTCTTTTTTTTATGTTCCAAACGTCCTCCTTTTAATGTGTGGGATTTTTGCGAGAGTCTCGCATTCGAGTTGACCCAATTGCAGACTAATTGAGGAAAACGCAATTAAAATTTGTGCGTGAAGTTGTTGTTCTCTGACTTGCATCTGCCTCTTGTTTGAAATTACCCAAAGGAAATTTAAATTCAGCAATAAGTGTGCCGTGAAAGGGAACAGTGCGGTTGGTTTTTTGTCATCGAAATTGTTTTGAGTCTAATTTTAGACTTGGAGAATAAAAAACTACCTGGGTTGCAGACAATTCAGTCAAACAAGTGACATCTTCTCGGAGCATTTCCCTATTCCCCTCGCGATCAGAAAGTCTAGCAAGAACAGGTTTCCTGTAGGAAGTCGTGGAGTTTGTTATTGTATATTGTTATATATGTTGTTCGCCCAGAAATTGCTTCGGTGCGAACCTCTTAATCTTGTGTTTGGAGGCATCGCACTTTGAGCTTCCCAGGGCAAAATTTTAACCTTCTCAAAATTAAAAAAATAACAACAACATTTTTTTTGCTTTTATACAGAGAAGAAAAATTGCCGGGAGCAAATTTTGCTTTTTTTTTCGCAAATTACGCCAGTGGAGAAAATTAAAAGGGATTTTGAAGCATTAAGTTCGCTTGCTCTCGGAATGCTTGATATCCTTGGGTCATTAAAAGGGCATGAATCCTTGCGCCCAGGCAATTTACTTCGGGATCTGCTGTCGTGCGTTTGAGAGACGGATCCCGTGACAAAAAAAACTAAATAAATATGCGAGGTTTACATTGAAGGGAGAACATGTTTGACCATTTTAAAACTTGTTTGATATCACTGGTGTGCACCTTTTTCTCTATTAAATTTGTTTGCCTTGTAACTTGTGCTTGGTGACTAACAAAGGTCCTGGGTATCCTCTTCGGGGGTTTTTCTCGTTTACTTACTCGGTTTCGATTAATTGTGTTAAGCCGAGATTACGGAATGTAGAAAAGCTCTCAGGAAATGTAAAAAAACTTTTGATGTAAGAAATTTTGATTCATTAATCACTTTACGCCGCCATTTCTGACATGCAACTGAAGGCCGCTTTCATAAATTCTAAAATTGATGAGTCGAGTGTAGGAACGTGTATTGCTTTATTTGCTTGTCTATTGTGTTCACCCGATTGTACGAAACTGTACAAGTGGTCTGTGTCGTAATTTTTACGACAAAAAATACCAAATGGATATTTCAAAAGTTACCTAAGACATTTTGCTTCTTCTAATTCTTTATAAACAATACGTTATGAAAGAATTCATTCCTCAGGAATGGAATGGAGATATTTTGTCTTTATCGCAAGACTTCGTGTACAGTGTAAATCGTATTCAGTGATTGCGGGTCGATGAACCTAGCTTTGTTGCATTTTAAGCGTTAACACTTGGGTGAGATGTTATTTATGAAATGGACACATCACATCGAACAATAATTGAGACGTAACGGTTGAATGTCGGAAGACAAAATATTTATGATGATCAGCACTAGAATTTTAATTTTTAACGATTTGCGTAATTTGAACGTAATGTGAACGAGAAGACGAATATATTGACCTGATGCAGTAAACATTGAGCTAAAATTGGATTCAAAAGTTTTCAAATTTGATCTCGAGAAGCAGATGGTGATGGTAAAATCAATAAATAAGTTGAAGCGAAAAGCATCCGAAATAATTTTATTTACATTATTATTTGTATATTTTTCCATATGTACTCTCTGTTCAATGATTACTCGTAAACCGTCAGGTCGGTTTTGTGTAACCGTATTTTTATTGTCATTCACACTGACAAGACAACTTTGTTTTCAGACGGTGGAAAAGGCGAGGAAAAAAATCAAAAAAGTATCAGAGAGAGTTGGAGAATCTGTAGACGATCTGGATGAAACTGCTTTGGAGGGCGATTTAGCGGAAAAACAATCGATCACTGGAGAACTGGAGAAAAGCTGCGACGATGATTTGAGCGCAGATCTCTTGCAGCTGATGGTTCCGGTGGCCATTGAAAAGTAAGTGAAAATGCTTTCTCCTTAATCTGGAACTTTATTTATTTTTAAAAAAAAATCATTATGACTGAATTGTCAGTCCGCGCTGGTTGGAAGTTGTAGTTACAGCCGAGGGAGTACATTTTCGCTTCGTACATCTATTTACTTACACGTTTTTACAAGTTGCCGTCATCCTAGCAATTTAAAATTTGACACGTTTTTACTTCGCACAGGATCAACTTTGGACCCCTGAAAAGTTCATTTTCTCAGCCTCCAGTCAACGATTTTCTGTTTTTTTTTTTTTTGCTCTGAATGAATTTCTGCTTGGGCCACATGTAAAAACCATGACTTAGATGACATTTTATGGTGGAAGAATGTTCAATAATACACCTGGAGAGAAAATTTCTCTTTTTTGCGAAGCCTACGGGCGAGAATGGTTTTGCCCCGTTTTATGCAGCAAGCAATTTAACTGAAAGTGTAGAAAGTTTCATTTCTTCGTGTTGTGCCCGTGTTGAACGTAATGTGTGGAAAAGCAGTACGGGAGTACGAATTAGAAGTGTTAGTAATATTGCTCTCTCTCTTTCTCTTTCTTTCTTTCTCTCCGATTCTCTCAAATTAGTATAATGTTGACTTTACATTCGCTTTCCTCGAGAATACAGTTGTCAATCTGCTCTGCTTTATTCAATAAATGTTTTCTAGTTGTCACATTTATTTGCTACTGTTCTCTTACAATGTGATGAAGGAGTCAGAGATTATTACTGCAAAATCCTGAATTGAGTCGTCGAAGGCCTATGTTGTTTGTTTTTACCCATGCACTACTTATATTATGTTAAATGGAAGTAAGTTCACACCAGGAGTTGTTTCATTCTCATCACGTTATTCGAACACATTGTTTCCTTTCCGACACAGTCTCGAAGTATGACACAAACGCGAGTGTAGTTGTCTTTAAATATCCGGGAGCATTTTTGGTTTGTTTGTATTGTGTTCAATCAGGGAAATGTGAATACCCTGTACTCTGTCTCCCGTTACAGGGAGGCTCTCTAAATGAAAGGCTCGAGGCGCCAATTTTCCTTTCTTTTGAAGTTTCTTTTCGTTCGTCGTCACTCCCGTTGAATTCGCATTAAGCGTGTCATTATCATTGGTTTGGATTCCAAAGGAAAATTATTATTTTTTGTTTGTCTCAACCATACGTTTGAAAATTAATAGGTTCTATTGAGTCCTTTCGGGTCTGTTTTCGTCGCTTATTTGGAACCTTTTACCTGGATGTTTTATTCAGAAAGGGTTTTAGGAGGGAGAGGACAGGTCTTTGTTCTTCACACACACACACACACACACCCACACACAAAGTCCAAACTTGGATTTTATTCAGGGACCACATTTTTTATTTCTGTATATTTTTGGGATTCGAGGAAAAGATTGAAAAGATAGTAGCGTGCAGGTCGTAGTAAGAGGAAGGGTCACAATGAATGGCTGACTGCTTGTGGTTCTACCAGAAGCGAACTGTGGGAAAAAATTTATTTCTGCATACCGAACTTTTCTGCGGTGAAATTTTCAATCTAACAAAACGAGCAATGTTATCGGAGATCATTTTCAGCCGATTGAATAAATACTTTAGGTATTTTCTCAAGTTCGACGCACATGACAGTCAATTGTATCTGATTGTATTTGTGACTAAATGTGGCAGAAGCTTGACGCTCTTCCAAATATCGGACCCGTGTAAGTATGGCATGTGACGGAACAGAAGGGAACTGCTTTTATGTTTCACGGAAAGCTTTCACTTTCCGGGAAGCAGAGTAGAACATGGTGGATCTTACATATGTATACTTTAGAAATTCTCAAGTATTCATTTATGCTTGAACGAGTTCCGAGTGAACATTTAAATAAAGATAAATCTCCAGACTTTTGCGTATTTTACAGTGGTTAGTTGTGCTTTTGGATTCAGGCTAACTTGTATATATATATATATATATATATATTTATTTATTTTCCTATACTCGTGTCGGAGTAGATGCACTAACGTAAGTGTTGAAATCTACTTAATTGCGCCAACAATGAGCAAAGTTGAGGAGCTTGTTTGGTGTTTTACTCTTTGGAAGTAAAAAGAGAACAAAATATGTCGTTTTATTATCCCCATGAAAAAGGATGAATGATTATTCTGAAGGATGTTCTTACACTGAGCTTACAAGTAGCTCTTATCCATCGGAAGCAGGTGCTCCTGTTGATGAGACGCACCTCTTTACATCATACGACAAAATTAGTTAAATTTAATATAATAGTTGGTTAACTCTCAAGAACACGTGTTTGAACTCCGTCGGGTTTTCACGCTTATTTTACTGATCAGTTTTCTGTACTTCTTCCCATTTATAAATTCCAGGCCTGGAGATAAAAGAACTTCATCCCTCGGGGACGCTACGGACGACGACCTCGACGAAGAAGAATTTCAAACGGCTTGGGCAGCTGATGTCGTTCACTTGCCACCTTCGCTTGAAGTTGAAATTCGTGTTCATAAAGGAACCGAACCGTTGGGTAACTATTATTTATTTGTATTCCTTCTGTTCAATTTAAAAAAAATATTTAATGTCAAAAAGTTATTTAATACGACAATGGAGCTTCATTTGAGACGTAGAGGTGAGATGCTTCGTCGTGTAGCAGTTATTAACTCGTATTTTGTTAATAATGTTCGTGAGGTTTGTTTTTTGGACACTTGAAATTATTACAACATCTGAATTAATTTACTTCTAGCCATCAGGTTCGAAGCAGCTTTCTTATTCTAATTTCTGAATAAAAAAAGAGGAGTAAATTAAAAGGATCATTATAATCTTACACCTTGTTAGTTCCTTTTATTACTTGCTGTTATTAGTACTGATTGCGTGTCAATTTTCAGTATAATATTATAATATTGAGCGAAGTGTTGTACAGCTCAAAATATTTATTTTGGTCTTGAGTCAAAGTACCAATAAAAATGTCACCCATTGTTCTGCAGTCAATATTTGTTATCGAACTTCCCGACTGTTGAATCATTTTGTATATTGTACGTGGCGTATTTACCAATATTTCATTATATCGGTTTATTATGTTCCAAAAACTTTTCAGGTATAAGCGTCGATTCCGTCGACCAGGGGGTGAATGGAATGCTGGTTGTTTTGGTCGTGCCTGGAGGCGCAGTTGCCCGCGATGGTCACATACACCCCGGAGATTATCTCATCTCTGTTAACCACGAAACATTAAGGAAAGTTACCAATTCACAAGCGCGTGCCATACTTCGAAGAGCTCAACTACTTTCGACTGATATCAGGTGATTAAGATTTTTTCCCTTCGATTCTGTTCATAAGTATTTATGTATACTAGACGGCATACCATTTTAGACATGTCTAATATTCAAACCAAATCGTGCGTGGAGCACAATCGAAAGTAAAACATAAATAAAACTATCGCTGGGATTGGGAAGCCTTAAAATTACCACATTTTCCAGCTACCATTCCTTAAGTTTTATTTACACATCGAGATTTGTTGCTACGAAATGTCTGAACGACATTTTCATGTTGTCAGTTTTCTTCTCGCAGTGTTCTGAATCAATCAATATTTGTCACAATACCTGATAATGGTGGGATGCATACATTGTTTATGTCAAATCTAAAACAAATTTTTTATGGATTGAAGGATTGAACACGTGCCCTTTGTAACTGCAAACAAAAATATCCACGAATTTTTCTTCCGTGTTTGATTACCAAATCTGAACATTTTATAGGGATTTAACATTAAATAGTTATATTTCCTCTTATATAAATATATACAATATTGAGTTATATAATGTAATAATAAAACCATATTAAATATTTGACTTCTTGTTATAATAAAAGGCTTGTATTAAAAGTTTCTTATTAAAACAAGAAATGAAGTTATTAATGATTCAATTCATGTAATTCATACAAACTTTCAATTAATGATTTTTGACAATCTAAATTAAATAGAAAGTTTAAATTAGTAGAACAACCTCAAAAACAAGTCGTTGCGCTTTTAATTTAATAAATTATTTTTTTTCATCAGTGTGACTTATATCCCAGAAGAAGCAGCTGTGGCTTATAGGAAATCCATCAGACAGGATTCCCATTCATCCGTTGAGTCTTCCCCGGTGGCAGCGATCCGTCGAACATCTCCCAGGTAAATACTGCCGATCCTTTTTTTTTTCGCTAAATAGCCGGAAGCTGAAAAACAACGCAGCAGCGATGTAAAAATTCAATGAACCTAGTCATTTTAGCTACAATAGCTCACTTTAGCACTCTTTTCACCTTTTGCTTGAAAAAGGCCGTCTCAGAAGGCTGAAATATTTTCTCTTCTCTTTTATTATTGGTTTTTGTATATGCGAAAGTGAACATACGAAATTCTAGTTAGACTTTGCAGTAGAAGTCCGAGGCGAACTATTAGAGTCTTATTTTATTTTCGTAGAACTTTGACTGCTTTCACAGGAGCTTCTTAGTCAAACTATAAAAGTGCTTTTCTACAGTTTTGGTCTTCTCTCTTCTGTTGAATTAAACTTTGAAAGTTCGATTTTGCACACGATTTGCTTAGTTTTAATACTACAACTAATTATGACGATCCATTAGTTTGGTTGTGTTTTTTTGTATATACACTATCTATTTGTATTTGTTTTATTTTTTGCATTCATAACAGGATATTTCCGCATTTCTACCGGTAAGAACTTGCTTCGTGTCTTCTCCCCCTGTCAATTTTAATTTGTTTGTTGTAATGCGGATTCTGACATTTTTTTGAAATTGAATATATCATATAAGGCGGTAATAACTGCACGAAAGGTGTCGAATCGAATCGAATTAATCGTATCGTTTATTGCCGTTACGATCCGATGATTCGCAAAATGATAACTAAATTGTACAAAGACATGGCGTCAAATCAAGTGAATTGCATGATTCGTTGAGTTGGTGTTCAAACGTGATTTCCTCATTATTTGAAATTGAAATTAATTCGTTTGACTTCCCAGGTCACCGTATGTGCCATCGGATAGCAGCCTGGAATCATCCGACGAGAGAGAAAAAGAAATTCATTCGAGTTTGGTAACTCAGGAAAGTCAAAGCAAGCACGATGTTCAACGTGAGAATGTTCCCCCGACTCAGGGTGTTAGTGAGGATGAAACAGTAAGGACATCACTGGCAACCGATGGACTCGCCTTCAAGAGCAAAACGTTCGGTCTTTCACAGGCTTATTCGCTGAAAAAGGACTCTTTGCCGGTGACGGAGTTACCCTCCGACCGATTGACTCGGGAATTTTCCATCTCGAACATTAGAAAACTGTCGCAGACAAAATCTGCGGACGGTGAACTTAAACAGGGGCCTCTTTCCATTTGCGTCGTGGACGGTTTGTACAGCGTGCACAGTCCCAAGGGAAACAAAGTCCTCGTCGGAATCGAACTCAGTAGGAAGGATAAATTTCAGTCGGACTTGCAAAAGCTCAGAGAGAAAACGGTGGCCTTGGACGGTGCGCCGAATAAGAAAGTGGAAGAAAGTGAGGTTATTAAGTCGACAAAAGACGTGACGAATGGTTCGCAAGAGGTTAAAAGTAGTAAAAAATTGACCTCGTCACAAAAGACTCCCGTTCGTGGGAAATCTTTAGACATAAAAACGCAAAGCGAAGTTTCTAGAACAAAAGTCGAGAAAGCTGCGGTTGACGAAGCCCTGACGAGAGGCACCGAGAAAAGTGAGGATGTTAGAAAAAGTAGTGTAGTTGATGTTACCGCGAAGACTACCGAAAAATTCACCAAAGATGTGGCGGACATTGTAAGAAAGGAGAGGAAACCTGAAGTGCTGATCAGTCAGGTGTCGCTGGACGGACGTTGCCTTGCCAGAAACGTGAACAGCAACGAAATCAGTGACACAGTGAGAAAATCTAACGGATCTAAAAAGGGAAACGAGAAAGAAGTGATTTTAGTGGTGTCTTCGGACGATTCTCAGGAACTGAAAAGCAAAAGGAAAGTAATTCAAACGCGAGTTCCGAGTTTCGAGTGCACTTGCGAAAAAGCACTGGACGACACAAGCCCCGACCAAATGTGCAGTTGCATCTCGCCTTCTGGACACTTAGAAACCGTTTTGGACATTTACTCTGACAATTCAAAACGGTCGTGCTACCACAGTGCTGAAGTCGCCGACGTCGGCAGCAACCAGACGAGTCAAGAACTGACCGTCTACCAGGAACTGGCCAATACGGAGAGTATATTTTCGTCGGGAGACGAATTCAGAAGTGGAACCACATCGCCATTTTACTCGCCAAAAGGGGATTCGCCGGAGCCGACGACATCAACCAAAAACTCAAGTAAAATGGACAAAGAGGTAGGAAATCTGGTTGGGATAGGGCACATTGACAAGAATAAGAAAGAAAAAGTGCAAAGTTTTACAGATTAACGAGTGCCCATTCAAAATACAATATTTTATTCTCTTGAAAGTCTAAATGTTCAAGGAAGTCCTAAGATGACAGAAATGTTGTTATAAAACCTTGTATGAGCTCTCTCCTGAGTTCATTCACTAAGACGAAGCGGTTCCGGTTCCGGTAATATATTATGTTGTAATGTTATGGTAAATATTTTATTAAAAATAGAGAAAGTGATCATAAAAATGGGAGCAAAGAATTACATAGAGAAATTATATTTAATAACTTTCGTGTAGCTCGAAAATACTACAACATCGACTTGATTGCAGGTATCCGCTAATATTCTTCTGGCAAAGCATTGGGGACAAGAAAGAGAGGTGGAAGTGGTGAGAGAACATAACTGCAGCCTCGGCATCAGCATCGTGGGGGGCAAGGTGGATTTGTACAACGCTGGACCAGACAGCAGCTCTGCTATTTTGGGAATATTCATCAAAAATGTTCTTCCAAACAGTCCGGCAGGATTAACTAGAGAATTAAAGGTTGGTTGGAAGCCCGTGATCTTTCAGACAGGTGTTGATTATGGTTATTAAAACACTTGTGTCCGAAATTATTTCAGACTGGTGACAGAATTCTGGAGGTTGATTCAATCGACTTAAGAAACGCAAGTCATGAAAGGGCTGTGGAAGTAATCAGGGGAGCTGGTGACAGGGTTAGATTTCTGGTTCAGTCCCTTATTCAGTGGGTGAGTTACTATTATGGATACATTACTTTAACAGTTTTAACTTCTTATTGATTGCGTGCAGAAACATGTGAGACGTGTGGAAACCTGTGTAGTGTAGTTGCCTGATGGAAATTGTTCTGGTTGCAGAATGTGGAAGGCAACTCAGAAAGCGTTCCTTTGACTTCGTCATCTCCTCCTCTTGCTTCGGTCGAACTTCAACTCGAAAAGTACGAACAGTCCTCATCACCCGTTAAGGTTCGAGACACGGTTGAAGTGACACTGGACGATTGTGAAAAGAAATTGCTCGAGGAAGGGAGACGCTCGCCGCAAGTTGCCTTGGACTCTGATTCCGACATCCTAGAAATTGTTCTTCCACTAGATGTGGACATGGATGATGGGGAAAATGAGGTGAATTTAAAGGACGATGACGACGACGATGCCGATGTTGAGGACGATGTCGTCGACCCTGACGGCGATGCTGATGATGATGATGAGGAGGAGGATGAGAATGAGGATGAGGATGAGGATGAAGATGAAGATGACGACGCCGCAGCCGACGACAACAACGACAGTGATAGTGATGAGGACGAAGACGACGATATTGTTAAGGTTGACGATGAGGATGTCGATGTTAAAACCGATGACGAGAAGGAGGAACCGGACGTGGATGAAATAGTACAAAAAAGTGAAGCAGAAGATGTTGACGAGAAATGTGAAACGACAGGAAACACGCTCGCGGACGAGGTACATTTATGATTTTAAAAACATTTAACAATTTCTAGGTTAACCTGACTAAAATCCGCGTCTCCGTTTCAACTCAATTAACAAGTTCGTACGCGAGAATCACACTAACTCATGCCAAGTTTACGAAAAAAGTAATAGTTAAATAACAGTTACTGGGACACGCGAACGAGTGAGAGTAGTTTTAACAGGCGACACACTCGTGAAATGCCCTGATGAGTAGAAGTTGAGTTTATAAAAGGAGAAGACGAATAATTGATATTATATTGTAATTGATTTAGTTTACTCGGACGTTTTGTCGTAGCTGTGAAACCCTTCACTGCGCAAGATTCCTTTGTCTAGGAAACGCTGGCCGAACCGAGGACCGTTTCTTTAGACCGAACGAAAATTAGCCTCGGACGATGGGGTGCACTAGTCCCCGGGTATTTAGACGACAGTAAGATGAGAAAATAAATTATTATGGAACACGGTTGTTGGATGATTCACATAGGTTGAAATTCGGCACTCCATCTTGCTCACAGTTTTACCATTTTGAATTAGAGCAATAATTAGGAAGCACCGCAAGTAATTGAAAAGCTAGACAAGCTAGAAAAAAAAAGAAGTACCATTGCTCATTTTAGCATCTGACGAAGTCATTCGACCGAAGTGTTTCGGTCGATGTCATTTATTTATTTAGTTATTTATTTTTGCATTTTTTTATAAGTTTTGTTTGGTTGTGCTATTGTGCACCGTAGGGTTGGGGGAAAAGGCCGATCAACAACCTTGGATTTTGCCGGAAACCTCTGACCGCTGACCGTCGACGAGGTTGCAAAAGACAAGGTTGATCGAAAGGCCTGCCCGACTCCCTGTCCTCGTGAGATCGAACAGGTACTCGCGTAGGTAGCTGATTAGTTAATAATTTGAGTGAAGTACTCGTAGTACTTGATGCTTGTGTACGCGGTCGCCACCCATCGACACGGGTACTTGTTCAGTTTTTGACCGAAACGGAAGAAAAATTTTGATGTTGGTTTTTCTTTTAGACCTCCGGAAAAATCAGTGATTGTGCTACGGCACAGGAGGGAAGGAGAGGCGACAATTTGGACGAGCCCGATGAATTCGGTTATACGTTGAGTAAGTTGAAAAAAACTTGTTACTATAAGTAGTTTTGTTTTGTACTTTTGCTTTTCAACTGTTACGCCTGGGGACCTGTTCGAAATTGGATCTTCGTCGGTGACTGAGCTGCTTTTAAAGTCCCGCGGCACACGAATCATCTGGCTTTCAGTAGCTAACTTCAGTTGTGGTACTCACGAGTAACATCCACCCGAAATTGTTTACGTTAATTAGTTAAAATCGATTCAGCGTAAACAATTGGAGTTGTAATGTGTGGTGACAATTGTACTCTTTCCGTTTGGGTATTTTTCTTTGTTGGATTTATTATTTAGGAAAGTTATTGACTACTCAAAAACGTCGCTTTTAGGACACACCAACAATTAGGATTCTTAGCGTAGTTTAGAATAATAGTATTGATGGAAAGTAGTTAATTCTATTTTGATTGGAAGTAATACAGCATTATCAGAAGACTTATTAAGTTGTACACGTTTATTTATCGAAATGTGGGAAATGAGGGTCAATAGTACAAAATATTACCATCCTCTCAGTCCCTACAGGTTCTTGTAGAATGAACGGTTACATATAAAACAGTTGTCACTGTTATTTGGGTTGTAGTCTGTAGTTTGAATGCGACTCTCACTCATGTTAGAAAGGATTGATTCGTCAGATTCTAATAGGAATTAATAGATATTCGGTAGGGTATTGTTTTCTTCGGTAAAAGTACAGTAGAAGTACAGATAAATACATTCGCTGAGTAAAGCATTCTCCAGGTAAGTCAGAGAGAATAAATAAGAATAAAGGCACGGGATTTTCGCATCACAGAAATTTGACGAATGTTATATTTTCGTTTTATGTGTATTTACATGAAAGTTTAAGTCAAAGTATAAGCGTTACGAAGTTAGTATTTTATTTTAGTAGAAATGATGCTCAATTTGATAAACGTTCAGGTACATTCCAAATGAATTTTATATATTGGAAATTAAACAAACGAAAATGGATTTTATTTTTTTAAGTATTTTATTTTGATTTTATGTATTTTAATTTCATAATATTGTAACTATTTTTTTAAAGATTTTATGCTGTTTATTTTAAGTTTTATACATAAAGCGCCTATAATGTTCTAGGCGACCTATTTTATATATATTTATTATATAAAACGAGAAACTACAACGAAGTTAACGACGAATTGTACATGAGGTATCGAATCGTTTTTTTCCGTAGCAGTTAACTCGTCTCACAATCAAACGAATTTATCGGATTGATTGATTGACTGATGAATGAATCGATTCTTACCTGACTGAAAAAAGTTAGTTTTAAAGGGATTTAGTTCAGAGAGGTGTTGGTTGTTGTAGTTGAGAGAAGGGAAATTTACTCGTATGCAATTGAAATTTACATTTATTTTTAGACAAACTGAGAGTTCGTTCTCGGTACCGTCCCTTTGCAGTCGATTGTCTGAAAAGAAAATCGAGAACTGATTTATTTGGTATAGCCAAAATCTAGGTTTTATTATTTTAATATATTTTTTAATTTAATTTAATTTTGTTTTATTTTGTTTTATTTTATTTTGTTTTTATTTCCTTTTCCTTTTTTTATTTTAATTTGTTTTCATTTCCTTTTCCTATTTTTATTTATTCGCGGGGGAAGGTCGCTGCTGCCACATTGTTGATGGATTTTATTTTTTAGTCGGGATGGATTTGGGAGAAAAGGCCAGGCGGGGAGTTCCATAATATACTATATATAGAGTACACTATTTTGTGTGATTTTTGTATGGACGTGTAATAATGTGTTACGTATGGTTCGTAATCAGCAGAAGGTTAACATACAACGCTTAACGACTTAATCTGTAGATTTCGTTTTTACAGTTGTTTCTTAATAATTAAATCCCCTCCTTCATCCGTTTACTTACTTTCCATTTATAACTTTGTCATAAAAGTTTCACAACCCCGGAATTCGTTTTCCCGTTTCCTTGAAATCTACATAAATTTAAAACTTTACCTTTTTTTTAATTATTGCAAAAGGTGGATTGTTTTCGATTGTTTTTGTTTCGCTTTGGGCAAACTTGTGATTTTAAGTTAACCGCATTCATTTTCTTCTAATGATAGACAAATCATATATTTTTTCAAATGTTATTTAATGTGGTGAAAATCTGGGGAAAGTCGAGAAGAAACGGAACCGAGTGCTCGCGGAGTTGTGCCGCGACTAAGGGAGGAAGGAACAAAACCTAAGGGAAACGTGGTAGTGTTTGTAAAACAAAAGTTAAGAAAACGTCCCGAAGTATACTTGATACTCTCACCTAGCTGTATGATTTGATACAATTGAATGACTTAATACGTGTAATCGGCGTTGTTCCCTGCATAGGAGAATTTTGAGTTTACACTTTTCGTAGATGAAATTCCTTTTGAATGCCACGTGAATACGACTGTACATAAAATGTATACTAAATGAGATTGAAACTGATTAACCGATTTGTCTCATGCACCAATTACAAGGGGTTGCGATGTGTTCATTACGTTGCAGTACACGACAAAAGGGTTTAATTTGTTTAGCTTTAATAGAATTTGCGTAATCCGAAATTAACATTCTGGGCAGTGCATAGATGCGAACGACATTTTCTGCTTTCGGAAGAGCTTCGTACGACGTTATGAGTGGAAACGTTGCGAAACTTTCAACCATTTGTCTTGTGGAATTTTGTTCTCTCACTACCGAAAAGTTAAGTCCATCGCCTACGAATTATCGAATCATTAGATATTAATTAATTTATTTTTGCTGCGGTTAAACCTAAGGCTTTGTCTTAAGTCATCCTTAAGTAATTCTAAATGAAACTGGCGCAAGTTACGAAGCAAATGACCAAGTTATGAGTTCAGATTTTTCATTTAAAGTTTCGTTCCTTTAACTTCATTTCACGAACGACACACGATCCGCTGTCCTTTTTTTCCAGTCGCAAATTACACAACTTTCTCAAGTTTACTAAATAGACGGCAACGTTTCGTTCTCTCTGTTTTAAGTTCAACGTTTAATTTTCTTTACTTTTCTCAGTCAGAAGTTTGCTCGCGGTCGCTTCCTACTAATTTTAATTTGCTCCGTTTCGACCCGAAAACTTCGCTTTTTTTTGGTCATCCTCTTTCCCCTGAGCTTCCCGAGTAAAAATCTTTGTTTAATTTTGAAGGTAAAAAAAGTTTCATTGATTTTTCCCTTGCCCGTTTGGGAATTTTGCTGGAGGTAATTGAATTATTAACCGTTATGAACTCGCAAGTTCTGCATTGTTTTCGCTTTCAATTTATGTTTTGTTACATAGAAAACGGAGTTCTTTTACGGCAGTTGAATCTGTTGGAAGATGTGAATTATTGATGGTATTGTTCACCTTAAAAGATCAAAGAACGCAGGTTGCGGCACTTTATATAGAGAGATTTATAAAATTATAATAATTAGGGATATTGAAATAGAATTTAATATATTATTTATTATTTACGTTGAAACGCAGTTAATTGAAATGCTAATGGATTCGTTGTGTTGAAGTTATAGTTATGAAACTTAGAAGGATATATTTTAATAAAATATGTAATCGAATCTTAAATGGAAATTGAACCTTATACTTGAAGGTTACTCGGGAACTAGGATAGAAAAGTCAACCCTACAAATGATAATATAGTGTAGACTTACAAAATTATGTACGGAGAAGTTTGGTAAACAAAAATTCACTACCTGAGGTTAGTAGTTGTACTACTACTTGCTATTAAGTTGCTACTGTGTCTATCAACTATTAATACCCGAACGGTTTAATAGATAATAGTCCAATAAGTCAGCCAGAAGAAGAAACAGTACAAAATTCCATTTAAATCTAATTTCATTTCTACGTCTTCACAGCAGTCTTCTGGTCGTTGAGCTCAAGTCACTGTGTTCCTTCTTCTGACCAGACGTTGTTTAATTTCATTCTCCTAAATGTCCTTGCTGCTAAATCTATTCATCTTATTTGATGGTTTTGTAATTGGCTTCTTATTTTACTTCTTCGTCCCATCAATTTTTCTATTGTACTAATAAGACCTTACAACGTCGTTCGCTTACTTTCAGAGTTCCATTTGGTTGAGTCTAACAGTTTACTCCACGAGAAAGGAGAAGTCTACTATTTACTTGTTCTATGTAAGGAGTGGAGTGGACTTTCTTCCTCGGTTATTTCATAGTTATGTGTTATTAATAGTCACGGGAGTAAACCATGTTCCTAGAGAGCTAGAATGTACAGCTAACAGATAAGGCTAATCGAAGACCACCAACACTAGGCAAATAGAGAATTTCTATCCGGTCTACTTTAACGTCGAATCGAAAAAATAACTTATGTGTGACCTACGTATGACTTAACCACGACCCATTGACATTCAGTTTATGTAGAAACGGTAAATATTCATGAACGATAAATTCCGGTTGAAATCAGTCAAAGGACCATCAAGTTTCAGAGCATTCCGAATAATATTAATATATTTAAAATGGTAATATGTTTTGATATAATTTATTCAAGGAAACGCTAACGGAAGGGAGAATTTAACTCGAAACTTCTCCCGGGGGAGTGATGATGATGTTTTGAATAAGTGAAAACTAACAATTCACTTTGATGTACTTCACCGGCAGATGTGATAGAAAGCGGTGCCACAAATTTTACGTTTCCCCGAGTAGAAAGGAAGGTTGTTCTATGAAGGTGCGTGAGGTGCTCAGGTGCAGCAACTTCACGACGTCCATGCAAAGAATGTTTTGGTTAAAAAAAACGTTGTTAGCCCTGTGGCGTTTCAAATTAGACTTGCCGGACACAGAACTGTTTAGGTTCCTCCGAACGCTTCAGCGGGTTTCTCCTGTTATAAGTTCAAAAATATTTGCTATTTGTATATTAAACTTGAAACTACACGAAAATCGAATTGTTTTGTTTAAGTAGGGCAACCCTCACAGAATTCTAACGGATGCCAAAGTATTTTTTCTTCCTCTATTTTTATACTTAACTTATTACGTAATATTTAACAAAATATATAAATAATATAACTTAGTGCATTTATGTACAATATACATAAGTAATTGTACATAACTTAATGCCTGGAACTAGACATGGTTTAATTGTTCTAGGACTGACCTATTTAGGCCTTTCACTTGGTCTCCGTGGGGATGTTTACCCTTTCAATACTAACACAATAAAATGTATACATATTTTATAAGACTTTCCTCTTTTAGATATTTATTCGCAGGAGGATTACGGCTTCTTCCATCAGCAGAATACATTTTTCCTTCTATTGAATAATGTTATTTTTTTTTGTAGTGTACTATTAGGCGCCGCCATTAACCGCTGAAATCTTCTCTCGGCGGGCGGAACTCTATCGTTTCTTCCATAATATTCTTATCCCCCTCGTTTCATTGTTGTTTTTCCGTTCTCTCTCTCCACTTTGTGGGCTTCCACGGCCACAAAATGAAAACGAAGAAATTATTCCGTGGAATTCAATAGAATTCCACCATGGAAAGTTTTTTAAACTTTCAAATTCGCAGTAGAGGAAAGGTTGCTCCGGCCTTTTTTCTCCTCTTCCGTTCTCAACAAGACTCGCTTTACAATAAACGTTTTATACATTTTTATTCATCAATAAGGGTTTTATTTATTTATGTGGCACTGCAAAAGCTTTCGAGCTAATACATAAAGTTACAATTAAGGGAAAGACCAAAAATCAAATATAAAGTTTAATAATACGTAATTAGATCAACAAATATAACTTTAAATACACAAAATAAATGTAGACGTTTGGGAACGTATGTAAGTCAGTTTTATTTATTGATATTATTTAATTATTTAAGAAGTTAAGTAGGTTGAGTTGCTCGGCGATTTTAATAAAACATCCATTACATAGATGTCGAAATCCCTCCTTTGGGCGTTTAAAATTTAGGATTTCAACTCCGGCGCTTATTTTTCCGCATTCGAAGACACAACGGAAAGCTTCGTGTTCTCAAATGATTGATTGATTGATTGATTGATTAGACCTGGAGACGAACAAAAACATTTTGCTTTTTTTGTTCGAACTCGTGGGAAGTTTTGGGATAAGGTCACCTGTACGGCTAATCACCTCGACTTCTATTCGGGTTTAATAGTTTCTTCCAAGACAGATTTGTTCGGCGTCGAGCATTTTGTCTTTGTGCAAATGTTGCCTCTAACAGGTGAACACGTGAACTTTGTTTAATTCAAAGAGAAACTGCTGTTAACGTGAGATGTTGATGGGAACCTGTTGAAAGACGTGTGGTTACTTATTAATTATTAACTTAATTATACCGTTTTGGTAAAACACGGTTGGGAAATTTCGTAATTTTTCTTACTTTTCGTCATTCACGTTTGCTAACATTTATTTATTAACATACGATTATTTATTTATTTCTCATTTTCTGCGTTTATTTTTCTGTTGCTTTGCCCAAGTGAGCGCCCCTGTGGTTTCCTTCAATTAACACGTCCGACGAGCTACCGAACTCGTAAAAATTAATTTAATTGAATGAATTTAGTGAACGTTATTTAAATTTAAACACAAATTTCGTGAAAATCGTCCGAGTACCCGAGCACGGTCTCTCGGCCATCTTCTCGTCAATTTCGTGCTTATTCCCTCGCGAGAGCGTTCCCTTTTCCGCCTGTAGGAATTTCATCCCGAAGGATGATGTTTCCCTTGTAACATTTGTTTCAATTGTTTGTTCCCGGGACTTAACGTAACTCCGTGAATAATGACCCGTAGCCGAGCAGAGCTTATTAACTATTTAAAGAGTAACCTCTTGCTCGGTTTTCTGTTTGCTTTGAACAAATGAAAAAGTACAAAATGCGAATTCTCTCCCGAAGAAATAGGCAAGTCATAACCGTTCAACTTGATCGCAACGGTTTTATGGCTTTTTATGTTTTTTTATGTATCAACGCCCCTGTACACAAGCGTGTTTTTTTCTCAACCCCTCTGCTAACGCACCCCCAAAAAACGTTTACTACGTATTAATAGTCATTGGCCGGGGGTATTTTCGCCGTCGTGTCTTTGCCCGACGGTTCCGTTCGTGTCCCCCGTTAAAAATTACTTTTCATAACTTCCGCTCGACCGGAAAATCATTCAAGCTTTAATCCGTCAGATATTTCTCAAATAAAATTTGCAAATTTTCTATCGGCTAACAAAAAAAAATCTAACCGGTAACCGGACCACCTCGTGCGGAAGGAGGAAACCCACCGAAGGAGGAAATTTTTCAAAATTATTATTTGAATTTGCAGTAAATCAAAGCTTTTCATGGATGATGGATTCATTCGCTCAATTTAGTTGCTAAACGGGTCGTTTGCAGCCCATTGCCGAGTCAACGTACATAACTGATGAGTGGGGGTTGGATGCGAGGGATGGGGAGAAGAGGTGAAGAAGGAAGAGGGTAGTATAAAAATGTCCGTGTGAGCTTTCTATCTCCAGGTATGACTCCTGAGGTGTGTTCGTGGTAATTTCATGTTGTAGGTTAGGTCACAGGTGCAAGGACAAGAAACAGTTCACATTCCAGTTGGCTATGTACTGTGCCAGCCACAGCAAATTACGTACATAGGATTATTTATATATTTATTTATTAAAATTATGTAAAGGGTGTTTTTTCTGGGAGGACTTCGAGATCAGATACCTTTTATTTTTTTGAAATTGTCCATTGCAGACACTGAACGGCAGTTACCCATTTTAATTAATTTTCCTTTAATGAACAATTCCTGGTTAATAAAAAAAAACAAAATTGTATATTTGTATACATTTAAATGCCTCCCTCGTTACTTTTTCTTTTTTTGTAACATCTGAACCGCAACACAAATCGTCTTTTAATTATTATTTGCATCTTGAATATTACACATTGTGCTAGAAATAACATTAATTATATCTGGGTGCATGTTGTATGTACATATTGTACTTCACAGCAGGAAAGTTTAATGTAAAAACAAGTAGAATGTACTCAAGGGGAAAAAGATCCACTGCTTTGTCTGAAGTTGTGGTTGGTATCCATTCTCAGAACTAAGACGGAGGTGACGCAAATGATTCAATAATGACAGTTTTATATATATAAGGTGGTAGTGCACTCCTTGAGAAGGGAAACTTCGGGAACGTTCGATTGGGGGCTCGTGTAAGTTGTGCGTAGTATTTGAACGGCGTTCGCTGTTTGACCTACTGCCTATTGTGTCTGCATTGGAACGTTTGAACTTGAAAATGATCTCGGCGGTAAGCTGCGATAATCTGGCGATCACCAAGAGAAAGGAAAGCGCGACTAAGTCGATATGAAAAGATAATGAAAAAGCTCATTCAAATTCCTTCCTTCATTGAAATTCAGAAAACTCTACAGGAGCGTCTTCCTCGCCTTTGAACTTTTCCTTTTGTGGCCCACCTCCCCACCGGAATTTGTTTCTCTTGAGCTGGTTTTCAGTTGCTTCGTCCAACGACTGCCAGATAAAACACTGACATCTCTCTTCTTCCATTACTTCTCGAGAAAAAGGGAAATACTCATCTAAAATGTTATTCCTTTCATCTGAACAATACACAAAACGAATAATTCATCCCCGAGAACGATTGTTATGAAAACAGGGCCGAGAAGTTGGGCTTTCCGTCAGGAATACCCACTGGGGTCAGGGGTACCTCTCACAGGCGGTTTGGCGGGTACTTCTCACACCTTCAAGACTAAAAATTTTTTTGACTCGACTCAAGGGCATTAAAGTTTAATTCAAATTAAACTTGTGATTCTTTTTCCATTCCATTAAAATCCCTTGAATAATTCAAAAATATTTTTTTCTTTTCTCCGACCGTGTCCTCTCCGGTAGGAACTCTCACATAAATTTTAATTTAAAAATTGAATTTCATTACTTAGAGCGGATGAGGAAAAACTAATGACGAGGCCGAAGTGCACACCGGCCGACCGATAAACCTCCAAGAGTAAACGGTTTCGTCAAAGTAACTAAGCTCGTCTAAAGCTCCCGTGTTGTAACCGACAAAGTCGTAAAAAACATCATCAAAAGGTAGTGAAGATTAAGTGAAGACGAAGGTAGAGTGAAGGTTTCTCTTTTCTGCGAGCAGGCCAACATCACTAAAAAACGGGTAAACCGTTCGAACGGTAATCACCAAACACTTCACACTCGGTTGGCGGTTGTGATGTTTCAATCGTTTGTGAATGAGGTGCGAGTGAGGTACTTTGTGTTGTTTCGTTTTGTTGGTACGAAATTGAAAGTTCACGGAGGTTTTTCTCCGAGAGCGCGGGAACCAAGAGAGCGAACTTGACGACCGGGAAAAAAGTTATGAAAAAGTGATAAGTTTCTTACAACATCACAAAGGGAGTGTAGTGAATGAGCGACTAATGCCAAAGTCAGGTTCCTTTGTTCGGTCGTACGTCGTACGGAAGCTTTGAACGTTTCAGAAAACTCGTCCGGGGAAATGAAAAGCCTTTTTAAAAATTCTAATTACCTTTAAAGATGGGGGCTGGAGGGCCGTTAAGATTTTGTGAAAATTTTATGCTCCACACCGCACCGGCAAAGAGAATACTGTGAAACAAAGGATTGGACCGAGTCTTAACCCCCGAACGAGTTACGAAAAGACAGAATTTTTGTTTTGGGATTAATCCGTGAATGTCACGGAGAAAGGGTTGCCCTCCCGGTCAATGTCGAGGTATCGCATTTTAGTCCGCCTTAAGAACATTTAAAAGTTACGAAATAAGAAGATATGAAAGTGAATCGTTTGAAGAATGGAAGTGTGACAGATTAATATTTCCGGTAGCGATACGAACTGTAAACATTTTTAGAACGATCCCTAGTCGTGTTTGTTGTAAAGTTGAACATTGGAAAAAGCTCGAGTACTTATATTATAATACAAAGTACACATTAGTATAAATATACAAAAGTGTATACAAATATATGTAAATACAGGGAATAAGTTCGATGCAAGTGAATATGAATATTCAATATATTTTGAGTGTTCACACTATTTCCCCGTAGCTCAAGCCCGGCAGTCAACAACAAATGTTTAAATAGTAAAAATAAAATACTTAAAATACGGAACTACAATACTATGTAAACTACAATTTTTTGCAAACTGATTCAAGTCATAGTATGTAATACACATAAGCAAACAGTACGATGAGATGTCTCCCGGTAAGAAGGCCGGTGTGATGTATAAAAAATAAAAATAAAATAGTTAGCATCTGTGTGTATACGTCCCCATTCGTCTATCTGATCGAGTAAAAGCAAAACAATTTACGTTCGTTGTCGACATGTAAACAATCTTGCGACAAACATAAACTGTCGAAATGTGTAGCAGGCCACAAGAGGAAATCATTCCATAATTTTTATTTATCTATCCGGGGAATAAGTCCCGTGTGAATAATACGGCGGTTGAAATAGAAAAACGTCTATTGGACAAGTGGATATTGTTTTGTACAAATAAAAATGTTTTGCTCTCGGCAAGGTTGACCAGAGTCGAGCAAGTCGAGACGGTTGCTCACGTGTCTTTTTTTAAAATTTACGGTAACCAAAACATCGAGGTGCACGTAGTCGAGTCTTTGTAAAAATAAACAACGGGTAATCTTCTGGAGATGACGCGGAATTTGACGATGGAACTCTGGACGTTTGTGTACGGGAAACGCCATGTTAATTTCATATATAATGAAACTCCAGTTCTATTTCCCTTGACGCATTCAATTTTTTTGGATGTCACAGGAGGGCGTCCACCAAAACTAAGAAAAGTCTAAAAATTGAATTGTTCCAGCTCCTCGCAAGTCGTAACCATTGTTCTTCTTCAGAGATATTACTCGATTTCCGAGATTGCGCAAATGAATTTTGCGGTGAATGATAGTTGTTTAAATGAAATGTTTGGGAGCAAATGCGAGGCAATTTCTCTTGAGAAATGAAAAGGAACGAGCAGACGTCGTCGAATTATTTTCGTCAAGTACAAATTATCTGTCACCGGTCGAGAACAGCACTCGCAGCCGCAGTCCGCAGCAAAAATCTGTCGGATAGCAAAACCCCATTTTTTTTCTTTTCCCTTTACCGTCGGAGTTAAATTTCCTGAGAGATCCTGGTGGACTGCACCAGATGACCGCCCGTTGTGTTTTCCTAAATCAAACCGTTTGCTTTTGTTTACGACGGACACCTTTTATTTTTTATTTATTTAAATTTGAATATAAAAACTGTCAAACTCAGTTCAGTGGAATTCAATCAGTTGCTACCGTTCCCTGCTTCGAAAAATCCTATCGCAGGCAGATGCGAGGGTAGCCCCTCCCGAAAATCGCCACCTTTCTCGATTTCACTTGACCGTAGCAAATAACCCCCGGCACACAGCATTGCTTTGCACCCTTCCACAGGTGTTGTAGAGAACCGTTTTCTATTCCCTCCCCATCTCATCGCTTCCGTGTAATTAACTTATATTAAAAATTGGGTTCTTGTGTTCTTCCATTAAAATTGACTTATTTATAAAGCTTATCCTCCTCGTCTGGCCGTAGCAAAATCCCTCTTTACTTTTTTTCTCCGAGTTACTTTCCTTATTACCCTTCTTCGTTATTATACTAATACGTATCGCTAATTAATTTTTTTACGGAAGACTTTCCTCTTTTATAGGGTTTTAAGAAGTTTATTAAATACTTAAAAAATGGTGTTGATCCGACGTAAAATATCTTGCGCGTACTCGTCTTAATAACGTTTCTTCTTCATTGCTATCGTTACGCTTTCACGACTGTGTCTGTGCAACTGTAATTTTTAGGTTCAGGTGTTTTTAACTCTTTTGATAAGGCCTCGTATACCTATCGAGAAGGTGTTTAAAAGTGTAATGGCATACATTATACTTTAACGCTTTTATAGGGTGTGTAGTAATTCGCGTAGGAGTGTGTGTGTATTTTGTACAACAATACATTGAAATGTTGACGGTCTACTTCTGATATTATTTTTAATACTTTGACTTGGTTTTGCGATAATTAGAATTGAAATAATTAAGTGAATGAGAAGGTTTGAGTACTCGACAATATTTTGTTTTTGAACTTAGGAGTAGGTGGTTGAAGTTACGTGGTGAAATTCTGAATTGGAAGTTGTGCTTGAATGACTTCGACACTGTGCAATGAAAACGCTCACCTTTTTTTTCGATATATTTTTTTAAATTTAAAGTGGAGTCAAAGATATTTAAAACGTTGAACAAAGGATATCGCGCTAGCGGAGGCAGCGTAACTTATTTATTGGAAGGCACCGTCAGAATGAATCACATTTCTTTATGTCGTTTCAACTTAAGTTCTTACTTTTTTCTTTCCGCCCACTTGACCCTTTTCACCCTGAGTGAGTCTGAACCTTTTTACTTTCTTCCTTTCGTTCATTCATTCCCAGGTTAAGGGAACTTTTGTTTCCGAAAAAGTTGTCGTTTTATTTCTCGGAACTCGTCGGTTTCAGGTAGGAAGTTGAACGTTACGGCAGAGTGTCGAACGGTGTCGTTCACTCGACAGTTTCAGAGAATGCCTGAGGCTGACGACGACCAAATAAGGAAACTGTAAACAGAAAACGTCTAGACACGTGTCTGCTCATTTAGGTCATCGGTTTTTGTATTTCCGATGTTGCTTTTGCCTTACACGCGACCGTATCATTTTTAATCTTTGTATTCCGGTAAACGTCAGTCGGCGAAGCCCGACGGTGTCGCAAGCTCACGGATCTTGAGGATACAGCCGAAACGTAGGTGTAGGGCTTACTCCGAACTTCATTTTGTCGACACTTTAATCCTCAGCCGGTTTTCTCTGCGTTTGTGCGTCTGGGAATTCTGTGGGTTTTTGTCATTTAACTTCCCTCTCCGTCGAGTAATACTTTTCATTTTTGCCGGTTCACATTGGGTAGGAGAGTCGGTGGGGCAGTGTCGGGGTCCGTGCACCTCGTCTACCTGACCGTAACCCCGAGGTGTAACGTGAGACACCTGGAGAACATAACTTTTAAGACAGCACACGGTAGTAAACACGGCGATTACTGCTTCGGATGACACTAATTTATTATTCGGGAGGATAACGAAAATAATTAATCATCCTAATATATACAGATACGTACGGTGTTTGAAAAGCGGTAAAGGTTTTCTTTTAATGAAAGTTTCTTTAATTAGCAAAACAAAACGCGCGCCTTTTTACGACGCCAAAGGGCAAAAATATATCACTTTATTATTATATTAAAAAATATAAACGCGTATAAATTTCAACTAAAGCTAATTGGAAAATTCATAATGAAATTACGGATATTATTTCCGTTCTGGCAGAGGACTCTTGCTCTTCTCGTTGAATTTTTTTCTTCGCCAGAATTGACTTTTAAAAAATGAACATTTACATAAGAAATTAAAAAAAGAATAAACGTTCAATTATTTAATATTTATATTAACGTTTCAAACCTAACTAAACTACAAATCCAGTTTTATTTGAATGTTTTACTGGTACTTTACTCTCCAAGTTGTGAGTAATTCGGAGTATATAGTACTCGGTTGGGTACTTCTATTACTATGAAATGGCATGCACCGCATACACAGTAAAATGTATATAGTATGAAGTGGTGCGTTCAATACGGTCCGCCGTGGACAGGATACAAAAAAGAAGAACGAGCTTGAAACAGTTTAGTTGGTTGAGGACTAAGTAAACATTAAAATAATAATTTATACACTTTTTCAATAAAGGTTTTGTATATAAATGTATCAAATTTTCATGAGTTGATTGCCGGTAAATACCGGTTTGTTCGTATGCTTTAGCGGCGGTTCCGGCTTGCTATCAGCGTACGAAGCTTTGTGCTACTTTGTAAGTCGTCGACAGTCACAAACAAAATATATGGAAACAGTACATAATTAATATGCTCCAGCTCGTTAACGCGGTTAAGTATAAGTTGGAAATGCAGTGACAAAAGAAAGAAGAGTGTAAATTTTCCTTGGGAAATGACCGAGAAGCTTTGTCGGATGTTGAGAGCGAACGAAATGGAAGACGAGACGGGCATTGATTTTCGGCAATGGGCGCTAACCCCCGGCGAATCGATCAAAGCCGGCCGGAATTTTCCAAAAACGGCCAGGCGGACGTCGTGTCGATTCGTAGGAAACCGTGTCGTTTTCCAATGGGAAAATTCACCGAGGATATCGGAGGCCCAGCACAGACGCGGCCCCGCTGTAGCCGCCGCCGTCCCTCCATTAAAATGAAAAAAAAAGAGTAAACGAAAATCGCGTTGCAGTGGCAAAAGACGCAGGACGACGGGAGCGACGTGGAACAAGAATTTGAGGAAAAGCGCGAGTCCGCCACTGGCGCTCCAGCATCGCTCGTTGCTTCTCGCCCGTTCACCTTGCAGTGTTGAGTGCAGGGCGAAGCGATCGGCGTCGTTTTCGTCTTCGTCGTCTGCCTCGTGCTTTTCGCGGACCTCAAATTTTAACAATTAAACAATAATAATATATTTTAATTTGTGTACGGAGTAAACGGGCACGGGGACGCACGCACACGTACGCACTCGTACTTTCGACGAGGCACGCGACGCAACGCGACGCTTCGGAAGAAGAAGTGAAAAAACGCCCTTTTCGGTGTCTCTCTCACACACACACACACACACAGAATAATCCTTTATTTTTTGTTTTGTTCGTTTTAATTGTTCGCTTTTTTCCTTGTTCGGCGATTCAAATGTACGCGGGCCTACGGTCGCGTGTGGAGAAAAACGCACGCACAACCGTCATCGTTCGGAGACGCGTACGCTTGCGGTTCTCAAACGTTTCGCCGTGAATTGCCGGGCTCGTGCGTTAACCGAAATTTTTTCCCCGTTTTCCCGATTATTTTCGGTGAGCCGAGAACAAAAACAAAATGGAGAAACATTATTTTTCAGCTGTTGCTGCCGCTGTTGTTGCTGCTGTTGTTGTTTTTACTCTTGTCATTGCCGACCGGAGCCTTTTATTTTTTGTTTCCGCTGCTGCTGCTGCTGCTGGTGTTGTTGTTGTTGTTATCGTTGCCGCGGTCGCCGATGCCACCGAAGCGCAACCCGTTTTTTTTCCCATCCCAAAATTGTCCGTTTTTCGCGGGGAAAGAGGCTCTCCGTGACCGATGACGCGAAAAGAAACCGATTCAAATGCCTCGACCGCAAATGAAATTATTTTGCCTTCTCCCGGGGAGACGGTTAATAATTAGTATTTCAAACTCCGCGGAAATCTAATTACGTCTGAAGGGAAACGGTGAAAGTTTGAGCCCACGGAGTCCGGGAGGAAAGTCGAGGAAGACGACGGTTTGCGACGTCTATGGTCGGATTCAAATCTCGAACCGAAAAAAAACCAAATAAAAACTAAAACTAATTGTGAATGAGTTGCCTGAGAAAGTCGATTTAATACGGTTTTAAGTGTGTAAAGCTTTTAAGCTTTTCCCTCCTCCCGTGGAAAACCCGAGAAAGGAAAATGAGGGAAGCGTCACAACAGCAGCAGCCTCTTTCGGGATGGGCTCACATGTGTGCCTTGTGGCGAAAGTAGACATTTCTTTTTCATCCTTGGAGTCTTCCTTCGACTCTCTCTCTCTCATCTTCAACTTCTAACCTTCGTTTTGCTTGCTTATCCAATTAGAGAATAATTTCATTTGATTCGTAGCGAGGGAAGCGTGCCGAGAGAAATTATGGGGATTTGACGGAGTTTTAAAAAGAAAGAATGAAAAAAATAATTTTTATTTCTTTTGTCTTATTTCTGCTTGCGTTGTGTACGAGACCGAGGATGGTGGCTGACACGTTGCTACGGTTCAGTGATACAGGGAACCCTTTCAAAAAGCCTTCGCCTTCAGACCGTACCGGTTGTGTTGGGTGTGTTAGACTTGTAGTTAGCTTTTGGTCGAGAAGTTATCTAGTACTGGGAGGTAGTTGCTGTACGAAAACATAAATTGGTCGTCGGTTCATTAAAAGGTTGTTCTCCTATCGGAAAAGATGTAAATTTGTGACTTAGTGTACTGTTGCTCGACTGTCGAGTCACGATCATCAACCAGAAAAGTACAATGATAGGAAACGAACTAATTACAGAGGAGTGTACACAACAATAGTGTGGGCAATGACAGGACCGGCGAAGAGTAACCAACAAAAATCTGAGAGAACATCGGGGGGAACTTGTGTGAACAAATCCGAAACTATTTACCACTTAGTCGAACGGGTACTTAAACCGAAATAACTCTATATTGATGGTTGATTGAACTCAACAGGGCGACATCGAGGCCAAGTGACTTTTGTAATTAAATTAGTTCCAATAATAGCTTTAGCCTTTCAAACCTTTCACGAGGAGTCGGTTTGACTATTTTTTGCTAAAAATAGTGTAAACAAATTGTAGAGCGTTCGCGTGAAACTACTGAACACTGATTTTGAAGAATTACCTTTCCGTGGCATACAGTTGTACATCAGCTAGGATGTAGAAGTAGATAAGTTGTAGTCATCGATTGTCATGATTAATCCACGGTGAATTTCCATTTCGTCGGTCACTTCTTCGAGTGCTGTTAATTATATAAAGACAAGAAAAAAAATCCCCCAGTCGTCATGGAAAATTCAATGGGAATTTTCCGAGACGCGCTGTCAGGAAGAAAAGCAAATGTTAGGCGATAGCAAAACGCATTTGGCACTTGCCCAACGCGTTTGCAGAATTCCATGGCCCAAAGCCTTTAGCGAGCACCGAAGTCGATCAACTCCGTCTAGTTCTAGTTTTTCTATCTCTCGGAGACGTACGAAAACTCGTCGGTCATTTTGTTTTTTTTTTTGCGGTTTTTCTCAATTGAACTCCGATCACCGATCGAATGATACCAATAATTTAAATCGCGCAAGAATTTTGCCTCGTGCCCCGAACACGTCGGGTCGGCCTCCTGGAATTTGGCCGGTTCGCACGGGGGACCGGCAGACGGAGGATGTTAACCGGATTAACCGGATGACTGTGGTGGCTCCGACTTGGACTCGATGAGAGAACCATTTTTTGCAGGTCACGACCTTCTTTAAGGTCACCATCAAACGAGTTACGTCCCGATGGATGCTCGTTGCACATACGCACGCACACCTTGCTACTTTTAATAGGAATACCTGTTAAAACGAATCAATCGCGCGGAACATCGATAGTACATATATATATCTGCACAGGTGATGACGTGATCGATCACTGTAATGCCGTGTGGTGTAGCCTTATTTATGTCCCTAATCAATTTATAATATTTGTAACTGCAGAATAAGTTGCCAAAGGACGTGGAAAAATAATTACAACTGGAAGAATTAAAGGTTTACAAGAAAATACAATAATGAATACTCATATTTCGAAAGTGGGCTGTGTGAACATTTTCTTATGCTTCTATAAAACTTTACGACAAAATATTTTACAAAAAGCAAAACAGGGCACCGAACCTTTTTTTTCTTGGGTCAGAAGTAGACGTTTTCGTCTTGGTACTTCTGTTAATGTTAGCTGACGAGTAACTAACAAGTTCTTTGTTATTTACCCAGCATGTCGGTTTGCTTTTTTTACGTAACAAATGTTACCTGTATATTTTTGAGTGCATTGCAATTGTCACGGGGGACATCGCAAAGGACTTTCTAGCAAACTGGTTAAGGACGTGATGTGCGATCCTAGAGAAGTCACATAGAGAAGCTGACCAATCCGATAAAGACATTTAGTGTTTGTCGGGTGTTGTGGGGAGTAGTAAAAACCTGAAGTAAGTCGGACTGAAGTATATAAGAAAAACACATGGAGTTTGAGTTGTACTGAGAAGCAACCATCAGTCAGACCGAAGGTTGTCTTGTGTATATGTCGTTTTCGCGGTTGGAAGCACAAGTTCTGTACACTGTATACAGACGGCATGTTTCCCTTTCTCTCCCCCTCCCCTGAGAGGTGTGCCTGATGAGATCGGCGAGGCTTAGCCTTAAATTGTTTTTTCGTTTGCACAGTTCTCATCTCGTCGCAAGCGAAGTTTTGACTTCGCCAAAAATTTCACGCACCAGAAAACTCCCAAACGAGAACATCCGTCAATTGAAGAGGACGGGAAGAAGACGAAGACGAAGACGAAGAAGAAGAAGCAGACGACGACGAGGGAAAGGTTTAAATTGCCGGCATTTTGCATTTTCAAATAATTGAATGCTTGTCATTTTGAGGAAAAATGCGACTTTTCCGCGGACCGTTTGTTAGAAATACCCCACCCCCCCCCAAAAAAAAAAATATTTTCGCCGGGGATTTGTCAGGATTTAGCGAATTTCCGGACGATCCTTTCGCGAATACGAAAATTTCGGAGGGATCTGCTCCGCACAGATGCGTCTGCTGTCTGACACGCCACGTGGTTGTCTGACTTCTCTTACTTCGGAAAAACTGAAATTTTATTTGAAGAAACTGCGAAAGATAGGAATATATCTGCCTGCCTTTAGAAATACTCTTAAAATGAAATTATGTTAGTTAAAACTTATATGTATATGTCGGATCGGAGCGAGCACAGAGTACAGAAAGGGTAGTCTTAGAGGAGACAGTTCACTGAAGCGCTCTGTGGCGGAACAGCAGAAGGCGATGTAAGGTGCAGAGTAGATACTATGTTAGGAAGAGTAGAATAGAATAGAATGTTCGAGAGAAGGAGGAGATAATAATAAGAGTATTCATGTGAATCCGACAGTAAATAAACCATTATGGAAAGTCTTATCTACTATTCCACAACACACACATACATATTAAACAAAAAAAAAAAAACAAAACCCAAACGCCAAACTCCCAACATAATACATGAGATGTTAACTTCACAGGACATTAATTATCGTTTTCTTCAGTTAACAAAGGCTCTCTTTAATATAAAATAGTTAACTATTGTACTTTACACGTAGTTGTTGCCACATCCATGTTTTTTTTGGGGGGATCCAAAAAGGTCTAACAACCGGGGCAGTGTCATCCGGCACCATTGCAACAGTTAGATGAAGAAGAACTACCAGGTAGTTCAGAGTCCAAAGAATGTAATTTTTCACAAATCCATTCGGTTTATTCACCCCCGCCGCCAGTACTCTACCTTCCAACATCTTCACGTGGGCTGCGCTGTCAAATTTTCCCTCGGGAGATTTTTCAACGAGAGCAAATGCTTTTAGGAGAGCAAAATCATTTTCCTTTATCTCTTTTGTCGCATTTTTTTTTTCGGGTTGAAAATATTGCTTTCGCCTGTAATTTACTACGTGTGCAAGCCGGGATGGAATATTGTGTCTGTGTGTGCATGTGCGTGCGTGCGTGCGTGCCTGTGTGTGTGTGTGCATGTAGAAGGAATCTCCTCGCCGAAAAAATAGTGTTCATGTGTCTATCTGCCAGGGTTTTTATAGTTTTGACTTGTAGGGAAGGTCAACGTTTTAAATTTGCATTTTCATCGTCAGTTTCTTGTCCTCCGGAGACTCGGGTCTGGACCCTGCCCAGGAAGTTAAGAAAGTAAAACATCTGACGTGGGAAGGGGGATGTTCGACTTGAACGCAACAGATCCCAAAGATTGAAATTTGATTTTTCACCGTGTGCTGTTCTTTGCCTCTCTCTCTCTCTCTCTCTCTCTCTCCCTAAACTACATATTACTAACTGCACATCACCGTATTATCGGTGGTAAAAAATCTTTCGGAGACGTCACGTGTACGCCATAGAAGCAATAACATGGTTACTAGCTAACTCAACTGGCTAACTCATCCGTAGATATCTTCTACAACATAAAATCGAATTTTCTTCCTAGAAAAGCCTCCGCATCGACTTTTCTCTCTTCTCCTCGTACACATCTCCGAGCTTTTCCGTCTCCGTGTCTGCCATTTTGCCTTCCCCACCAGTCCCACCTCCGACTTCTACTCTGATTAACAGTGAAGATTTGTATTGATTTTTGCCCTGCCAATTGCCTTCCCTTGTATGAACGTCGTAATTTATCCCTCGAGGAAACGATCCCGAACTTCATTTGTTTCCAACAACGACAGTCGGTTAACATCGTTTTGTGAGATCAAAGTTGTCAAGTTCTGACCTGCAACTAAAATCAGATCCCGTTAACTTGGTATCGATTAACCGACTTGTTCCAGAGCGACCGACCGACTGCACCGCGAGCTTCCGTCAATGGGTTTTCCCCGACTTAAAAGGCGAAAACGGTAGGTGGTACTCGGTGCTCGGTCAAATACCCGTTTGTTAAATAACACGGGAAATTAATTTAAATTTAAATCTTAACATCACACCTCAAGGCGAGTGACTGTGTCGAACAAGTAGAAAACACATGTCGGTTAAAACTTTTTGTGTACTCAGTGGACAAGTCAAGGGATGGGATAAATCGCACGGGCATCGGTGGTGTGGCAAAGGTGGTCGGTGCACGACGGCAAGGAAGTACTTCGTGGTGGCTGTCGTCTGCGGGAGAAAGCGCCGGTTAGTGGTCGACTTATTTAATCGTCGACGGACGAGAAAAGTGACAAGTAGGAAGGGAGAAGCGTTGAATGAGTGAAGTGGAGCAGAAGGTGCACGTTTGCGCTTAAACCTAGGCTACCTGACATTGTCACTTGGTCCGACGTAGGACTGGTGCAGTTCTTTTTTTTTTTGGGGGGTGACCTTCGTCTATTCACAACTAGCCGTGCCTGTGAACGAAAGGACGACCGGTTCATGGTCAATGACGACCGACGGACTCCATCCATAGCCGATGTTGCAGAAACAGTTGCACAATTGACGAAGGGCAGACGTACACACCCAGACATTCATCTTCTGCACGGCCGTTTCATTTTAAATCGAAACCACGGAGGCCATTAACATAAATGGTTTTTCGGGATTTCGAGCTCCCGCGTCGATAGTTTTTAAATTGAATTGAACAGATAACACAGAAGTCAGAAGTACTGAAAAGAACTGTCAATCTTTGTCTGTTCTTTATTTACGTAAGCATTAACGTACGGTTGGCGTGTTTATGTAAACGCATTATTTTGCTGTTATCCATGTCATTCTCCCGTGCCGTCCTTCATTATTCGATGATTAACGTTATGGTTCGCGTACTAATCGGTACTCTAATATTTATCGGTTTCTCGGAATATTGAATTACATAATTATGTATGGTTATTAATATTTCTTTAGAAAAGTTGTTTCACGGGCGTGTACGCCTAAGTTGTACGCCTTCCCTTTCTGTGAAGTTGATTGATTCTAATCTGGTGAATGGTTCGTCACAATAACTAATCAACAGTACAATCTGCTTAATTTCTAGTAATTTCGTGTGGCGTCGGTGGATAGAACTTCTTACCTGGTTGTCTCAATAAACAGATTGCTTGTCAGGAGTTGTAGAACAGATAATGGTTAAGGATAGTGTCGTTTTCTACGCTCGTACTCCTACTACAAATTATGTTGCTTTTGTGTGCTGTCTAACGCGTATGAATTTCTGAGAGTTATGAGTAGGAGGTTCTCTGTTGTTCACTTCCAAGGAGTCGCTGCTGATATTTTAATTTTGAAAAGTTTTAATTTATGTTATTTTCTATTGATAAGAGTTGCACTTTGTTTAACTTGAACGGTAGTTAATATCCAATACCGCGAAGCTCTTGCAGACTCGGTTGTTGTGCAGAGAAGGTCTAAAGAAGAGTTGAAAACTGCTCGGAACTAAATGAATTCCGAAGAGTTGGGTACCAAGAAAGTATATACGAATTTTTACATGGAAAATATTAACTTTGCATGAAATAACAACAAGATACAGATACATAAACTACAAGAGTTTATGGTTTCTGCAATTTGACGATGATTGATGCAGTTTGTAATATTTGAAATGAAAACCTCCCAGTGTTGTAGTTGCCAGCCGTACGTGAAAATTCCCGGGAATGAATTTGCTGGCGTTCAAGGGTCCTCCGTTTGTATTTATTTGCTAAGAACCGACTTAAAACGATTGTCCTGCGTTCTCCACCCGTTTTCTCTCGGTCGTCTAATTTGAATTTTGGCACAAAACCATCGGAAAATGTTTAAACCGATTTGTTCGTTTGACTGCCATGCAAACACTCGACTTTAAAGTCGATTTTTTTTCGGCACGAGTGAACTTTCGGGTCGCTCGGATAATCCGAACTCGTTGGAACCGAGACGGGAATGTTTGACTTTTAGTTTACCTCCCATGCGGGTACCAGAAGAGAAAGTGGCGGACATTCTGTCGGGAAGGGCCGGGTACCTTCCGTACCTGTCACTCACACACCCCTGGAACGATTGAAAATTTTATTTTCCTGCAGACTTTCTCTGTTGGTGAATAAGTTTTACGATCATCGATAACTTTTCCGTTATGTATCGAATGACAAATCCTCTCGTAATAAAATATTTAGACATAAATTTTAGGCAAAACGGTACTTTTTCTCTCTCCCGTAGTTCGACCTTTAGAAATTCTCAACTACATAAGCTACATAAGCACAAAAATAAACTTTTACGGGTTTAAAGTGCTCTGCGTTTTCTTTTTTTTTTTTTGTTTTATTAAATTTTACGCTGGCCCGATTCTTACTCGTTTACGGCCCAAGTCTAGACTTTTTTAATTTCGTACACAGCTCTAGAAATTTTATACCGACTCGTTCGTTTAGCGCTTCACTGCCTATACATAACCGCGTGCGCGTTCCTCTGGGCTGGATTATGTGTTTATGTACGCGTTTAAGGGTCCGTTAAGTTGTGTTTTGTGTCCGTCGACCATTCCCTCCGTGTTCCTTTCAAGCCTCTTCCTGTTCGTTCGCCACGTGTTTACTTACGTTATGTAAATGCTATTCTTTATATGTATTTATTATTGATGTGGTTGTTTAAGGCTGTCGTATGGATGTCGACGTGGAGCTACTGCGTCCGTTCAATGCAAGGGCATAGGAACGAGAGGCGTTGCGTGTCGTAAAACAAACGTTCGTCGTTTGACTTTCGTTTAAACCGATCGAGCTTATCTAATAGATCACAAATAGTGTTAATTACCGATTATCGATCGCCACAAAATTTATTTCGGGTGTTTTGGACTGTGACGGACCGATCGACGTCAACCGATCCGAAGCCATTTGGGTCTTTTCCTGGTCGGCGTAAACAAAAAGTTTGAACGATCTATTATTGTCTCAATTATTTATCTATTTAACTATTTATTTGTTGCTCTCGCCGAGAATTCGCTTTCTCTGCCAGCGTGCAGAAAAACAGCAACAGCGGGAGAAGCAGCAGCGGTGGCAACAGCAGTAAATTCCCTGATCTTTTTTCGTCTCGCACGACCACTCCTGGGTCCTTCTTTTTCCGAACGGCACAGCTTTCACCTTGTTCCCCCGTTGAAACTTTTTTTCTTTCTTCCGGCAGCCGAATCCATCAATTTCTGACAGTTGTGTTTTCGATTGTACCGATGCCCGGGCAGCGCCGTACGTGAAACAGGAAAAAAGTTAAGTTGCAGGAGGGAGAGAAACGATGAGAACGATACGGTTCGGAAGTGTCGGCGGAAACGGCGCACGGATTATGGAAAACCCGTTCGTTTGAGTAAGAAATATGAAGTAATGCGCAGTGTTGGAGAAGGAAGGAAAGGAAGAAAGTAAGAAAATAAAAAGAAATTGTTACGAATGAAAAATGAAAGTGAGTGCAACGATTAAACATGAAGGATACAAAGTGACAGACGAGGATGCCTGAAAAATGGAGACGATAGCCGAGGATGCGGAAACAGAGTACGAAATCGGTCAGTACAACACAAATTTTTAGCATTTCCAACAGCGAAAAGTATTTTTTTTTGCTACCACTAAGCCTCTCCGACAGTGAGATTCTTCTGCTTCGGTTTCGTTCGTACACACAAAGTCCCCGTTGTACGTTTTTATACTGCAGCTTTTTTTTTTTTTGATAGGGGGGATAACTTCTGGAAAGACTTGGAACTTCTTTTTTGTAGCGCGGCCATTTTCATTTCGAGTCAACTTTTAACTTTATTTACCTGGACTGTATCCTGTTGTCTGTTTTTGTTGCAAAATTCCGTAGGGGTTTTTAAAGCAGCGGTCTTTGCTCTTCCTGTGGTTTTTGTTACGTCACGAATGTCTGCGGGGGAAAACTTGCAGGCTCTTGAGGTGTTCGTCTTCGGGGGAAATTTTAATTCTTTGTTCGTTGCGTTTGGATCCACGGATTTTTACTTTCGGTTGCAAATGGAGTGGTGGAAAATAGCCACAGAAGTGGCAAAGACATACAAGATGGAAGGATGTATAAATAAATTTATGTATGTAAGGAAAAATGAATGTTTAAGATATATTAATACGACTAAAACATGCTGCCAACACTCCACTACACTACAGCCTACTTGTTATTAACTACTTTTGTTTGTAGTATACTACACTATTTGTTAAGTGCTAACCGTACACCACATTGTATAGCAGATTGTTAACTGCAAGACAACCTTAGAAACCTACTAAACTCAGAAGAAATTTGTCGCGGATTTTAATGTACTTGACTACAAGTACTTACTACAATACTAAAATACTACAGTGGAATGATGCTTTTGCTTCCCTACCACGTTTCTATTAGTGTCAACTTATTAATTATTTTATTACGCAGGTATGGGGATTTAGGGGATTGTGTGCCTTTCATTGAATTATTAATTGAACAAGACTTATTGTCTATGTAGACAATCGGACAAAAAAATCGTACCGAAACAAAATGTCGTACATTTAAGTATAAAATTATTTTTATATTTTCGAGACGTCACTCTTGTGGAGAGTTAACTTATGTTTCAGTTCAGTATACGTATACATAATATATTTAGAATACTGGTTTAAGAGGATGGTTAAGGAGGTAAGTAACCGCGAACCTACTGGGTTACTCCAGGCACAAGAAAACTTACCAGATGTGTCTTTTCGTTACCTTTTATTTCGGATATGAGGTATTTACCTGTTTTTTTTTCATTTCAATTTGCTCTCGTTACACTGCACAAACTGTTGACGTCTTTGGTTTCTTCTGGAACGGGTGACTTTAACTTAATTTAAACGGACTCTTTTTTTTCTTCTCCAGGAGTCTCACGAATTACCGACTTGAATTTCTAATCTTTTAATGGCTCGTTATTAATTGTGTAAAAAAAAGACGCTCGAAGGCTGCAATGGGAACCCCGTTGAACTTGAAACTTGTCGCTTATTAAAGAAATCTGCTACCAAAGTGAAATTTCCATTTAGAAAATTTAGGGAATTTAAATTGTTGACACGGGAGAACGCCGAAATGTGTCTGTCTGCATTAATTAGGAGCCTCTCTCTCTCTTTGTCTTTCTCTTGCCACCTCCGCCATTTTTTTATAGCAAATTTGTTAATTAATCATTAAAATCGTGGAATTTGAACCGAAGCTTTTGTTAAATCTACACCGTCCCATAAAATACCAAGTTTTTTCCTGGGAAACCCCTCGACTTGTTGTTTTGTCGAGTTTTCTGGGTAGCTACAACCCTCGATTCACGACACGGATGGAAAGGAGTTTTGCCCTCTGTCGCTTTCCTACAGCGGCTGTTGTAGTAAGCTTCCAACCCTTAGGCCATGTATAAATCACCCGTTGTAAAAACAATGGATGGGTTCGTGGTGGGAGCACCGGATGACCAACAAACGACAGAACACGGAGACGGACGTTCGACACAAAAGGCTCGAATAAACAAACCAAATAATTGTGATGGATGAGAGGGAAACATCACTGCATCACCTGAATGTCTGGCATGCCACCCGGACCGGTACTTTGGTGATGGTAAAGTTCTCTCATGTCAGGGGCCTCTAAATGAAAAATTGTGTCAATGTGAAATTGATTTTCCCATTTTTTTTTGTTGTTGTTGCTGTTGCTGCTGCTGTTGTTGTTCGATTCGTTCATTTGCATCGAGGAGGCCACTTCAGTGCTTTTCCGATTCTGCGCTTTGACGAATTCCACTTTGTGTTTTCGTTTTTGACGTTGCCGTTGTTTGTACGTAGCTGTTTTCCGTTTCAATTACAATTTTCTTACTCTCCCCGGGCTCGACAGAGACTCATCTAATTTGTATCTAATAACTTTCTCGTATATTGATATTGCTGATGATGTCAAGTGCGTTTAATAACGATTGTTTTTCGATTCGGGGAAAACTCTAATGTAATTGTGCAACACGCGTAACTCTTTGAAAGCGTTTCCACTTCCCCGATACTATATATATATATTAATTACTACCCACGAAAATTTTTATGTAACTTTTACAAACTACTAATGTCGCGGATTCCTTCTTTTTTAGTTCGTTTCATTGTGTGTAACGTGAACGATGTATCACGTATCACATGTAAATGATCGACCAGTAGAACAGTTTTTGGGTTATTATACATGTAATGATTACAACAGATTAACAATATTGAATTTATTAACAAATTATTTGTAATATTATGTATCACTTCTTGTTCATATTTATTGAATTCGTCCGCAATTCTACGATTTACAAATGATAAAATAAGTTTATTTAAAAGTTTTTACGTACTTATTATACGCCTGTACAAAAATTGCAGGACTGTACACACCTGTAGTAAATTTTTTTAAGAAAATTTACTCATAATAATTCTTATTATAAATTACGACAATTCTACCTGAGCATGAACCGTGGCCATCAGAATTACGGTGGAGTTTTGTGCAGCGACAGGTGATTAGCCTTACAAACAAAATGATATAAATACATTGCACGCCACGTATTGCAAATATTATGTCACATACAGAATATGAATCAAAACGAGGAAAGCACATCATATACTACGTATATTATTTTCTTATTAGATTATTACAAATAATACTTTTTAAATGACGATGGTTATTATTATACTAATAATTAGTATTATATATTATAGTATAAATGATAGATGTAAATAAATAGTTGTACCACGTGTGGTTAGGGTAAGAGGAAAGATGTGCATCCCTCGAGCACGGTAGTGTATATATGTATACATATTATAAATATATTGTGGGGTAAACATGTTATTACATTGTGTATTATTCGTCTGGAGTAATAATAGTGGAAGTTGGAAAGTCAGTTTCATAACAAACTACCATTCCCGTGGAATTTTACTCGGGGAAGTAAACTAAGCAGGGATTTGACTCTTTTAAGTCTTTTCCTGACGGGGGAATGATTTGCTTTAAGCTTTTCATGTCGGCCATAGAATTTTAAGTCTCTCTTGGCCATTCTCACAATCGATTCGATTCCTTTCACACGTTTTGCCTCTATGGTTTTTCTCCCTCGGAGGAAATTACCCGGCTCTTCGGTTCTGATCATTCGAACCGGTCTATTTGAATTGGAACAAGAGCTCGTCTACTTCTTCTTCGTCTTCATCTTCCCGTTTGATTTTCCGTTCGATGGTTTCCCTTGTCGAACGGATCTGGCCGGGTCGATTCCCGATGGTGTCGGCAACGGCCGATTTAAACCGCGGCCTCCTTAATTCTCATTCGGACAATCGGATTTGTAATAAAAGTAGCGTGTGAGTGTGTGTGTGGTCGTGTGGCTCTTTTTCTAGTTGTTATTTCCCCGTTTTTCTTTTTCTTTCTATTTCTTTCACTCGCGTCTCTTTCGATGAAGTAATAAAAAATCTTATTTGAAATTCTAAGCCGGTTCAACGAATGGATTTTCCTTGGAAGACATTCGTGGGGGGGGTAAAAAAGTGGAAACTCATCGAATTCCACGTCAAGATTTGACGTTCGCCTCTCGTCGGACGGTAATGCGGACATTGAATATTTTACTATATTTTTTTGTTCTTTCTTTCTATTTGCATCGCGGATGACGAGAGGAAAACTCCCAGGAAGATGTCTAGCCGCGTGACTTTGAAAAAGTCTGTAACCGCACGGGTTGACAGGGTCTATTTTCTATTTGAACGCCAGCAATGCCCCGGAGTTTATCCAAAATCTATGTTTATGTATGTACGTATGTATGTATGTGAGTATGTTTGCTAGAATTGTTGTGGGGATGCGAATTAATCCTGCACCGATGATTCCAATAGAAGCTTAGATGGATAGCAAGGGCTCTAATCAAATCGGATCTTAAACTTTTGAGTAGTACAAACATGCTTCGCGCTTTTGTTGTGTTTACGAATATTTTAATCAATGCTTTCTCCTGTTTTGGAGTCGCCTCTACCACCTGTAGCCGGAAGGTTTACTTGTCGGAAAGGTGTTGCCCTCAAAATTCACTTTTCCAGAAGTTGTAATCGAGTTACGGGACTGAGTACACTTTTAACAAGTAGAAATGGCCGATGTGCGCTCACATTCAAATATAAATTCCACTCACTTTCTCCCTGATTACAGTATTAATAAATGTCCCTGTGTGATACGATTCGTTTCAAAATATTAATAGAAAAATACCCCCATCAAGAGAGGGAGACCAAGTTGTTGATTTACAGTTGCTTGCCCTTTCTCTCTCTCTCTCTCTGTCTCTCACTGTGTACTGGTGCCTATGTTACACCATCAAATGAAAAATTATTGACATTTTCGTTAAAGCTGGATAAACCGTCGGGGATTACTCCGGCTTTATTAAAAAGCTCATACTAAAAACCTAACTTGACGGAGGTAACCTAAATGTATTTTCGTTTACATTTTTTCTGTGGGTGTGTCGTCCATTTTTTTTTCTTACTTTACCTCATCGAAAAAGAGGAGCGTTCGCGGTCCGAGCAACAGCAAAAAAGAAAAGCTCGTGGGCAACGGAGGCGTTAGTTTTGAAGGGCCGGAACATTAGTTTTGAAGAAGAGAAAAAAAAACTTTAAGAATGTGTATTTTACGACCGACATTAAGTAAATAAAAAATAACGGTCGAAGCGGAGATAAGAATTGGCAGGAAATTCAACCGAAGAGGATGAAGGAAGATAAACCGGAAATAGTTGCGTTTCACCGTGGAGGAGACTCCGCTTTCCACCCGGACTGATCTGCATTCTGAAGTGGAATTGAGAGAGAGAGAGAGAGAGAGAGAGAGAGAGAGAGACAAAAAGAGAGAGAGAAATGGAAGGGGTGCATGAGAGGAAGCTGCAACTTGTAAAAGTAAATCATCCAATCGGAAGTTGAACAACATAATAAAAACTAGTCGGATTTGAATGTTTCACCTGGCACCTGTACATGGGAAACTCTTATGCAACCAGTCAGGCACTGATTTATCGTAGCATAAATCACGGAATCAAAAGATAAACATGAATAAATAATGGCGGAACCGTTCCGACAGACTTAGACGGCAGGAAAGATTAACCACGGGGGAATAGGAAAACCTCAAAGGTAAAAAATGGAAAGTAATAATGGTAATAATAATAATAAAGGCGGTGGAATAAATAATAGTTGGTAAATCGCGGAGGCCACGTAAATGAACCGGAAGCGGAAATTATTCCATTAATGGAACCGGAAAATACTCTCTCCCAAAAAGGTTTCCTTTGTCCCGCGGAAGATCCTTTTTCGGGCTCATGAAACGCCAAAGGTTTTCATCCCATTGTCAATCGCATTGTCCATCGCAGAGTTTTGTTCAGATTTCGAGAGGGTCGAACGGGTGTTTCTCTGCCCCCTCCCATCAAAGGTTCCTCAAAGGAAAAAAAAATCTTGTCCGAATCGTTCGTTGTGTGCGATTTTTATTGATGTCGGCCATCGGCAGAAGAAACAAACTTTCTTTTTCGTTTTTATGTCGTTTTTCTCTAGACTCAAGCATGTTGCTCTGCTGTTGTTGCTCCTGTTTGCTTTCGACTTTGACTGACGAGCTTTTTGTTTAGATTTTTATCGTCTCGTCGGCTTTGCCCTGACTCTTTCGTCGGTTTCTCTCGCTGCAATGCGTGTTTCTACATCCTATTTTTGGGATTCGACCGTTTAAAATACAAGAGGAAGGCTTTTTTCTTTTGCACTGCACGGTCGCCATCGGTCAGGAGTTCTTCGGGAAATGAAGTGACTTGTCACCCGTGGAAAGGTGAACTTACTCTTACGTTTCACGAATGCCTGGAGGAAGTGAGGAGGATTAGAGCGAAGCTTTCCAGGGTTAATTCCTAGGTTTCCTCCTCGACGTCGAATGTTCCAACCTATTCTGTCCGTGTTGGGAAACGGAAAGTCAAATTTATGCAGAAACGTTCCCTGGAACAAATCAGAAAGCCACCACCGAGTTACGTGTTTCAACTCTCGCGTAAATCGCTTCGTATTTCCGTGTTACACCTAATTCGTGACTCGACGTTAAGTTCTCTTTGTAGAGCTGTACAAAAGGCATACGGGTTGAAACTTCATTTTTTTTAGAAATCGATCACGCAACTAGCCTGCTCTGAGAGAGAGAGAGAGAGAGCAACTGCACTAATTTCATTCAAGCAAGTCAAAGCAATCAAAACCAATCTTAGAGGCAGGCAACGTTTGGAAATTTAAATATTTATAGAATAGACAAACGGTTGGAATGAGCAATTTTAAAATGGCGCCGAACAATAGAAAAGGCAGAGTAAAAGAAGTGTCGTACGCCTACTTCTGACTGCGACAAATGCCCCCTTGGAGAAAGTTCCACTGTCGTACTTTGTTCTTTGGTAGAGCTTGTGGTATTAATTCTTTTTTTTTGCTCGTGTGGGCAGAAAATTTGCCAAATTTTGTAGACTCTTTCTCACCACAGTGACCTACAACGTTTTAAAGGCTTCTGTATTTCTTATTTGACCCTGTGGCTCCCGTACTGCCGGTAGTAAAGTTGTAGAATTCTCTCGTCCTGCATTGTAAATTCTCAGGGCTGCCCAGATCTGATGCTGTTCTTCTTTTACAACTTGTAATTTTTTTATTACCCACTCGAACACTCGAAAGGTCTAACTTTTCTCACCGATTCCCACTCTAATTGGGTAACTACAAACCCGGAAAAGAACAAAACAGTGTTGTCTGTCATCTGTTGAACATCTCTCTCTCTCTCTCTCCCTCTCTCTTCATTGGGAACCGAATCTACTCTCCGAGGTTCTAAATTACTACTCACCAATCGCCTTCCGCAGAGTGTAGTACTCACGTAGATGAAACCCCACACCCACACCACGGTATTTCAGGTGAGTCTCCACCTGGGTCCGATGATTGCAGCGAACGGGTTCACCACGAGACCTCCAGAAAAAAAATTAAGTTTCACCATTTTTCTTATTTACTTATTTCCTTTCGTCTGATTATAAGCGAATATAAAGAAAATTCCGTCTGACTCGATCTGCCATTCGGTAAAGAAAAAAAAAATATCTGGTTTTCTTTCATTAAATTACATTGGCGGTGACATTTTCATAAGGACTATTGAAAGCCTCATTTGATGCAGACTTTGGTGGGATTCTGTGCGAGTGAATTCCATCTTTCATCCCAATCTGAGGGCACTCGCACCCACCCCCGCGTTTCACAACTTCCTCCTCCCCCTCATCACAATCGTCGACTTGTTTTTCTTCATTCATTTTGCATTTCATATCTCGGATCCGTCTTCTTCCTCCTTTTCTTCTCGCGTTTTCTTAAGAGAAATTTATGAAAAAAATAAAATAAAAGGAAATTCATTTGGGCTTCTGATCTCGGGCGGAAATGCAAAACTTGTTGAAATATTCCATTTGCTTATTCTTTCTTTTCGCCAAAGGCTCCTTCCTGCAAAATATTACACTGTTACCACCCCCCATACCATACCCCCTAATTTCCTACCCACTCCCACCCGCTCGTTCATTAAAAAGACTTTTCATAACTCATTGACCTTTTTTTTTTGTAATTGTGATTCTCTCGGTTTCATAAATTACACTGTCACGTTTCTATAACATTCATTAGCGTATCATCATTAATTACAAGCTCTCAACTGTCACCGTTAGTTTTTATTTAATTTTGGGTAATAGTTTTACCTGTTTCGAACTGTTTAGCAGCGGTGCTTGTTGTTTGCGTCGACCGAATGATGACGGCGGCGACGTTCTTACGTCTTCGGTGTCAACTCAGGGAAAAACTCTCAATACGTGTGAGAATATTCGCACGTACAAAGGTGATCAGACACACATCAGACACGTGTACGTCCAAATGGATTTTGTAAACTTTTGAAAAAGGAGTCTTCTTCGAACCTTCGAAGTGAAAAGACGTTTTATTCTTTTCCGCACGTGCTGTTGCTCTGCTCTTTTATGATTTTTTGATCAAAATTAATTCAGGCAACCATAAGCCGACCTCCTCAAATTTCTGCACTAGGTCCACAGTAGTTTTTACTTAATGTTATTGGTCGCGGGCCTTTCCGCAGCCTCCTGAAAAGGTTTAGGGTCACGGATGACGAATCCTGTCCTTGCGACAAAACCCCGTCACCAGACACCCTAAATATAGCTACAGCACGGTTTTTTTCTGACATTTTTACAAGAAGACTTTGCATTCCCTCCCTCATTTTATTTCATTAATTTTATTCTTCCAAACCTGGGTTAACAGTTGGAGAAAATTGATAAAAATATATACAACAGAGAGTGTATTGCCTACAACGTACAAATATATTTACGAAAATTATGGGAAAATTATGGAAAATTATCGTTTTACTGATAACTGATAGTGTAGTAGGAACAACATTTAAAGTTCGATATTTTACCTTTCTTATTTCTCACTTCAGTAAACTACTTTTCGTTAATAAACGACGACAAACTATGTCATCAGGGAATTATCTGACTTTCGTAATAAATTCTTAAAATATCACAGTGGCAAAACCCAGAAGGCATTAATAAAAATATGTTTTGTGTGAATGAATCAAAGCCTCCGAGAGTCAGTCGTTGACGTCCGTACCGGTGAAACCGCTCCAAACGTGACGTCCGCGATAAATAAAAACGCTAACAAGACTACTCCATTTGGTAAAAACTAGTTCTCTAGTAGACGGGCGATAGTTCGATAGATAGGGTAATTAGAGGAGAACGGAGCGATGGATTCGCCTTGGAACTACTCCATCTTGAAGGTCGAACTCGATTGATCCGAAACTGTCCGACATTTTATTTGAAATAGTTCACTTGTTGGTCAGTTTGAAACGGTCAAAACTATCGCGACAAAACTATCCTGCCGTGGGCGACTCCGGGGGTTCGTTTTCAGTCATTTTTCTCGGGCTATAAATTTCTCAGGTGTTTCACCCGCGACGCTTCTCGCAATTTTAATCATATCTCACGTGAATACAAATACAAATACTTCGTTCAACAGGCGACGATGAACGCGGAACGGCCGTAAAAGCCAATATTTTCGGGGAGCGCTCGGCTCCGTTATAAAACGGGGTAATAAACCTCCAAGAAATTTATTATCCCTTGTCTGTTCGCATACATCTTAATTTTCCGTGGTAAATTGCAATTTTTTTATAACCCCGAAACTTTTTGAATTAATTCCGGGGAGCGAGGAGATCGGTCAAAAAGTTTCGGCCACGACTTTATTAGCAAATTTCCAAGGTTCCAAGGTTTCCAGGAGTTCCTTCAACTTCCTCGGAACTTTCTACCTCTCTCTCTGTCACGACTCACCTCCGTCCAGGCGATTAATGAATTATACCTACGTAGGGGTTTTCCCGTAAACCTTAATTGAGAACTCAGAAGGAGTCGTCTAACTTTAAGGCTCTTCTTCCGGTTACCTGGAAAAAGTAAACACCGAGGGCAAACAATACACCAACACTGAAGAACAGTGTAACCGAATAAAAGGTAATTCGATCTCGAACTATTTATCTCTCCTACTCGTCACGTCACTCATTGCCTAACAATTTTATCTATTTTCTATTGCACGAGTCGAATCCCCGTCGGTTCCCTCAGGAGAATTTGTACCCTCCATTGTCTCGTACAATTTCAATTAAAACCTCGCAAACAATTCCTGCGTTCGGCTTTGTACGTTTAAATAGCATTACTTTCCACGGGGATCGAGTTCCTTTGATTCCTTTCCTTTGGCATTCTCAAGTTTTTGCAGCTTGGAACCTTCAAACCGTGCAACCGTTCAATGGACGAAAACTGCTTTTATTCTCGGCTTCTGACTTTTTACCGCTTTTTACCATTTTTTAAACGTTCGTTCACCCCCCCTCTCGTTCTTTTTTACCATATATGTTTCTCTGTTACGGGGCAGAGAGGGGAGGAGTCGGGTAAAAAAAGCTCGGAAACCATATATTAATAATAATGTTGAGGGTAATGATAGAGCCGCTAAGCGTTTTTGTTTACGTGCTACCAAGTCGTAAATCTCGGCGGTTGCTTCTAAAAAAAAAGCCCAAAAATAAATTGTTATCACGCAGGGGAACTCCGCAAATAAAGTTTTACACTTCGGAAGCTCCCCGAATGAATCGTAGAAAACAATGAGACGAGATGAGGCGCTAGGAAGTTGATCACCGTGTTAATCTCCCTATACAACTCGTTGGAAAGCTTCGCATTTGAAATTGAAAAGAAAGGTGCGGACAGGGACAGACACAGACACACACACACACACACACACACACACACACTGTACGTGTACGTGTAGATGACTCCGGGGTTTCCTTTATTCGTCCCATGTGAAATTTTAAATTGACTCGTATGAATAGACAATTGTAATAGAAAAGAACTAGGATGTGCACGGACGAGCGGCGGAGAGGTTTAATTACCCGAACTTTCTCCCGGCCTTTCAAAGCACAAAAGAAATCTACGGGGGGGGGAACTTTTAAAGCTTTTCACGGAGTTCCTTTCATTTCGAATTCTTTCCTTTCGGATGGGACCCCGAAAAAAAGGAACGGGAAATTTCCGTTCCTCCAGGAAACCTTTCCTAGACGTTCGGAACTTCTTTCCTCGAATGTTTGCTGGGAAATTGAATTAATTGGAGTCAGATTTATTACCCCGTTCTCGGTGGTTCTTCTGTCTATTTATTTATTTATTTATTTATTGACCGGGCCGTTGTGTTTGCCGTTCCCTTCGAGTTCCCCGGGATTACCCTTTTCTGTCATCTTCCGACATTTCTACCCGTTTTCTTTGCTTTCCCGTTCCCGAAGGAACGTCTGCCGATTCGGAATCGATCACGACAAAGTCGATTAAATTTGCATTTCAAACGCCGAATTATTTTACCTTGCGACCTTTCCCTGTTCTCGCTGTCGACTTCTGTCCTTTTCAAAGTCAGGCACCAGAAGGAAATTTGAGGTTTCCAACGATTTCAATGGGAGACAAAGGAAATGCAAGGGAAATTTCGAATTGAGTTTCGAATCGACCGAGAGTAGAACTCAAGAAAGTTGTGTTCCCTTTCATTTTCTTAGTTAAAAAAAATTGAAATTATTAATTATTAATATATTTATAAACTAATAACTGACTGCTTACATTAAACCAATGACGGACGAATAATTACACGAAGGATAAAATCAGCCGGGACTTGTTTTATTACGTTAGTTGACTGCAGCCTAACTACAATGTCTTTGTTTTTGTAATAGATAACATTATTACAATGTTATATACAATTTTGTGTACATTACGACAGTATCCAGTAACTAATAAAACTTAGGAAACTCTCCAAAGTCAGGATTGAAAGAAAAGTACGGCGTAGGAAGCCCTTACGCTCCGCCAACTGGTCAAAACAGAGGAGAACCTCTTCGCTTGCCACCGGCTACGTTTCCTTAAAGTAAGTTTCAATGGAGAAGACCGGAGAATGTCAAGCTGTGGTACAGAACAGACGGACAGACAGAAAACAGCGACGATGTACCGGTGTCAAGCGACACAAATAAAAAAGAAAAAATACGAACCCCTGAGTTTTCTGCGTTCGAGTTGTCCATTCGTCGTAGCCCGAGGTCTCTGGTCGTAGGAAAAGGTTGTCGAAACACGAGGTCATTGAAAGGCAAGGTTTTTACCTCTGAGGCTGAAGGTTTTCATTCCGATGGGTTTGGCAGAGAGGGAAGCCGTTCCAGGGGAGTCAACAAAATGACATTCCTGTGGGATGTTACAGAATGGGTTGTTCTCATTGGCAGTTTTATTAACTACAGTCATTGTATACATAAATGGAATACTACGTACAATACTTTCGATGTAACTCTTTGTATATACAAACACTCCATACATAAGAAGTCATTGCTCTTGTCGTCTTCTTTCACTTCTTTTATCATCCACCCTCATCCCCTAGGCATCCTCGCACATACCTCCCGCTCTAACGATTGACGGAATGAACGGGTTTTGTCGGGCGGGAAAAGAGTAGCACTCGTCTAAGAGTTCCACCCGCGTGATGTACATCTGGTAGAGTTACCCTTCTCCCGAAAATCATCCCTTAAATTTATTTCTCTTTTCCTTTTTTTTTCTTTTCTTACGAGCTCAGACACAAAGTGATATTAAACGGAATAAGAATTCGCTTTCCGTTTTCCTTCTTTGTTTCTGGTGACACGCGCACGACGTACACTCGTTCCTCTGAAAAGTATTTGTATTCCCCCGTCGGTAAAAGCATGCAGGTATGTGCGTACGGGGTGAACTTTCGTCTGTCCGCTTTATAACGTGGTAATAAGACCGAACAATTTGCGAGTCAGTCATTAAACGTGAGCATCCCTCCCCATCAACATCCCCCGGAATTCAACTCATCAAAACTATTGTAAAAATTCCCATTTTTTGTGTTCCAAAGTGAAATTTCTCTGCTTTCTCCGTGTCCGCTCACTCACCCCTGTTGTCCAGCTTGTTCGTTTTTACTTCACGTGTTCAAACCCTTTAAAGTTTTTACACCACCTCTGATGTGTGGTGGTGATGGTGGTGGTTTTGTTCATTTTCGATTTTTCGGGTGGGGGTCGAGAACGAGAACGATGGCCGCGGAACGTTCGCCCTTTCTTCGATGTTTTTCAGGAGATTTTTTCCAGTCAATATTACTAAGGGTCCTGCCCTGCCATGTTTTTCTCTTCCACTTTGTTGTCCATCTTTTTTTTCTCCACGCTGCACCATCCCGGACCGCGTCTCAACGAGACTGACTTCTTTAAATTTTTCCACCCGTGGGGCAAAATTCTTGACCGTCTCCAGCCATTTTATTTGTATCAAGTCAAAGGATTACAAAGGAAAATATTCTCGGACGGAAAGAAATTTGTCAAAGACGTTTGATACTTCTCTTCCGCCCCGATTCCTCCGCCATATATAATTTAATTGCTTTTTTTTCGGTTTCTTGTTGAATATATTACAATCGTATTATTACTTTTTATACATTGTATTGTTGCGTGGGAATTGTCGGTGTCCTTAAAACAACACTCCGACATCCGGTCTCGGCTAGATTCCTTCCAAGTAAAATTAATAATCAGCAAGAAAATACGTAATTAACAATAATAAATGGCCACCGTACGCGGGTTAAAATGGACGACAAAAATAACGACGTAACAAATAAATAATCGCAGTGCCCAAAATTTCAAAGTTTTAATTAAAAAATAAAGTTTTGAATTGAAAGGCGTATAATTTATATTGATATTTTATTATTTATTATACTGCGATACAATAATTCATATTATATCCTACAACATAAATTATCATAAATCAGTATGAAATTACAGACGTCCGTTTTATACAGGGTCGTATGTAACAAGAGTAATTGTAATGTTCGTGCCGTCCGATTGACAGATATATTATATTAATATATTATAATGTATAATACAAAATATAAATGCAAATTGCTTTTTCCTCGGGATTTCACCCCCGTTGGGTTGCTACTTACTTGTAGTATTTCACGGGATGTTTTGTGTACTTACTAAAGATCAGTTAGCCACGTTAAGGGATGTAACCGAAAAAATGTAATTTCAAATTTTACAGTTCGCTGTGAATTCGGAATGTGAACTTAAGGGACAGAGGGAGGCAATCGGATCGGATGACTGTCTCCGAGGGTTGGTGCCTGTTTTTTCGGGAGGTTTCCAGCGCAAGACGGTGACGGAAAGGTTTTTCATATTAAATTTTTTGCTTTCATCCCCGTGAATATTCCCACTGCCACGGGGGCCGAGGTTTCTCTCAAGTCAGGTTGGCATTTGTATTGATTAGTGGGGCAGTCGAGGGTGGTCGCCAGTTAAGGGTAGCCAGCGGAAGACGGTTTTATTGCCGGCGCACACATGCCCACCCCTTCGCGGACAATAAAACTTTTTATTTTAATTGTGGTGTACTCGGGGGGTTTGACAGGCGGCCATTTTGCCAAGGGCCCCGGGTACCTTTTCCGTTCAACTTTGTCCAACCCTTCGCTAACTTTTTGCACGTTTTTTGGTTCATCTCATTTTCATTATTTTTAACTTCACGCTTCGATCTCAAGCGGCAACTATTGGAAATTAAGAAAAAAAAAGAAAAAGTGAGTTCTTTCCTTTTTCTTCTTCTTCTTCTCCTCCGACCTGTCGCCCTAAAAATTTTCCCATTTTTTTCTTCCCGTCTTCCACTTCTTTATGGAAGGCAATAAAAGAAAAGTTTACAACTTTGCCAGTTTTGCGTTCGTAAAAACACAGAGAAAGGATAGTGGAAAATTCTAGATGGAACTTGTGGAGTTCTCGCTGCTTTGGTGATCCCGTCGAAGATTTCACTACCCGGGTTATTACTTTTGGGTACTTTGGAGGATATTGCTCTATCGGTTGCTCGAGTCTCTCGAATAGTTTCCTATCTCTTCTCAGGATCATCCGTGGCAAATTAACTTGCGAAAGAGGGGTGGCACACTTCACGGTTCACGGCGTCTTGTAAACCGGATAAAAAACTTTAACTGTTTTACATGTAAAATCGAATGATTTTAACCCCTGAGTAAAAATATGGCGGCCGCGCAAACGAAACCGTGCGCTTTTGCTCAAAACCTGGGGAAACCTTCATCTCCGAGACATGCAAATACTCAACAGATTTCTTTAAAAAATTTAATAACACAGAAGAGTTTGTGCGAGCGAGTCGTTCCAATTTTTTTTCCGTTTTTCATTTCCCTGCCCCCGGGCAAACTAAATCTCATGCAGATTTATTCAAAAAGAAACAGCAACAGGATAGTTGTTGGGAGGTAAACAATAACTATTTGATTTTTGAAAGAAATAGAACGGATAATAAAAAGTCCATTTGCTTGTTCAGTACGAGTCTTTGAAACTCAAATCTTTTCAAGCGACTTAATCCAACCGAATTAAACTTACGTACCGAATCACCTTATAAACGAATAAATTATCATATTATTAACGTTATTAATAAATTTAACACACGTCTTTGTATTAAATCACACGTTAGAGTGAATACGAGTTTCGTCTCGTCGTGAGGGGTACAACATCTTAGAGTATTGTTAATAAATGTATACATTTATTTATTTAAAATAGTTGTGGTTGTGTATGTAATATTTAGCGATTATCGATGGATTAAAATTCTGCATTCTTTGCTGCGAAGTAGACATCTTTTAAAGTTGCTGAAAATTACCTTTACGTCGTCATTATTCGTGACGTGTTGCGTCTGACTTGCGACAAGGGTGGCAGAAGAAGTTGGACTGTGGTCGTCGTCAGGCCTTGGGAACAGACATCGACCCCGAGTTGGAAACCATGCCAGCCCTATGTAAGCCCCGTTTGTGGAGTAATAACCAATTTAGTGAAAAACCAGCGAACGGTTTGGGGATGTTCGAGTGGCAAGCGGGTAATAATGAGAGTTTTTCGATAAGTTTTATGTCTTGCCATTTCAGTGGGGATGTTCAATCCAACTCACACCCTCTCCCCGGAGAAAAGGATTGAAATTTTCCCATGAAATTTGTATACACAAGGCTCGGCGGAAGATGAGTCGGGGTGTGTGCTTTCAAACATCCCCCCGCCGTGGATTTTTTTTTGCTTCGCTCACGATGGGAAATTACACGGGCCGCGAAATGTAAATAAAACCCTCAATTTCATTTAAAATTTTTGCTTACCCGTAAGATGCTTGCCCTCCCGCCATATTTGCCCTGGAAAAACAGCGAAACTAATGAGGTACCAATTGAAATTTTGAATTGGACACGGCAAAGAAGCCGTCAGAAGGAGTTCGAGACAACTCAATTACCTGCGAGAACGGGTTTTTTTAAGCCGTGGAGTCCGATCGACCGGTAAATAAATCACTAAAAACTATCTTAACGCCGTTGAACGACAAGTTTAGGAGAGTAAAAGTCGAATTATTATTTTTTTCTGGTTTGATTCATCCGTGTGCCATTTAATGTAAAATACTCACGAATTAATTATCCCGGATAATTATTATTTCACGTTCACACAAATACAATTTTTACAGGAGTCTCTTATTAACTTTTTTCAGTTGCGTTTACTACACATCACCTTATTAAGTTACCACACGAACAATCTAATATTCAAACTACCTTACAACCTACTCTTACTATTTATGGAATTTCCAGTATTTCTTAAATTAAAAAATATTAATAAATAAATTATTAAACAGTCTTATATTTCTCCAGAGAAGGTGCTTAAAACAATAAAAAGCAAAGTATTTTTTTAGTTTAGGATTACATAATTTATGTATCGGTATTAGCAACGGTAGTAAGCTGTCAGAACTCAATATAATAACATAATATCAGTATAATATCCGGTTACCGTGTGATATCGACAGTTGGAAATTCATCTTTATGTATTTCGCATATGTTATGTATCTTAGTTCTGCAAACTTAAACTTTTCCCACAAACGCATCCCCCGGCAGAGGGAAACTATTGCAGGTTTTCACTCTGTCAAATATTCCTCTGCGACGTATCACACCACGTTATAAATTTTAAATAAAAGCAAATAGACGACTGAATGGAAAATAGAAGAAAAGTCGTTCAACGGTACCGCCAACCTCGCCTTGATACTAATTTATTGTCAGCGTACAATAAACCACCCCCATCCCTTAGACCCCGAGGGGTTCGGTCTGCGGACCCAAATGAGTTTCGTCGAAATTTTACCATGGAATGAATGAACGAACGAATTTCTCGCAGCCGATTCCGCGAGTTTAACTTCTTCTGCGACTAAATTGAATTTTAAATAACTCTATCCCATGTAACTGGGATTTTTCACACGTAGGAAGAAGGTTGGAGACTGTTCGCGATTGTTGGGGGTAGTGAGTACCTGCAAGACTAACGAGTACCATTCTTCGTTTAGTGCTGGTGGGTGTCAATAGCGCGCGGTTGTAGTAGTGTCCTCGGTTTGTTATCCTCCACAGCAACATCATTCCGTAGAGAAAACCTTCAAAGTATAAAGCAATAAACTTCGAGTTTCTTATTATTATTAATTTTTCTTATTAAACTATGTACTCACAAAATTCTCCGTTAGGGAAGCAGTAGTTTGGTTGTCGTACAAAAACAATAAGAACTGAAAGTGTAACATAAAGTGCAACCATCAAACTTTCGTACCGAATTACATAAGTCCACATAAATAATTGTGTACCTTAATTATTTTAATACACAACAGTGGACGCAGAATAAACATTAATAAAGTTTCTCAATAACTCATCTTCCCGGTTGAAAACGTGTCGTTTGTCTATGTACATATGGTTATTAATTTTTTATTAATACGACCCAACAAAGGATCATCAAGGGGTTGAACTATCTCCGGTCTCGGCTTCTCCCCTCGGTCAACTATGATTTTCTATTGCTTTTTCTAGGACTTTTCTACCCCGAAATTCATCTTTCTTATCGGTCAACAATTTTCTTATCAAACTCCCGTGATCGCACGGACTCCGGCGTTGTTCTTGTTTGCTTTTGCAATGTTTTCCTCCCTTTGTGTTATGTTCAACCGATTTGTCCTGCTGTGTACCCCGTGCTCTGTTACTTTACTGTTACCTACAATTCTTGACGGAAATGGTTCGCTTGGGAAGGGGTGTTAGCATAACCGGAAGTTGAGTTGTCTTTTACAATGCAGGATTTCGTCATTTCGGTTTTCTTCTCATGGTGCTGTCGAACTATGGAACTATAAAACTGTTCTAAATATAAATAATTATTATTAGTATAAGAATCACCAAGAAAGTCCTTCGTAAATATTTAAGTAGTTGTCATTGTGCCTCGTTCTTAAGTTTGGGTTTTGTCTGTCTTAATTTTGAAAAATTTAACGTTGCAAGGAGAGAGAGATGGAGAACTCAAACTGCAACCGGAGGATGAAATAAACTCAAAATGGTGGACGATGTACACGAAAATCAGTGTTGTGGAGGCCACCTCACAGAAGGATATCAGTTAGTGGGAATCAAATCAGTCAAATTGAATTGAATTGTTTTTTTATATATTTTTTTTTACCAGAGGACGATCCCAGAACTAGAAACTAGAAAATGTTTACGATGGCCGTTAAACTGGAGGTGTGCGCCGTTTTAGTTCCTGTCGGGATTTTACGTCGCCGGAAAGAATGTCGCGGCGGGCTCGCACTTTTCTCTCTGTTTTTCACGATTTTGTTTTGCCTCCTCCTCGTCTTCCTTCCATCGTCGTCCGACGTTTCCATTGAAGCACAGAAGAAACCGTAGAGAGCGGACATTTAACCATTTCCCGGTTGTAAATCGCAGAAAATGTTTTGAACCGCAGACGTTTCCGTTTCAAAGGTCACGTCGCTCTTAATTTTATTTTCCCCATTGTGTCCGAGGCATTTTGAGAGTCTCGTCACATCCCTGCGAATTGGACGGTCGTTTCGGTGGTCGGATTTCAAATTCTTTCTGGAACAAAAACAACAACAACAGCAGCACAAGCAGCAGCAGCAGCAGAAATGAATTTAAAAAAAAACAACAAATGTCAAATCCGAAGAATAAAAAATCGGTCGGATGATGGGCGGATTGGACGTGCCCTCCAAACGCACCCTCTTCTTCCTCCCCAGCCGAGATTCTCATGTTCTGCTGCCACGTCGCTCAAAACTTAAGGGGTTTGCTCCTGTTTCCTGTTGGGAAGTAATAATCAGTCCGAGACTTAATTAAGTCATCTGGCGAACAATAATAGTGGATTTGAGGTCTTAAACTTTTAAACAAGTTCGAGTCGGTCGTTTGAACTGTCTTTCTTTCGACAGTGGCGTAGTCGGTCGTTTCCCACGAGAACACAAGACCGATTTGACGGGATTATCCGAACGAATTATTTCAAGATGTTTTCGTTTGAACCGATAGCAGACTCCGAGTGAAAACAGTTTCTCGACTCACTTCCATTAGGTTACTGTTTCACGGTTTTTAACACGCAGCGGGGAGTTTGCCGTTAAAAAAAAAATAAAAAATAAAAAAATAGTCCGTGGAGTAACGGCACCATGCCAAATAGCGTTGGAAACTAGTTTCAATGCACAGTTGTATTTTCAAAAAAAAAATTTCCTCCGGTCGAAATGCGAAGGGTAATACTGAAGAAACGTACGTTCAATAAACCGCACAAAATCGATTCGACTTTCGATAACTTCCCTACTCCTCGATTTGTCTACGTAGTAATTTGATTTATTCGAAAATAACTCGAGCAGAACGTTACGTTGCTCGGAAATAATGTCCTACTTGTCTGTCGTTTCCATAGTTCCTTTTAATTTTTTAGTTTTCCCACTCGTGTCAGACCGGTCAAGTGTTTTTTCTCGGTCGCTTTCGAAACGTGGGTTTCTCTGGGCGACTTGTGCGATTTTTTTTTTCTCGTTCTTTGTCTATTCCTGAATAGATTATTTTTAAGGAATCTACGTACGAAAACGCCAGTTGGCTTAGACTTTTTTACTCGCACCATGCAAACAACATAAAAATATGCCTGGTGGTTCCTTTCTCACGTACGTTTCCTCGACTGCGACTCAAAAGGTTCTGTAACGTTTAAAATAAATTTCTTGTTGGTTAAATAAATGGGACGAGAAATTCAAGAAAACATTAGTCAAACATTTGGGTTATGTTTATTTTTAGTCGAACAACTATGTTAAAATAATACCGGTTTTTATTCTCTGCCTCGTAAAAGAAAAAAATATAACGTAGAACCACACCGTCTTGACTTAATCTGTAAGTATACATAAATTAGGTCTAAAAGTAGACTAATTTGTTATTAGACGAGGTTCATGGCTATTTGTAATCTGAATTCAATTTACAATAAAATTACATTATTACCATTACATATCTTAAAAACATAGTAGAATAAATAACTGCAGAACAATAGTAAAAATTCTATATATAAATAAATATAAACAGAAGAAATAAATAATAAATATATACATAGAATGAATAATGCAAAATCGCATGATAATACAGTTCACTTCTTGTAGTTAACTATGAGAATCTCGCTACAAAACATGGGTTACCTACAAAAATAATCATAAATAACCTACCCCCGTTAGGTTTGGTTCCTTGGCTAAAGATAGTTAATAGATAATAGAACATTCTGTAGAGGAATTGTACGGTTAATGAGTTTGTCTCCGAGTCAGATGTTAAATTGAAACTCCTTCTTAGGGCACGGGGGAGAGAGAGAGAGAGAGGGTGGTAGTGGTGGTGGTTGTGGTTGAATTTATTTTTATTTAATAAAATTCTATCCCACGGGGTATCGTTAACCGAAGGATCGAACCGAAAACAGGGGAGAAGTAAAAAGGCCTCAGAATCTGGAGAATAAGTAAATGATGGATGGAGAAAGGGTGCGTTTAGTCAAATGCTTTGGAGGAAATCCATTTTGGGAAACCGGAAATTTAGAATTAAATTCGTGCTCATTGATTTTTTCTCCCGTTTGCTGTTGCTGTTGCTGCTGCTGTTGTTGTTGTTGTTGTTTTTCTTCTTCTTCTTCTTTTCCCCATCCTCTCGAACTTGTTCCTTTCTGTTTGTTTTCTGCTGCCTTTTTCTTGTTCTTGTTCTTCTTCTTCTTACCTGAGCTGATTAAAAATAATTGGCAACGAGTCGTTTTCATCAGGTATTTTTTACTTGTTCGACCTCCGCCTACTCCTCTCCTCGTTCATCCATGACGATCCTTTTGAACATGAAAATAACAAGGCGTAATCGTCTCCGATTTCTACTTATTTCCCTTCGACTCGAAAACACCCACTTAAGGTTTTTTTTTTTTTTGATTTGAGACGGGTACCCGTTGTGCTTTGTAGTCTGATGGTTGTAACGATCTTTTTTTAGTGAGCTCAGCATTTGTTGTATCGAGTACCTTTATTAAGTAAAGATCGAAATGACCGTAACTCTTTTGTCGCTATTGCAGTGTATATGTTATGGATCAATTTCTTAAACAAAATTTATGTAGATAAAAAATAACGTGTATAAATTTTGTAAATGATATTTGTTTTTGGAGTATTTTGGTTCGATTTGCGAGAGAAGAAACGAAGTGAAGTGAAAAATTGAAGTAGTCTACTTCTAAGTTTTCTGTGTTTTCCATGTAATAATGTCATCAGTTTACAAATGATAATCGATATTTATTTGTTTGTGTACAATATACAAATAAGTATTCTTTCAAGATGTGTACAAAGAAGTGTAAGTGGTCTTAGGGTTTTTTTCACCCCCGTTGATTCATTCTCGCTGTAATGGAATAAGAAATTATAATGAAATACAATAACGACATCTTAATACAACAGGTACAATTCAATCGTGTAAATTATGTAAATATAATAAAAAGTAACACGTAAACGAAAATACATCCTGTCTCTAAAAAATTGTTATCCAACGTCATTGTAACTTCCTAGATTTTCGTACAGCTCTTTATATATACTTTTTGTTGTCAATTCCAACTACAATTTCAAGTAGATGATTTCAAGTCTAAAAACATCTCCAAAGTGCGTATTTTATTTCTGTTGTAACGAGTTAGTAATATTACTTAAAAACAGACATTACAAGTAGTACGTAGGAACAACAACTACAGTTTGGTCCCTCAAGTTGTTCGTCTGTCGAATTCTTACACGAATTCCAAAATGCTAAAACTCCCAGGGAAACAACTATTTAACATCTCGTGGCGTTTTTATTATGTATTTGATTCGTTGAAAGTGAACAACAAGAGAATAAATAAAAATTTATTTACATAGATTAGCTACGTCTAAGTCGTTTTGAATTTAAACTCATTCGCTGGCGAATATTTCCATCTCGGAAGTTTTTTTTTTTTTTAAAAAGTACGTTGCTCCCAATCGACACTTCCGAATTGAGAAGTTTTGCCCTATGTATTTTTGTTTATCCTACGTTTTTTTCAGACGTAATTTCTTAAATAAATACATTTATGTAAATAATACGAGGGCTGAAAAACAAGGGAATAAAATGGAAGGAATGCCGTGGGGTCATGTGGAAAATTTGCCCCCCTGCAAGTTTTCAAAATCTCCCGAATACAAGTTTAATTGTATTCAATGAGGTATTGTTGTATTCCGATACATTGTATTTGTGAATGGCTACCTTCATGACAAAGCTCAGGACACAAGAGACAAATCCAAATTCTGTCGTATATTAACTATCAATCACATAGACACATTAAGGGTACAACATTTACTAAAATAGAGTCTACTTGTACACGTAATTTAACTACACACATACATAACAGCCGTAATAATTTTATTTATTACTCACAACCTATTTAGTATACAAAGTATTTACCGTTAACGATACTGTGTAAATGCAAAAGTAACAGAACGAGATTGAAACATTTAAAATTGTGCAATTACAAAATAAATGTCACGTGTAGAAAGTAACATAATTTACACTAATTTTATTTTATTAATTGAGTTTACAGCCAATTTATTAACTTAAATTTTTTTATTCAGTCCACATTTTAAAAATAAAACTTCACCACGTTGCCAGTGCCTTACGTTATTTAAGTCTATTTATATTAACTTTTTCTCATTCTGAATGTGAATTATATAAAAATTATAATATATATGCAGCAATTAAGTTAAAATTAATAGGGGATCTTCGCTCCAATTAGAACAATCGTTTTTTGTTATGAATTATAAGTAAGATTAATTATAATTAACATCAATAATTATGTATCTAATTAGGGGTATATTTTATAAATTTTTTTTCTTCTTTTCCCTGATTAAGAACTCTCAAGAACCACCAGAAGGATTAATTCTACATCTTAATTTTATGTTTTTATTTAACCTTTACATTAATAATACCTACATTGTCTATATTATACATAACATATACATTATACATAACATATAATAACACTACCTTATATTTCCTTTTGTTTTAGTAATAATTTATTTAGAAAAGAGGATCTTCTTTAAAGTATTTCATGTTGTTGTGGCGGGAGTACTGAAAGTAAATTCAACACATGACTAAAATAAGCAACCCTCGTCGTCGAACTCTACAATTTTAAAATAGTTTGTAGTTGAACTATTCGATCGATGAATCGATCGATCGAAAGCAGCCACCGCATCAAATTTGCGTTTTCTTAAAGAAAGGAAAGTTTGGCCTGGAGGCTTTGCCAATTTCGAGAAAAGGCAAAATTCAATTACCTGCAAAATTCTGGCATGAATTTGACCTTCCGCTCTCGTCCCGGACGTACGCAACGTGACGTTATGTACGTTTATGTAGCGAGCAAACATTAGAAATACTCAAAAATTTCTAAAGGGCAAAAAAAAGACGAGGAGGCTTTTAAATTTTAAATTTGGCTCGGCCCCCCCGAATTCATGTCACGACGTGTTTTTATAATATATTTATATTATGCATGCTGAATTTCCGTACTGTTCTGGCACTTTCCATTTACTTGACAAAATTCACTCAAAATGATAATTACTCCTTTTTAATTATTAAACCGTAAAGTAAATAAGTCGCCTCTCTTGTCGACACGGTGCCCACGGTAGTTTTCAATTAGTTTTCAAATTCCGAGTTCGGGAAAACTTCCCCGTTCGGTTTTGCGCCATTTTGAGTGTCCATCGATTGATGACACTCCACTGGTTTTTTGTTAATAATAATACATAATTCTATTAATTAACGGTGTGGGTCCGTCGCTTCACTTTCGCTCTCATCCCAATTTTCCAAGTCGTACGAAGGAACTCCTCTCTTGTACTCTACTTTTCTCAGCATCTTTCCTTTTAATGATAAGTTTCGGATCATTAAATAAATTAGAAATAAATAAGAAATGTATGTATTGTGAACGAGTAAAGAAGCTCTACAAATAAAATTTAAATGGCGTGAATCTTTACATTCCGACTATTGTTCTTAGATAATACGCAGGATTAAATTAATATATAGAATTACACATTTATAGAAACATTCCGTGTTGTCATACTAATAGTTTATTTTATAATTTTGCATCCGAATTGGATTCTGTATTTCCATCTTAGCATTTTAATAGTCCCGTACTGTCTGTTATAACCTCATTGTTTACCTAACAATGACAGCGAACACAAATAATAACAATAAATAGAATTGGTATAAATACAAAAAAATAAACGATCTTCTTCATTTTAATTGTCGGAGTTTGAAATACAAAACTGAAATTTTTATTAACCTCACAGGTGTATTTTAATAACTCGCTTGTAATTCGTGTTACGTATGATATATGAAACAACTTCTCCAAGAATGAGTCAGATATTATTAACTAATAATCCTTGACCTTTTTTTCACCTGTATAAGTACAAAATGGTTGAGTAGTTGAGCATACAATAAATAAATATTTAGGTAGAATTCTTCATTTTTAGATATCACCATGTTTCATATTATTAATTATGATTTTTTTTATTTCTTTTTATTTAATATTTATTTATTTTCCACTTATGTTGTTTCTTATTATGTCATTCTATTAATTTTACCAGCCGTGGGAGTGTAGTCGATGCTACCGCCTTTTCATCACCACTGAATCCTCACACCGGATTTTCCTATATACAAAAATGTGTATTATTATATATTATATATATATATATATTATATATGTCTTTTCTTCTACGTATATATTTACTTCACATAATAAGAAGTAGGTGACTTATTTTCTTCGCCGTGTACACAAGGCAGATCTCTTTCCGTGTGGTGGAAGTACTCCATTTGACAGACTAATTGATTTCCATTTCAAATTTGAAGTTTTCTCCGGTTTTCGGGAAACGCCAAACGGAAAACATATTTTCGAGAAGTCTTCCACATGCGACGTATCGTCCGGAAGTAATAAAATTTTCAAATCTTGTTAATAATTTACGAGTGAAACAAAAAATTCCTGTCGGATTGAAAATGCGAAGTGAAAGTGGAAACATTCGGGCGAGACGCTCAGCCAATTCCGTTCGCCACGTTCCCTTTTTTAATGCTTTTTTATTGCCCTCACATTGTTACAATGTGACTGGTCGAAGTATTTTTCACAAAAAAAACGGCAAAATAGTTGGGTTTTGTTCTTGGGAAAACTATTTGTCGCTTGCTAAGAACTCGCAGTCACGGGGGATGACCCGAAATTCGGAACTTTACCTAGAACTTTGAATTAAAACTTAAACGTCCGATTAACTAACTTAACGGTGATTCTTACAAAATTGTATACAAAAACACGGAGACTGTTTTTCACGCTGCCACCCGTGTTCTTCCAGACCTTTTTAACTTTTCTACGGGAAAACGAAATTCTTCACAGGAAGCGACGTGTTTTATTGAATTGTCGCTCCGTTTTCTTCGCGACATGACTTTTCTTTCCGCCACGAGAACCAACTTTTGACGCAAAAGAGACAAGGACAGGAGTTCGGTGAGAGAAATTGACGATATCAAAAGCTGCGACGTGACTTCGTTCGAGATCTGATCTTGAAATCGCGAAAGGATCGACAGATGAAACGACGCCATGCGACCTTCTCGACCTTTCTCATGCCTGTACAGTACATATATAACAACAGAAATTAGCGTGGACAAATTTATTAAATAATTTACAAATGACTTACAATTTTGTTTTGTATCACATTATTACTTAATTTATTTCGTGTACAAGCAACGGGCTAAATAAGTTGACTTGTAAAATTAACTATTTTCTAAATCGAAATAAAATAAAGAGAACTCTTTAGTAATAATTCACCATTTATTTAAATTTATTTAATTATCAATTATGAATAATCAGTCATAAAAATCAATTAAATAATGACCACGGGCCACTTAGTAAAATAATTCTGTAGAAGGATCAAATAACTCAATGAAAATAGTCTGCGATTCATTAAAATTATATTTAAACGAATTGTTATGTTAGCTATTTTATTAATACTTTTATATTTTATTAATAATAATAATTTTATTAAAACCCGACGATTTATTGAATGCTCAAGCAGTTTATTTTATACTAGGAAATACATTAACACATTTAATAATTATGTTGGCTGCTGCATGTTCGGTGATGTTACTCGATTGTATCTTAACTACTGCGAGTACAAAACAGTTTCCTACATAACTACGATTGTCCTGTCGGTACTTTGTAGGAGATGGACTTCCACCTCTCGTGACCTAATAATAACTACAAATATCTGTAGTGGTTGTAGGTTAATAATTTGTTGTTCTACACATGGTGTTAAGCAATGCGTATTTGTCGTTTAAAGCACAACACAGTGAAACCATCGACCTTTCATCTTCATCTTCTTTTTTGGCGCCATTTTAAAATTTAAAATGGGAAATATCCGGTTCTTCGTTTGAGTCTCGTTAAATACAAACCTAATAGGAACCCAAAATCTTTTTGTTTTTTTTTCTGTTGTTGCTGTTTCTTGTTCTTTCATGAAAGCCGGAGCAAAATATAAAAAGAAAATTAGACCGCTTTCCTTTTGTTTAACACGGAGACTCGTCGTCGACGCTTTTTCTTCTTTCTCGTTTAATGTAACGTTACGTGAACCGGGAGCTCGTTATTCTTTCGCCGGTTTTGTCTCCCGGCCGCGTCTCCTACCATTTTGTCTTTTCTTTTCTGATGAGAAAGAACCCGGAGACGAGTAATATAAAATTACTCGCAACACTTCGACTGCGAGCCTAATAATATTTAAGTTGTCTTCGGCGGTGGAACAAGTAAAACGATGCCGAGTTGATTGGTCTGAAAGGATGCGAACGTTCGGGTTGAACGGGTTTTCTTTTCATTGAAAAAAGTTTTGAATTTCTCTCACGTACTGACAAAAAGGAAATATGGGAAGGGTACCGGAGGACCCGCGCCGGAACCGGTGGAAAGAATCCGAGTGCGTTTACGTACACGTGGAAGTGTACGGTACGGAACGAGACGCCGAATTAGTTCTGGAACTTAATTCGGAGAGCTTTATTATTAAGTTATTTACATCGGCGATGTAAAACCTGTTAACGGACTTTATGACTTCGATAAATGGCGTCCGCGCTTTGGAGAGCCGTGAAGCTTGTGATTGATGATGGCCACCGACTCGACTGAGCCATCATTATTTGTTTTCTTAACATTTCGAAAATGAATCAAAGGAAAGGAAAGTTTCAATGAATGCTACGAAGAGAAATATTCCCGAGATACTGCCCGGAGTGAGAGTTAAGTTAACACTTAATCCACTTTATTCGTGGTCCGCTGAAGAAATTTCCGTATTGGATTTTGATACCTCTGACTTTGTCTTTGTTTGCTTTCAATAAGAGCAGCAGCAGCAGCAGCAGCAGGAGGAGGACGAACTGTTGATTTCTCCTCTTGTTCCTCTGTTGTTCTTCTACATTCATTCCTTTTGGTTCTTTAACACGGCAGATGGTCAAATCTTCAACCGGAAGAAGTACTTTTTATTCGTGTACTTGATCAATACGAGACTATCTTTGTATACACGAGTACAAACTCGGTCTCACGTCAGAGTTAAATTCTTCTTGGGGATGAATGAATCGAGAAATAAATAGACAATATGAATGTGGTTTTCCCTCCAAGTCGAGTAATAATAAAATCTCTTTCCGGACACTTGTCAGATTTACCTGCTCAATGTCCCACCCTACAGATAATTCGGTAAACAAAACACCAACACTCGTTAACCCGAAGATAACCCAAACATTTTCCAGAAACCCTCTGATTAACTGGAAACATTTAGAGCGCAAACAAACTACCCCCTAGTGTTAGTATCCACACAACACGCAACGAAACTAAAAAACTAAATAAATATATATCTCTTAAAGATTGAGTTTGAACATTTAACTAAAAAGTATTTCTAAGTGTAACGAATAATTAATATTAATAACAACTAATCTATTACCAATAAACAATAATCGTATAAATAAATACAGAAAATTTACAATATAACTCGTACAATATACTTATATAATTTATTTATAATATTTTACATTATTATTGTATAAACAAACAAAGCTCGAAAGAAATACTTCGAGCTTAGAAGAAGAGTTATTAAATTAGTTTTCCAACTTCGAGTTACGGGGAATTAATAATGTACATATAGGTCTACTCGGTTAGGTTGCTTATTTATATTGTACACAACAATGGAATACTATACTACTTGGTAGAACTATACCGCATACGTGACGCGTTATGTGTACACTAATTACATATATTTAATATATATAATACAATCACTCAAGTCAACTCGCGGACTTTTAAGTTACTGTATTCCATTTAAGTGACACTTGGAACTCTCAGGTGTTCTTCTCCCGAGTTCCTTCCGCCATGTCTTTTTACTTTTACTGGATGTTCAACTTTCAATGAGAGTCATAGATTTCACGTGAGACGACCGTTTCCAAAGTGACTTTTCTCGTTTCTGTTCGCTTCGACCAGATCCAGTCAACGGGATTAAAATTTTTTTTGTCTTGAAGCTTTCACAACTCTCTCTCTTTTTCTCTGCGTCTATCTAACTATCCATACATACGTCCATCTTTCTCTTTTCTTCACTTGTGTAATGGCATTACACACCGGGAAATGGTAGTGTACATTTCTCATCGGGTTCCGGGCGAATGCTCTTCTGCAGAGTTTCTCGGGGGGTGTACACCCACCCCTGAGGTTCCCGTAAATAAAATCCGAACGTTTCTTGTAGGTTGTGCCTTGTAGGTGTACGTAACAGGTCTTGTGTGTTACCTAGGCGAATGTAGGAGGAATGTAATTTATGCGTCTGCACAGGACCGTGGGAGAAAACGCCGTATAATTTGATGAGTATTTTTCTTCTGCGAAATGATTTTACCCTGGATGAAATTCATTCTCCTTCTTCCCTGATTTAATATAACTCGTGAACTTTGCTTCTTATTTCCATTGGTTAGTTTTATTGAATCTTGGGAGTGGGAGCCGAACATGTTTGTAAAGAATAAGGGAGTAATATGGAAGAACCAGGTTTTCCAGAAAAATAAAACGGGATTGTTTTGTTTGTATCAAATTGAGTTTTTGTGTTTCAGTTTTACGTTGTACTCGTGGCTGCTGCCTGTTGAATTGGCGGTTGGTTTTACTTGTAGTCGAATGCGGCCTTTTTTTCGTGGAGAAGGGAGGACTCCTGTACTGAAGTCGTTGCGGTTTGTCAAACGGCAGCGGGACAAGTTTCTAAAGACCTAGTTGCCCGGCAGATTCACAAGTTGGTGTCGGTCAGGAACAAGTCGTACACCGCGGGACTGTTTCCGAGAAAGACACAAGTACACAAAATCTTACGCATATTTAGATGCGATCGATAGAGGAATAAAGACATTCCCTGAAGATCTAAAATGCTTTTTAAATCATTTCGGGGAAGTTGGGAACTTTAAATGGCGGAGGAGATGTCTTCTTGGATTCCTGTCTGGTAGAAGAAGAAGAAGAAGCACGAATTTTCTTCTTTCCATTCAAATTTTCATCTGACGTGGGGTGAAAAGTTTTGAGTTTTTTTTGGGGGGGGGGCAAGTTAGGGGGATGAAAAATTAGCTTTTAGAACATGTCTGAAGGTGAAACAATTTATTTCTTCTCCCAACATTAAATTTATCGGTCGCCAGATTGATTGAGGCGATGAGATTTTTTTTCTTTCGTCGACACCTGAGATTCGTACCTGACTGTCCTGTCAGGTGCGGTGCGGTGAGCGACGTGGTTGGTGGATCTCTTTCCCTCTCTCCGGTAACTCGACCCTGATTTTTCTCACCTGAGAAATCTCCGCGGTGCAGTCGTCGAGCACGCACACCTGGTAACGATCATTTTTTTCTGTTTCACAGGCAAAGTCAAGAAGAAATACGAAAGCCTCGGGGATTCGGTGCTGATCGTCAACTTAGAAAAAAGTCATCGGGGCCTGGGCATAAGCCTGGCCGGTCACAAAGACAGAAATCGGATGGCCGTTTTTGTCTGTGGCATCAACCCAAACGGTGCCGCTTTCAAGACTGGCGGGATAGAAGTCGGCGATGAAATACTAGAGGTGAGTACGGTTTCATTACGGTTACCGCAACTCCGACCGCCGTGGAGTTAATAAACAAATTTTAACTAACTTTCACACTAGGCCGGTAACTGGGCCAGCAGCAGTTAGCACTAGGCCAACTATTTTAAACTCAATACCCGACATAGTTCCGCTAATAGTTCATCAGAGTTTCCTCAACTTCTAGAATATTCTCGATGCGTCTTGGAGACTAAGAACTTTCTGGACCACTCTCTCTCTCTCTCTCTCTCTCTGTTTGTTTATTGAAATAGGAATGCAGAGCGTTTGTGTCTGTTCGAATGAAACTGTTGTTGTGAATTGTAACGAATGTAAACAGTTTGCTTTATGGCCGTCACTCCTCGCCGAGTTTATGTCGTAGAAAATTGTAAATGTCACTTCGGACGTTTTGTTCTCTCTTTTCTTTTGCCAATTTTTTTAATTCTAAATAAATAGAATCTTTCACAGAGAATCAATGGAAAAACTGTAATTGTCGCCGTCTAATGTAATCTGAGTACCTTAGCGAGTTAAACCTGCTTTTTGAGTGTATGTACACACGGCACTCATTTTTATATTATATTTTAGTGTAGTTTGCTACGTGTCGGGATTAAGTGCTTGTCACGCCCCGGATGTTCCAAACGTACAATTTCTACCGGTTTGCCATCCTGGTTTTTAACTTTGATTTAAATAAAAATACCGTTGCACATGACTTTTAGTTGTTCTTACCTTTAATACTGATATATTAATTACCCTAATATTTAAATCTGACTAATATATTAGTATCTAAGACACAAGTACTAAGATGTTTCATTGAATACATTTTCTACTTGCAATAAGTAAAAATTCGCTGTAAGTAAAAAAGTAGGTAACATTTTTCAAGAAGTGAGAACGTTTTCTTGTACTGTATAGGTAAATCAATGTGGGGCCGTAGTTTTGAGTTGCGTTGAGGATTGACAAGAGCACGGGAAACTAAAAAAAATAGGTATTAAGTGCAAGTCGCAGTCGACTTGCTTTTCTGAAACTGCGTACGGAATAGTTTTCGTACATAAAATAAAGTGAGAGAGTTGTTAAGTTGTCGACCAGTGAAAAGGACTGCTGATGATGGTTAATTTGGCGAGCTGCAGCAGCACTCACACAATTGCAATCCCTTTGAATTTTCTGGCAGGGGTCGGAGTCATCAATTTAGCTTCGGTCAAAGAAGCGAACGATCACTCGAGAGAAACACTTGAAAGGAGAGAAGAGAAACCTTTCGAGGCAAAGTGGCTGCGATCACTTGAAATTATTCGACGGAAGACCGCCATCGGACTGTTAGAATTGCCATTTTGTCACTAGGAACTTTTTCCTTTTTCTCCTCGCCATTTTCCCGTTGGTTTTTTTTTTCAATCGCTCGGAAAACTGGCCACTTAATCTAAACTAAATGGACAAAACAAGAAAATTGTTTTCGTTCACAACTCGTGAAAAAGTTTCGTAGCGTCGATCGAGTCTCACTTGTGCACTTCTTCAAACTTCTTTTTTTTTTTGGCAAAACACACTCTCATTGTTTCCTGCACACTCCCAGTCCTTGACTGGAGCCTAGACAAATATTGGAAATACAATCGGGTTTAAATTTGTATTGACGCGTGATGAGTTGGAGGCGAAAATGAGACTCCATTATTTACCAATTGTACAACCCGATTCCATCGTTACGCCATGAACATCACGCTGCACTTGCATCAATAACAATTCATGACACACACAATGCAACTTGTTCACTTTGACTCTGTTCATTAGTTGACGGTTAACAACGGTGCGTTCGGTCTACCACACCGAAAATAATTTATTTTTTTATTTGCTCATCTCCCTCTAACTTCTTCCGGAAGAAACCGTGAACTCCATCTGGGAAATTATACTCCTCAAAAACCCAAAACTGTTTACGTTGTAGTAGCAGCCCAGCACCTTACCCATTGTCGTGTGACAGTGTAGGATAACTGTATATAAGAATTTTTGTAAGTTTAGTTGACGCTACAATTTATAAATATTTTACGTTAACTTTACAAGTTAAAATTTACAAAAAACAAATTAAAAAACAGAGAAAAACTAAACAAAATCATACTGATTTTATGACTGCTAAGGAGATGATTCGTACTAGTCGATATTTAAACGATTCATAACTTTAAATATTTTCAACACAAAATATTGGCTATTGAAACCCACACTGCTGCGCAATTTAAAAAACAAATCATTTAGTTTTTTATTTATTAATATTTACTATTGCACTTTACGTCGTACACGAATATTATTATTCATTATAAATATTGTTAAAATATTTGTTATTCAAATAATGTAATAATATTTATTATTATAAAATATTTAACATGCAGGGCTCAGAGTCTTTATATAAATAATGTATTATATTGTAATTATATTGTAAGTGTTTGCTGCGGTCTAAATAAAGATTAGATGTCGTCTGCTACGACACGATAATAAATTACGAGTCTGTCAATCACAAGAGTAATCGAAGGATTTCAATAAAATTTGTTTTACCGCGTCTCGTCGCTGTCTAACTCGAAGTATTTCAACAACAGCGAGTTATTAATTTGTACGTTTCATTTTGGAATTTCACATTTCAATTTATTTTTTTTATTTTGTGCGAAGGACGGGAACGGTTCTGTCTCACCATGTGTTTCCATTTTCCGGCACGTGTTGTCGCATAATTTGAAAATTGCGGAGAAAGAAAAAAAATGGGGAAAATGTGACGCGTGAGAACTCGTTTTTGAAAAAAAAAACCCCGGGAAATTCGGTCAAGTCGAGTAATTCGATTTCGTTTCATCGAGTTGGTTTCGTTTGTTTGTGTTTGTCTCAGCGGGAGAGAAGCAGACGACGTTAACCAAAGCGGTTACCTGTGATATACATTATACTGTAATAATATATAAGTAGACCAGGTTGAGATTATTAGACCAATTTAATGCAGCTGTTTCGTACGCGTTACCCGCATTTTTGGGCTGCGTGCTTGTTTGTATGCTTGTCTAGTAATTATATTATTATAATATATTTCATTTTCACCACGATGTGGTGTGTGTTTTTTTAAATACGGTTGTTTCTGGCATCTATTAGAGAGCTGTATTTATTTATTATTATTATTTTTTATTAAACTAAATAAATTCTCCACTCGCCTGGAAAGCATTTCAAGTGATGAGAAGACTCACGTCAAATTTAAAGTACACGAAAAAGCAATAATCATTATTAGATATTGTAATATTAAGTGATAAAATGAAACAAACCGAGTAATAAGCTTTCAGTGGCGTCAAACATTAGTTACATATTATGTTTTAATATAAGGTACTACTTATACATATATCTCTTTGAAAAAATTAATGCAATACGAAGAATTAGACTTACATTGACTTCAACATTTGTATAATTTGAAAATAAGCTTTAAAATGTGTTTGATATATTATTCGTAGTATATATTACATATATATATGCAATGCTCGTATTTCTTTCTCATTGTACAAAATATCAGTTGTTTTGTAGTTGTTTTACTAGCAGCAAATAGATGAGTAAACCGTGAAGCGCCTTATGTAACCTTTTATTAGGTCTACTTATGTCTTTATGCTAGTTATGCTTTACACTATCTTTATACTATCTTTATATTACGGATATTAAAGTACTCTATTTATATTGAATGATGGGAACTCTTGCAATTCAGACTTGGCCGACCAACTAATTATTTTTTTACACTTTTTTAATTTAATCGAACTCCCATCCAAGTAGACAATTTCTCACATTTTCAAACACCCACGAAATTATTACATAAAATAGAACATAATTACACTTTTAATGTGAAGCTTTCGTTGTCAATGCGGACATTTTGAGCGTTTTAAACATCGGTGATAACTTGAACCGTCCGTTAAATTTATTGAAATCCGAGATGCTGCCGACAGCAACAAAAATTACCAATAACTTTTTATAACTTTAATAAATCAATAAACGAAAGTTTTTAATAAACCGAGTTAAGCGCTTTTTATGGTTTTTATTACATTTTTATTTGCTCTTGTGAGGGGCAACTCGACTCTTTCCTCTCTTCTGTACACAGCACAAAGAATACCTCTTCTGTGAGATTCAAATTCTGCAGTTGAAAACTGACAGTCACAAAAAAAAAAAAAAAATAGAACCGTTCCAAACAGATCCTAGACAATAAGTCTATATTTTACACAAAAAAAGAAAATTCAAGATTTATCGGGTGCTGTGTGTGGGTTGGGAGTTGCACGTAAGATTAATGTGGCCAGAAAAAAAGCGACTTTTAACTTCTGATTTACTTCGGCGAACTCGCCACGGTTCCTGTATGTACGCGAGCGTACGTAACTCACACTTCGGTAGAAATTTATTATTTCTGTCGGAAAGAGCGGGAGAAAAATCGACCGAGTTAATCCGCTTTTAATGAATACTATTCCACTTTGCATGTCTCACTTTTTACGGCTTAATTTCTACTCGTACGTGTATTTTCACTCGGGGCTCTTTTCCTTTCCGACCGCGCTTTTAAGCACTCGAAACGCGTCGGATTACCCGGGACGGGTTTGACGGAAGTGACGGAAGTTCGGAAAACACAAAGTGACACCGGAAGATGGAAGTAAGAAGTTAGGAGTACTGGAAGTTAACGATTCGGAGGCTTGTGCATTTAGTATATTCTATATCTATAGTATATATTACATATAGTGAATATTCACAATATTCATATATATTGAATAGAAATCTCGGTGGTTGGAGTTGTTCTCGTTGAACTTGTTGTTTTCCATATTGTTTGAATGGGTCTGACCAGCCGAAGGCACACAACCAGCTGGAACTCACTTCACCGTATCAACTGTTCTGAATCTATTAATTTAAAAATATTTATTCGCACAAAAATAAAACAGATCGTTTTTACAGGTTGAACCACACAAGTTTGGTACAGTTGAGTGTCACCAAACAAAATGAATTTGACTAGAGCCAAGTTTTGTCAGGTTAAATTTTAATAAATTATAAAAAAAATTGCTATTAAAATTATGGCATACCGCATAGTGGTATAATCCTATTAAATATTATAATAAATAAGTCATTTTTATTTTAACTCCTTTAAAAATAAGCCGTACGCCTAAGTTCCGAATTCTTATCAGAAGCGTATACTGTAGTGAGTAGTTAATATATTTGTAAAAATATGTATAGAAATTTAAAAAATTTCGTTGAAGGTGTAAAACTTTTAGAAATGAAGAATTTGAACTTATAAAAATTACACTACACTCCTACGTTAAATAAATGATTATTGTAATTCCGACACGAGGTCTGTTGCAATCTGTACATAATGCTGTATGTGGTAAGAATTACCACAAATGTATAAGCTTTAAAAAAGTTAGTGCGTAACATCAGAGGGTATTTAGTATATTTAGAAAATAGTAGTAACGTAATCCGCTTAAGAGACGAGAGAAAATGGCTGAAAACTCAATTTTTTTTGTTGAATTTATGGTATCACGGGGAGTTGTTCGGTATTGTTTCCACAACACATTGGACTGACCGCAACGGTAAATCACTCCAATTTGTTGCGTCTCTTTGAACGGCCAAATCGTGTTATGAATGAGTTATGAAACGTCTAATGGGCTCGATCATTAGCTTGTTAAGAAAGAGTTGGTCGAATGAATAAATCCGAGTGCAAACCGTTCGTGAAATCGTCTTAATGGCGACCCCATTAAAAATTAATGTTTAAGTAATGACCGGGAAATTTTTTTCAGTATAGATTTTTTCGTATATTGTCGCAGAAGGAACTGTCACTTTTCTTCAAACCGTGAAGAATTGATTCCACGGTGTTTGCCGTGGAAAACAACTTCATTAGGAGAGGAATAAAACTTTGAGTTTAATTATGCCAAGCACAGGTTTGTTGAGATTTTGTATATACGTCGTTCTCTCTCTGTTTTTCCTCTGCCGTTTTTTTAATTATAATTTTAAATGAGGTTTCCGGTTTCTCCTGGATGAAATCCTTTTGCACCTGAGAAGGTGCACGCGATGTGTCAAGTCTGTGCCTTCGATCGTTACTGCCGCCGAGGGCAGGACGTGGCAGTCCATTTGGTGGGAAGTTAGACTTCGTCACATTAGTCAATTTCATATATAATAATTCGTGTAGTGGAGTTCGTACTAGTCACAACTCGTGTCAGAAATCAATTAACTGGACTTAACATTAAGAAACTATTTTTAGAAGATTATGGTGGCTCGCTAATGACCCGGACTATTTCTCCAATTGCCGGTAGCAAATCCGCAGACGTCATGCGTTCCCGTGGAGAACTAAGATATCCAGGTTACTAATTTAATTTCTGTATTGAACTTGTATTTTATTTAATCATCATTAAATCCATTAGGTCGAAGCCGGCACGCCATTCCTCCGCCACGAACTGTTCACCAGGATCTTTCCTCCTGTCATTTCTACGTCTGCTTTTTCTCCGGCTTTACATCGATTTTTGCTGTCGATAGTTGTGAAAACTGAGGTTCTCGTACGAGAGAGAGAGAGAGAGAGAGAGAGAGACAGGATTTGTGTGAAGTTTTGAACCAAAATTTGTGCAGTTTTGTTTATGTTGTCGGTGTACCTCAAATTGTGCGGGAATGACGCAGTTTCCCGAACAAGTTGTTTATTGTTACTAATCCGTTAATTGTTATTAAAATTTTTCTTGTGTGCTAAATGAGACGCCGACGTCGACAAGAAATACAATCACCTCGACTCAAAGCATCCTTACAAATACTAATTTTTTTTGTCGTTGCCTCAGAATGTGTACAATCTCAATGCCACCGGTAGTTCTTACTAAAGATGGAAAAAAAATACCCGAACCTGTTATTGATGGGTTTGCCCATGATTTTTTTCTCTCTGGAACAACGTTACGAACTCTTACCGGCTGGAAGTTAACTTTTGCTATTATTAAAACGGGGAACTCATGTAACAGGTATTATTTTTACCATAATCCAAACGGTTGATTCCAAAGTGTGGGAAGGACAATATTATTATCCTCATGCATAAAACTTAATGCAATAGTAAGTTAACATAACTTTGTTATTGTGATTAATGTATAAATTAAATATATACTATAAAATAAAATTGTAATGAGTAAAAGTATGTAATAAGTACATGTATTTAATAACACAGGTAAGGGGACGTTTTCCAGGCGCCGCTAAAAGGTGACGTATTGATACCTGTCATACCTAAAGCTCAGCACAGTGTTAATTAAATAAAAACAAGAAAAAAAAATATTTCACTTTACGAATCGTCTGAGTAATGGAGTGCACCCGGTTGAAGAATATGTTTCCCTAATTATTAATTACTAAGTAAATAACAGTATGTTCATACCTGGTTCTAGCAAGGGTCGTGGAGAGCAACGTAAAATCTGGGTTGGGTACATAACTACATATTGATGTATGTTGGACATTCATGTAACGCAACTTATGTTTTACGCATTATCGTGTGTGACGTAAATTGGTGTCGAGTCACTTAAGGTGGTTAAATACTTATTTAAATAATAAAAATCCACCATTTTTTCTTTCATTTTGGCCGTAAGTTTACTCGGTCGAGTCTGGCGGGTGAGAAAAATGGCGGAAACCGCACAACAGTCGCCTATTAATTAAATTTAATTGAATTACGTCTTCGCCAACTGTTGCGGGAATTCGCTTACCGTTTGAACGATTAAAAAATTCACCTTATTACCAAGAAATTCTAATTTATATATATATATATATATAATATATACTCACGCTGAATATTACATTTTTAGGTTAACGGAATTGTTCTCAGGGGAAGATGTCACTTGAATGCATCCGCCATCATCAAAGGACTACCCGGACCCAACTTCAAAGTCATAATATTACGGTAAGTCTTTTATAGTATTATAGTATAAACGAGAGAGAGAAAATTTCGACGAGGTTCACTGACAGACGGACGGACGGACGAAAGGTTCCGAACGGGAGAACAAAGCTGGCGGAAAATTTATGGTTTTTCCAATGGGAAAATCATCGGGTTTGGAAAGTTGACGACTTAAGTTTTACTTAACTCCGACATTAATTCAAGTCAAGTAGACCTTTCAATTTGAGAAGAGGGGGGGGGGTTGTAAAATTTTTAAAACGTTCAATCTTTCACTCTATAAATCTTGTGAGTGGTTGTAGCGTTTTTGTGAGAGTGTGAGAGTGAGTGAAGGGAAGTTCACAAAACAGACGGGACTTGGAACGTTTACATTTAGTTTTCATCCCTTACGAGTGGAAAGTTAATTAAAAGTCGGGGGAGGGGGGCGCACCGAAGATATCAGGAGAGAAAATTTGACGTTAATAAATCTTTAGGGTAGAAACTTGCCATCTCCCAAACACCCCCAAAAGGCGACGGTCGAGTGGTGGTGAGAATCAGTCGGAGTTTTGTGAAGTGTCCCGTGACCCGGGACCATCCACCAACTTCAAAATTTGATTTCTCTTACGTTGTGTGTCGATATTTGTTTTTTAATAAAATTCTTTTGCTGGTCTATGATCTGGATCTCCGGTGACGGGATCGCAGTATCAGTTTTGCAATTCGTTCCGTTTGCTCGTACGTTACATTTCACCTCATTGATTTCTTCCGTTTGAGTCAGAATTTGCTGAAAATTTCCCGATACCACTTACTCGAAAATTCGATATTAATCGCTCTGTGTTTTGTGTACGCCAGCAAAACAAATTAGGTTCGCACCAAAACAGTGGTCGATTCGTGTGATCGACGTTCGATTACAAAAAAAGACTCGGTTTCTGTTTCGAGGAAAACAGTCGGATTTGCTACGGTTCATCGGGTCCTCGCGCGCCATCTCGATCGTTTTAATAGTATTGGTTTTCGAAAATATTTGCTTTCGTTTTTCAATTCGACTCCCATCCACCCGGAGACCAGGCCGCAGGCTCCGTAAAATAATAAATATTACAACGGTATATAATAGAAAATGTCTTAGAGGTACACCTCTGGCTGTGAGCTGTGAACGGGAAAGAGTGTTGATGTTTGTCCCCAGCAAAAACCCAAAAAAACACCGCTGTAAGAAGGGACGAACTAGTTTTTTTTTGTCAGTCCTCGTATTTGCTCGAAACAGAAGCATCGCGTTTCCTGTCGTTAGTGGAAATGTCCCGGGAAATTGTCTCGTTTTCCGGCAAGCTTCTTTTTGCTGTGGAAAATGGGAATCTTTGCGTCTGTGACTAAAGAGCAATTGAGTTACATAATTACGTGGATTCTATCTAGGAAAGTAGAGAATCTAAAAAGGTTTCACGGGGATTTTAACGACTTCTTTTTCTCGTTCCTGTGACACTTGCAGAGCCCTGTCACCCCGCCATTATCTTAAAGGCTTAATGCCTGGCCTGGCGGGATGGCGGGGTTGGAAGGGAACAATTACCTTTTTTTGCGGCTTGGGGAAAAACGGCGATGTTTTGCTAAACAGAAGAAGGTCAAATTTTTCTATTTAATTAAAACGCCTTTTTGCAGCAACTCCCGAAATTTCCCGTGGGATCAACCGTGGGAATATGCACAGGAAGAGGGGGAAATCTACGATTTTGACTATCGAAAAATACCGAAGGGGACGAGTGGAGAGTCTGCTGGACCAAGAGAACCGATTTTAAATGTGGGGAATGGGGGCCAAAAAGCCATGAATCAAACGTCAGATGTTTAATTCATGAACTCGGTCGTTCGTATCAATCCATGTTTTTTTTATTTCTGATTTGAACGAGGTAAAATTATTGCCGTACGCAAAATCAAACTGCAACTCTCTCGACGTTAAGTTGATTCATTTTTAATATCGTTCAATGTAAGGCAGGGAAAAAATTGTAGTTATGAATTGTCCATCCCAGCCTGGCTGGCGGAAACACAACCAGATTCAGCAGTCAACCACAGACAAAATACCAAACGCCAGCAACGGGGTACCTCCTACAAAGACTTACTTGTAGCCGGTACCATAACCTTTTGCTTTCGTTTAAAGAAACGATTATTAACCAACTATTATTTTTATTATTAAAAACCTTCGCCAAAAGGTTCACTTTCTTTGTACCTTTTCGTGGGGTTTACTCCTTCGTTGATTCCACGGTCACCTGACTCCTAAGCCAGTGAAACCGTTTCTCTACATATTTAGTTAGCTAATTGTGTAAGAAGTTGTTTAGATCTCACCAGGAGGAAGAATAAAGTAATTACATAATTATGTATGTTGACTTGGTTTCCTATCAGCCAACGCGAAGGAGAGTATCCTCACGTCTGACCTAGTGCATTCTATGATTTTGCAATTATTGTGGGGTACATGTTGCACGTGTACTCTTACAAGTGTTGTAATGTGTGTAATAAAAACATACAGGAATATTGTCAATCTGCGGTGTAGCAAATTGCGCTTCGACTTAACCGGAGACACTTTCGTTTGTAGCGAATCGACGACGAAAGTAGCTTATTTTATTTGAACGGTGAACGTCTCCTCGTCCGTAAATTGTGAACCAACTCTTTTGTCATGTTAATTAGTGAAATTTATCAAATTAGTCAGGATACTTATTTATGTGTAGTAATGAGTACAAATCCAGTGCTCCATGTCTGACTTGCATTCAAACGAATTTCCCAAATGAATACCTGCAGTCCTTTTTAAGCCGGTTTTAATTAATTTAGCTAAGCGTTGATGAACTCGAGCAAAACGAGGGCAAAACCGTCCGGGAGAGATTTCCTCTAGAAATTTGTCAACTCAAGATTTCTACCGTTTTCGTTGGTATGTTTTGTAGCGTTTTTACCATCGGTGACGTGGTGGTTACCCCGTGGTTTTTTGCAGCTTGTAATGGTTTGCTACAGTTTAAAGTTGCTGGTTCTCGTGTTAAAATTTTTAGAAATTAAATAACTCATAAACGTAATTCTCAGGGGAATTCCTAGTCTATCGGAGGCCCATTGCTTTGAGAAGAAGTCGGGCACGGTTCTCGTGAATCTTTTTTTTAAATTTTGCATTTTCTTTCTGGGAGCAAAACTTTGCGTCCACCGTCACAATTTTTACTCCCCAATAAGGATTTCTTCTTTTAATATTTGAGATGGTTCAATTTTTGAGAGACTGAAATTTGTCAAGAGTTTTGATGTTTCTCTGTTTTCTTTTGCTCCAATTTGCTACTGTCAATGGTACCGTGACATCTGGAATATTTTACTGAAGCGCATACTTGTAGATTATTAAAGATAACTGGTTGAGTATCGAAGATTGTTCACTTTATGGAAGTAGCAGTTTTTTTTGCTAACGTTAAGTCCAGGCCTTGGATGTGATTCATAATAGTGTCCAACAGGATTTCGAATTAAACAAGCCTTCCTGACCGGACTTGGTGGTATAATTTGTATTTTGCTACGGTTTAAAAGTCAGTAAAATTTAGAATAAGTCAAATACTTTGTAATGGACAATCACAACTGATGAAGTTTTGCTGCCACAAAAATGGTTCGATTGTACAATCTACCTCTTTATCTGTATTTGTAAATTTTGCTACCGTCAGAGCCGCAAAAAATTTGAAATATTTAAGAGCTATTTGTATTTATAAATTTCTAAAGTCCAATCCTTGACTGTCGATGGTTTTTTACTCGAAAGGTTTTGCTTTCATTTTTTGATGAAGCCCTCGGAGGTATCGCAGTGAGGTTTCCCGACAGCCTTTCAAATCCTACAAGTTCTCCTTTTTTTTCCTTTCCTCGTGACATTAAATTTTGCTGCGTCTAAAGCCGACGTAAAAGTTTGAACATTTCTGTCAAAAGCTTGTATTTATTGATTTTTAAAGTCAAATGCTCGATCGCTGACGGGCTCTTGCACGACTGCCGGTTTTGCTACCACGTAAATTTTTTCTTTCTGCTGAGGTGAACATAAGACCTAGGAGTGGTGCCCCCCGCGAGGGTTTTACAACACAGCCTTTCAACAAGTTTTCCTTTTTTTTTTTCCTGTTGTCTCCTTTTTGTCTTTGAGTTTCATTCCGTAGTTCGAACTCAGCCTTCGTTTTCCTTTTATCCTTAAACTTTCCTTAGAAAAGGCTGCCTATTCATCTCCTCTAGGTTTCCATCCTTTTCTCCGGCCCCTTTTCGTCGTTTGTCTCTCCCTCTCACTCTCTGAATGTCTTTCTTTTTCGCTTTCTTCGCCCGCTGCCTTTCAGAAATAAAAAAATAATAATAATAATAACTTTTCTTGGCTTCCTTTTTATACCACCGCAACTATTTGAGGATGTATAATATTTCACCGTTACGTTTTGTTCGTAGTGGGATTCTGAAACTTCGTCCTCGTTTATTTTTGCCTTTCGTCGCTCTCATTCCACCAGACAAAATGATTTACCGCTTTTTGTTACACCCGAGGTATGTGTTTGGGCGTAATTAAAAGGCCAAGCCTCTTACAACATACCCGTGGATATTCGATCCTTCTAAGTCTTCCTACCGCTTATTATTTTTAGAACTACGATGTTATATGGCCTCTTTCATTCGCTTTCTCTCTTTATAACTCTTTCTCTCTCTGTTTTCTTGGTTTTATTGAAAATTTCCACTTCTGGAGTTTCGATCCGTTTAATATTTGCCTTCTCTCTCTCTCTCTCTCTCTCTGTCTCTCGAGAATGGAGACGTGCCACATAGCGAAACCCAAAATTAAACTTTTCCCTATTCTTCCGGACGGTAACTTCTTTGTCTGTCACCTTCAACCGTAATTAGAGAGCAAAGGTTAAATTTAATTAATTTAAAAATCATATCAGTATCGTAATGAATGACGCACTTACGTGAAGACGTTAAAATTATTGAATCGTAGCAAACTACACTTTGGGCGTGTGATTTGCCGTAAAGTAGAATTCAACACGCTGCCCAGGCATACTTGAAAGGCATACAAGTTGCATATGCATTTAAGTTAAGGGAAAACCAGTCAAAAATTTTATTTTATTCATTTTCTCTTGAAACACAAGCTGTCAGTAGTAATAGTTTTGAGGTGTTAATTTAGTTTTAAAACGACAAGAATGTGAGGATATTGTTCCTACTCATAGATTTGGTCGAAACATGTCGTACTAGTAAAATTCAGACGAAATTCGTAGTTGATGTCAATTCACAATAACTCCTGGAATGTTTTCATTCGTCACGATTTTCGAATTTTAGATTCGAACTATCATTGTATTTTACGGTTCCAACCTGTGTGCGATTCAGATTGGAAACGCGGTAAAAGAAGGGAATTTTCTTTATTAATTGTAAATATTGGTCAACAAGTGGCTCCACAAGTTACGGAATGCGTGAAATTTTCACGTAAGTTGCCGGACTTCAATAAAATGAGAACCGGAATTTTACATTACACAATCCGGTTGGAGCGTTCTTTTTGGCCAGAGTTGTCGGGGCGCGGCGACCACAACAAATTTATTAATTTAGAAGGTTCAATAAAAACGGACGGGTATGAATAAATAGAAAATTGATTGATCCGCGGTCGTGTTCGGTTTTTGCAATCGTTTAAAATTTTTATCCGAGACGTGAAACGCGATGCTTTCAAAAAGCGAATTAATAATGCATTTTTACCTTTCATAACTCTGACTGTCTTTCCCAGACGGTTACGATAACAGCGGTCCACATCCGTTAAACGAGCTTTTCAAAAGTTTCAACGTGTTCAACTATTAGAACACAATAGAAATAGTAACGGTCGCATCTGATTAATCGTGAACGACGGCAAAAAAAACTTTTCCACTCGCAAGGCAATCTTTCCTTTGACTCACCTAACAATACACGGAAATTCCTTTTATGAAATCATAAAATTTGAACGTCTGCCGGAACGGATCTCTCCATTTTTCATAACTTTTCTTTCCGCCTCAAGAAACGACAGAAAAATTAAATCTCTTCTATTTTAATATCAAAAATGGTTTTCCTCTTCCTCTTTTGTTCTCTAAAACTTGATGCAAAGGTTACTCTCTCTCTATGTGTGTGTGTGTATGTGTGTGTGTGCAGTTTTCTCAACTTTTACGAAATAAAGTAAAACGAAGTGAACAGCGAGTTACACGGTGGCTGTTTTCCTTCCGACAACTTATTTATGTCGCAAATTTGAAAATAACGGGCAAAATAATCTCACCACGGGGGGGAGGCAAGAGAAAGTGGGCCAAAAAACGGGAAAAGGTTCATTTTTCAAAGTTTCACTGAGATAATGTTACTCTGAAATATGAAATCGACGTTGTCATTTGTCTTGCTTTTGAATAGAAAATCGTCTAGGATTAGTGTGTGTGTGTTTATGAATGTCGCCGTAACGACAGAACGACGGACTGTTGCGGTGGAAATCCATTCATCTACCCATTTCACTTATAAAATTTTTTAAAAAACTAGTCAATTCGCTTCATTTTCATTTCCTTTCTCTACTTCCGGCGTTCACATAGAAAAATCGTATATAGTTCTCTGAGGAATGTTACCAAACATTAGCAACATCGATGGTTAGGGGTAGCTTCTGCCGGCTACATTGTATGTCTCGTTGTTTCTATCAACTAACAATGGGTAAATTGAAAATTTTGGTGTGGAAATAGTCGGAACAACCCTTTTTTTGCCCGACAGCGGTGTTTTCTCCTTCCTGTCCTGCCCCGGTGGAAAGTACGAACGGCAAGTATAACCGCGGCATTAAGTTCACCGTCTTGGCTTGTCGAAGTTGTCAATATGAGTCTAAGAGACGAGCTCAGTGTTCCAGCGAAGAAATTTTCTACTTGGGTAATTTCTCTTTTAACTTTATCCTCGGTATTGACGGTGTTGACGTCTTGAGAAGTGCGTGCACTGCTCAATTAAGCAGAAGAAACGGTAGATTTCTACAGCTCGGTCGTACGGAGTCAACCGTATTTTTGCGTACAAGACAACTTCGGTCGGTGTTTTATGCGTCTGCACTTGTCTAGCTGTACATCTCGAGGAGTGAATTGTGTCGTGGGAAAGCTTGAAACTCGAGTTTGAGACACATTTTATGTGCCGGTTTCCATTTTGGAGAGAAAGACGGTGCCAAGTGAACGCCCCGATTACTTCCACCGTCTGCTGCCACGTTCGGTGAAGACAGTCGATTCTGGACATTGCGTGATGTCCCGGACGGTCCGTCTTCCTCCCTCGTTTCCTTTTCTTTCTCGACATTAGGACGTCCATTAGGGCGTATTCTTTGTGCACTACAAAAAACTATATAAGTTATAAAAGTGTTGTAAAGTCAACTCGTCTTCCCGTATGATTTCTACGGAACGCTCCACCGAAAGTTCCGATTGTTTCTCGACTTCTCAGAGCAGAACATTCAAGAGATTTTTATGAAGTTGAAGACGCTTTATTGACGAAAAACTGTAAAAATCTATATGTCTATGTGTCCTGCGTGTGGCATATCTTTTATAGGACAAAAAAAAACATAAAATATTTTTATTTCGACTGATGAATTTCAATAAAATCCACCGAAATGATCGGCCGTCTATAGCTCGGTCGTGTTACTGCTATAAATGCTACGAGATATTTACTAATATTTTTATTAGTAATGATTGATGGTTTTGAGTGTCTACAAACTTTAAATTGACTTTAAGCGATTACTCGAAATTAATTGACATAATTAAATATGTACATAGAGTTTTAACGGCCTTCAAGCATCCTCTCGAATCCCCCAAACTAAGAGTTTTATCAAAAGTAGACATTATGTATCGATTTACGTATTTAAAAGTATTCCTTACCACTCATGTTTATAAACAATTACCATTATTTTTATTATAATGCTGTTTCGTACCATTCAGACATCTAATAGTATAAAATTTCAACCAACACTGCACCAAATAATTAGAGTGCAAAATTTAATTTGAGCTTTGGTTTCTTGTCTTTTAATGGTTGACTGAACAACGATTTATTTATGTATTGATTCACTAAAAATTCTCAATTTAATCACGTCAATCAGTCAAATATATGTCTAAATAAATCAACTTTAAACGCATTCAATCCACGAAATCTTCGTACATAAGTTCGTCCAGGAATGGAAAATTCAGTTCGACGGACTCACACAAAGAAAATAGTCCGGCATTAAAAACTACTTTGAAACTTTTTCCAAAAACTAAAGTAAAATAAAATAAAATAAAATAAATAAATGGCTCCCGAGTAAGTCTCCCTCTAATCGGTTAATAATTAAGTTTTACCAAGTTTTCAAAACCAACGGAATGTTAACGGTGTCGATCTCCCGGCTTTCCCCGGTTCCCGCGTTTTGCTGCCGTCGAATGCCGGGGCAAAAAAAAAGGAGAGGCAGAGAAAGACGAGTTTTGCTACGCGTCACCGTTTGCTGCTCGGCACGTCCGCCGTCAACGCGATCTCCCGGAGATTCCCCCCAACTATAGATAACAGTTTTTGCCTGCTGATAAAAACTGTTTTGCTTTGACTCGGGTCGGTCGTCGTCGCCGTCGTGAGTTCCACCTAGTCGTTTCCTTCTAGCCGTTGACTTTGTCAGACATCGCGATTTTCTTCGATCGTTTGCCCGATCTTTCTCCGATCCGAATTGGAAACGGTGCGATCTTGTCGCTTTGTTTGTGTGTGCCCGCTGGGGGGCTCGCGATCTCGCCGATCGGTCGTGGTGTTGTGCGCTCTGACACAAATGTGATTTCTTTTTTTTTTCTCTCTCTCTCTCTACTCGTGTACTTCTAGTGATCTGCGTCGGATTCGTCTCAGCAACGTCTCAGCTCAGAACAGATCAAGTGAGTTATTTTTTAGGGCGGGAACCTACCCCCGGCCCTCCAAAAAAAAAATCAAAACTATCCCGATAGTTCTGGTTCGACAGTCAGAAAACAGCGACGCGTTCGGTGTATTTCTCTTTTTTTGTTTTTAGCCTCCTCTTCGTTTTCTCATTATCAGTGTGATTCGACGGGATCGTTTTCATTGATCTATCTCCTTGTCTAGTTTGACTATTTTTACTTATCGGTAGGACTCGTTGGAACGTTTCAGGTGAACGCGGCTCACCGCTCGACGCACAACTTCAATTTTGTTATTGTTTGGAAGTACACAAAACGAGTATTTATTTTGGTTATGTAACCAGGGGATTTTTCTTTTCCCATTTTAAAGTCACGTACGGAACATAAACAAAGAACGCGGACGGTTCCCTTCTCCGACTATATTTTATAGTCAGCACGTTACACGTTCTCAGCTGTAACGTCGAGTTGTACCCATCACGGTCTCACGGAGATCTCCTGCAGTTTAATTGATACATCGGGCAGATCTCCAGACTGATCCGTCCGTTATACGGTTTAGTATACAGTATGTAGAGAATATATATATACATAATATAGTCTCTGACTGTGTGTGTGTCGAGGAACTGTGACCGTCGATAGTTTCATAGTAAATCGGTTGCATAGTTCGGGCACCCTTGACCTTAGCTTACGAAACTATTGTTGATTTGCGTATGTCCCTCGACGACTTCGTGTTTCATACGTTCCGTCAACTATTATAGTTGTCTATTTTAGAATTATAATAGAAAACGCGGAATTACACTTTTAGTTTATTTATCGATTGGTTTCGTTTGTTATTTCCCTTCAGTGAATTTAACTGCACTTTCGTAACGTTGAATAGAACAATTTAGATCTCCGCGTTCGAGTAGTGAGGTCTGTAAACTATTTTTTATGTAGTTAACAGTACGCGATTTATTGATCTAAAACGAGCGATTGGTGTTCGTATTATAATATTCTTAAGCGAATAAAATTTACGTTAGTTTGTCGGGGGAAGAATGCGGATACGAAGCTTGAGATCTCGCCACTTGTCGATCCGAGGCTCAGAAGATCATCTTACGGATTGACGTGTTTTCCCGATTTCGAACAACCGAATAGTTTCGAATAGTTCTTTACTTTTCCCGTGGATTCCCCGTGTGCAGCCGTGAGCGCAAAAAAAACTCAGTTTTCAGATCTCTGTATTCGATATCATTCCGCGAACAAGATGGCAAACGGTTTTTTCACTTATTTTACATGGTTGTTTTCTGCGTAACGTGAAACTTTAATGTGATTTTCAACTCTGTCGAGTAGTTTTAAAAGTAGTTTCGCCTTCGCCTCGAATCGACTAGAGTTAAATTTTGCAATATTCAGTCTGGAGAAGAATCGAATCGTACAGACTTTAGACTTTGTAGATTTTCTTCGGTCGTTTTCCGAATTTTCAGCCAGTCCTGTGTGGTGCCCGGTGGACGACAGATCCCACAGGCCACGGTTAGACGTCTGACAAGGTGGAAGCGGTCACCCGCAAAACATCAGTACCCATGAGAGATTTTTCCTTACTTCAAATGACTTATTAAAGTGTTTTATTATTATTATTATTATTATTATTATTATTATACTTATTAAGTAACAGTCATTTTATAATTGTCTTTTGTCACGGAAGGTCGAAGTGACTTTCTACTCGTAAACGATCACATAGGTAACTATTCATTTATGTATCACTCTTATGTATCCCTAACATACCGAAAAAATAAATTAACTCGAGCAAATCCACGAGGAAAATGTGTCGTCGCGCACACATTCCGTCAAACTATTTTCTCATCTGGGAAATCAGTCAAGCATACGTGATTAGTTCTTTTCACTGAAAATATGGCCGAGTACTCAGGATCATTAGTTTTCTCAGGCCAGCTCTCAACCCGAGGAGTCGTTAACTAGTCGGGTGAAGTGTTTGTCACCGTGAAACATTTCATATAGACTTCGAGTAGTCAATAAGTCTTGTTTCGATTGAGTCAGAAAAAATAGGTTCTTTATAGTTAGGTTCACTTTCGTGTATTAAACCGGTGTGTCACCATTTTATTAAAGGCTACCATCTTGCAATTGATGTATTACCAAAATATTATTAGCACGTTATTGCCAAAAATGAAACAGTATCGCGATATTATGTATGATTCTTTTAAGTTGGTTAACCCTTTTATTGAATTTTATCAATTCTGTTTTTATTAACGATTTATCACATTTCATTATTATTTTTATTAATTAAATCGCACGAGTTTGACCAGCATTTATATATATACATTTGATTTTTATGTTACGTGATACATATTTATGTATTGATATTTAAAATACGATAAGTACACGTTGCTGTAAGTATCACGCCACAAATATGTAACTTTGTTAGAAGTTTGATACTATTTAAGTGGTCTTTAACTGAAGTATTATATAGAGCAGTTACCCCGAAGTTTAGCTTACTAAAAGTTCTTTTTATCCGGTAACATTTAGTAAAAGCCCCGAATTATTAACCCGTAAACTACAACCGATGCCCCGTGAATGTTTAACCTCCGTCACAACTCCCAAAAAAAACATATATAGTTCCTGGGGAGAAAACAAAACGGTTAAGGGAACAATATAGGGAGTTACAATGTTAAAAATAGCAATTCTTTGTATACAACGAACGGAATTAGAATTATTATACGGAAAAAAGGTCGGATCGGTTGGCTTTCGAACCGGGTCGTTTTTATTTTTATGTACATTTTTATTTTATGTAACTCTTCGGAGAAGTTTCGTAACCCTCGCGAATTACGTGTAACTTCCACAAAAGTAGTTTTCGGAACTTAAAACCCGCGGATTATTTATTCTCCTCTGACGAGTTCGTGACAACTAAAAATACACTTCGGAAACGCATAACTTTATGTATTATTTATGTAGGCCGTCCGCGGGTCTTCCCCGTCCCTGCTGCGTTCAGAAAAACCTCAAGCTATCATTTGACTCATTAGTCAAACATAACAGTTTGGGATTATTCGACGTGATTAGACATTTACCTTGCAAATTTAAATGATTTATTCACGGGCATGCGAATGTCACGTACTGCGGCCTGGTTTTGTGGGCTGTGACGTCTCAAACAAAACTATTATCTGTAGTGAGGACGGATAGTTTCGATGACGCTTCTTCTCATTCATTTTCCCGCACCCCCGAAGGACTGTCGTTTTGCTTCGGTTTATTAAGCGGTTTGCTTTCGTCCAAACACGTCAGACGCAGTTTACTGTCGGCCCTACTGGCAGTCCCCTTGAAAATTTCTCTGCCGTCCTGACTTCTCACCAACCAAACTATTATGTCCGAGTCGAAAGGCGGACAGACAGAGAGGAAAATTGTAGTTTTTTGTCGTTTGTAAATAGTTCCAGTGGATTTTAAGTTCGCGATCGAGTTTCCAAAAACCGGAATAAACTTTCATGTTTTCCCCTATGCTCATAAATTTTTATTGAAATGGCGGTTATGAAAAATAGTTTTTTAAAAGTTTGAGCTCGAACAAAGCCCCAACTACTTGAGGAAGTTATTTATTAATTGTAATTCCCGAAATTTGATGCTGTGAAGCCAAACTCTGAGGTCTAACCGATATACAGCCTACTGTAAATTATAAGAGTAGTTGTGACTGTATTGCTTCGTGGAACATCATATATAGTAGGTGAATATTCGTGAACTATATCGTTTATATATTGTTTCAGAACATAGCTATTACGATACTTAAATGTAATACGTTATATATAAAGCGTAACAGTACACTACAACTCAAGTAGGAGTGAGTTGTGTAACATACACCCAGACGGTACATCACGTTGACTACATGTCACGGTCCGTTTTCGCGTTGTTATGAATTGTCCTGCCTCTTATGGGTGGGCACGGAGGTCAAGGAATCAGGACAGAATCCTAAATTAAACGCCTACACCCTGAAATATGCTTTTGAATAGACACAAAGAAAAAAAAACGTGAATGAACAGGTGTCGGTGAAGTAATTCAAGTTCGATTCAACAAAGGTGTCGGAACGAGAGCAGACACTTTCATTAAAGCAGATCCATCACACGGTTGGATTAGTACGCGAGGAGACTGGAATTACATAAATAAGTTTATGTATCCTCCGTTTCCTCCGGATTAACTCCAGAACTTTCGTCATTCACAGTCAACCGTGTGAATCCTTTCCTTTTGTCAAGGCGGTTCGTACGATGCTCTGCTAAACGGGTCACCCGTGATTGTCTATTTTTAATTCGAATTAATAATAAACGCCGTTCATCGGCGTGCGAAGTTGTTCTTCTGATTGTGACAATCGACCGTCTACTTTTGGTGTATCAATAGAAATTGATTTTGTGCGAAGTGGATTTTCCAAAATCAAAAATTGGTACCAAAATGAAGAAACCGGCAATACCGGCGAGGCTCCCTTTGGGACGGTGCTAAAATAACTCGATTGTTTTGTCAGGATTGCCTTCTCATTGCGCCCCACTTTAACTAAAACTTTAACAAAACTACTCGTTTCTGTTTTTCTTTTTATTTAAACAAAACAATTTGCGTTATTTAAACAAAAATATGTGCGTGTGTGTCGCTTCATCCTTTCCGAGCTATGAAAATTAGAAATGCACATGGGAAATATAAAATAAAATAAAATAAACGTAGTTATATAAATATAAAATACGTTGAATAATTTATATGCAGAAGTATACCCGGGAAACATAAATATTAAATTATGAAAGGAATCATAAAAATAAAAATAAACAAATATTAAATTAAACAAATAAAATAATAAATATTTAATATAGACAAATTTACAAAATAGTTCTAATTTTAAATAATTAATTTTATTTTACTTAAGTAACTTATTATTATTATTATTATTATTATTATTATTATTGGTAGTAGTAGTTGTAGTTGTACTAACCAAAATACTTTGTAGTATAATGTAAAGTGTGTGTAGTATATGTACTAAATAAGCAGAAATAAGATTAGAAGTGAAAAATAGGAATGTGGTATTATCAAAATTTATTAAATAAGAATTTATATTAATATATTAGGGGACTGCTGTTATTAATTAATTAATATTAGGTAGTGGATTACAGCGATCCAAATCGTAATTATTTTCAATTCAATTAACGGAAAAGAATTCGTCGGAGTAGTTAGAGTAGTGGCAATAATAATTTTATTTCACTACAGCTCCTTCCCTCTGAGACTTTCTTTATGGATTAATTTTTAGTGCGCGTTTTCATAGCGGCGCGAGACTCATAAAATATTTTATGTATTATTTGTTGGCTTTTAAACTCATCCGCTTAACGACGGGAACTAAATAAACTTAAGTATGCCTCTGGTACTTGAGAAGTTATTAAGTAAGTGCGTTTTAATAAACACGTTTTTTTTTCTTTTTTAACGAATTCGCGGACGCAAGTTCCACGCCGGCTAGTTGGCCTCTCCTCGTCTGATAGTTGAAAGATGGTGTCTCGTGTGTCCTGACAGACTATATTTGACATTCGACGACTGGTTCAATGCCGCGTATAATAGTTTCGTACGAAAATTTGTAAACAAAACATTTCCGAGTGCATTTCTTTCCAAGTGCCAAGCCGAAAATAATTTCTCGTTGTGTCCCCCGAATTACTCGCCGCGTTAAACTTTGTTCAATTGAAATTCTTCACGGAAAGTCGATGAGGAAAAAAAAAACCTCTTGACTTTTCTCTGGCACTTGACTAACGATCGATGATGATGATGATGATGATGATGATGATGATGATGATGGCGGTGACACAGTTTTTGGCCCGTAGAAAAGTGTCGGTCACAGGAAAGGAGGAAAAGGAAAGATGAAAGGAAATGTTTAAGTAAAAAATTGGCCGTGTTGTTTTTACCAAAGTTGAGGATTGAGGAACTTCTCTAGAAATTCGAAGTTGAACCGGTTCGTAAATTTTGGCCAATTGACATTTTTCCACTTGTTCTAATGACCGGGGCACCTCACAGGTATCGAAACGAGTGTTTGTCACTGCTACTTCTGGGTACCTCCAAGAAGAAATGAGAGGCACATGTCGCTCACGAGTATTGTCCACATCTCTCTCTCTCTCTCATCCTTATTTATTTTGTTTATGGTTTTTAATATATTTCTGGTTACTTATGTTTTTGTACTCCAGTGCCTGAGTCTACTACTACTTGGACTAATAATTTAGGTACAGGTAGCATAGCTCTGTTCAACAGCATTATATACAAGACACTAGTTGTCTGCGTTCTTCTACATGAGTGTGAGACCGTTTCACATCAATGCAAGTACTTCAATGCTCATTCCAAGGAATAATCGTGCCTCTGCCGGTACCTGACATGGCCGCGTGAATAATTTTAATTCGATCGTGGAATTTCCATGCAAAAACACAGATCTAACGACTTACTCACGACGGAATTCCGTTACCATTGTCACTCCACTCTCATGGTCACCGCATTCGTCATCTTCCTCCTCGTCCTTACCATTGAGGACTCTCATTCAAGTTAGCCGAGTGTCACGAACCGCCTTGGTTTTCTTATCACTTTTAAAATTTGATAACAAATTGGTTCAATTTTGGGCTCGGGTCAGGCGTTTCGGCGTCGGTGAGAGTCCCGGAGGTTGACAAAACCTTCGGGAACCATCTCATTTCCCGACGAAATTGATTCGGAATTTAATTTATTCAGCCGGATTGTCAATTTAACTTCCTGCGGGCGACGCCGAGGTTCGAGAGATGAAAATCCGGGAAAAACCGACAACAGCAAACCGTCCGACTGTTTAACGAAAGGTGTTGACCACGGTGAGGTTCGACAACTTCGTGTCGGACAATCCGACAGGAAAGTTCAGTAGCGAACGCATACGTAAACGTGCTCTAATTACAACCTCCGTCGCACTCGAGGTCACCACTTTCAACCCCACCCCGGTGCAATTCATTAACCCTTAAAAGGTGTTATCAAACTACAGCAGCAGTCGAGCAGCCCTCGAGATGTCCGAGTACCTTTTTCGTGCCACGTTTAGGAGAAAAAAAAAGCTTTCATTTTTATCTACTTTACTTTACATTCGACTCGAGCCGTTCAATAAACATTTTTAGATGCCGGAAAATAAGTGTCAAATACCGCGGAGTAAGGGTTGTCAAGAACAGGGTTGCTCCCGCCCGTGTGTGTAAACACTTACTGTTGATTCTGAACAACTACGGAAGTCTGAGTGGTTTTGCTGATTCTCTCGGAACACTACAACTCCTACATTACGTTCTTCCCTACATCCAAATCAAACAGAGTTCATCTTGTGTATGCTATTTATTTATTTAACTCTCTTATGTTCTCACGAATGCGGAAATCGGGGAGTAATTCCATAAACCCAGTGCAATACCCAAGCAAATTGAACTGTAACTGTCAAACTACCTACCCAACAAAGGTGGTTTTTGTTCAGACAGACAGAGAACCACGACAATTCATAGGTCCTAGATGAAAGAATGGAGGTAACAAGCCGTATGTTCTATTCTATTAAATGGTTTAATAAATTTCACATCGGTTTCTGCTGATTTGGTGGCGCCGCATTTTAGTCTCTTGATGAAGTTCTTTTAATTTCACCACCCTCCCGCTTCTACATTTCTTTTATGTATGCTTTAATGTACACGTGACGAAGTTCGTAGACTTTCGGGGAAGGAGAAAGGTTGGAGAAAATAAGATTTTCCTCATAAAATATCGTTCGCATAAAACTCGGTCACGAGCTTAAAGTGCAGTTTGAAATTTCCTATAGTACTCCGGAGTTTATTGCCGCACTCGAGTAATTACTTCATTTCCATAACGTCTATTTGTTTAGGCTTGAATATAGTTTTGACGCGTACCTTAAAGTTCCATCTTAGTATTCGTGAGTACTCTCGTTTTGAAGGAACCTTCAGTCTGTCGGCAAAGTTATGTACACTCTCCGCACACGTACATGAAATTTTTCTTTACTTGTAATGTAACATTTGTAACATTTGTAATATTATAATTTGAGTGTAGGCTCTAGCTGGTCGTAACGCATGCTTCAGAACTGTGCATGCATGTATTATGTATGCTGTTATGTATGCAGGAAAGTTTTCTAATTTACTTAACGGTACAATATCACTGACAACCAGACTTTTTTTATTATTATTTTAGACATCTGAACAATTCAAAACAACTTATAAATGTAAATGTGTAACTTTATAAAATGTTATAATAATTATTACCGATTTTTTAAATACATAAATGTACATTAATTCGTGTAATGAGTTTCAATCGGGTATTTATAACCAGAAATTATTACTAAAGAATAGTAGGCACGCGTCGCACAACCCACTGTGATTTAATTGAAGAACATGGGTAGTAACGTAAATTTTAAATTAATAAAAAAATAGAAATGACAGTTGCCGGCAATTACAACTTTTGGTGACCGCAGAAGCAGGCAGTAATAAAATAAATAAATGAATAAGTCACCAACCAGAAATTATTACTGCAAACCAAATAAATGAGCGGTGCTGCAGTTGCTCTGCATTTTTAATAATTAAACATTTTATCTGTGAATATAGTTACATGATAATTTCTATGTGTGCACCAAATATGTCTTCTTTAAATTTCAACCGTTTCATAGAACCGAGAAACACACCACTCGCTCGACGTGAGCAACATAAAAATGTTCCAGCCGGTTCTCCACACTCAGGAAATTCGATGATGAAGATGCTACCGTTGCTGCTTGTTCCGGAGAAGTTCCCGAAACGTTTGTGCTCAACGGCTCAAGTGTCTGTTTCTAGCCAAAGTGCCAAGGGAATTTATTGCAATTGCATTTGACATTTCTGTTTGATAGAAATTTCCCTTTATTTTTTTTTTTTTTTTTTTGGTGGGAGAAAATGAAAGAAGCATCGAGTTTCATTCGTGTCGTTTACCTGAGTTTGCTTTTACGAAACATCTCACTCTCCGACATGTTTTCCCGAACGTCGCTTTCCACATACATACATACATACATATACATATTTATGTATATGTACATAAATTCGGTATCAGGCTCACGATTTGACGTCAGTCGACCTCGCATTTCCATACGGAGTTTCCGGGAACTCATTTTTACGTTGTTGCGACAGGAAATTCAGGGTTTCAAAATGGCCGACACAAATCAACGGAATTTATTATTATTCGGACGACCGATTGTTTCTTGTTTTTTATGCTGACAACCGGAGACATCCTCGATTGTCTCCCGGCGGGAAAAAAATTCAAATTTTATTAATCGATTTTGTTCTAGTTAAAATTATTAAATTTTAGTAGGAGGAAACGGAAGGTCGTAAGAGGAGCAAGGAGTCGGAAGGAAGGGAATGTTTTCAAGATGAATTTTATTTCACTTAAAAGTACAATGGGAAATGGAGGAAAATTGTCCGGAGGCGAAGCTCTCGGGGAGGGAGACCGCCGCAAAACTTTCGCAAAAGTCGTCGAGTCGTTTTGAATTTTTAATATTTTCCCGGAGCGGGTGAAAAGTTTAATTTGCTACCGACAAATCGACTGAAGATGAAAAACCTGCATTTGAATTGGGGAGGGGGCCGTTTGGGAGAGACCTTTTTCCAGCCGCTTGGGCCACACCACTCCGGTGATGAGTGATGTTGACGAAATTAATTTTCCTTGGAGTGTTGAACAGATGGCGACTTTCCGTATTAATATTAAAGATGTTTTACTTTCTGGCGGGATTCATCCGAGTTATGAAAGGCTTTCGGCATTTCAATGGGACGGTGAAAAACACGATGAGAAAGACGTTGAGCGTGACGTGTGTCGATCGTTCGGTTCGGTCGAGATGGAGCCGTACTGTAGTGTCGTGGCAACAGCTTCTTTTGTATATATATATATATAATTGTATATATTCATGACTGAAGAGATGAAAAATCAGTTCCCAACTTGTGATTCGCCGTACGTTTTACTTTAATATTCAACCTTTTTCGACGCACACACGCATATTCACATCTTTTATATTATTTCACGCTTCTCTTGTAACGTTAAAAGGTTGACATTATTAAAATACTGAAATGAAACGAAACAATTATTGAGGAAGTACGATGACGATTTAATAATTTAAAGTTTGAGTGTGAGGGAGGAAACGCGTTTAGACATACAACAGAGTGGGAATTAAGTACATTTCATGAACGAAAATTATACAGCGCAGTGAAGTATCAATGTATAGTTGGGGAGTAAGAGCTTTTAATAACTTGGAACTTGAATCTCATTTGAACGTTAATAATCTGGATCTTGTGCAGAGCATCTTCAGATGCGTCGAACATCCTACTTTTTGGGTGGTTACGTTAGACTATATATATAGTTGTCTCTCTGAGTTGTGTATTTGTATTGGGTTGGGTTGGATACGCTCTTGCGATGTCCCGTGATTGCCTGGGTAGGTCTGATCCTCTGTAATTGTGCCTAAAATGTAAGTTTCTAACATTCTCGCTAATGAGGAAGTTGGTCACCGAGTGACGAGAAGGAACTGGTTTTTCTTAATTCGATTAGCTGTACCATGCAACTGTTTCCGATGAGTGTGAATAGTTGACTATCTCGACTTCACTCGTCAAGTCAACGCCACAAAGACCTGACTCGTACCTGACAAGAAAGGGAAATCCAAACGTGTTACACCCACACTAAGCAGAACTCCCGGAGAAGTACTTGGTAGTACCTCGATATGTCACCGCTGCAGGTGCCCAACCAAAATGCCCCCGCCGGGTTTATTTGACGACCCAGGGAAAGAATTTGAGCTTTCCGATTTAAATTTTGAGCTTTCGTATCGTCTCTTGAAAAAGAAAAACGAAGTACCCGATCGCAAGAAACCGGTAATCGGAGTCCCTTATTTGGAGAGTATGAATTTCAAACAAAACGACAGGTAACCACACCCATGCCGGTGACAGTTTAGAAAGTTTATTGTATTATCTGGGTTGATGTCTTTCCTCCATTTTTTCTTACTATTTAATTATTACTTCGGGACGAGGGAACAAAGGACTCGATTTCAAAACGGTTGATGTTCCACTCGTGCAATGGAGTTTTTTCATTAAAGAGTCGGATCTTCCCACCTGAACTTTTACCTTTTCTTTGGTCCCGTTACGATTTTTCCCAACTACTTAGAAGGTCTGAATAGTTCGAAGAGAATAACCAACTTATTTCACAGGTCAATTAATTATTATTCGACGACCTGGATTAGTGCGGTAGTAGTCTATTTTTTCCCACCGTCTCTGGGAGCTTGTCATTTGATTTTCACCGTTACCTGGGGATAAAAAGATTTGTTTCCGATTCTAATGAACAAATGAAATTTTATTAAATGAGAAGTCAACGGAGTGAGACCTTGGGAGAAAGCATTTGAAAGGGGACTTTTCGTCATGGCCGTCAAGCAAGAAAATTTTAATAATTTTTTTTCTTCTCCTTTTCTACTTTTCATTAAAATATAAAGGAAACGGTTGAGAGAGACGGAGAAGTGCAAATGGAAGTGGAATTCTTCGATGGAATGAAGCAAAAAAAAAAGGGAGGTTAAAGTGATAAACGGTGTAAACGTGAGGTCGTGTGTAAGCTTTCGTGGCAGTGAAAAACCTCCGGGAAAAACAAAAAGGGTCGGAAAAGGTTCGGGAAAAGTCTTAAAGACCGACCACGTGGACTCATCCGGGAAATCGTCTTGTAGGATTTGGTACCGGAATTTTCACACGTGGTGCCCAGGGATGTCGTGCGAGTTGTCCTCCGGGTGCCGGAAGAATGTCTTCGGTGCGGAATGGTGACAGGTCGTTCCCGAGTAGATCCTTTTCTGTGGTCACAAGGTCCTGAAATAATTTGTAACGAGCTTTTTCTACTCACAAACTCTTGTTACTCAAACATTCGTACAGTGCAAGTATTTGGGCACTTGACACCACGCCAAACTCAATAAAGTACATAGGACGAATTCGAGGAATTGTCAAGGAACGTTTAACCTTGTCTTAAAGATGTGCGGTTTAATAAGCAAATAAATAAATAAATAAATTTTATCACTTCTTGCTTTAGAATTGTGTCACTAAAAATTAAATCTCTCACTTGTACACGTGGCTAGAGTGTTCATTAATCAACGATAATCGAGTCGGATAAATTCAAATATAAAGAAAAATACTTTCTAACTAAATATATTTTATATATTTTATAAAATTCATACAAAAATATAGTAAATACACAGATAGTTAAATAATTTACTCATCTTATATTAAAACTTACATGACGGTATTTAACATTGAACACGTATCAATACTATTTTTGAAAAATATATTTAAAAATATTTCTTGCTATTTTAAACACGTTAGTGAATAATTTATAATAAATAACTATTCTATAATAAGAAACTATATTTTTTATTGATAAAATTTTTTGTAATGTTTATCAAAATCTACATTTAATACATATATTTTTAAATAATAATCTAAAAATTTGTTTACTAGTAAGAGATTCAAACTTCTCCCCGAATTTCACAATAAAGTCTGATACGATAAGTATAAATTAACTTGTTTCATCTCATCGCAATAATATAAATTATATTTATAATATAAAATGCGATTACTAAAAGTGTAATCGTAACGATTGCATTAATAAGATTATCGTTTTGAAATATTGTCAAGTCTGACACGTCCCAGTTGGAGAGTTCAATCATTTTAATAATTTGTTGGGTAAATAATGATTTCCGATAAATACAATAACAATTTAATAGGAATATTTTGTCTCTTGCACCTGGAACGGCATGGGTTCCCCAATACTATTAATCAAATATTTGATTGTTATGTATTATATGTAAATTTTTCTGACTGTCGCACATATAACAGTCCGCGTTTCGTCCAACAGACTCTAATAAGTGAGAACGAACTGTTTGTTTACTTTGAAATCCGGTCGAACATTTGGCGTTCGATTTATTCAGCCATTTTCTTTTTCATTTCAGAAGAGCATCGGCCTTGCAAGATTTGGCCGTGAAACCGATAACTCAGTTTCCTGTGACATTAGATGACGAGGTGAGTTAGCGTTTCTTGCTTATTGATTTCCAATCGATTGGAACTCGGCGTGTTTCGACCGCATCCGCCTTTTTCGACGGTTCACCTGGACTTCGCGTCCGACTCCGACCTCCTTAAATATGTACACTTCGATTTGTTTTCAATAACTCATTTCCCACGTCACTACCAAAGTCTTGGTAACAACGCGCCGACATGAAACTTTTACTTCCGTCCCACGTGCGAAACCCACGGAAATTCTTTCCCCGCTGCTTTTGCTTATTTTTCTCCCTCGTTCTAATATTAAATTGCCGTTTGTCTGCTCGGCAAAACTTAAACTTCAAAGTTCGAGTCAGGTCTAGCGACAGACCCAGAGGTCTTCGACTGCGAAGGTCAACCGAGTCCTCCTTGTCGATGCCTCCCGTCCGACTCAAATCCACCGACTCGAATTGGGCAACTTTTAGTTTTATTGTTCCGGACACTTTTGATGGACTCGTAGGAACTTCCTTTTGCACCGATCCGCGTTCTTACCTCGTTCCAAAGTCCCCAACCTCGACCGAGTAATTTCGATGTCTCCGCTATGTACATAAAAGTTTGAATATTACATAGGTCGCCGAGGGAATGCTGTTTGCACATGGGAAATCTCACTCCGTGTATTTTTATTCGACTGTTTGATTTGTTAATGTGCGCTTGACCCTTTTCGAATGTAACGGCTCCTCCTGCACACACACTTGTGGAGTTTATCGGGGAGATCATAACTATTTCACTCGACTCGGAAACTAATTCTAGAGAAACAAAGAGAAGGTCTTCGAGTTTATGTAAAGTCAAATTTAGTTGGTGTCTGGTCTCCTGTGAGACCGATGTTGAAGATGAAAGTTAGGGTCAGTTATATACAGCTCAGAATAAAGTAACTAGTACAGTCGAGAGCTGCACAAGTTCAACGTTCGCACATATACTGCGGTTTATAAAGGTCTCCCTAACTATTTCAGAATTCTTTTAGCGTTGGAAAGTCGCACACTTCACCGGGTATGACCTGTTATGGTATTTAAAAATCAAAAAAAGGACTTGTTAAGCAAGAATTCAATTTTGCAAGGACAGTAAGTTGTAATAAAAGGAAGTGAGTGGAAAAATAAAAATAATAAAACGCTGATAGACATACGAAGATCCGAGGTGGAAGGTACAGCAGACTCGATATTTAAGTTCGGTAGGTGTAATATCTTCAGTATCCGGTGTGATTAATTGGCCAGAGAAAAGTTTGAAAGAATCAAGTTGTCTGCGTCGTGGTGGACGCCGACTCAAACGTAGGGAAAAACAATTTTAATACTTGGAAAATGTTTACTAACATTTCTTGTACTCACTCCGCAACTTTTTTTATGGCATCCAACCGAGACGGATGAACGATTTGAATGTAGCAAAAATTTGCAATAGGTCGACTTCAGCAAGTGCGCAATTTAAAAGCGAAGTTTACAACGTGACAGGTGGAGGCTTCGGCGAAACGCGACGCGCTCCCTTTAAAAGTTTTTAATTTGAAACTACAACCGTTCATTATAATATCGCTTTTACAATTGGAATTTGCACCACTTTCGCTTAAAGTGTTTTTGTCGCCAGCTGTGGTTTTTGTCACTTTCTCAAAGACAGAGACTTTTCCGACCAGCAAGGTAGAGATATCAATAGGTACCGTCCCCTCGAGTACCACTACAAACGTATTTGCACCATCGTCCAAATTATCATTATGTTTTACGTACGCAAACATCCACTACTAAGTATTAGTAAGCACTCATAGCCAAACGTTTGTAAATATATATCGAGTGTACATCCAGAAATAAATAATTCTACATCGGAAGATGTATTATAAATGAAATTATCTTATGTAACATATAATCTAACATCTGACTACCTCCCAACTGACATTTTATTTTTAAGAGCAATACTACAAAAAATAAATAAAACTGAAATCCGATTTACAATTCTTTTCAGCCACCAGAACAAAAATATGCCAAATTCAGAGGACTCAAGACGGTTACCATTAAGAAGGTATGTTTTCTTATTATATATAAAACACAGTGCGGTATTTAAGCATGAGATACGTCACCAGTCTACCAGTCTGACAGGTGGAATCTTTTTGGTGTACATTCAAAGTACTCGGAGTTTTTTGTACAAATTTTACGGAGTGGAATGCAACTTAACTTTTAGGAAACCTTTCTGAACTTTTTTCGTACTTTAGAAATGATTACGCTTCAACGTAATACAACATAAATGAGTTCGTATATTATAGATCCCTAGGTAATTAACATTCATTTGAACCAGTGAGTCGTTGGCCATTCAGCACTAAAACTATAAATTATAGTCGTGCTGCTAGTTAGGGTGGGAGAGCACAGAAGAAGCCCAACTAAACTTAAAATTAACAGAATGATTGTAGTTAAAGTAAATCACAGAGTTAAACTCTTCTCTGTTATTCTAGTTTGAAAACAATAAATAAATATCAAGGCATTTGAAAAAGTTTCTTTTGGATTTCTTCCACTCGAAGATTCATCAAAGGCTAGTCCGTCTGTAGTATTCTTTCCATTACTACTCTTCTATCCACTATAACTATCGCTCTACATGTACTCACTAAAGTACATTGTAGTTTCTGTCCGATTGATCGATTCTCCCCTTTTTGAAATAGGACACTCTCTTGAGCCGTTCGAGTGTAGGTCACTTCTCGTTCTTCTAGTTCTCAGGCACTCGTCACCGATTCCCCGGGTCGAGTCTGCCACTTTCAATCAAAAGGTGTAGAGTTTGCTTCATCCTACACGATATATCACTCCCTTCTTTAATTATCCGGTATCGAATTTCACTTCGACTGAAAAACTGGGTGTTCAGTTTCGGGTTGCCCCCGCATTTTAAACTATCGTTTCCATCGGGTGGTGCGGCGAAACTGAGCGCCCGAACCAAACGCGCCGGGAGCCACCTAAAAGTCTCGCCAACTATAATAGTTTGTGGAGTGTTGGTGCAATTCACGTGTAGCACACAATGACGAAACTTAATTTTATTTTCGGTCGAGTCTTTATTTATCTTGTCGGGGAGAAGGGTTGACCTTGTCATTTTGGGGCTTCTTCGATCGATTTCACCCCGGGTTTTCGCAAAACTTTACAAATGGCTACTTCTCCTCTACGTCCGGTCGACGTTCTCGACTTGTAGTGTCGGACCGTTAATCGAGTAGAGCGGTGACATTATGTGACCGCGCGGTTTCACATTAACAGGTAATAAAAGTCCACCTTAAACATTGTAGTGAATTAAATGGTTGTGTTCGAACTCGTGGCCCACTATTATTTGTCTCCGAGTTCTCGAGGATGGCTGGTGTGAAACGCAAACTATTTTTCTTTCGAATTCCTTCGGAAACGTTTTTGCTTTCTACAATTCGATTCGCGAATCGCTGCGGCACCGCAGAGAAATCCATTTTTCCATTGTAAAAGCTCTGTTTGAAGAGCCAAGGCAAACGATAAAAAGATAAGAAGGAAAAATAGTACTAATAACTATGATGATAATGATGATATCTAGCCGGGTTAGGAGAGATTCAATAGTGTTATCGATTAGTGTGTGCTCTCTCTCTCTCTCTCTCTTCATCAATTGTGGAGGTCGTGTCCCCCTTTGACTGTTTCTCTTGCTGCTGTCTCTCCCTCACTTCCTCTCTGTTTTCTATATTTTCTCTTGTAATCTCTAAAAAATAACATCGTCCCGGGTGTAATCACTCAGCATACCTGAAAATAATTTAATTTATTCAGCAGGGGAACCAAAACCTGGGGATAATGATAATAGAAGGTAAACACGCAGAAGTCGGTCAGGGGATATTCATCTCTGATATACAACAAGGCAGCTCTGCTGAGCAGGTACGTCGACGGTGGCAATTTAAAATCCGACGGTTTCGTAAGTTAGTAAATCACTTTTAATTGATGTTTCAGGCTGGTCTTACCATAGGTGATATGATCCTTGCTGTTAATAAGGACACTCTATTAGGAACTAATTATGATACGGTAAGCATCGTACGTTTCTTAATTGATTCTTCTTCGTCGCCCACTCCGGTGGTGTTCAACGAGACTGTTGCTAATGGAATAACCGAAAATAAATTCATATGTATCGAACGTGTAACCCCGAACGTTATATTTGAGTATATGGGCCTTTTTTAACATACCTGCAATCTATCGTTTCAGCCCTATATAGCTTTGTATACGGTAACACAGTCTCTGTACGCATATAGTCCACCTCTATTTGGCTGCGTATTCTCCATATATATTCCTACAGAGCCTTATGTACACTAAGTACATTAAATACATGATTGTTAGTACCTCTCGTAGTTTTCATAAAACTTTTAGACTCAATAAATTTTAATAACCGCACCACATACAATGCTACACTTATAACTGCGACGTAGGACATTTAATTTTTCGTTACGCTTTTTATTGTATTCTTAGAGTACTCAACATCTCTTTCTGGTCGTACACAATACAACTAATCCTAATAATTTTAAAACTAATCCTCTTTTACTCTGTACTCTAAGCAAAATTAAAAAATAAATGACGTCACAAGTTCACCCGTCACACACAGGTGTACCTGGTCGGATTGTTCAAATTCCCGAGTGTCTTCAGCAAAATCCTTTACTTTCTTCTACCAGTCCGATTCGTTTCGAGTATTCGCAGTATTTTGACATGTCGGCAGACCGGTATCACCTTTTTCAGTCAATTAACCCGATGTTAATATGTCAGCCGGAAGGCAATTGTCTCAAGTAATTACGTGGCGAGCGACTCGTTTAACATATTATTAACTAAAAATGGATTCTAGGTATGTGTAGGTATCGGAGTCGGATTTGCGACTGCTCGTCCGTCTCGAAACCGAAATATGTTTTGTGATTATTTTAGACGTGTAAACGTATGAATTGTGTACCGACGCTCTTAGGTAATATTTATTTAGTTATTAATGTTCTTCTATTGATTATTTTAACATTGTCCCGTAGAGTAAGTCAAAGTGTGAAAAGTGACCTCTCACCGAAGAGAAATTTTAATTATATTACCCTTATTTTCTACACAAAAATGTGAATTGTTGAAATGCTATTTAGGGAAATGCAGGAGTTATTATGTAACTATGTAAACTGTTCAACTGACTTTGGTTTGTTTAGACATTTCCTCTGCCAGCTATGTATCAGTTTTATATTTACCGGTTAGGTAAGCGTAGAAAAGGACAATATTTAGATAAAATAAATGGCAGGATAAGTAGAAGTACACGTGTTGTACGCAGAAAATTATATATCCGTGACACGGTGTCTGCAATTAATTAATTTAATGTTAATAGTTAGGAAAAACTAAGGTGGAAGTTTGCGAGAGAGTTTTCAAAATAGTTCATTCGACAGATTCACCAACGTCCTCCTCTTTCAGGCCGCATCTTTGCTCAAGAAAACGGAAGGATTAGTGACACTGGTTGTTTGCAATCCCAACAAGGCGAGAGAAGAAGTAAAAAGTGTGATGGGAACGCTCGACACGAAAGGTTCCACGCCAAACAGAAGTCCAACACCGACGTCGAAGGAATCCTCTGAGAAAACGAGTAAGTCGTATTATAAAATTGTGTTCGATGCTATCACTACTAGAGAAATAGGAAAGCAGTCCAACGGGTGAGTTTTTGGACGTACCTGTTTAAAACATAAGTTTACAAAAAAATAAGCGACAACAAAATAAAATACGTATCGTAAAGATACTAAAGCACATACATGTTGTAGGCTTCACGTATATTTTATGTGTGAGTTCTCCCCATAATCGAGTGATTGTCGTTTGACTCCCAAAAGCTCCACTTAACCTCTCTAATGAAAGCTGTCACACACACAAAATTCTAAAATGTCGAACTTAAGTTGATGAGACTCCGAACCTCACCAAAAAAAGCAATACGATAAATTTTGTATATTAACAAAGGGTGAGATGCTTTGACCAGTTGTAGTGCGACACGTCCGTTGCGTTCACATCGCAGCATCGAAAAACAAATTTGACGGCGTCTGTTTCCTCCAGATATTTCAATTAATAGAAAAGAATCAATAAGAACACGACTGGGAGGGTCACTCCGTACCTTTCTCCTCTCTCTAAGTCTTTAATAGTTTTCCAGTTTTAGTTCGGTTAGTTTTCTCTAGTTCACAACTTTCAATTCAACCCGTCAAAAACTCTACGGAGAGACCTTTTGACCTTTTTAGGGAGCGGTCCTACCTTTCCGCTTCTCGTTTTCCCATCCGTTCGACCGTGAAATGTAGTGATGGGTTGACGAGAACCTCCTGGAAGTGCCTAGAGAGGCTTTATGCGGGTAAGGAAGGCAAGTGTACCGGGAAGGTTCGCAGGTACGGTTCCACGGAAAGTTAAATCCGAGTTAAATGAATCTTTCGCGAAAATTACCGTGTCTTCGTTAACCGTTGCTTACGCCATTTTGCTCAGGTTCTGACTTTTCGAGTGCCCCTGAGCAAACGAAGTCACCGCCGAGCCTTTTGCGACATGTCAAAATGGCCCTACAAAAAAGGCAAGTTTCCATTTGCCGCACAGTTTCACCTGCTGGATTGTGTCACACAGACATTTTCCGCCTGTGTAATTATCTTCTTTTTTTTTCCCACATTCGGACCGAGAGCTACGTGCCAGACGAAGGAGCTCAGGTAATTAGCAAGAGAAAGGAGGTATTTCTCGTGTCGCAGGAGTCAAGGCCCGAGTCACACTACTAAAGTTGGATATAATTTCACATTTGAAAACGCTCCCCGGCAATTCACTGTAGTTTTTACGACCATTTTAAAAATTGGGATCGAAGGTCTGCCCCTCAAACGAATCTTTTACAACGTTCTTTTTCTGATTTGTACGAATACAAATTATGTATTTATCCAGTGTACTTTTGAAGCAAAGTCAGACTGGAAGTGAGTCTGCATTCTTAAGTATTTAATTTTTAATAACTCCTAACCGGCCGAACGAGTATACTCTCAGAACAATAAAGTCTATTAATATATTTGTAATGAAGACAAGTTAGTTGACAAGAGTTCATCGTATAATTACGCGACGCGATTATTGAAAAATAACTAGTACTCTCTCGTTAGACAGTTACACTTTTTATTACGTAACGACAGTAACACGTCAGCCTTGGAATAGATAAACTCAGTAACGATCTATCTATTGACAGGATACTTTTACTTACACAGGACATTTGTACACGTTCCAAGTCGCTCGTACAGAATTTGCATTTGACTGGAAGTAGACCGTTCGTTCACCCGGCACTTGAGATGGGTCTAGAAGTCTAGGGGACAGAATAATGTTTTCATGCTGCGAACCAATTCGAGAACTATTTTTCTTTCAATAGGAAATAGAACAAGGGAATGTATCTGACAGGCAAATACAAATACAATGTCTCGACGAGCAACAACAGGAGGCGTACACCACCTCCTTCGAAGGGCAGTTTACACCCGTCGCTCGCATGTTACGGATACATTTAATAAGTCATTTACATAACCGGTGATATTCGTTTCTATTAAAATAACTCGTTATCTAATGAGGCAGTCATTACGGTTATTATAAACTCGGTGTCTTCGCGGAGGAAGTTCTGGCACGGGAGGCTAGGCTGCCTAGTGTAGCGTGACGCTCCATTAATGTGCGGAAAAAATAAATAATAATTCTTTCGGATAGAAAAATAAATAGGAAAATAAGACACTTTGTTGACTTTCACTACTGGCAGTTTCGTTTCGGAAATGTCTCGGGCTTCCGGCACGACTCACGCGACGTGTGAGAAACATTAACCGAAGTTCTTCAACTGCCAAAAATTTGCTTTTGTGGCTCTCTGAGCCCACCCCGATGGTGTTTTCTACTAGATTTCATCTATTAAAAGTCTCGATTCGTCTTTTCGAGTGTCTGCTCTGTCTTACTCAACAGCCAAGAATTGGAAATTTTTTTCTCATGTGTGACGTACACCACCTGTGGTGTTGTTTGTTCTTTTTTTTTGAAGTAACCGCGGGAGTAGCTTCAAACACTACAACGTTACTTTTTCATAGAAAAATAGTTTTCGAAAAGAAGGTTTTCTCCCAGGTAGTAAAAGTCATTTTTTTAACAGTTTTTTTTCCGTTGTTGTGTGTCGTTGCAGGGTTGATTTCCTTTTCCGGTTTGAAATCGTCCAAAACGTCGACCTCACCATCCAAGCAACTACTAGAAATAGTCGGATCTGCTCAGTCAAACGAATCTCGTTCGTCTAACTCTATGCTGACTGCTTCGTCTCCCTTCCTGCCGACAGCATCTCTGACGCCGAAAACCTCGCCGGCTTTGTCTCTTCGGAAGTCTTCTTCTGGTAAACTGACGGACGAACAAACGCCTGACCCAACTTCTTGTCCCATTCAACCCGGGAAAGAAGTTCTCATTGAAATTAATAAGGAGAAACTTGGACTAGGATTAAGTATAATTGGAGGCTGTGATACGGCACTGGTACGAACACCTAAATTTTCCTGCTTAGTTCTAAGAGCATGCCCGTTGGAAACGAGTTCACGACAGCAGAACCTGTTCTCGGATTTTAAATTACTGAGGGACCCATTTAATCTACCTAGTCGATGGAAAACTAACTTTTAGCGGGCGATACACTCAACTACTTCGTGAGGGGCCTATTAAACGGCTTCACTGATAACAAACCTGAATGAAATACCTGTTGAGTAGTTTGCGGAAGTATTAAATGCAAAACTATAAACATGTTCCTCTTAATCTGACCATCACATTAAGTTAAAGTCGAGTTTGTGATGAGTTCATTCAGTTGTTTGAGTGAAGTAACATGAAACTGCTCGATGCAACCGTAGTCGTCGTAGTGGTCGTATTTTTTGGAATGAGAAGTTCATTCACACGAACCGACAGTTTTTAGGGTGTTCCTCTCCAGGCTGGTATTAAAATAAGTTACACCACTGTGCTCAGGTTGAATGCGAGAGAACTGCTCGACTTAAGGTGTCAAACGAACGACAGAAGAGTACGTGAATAAAGAGAGTTTCGTTTTTTACAGGGTGTGGCCATCGTTCATGAAATTTATCCGGAAAGCGCGGCAGCAAAAGATGGCAGACTGCAACCCGGGGATCAAATACTGGAGATAAATTCGGAAAATCTATCCAAGACGACACACGCGAAAGCGCAAACCTTGTTGAGGCAGGCACCACCCAAGGTAACTAGAAACACTCCGTGACAAGCCGTTAACAGTCTCGGAGGGGATAAACAAGAAGGGGTGGTTTGGTACAAGAACACCAACTGCCAGAAAACTACACCCCGAGGTGACACAAAAAGGCGAACCCACTTAACGAGTGTTTATTTTCTACGCACAGGTGAAATTGCTGGTGTATCGGGACGAAAGCATTACCAAAGATAATCTTCTTCAGGTATCGGAAATAGAACTCCTGAAGAAACCGGGAAAGGGTTTAGGTTTGAGCATAGCAGCCAAGAAAGACGGATCGCAAGTTTTCGTCTCGGAAATAGTAAGTTGTACGATGTCGGTGTCGGGTGTCCGTTGAGCGTTTCGTGCTGGTACTACTCGGGTACTCGTTTTCAGGTGCACGGCGGCGTTGCCGAAATTGACGGGAGGCTACTGAAAGGCGACTACATTCTGGAAGTGAATGGGATCTCTTTAAAAGGTACAAATCAAGAAACCGTTGCCGCCATACTGAAGTCCTGCACGGGGAAAGTTTCACTTAAAACCGGAAGAATAAGATGTAAAAAGTTTTCAAATTCCCCCGTTGTAAGGTGAGTGGCGTAATAGTTTTCTTACTATTCAGTCCCAGGAGATAGTTACCAAAAACTAGAACCGAATATTTATTGTTTTAGTCGTTTGATTTATTTAGATATGGTCACTTTAGTTATGAAATGTATTGCACTAATATTTTGAAGATTACATTCCTTTAGTTGAAATTATTAGTTTCAGTTTTAGTTTGTAGTTGTAGTTTTGGTTATAGTTCCACTCTCCGTTGTGTCGAGAAATTCGTAAAACGGCTGTCGAAAACGTTAAGTTTATTTATGTACACTTCCACGTATCAATAAAATATGTTGTACTAAATTCAGGCTTTTACTATTGATAGTTTTTATTTTATTTTATGTACAGGTTTTACTTTATTAACATAATTTACTGTATACGAGTTCCATTTAACTCTTAACTTGACATAAATTTTTTTTACCATCGCAATTTTACTGCTTATAATTGAATATCCATTACAGTGCTGAAGAACTTACTATCACACAAATTCTTCTGTTGCAACTGACCGATTAATAATGTAATAATATAACTATTTAACGCAAATAATATATAATTCGAAAAATTCTTCCCTTGGAAAGGTTCTTTTGTGGTTGTTTAGACTATTTTCTGCGAAACTATGTAACAGTCAACTCCATAGCAAATGAGGGTAATTATAAAACGTACTTCATAAATCAAGTACGAGATTTGCTTTTTAAACGTTAGAGTGCACAGACTCTTAAAGTTCTTTAACACTTATTAAAGTATACACCAATAAATTAATTATTGCTAAATGGGGGTTTGACACCAACAGAAACCCGAACTGAAATGAATGAAAGTAAGAAAGCTGTCGATATACATAAGAACATTAATAAAAATAATTATTATTTTAAATATTATTTTATTATTTTAAACATAAATAATTATTATAACTTATTATTAAAGAATTTTGCGATCCATAAGTAGAGTATTTTTACAATTATCTGCGTTACATCATTCCATTAGATCCGTTGAGGGTAGAGTGTCAGTAGGAGAAGTTTAAATAAATAAAGATTATTTATGTACTTATTTAATTAATTATTTTGAGTTTGACATTGGCGTTCTCAACAGCTGTTTTTCTTTTTCTCACCTCCGGCCAACCACCGATAGATTCGCCCGTTTACTTCAGTTCTTTTTTTTTTATTTAGTTTTAGTATTTTTTAACCTTTCTTAGGAATCCTCTTCCTCTGCCTGTGACGGACTTAAACGAGTTGTCCGTTGAAGTGAACGGAACGGAAGATCCGAACACTGAAAACGCTTTAGTTAATGGATGTTTTCGCATCAAGAGGACTTCGTCTCTCAGAAGTTTTGTCCGAAGCTTTTCCATTAGAAAGCGGCACGTCTGAGAGGTGCTGGTCACCTGCCGACAATAAAAGCCAACCAACCAACCAACCAAACTTTCTGTTTTAATCAGTATTACTATTAAATAAACTATTACTACGAATTGCATGTTGGTACCACGAACGGCCCGGGGCTTGTTCTCTGCTTGTACACACTCGCACTCGTAACTAACTTAAAAAAATATGTATTTATTTTATATTGTTACGTGTCGTTTTATTTTTATTTTTCACTCCTTTTCCCTAACTGATTCACCTCCCGGTTACCGAGTACTCGGCAGTGGAAACCGAAGAAGACTGACTTGCAGGAGAGAAGGTCGAAGCAGAAGATTGGTGGTGCACTTAGTGTTTTGGCATGGCGGTTGTACATAATTGTAGTTGAGTTGTGTATAATAAATAGGTGGTACGTATGCAAAGTTATTTAGAGTCATGGCTGGGGTAGTGTGCAACCGCGAAACCTCGGTTTCTCCAACAAACGCGAAGCTATTCGTCGAATAGTTTTACTCTGGCAATGCATAAGTTAATTAACATATAGTTTCTATTTTACTATTGCTTCTAAAGGAAATAGTAGTCGGAATTTGGTAAGTTCTTGAGCTCTTTTACAATATATCTCAAACGTACCACGGTGGAATTATGCAGTTAAAAAGCGGTGTGTTGTCACGTGTGCAGGTACGAAGAAGAACACCGGAGCCTTAGTCGCCGAAGAAGAAGAATTAGAAGTAGAAGCTTTTGCGTCTCCGAATTTTCATCTTCTTCAGACGTCCAACCATCCTCGTGATTCTGTCCAAGTGGAAGGCAAAGGGTGAGCCTTTCGTTCTCTCGGGACCTGCGACCCTTTTGCCGCGGAGACAGCAACCCGGGATTTTGAGGTTTTTCTGCCCATCGTTCACCGTTGCCTAAAACAGAAAAAGTCTGCAACTGGAACTTGCTACCGTCGCAGACCAAGGAGAAACACTTTCGCTCTGTTTTTTTTTTTGCTGAAAGTCTGTTGTGTTCGATTGTTCTACGCGCGGTAGTTCTGGATACTGCACTGTCGTTGTTCCTCTCGTTGAAAAAAAAGTACACAAAAAGGGATGAGTCGACAGTTCATTTAAGCTTTATTAAACTTAGTCATTTTCCGGGCTAACCGCAGTTCACACAAAACACGTTTGCCTTTTCTTCAGTTTATAGTGCACAAAACTATATACAATAGACACGTCATCACGATAAAATTGTCTTTCACAACTATTCCTAAAAAAAAAATAAATAAATAAAAAACTTTATAAGTTTGTGTATGCACTCGCGATAAAAAGTTTCCACGTATACTACAGACAAGAACTATATGATCTATTGATTATTTAATCTAATTGCGTAGAATTATTTCTAAAACAAATAAGAGGTCTTGGTACCAATGTCGTAGGGCGTAAGAATTAGGTAAAACTATCGAAAATTCACCCCCAGACAAAAGGGGGGAATCTTTCTCTCGAGCAGTGTACCTACAGCAGGTCGAACCACTGAATTACATTCTAGAAAGTTTACGAGACTACAAAGACGAATAATATAAAAAAATATTTATACATTCACGTGTACATATAGTACGTTTTAGAAAGTGCACAGTAATAATTGATAATAATAGTGAAGAATAATCAGTTGAGAGATTTTGTCTAGTACGATTCAATAATTTATCAATAACAAAATGTTGACTTTTTAATCGTTGTAAACGTTCGGTCGAACAATTAAGTGAATATATAAATAAATACTATTATACATAAATATTGTACTTGATGACTATTTATTAAGCATCTCACAGTTAGCGTTTTCGATCATCCGCGGTGCGGAGAACGTCGGAAAATTTGTTTGTTCGTTTATTATTTCTTGAGTAGATAAGTACAACTTTGTATTAATACTAAGGTGGATCAAGTGTACACATACACAAAACATACACTTACACAACAGAAACTTAAATGCACGCGTTGAAACGGCTTTGTATCTAATGGAGGAACATGGTTCACTTTCTCATCTCAGTCTCGTCCATTGTTGAGTGTCGAAAAGAGAGAAAGACAGACAGACAGACAGACAGACATTGATGGAAATTATTTTTCGTAACTAATTTGTTTTTAGTGACTCGATTACCGGTTATCGAAGGGGATGACCTTGATTGTTAATTATTTCCTAAACGATTTTAGTATACATGAAATAAACAAATTGTAAATATACTTTGTTTTCTTTTTTATTAACGCCTTATTTTTACATACACATCCTTCCTACATGTAGATTTCCTGGGTCATCGTATGCTTATTAATGATGTTGGTAAACTAGTTTTCGGGAGAGTAAAAATACAGGTAGATAACTTAAATGGCTACGAGATATGTTTTTAATCTCTTGTCCCTGCAAAACGATTGGCATTGTACACATATAGAATTTGTGCGTTGGAGTTAATAAATTAAGATCCATGAACTGAAACACTACCTTATTACATGAGTATCCTTCCTTTGGATTCTGTAGTCCACGACAACTGTTAGATGTCTGCAGTGCAGACTGCAGACAACTGTTAGATAGTTCACGTGATTTGACGTATTACGAGTTATTACTAATATTTTTTGAGGGCACATTAAAATATTTTAAATTTCTGATCCAAAAAAAAGATGGCACAAACTATACAAATTGCTGATTTAATAGTAATTTAATAGATTACGAATACTAGATAGAGTTAACTACAAATTTATGCTTAAAAAATTATCTAAATTTAGTTACTTATGAATCCGCCCATCAAAAATGTTTATCTAATTGAGAAACACGCCGATGGATGGCGCCCTCTTCAAACTAAAGGAACAAGTAATCTCGAAAAAGTTTGTCAATCCAACGGGGGATTTCCATATTTGTACCAGGAAAGTATAATGCTTAGGAGGTACACTGTGATGGTGACGAAGTACTAGGTGAAAATATTTTTGACAAATTTCAACAGATGGCGCTGTCCTCAAACAAGAACAGAGTTGAAAAACGGAGTTGAATCGTTTTACGGGGGATTTAGCGTGTTTGTATCAGGCAAATATAATGTTTAGGAGGTACATGGTGATTCTGACGATGTATCAGGTGAAATAGTTTTTGAAGAACCGCACCAGATGGCGCTGTCCTCAATCTAAAAAGACCAAATCAACTAATCTTTGCCGTTTCTATGGGGATTTAACGTGCTTGTATCAGGCAAATATAAAATTTAGGAGGTACATGCGATTTTTAATGGGTATTAGGTGAAATTCTTTTTGTTAGAATTCAACAGATAGCGCTGTTTTCAATGTTATTTCGACCGTTACAACTCGAAAACTAAACCTCCTGGATTCGGCTACGCCTTCGTAGGGCGGAGCTTTACACGTGTACACCACCTATTTATCCTCTGGACTTGTGAGTGGAAATTCTATCACTACGTAATATTTAAATACAACAAAAAGTATACAGGAGCAGGTAAAAGAAAATGAAGGACATTTTGAAATGAAAACAAATCTCTTGCATAACCATACATTCCATATTTATTATTTTTTTCAATATTTAAAATACATTTAATGACTGTACATATATTTATATATATATTTATATAAAACATATAAGAAAGTTTCTTAAAGAAAAACTTGGAAATATTTGTTTACACCCGCGCAAAACATTTTGTTTCTTTTCTTTTTCTCTATTTAAAAAGATAAATAAAAATAAAATGAAACTCCAGAGAGGAGGAGTTGGCTGGTTACATTCGACTCTGGGATGATCACAGTTCGTAGGGCGATCTCATTTTGCTTAAGCCTGTTATTTTCAATGTGACGCGTCTCCATGTGTTGGATGAGAAAGAATTTGAAATGTCCGGCACAAGAGTAGGACGAGGAGGAGGAAAAGAACGACGAAGGGTAGAGTGAAGATGTGAGAAAATGACGATGTCCAGGCTTGGGTAGGACAAAGCGAGTTCTGTTGCCGATGCGACAACACTGAGGTAGACAAAGATAATTTACGTAGGTCGGAAGAAAAATTGACGAAATTTCCCCGTTCTCCTTTTCACGTTGCCGTTACTCTGTTCAATCCGTCTTTACTTTCGTTTTAAAAGAAAAATACCGAACAATTGCAATTATTTCCCCATTGGTTTCATTTCATTTTTCTCATCCTTTACACCATAATAAATATATATATACGAAAATAAATTAACAAAAACATTTTACAGCTTTATTTCCGAGCCTTTTCTCTTTCACGAGCGTGAGCGTAACTCTCCGTTTCCTTTTACAAAAAAAAAAAAAAAAAAAACCGGAGAGCCACTACAACCGATGCCTCGAGAAGAGAACAAGTCGAAAAAGCAATGTGACATTAAATTTCCAAATAAAAACAAGTTTGAAAGATCAATCGTTGAAAAGAAAAACATTGTTTTTTTGGCGGGCAATTCATCATAGAAAATACGAGAGCGTAGAAGTCAGGCTGGCGGTAGGCCCTTCATCGAGTTATCCTAAAGGTCTCTTTTTTTTCGCGAGTCGAACGCGCTGAACCTGAGTTTTGGCCACAAAACGCATGCGAGTAAATCAGGTCCACCCTGAGTATGAGTCGCGGAGGACTCGATAAACGGTGGTTTTGCCACCGATTAGTTCGGACAAGTCGACCTTTCATCCAGGTTTTGTGCTTTCGGTGAACTCCAGACAATCTCAGATTTTTCACAAGGGAATTTGGGAAATTCGAAAGGAAAGCGGGAAAAAATCACCCAAACAGGTGACCGACGTCCGGACGTAGTTTCGTGCGAATAACGCTCATACAAATTAGTTGGGAAACGACTGAGGCTGTGTCTTTTCCGGATCGCTTTCTTTCTACAAGTCATACTTAAAGCTATTACATTTTCTTTCTTTTTTCTAAACAAAATTATTCGATTGTTTCGCTTCGATCTACCCGAGCGAAAACTTCACGGTTAGTTTCACCTAGGGACACAACTACTTTCTTACACAGAGGCGCGATGGACAGTATCTATTTTCACACGCAGAGAGACGTCGTGATACACAAACAAAAAAAAAAAGAACAGTTTCGAGCGTTCATTTAACTGGACATACAATTTACTGATAGTTTCCGGGCGTAAAACCGTCAACTTTAAAAAATAAAACAAATTCTGATTGTAAAAGCTAAAAAAAGCATACGAGTTATGTAATTAAAAGTCGCCGGAGGGAATGCAGCGGGGATGGTTAAAACCGTCCGAATCACCCCAAAACATTTCTGCACTTCCTTTCGACCCGATCCGAGTCAGACGACTTCGAAGAAGAGACAGAAATGCCTTGCGGGGCAACCCTAGGAGGTACCCGTTGGAGGAGAGCAACATGCCGAGTACTTCGATCCCCCACCGCCACTTAATTGCAGCAATCGACTGATGTCAACATTTTAAAATGAGTCGGCCCGCGCTTTGAACCGACGCAAAAGGCCGTTGTCATTATTTTCAAACAATTCACGCGAGTATTCGGTTTTGCCCCATTTTGAAACCGTCACATACCTAATTTTAATAATTCCTTCTCCTTCTCATATACTCGACTATGTTAAAATAAAATAAAAATAAAACTCTTCAAGGTACACAAAAATCAATCCGACAGACAAAAATACTTTAGGTTTACGCCATTCTCTCCTCTTTCACTCGTCGCCTTTCGCACACATTCACCGTCTACCTTTCGCTCCCTATCTATCCGATACTTATAGCTACTATTAGTGATTTTGTACTCTCAAAAATAGTACAAACATATTCTCCTTCCTCGTGTATAATATATAATAAAGAGCTTCAGTTGAGAGTAAACAAAATTAATTACACACACATATATATACATATATATGTGTATCTATAAAGAGGTTTGAATGGCTGGTTCGATTGCTCCGATTCCACGGACGATGACTACACATTGAAGGACCGGGGTTTGAGTGCACTAAGATTCAATAACACACGTGCCTGTTCAGTAAGCTCAAGTTGATCTTCCGTTTTCCCACAAGCCACCATTTCCCACCTCACATCCAACTGCAAAGAATACAGGTACAAACTTTACTACTACGGCACACTGAAGTCTCTCCTTCGGTTTCATTCAAAATCAGACGTTTGATGTGCACGTGGTGTAGGTCTCTTCAAGTTCTAAATACGACCCGTCTCTAGACGAATTACTACACCCTACAGGTACGCAGAGTAAAAACAACAGCAAGGTAAATGAATGAAACCGAACGAGTTACTTATCAAACTAAATAGCTACAAGAGAAAGTAATTGTTTTAGTACACACGCACACACGCAAACGCATTCTCATACTTAACCTTCGTGCGATGTAAAATCGCGTGTACCTGAAAAGAAAACTGTGATGATGTGTACAATCATTAGGTGATGACAACCCAATCTTATTAACGTAGAATAAACCCGGTGTATGTGTACTTCGTACTTGATTTGATTGGCGAACGACAAAAGTACCCGTGTGAAGTACCCAAACATTCAATTTAGAATTGCGTGAACCTTCCACGACTGACTGACACCTTTCCCTGAGTGGAAGGAGAGGAGGTGGCAGGTAACAACCTCCTCGGTGTACTCGAATGTACAATTTGTTTAAACTGCTATTCTATAAGTTAAATCCCTCAAGGCAAAAACTTTACACGTATGTTAGACATTTACCAGCAAAACATAACCCCCGCATAACATTAACATAAAACATGTGGAACAAAGTGTCGATTAACCTTTGGTTATTGCACGGATTAAATACAAAAACTCAGAAGAAAAAAAACTCTGGTGCAATAAAACCCAACATTTTAAAGCTACACCTCTCACACATAAGCACAATTCGGGCTGACAGCCACAAATCTGTACAAGTCGGATTTCGCAGACCAGAAGACAAAATGTCACCGTCTCTTCGGGCTCTTCGACCGTCCAAGAATCGTTTCGTTTTGTCTTCTGAGCCGACTCCGTCTCCTGTTCCCCGGAACTTCCCGTATGAATCCCTGTAAAGTGTCTTATGTGATTAAACGAAAAGCAAAACACCATTTTTGGCTTACCTTCGGACAGACTTCGTCGTCCTCGCTTCCGGAAACGTCCTCGGTAAACAGAATTCGCTTCCGAACGCCGCTCTGAGAAAACAATCAAACTACAGAAACCATTCCAAAAATCACTGAAATCCATAGGCTGAACACAAAGCCGAAACCCAAAACCTCTTTTCTTTCTAATTTTTGTTTGTTCACCGTCACCCCCGAAAAAAAATGTAAAGTAAAAAGAGAACAAGGTACAATCAACTCGCACAAACAGGTCATACTTCAAGCTGTGACTTTAATGCCTAATGATAATAGTTCATTTTGACTTCTGCCACGTGGCCTGAAATTAAGGCCAAAATGGTGGTGTACGAGACGGGCAGAAATCAACGACATCAAAAGAAATAGTCCAACTCTAGAAAATAAGAACATAGTTGGGATTTTACACTTTCTACTCTTTGAGGACCATAACCGGAAACGGTTGACAAACGGTTGTAAATAAAAGTTTTCAGAAAGTTTAGAAATCGTCAACGGAATGGAACCTAGTAACCAACAACAAACGTGAAACCGGCTACGGGGACCGGTTTCGTGCCTGAAATATTCATATTTTACACCTAAAATCGGACCAATTGCAGTCCAAAACCCTTGCGTAGCAGCTGTACCATGACAGTCCGGAAAGGTCTGAGAAACGAACATAAATCGACAAACGAACGAATATTTCGGCGAAGGAGGCCCAAATATCAGGGCCTGTTTCAGATATCGAACGCAAGTAATCAAATGAATTGGCGCTCGAGCTATTAGCTTTCCAAAGAAGAGTCCTGTGAATTAAATGTACTCACAGGTAGACCATTACAAATCCCCGAAAATGACAGTCACAAATAAGAATAAGATACATCAAGCATACATATCCACAGCTTGAAAAGAGCTACCTATTTAAGTATATATAATATTTATATATATATAAATTCATATCTATAAATATTTGCGTATGTACAAAATTGTGACAAAGTCTTGTTAATAAATAAAAATATATATAAAATCTGTACGTAACATGACCTACACGTTTAACTTAGTTATAAATTTTTTCCTATATGGTCACGTCTTCTCCCACACCTGACAAAAGGCTTTCACAAATGTAATTAATTACAGGTTGAGTTGTTAGCTATTTACCAACCCTCAAATTCGGCCGTTTATGTACAAAACAAGCGTAACAAGCCATCTTCCTTTTCGCGAGGGGGGGCGGGTGGACCCTCCTTTTGTCTACCATCTATTGTAGTGATAAGAAAAGTAAATCACAACAAGTATCTTCCCTATGTTAATGTTACAATTAATATAAAATGAAACAAGAAAAGTATAGTTCTTTTTTACAAATGGTTAACACGGTTACGTTACATCTTAGATCTGTGAAACCATACCTTTGTCGTGGGAAGATGTGCAACGTCATCTCCAAGAAAATTCGCTCCAAGTTCATCATGTAGGGTGTCCCGGACGATAGAAGGAGGCGAAAACAGTATTGAAGTTTCACTTCCGATTAATGATTTACTCTGAAATTTCACAAAACCACCGTGTGACAAATCTATTGAAACGTTAGGAAACTCAGAAAGTTAAAAAAATATGGTGATGACGCCAACAGAATTTTGCTTTTCACAGTGTTCTCTTCAATATTTCATCTTGTAGAATTCCAGGAGTCGCAAGAAAACAGGTAATGTTGGGATGCAAAAAGGGTTTTATGGGTGAGACCAGGAGAAACATGTGTACCATTCGTTTTCGGTGCTTTGACCTGACCCAACGGGTACCCAAGCACCCTCCAGCGAATGAAATTCATTCTGACCAGATTAAATGGGTATGAGAAATTGATGAGTCTGTCAACTCACCGGTAATATGTACCTCGGACTCATGCAGGATAAACAGGTAGCAAATAAGGGTCGGGTATCATGGGAATGAGCTAAAAAAAGACAAAACATCAATAGACCTGGCTACCCAGAGTGAGGACCTGGTACCAAAATAATACTCACGGGCGTTTCTGAAAAGAAGGGCTCTTCCGTCACCCCAGGACCTGAAATGCCGCTCCAGGCGGAAACCAATGATTTTCGCGCCTTTTTATGTGGGAGTGCGTTCTCTTTTCCAACAGGAATTCCTGGCTTCCGTTTGGATGAGTACCCGCTGTCGGAGACGGCGCTCTGAAACGGATTATTTAAATCAAATAACATGGTTCCAGGTGTTTATACAAATAAAAACTCCTTGTTAATAACAAAAGAAATCCCACTTCGTGCCGGGTGTATCAAACATTTACCTGACTGCTCGAGTGTGTGATGTAAGAAGTATCAGTTTCATACTGAGAATCAGAAGGATCCTGTTCCTTCTTTATTATTTCTGTTATATCCTCGACGAGTCTAGTCGGCGTTTGTGGCTGTAATTACAATCGTTCAGTGTACAATTACTCATTCATTCTACAAGAAACATCGACTTCTTCATTTGAGATGATACAACGAGCTCTCTTACTGTGTATTTGACCATTCCGCTTTGTTTCTCTAATTCCGCCAGAGCATTCTTAAATGGAGTCGGCGTTTTCGGGGTTAGAGACCTCCGAGCCTTCGTTGGAGTCATGTGATCATTCTCTCTTTGCAAAGGCATCGGATTCGGAGTTGACAAAGGACTGCTGCTCCTCTCATCATCGTGCACAGGAGTCGATTGAAGATTGAGAGCAGTTCGCCGAACCGACGTCGAATCGAATGACAAAGTCGGGCTATTAAGAAACTGTAAGGTAAGAGTAGCGGGTTACTTTTTATAAGAAATTAAACCCAAAACATCCACCACCGTAACAAAACAAACTGCATACCTGAGATGGACTGAAGGGAAGCTGTTTGATCGGAGTACCTTTGATTGGAGTTGTCAGTACTCCAGAGGTGAGGTACTCTTCTTCTCCGTCTTCACGTTTGATTCGCGCGCCAAAAATCTGCTCTCCCTTTACGTTAAACGGCAGTTCGCTTAGTTCAACTGGTCGTCTGTCTGGTGTCATCAGAGGTACGTGAACGATTTTCTTTTCCGGAGTCATGACAGGCACGTGCCATATCTTTTTCATTGGAGTCGTGTTACTGCTAGAATATTGATTTATCAATAAGATTAATGATCCCTCACTTACAGTGGTCCCCTTCGCCACCGATAACATACCTTAATGGTGAAACCATAGCTTGTCCACTTTTGGTAGGAGATCCCAATCGGCATTCGTTCATGCCATTTAATGGAGGTGTTTGGGGTACCATTTGAACTGCCTGACTGCTGTTCAAGGAAGGCCAATTACTCTGGAAAATGGACTTAGATATGAGTCTCAATAAAACGCCACACACTTATCTTATAGTACCTGACATGGTACACCTTCCACTCACCTTCAAGACAGACATGTGTGGTGAATATTCGATTACTTTTCTTGTTTGTCCATCGCATCGATTTCGTTCTCTATTCTTCACTTCATTCCTAAACATCTTCATCTTTCGACTTCTCCTAGCATCCGCGTTCCGATCTCTTACGTCCTCATATTTCCTTCTCATTGTCGAATTCCAATGATTCTTTATTGCATTATCCGTCCTAAACCACGAACGTTGTGTTACAAAATTATATTCAAACCAGTTTTTTCTCTCGTTAGAACATAAATCAATTTATTTCAAACGAATCGGCTTACCGGCCAGGTAGGAGCTTCGCGATTTTAGCCCACTGATTGCCCCACGACTGGTGTGCCTGATAAATAAGCCTGTCCTCCTCCTCGGTCCAGGCAGTTTTCTTAATCTTCGGATTTAGGTGATTGTGCCACCTTTCCCGGCACTGCTTCCCAATTCTACCTTTCAGCTGGCGAGCTATTAAAGTCCACTTCTTCGGGCCATACTTTCGTACCAATTCAACAACCTTTTCGTCTTCCTGCAAACACAGACGATGTTCCTCTCGGATTAAAGTTCCAGTTCAAAGTAACAAAGCTACATTTCCGCTGGAGACAGGTACCCAAAGCCAGGGTCAACCATCTGATTTCAAGGTTAGTGTAAACAACAACAAAAAATGCCCGCCAAGAAAAGATGCCCAAACACTTGATGGTGCATGACTCATCCTCTAATATCTGTACCTTACCACCAAACTCAACATCAAACTTGTTTCACAGGGCAAAGTAATTTTGGCTCTGACATTTTCGTTTACCTCTTTTGTCCATGGTCCTTTGACTAGCTCTGGGTTCACCACTTTCTGCCATCTTTGTTGGCACTGCATGTCCGATCGGTCCGCAAAATGCTGAGATATCAGATCCCATCTTTCGCTATATTCGTCTACCAGTTGCTTCAATTTCATGTCCTGTGGGGAAATGTCAGTATTCTTAGCGTTAGATGTAGCAAACAAATTGAACGGGTCGGCCGCATAAAAGTACAAGTAGAATAGTTTTCTCAGCAAAGAAAACATTTTAAAATAAATTTTGGCTTTTCTATAAGAATTTAACTTCACTTTTTCATCACATATATGTTCAGGGTATGTGCATTTAGTTTATCTATACAAATTCACATTTCCATGAAAATAATTTACAATTTCCTGAAAGCATCACGCAAATAATAGTTTGCTCAAAATAAAGCCAAAGTAAATATTGAAACACATACACATGTGAGCATGTAGTTGAATTTTCATGTTTGTTCTTTGTGGATACAGTTTTTCGTTACACAATGAAGACGCAAATTAAGAAAGTAAATATGAACAACATAATAGAAGACAATGAGCATTCTAATTTTAACTTCATCAATTTAGCCACTTTAATTCATTTCGAGTAAATTTACTCTCCATTCGAAAGAATAATACATCCCCTATTGTATAGATGATAATGAATGACAAACTAAAAGGAATCCAAGAAGCAAGATCTGTACTTTTCAAACAAACTAAATTATTATCATCGGACAGGAAAGCGCTGTAATTACAACTCATACAGATTACTGTAATTATTGCAGTACTTAATTTTCTTTTCTCGTGATTTCTGTAGCAAATTGTCCGAGTAATTCGTTTTATCTGCAACCCTCTGAAAGGGTCGGTGTTGACCAAGTGACGAAACCCTCAGAATTCCCACAACATCACAACAAAAGGTTTTTCATATTTCTCGGACCACTACGTGATTAATTAAAACGCTTTCATACTAATATAATTTATAAATCCATCTATGCAACAGAGACAAAAGGATGTTTGTCGGACCCAGACGGAGTCATCATTAAAAACCAACTATGAAAATCACAAAGCGTAAACTATACAAGATGGAGGTGAAAAACATGATGGGAGCAGTCGAAATGATCTCCAAAAGGGATGTCTACGTACTTTCACATATCCGGTTTGAGCACAATAACAATAATGGAGGGTAGAAAAACCGGATATCTCTTCGCTCATGGTAATAGAACGCAGGGGAAATTGAATGTCAGACAATTCCCATACGGTCTTTCATGTTTTGTGTATAATAGACTTCAAAACTCAATTTTAATTATATATCCAAAAATCATGGAGAAAATTGTCGTCGGCTCGTCATTCATCTCTCTCTCTCTCTCTCCCCAAGGGGCCACACCTATATTTTGGCGCGAGACCTTGAGTTTCGTTCCACCCATTACTTTTGTCAGACGTGGTCGCTTGCTATTACTCTACGACACGAATAATAGGTATACTTCAGGTCTACCATAGATTTCCGTTGATTTAACAGGATGCCTGAACTTATGCTTAGGTACATGCCCAAGTACACTTAGACCAGACCTGGAAGTTGCATTTTAGTTAAGCACCTGCAGCAACCGGTCACCGATAATCTCAAACTAATGGAAGAACTATGTTTTTACTGCAAACAGGTGTTGTTGCACCTGCGTTTGATGCCATGTCGCTCAGACATCGACAAGAACTCAATAGTGAAACACCTCAAATGTGATTTCATATTGTGTTCAGCCCAACTGCTGTCTTAGAAAATACAAAGGCACGAAGCAAACCAATGAATGATGACTTAACGAACAAAAGCAACCAGTTGATGCAGTTCAAAACACTTTGACCTATTGAATTGATGAATTAGCCCAAAAATTTAAGTTTTTACAAGGAGAGTATGTTCTTAATCTTTGTAAATGTAGAAGCCCCAAAAAGTAAAGAAAAATCTACAATAAAGCAGTACCTCCTCTTTGCTCCATCTTCCCTTGTTCAATGGCTTTTTAGCCCTTTGTAATCCTTGTCCTGACTGAACATCGTCCATCATTCCACTGTTCGACTCAGCCTCAGAAACGACGGACACATCTCCGTCTGACTCCGAGTCATATCCGGAATGGTGCCTAAAACAAAAGTAGAAAGTTTTGAGAACAATATTCAATAATAAGTTACAATAGATTTGGAGCAATGTAAAATCCATACGTATTTAATAGGACGTTAGACTGATCTAGCGCACAATAGGAAAACGAATAAGACAATAAGAAATATATTTGTAATTCGTTTCACGTTATTGATGATATCGAAGAATTTAGCATGAATAACTTTGAATGAAACAGAAACTGTAAAAGTTTCGTAGTTTGCTCCCTTTTAATATCTACAATATCAACAATAGAGAAAGGAATATTAATTGATAAATTAATTCTTAAATGTTTGTAAATATACTTATGTATTAAAAAAAATAGTTATTATTCGACATAAATCTCCTGCTTAAAAATTCACAAAGAATTTCTAAAACGTTTCTCATCTTTCATTTCAGCAATCAAGACTTGTCAAAACATGACGACTTCACATGCATATAAAAAAGCTAGCTTAATACCAGCCTAACTGTCATTGGTTTCAATATAATAAAAACTTTATTGTTTTCATAGAGGTGGTACCACATAGTGAGGCAGTAGGGAACTTAAAAATCATCGGATGTATTTGAAATAAGTGCCAAAGCAAGAACGGAAATCTCTTAATTAAACACGGGTGCCTGGTGACAATTCTTGCTGGCCTTTACATTCAACTCCAAGCTATCTGACCTTCGAACACGCAAGGAATTAACCTTTTTCAACACAAAAGAAGACAAAAACATCATTTCACCGACCAGGATTAAAGGCAAGCTATGGGATCGAAAGAAAAAGAAGTGGAAGAAGGCAAAAACGATTGAACTACATAAAATTGTCTTCCGTCCCCTACAGGTAAAGAATCTTTCTCTCTCTCTTTCCTACATAAATACAAGTTTGATTTCGTAAGCATCGGGTTCTCAGGACTAAGATGGCCACCCCAATTCCCAGGAGGTCGGTAATCGGGGTTGATCTCAACATAGGGATTGAAATCAAGGACCATTTGCCTTGGTCCTTTTGCTAAAGAATTGTATAATAATAAGGGAAGGGTGCTCCTTCACCTTCCGGAGACTGCCTCTACGTTCTGCCTTCTGATCATCAAAAACATAACTTACTCGTAATACATGATTTTCATAACATAAGAGCCCCCTCTTCAAAATTAGAGCTCCTGGCTAATGGCTGGAAGCTAATTATTAATTGGACATTTCAAAAAGACCATCTTTTTATTCCAGTGACTTCATAACTCATTACACAACAAAAGGTATACGCTCCTGCAGCAAATACATGACCTATTGCACCACCATACGCCACGCTCTTACATAGAATATATTTCTAATAACATTTCTAAAATGGGTGGTTCAACAGTACAACGCAAAGAGTATGGTCCCGAACCAATCAGGAAGGCAATATAAAAAATTCCGACTAATTTAAATAGTTTACTGATGACTCTTACAAAAACCTAGAAAATGTAGTAAAATTTAAATAAAATAAGAATTATTTAGCTAACTTAACCATGTTGTTGTATCATTGTCAACTGGATACCCTTTGTCCAACTCATACTTTAACCCCTGCCAACGTGCATCAAACTACAAAACATCATAGCGCACGTTTAACCATTTACAGTTGAAAATACATCAGATCAATAATCAATGCACAATCAAACATATGACTTATTGAAAATAATGCGTTTTTAATCATTCCGGATCGGTATTATTAATTCAATTCCTTTAAAAAAACATCGCATGTTTGTATTGATAAATCATTTGACCATTGTTCAAAAACAAATAGGGACAGCCGGAAATACATGCGTCTGTGGAGACAAGGTAAGGAACGAGCCGTTCGTGCCACCGGGCTTTTAATGACAGATCATTAATGAATTGAACACACGGGGGCTGCATCAAGTTCACTGTACCAAAACTAAACGTCGGATTTCGAAAGGAACTCCTAAGAAAAGTACTCATTTCCTAAGACAGAGTTTGAATGAATTGTCATGTGGCAAGCGTGCAAGTCACGAGCCGAAACGACTATCTGACCATCTAGGCAAGCATCGGCGCGTGCACAATAACTAATCTTTCATTTCTTAAAGAGGAAATCCTTCCACGAGACAAATTAAAACGGTCGTAACAAGAAAATAGGTGGAAAGCAACAGTTTCCTGACCAATTAAGGGAGCAGAGGTTGACGAATTATTTTGAACTGAACGGATCGATGCAGTTCGATTAACATAATTTGACGGAACAGGGCCTAGTCAAACTTAATTTATACTGGACTTCTTGAATTTTCACAATAAAAGATTACTGGCTTGCGTCTACCTAGGTACAAACCCCTAGGTAAAATGTGGCATGTGTCTTCGGAATTCTTCGACAGCTGAATGCTTTTCATTCGGACACAATAACAATTCATTCGCATTTCTCATGAATTCAGAGGACTTCCTACGAATCGCTTTAAGTTCCCTCCAAGTCTGACTCAGGTCCTATCAGTAATTAATGTAATTTTAGATCGGGGTTTGCTTTCAAGGCAGTAAAAACACTTCAACTCGCGGTTGGCATGTGGTGGCAGCTGCAAAATTCAAGCCCTGGGTAGGCCGATTCAAAGAGTAATTTCAATCATCAATGATAAAAGCTTAGCAGTTCATTAAAATTGACAATAAAAAACATTTAGATAGATGTGTTTTTCATTACACAAGGTGAAACTCTGATGTAGTCAAAAAACCTTCATGCGTTTCTTTGTTTTTAATCATTTCTGTAGATTCCCTCAATGTCTTGACAATTTCTAAGTAATAGGAGGGGTCCAACCCTTTTAACTCTTTTTACTACGAGGTCCATAGTTTGTTTCATTGCGTAGATACAACTACAAAGCAAATTTTGACTTTGTTGAAATATCTGCACATCTGCTTTTCCGTGTATGTGGATGCTTTATAATTAATAGATACAATATGTAGGCTTATACTAATACGAGGTAATACACTATATAATATAATAAAATTATTGACATTGAGTCAGATCTGAACACAGCTGTGCCTGTTGCCTGTTGCCGCCACAGAACCTGGATGAAAAACCTAGATTATTCATATCCTTTTATTTTGAGCCGCACATATGTTACTTTTGAACCTTTAAGGGTGGGGTCTTTATATTAAAAAAGTCTATACATCTGAAAATATAAATGAGAACTCGAGAAGGCAGATTCAGGAAGGCGAAATTATGAAACTTAGTAGTTTATTGATTGAAAACAATCAATTTTGAGTCAATCATTTCTGTGGCCTTACATTCCAATCCAGATCCAACAAGTATTCTATACTCAAACCGAAGGTGCACTACTGGATTAATTAAGTCGAAACGTAACGTTTCATACCTTAAAATTCACGTAAAACATGCGGTTCATAGAAGCTCGATGCTTGAGCAACATCTGTCGTTCATTACCTGACCATTTCACTTAAAAAGTTAAGTTATTCCCTGACCCGTCCCATTCCTAAATTTAAGAAACGAACGGTAATTCACGCACACCTTTATTTCAGTGTCTAATTTAATAACAGATCCTGAATTAATTCCTAGGCGTTTGCTCAAGAGCTGCGGTATCAAAATCAGTCAACCATCATTAAATACAAAGCCGTGCATCAATTTAACGTGGGAGCATCTGCTGCCAACTTCCATCTTCCTGCCATACGGCGTCCATAACCGAAGGGAAGAATAAAATATCCCGCATACGTGTTGCCTACACCTTTACGTTCAAGACCATTATACTACAATTCACTTCCTCCCATTCCAGCTATTCACATAAATTCTTACATAAAGAACACCAAAAACCACCACAGACTTGGGTACTTACTGGTCACACAACGGCTCATACTCCACATACACCTGAGGAGGACAATACACCGGTAAACCTTGCTGCTGATTCCCATTAGAGCAAGAAACGTAATCAAATCCATAATTTTGATTCAAATGTCCTACATGACCGACATTTGGTATCTGCGAATTCGTTATATCCTTTCCGAATGTCTGAAACCTGCCGAAGTTCTCCATTGTATGTACAATACAAGACGACGTGTGCTTGAAAAACCTATACGAAACTTATAAATTTTGACCGAAAAATTACGACGAGGGCCTTTTGCTTAACCACACCGAAAGAACCTATTGCGACATTCCGAAGCCTTTTCAATTTGGAAAATCAACACTTGGCATCATCGAATGATGCAAATCCCGAAATCACTTTGCAACAACCATTTTTCACCGAATCCCACCAGTTTACTGACCGGAGTTTCTTTTGCACCTACTACGTGCTCCAAAAAATTCTAATGACAATGACTGGAGTGTGAGTAAAAAATATCAGCCTATGCTTAACCATCGCTCTTGATGAATCCAACCCTGAAAAGGAAGAGGTGCCTTTTGTGTGGGTCGACGTTTCAATGCATCTGCAATTCTCATCGGAACATTTTAGTGCAGCCTTCGCCCCTTTCTGTACGTTTCATCGCCGCTTAGGAGGAACATACAAACAATACAACTTTTTCAACTATTGAATTACGACTCTTTTAATAGTTTATTTATTACAAACACTGGCTGTTAGGTGGCTTACTTTCCATAGTTTCACACCTCAAGTTATATCATTTTCCTTATTACTTTTTATTATCAAACTTTTATAACTTTTGTCTAGTGTCATGAAACTTGTTGCCGAGTTAGTGCGTGTTTACTGTATGAAATATGTAATGAAATAAATATATTTTTATAATATATATCTGGGCCTTTAATATTATGCCGAGACTATAAGTCTATTAAATTTACTAAGTCTAAGAATATTAAATTTACTACACGTTGGATTGCCAACGTAGTAAATTTCTAGTGTTGAAATCTTAATAGTCTTACTATTCTAAAACAAATTAACATTTACATTGGCTCATTTAGATTTCCACAAATATATTCTCCCTTCAAATTTATATTTCGGCTAAATAATCTTAATCTTCAAAAGAAAGAATCCTCTACTTCTTTTACAGTGTACTGTTTTAAATGCAGCAACATCGTTTTACTTGAATTCATGTTAGGACGTTTCATCGCGGTATTGAAGATAAAAAGCAGGAGAATCGACTACGAAAAGTTGCACACAACACAATAGTCGAATTAGATACGAAAATACTGCAACCCATGTTTAGATTACGACGAATAATTTAAACAATCAACCAGGTGTAAAAAAGTGTACGACCCTAAGTTTCCATCCACCAAAAATGGGGAACAAAGAATCTAAAAACAGCTGACGTGTGAATAAGACAAACTTCCCTTTGTTTTACTTTCTTTTCCTGAATTATTATTTTTTCACTGCTATGAGAAAGAACTGTGAATAGTAGCAAAATTGAGAAACACAAAAAGTAAGATTTTTGAAATTCCATGCAGAACGAACGGGACATTGAGTCGAATTTTTAAGAAAAGTATCGAATTAAGAACCCTTACAACCGAATGAAGCCTTCAAACAGTTTTATGTATTTTTATTTTCTAATGGTACTGTCCATCCGTTGCAAGTATATAGTTTGCAAGTAATTTAATTACGTTCCCTTCCAAATTGCTGCTAGGAAGTAGCCCGCCTTCCTCTTTTTATCCAAAAGCAGCAAAGAATATGTCTTGGCAGTCACAGTCTACCTGTCACAAATCCCATCATGGAAAATTGCTAATCCTATTGTTTCCCTTCAAATTGACTGTTCTTATGATTTATTTCTGTTGACCTGTTCGTGTAACTGTATCATGAATGTTTTTTCTCCCACAGGCCGCCTAAGTGTCTCGAAACCTTTTCCTACCGCCCAAAACCCGAAAGGGACAAAGACAGGTCAGTAGAACCGAAATAGTTTCAATTACGGGTGTAATCACGTCTCGAAATGTGAGAAAAAAATGGAAGCAGGAAGGAACTGAAAAGGAATAAATTTTCTCAAGGAAACAGGACAGAGCACCCCTTTGGAAACCTCTCACAAGACGAGACTTACACGGCAGGGGTAGAACAGGTCTTTGGGATATTTACCTTTCCGTCCTTCTTTTCATTACTATTCATCAGAACCCTATTCAATTTTACTATTACGAAATTATTATTATTATTATCATCATCATCATTATCATTTCAATATTGCCTTTTTACCAGAGTTTTTTTTGCTTGTGATAAAGTTGACCAAAGTCTCTGACTAGAGTCTAAACAGAGCTCTACCAAATAGTTACAATCGTCTCAAATTCATACCGTAAATAATTTTAATTGTCGTATTTTTATTTCAGTAAAGAATATTACTTTGTGAATACAACAGCTTGCTTAAAATAGGAATTCCATGATCGCAGACCTATTTGAAGACACTTCCTAATAAGATCTTCCTATCCTGCTTCAATAGATATCCTGGTAGACTGCCCAAGCTATTGATATTGAATATGGACAACCTCCACATACAGATTCTTCCCAACAACTTTACAAATGTCTAGCCATTATACAAAACCCTTAAAAATACATCTCACTCAAAATAAACATAATCACCTTCTAAAGGGGTAATAAACCACGAAATATTTTGACAACCTGCTACTAATAAAATCCCAGGATAAATAAAATTTTTTAATTGGTACCAATTTCATATTCTAATTTTAATTTATTAAATGAAGTACAATCGTTCCATCCATTTTTAAAACCTTCATTGAGCTTTAATCAATTTACTGAATATTGCTTTTTGTCTCAGGGACTTCAACTCAATTTTGAGTAGTGAATTTATTAAAAAAAAAAGGGTAGTTTAATTATTTAATTGTCTTGAATAAAGACCATTGGTTAAATAACTTTAAATCAAAGATTACATCTTAAAACCATTTTTACAAATATAAATGCATGTTACACAATTCATATTGTGTTGTAAAATCCAAGAACTTGATTGAAAATTAACTCTGGATTGGATGTGACACATTTACTCAAATGTCCATTGTAAATGTGACTCAAGAGTCAGCTTGGTTCATGTCAAAAAGTGTCACTTTAACAAATCAATAACACTCAAATGAACCAGATCACCTGACAAAATTCATGCCACTTACAAATTCTTTTGTTCATTATATTCAAGGGAAGTTACCCTATCAGAAATATATAAAAAGAATATTGAGGTTAAAAATTAATGAAAGACCTTCAGGAAGGTGACATACCTTCTTGAGAAAATCTGACATGTTTGGGTAAGCTACAAATAATGGAGCAGTAAATTGATACAAGGTACTCACAAGAATAAAATTATGACGAAATTAGAATATTCATAGAATTTATGTATAAAGTGAATAATTTAAATATTCAACAATTTAAACCAGTGAAAATTCAAATTTCCCTCCTCTTTAAATGCACAGAGTTAAATTAATACAAGAAGAAAAATATTAATATATTAATTAACCAACTAATTAACCAAAAATGTTAAAGAAAAATATTAATTAACCAGTTGAACTGTTTGTAGAGCAATACAAAATAAATCAAGCTTCATTGAAAAATGACTGACCTAAGCATTAAAATAGTAGTCTCAAAATTAAATAACTACAACATACATGACTACAATTAAACAATATTCTATTCATTAGCAAATAAAATATCATTAAATAAACATTCAATGCTATTTGGCTAGGTTTATGTGTCACATACAAAGTATTTTGACAATATCATCAAGCTTATGTTATTTCCCTCCATCAGTTAAATGAAATGCTTTTAATTTTTTCTGTTTTCAAAATTTGTTCTTTCCTATCGAATACTACAACAGATACACTAGATTTAATTCAAGTATATTTCCACTTTCTAATATTAGGCCACCACTCATTACCATATTTTTTTGAGGGGAAAATGTTTTCACATGACTAAAGCATTTTCAATTGATAAAATACCAATTCACCACCTTCCTATATTCAATGATTTTTTATAATGGATGTGAAAGGATGAATAACATACCAATATTCTGAAACCTTGAAATTGAAAGTACAATGTGCTTTAAGCATCTGTAGAAATGTATATTATATTAAATGTGTATAATATTTTCCCGGTCAATAATAAATCGATAATTTTAAGAAATTGGATTATTTTTCATTAAGGTCATGTTGTAAGCAATGTAGTCTCATTTAGTGGCACTGTGCTGCATTTAGACCTCCATTTTTAACGAATTATTTTGTTTATAAACACGACTAGGTATTGAATCATCTAAGCAAGTTGGGTGGCCGGGAAATGTCACAATTGAACGGGAAAATAACCTTAAGGCTTGACCCTATCTCGGTGATGTGAAATTTAACGGGTCAAATATTAAAAAAGTCAATTGTATCAATACGCTTTAGGTATCAATACATATCCGGCTTTAAGCACCTACGCAAACGCATTACAGTGTTACCCGACAAACAAAGAATTCAAGATTTTTACTTACTTTTTTTTAAAACTCATCTTTCTAACGACTGAACTTATAACACATACACTAAATTAAATAAGTTTGTGGCATTTCTGCACCGATAAAAACAGCACGGGCTTCAAAATAATTCAAATATTTTATAAACAAGATTGCTTTTTTCCAACGACTGTAATAAGAAATTTACATAATGGCGTCTGTTGACGAAGGAAATCTCCCGAGCTCCGGTTCACTTCATTCGCGCTTCCCCTGTCAGAACATTGTTTTTGTATTCTCTACGCCTTTCAGCTACTTTGGTTACCGTGACACCACTGGTAGACTTTATTGAAAATTACAGTTATTAATTATAACGTGTGAAAACGTCCAGTTTGTGCATAAAACTTAAAAATTAGTTTAGTAAAAATGATGTGAATCACACTGTCATTGATTTTAAATGTGGAATGAAATTAAAATAGAGGTCAGCACAGTAACGAGAAAGATTTGTTTCTAATAATAAATTATATATTGCCCTGAGTCCCAGCTCAGTTTAATATAAAACAAGGCTTTTTGAGCTATCACACCAAGAAATATTTGACAATATTTCATTTCCCAACAGATAAAATATTGACATGTATTTCATACAAACAATGATCAGAATTTTAATTCAATGTCGAGCGGGAGAGAGAGAGAGAGAGAGAGAAACAGCGAGATTAACGCAAATCCGTACCACGTGACCTGAAAAGCTGGACCATTAACTCTTAAATTCAGGAAAACATTAAATTTAAGCTCCAAATTGATTCAAGAAAAGTAATTGAATAGTTTGCCTTCGAAATTTTACGCAAACAATACCGGTCAACATGGGTTCACGCAGAATTTAATGGCGTTCCATATCTGTCAAAGGAACCGTTTTGGGATGTGTGAAAGATAATTTTAATTCAGAAAAAACTTCAGCTCTAAGGAAGAATGAAGTACAACATCAATAACACCCATTGCGGTCGTCGAGAAACAATTTGACATTAGAATTCAACCAATTTACCTAATTTAATTAAATGTACCAGTTATCGTTTTCGTTAGTACGAAATATGGAGAGAAATTTGATTGGAGTTTACTTCCTTCAATGAACATTCTGTGAGAAATTTGATTGGCCGGTCGATGGTTGGCAGCACTCGTCGCAAAGGCATTCCTCCCTAAATAACATACCGGCCGATGTACCGGCATTGGGACATCGTTAGAAGTTTTCTTTAAATTAGATAGGTAAACATCTCATTTTTTATTAAATGGGAGAAAGTAGTCGAGGTCATCGTTCGCAGGCCCAAGTGCGAAATCTGCGTTGCAAATACCTGCACGAATACTTACAAACACTTCCCTTATCGACCCTAGAACAACTTTACAATCATCCTACTACTTGCTTAGCAGTTTTTAGGTTAGTAAGATAATAACACATTTTAAATGCTCTGTTAAATTTATTCGGAGTAATGATTTGATATCATTAATAGGTAACTGTGAAAAAATAATGTAAAAAACTTGTCAGACAGGCGTTTCTTATGAAACCACTCTATTTTAGTAAAGTTGGTTAATTCTGTGCAATGTGTTTTTCAGAGAATTACCTCAAATTGCTAGGCATTATGTTAGCAGATTGCTTTTTGTTGAACAACCTGTTCCACAAGCAGTTATAGCTTCTTGGATATCACAGACATATTCAAAGTGAGTAGAAGTGATATTAATAATTTTCTTAAAGTTAACATTAAGTTAGTAACATTATGGCCACAAAAATTTTTTATGGCATATACACTGCACAGTATTTATTTTTTGTAGGGAACATGCAACAGCTACAAAAGTGTTAACAGAACTTAGGGTATGGCAGGAGGCAGCCATTCCAGGTGGCTTACCCGGTTGGATACTAAATTCTGTATTCAAAAAAAATATGAAAATATCTCTTCTTGGAGGGTAAGAAAATTAGTTCCTAGTATCTTTCTTTGTGTTGGTGTGTACAACATAATCAATTCTGTTGTAGAATTACATGATCTATCAGTCTTGTCAGTCCATTGCTTCAGATTGTCTAATAACTTGATTAAAAAAAATTTTGTATGATTTAAGAACAAACTTACACATTCAATTTATTCCAGATTATTCTGCAAATTGTTTAATTGTAATAGACATCTAATATATAATCATAAGTAACTAAAACTGTACATAAACGATTTTTCAGGGGAAGACCATGGTCAATGTCAGCCCAATTAGAACCAGATACCAAACCCAGAGATGTACCCTACTTAGACAATTATGCCATGGAAAGGTGGGAATGTGTTTTGCATTACATGGTGGGCTCTCAAGCTCAGGAAGGTATCTCTGCTGATGCAGTTAGGATTTTACTGCATGCAAATTTAATGAAAAGGTTTGTATTGTCCTACAGAGAAATCTATCTTAATATGTCAACACAAGATACAATCACATGCTCCATACATTTCAGTATTTAGGTCTGCCATTTTATGTGGTAAAATAATAAATACACCTCAAATTTGCTGCTTGGTCTACGTAATGTATGATTTGCTTCCTATTTATTACATCAATTCTCCATCTGATATACAAATATTCAGTTTATAACTTGTATTTTGAGATTTAATAAATTATAAGTGCACACTTAGTTAAATGAACAGTTTTGCACTATTAAAAATACCTGAGAAATGTATTTTGTTAATTTCCAGAGATGAAGATGATGGGTCTTGTGTGATAACAAGAGAAGGTTTTCAATTTCTGTTATTGGACACAGCTTCACAAGTTTGGTATTTCATGCTTCAATATTTGGACACAGTCAATTCTAGGAACTTGGATTTAGTTGAATGCCTTACATTTTTATTTCAACTGAGTTTCAGCACACTTGGAAAAGACTACAGCACAATTGGTATGAGTGAAGGATTGTTAGTATTTTTACAGCATTTAAGAGAATTTGGTTTAATTTATCAAAGGAAAAGGAGAGGTGGACGATTTTACCCAACCAGATTAGCTCTTAACATTGCCTGTGGCGAGAACAAATCAATGCAACAAATGAACAGAGAAGGTTACATTGTAGTAGAAACAAATTATAGAGTTTACGCTTATACTGATTCAAATCTACAAGTGGCACTGCTGGGACTCTTTTGTGAAATGCTTTACAGATTTCCAAATCTGTCTGTTGGTCACATCACCAGGGATTCAGTGAGGCAGGCATTCAAAAGTGGAATCACCGCTGAACAAATAGTGGGTTTCTTAAGACTTCATGCTCATCCAAGAATGTTGGCTGTGGGGCCACCCATACTCCCACCAACAGTTGTCGATCAAATAAAATTATGGGAGAATGAACTGAATAGGTTAGTTTATTCTGATGGGGTACTTTATTCCCAATTTTTATCTCAAGCTGATTTTGAGGCATTGAGGGACCATGCAAATGAATTAGGAGTGCTAGTTTGGGAGAACGACAAAAAGCGGACCATGGTGGTCACAAGGTCTGGCCATGATGATGTTAAGAAATTTTGGAAAAGTTACTCGAAAGCCAACAGTTGATTGTACAAACACTAGAGTTAAGGAATCTCATCATTGCCACTTACAGTACTATTTTGTGAGGGTAATTTTTGTGGAAATTAATTTTAAAGGAAAATAATTTATGTTAAATAATTTTTGTAATAAAATTCACATTGAATTTTTATTGTGTCATTTTTATCATTTCCTTGTTTCAATTTTTATACTAATTGGTAACATTCCAGTCATTGAAGTAGATTATATCTTATTTATTTCGTTTGAAATTGAATATTTTAATAATGGCACATCCAAGCTTTTTTTTAGTTATTGAATGTTGTAGGACAAACAATATTTGACAGAATCAGTATTAACTGTAGTTGGAACTTCAAAGAAATAAGAACTTGCACTGTTAAAGAATCAAGCATTCTTTTTTAATTTCAATTACTCACTCAGTAATACACAAGTTCAGATATCAGAAGACTAAGGTATAAATTACAATTATTTTGAAATTGAAAAATATTCATAAGTCATTTGGAATATTGTGGTCATCCATCATGTTTGAGGAGTGCTACGTTTACATGGAGTTTGGTATACACTCCGTATCTTAAATGCTTTCAAACATGTTAATAATTAAGTTGAGGAATATAAAGAAACATTTATTAAGAGATAGTGTATTGAAGTTACACAGAATGAAGGAATAAAATTTAGTGACATCGTAAAGAAGAGATTGTTCGCGTTGAATACATACCTGCCATGCTTCCATTCGGGTGATGCCGTCGTGCACCATTCGCACAGAAAACAAAATGTTAAGAGGGAAAAATAGTCGTGCATTTGATGTCTTCGACGAGTGCTGCCCCTGCATGTACAACACAAGAACCAGAACGACAGAGAAGGAACGTTTGGGGTTGACAGTAGATGGTCGGATGATACGTCGCACCCTCCTTTGTACAGGACCGTGCCCGATTATCCAGTCAGACACAAAAGGATACGATTTCTATCGAGAGTTGAAACCTTTCACAGATCACCTTGTGACCAATAATAAAGTTACAGAAACGAGAATTCATAGATGTGTATCTTCTCCTTTGAGCCCTTTACACTTTGTATTTTTCTTTTATTGCAGACAGTTTGTTTCCATCTTGTGCTTTTAAGCCGCCACCGCTGCTTCTCTTTGAAAAGAACCCCGTGGGTAATGTCGGTAGAATAGCAACCGATAACTAGTTTTTCTCATGTCATAACAACTAAATATTAATAATTAGGGGAAAGGGGTGAACTTCGGTCGGTCAAGTCTTGACTAAGTGGAAGTTACCGCTCCCTGGCTGTAAATCCGAGTTCATCCCTTTACCAATAAATTAAGACACCATTAATTTATTTATTAGACTTTTACAACCGCAAAATATAACTAATTACAATAATCAACAGAAATAATAATTAAATTATCTCCTCAATTATTTCCTATGAAACTCTTTGTTAGTGTCGTGTATTGCAAAACCTCACATTAAGGTTCAGTCTATTTCCTATCCTTTCTAATGTTATAATGTTGTAATGTTAATGTTTAAATTTGTCTTATTTTTCTCTTCAGTGTTTTCCACAATGTCAGACTGTAAGATTTACCTGGAATTAAATTAAAATGCTTATTGAAATGTAGTCTTCGACGGGTACTTTAGTGAGTTTCCGGCAACAACTTTCACTTCTAAGCTTTCTAAAAGCTCATTGTTGTATGTTGTTATGTTGTAATGTTGTAATGTTCGAAAATTATCGTCCGATTCGTACCACCCATGCTTTGTAGATTACATTACTAATTTTGTTGAAGAACTTGAAAATTAAAAGAATCCAGTTATTAGTGATTAAGTAATTAAAGAGGAAACTACTTTGAAGTTTTACAGAAGTTTACTTCTGGCGCAAGTAATACACAGCCACCGCATGCGAAAAAATAAACTGTACACTTATGTAGAAAATCTTGTAACACATACATTAACGTGTTTCATGTGCTAGCGATTTTATAGTATATCTACATAATATAAGGAAACAAACTGAATGAATAAATTACGATGACTAACATTTATAAGATACGGTTTATATTTATTGTACAGTCGCACACATCACACACGTTGAACGGAACACACGAAAACTGCAGTGCAACTCTAATGTGAAATGCACGGCACTGCTACCCTTAGGAACTACCCTTAAGAAAGCACGCCTTTCAGAAAACCCAAAAATCGCAAATTCAACGGAGCACAAGTTCGCGTACGTAAACACGTTGTAAGTTGTTATTCGTACACAAGACCATGAATAAAACATTTAAGTTTAAGTGTCTAATCAAGCAAAAAAAGCTTGACAACTCGATCTGGTGCCTCGGCCATTCTTCGCCGTCGTTTGATGCGCAAAATCTACCCTCCCGTTTTTTTTTGAACAACAGAAAACAAGGAATGATGAATAAAGGAATGAATAGTTCTGAGAGCCTTCTCTCGAAGGGAAAACATTTACTTACGTTCTCATTCAAGTAGCAAAAGGAGTTATTTCATGGGATTTTTTTGTCCACGGGGAGGGAGACGCTGAGAATACCTGAGAGAAAACCTGGAAACCTTACTTGAGTTCATCGGTTCGCATTAGTGCCGCGTTATGGTTTTCCAGCCGTTGAATGCCGTTTCGAATCAAAAAATTGACCCTTGAAAATTTCAATGAATTCCTAATATGTTCGGAGAGATTTTCATTATAATTATAGTATAAATGGTTTGTTCACGGGATGTGTGCTCGGTAAACAAGTAGAATATTTTTTTGTTACCCCCGTGAAAGGGAACTTGCTGCCGGAATTGAGTATTTTTGTCTTCATTCTATAAGATAAATTGTTTTATTACATTATCTACGAAATTTATTTATTTCATATTTTTTAACAAATTAACTCCTTTCTCTGGTGGTTTTACTAACCGACGGTGACGTCGGTTAGTAAAACCACCAGGGAAATATTCGAAAATTTCGAATATTTCCCTATTAAATTATTTGTTATTTCTGTAACGGTTACCTACACACATGTAGTAGTTTTCTCGTTGTCTATTTATTGTAATAATAACAATAAAATTATAATTAACTTAGAGCAGAGATGTAATGCCTCATTCAATAAAAAATACATTCTTGGCCCTTCGTTTTGTTCTCTTAAAGTTTAATCATGTTGCTGGAGTTCAGGTTGAAGTTACCTGGGGGGTGAACGCCCACAAAAGAACGTGTCTGTTACTACCTACCCGATTCGGTAGTCGGACAACTATTAATTTATTTATTTTTAATTATCTGTCTAAACAAAGTTAAGTTTTTAAAACTATCTCTGCATTCTCTAAAAAATAAAAAAAATAAATTCAAAGGTAATTTAAACAGTATTAAATATTAACGACGTAAAGGAAGAGTGTGGTGAGTTTGCATTCATTGAAAGTTCTATGTCTTACTTCTATACAGATTGAAGTGTACAAAAAACTTAATTCATTTAAGAAAGTTGACTTTTTTATTAAGGTACCGACTCGCTTTATTAAAGCAAAACATATTTCAGACCGATGAGTGGGCGATACTCATCTTAGATTATAAGTTACGAATTGGTATACAGTTTTTATTTTACAAGACAGTATCACTGTAATTTAACTGGTTTTCAACGTGTTATTAATTTAGCATAAATGTTACAGATGCAGGAGTTTAGACTACCGATTACAACGTATATTTTCTACAGCGGAATAAAAAAAGTAAGTGGTTGAAAGTAGAGTTTGAAAATTGGTCGCTTGCCTGTAAGCAACTTTCACTATTCTACACTTGTAAAAGTACTTGGAGTGTACTACTAATTATTGAGGAATTTTAGTGAAAGATGTTTCCGCGAAAAAAACGACTAGTCAAAGGGAAACCTGGGAGCAATTACTCACACTTAGGTTCTCCCGAACATAAGGAAAGCCGTTGTAAGCTCAAGGAGTGTATTGATCGTTTGAGTATATACGAGTTGTACTAAGGCGCGGGCAAGCACTGCCATATAAAATAAACCCGAGTAGTGTGATGTTGTTGGTGGAGTAAAAGTGTAGTTCATCGTTTTCTCGACTTCCTACTCTTCTCATTCGAGTTGCGACACAATCCAATTGAACGTGTTTCAAATTAAGTTTCTTTTAAAACGTATTTGACAGACAAATTAGAAATGTTTACAAACTCTCGGATGGTATGGGGGGAAAAAATATATATATAAAGGAGTCGTCCCTTTTGAAATCGGGCCATCTTCCGTCACGGAGACGGATGACCGCAAATGCAGATTATAACGTTGTCAGGTCATCATTCACTTCTTAACGAAGGACTTCTTCTGCTCTTTTGAGCCCAAACCTCTTCAAGGTCCTACCACTGATGGCAGGAAACGGAGGATACCCCAAAATCAATGACTCGTGACTGCAAACTACCATTTATTATTGTTCATTTTCATTTAGTTTCTTTCTTTTCGAGCTTACGTCTAACTGTGTGTGTCTTCGTTCTTTATTTATTTCCCTTAAAATTCGTCCGCCCCTGTACGTGTACATCTATATCTGTCTACCTGTACCCCTGTCTTCTTTAAAGCTTCTTTAAACCCGCCCTCTTCCTGTTTTAACCAACTTCTGTTAAGTTCATTTTTATGGAATTTGTCAACGCGCATCTTACGGTAGCCTCACCTTACTTTCTCGAATATACTGTGTAACACTTTTTGAACCATAATACCTAAAACATATTACTATTATTGTTTCTATTCTAATAGAGCGTTCAGAAAACATAATCCAGGTCTGCAAGAGTTCTGGTGCAGGTGCAGATGGATGGTAACATGAGTTAGTATGAGACTTACCTTGCTCAAATATTATAATAAATGTTTTGGCACTGGTAATTTTAGTATTTCTTATTTCAATCAACCTGATTAATGTCGTCAGCTCACACGTCACATTATTACAATATATTATTAATCATTACTACGTTGGTACCTTTGTAGCTAAAAGTACACACTGGACGAAACTGGTGTTATTCCAAATGAACTCGGTCTCTCGGGGTTAAATACGGACAGCTTACAAAGATAATAACTCAAATATATTACAAAATAAACAAATAATACCGCTCATCTTGCTGTTCACCATGAAATTGTACAAATTTTTAAGATTTAAGTATCTGTGGAGAATAACGTAGCGTCTGTTGTTCGACAAGGGAGGACGAAACTCGAGGGTGAGAAGAGAAGAAATGGCGAACTGAAGCAACAGGAAAGATCTGTACCCAAACCTTTGAAATTAGCGGAAATTTTCATTAACCGAAAAATTTAATCAACAACTCCCTTGACTTGATTATGGCACTTACATAATAAATTAAGTCAAGATCGCTTTCTCAGATTGCCAGCACACGCCTCACGTTTTTGATCTGAGATCTGAGCTGTGAATTTAATTCCTGTAGAATTGCACCGAAACGACTTTTCTGCGTCCTCGTCTACTACCATCGACGTTTTAGTTTTTCAAACGTAGACATCTCCTTCCTCGGCAACTTAACTTTTTTAATTACAGACAATTTCTTCAAGTTCCTGAAAGGCTTGATTGTCAACTAGGAGCTCTCGTTCTGCCATCAATTTAAAAACTTTAGTCTTTCGTCTGGCAACTAATTCTTTTCATTCGTTCACACACCTTCTGTGACACTTCTTTCTACCGTGGCATCACACCCGTAGCCTGCGATTCAACCTACTTCCCTAACATTTAAGCACCCTGCAATAGAAAATGGAAGCGAACTGTCCCAAGGCCATCACATTAAATCCGTCTACGTTAATAATGTACTCTCAAACCAAACTTAATAAAACAGATTGTCAGTTATAAGTGACTGTATGCACATACTGAATTATTAATTAATTGATATAAGAGTCAATAAATAAATCCAGCTGCATGGGTGTTAAGTTTCGTACATCAGATGCTCTTCTCTATGCTTGGGCAGACGCACACCCAGCTCGATTAAATTTTAGTCAAAAAGGGATGACGGGGGATGACGGAGATTATTAAAAAGAATTTTTTACCATTACGTCAGCAAGGGTGCATATTTAAATTCGTTTAATACTCAATAAAAACATTTGCTAAACTACTTAAATGCAACGATTAAATTCTATTGAATTCTTTCTCCGACAGTCTGCGAGAGTCCGCCTATTAATAAAACGTGCGTGCTATGAAATTAGACGCATCGAAGGGAAGAAAGTCGAAACTTTTGTTCTTTGAAAGGAATTTTCTGGGTGGTGGTACCTGGTGATGAACGTTAAAGAAGCAAGAAACAGATAAACCACGGAAGAAAAGTATCCGGTCAAGGAGTCTCGGTAGTAATGACCCGTGTACGAAGTTGTTTTATATACAAACACACACACACACACACACACACACACGCATGCACGCATGCACGCACTGTAAACTACTATTTACCCTATTAATAAATTGTTAATCTGGTTCGCTAATAAAATCAATTTGTACACAGTTAAATTAATTATAATAGAAATAAATTAATTGTAGTTAAAGTTCCGACTTATCAAGTTTACTTAGTATAGTACCACATAATTATCTCAACTTATCAAGTTCAGAATAAATAATTATATGAGTACTAGAAAATAGCTCGAAATTAGTTATACCTGTAAAATAAAGTAATAAAGTAAAAAACAAGAAACCATACATGTATATAGTGAGAGTAATATGAACGTGATAATGTAAATGTTAATAGGCAAAGTAGTTATTGAAATATAATAAAACATTGAAACAGAAGTATTGTTTATACAAATTAGTCCTTCGCTGCATACATTTAATTGTGTCCGTCAAAGTACACTCACACCTGGTAACGCTAAAAATAGTGTTGATGGATTTAACTTCAAAGTATTACACGCTCTACCCTAACATATCTTGTTGAATATTATTTAATTTTATTTACTAACGTATACATAAACTCTGTACAGTTCCCGGTACCCCTTCGAGATAAAAAACCACAAATGCACCAATTCTGTATTACATTATTTATGTATACAATATAAAGTGTAAAAATTGTACATCACACCACATAGTGATTTATACGAAACTATTTCACATTCTAAGACGTCGTTAGCAACTATTCTAAACATTCCTCTCCATCAAATCTCTTGAAGTGAATCCGTCATTTACGATCGTTCACCAAACATTTTTTTTTTATTATTATTATTTACGTGAGACTCAAAATCAGATTGGTTACTATAAATTTATAGTTCGATTACACGGTGTCTAAACAGCCGCGCCGGAAAAAAAGCCCAACTCCAAAAAGAAAACTATCTGCTCTAAGAAATCTTCCCGTTCGCGTTTGACATTCTCAAAAGCATTCGAACGCTCGAAATTATAGACTATAAAAACGAGTGAAATGCACCAGCCGGGGCAAATTACCACCGCGCCCACACTTAATCCTTGTCTTTCGAGTGATTTATAGAAGTTGGAAGATGTCTGAACGCGGGTTGAGATATTTTGTTTTTCTTAAAATAATAGTTAATAAATATTAATATATAAATAAGAAGACGTTAGGAGATCGAGAACGCTCGGTCCGATGGTTTGTTGTCTGACCCATTTCAATTAATTTCAACTTTAATTTATTTATTTTAACTATCTATAATTTGTGATTTCACATAGAGTCGGGATGAAAGACAAATTTCCATGGTTACTCTGCCAAGTTTTTTTTATAGTATTATATTTATATAGGATACAAACTACTAGTTTTCGTTTCTTCAGGTAAATAATAGTGAACATCTGAACGATCAAACTTGAACACTGAGTACGGTCGAAAGATGACATCCTAGAAGGAACGTCACCTATAAAAAAATCGACATTGAATATGTATGAATAATATTAATTTATACCTGTTTCTTCGAAGGGTAGTAGAGTAAGGGTAGGTTTTTGTAATTGGCCCGAAACCCTCCCCTTAATTTAGCACTACACCAATCGTGAAGTTTGTAACGGTAGCATAAACGTTTACGTGTCCATTGCCCTGGAGTGTATACTAATTTTTGCATACAAACCCTTTACAAATGGAAGTGTATAAGTCGGAAATGGTTTCTTGTTTACTGAGTGGTCCTTTTGTAGTTGTCTAGTTGTAGACTGTGTGCTGAGTTGAGGGGCTCATCTTGAAACCAGCACTTTGGTTTTTGTACGTAGCCTTTGAATGTTTCTTCTAATTGACAAACGTGATAAATATTCTGAATAACTTCTTATTTAAGTAAGGTACCTATCTATTAACACCCTGCATTGGTACCCACATGCCACATCAGTGAGTACCTACTTGCGTTAGTTAAATGATGTACAAGAACACCTGGAACCATCTCACCGGACTCATTTACAACCTAAACGACCTGTAGTAATACAAAAATAAAATAATACATAATTTTGTCATATATTTGACAGTTTGCAGAGTGTTGGTGCCAGTAGTTCACAGCCCCTTTTATGTCAATAAAAAGTATAATTTATATTAGTAATTGAATTACAAGTTCTTACACCAAATCAACAGGCACTTTATGTATTAACACGTACTTACGTGTACTTTAAGGTTCCTCCGCGTGAAAATAATAAGACCCAGGTTGCCCAGGTGGTGAAGAACAACATAGACAATTTCCGGGCTTTCATCCGAGTGAAAAAGAAGGACAAAAAAATGGATTCGAACGCGTCACAATGGGCTCTCACGTCCCCCTGAGGTTTTTCAAGTGTTCCAATTCTGCTCGGGGAATGTTCTATGTGGTCTTTTTGCAAACGTCAGACACCGGGGATGTCGTTGTGGCATCGTTCACAGCAGGACTCGCTTCGATGATCTTCCTCCCTTCTCCTGGTCTACCATCTACTCGGAGTGTTGAATTCGTTTACATTGCGAATTTTTGTCAGGCACCGTTGTGACACAAAACGGTTCAAGTGCACTAGAGAAATTAGTTGTCAAAAACGGACAAAACTGAAGAAGTGTGTCATCCAATAAACGGAAATTGGTATTATTTGGCATGCTCGAGTTGATTGAAAAATTGAATGAATGAGAATGACAATGAAGACATTATGGGATTTCCATGTTCCATAAGGTCCTTAACAACGTTTCGAGTACTCCTTTTGGCTCCTATTTATTATTAAAGAACCAAGATTACCTGCTACGGAGAAATGTATAACACAAGTATACATATATAACAGAATAATAATATTTTGCCAAACGATTTGTCTTGTGCATGAAGTTGATAATTTTTAAATGACGTGTGCATTGAATTACTTAACAAAAGTTATAAATTATACATTAGTACATATTTTTATAACAATGAACTTAAAGGAATAAACCGTAAAGTCTACATAAAGTACATTTAGTTCATGCGGTGTCTCAAATATAACTAGGTTACATCACCACATATCTTTAAGAAGTTAGAAAAAGAATCATTACACAACTATATATTTTATTTATGTATATATAATTAACCAAAAATTATTATTCAAGTCTGTGGAAAGCTATTTTCGTATATGTATCGAGCATACGAGGACACAGTTGACTAGTGTAGGTACATGCATGTCGGGCTTTTTAGTTTCTTGAAGTTAAACACATGTATATATAGAGATTGTACATGTCGGTACTAAGCCATAACTTCGGTGATTCAAAATAATTCGGTTGAACAGCAGGCATCCTCAAACTATTTGTAGTTTCTTACAACGTAAAGCATCAGTTCTAGTCACAACTATGGGGAAAAAGCGTGGAATAATTGTTTTTTTTTCTTTATCATTTTTTTTGTGTTCCTCGTGAGTTACGTATGAATCAGATGAAAGAATAGACTCGAGCGATAATGAATTGCCCTGAATAAACCAAAATGAAAATTTGAAGAATTTCTGTAAACAAGATCTTTAAATAAAGTTTACATAAACATTATAAGTATGATTTATTGGGGCAAGACAAACAGCTTCGCTTTTATGATGGTCTAATCTCTAATTTTTTCCTTAAAAACATGTTTACCCAAACGCAATCTGGTTTTTTGCCGTCAAAATTGAAGAATCTTAAGGTGGCTTTCGGGTGTGCAACGTTTCAAATTAACGCACCTGAAATTTGCACCGATTGTCCGCGTTTCTCTACCTTCCTCTTGCACACATTACTTTTGCTTTGGTTCATAATATCGAAATCAAATCAAAAAAATTACGTCACTTAATGAAAGCAACCAGTAAATTAGAAAATATATTAAATACCTCTCTTTAGATATTATTAAGCATACTTTTTTATCATAAAATAAATGATACGTAACAGCGACACGAACACGAACCACTTACATATATTGGGAATAATTATGTATTATTGTATTGAGGTTTACAATTAACAAACGCATTTTACGACAAGTTAAGCATTTTATGGGTCAGGTTGATCAAAATTTTATGTAACTAATTAATTAATATAATTAAAAGTGGTAATAATGTTATTATAAATAAAACGAGTAAAGTAATTTACGCAGAAATTGACCGGCATTTATTGAACATATCCGTCTCAAACATTTACCGGTTCATTATTATTATTATCTTCATCATTAGATTTTATTAAAAATACAAAGTTTTATTGAGGTTTACTAGTAACAGTGGTCACCTGATGAATGAATGTATAATAAAAAAAAGTCTCTTCTCACTACTTATATAAATATATGAACCCCAATGTTCGATTACTTATTATTAATTTCAATAATAATAATTATAATAAAAAGATTAATTATTAAATTAATTAATAATTAATTGAAGAAGCTTTGGAGTTCCAGTAGTTCTTCGGTTTCCAAAACAATAAAAGTATACAATGTTAAGTTCTGACCAAAGAAACGCGTGGCGTGTTCTTCCTGAAAGCTCGGAACCCCTTGACAAAGAGCAGACACTTTTGCTAATAGAAAAACACCCGTTCACGTGACCGGTGAGCAAGGGAGAACATCGAAAATATTTGACTGCACAAGAGCAAATATGAATATCTCTAGTTAAAGTGGAGTGACCCTAAAGCGTCACACATGAATGATAAATTATATTTTAATTACAGATTGAAAGTCTTTTGTAAATTTTCACGCCTTCTTTCACCCGGGGACTTGGGGAAAGGCGGCTGCGACGCCACTCAACTTGTTTGGCTAGGGGTGGCTTAGGGAGAAATCCATTCGATTGGGCTTCTTCTTCCACTCCAACTACAAAATGGTTCTTTCTTCTGTGCTAAACCGCCGTCACTACAAATAAATAAGAGCCTGAGTCTTTCTAATTGTGCCACGAAGCTACTACTTACAAGGGCAGTTACGTGTTCACTGCTGAGTGTTGAGGCACCACAGCGCACTTGGCTGACCTTACTCCCGAAACCTGTCTGATACCGTACTGAACTTCATTTTCATTTATTGTGCCACGTGTTACGAGTACTCGTTCGTGTGGTAGTGCTACGAACGAGAGGTGTGCAATTTGAAGTTCCCGAACACAAGTTGTAAACCAACTTCAATCCGTGTCTTTTGTTAGTAGTTTTCGCTGATAAGTTTTCACTTAACTCAGTTTTAATGAAAATTTTACGCTTTCACGTACGAAACGCATGTTGTCTGACAAAAAAAAGTGATTTTGATTCCCAAAACAAATTTATTTTTCTTATCGGAGTTATCATTGTATTCCTAGAGCACACTTTTACTCGTGTTTTTTTTTGTTACGTTTCAACACAGGGCTACGTGAGCAACCATGGGACCCACTCGTAATTACCCGGAGAAGCGTTTGGTGGTGCAGACAAAGCTTCCGAGTGTGCTGTTGTTAGGGATTTTTCGTAATTACAATTTTACGTACATGTGACGTGAGGTTTAATTGGTCGAAGATCACCACGTAAATCCACCGCTCGGGATCAGAGGGACCGAGACCTTAAATCCCCCGACGAGGCAGAGGGATGTAATTCGCAAAACCTCTGGAAAGGGAGGATGAAAAAGGCGAAAACTATTTTATTTTATTTTTTTTTTAAGTTCACGTCGGACCTCCTTGGCTAAATTGACAAACTGAGATGTTGTCACGGGTGAACAAGTTTGAAATGAACAACCAGGTGACACGGATGAGTATCTCTTCTGCACACGCTCTGCCTCGCTCTCAGTTTACTTAACCGTAAAATAATGAATTTCAATATAGTTTCCATTGCACCGATTCGAATTTATTGAAGCGAATGATTTTTGGGTCATTATAACCGGTAAAATTAATTGTCCTTGCGTCGAACGAGGTAAGACCTGGAAAACGATAGGCCGGCTCGAATAAGAGGAGAGGACAATTGATTATGCATGCAACCCCAGGGAGACAAATTTACAATTAGAACGTCGGGGGTTGAAGGACATTGTGTCTACAAGTAGGTTGGATGGTACACGTTGTGGATGTTGTAACTCATCCTCGATTCATCCGGTTACTTTGATTCGAATACTATTTACAATATTTTTTATAAATTGAAGTTATGTATGTATTTGTAGACATTCTCAGACAGAAGTGCTGAAAATGTTCAACTTGCCTGCGGTTGGGGAGGACTTCGTTTTAATTCTTTGTGCTTTCTGTACACAATTTATATACAATTTAGTGCAAAAATAGAACCTACTTCCCTGTTGACTCCTCAAGCAATGACATTTAATTGAATTTACATAACATTATCTTGCAAGAAGCTCTAACCTTATACGCAGTATGTAGTATCTATCTAATACATATCTGATGTACATTAATAATATCTAATAATACTGTAATAACAATTTAAAGCGTTGTGCAGCACAATTCGTATACTTTCAATTGTCCTAGAAACGTCTCTTGTTTTGTCCATCTTATTTTTCAATACTTTAACCATTGATGTAATAATAACTAATAGAAACCAATGCAACAAGGAACAGGTGGGTGTATTAATAATAACTTATTGATTAATTAATTCCACAATGCTTAGTCCAACAGCTTGGACCTTGCGAACGAAAACTCATCATAAACTTTTCCAAAGGTAGAACGCAAAACCCACTGCGAAATTTACAATCGTACAATTAAAAATGAAGCATGCAGTTGTAGTGAGATGTGCCAAATCAATAAAAGTTTGACTTATTTATGTTAATTTGATTTACAACTTGGAACCGAATCTTGCGAACGTGAGAGCAGCCGAGTTCTGGTGCATCCCATTAAATTCATTGTTCTCCCTCGCGGAACAACGTTCTTCCGCCTTTTAAACACGTTTGAAATCTTGTTCGTCAAGTTGTATATTTCTTCGCTGGTAAGTTAGTCGTCGAGCTAAATAAGGTATACAACGAGGAAGTGAGACGAAAAACGGGACCTACGGGACGAAACACTCCACGCACGCCACCGTCTCCGCCATGTTAAATTTTCTACTTCCTACCAATATTTGAAATAGAAAAATTTTCGCCTACTCCTATTAAACCTCATGAGAGGGAAAAAAAATTAATTTCCACTCGAGTTAATAATTGTAACTGTATCGAGGAGAATTGAGTTTCCTCATAAGGGTTGTTTTCCGCTCTGGAAAGATCTTTACAAAGTTTCTCTAAAGTTTCTCACTCCATTCTGGCAGACAAACAAGGCACGTCGTTTATTTCTAAGAAGCTTTCACTTAGACGATTAGAATCAATAGAAACCGACAATTTCCCGGGGAGAAAGGCTTTCTCTCGACTGCGGAAAAACGACTGTTGACGGGGTACGCCTCCCGAGCGACTGCCTCCGCCGCCATCATTTTACAGTTTTATTATTATTTGTGCAAGTAAAACCAATATAACTACGGGGGAGTACAATGCGAGGAACCCGACGATAAACATACAACAGCCTTATACTACAGAGAATTCTCTTTAACTTTGTCTTCCATGGGGAATTTGTAAATACACAGGAGAAGCATAAATCGAGGTTGATTTTCAGTTGCATTCTCCTTTCGACAAGTGTGTACTTGGTTCGTCTTTTTTCTTCAGGACATGTAGAACAGGACACAGTAGGGAACTACAGCAGAATTATTATACGAAAAAGTAAAAAAAATATCACTACTCTGTCGGGTTAAATCTGTTGATCTCGGGTTTTTATTTTTGAATTTTAGTGGTAATCTGAAGTTCTCTTAGAGAAGAGAATAGGTAGTTCGTGCGCTGTATGTTTGTATCAGCATGAATACGTCTCACAGGATTAAATCAGTGTACGGGAGCCGGTGTTCACGTACAGCCGCTTTAGGGGTGCTCTAAAGCACGGAGTGTCACTTAAAATATCAGCAGACGAACTGGTAGCCTACTAGACCTAGCAGACTACTAGCCAAACCTCTTCTGGCAATCCCGTGCCCGCTGGGGTTATGTTCAACTTTTTCTCGAAAAGGTAAAATACTACACCACACAGATTACAAAAATCTACCGTACCCTTTCACGCTGTTCAAGCGATATACGAAAATTAAACTTAAACAATAATAACTGGTTCAATTACACTACAATTTGCACTGCAGTCAGTTTGTGACGTGTGGTGCTCAACACACCAACCGCAGCACACCTGGAAGTGCACAAGTCGCCAACTATTTTTAATTTATCATTAAGTTTCAATTTTTTTCCCTTTGAAACTGCAAAATTGTATTACTATTTTGTTTATTGCTCTACTCGCTACTGTTAATCCATTCGAACTGTTTTATTTAAAGTGTAAGCGACAGATTTTCAACTTCCCACAATCATTACAAATTTATGGGGCGAACCGAGTTGGAAAATTGCTCCTGAACTTCCTCTCTCTCTCTCTCTCACTCATTCTCCCTTCAGTTTTATCCTCTGTCTTTGATTCTTAAGTTGCTCGGGTTCAGAGCATGGCGTTTTAAATTTTTCAGCTAAAATGAAAACCCGACAGCAGGAAGAAGACGTGGTGAGAGGAAGGCTGTCAGAGGACAACGGTTCCCGCGCAGACGATGGCGGACTAACCGGAGGAAACCAGTTTTCTCATTGATGGACAACAAAACTCACATACGCAGTTTAAAAAAAAAGCTCTGCTACATAATAACTATTTTGTTAACATCCAGTCAAAGGGAAAGGAAAAACACCCATGCGGACCATCGATTATTTATCAATGGAGAAACATGTGGGACTTATTCACCGAGGAAATGATAAATTTCACGCTTGTTAAACTTGACCAGAAACCCATCCGCAAATCCTTCACGTTTAGCAAACCCCGAAACCAATTAAGAAGGCTAATTAAAATATTTGTGAAGACGGCATGTAACTCTCACAAAGTAGTTTTAAGCACAAATCGCTAGTTTTTCCTCGAGTGAAGTTTCCTTTCCGTGGAACATGTTAAATTTGTGACAGTTCGTGAGAGACAAAACTACTATGCGTTCCGTATATAGAATTTTGTGTGATATGAGGTACCTCCTTCCTCCCATGTGCGTCGATATTAGCTAGTTGCGAATCAAACGCACTCATAGTTGTTAATATTTATTTCAATAATTTTGTATTAATAATTCTCATACCAAATATTTGCTTTGCCAGAATACACAGGGCTATCCCAGCAGTGAACCGAGTACCACTTTTATAATATTTTATGAATTACAAACTTATTTCGCATCGTTAGCTTTAATGTAGCCGTGTTATTGTTTGTTACAGTTCAAGTAATTTTTATTAAGGAATGAAAACTTATGTATTGTACTATTTTATAGTTTACGTACTTACTGCAGTACAAATGGCTAAACTATTAGTGATGTCAGTTTTTTTGTAGGTAATACAATTAACAATTTATACTAATAAAAGCATTATTAATTCATAAATGAGTTATTAAGACCAATTATTTATTTAATTTTATTTATTTAATTTTTTCTTAGTTTTAGTTTTGAAAAGTATTGTTAGTTTTTCTGTTTGTCGGTGTTAGTAGCATATTGTTAGGGAACTTACTACACCATTTGTTTCTACAATTATGGAACTCAAAAAAAATATATAAAATATATATAAATATATATTTCGGACTTACAGTACAAATGAGGAGCGTATTGAAAAAATCTGGGCGACACGACATAATTTTTTTTCTTTTTTTTCTTTTTCTTACGAGAAGAATGAAAATACAATTTTTGTTTTCCCCTAAACTCTCCGTTTATTCAACATGGCAGGATCCATCATAAAGCAGACGTTTGATTCTTTCAAACCTAAATTTACGGGGTCGAAAGCTGCAAAAGTTTATACAGAAGCCACACTCGGATGTCTTTTCGGTAGACAAATACCACAGTTTTATACAAAACTGAGAGCTTTTTGTTTACACTCCTTGCGGGATTGATTTGTAGTGACGGGGAAACCTGAGAGCCCGAGAGCAGAGGAACCGTTGTAGTTGGGATGGTTCGACAGTCGGAGAGACCGACGCGGACTCCGTGCAAGTTTATTTTTTCTCATTTAAAGAAAATAATCCGTCAACGAGTTTGATCAGACACACCGAGCGATGTGTGTGTGTGTGAAGTGCGGATGGAAAGAAAAAATAATTATTTCTTTGTCGGTTTTCACTCATTTCCCTTCCCGTGAAACAATTCCGCCTTGTCGTCATTCCTCTTCCATTTTTCTTACTAAATAAATGAGAGGACAATGCGTCGGAGAACCACTCCCTCTCAGCCTTTGAGGACAGGAGAAGTCCTCCCTTCACTTCACTTCACTTAACTCGAGTGGAACCGTTCCAAGAAGTAGCAGCTATATTTGACTTCGCGTAATAACAATAACACTAACCAGCTGTAACCGGCTTACCGCGAGGTAATTACAGGAGGAGAATTGAGAATTTTAACCGGGGAAGTTGGCCAATGACAGAATTATTACCACGTCTCTTACATAGTTGTCTGACGGCGACATTACCAGGTCCTAAGAGTACCTTAATAAGTTGTAAACAAACAACTCGATTGATAAATTGTATTTGAGTTTCAAGTTTAATCAACACATAGACCGGCTGACTGGATTAACTACTGTCGGTGATGCTCCTTAACACTAACTTATTGTTGATGTACGGCCGCCAGACTGTTATTTTTAATTAATTTCGAGTTATTTATAGCAAAACTGAACTTAATAGATTGATAGAATAACAAGTAGTTAGTATCACTAGAAGTAAATAAGTGTCACCACCGTAAGATTATTTGAACGAGAACGATTAATTACATTAATAAAAATAAAAAAAATAATAGTAACAGTAATAATAATAAATAAAAAATTTCGAAACAACGTGGTCATAATTATTAATTATTGTTATTATTTACTTATTATTGGGTAGCTAAGAGATGTTATTATTAACTACTAAAACCTGGTTTATTTATTGATCTAGTGATGAAATATCGTAGAAATCCATCCATATTAAATAATTAAATTCACTTGAATGAAATGTTCGTTCGTAGTTCGGTGACAAACACTCCGTCCCCTGGGTAGTTCATTCATTCGCATTTTCATTCGGGCAGTACAAAAGGTGGAAAGCAGGTAAGATATTAGTTATGGAAACAGTAATCATAACTTAATGGCGGCGTTTACGTTCAAAAAAGGTAAAGGACGGAACCCGGTTGTGATAACGAATTTCGGTTTTTCCTCTGCGAGTGCTCAAAGCGATTTCAGGTAGGTTTGTTTTCCCTCCACTAACCACCTGATTGATACAATTTTTTTTATTACTATTTACTTTTCTTGTCCTTTTTTGCCGAAGGTTCCGCCGACGTGGCCCATAGAAAAGTCTCAATGCGAGTGACATAAAGAGTTGCGAGCCTGGGAGGTTTCCTCTGTTTGCGCGGATAACCCGGTGGGTCTTCGACTACTTCAAATGGGTACTTTTTGTCCGCGTTCAAAAACCCGTGCACGAGACTCCCGACTTATTTATGATTACAATTTTTTTTCCTTTTTCTCTCCTGCATACCACGCTTCGGACGACGAAATAATACCCGAAATTTGTCGAAATTTAGTTTCAAATACAAATGAACAATAAACTGTTGAAATTTCCACCCGGGTGAGTGAACAAAAACGCACCGACACTGCCACTTGAGCAGTGTCGGCCACAAAAATTGTTTTCTTATTCTTTTTTCTGGGCAGGAGAGACAGGAGAGGAGTCAGAAGAAGAACTGGAGACAGGACCTGGCAGAAGGCCTAGAGACACCTCCGATATAGAAAACCCCGGTCGCGGAAAGACAACCAAATATGCCGCGTTTGTAAAACATATTTTAATGTACGAAACACGTGCTTTAATAAATATTCATGTATATTTATAAATACACAACCTTCGGTTTTTAATTTGGCCTCCGGTTACTTCTATGTAAATTTCATGTCAATGTACTGTATAAAATTCTTAACGTAGTTTTGTGCGTATTACGTGTTACGGTATTAATATCATTCATCTGTTTCCCTGTGGGAGGTTCAACAAGAACCCCAAGTGTTACTGTACTATACAATTATACATTTTTCTGATACGTAATACTAATGGCTAGCCCTTCCATTTTTTAATTAGTTGTCCGAGTGCCTTTTTCTTAATTGTAACACTTATTAATCCATTTCCCACTATACTGCAGGTTCTAGTTTTGTAGTTTCTGACGTCGTGCCGTAACGAGGGGACGTAGCAAGTGTCTCCTTAACCCTACTACTTCTCCAGTACATTTATAATAAGGTTAAAAACAAGTGTCAGTAAAACTTTAAGATATAAAATTAAGAGGATAAGATGACGTGAGAACATTTTTATATATTTTTTATTGAATTATTAATAAAATAACCAATAAGTGAGGATCTGAAATTATTCGTTCGTGCAGTATTCATCGTTATTACTTCTTATTTGAATTAATACTTATTATATATTCACACCCGTTTGAGTGATCAATAGACAATAGACATTTATGTAAAGAATTAATATTAATTATTTAAAACAGTACAATGTGATTTACGACGTGCTATTTTCCAAAATACAAGATTTAGCGGTTGGATTGGCGACGTTTCCGTATAATCCATTTTTATTGGCAGTCCCAGCACCTGTCTTAAGAAAAAAAAAATAGGGACATGTCACCCATCCCGAACGAAGCCCTCTCTCCTCTTGTTTATTCAAATCGGATTTTGCCCAGGGTTACGAGACGAACACAGAACGAACGCAATTGTTTCAAGGATGAAACCGTACGAGCACGTGATCAAATCATAATTTTGAATAATAACGTACTCGACGGTTGTTAAGGGAAAGAGTGGGAAGAACCGGAGGGAATAAAAACATCCAGAAAATCTTGACAGGACGTTGTTGTTGTTGTTGTTGTTGTGTTTGTTACGACTGTTTGCTTTAACGAACGGTGGTGAGCACAGAATATGTTCCAGATCAATGAATGGCTTATGAAGTATAAAAAGAACTGAAAATACCATTCTTCGGCTTGCAAAATATTTACAATATCTTGAATTTTTATTTATTGCATTTAACAAACACCTACTTCTTGTGCGTTTGAACGTACGTAAGAATTTACACAAACGTCTCTGTCTGTCCGTTTCTCTCTCTCTCGCACTGTGTGTCCGTCCGTGTGTGTCCGTGTGTGTCACAACATCAAATAAGCAACGGATGAATGCAAACGGAAAGGAAAATAGAATCAACCGGAAATGAGAAACATCATAATCTTTGCGAAAACGGTGGTGGGTACATGCAATAAGTAGACAAGGAGGCCGCCGACAAACCTTTGAAAAACACGGTACCTACCTTGATTGTGGACGTGTAAAACTAGGATAGAGATTTGCCAAACAATGAATAATAATCCGGTCGTCTATTCATCTGTCATTTTGTATTAGCCCCGAGATGGATTTACCTGGTCATGCCCCGCGCCCCTTCAGACATCTTTATTAATGACAACGACCGGGTATTTACCAATTGAAAAGCCAAAAAAAAAAAAAAACCGGGAGCCTTGCGAGACGGAGCAAAGCGAAAGAAAAGCCTCCGCGATCCACGTTGGACCGTCTCTTTTTACGATTCCTCCGTGGATTCCTCCTTTTATCCCTTTCACGGTTGATTTCATTCGAGAATTTCCGATTTCTTTTTACGTTCTCGTCCGCCTTGAAAGGGAAGTTAATTTGAAAGTGAATTTGTAATTGAACGATGCCGACCGGAAGGAGTTTTCCAACATGGCAGAAGAAGAACCCAAGTGGTTTCTCGTTCGGCCGGACATGAGAAATTAGACAGGCCTGACACTCTCGGTGGTTAAGGGTGAAGTAAGAACCTTCGCAATGCCAAAGAACCAAATCCGCCACGTGCAGATAGGACAACCTTTTTAACGTGTAATTAGCGTAGAGTTAGCTGGACTACTTAGTTGTGAGGTGTTGGTGAGAACTCCTGCACTAAAAAGTTCTAAGGACTTGTGATCAAGTAGCTGAAAGTATTTACGGTATGACCAAGAGTACACCTGAGAGGGACATGTGCCGCAGGTGTTGTCCGGGGACTGCTTTCGAACCTTGCGAACTAAAGGAGCCATGGTTAGTGGCTACAGTACACACTATCTCTCTCTCCGTATCGATCTCATTATGTGTAACCCGTAAAATTCCAAACAGACATTTTGCCAGGTAAACGTCGAACACAAAATTGTCTTGTGTATTTAGCAATCTGCACTCCTGTAAGGCCCTCATCGTAAAACAATTATTTTGAATTCCCCATCACAATCACACTAACCCACCTCTCGAGGGTTTGTTTAGGACTTACCCACTTTCACAAAGAGACCTTAAATAGAACAAGAGAAATCACGCGGCAGAACTGTGTGTAAATTTAGTAATAACTTCATCTGCGCACTGTACCAGTACTTAAGTAAACGTCAAGATGGTGTCGAAGATGTGCAGTTGTCGTCGTCTGTCCAAATTATGCATTAAAATGCACAGTCAAAGAGAAGACTTAGGGGTCTCGTACGTGCTTCCCTGGGACTCTTGTAAAATGCGATAGACAAATTTCCAAAGCAAATATTTACCTTGGAGTGGTATGGAAATAAGTACGGCGATCGAGGGAAGTTTGGCACACTCTGAAATAGAAACCCTAGGTGAAGTGAGAACAGACAGAGGTGCACGCGATGCAGGCGAATGCAGAAACTTTGTTCTTTCCTCAGTGTCATCTTTGAAAAGTTGGAAGTTGAGACGATCCAACCATTCCTGTAAAATACTGAAGAATCTTTTATGTATCACAAATCGAATTTTCAATTAATAATTTACAGCATTTTCTTTTTTCATGAGACAATACGTAACGACAGAACAAAAATACTCTTGTTTTGGAAAGGAGAAGAACAAACAGAACAAGAAAAATTCCATGACACTTTTATTTTTGACCCACACGTAAAGTCCTCGTCCTGTACTCGAGAAGTACTCGATGTGTCACTGCAATTTAACTCACTAAAATATCGCAGTAAATGGGAACATAACTTTCATATTTTTAAATAATAATTTAAATAAAATAAATTATGTAATATAAAATATTTTGCACGTTATATTTATAATAGAGAAGCTTTAATTAAATTGTTTTGAACGACATTGTTTTGAATTAAAAGCGATTCCCATGTACTTTATCGGTACTGAACTTTAGAAGATAATAATAAAAAATAAATTCATAATAAAATAAAATAAAAGTACAATAATACGTGTTCTGAACATTTATTATTTAAGTGTATTTTTATTATACATTTGTATTACATTATTATACATTTATTCTACATTATTACATTTTATTCTATTCATTATAAACTTCTGTAATTGTGCTTTTTTATTCATTTTATTCGTTTGACTCGTCGATTTATTTGCTTATTTATTTTAAATGCTCTAGAAATTGTCTACAGTATTCAGAAATCTCGGTCTATCATGAGCATCCGTAACACCTACCTGTTTACGAAATTCAAGGTGTCGTATCGCCTCCCAACGTACATTGAAACGGTGTGATTATCTGTTATCAACGTGCACGTGTGTAAATAAGGATTTGGCAAGTGGAAGAGGAAAAGTTGCGACAATTTCCAACAAAAATATATTCCGACGAAGAAGAAACGTCCCAACTTTTCCAATTCATCTTTTTCCAATTGCGGGCTGGGGTGTGAGCCGTGAGGGTGGTGGTGGACAGGCGAATGGAGCCCTGCAAAAAAAAAGGATAAAATAGAAAATCAAAGGGAAGGAAATGGAGTTTCTGTGTCTGTTCCAAATGAAAACCGCAGTTAATGCCAGAAATCATTGCTTTCATTTTGTACTTTCCCTGGGAAACTCCTAGCCAGTTCGCTTTTACGCTTTACGCCTTCCCCCCTTGTTGTCTTTTTGTTTCTTCGGCCAATGCCTGAGGGTGAAATGCTGGACTCATTCGGTCAAAAGCAATTTTCCCAAAGACCTGAAAGGAAACTGCAATTTTCCCTCTCCTGTTACGTCGCGATGGATTAAAGAAAATTTTAAGCGACAGCCGCTGATTCCCCTGCTCTTTAACAATTTACTAATAATCAAAACGATATTTTACACCACTCTACACGGGTAGGTAATACTGAGAAGTAGCAGAAGTGAAAAAAGAGAAGCAACATGAGTAAATCGTAAGGAACACTCGTTAGTAACTACGCAGTAATACGTTTTTACATTATGTTCATTACATTTATGTATTTACATAATATTCATCGCGGTACACATAATGAAAGTCCTCATATATGGAAATGGAAATAAGTTACACAAAGTTGGCAAAAATTTTTATAGTCGCTCGAGTACTTTGAAGCGTTATTAGGGAATGTATGTGCAATGGCTAAGTTCTTATATACATAACGCCATTGTATGAAATATGGTTAACTATATATAATAATACTACATTGAAATGTAGAATATTATTGATCGGTTTCAGCATAGAGTCCATTGTAAAATTCTCTGCTATTCATAAAAGTCCCTAAATTTCACAAAAATCACCGGCATTTTTTGTCGTTTGTAATTAGCAAATTATTAGGAGGTAAGTTCGGGAGGTGGTCAACTGGTAACTAAATAGCAACACAGAGCAGAAGTCTTCGCAGGGTTTTAAATCGTCGCTGATTAGTTAAGAAATGAATGGCGTTTCTTAACTAATAAGAAATAAATTTTTCCCCTTTTCGTTTCAGTCGTCCTCGTCCTCGTCCTCGTCTCTCTTTTTCCTCGTTCCCTTCCATTCAACTCGAATGAAAGTTATGTACTCGTAGGAAAAGATGGATAAGAAAACAAGTAAAGTTTTCAGAAAGCGTTGCTTTCAAATTAAATTATTTTCTTTTTATAAGGAACATAAATTTTAATTTACATTTTTAATAACAAAAGTTTTAATTCATTATGCTCCCTTCTCGTTGAGTTGACGACAAAACTTTCTCCTTCGGTCCGTAACTTCTGGTCTTCTGCCACGAAAGAAACTAAAATTTCCCACAATCAGTGAGAGACATGGATTTTTTACTAATTGCCCAATTGATACCTGAGCAAAACCCCTGGAAATCACCTTGAACAGTCGTTTTCGGGGGGGTGTTACCACCCTTCATATCAAGGGCTATTACCGACAAGGATTTCCCGTTCAACTTTTGTTTCTATTTAAATTTAGCATTAGGTACAAGGGCAGTCTTTCATTATAATTAAATTCGAAGCTCAATTTAATTTACAACAATTTATAATTTTATAATTTTTTTTTATTAATTTTATAATTTCATCTTATAATTCCTGCAGAAGGTTTTCTCCCACGCCTAACACTGCCTGTATTGAACGGGTTAGGATGAGGACTTATTTCTTGGGGCGTTTTAACATATTTTGGTGAATGGAAAGACAAACTCGGTTTGATGCTGTTGCTGATGATGAGAGGACCGAACCAAAGGGAGAGAACAAAACGAAGGATTTTGGCCTCTTCGACTCTCGCCCTCATCCACCGCCTTTTAAACCATGAGAAATTCTAAATCGTAAGGAATGCTCCTGGGTATTTTAATTATTTTCATCGTCAAAATTGACATGTGAATGTACGTGGAATGAATGCGAAGGCCCACGGCCGGGGTCCTTTTTTGGGAGCGAAACTTTTATTTTAACCAGGACTACACGTAAAACTATTGAAATATTCTTGCAGAGAGTCTTAGTTGTTTTCTTACATGCAAAGCACAGATCTACTCTGAATATCTCAGACAAGAATTAAATTATTAAGGTACACAGTTCCTAAGGCGCAACCCTCAGACAAAAGGTACATTTTCTTTCTTTTCACCACTGTGGGATAAAACGTTGGTTAAGGTTTGTACAGTTTCAGGCGAAATGTTTGATAGTTTCACGTGAACAGCACGAAATGTTTACAGAAAAAAAATCACCATGAATAAATGATCTACAGAAGTTCAAATTACGGTATACCTACATTACATTTATGACTTCATTTTGATCTACACAAGTGTACAGTTTTATTTATTCAAAATTCAAAATAAATCATGAAATAAATATATAGTAAATATATCATGTATAAATACCTGTATTAATTAGTCAATTACTGTAGTTATTCTATCAGTTACGAATATACAGGTAGTGGAATTTTAATTACGTCATTCTCCAAACAGTTAGAGTACCTTTCTGCATTATAAAATTTTATATAAATTCTAGGAATTATATAAAATGAAAAGGAATAACCAGAACTGTTTAATCACTACAATTCCATCCGGTAATCTCTATTTAGTAAACTATTTTAACTCGTGTACCTCTCCCGTGTGAGAAGTCCGCTGACCCGAAAGCATTCGAGCACAAGAGTCCTGCTGACTGACTCACGTTACTCACATTCTAGTTCAAAATTATGCAGAATGAAACACTACAGAGTGAAGTTCGAAAGTCGAAAAGTGGAATCCGGAGAATTAGCTGCAACTTCGCAACTGATGCAGCGATGCACTTGACATAATTTGAGGAAAATGAAAAATGGGGGTCCACGTGAGAGTGGAAACCTGTACAGGTCGACGAGAAGACTTCAAGAAGATTCAACGACCTGAATGCACCCACCGCTGCCATGTTTTGTTTTTAGACTTTCCCCCGTGAACACCACTAGAGCCAGCTGCAAAATAGATTTACCGTAGACGAAGAAGACGGAACTTCACGGGGTCCTTCCCGGGAACCCGTGGGGGAACAAAATGGATGGCTCGCTAAGACGGAGGATGTTACAGAATGTGACAACCGAATTTCTTGGCAGTCATCTATCTGATTAACTCTATTACCAGTGACAAATTAGTTCGTTTTAGGGTAACACGCATTCATTTTATTTGTTAATGATTCCCTTTCTTTTGAATTTCTTGCGTTCCACGCTTCATTTTTTTTTACAAAATAGTTTTTTTCAAACACAGATTTAAGACCAAACTTCCAGAACTCATTCCGAAACTGAAAGAAATTTAGTCGTTTCCGTACTGTAAATAGGATACTATGCTATTTTTTTATATTAAAACTACTTGTAATACATTATATTATAATACTTTATTTAGTCCCAATAATATTAATCATTAGTAATATCAACTACTCTGCGGTTTAATTTTACACGAAATTTTAAGAAAAATCCTGCGTTTTTATTTTTACTTACATTATATTTTTATAATTGTTTTTATATTATGTTTTTATATTTATATTTGCGTAATTTGTTCGACTTTTCTCACATCTCTTCATTGATGCTACCAATTCACATGGTTAAATATGTACTCCTGTTATTAATTTATTAGTTTTTATATTAATTTTTTATTAATTATTAATTAATTTATTAATTTAATGTTTATTTTATGGTATAAATTCCTCAGGGATAGCTAAGCAACGTTAAACAAAATCGTCTAAAAGCAACAATAACAAGAACAATAAATAATAAAAAGAAGGATTGAAATAATTAGTTTGTACAACTTATTAAATACTCGTTCTTAAAAGCTTATGTGAAATTATCAATTAGTATCATCGTCTCGCTTTACGAGTTTCCGTCAAAGCGTTCCCCCCGCAGAAATCGACCTATTTTTCTTTCCATGACACGGACACATCCAAAAATAGTTATCCCGACGCGAGGCAATTCCATTTGAAAGTACGCAAGGTGAAAAGGATCAATCAACGGGAAAACGCTGCATTGAACAATTGTTATTAGAAAGAAAAGCAAAAAAAAAAGACGTGTGGCTCCTGTCGTATTTGCTGACTTTGAACCATCGCCAAGTTTGCGAATCCTCCCTGCTTGAGTTGCCTCAGTTTAAACGCGAAACAAAATATTTATAACCTGTTACCACACTCGTCTCTGGCAACAACTTGATTGAACCGTGTAACAAAACGCGGACATCATTTGTTTGTCAATCGAGACGTGGGAAAGAAAAGAAAAGTAGCAAAATGGACGGCACTTGTGTCATCGCTCAAATCGAAGACGCGGGTCCTCCGACAAGAAACTACTTGAAGAACCAGCCATCGAGTCAAATCCCTGGGGTTTGCAACAGTATAAATGTTGGACTTCATTCAGCCGCTTCTTTAAGGTAACCCATCGACAATAAGAATGAAATGATAGTAAAGGAATTTGTTTCGCTTCCATTTCCCATACAATGTGAAGATTCATAAATATTTTGTACTCGACGCGTATTCTTATTGTTAAAACGACGTTGTGTCTTATGTTGTCTTATTGTAAAAAATTGAATTGAAAATTTTTTTTAGAACTTAACCCACCCTGAAGGTCAACGTAAAAGACGATGTTCTTGCTTCTGACGTTTATATTCTTTCGGGCCATTCTTAACAGTTTAATAGCTTCCATTGCAAACAATACTGTCGGTCGAAGGGAAGTTGGGAAAAATTTCTCTGCTCTCACCCTTCTTAAACTCCACCTTAATGAATTAGATTAGAGTGTGTTTAATTAATACTTAATTATCGTTAACCTTTCCGTACTATCAGTGGCAATGTACAGAGTAAAACATAATTATAAGTTATTGGTTGACTTTAAATTTTTAAAATTTATTTGCCAGAAAACTTTTCTTCCAGAGGAGTTTGTGTTTATGTATGTTTCAACCCGTTGTTTGAAATTCCACATGGTCCCTTTAAGTCCTTTGAAACTTTGTAATAACAGTATACCAGCGTATGCAATAGTTTGAAATTATTGCACCATTATGTGCACCGTGACAATATGTTACTCCTCTTGGTGAACGACCTGTAATTATCTTACTTAATTTTTTGCGGCTAATTTTATATGTTATTTTCAAGTAGTGGTTTGCTGTAATTTGTGTCTGATAATATATTATTGTAAGTGTGTAAATTTACTTTCTAAATTTAATAAGAATTGAACACGGGTAATTTGTGAGGTTCACTTACAACACACCTCAAGTTATTTATTTTAAATATTAATAAAAAACACTGCAGAAGTGTAGGGCCGTGTACAACTGGTCAACTTCCTTCCTAAGTGGTTAAATAAATGGTTGAATTTTGAGAAATGGACCGGAAATAATTTGCAAAATTTGTCGCAGGATTTGTAACATAAAATTATTTGAATCAGAAACGCTTGCGGAGGACTTTTGAATGGGACGAAAGCTCCCGGTTGGACAGAATCCCATTATGTTAATCCGATTCAGCCATTTCCCAAAGGAGCAGAGGCCGATCATGCGTACGGGCATTTTGGTGGGATCCAAAGGAAAGGTCTCCTTCGACTGGATTCATCAGACTCCACTTGAACCCAATGGCCCATATGCCGCCTCGCTGTTTATTAAACTAAAAAAAGGTTTCGGATTTTCTGCTTGTCCCTTAAAGACGAGGTCTAACTACAGCACTTCTACTCGACTGGCTCTTGACTCGGAGCTCAAATAAAGTTCTTCGGGGCAATAACATTTTCCTCGGAGGACGTGAGGAAGTTCGCTCTCGCCATCAGCATCATGTACGACGTATATATTTGTGTGTGTGTGTGTGCTTAAAATATGAGGCTTGGTAGAAGAGCACACCGTTACCGCTGCAAGACTGTAAATGCTCAATGTAAAAAATGTATATAGCCCGGATGTGTTTGCATTGAAATTGTTCGTTCTTGTAATAGAGGCATATGTTCATTGGTTGATTCTATTCGCTTAGTAAAAGTCAACTATTTTCCCGGTAGTCACGGACAAGTTGGAATTAAAATTCACGAGAACTCGCTCGTAGCTGGAAGCTTTGCCGTATGTGGCCATACGGTGCTTTGGAGTTACTCTTTGACGGCGAATAATCCCGTTTTTCGATTGTTGTGCCCCATAAAAAAAAATCCGTGGCCTTCGTGTTGTGCAGATGATTCCTCGGATTTAACTTCTATCGAAGTTTGTTTACGACAATAAAAATTCTAATGCGGTTAAGCAGTAGAAAAAGGAAGTTCGGGTTGACAAAAAAGGATTGACAGGTGGTCAAGTTCAGTTCGGCAGGGAAGAAAACCCATCGAACTTTAACTGCTCTTTTATTGGACATTAAAACGGTTTAATTTTCTCATTTTTAAATAATTTTGTCGTAACAATTATCGTTTGTCTTGTGAATGTTAGTTCAGTCGGATAGTTGGTTTTGTGAGAACGAGAAACTGCGACCAGAAGAATACGAAGAGTCTCATACATTTGGTTCTTGAGGTTTTTAATATAAATAAATAGTCTCGTGATGACTACACTTAAACACTTGAACTCTTGTAACTACTTATTTGTGCCGCCAAACCGTTTCTTATCTGAAGTGGGAGGTTTTTTAGTATACATTTAGAAAAATAATAGTTTAATATAGAAGTTATAGAAATTGAATACAGAAACTCATACCTTAATAGAAAACTAACACCTTAGAAATTTCCACTTGCTTCCTCTTTCATTGTGTACTTCTGAAGACTTAAATGTTTCCCGACATAAAAAAATTATTATTATTAAACATATTAAACCTTTTCAGTACTGCCATACATATGTTTGTATAATTCGTATCGTTTGAATCGGCATGTGGGTCTCCTCACTCGAAAAAAGCACACATTATTTTTGTAGCTTGCACCAGCAGAGCAATGGAGGTAAACGGAAAATCCGATTTGACGTTTCAGTTTTTATATAAAAAAAAAGTCGGGAAACTGTATAAATAAAAAAACAATGAATGTTTTTCTCATTTGGATGCTGGTCGATGAATGGATCTGTGTAAACAGAAAACGAGTGAATAGGAAACTGTGTGAATAGAAATTGGTTCTTAATCGGAACCCGGAGGTGGTGAAGCGTGGCATTTTGTTTGAATTCATGTAACTTGTTTACATGGAACACATGTAACACTTCATCACTCATTGAGGGATGTTTGATTTAGCCGGGGAAAAAGGACACGAAGACACACACACACACACACACTCGCATATTTGTACGCACATGTACACAGAGTCACAAACATAAACATGTTTTAAAATTTCCCAGTGAAACATAACCTCCGTGATGACTACTCCGACCGAACGAGGATTTCTAATGAAATACTTAATGAAAATTTTGTAAATAAAATGGACGAAAGAAATCACCTCTGGGGCATTGATTTTATCCTCGATTTTATGAGTCTTTATACACGCAGCAACCCTCTCGAGTCTTCAACTGGAAACCTTCACCCGAGCAGAAAAACATAAAGTACGTGTAACACAAGAACTCCCTGTAAACATTTCGTTTCTATTCAGTGCTTTCTTCTTTGCAATACATCAGATGAAAGGGACTCGTGCCAAACTTAAGAAAATCTTTTTTTGGTTAAATTTTTTAAATTAAATTTAAAATAGTATTCCCCCGTACTTACCAGCATTCAGCTACCCAAGTTCTGACATTGAAGTAGCGTGCGACGAGGGGGTTCGCATCAAACAATAATTAATATATTAAACATAAACAGTACACATTAAAATAGTTACACAAGTTCATACGATCCGACTATTTCCTTTGCATTGTGCACAGAACTCGATTTACTTTGTTACAACCCCTTTCTTTGTATTCGTAACTCAATATTTCTCACAATAAGTCGCGAGTGTTGAAGAAGAGAACCAAGTGAAAGGTGAAATTTCACAAAAAAGCAAAGCAGTTCTTGTTCCCACCCACTTAATCCACGGAACAATAATTTACTAATTTTCCCAATTGTTAGTGCGCGAATACAATCGACGAGGATTTTCAATGGACTGGAAGGAGAAATGTTGCGGAACGTCAATCAATTGACAAAAAATTAAATCAGGTACTAATTTATTGTAGTTGGAGCGACTACACACCCAAAACTATTCAAACGTAAAAAAAAGGGAAATTTGCTCTCGTTTGACCGAACCAATTCACACTATTATTTGAGGAGAGGTGGTCTCTCCTTGTGTTTTTATTGTTCGAACTTAAGTCGGACAACACAGTGGGTGTTAATTTGCGCTCGTTTCTTACCTGCGAAACCGGACACCGGAATTAGTGTTGCACAGGTGAATTCCTCCGTCAAAGCGATGCCCTGAACGTTTAACTAACATCACAATTAAAAGCAGACGACGTTCTGATTCCACTTTAATGCAAAACTGCATCTGCCTGTTTGTACGGTCCTACGTACACCCCTTTAAATGCAAACGACCGTACAACTCTGTGCAACGAACAAAACAATCCGCCCCGTTTAAATCGGATTCAGTCAATCATTACAAGTATTTTTGTTCATCGCGAGTTGGTTTTGTGAGGGTTTCACCTTTCAGTTAACTGAGTTTACTTCTCAGCTCGCATAAAACTAATATTGGCTTATTAATAATAATGGTAATGAATAATTGAGTGCGTGGAAGGCATACAGTCACGGGGGATCGAGTAGATCGGACAAACACCAGTTCTATGTATTCCGTGAATTACTGATACAATTATGTATCCAGAGCGGCTTCCTCAATATAAACTTATTAATGTCTAGTTTACCTTTCCGTAAGATGCTGTTGAGGAAGTGTCTCGGGTTCTCGGTTCCTCATCGAATGTTCATGTTGATTTGGAGTATGTAACTAATGTAACTGCACTGTAATTTACTTTAATATTTTTTCATATATTATAAGTTGGAATTCTGCTGTGGGCAATGGTTCATCGTGTTCCTGTCCCATTCATGTAATATGTTTACCATTGTTTACACTATGTTACGTACCAGTATATAAGAGAGAGAATAACAAAGAAGTCGGCAGTAAGAAATAATTAAACAAATTCAATATGGAGAAAGATGTAGAGAAATTATGTATTTCCTTTTTGTATAGTTAGGTGTTAATGGTAACATCAAAACTGTCTCAAATTCTCACAATAACGTAATAGAACAAGTAGAAAAGTTAAGTAGGAGAATAGCTTTGATGACACCTGAGTAAATTATAACTTTTGCGTGTATAGGCCAATAACTTATATGCTGCAGGACACCATACCTTTGTATACTACATACTTCTTGTACGGTAATGGGCTAGTATCCTTAAAGTTACTTACAACTTTTTATGAAATATTAACTGCCAAAAAGTAAAACATTTCCGCATTGTTTTTTGTATAACTTCCGAGTTTATAGAATGCATCATTTATATGAATTTTAAATAATGAATATTATTTAAATGTGTATAGGTTTTATTTATTTTCAGTGAAATTAATATTTACAATTTCGGCTTTTTACAGAAAGTATTGCACTTATTTAGGAAAAAACAAAATTTTCCACCTTCAAACGAACACATTTTTTTACCGGAACCGAATCATTTTAGTTCCCTACGGAAAAATCCATTTTCTTTTAACTTTGTCCCTTCCTCTCTCTCTCTCTCTGTGACATTGTGAAACAAACTTTTACAAGGTTTTTATTGTATTTAAATCTTTACAAGTGGTGTAATTATTAATACATATTTCTATTTGACTTCGAATCGGACGTAACTACACATATTCACTGCGACTCTATTATTTTTTTAGGATCTGTTACTTTGTGTTTGACGCCGCGTTACAGATCATGGTAAAACACAACACAATTACGTTTCAAGCATGAAAATATTCTTTGCTTACAAAGAGTACAGATATAACAATGTACAACAGCGTATTCGGTACGCTTCTTACATTCATGTTGTGTATGTATATGTATTGCAATATATGTCGTACTAAGTTTTTAAAATTCGTATATATTACTTTAAAAAAATTGTCTCACGGTAGTTTACGTTCAATAGTTGTAATTGCATATTGCATCAAAATTTTAGTACCTCCTGAAACAAATCATGTCAAAAAATTTCATATAAAATAATATATGGAGTTGCAGAAGCATCCATTTTTAATAAGAAAATTTATTCTTCATCCAATTTATTTTATACTTTAATTAAACCAATTTTCAAATCTCTCCGGTATCAACAAAACTAACTGTCATTTTAGGTTTCCTGGGGAATTAACTAAGGAGTGATACTATTATTAGTATTAGAATAAGGGGACGACACGAGATTTCTCATCCTCGACTTATGCCTGGAAAATGTTCTAAATAAACGGAAACTCTTTTGATGACTTTCAACTGAAATTTGTTTTCTGTTAATCCCGTTAGAATTTAGTCAAACGGGAGTGAACTTAATTAAGCTTCAGCTTCCTTTCGGGTTACCGGGGAGCTTAACCGACTCAACATAAAATTCTGTAAAGTGCTTTTAATGTTGAATTTTGTAGTTCCCGTCTTCCGGAAGTAATTCGGTTAAACAACTGTAATTTAAATTTTTAAACGAAACATTAACACCTCGTCGCCATGTTTTTGAACGTCTACGCGGGCGATTGTATGAATGAAAAATGTAACGAACGCGTACGGTCCTCTGTTACTACACAATTCTAGTTCGCACTGTTAAATATTTTATACATATATATTAAAACTATTTAATTTTCAGTAAAAAAATCCGAATTGGAAAATAATGAATTAAACTAAACGTCAGTTTTACTCTAACGCACTGTGGGTCACTGCGTATGTTATTGAAGTAATTTTTTAATTTTACTCAACAGTTTGAATGGAATTTGCGTAAAAATGCATTAATGTCATTTTATTTATTAATTTAATCGCACAGTTGCATAATTTACATCTGTACCGACCGCCGACATTTAAACATTGCAGTGATTGGATATAGCAATATTATTATTTTAAAGCTTTCATAAGTACCCAGTTCAACGGTACAGTGAAACGTTGTGTGTGTCGCGACACGAAGAAGAATATTTCTGTAAAAAAATTGTAGTGCACTAAAGACACAGATCTTATTGATCTGAGGGAGATTTTGTTGGAGAATTTACAGCGCTCTGAATCAGAAGTAGAGAATTAATTTTGCGTTTAATTATGTATATTATTAATGCAATTAATTGCCATACATAATTATGTACATTCTTTCTTCAGTTCAGTTGTACAATCTCTAAAAGAAATACTAGCAAAATAAATCCTATACTTCAAAGTGACTTATTTGAACTTACTTTCTAAACTTTTTGCTGCCTTCTGGTTCGGGGTTCATACATAGATCGTCTCGTTCATAAGTTTTGTACCAGTTTATATTATTTTATTGACCATTAGAAACCTTGTAATAATTACAATACGAGAGAGAGGAAGGTGTTCGGATGCCGCCATTTTGGTCACTCAAAGTTTTCGTTCGACCTTTACTTAAGTAAGACACTGTCCATTCTTTCCAACTCACGGAGGGTCCTTCTCCTTTGTCCGTTTTCTCATGTGTCGTTGCGAAAAGTACAAAAAACCTCTGATTAGATCTTAAACCTACGTCCGAGATTATTTTACACACCATTAGTCACATGAAAGAATTAAATTTTCCAGTCGATGAACAAAAAAAAACCACTTTTACACTATTTTACACCGAGATTTTCTTCTAAATTACACCCGTGGACGGTTCGGACCGAAATGAGAACTCACCGAACTGTTTTTTTTTCTCTCAACCTTTCACCGAGTTCCTGTCTGCCCTCCTCGCCGTTCATTTTGTTCCATCTCACGTGTCGGGGAGGACATTCTGCCCGAGGTTAACTTAAACATGAGAAGACCTCAACTTTGACGTTCACCTCGCCCAACCTGCACTTAATGGCGAAAAAGCAGAGTCGAAACTTCGCGTGACCGTTGGCATTTGAGCATCTGACGTTTCGGTGACTTCGAGACCCGGCCTGGACCTCAGCTGGGTCAAAGAAATTGGACTCAACCGACTGGACACCTTGGCTGGATTCGTACCGGTAACTTTCCCAATTAATGAATCTATGCTGAATCCGTTTTTGTGTGTTAGTTTACAGGAGGAAGGAGTTATTGACACGTTTTTTCCTGTTGTTAATTTGGGAGATGTGGAACCGGAAACGGGGTTCACCGGAACTGGTTTGCACGGCAGTCCGCCGACGTTTTGCTGCTGTTGCTGTTGGTTTAAAATGTTCAAACCTAAGGGGCCCAAAGAGAGACGTGCCAGTTCTGCGGGAGAAAGCAGAGGTATAGCAGGGGGCAAAGGTGATAGATACGGATAAGAATTATGGAGGGCCGGATGCGGCCCGAGAATTCCTGTGTGATGGTACGGGTCTGGACCACCGAGGAACTGTGACATGGCGGCGGCGTGATGTTCCCGCAGAACAAAATCCGGCGGCTGACGCTTGTACCGTTTTCTTCTCCTGAGGAAGCTTCCGTTGTCGAACATGTCTTCGGCCATCGGATCGAGAGTCCAATAATTTCCCTTTCCCGGATTTCCAGGTTCCCGTGGGATTTTTATAAAACAGTCGTTGAGAGAGAGGTTGTGACGAATGGAATTTTGCCACGCGGGAAACTTTTCTCGATAGTAAGGAAACCTCGACATGATAAACTCACAAATGCCACTTAATGTCAGTTTCTTGTGGGGCGACTGTAGAATTGCCATCGTGATCAAAGCTATATAAGAATACGGAGGCTTGACGAGAGCCGATGACTTTTTTCCGGGATCCGACGGCGACGATGGCGACGTTTCCTCCAGTCCGACGTCGTGGTGTCCCGGAGATTCCGGCGAAGGCTCGTTCGGATTCATACCACCCGACAAAGTGCTAGCAAAATGCCTTTGAAATTCGGCAATGGTGTGCCTGGCCTGTGCAAAGGACGCAGAACAGTCGTCGTCGGAATCGACATTCACGTCGGATTCTTCGCTGTCGGACAAGCGACAGGCCGAACTCGGAGATATCGGAGACAAATGATCTCCGGTACTTCCTCTGAGATCAAGTGGCGTTTCCGGAGGTGTTCCCTCGTTCCTTATGGGAACCGTCAAAATCGGAGTAACCTGAACGGAATTCGGTTGAGTTTGTGGCGTATCGCGGTAGCCCATGACCAGGCGACCGGGTTCGTCCATTGCGACGCACATTGACACTACAAACAGCGGAAACAAACGATCTAAAACAGGTTCGCGAACATTCTATTTTCCTTTTTTTTTTTGGTTAGAAGTCGACTCGTGAACTCAACACTCGCGATCTGTCTTCTGATGTTCACACACAACTGGTACTGACGATATCGGTTTCAGAGTAAAATTTTTACGATGAGATCATGCGAACAATAGGATGACAACTGGTAAAGGGTGCTTGTGTTGGGTAGAAACGACCATGAGGAGGCTACAGGCAGAAGACAGAAAGGCCCAGGCCAGGCTCCTCCCTTTTTCAACACGTTAAACTGCTCACCCTGCCGGCAAGGCTTTCATAATAAGATAGCAGAAACTAGAAAAATCTTTCTCTCCTGTTTACAGTTCATCTTCTGCCACGTTTAGCTTTACACTGCGAACGTCATTTAACGGCGTGTTCCGTTTCAAAACTGTTTTGTTCTCTTCACGTAGACTCCGACCAACTCATCTTTATTATTATTTTACAGCTTCCACTTATTCCTATTTTTCTCGTACAACTACGACTTTATTCATTTCTACCGACCACCGGAACCGTGCAACCTAAAAAGCTTTCCGTGCGGAAATTCAAACCGAAATCAATTTAAAACCGGAACCCCAGGGGAATATCTATAAACCGAATGGAACCGGTTGCAGGAAAGAAAAACTTATACAGAGCTATTAGGTCTATTTTTGCTGATGAAGTTCTAGGATTTGTTCAATGCTTTCGATTCGGTGCACTTCTGTGTTAGCTTGAATTTCTAGTACGAGGTCATTTTAAGTATGGGATTTTTTGTTTCTGCAATAAATAAAACTTCAAACTGATGGAAAACCAAGCGGAAGAAGCTACACAAATTGATTTCGATCTATCATTTCTTGCTATCATTCGGAGAACTTCAGTAAACTGTCACCCGCATAAAAATTTTTTAAATAGGTGTAATAAGTAAAAAAAAAAGAAAAACTGATGTTTCGTGTGAGGCTATTAGATTGGCGGGAGAAGGGATGAGAACCGTGGAAAAGACACGGTTGTACGACATATTAAACGAGAATACGGGTGCAACGTGGAAAGGACAGGCATGCAGGAGGAAGGCGTGGAAGAAGACAAATTCACGGGAGAGTTGCTTTAGGTTGCAGATAAAGTAAGAAGGAAAACAAATTGGAAAATTGTTCCAGTGGAAAACAATTCCGTCTTTTTTTTCTGCTCTCCGGGAAAACAGTGCGAAAAAAGGTGAGGCAGCAGTGTCATCAGGAGGAAGCGAAGGAAAAGGAACAAGACGGGGAAGCAGATAAGTTTTCAACGGGAAAAAACTATATTATTTAGGGTATGAGCGTCAAATATTTGTTCTTCTAAGAGTATTTGCTCTTCGGAAATAATTTAGTGATCGAAAACCCAATTCCCGTTGAATTCATGCGCGGTTAACGTAAAGGAGGACCCAATGGAGACTAAAAGGTGATTGGTCGATAGGAGGCGTCCACATTGTGTGCAGACATACACACCAAGTAGAAGGTGGTGACCCCGAGGGCCCTGCGAGAACTGCACACACACACACACACACACACACACACAGCTCTAGCCGAGGAGAATTGGGGTAAAAAACATGCTTCGCTCTCTCGTGTTTATACAAACCCTCGTAGATTTTTGATTTATAAAACGGATATTGACATTACCGAGCTCATGATTTCCCCAAAATGGTTTAACTCTGGATTTAATAAAACTAGTCAAATAAAATGAACTTGATGGTTAAGAGGATGCCGTGGTCTGATATACTGTAGTAGAACTTCACAGGTACCAAGTTTTTTATGGGAATGTGATAGTTCGACTAAAAATAGTATTTCAGCTTAGTAAAAACTGAACAAAAAAACTGAAACCAACAATAAGTTTTTTATACTGAATTTATGAAGTTAATATTATGTACTTTATATTTGAAATAAGGCATATAATAAGTTTTACTGAGTGACCTCGGAGGAGAGAAAATTTTTTTTGTCAAATTTTTGTATTGTATTATTAATTATTTTAAAATTTATTTTAGGGTAAGCAAATAAATAATTCACACGTTATGTATAATTATAGTGCGCCTAATTCAACAATTACCTATTCATTAACTGTAATAATAAATACATAATGAAACATCAAAAAACGAAACTTATAGTCGACTTATAGAAGACTAAATAAAATTTTGAAGTCATCAAGTGGGACCGTGTCACGTCACACATCACATCAACCTGACGAGAAACAACCAACAAAAGGCTGACAAACACGAAATGATTTTACGGCGCGGAGAGCACACGACCGATTTCTGTTGTTGTTTTTTTTTCACTTTATTGCGTTTTCCGGAGAAAAAAAAATGAAAGAAAAACAATGCTCAGGTAAAAAACAAAGGTATTTTCGCAGCATTCACAAACTGTTACGACCGTTGTGCTAACAGAAAAATGATAACGTGACGAATGCCGAATCTCGAGCCAACAAAAACAAAATTGTTTGACTTGTGTGATTAGCCTTGTGACGTTTCGGGAAGGAGAATGAAATAAAATCCTGTTGGTAATAAAAATTGACGTTATGTTTAAACTTGGTACTCTTTGTTCACGTTTATGCGGTCTTACAACACTTACTTTTGTAGACTTCAGTGTAGACCGACTAAGTCACTGAAATGTAACTAAACCTATGCGATTTCTGGATTTATTTTATAGCAACGCGATATTAATTGTTTATGTATTTATGTAATTTATTAAAAGCATCGTATGATTCGTTTCCTCCCACCTCAAAACAACTGTATTCTCGCCATTTCACCATTTCACCTCATCAGCACTAAATAATATGTAGTTATTGTGCGTATTCCTAACATTTTCATTAATATATTTAATGTAAATAATGTATTACGATAACCAACACATTTAGGAATGTGAGTAAGTGAACCCTTACATTTCATACTGTCCACACCGCATCTTGTTCGCCTTAAGACCCCCAAAAATACCTGCGGGATGTCGCAATCTGCAGAAACTGCAGAAATAGTACTGAGGTCATGCATTTACTGCCCTGATGTGACACAACCGTTCCCGTACACAAAAGAAAATCCTTAAATCGAAAGAAAACAGTTTTCTTTCCCAACAGTCCTAGACTCCTCCATTTTAATAATATATGTGTATGTATATAAAGAAAAAGGAAAACTCAAATAGAAAAAGAAATAGAATGGAGTTTGCAATTTCAAACTCGAATTGAAAATTTATATCCTCGGCGAGGAGATTCTGGAGAGCACGGGGAGATGCTGGGGAAAAAAAATAAGACGAAAAAGTTTTCAGGGAAGACGAGGACGACAGTCAAGCAGTGGGAAAGCAGAGTGAATGAAAATCTTTGCGTCGTGGAAGCAGAAGATGACAAACTTTTCCACCACATTTTTCTTTTCTTTCCTTTTTCCCGTCTTCCAGAGGGAAAGAAAACTGTTTTCGGGCTCTTTCATTGGTTGTCTAAAGGTGGCACACCGGATGAACCTTTCCCGTTCTAACCGCACTTCACTCTTCCTTACCTAAAATTTGCCTCTCTTCCTTTCGACCCTTTCGACATGTCCTTTGTCATTTTTTCCCTTCTTACTCTTCCGGAGCTTCGAATTCTTCGGATTATTACTTACGAACAAAGGACAGAAGTTCAACTCTCTCTCTCTCTCTTTCTTTCTTTCTGTGAATCCAAAACCCGATTTCCGCGTTTCATCTGTTGCCATTTTGTCCTGATGTTTCATCGAGTGTGAAAAATAAGATTGAAACGATTTAAGTTAATCCGTTTAATTGATGTTATTCGAACGGATCAATTAAATAAATACCTTGGAAAAATTGCAGGTGACATTCTACCTCGCGTCCATTGAAGATTTTACAAAAGTACAGAGTTACTCCTACTGTTACAAGTGCAAATCACAAGTTCAAAATACATTCGAGCGCTTAGAAAAACCGGAACTCAGCGGTAGGGAACATGTCATCATATGTATGACCACGTTCAACATTACTACTACAACTGAACATTTAACAATTAAAAATTAACGGATGAACAATATAATAAACTACATATTAAACAGGTACAGGGAAATAATTAGGGCACCTCCAGATAATATATTACAAGTTAAAGAAGTACAAAAATTACATATATTTACTTATTATATGATTGGTCCGTAGTAAACATTATATTTAATTTTGTAATTATTATTATTGCGTCACTTAGTTTATATAGACAAATAGTTTTACTGGTTTGTGTTAGAAATTAAAATATTATTACAGTTATTATATTTTGTGTATTTGTGTTAATTTTTAGTACTTGAATGTACTGCAAAAGAGCGTCTTCGCTTAGCGGAACCCAAAATAAATTGAAATTTAAAACCTTAATTTTAAATGTCGTATTACATAAATTACATAAATCTGAAAAAAAAATTTGGTTTTGTCAGCTTCTAGATGGAATTGTAGGTTTGCAGATGACCAAGCAAACCAAAAAGAAAGAGATTATTTATGAGGGACATTAAAAAAATAATTTATTGAACGACCTTCTGGTCGGAATTTCTCTTGTTCGGCACCTGTCCGTCATTTGCCATTTCTTTCTCCTGCACGACGACCAGCACCTGTTTCTGTCACACTGGGCTGAGGATCCCTTCGTCAGCCGCCATTCTCGAGATTATCCGAAAGAAGAAAAAGACGACGACGAAAGTCCAATTCATTCGCGCGCGTATGTGTGAAGAATTGCGATGGGAGTGGACCCATGGAGAAGAAAAAAAATTAGACGTCGGCTCCGTGTCAGCCGAACGAGGGACTCGTCATTTGAAAAGGTTTGAAGAAGATTTACGGGGTTCAATCGACAGGATCCTTTCCAAGTCGTGAAAAGGTTTCACACAGAAACTGTTGTTGATTACAGTTTGCCCCCATCGGGTCAATTCCGAGTTTCAATTAACTTACAAATTGAAACTCTCGTCGGAGCCGGTTTCAATATTGGATTTTCTTCGGCATAGTTTTGATTTCCCTCTTGTGAGAATAAGGACCGTTTCATCGGATTTGTCAATCGAGTTGTCCGCCATTACAAATTCATCGCCTCCCCTCCCGAAATTAAAGTTTTCCGATTGGACTTTCCTCGGTCAGATTCCATCGGGATTTTTACCCAAGTTTCTTTTTTCCCTTCCAGCAAATACAACAAATGCGGTCGGAGGGACAAGAATGGAGTTTTCTGCCGGTAGAAGAATCAAATGAACACATTAACAGTTATTCATACTTTATTATTACGCATAGGTCAACTATTAAAAACTTATGAGACATCAGAAATCAGATGATCCTTCTCAGATTTATTTCGACAGAAAAATCCACAAGTTGTGTGCACGGTGAGAATGGTGAGGTGAAGTTGCTGTATGACTTTTCTATTATCTCTCCTTTTACACGATTAATCATTATTTCCTTCGAAATTCAAGAACCTGAAGAAGAATAATAGAACAACTTTAATAAAGGCATCTACTTAACTATGTGTTAGCTATTAAGCAATATATTAGTTCGAAAAATTATATTTAATGGTCTCAAACTTTTACAACCACCGGATTCTTCTTTTTGTGTAGACTTAATCTTCGTGCCTACACTTAAAGTTAAAGAAAACAATTTCAAAGAATATAGTTTTCATAAACGTCCGATATTGCGGTAGGATGTGAAATTTTAATATAAAAAGAAATTAAATTCCCGTTTTTGCTACTGGGAAATGTTGCTTCCCTTTTTCCCGATCTGACTGAGAGACAACAGGGATGATCTTTGGGAGAAAGCAGCCCCTGTGTAAGATGAAATTTGTTTACACAACTGACTATGAGAACGACAAAACAATCCGTACGCGATCCTTTCTGCATGCAGCAAAAATTTCTTTTTGTTTTTTAAAAGAGCAATTTGAAAATCTCAGAGCAAATACAATAAGGGAACTCTCGGGATTAGAGTGATAAACCCCCTCTGGAAATCAAAAATGATCTGATCTATTTCCGTTGTGCGTCACACAGCAAACAATCAGACACTTCGTCAGCTGACGACGAGGGCTACAGCAAGTGACAAGCGACAGCAAAGCGGCCGGTGATTTCCAAAAATTCATCTTTCTTAACGGCGCGCACCTTCAGAGCTTTTCATAACTCGCTTTCCATCTAAGAGACATTTCGTGTTTCTGCTTGGGAAGCAGACGACTGTCAACGGGAGAAATACCGCGGGAAGGGAAGTTAAAAGGAGCAGGGCGAACATTTCAATTTTTAAAGAATTCTAAGGGACAAGGGAGAAACTTCACTCGCCCTCGTTCCTATATGAAATTAATGCCCCGATGCCATTGGTAGAATGATAATGTCGTTAGGGACGAACTCGAAGCAAGAAATCCAAATTAAACGTTCAAATTGATCACCGTTAACTTTTTCACAGGTGGAAATTCAATTTAATTAACGACTCGATACAGATTTGTTATTTGCTTCGGATAATTCTCGAACCGCAGCAAATGTTTTACATAAGTCTACCCTCCCACAGTTGCTCACCACATTTAAATTGACACAATTTTTTTTCTGTTCCTCCGTTTACGAGTACATAAATTGTAGATACATAACACTCGTGGTGGTTTGATAACACAAAAATTTTCATGGCAGAATGACAAAAAAAAGATGGACGGACTTTTAGATTTTTTTCACAGTCAGGTTAAAAAAACTAGATTATTTCGTTATTTAGTGCCAACACTAACGAGGTGATTACGTTGACCGATTCTTAGCAAACCAGACGAAAATTCTATACAAATGACGTAAAGTAAATACATGAATTTTAATAACAAAAAATGTTGAACTTTGTATATCTTTTTTGACTGAATTTGTTGCTGGTTATTCCCCGTAAAATTACAATTAATGAATGTACCATAGTCATTTACTGTCCTGAGATATTTTTTATTTACATTCGGAGCATTAAATTACTCCCACACACGCACATATATATATATATATATATACACGTCACATTTTCCTTAATTTGGCTAAAGCGGTTTGCCGCAAAATACACAAAATTTGCTAGAGATCATGGCGTTCTTGGCATCCGTGCTACCGCGTTTCTATTCTTTTTTTGTATGAAAAAAAAACACTGCTCAAAGGAAAGGAACCCGAAAAATAATTTCTATTATTACGCTGAAATAATTTCTTTATCCGGAATAACCAAACAGAAATTCGGCATGACTACTTGTGAAGAATGGTGACGACGAGCACGGCAATGATAATGTCGCGGTGATAACAACAATGGTGAGAGTAGGTAATAGAAAAATAAATAAATTTATTAAAAAGGACCACCTGCGCAAGGTAATAAAGGAAATCTTCTTGACTGAACTTTTCTTCTGTGTTTCCCTCCCCTCGGTCGGTCTCAGTTGGCATTCACATTAATTGGCCGTGGACAATGGCCTCCTGTACACATCCCTGAACATCCCTTGGTGTGCACGCCACTACTCATGCTACCACCGTGTACATGTACATCTCTTTCTGTGTGTCCGGGGTGTACAAAAAATCTCTATTATCCTCTTAGACAAGACGTTTTTATTATTATTAAAACCAACTTCAAAGGCATTCGGTCCCTTTTACTCTAATCTTTCTCCAATGTACGTAATAAACCGTGGTTAATTTAGCCGTTTTCATCCGGATGCGGAAGGTTTTCACCGAGTAATAGAAACTGATTAAACATCTATGCAGAAAAAGCAATAAAACCACCAAGGTTTACGAAATTATGAAAGCAATCGTCCATTGTCTGATCCTGTGAGGGATTTTTTACCTGAGGTCTATTTAATAGCCCGACAATTTTTATACCGCGTGTATTTAATGATTATGTACATAAATCACACACTGGATTGTGGATCTGTTTAAAAACCGTGCATTCAATACGCCACGTACGAATCTTACTGTTCCATTTTACCAAACATTTATTTTTAACATTTACATATAATTCACTTATGTAATATAATTAATTTAATTTTAACTCATTTTACCATTCTCACTAAAGAAACAGGGGTAAATAACGTAGAATATACAAGGTAGGTAAAGATGTGTTTGACCCTCGACTTAAATTTTGTTTATGTCGGCGCTTAATTGTGGTTCTTTTCTCAAGTTCTGTCAGGCTAAATTTTTGTCACTACAACTACCAGTTCGACCTTGAGGAGACAGAAATAAAAATCAGGTTAAATCTAAGGCAACAGGAGTATTCTCCAAAGAGGAAACCAGCTAAATCCTACATAAATTCAGGTACACAAAACATAAATTCAAGACGTAAACGCAACCATTACAATACTTCCTAAAATTATTTCCAACATTGTTTCGCTCGCAACCTTTTTCTTGCTCAACTCTTTATTACAACTGATTTGAACGAATCCACCCACCATTTTCAAACCCCGCAAAAGTTTCATTTCAAAACAGTAGATCTTTTCACGGGTAGGATGCTGCGGCGGACCAACTTGACGAGAGAGCGAGAGAGAAAGACAGACCAAAAGCGTCGAAATACAATTACGTCACGACAAATAAAATTTTGTGTAGAATACGAAGCGAGAATTTGTTTCAAATGTAGTTAAGATCAAAAGCTGGCAAGCAGAATTTGATTGAAGTGGTAATAATAAAATATTTCTCTTTGGCTGAAACGGCAATAACACTGAAGCCATGGGGTTGTTTACACAAACTCGCAATAACTCTATCTGTTTAGTACTTGCTTTTGAGCTCCTTTGTTCTCTCTTTCCATTCCCAGTTTTCTCTTTTTTGTCTATTTACCAAATTTATTTCCCGCTTTTCTTTCTCTCCACCCACCTCCTTCGCCATCTTCTCTTTCACCTTTCATACGGGCAAGGTGACACGGAAGACTGAATCCCGCGACTCCAAAGAAGACTTGCGGAAAGACTTATTACCTGATTAAACACTACTTTCTATTATTGCATTATTGGTTTTTAATTGATACCATTAACCAACCACTTCTTCTTTTTTAAATCCATTTATATTACTAAACAGCTTGCTGAATGGTTCGGCAAAATGTAATTTCAATAAATCGGCACCTGGACTGTCAGCTTGATTACTCAACCGTGTTGACGAAAATAACAAGAGTAATAAGAAAATATAATTAAATATATTTAATGTATTAAAGACTAAGAGTTCAATTGTACTTATTGTTTTAGCAACGCATTTTATTAAATATTTCCCGAATATAAAAGTAAAAATCCAATACTAAATTGAGAAATAGAAAAATTTGAAATGGACGCGTTAATAAAAAAAATTACTACCAAGTAAACATATTTGATCTGCCCATCATTTGTAATTAACACGTGCAACGGCTCCGTCAACAATTCGAGACAAACATCAACAATACCAACAACAAAAACAAGCAACGTAAACTTTAACGCTTCTGTTGTATGCTAAATTATATTTATTCCAATTCAAAGGCATCGTACTTCTTGCTACGAGAGCATCCGTCGCATTGTCCTCGAGTACTCAAAATAAATAGAAGACTACCGCATGATGACTCCCAGTTAAATGCAACTGTTATTGTTTGAATTGTATTGAAATGAGTACGAAAACGGGAGAGAAGTAGAGGAACAAAGTGAACAAACTGTCTTTTGGATGAAACCCATCATGGCAAGTTCTGCCGCCTCGGTTGCACCCCGAGTGGACTTGAAGTGCTCTCATCCATTCACATGGTGCTTCCTTCCCCCTGGGTCCCTCATCGTTCCTTCTTTAGTTTTCCACTTTGTAAATCAGAACTATTTTGTCCCACTTGACCACATGTTCTTTTTGTCGTTTCATTCGTCGGAGGTGGAGAGGAGTTCCAGCAATCTGCATCCCTTTCTTAATTGTCTCATCAATGGGTCTGAACGTATTGAAGAAGTGCGATTTTTAGTTACACACCCCTCGGTTCGATTTCAGCATCGCTTTCAGTCAAAGGTACAGGTCCAGGTCGCATCTACCGACGTGTATGTGCCTGTTTGCGAAACAAGGTAAACATGTTTTCCTTTCCTAAATCCAAACTTATTTGGGTGAAGCCGCAATGAGGCAGACAACAAGAACAAGAGATGAGTTTGTCGGATCTTGGACGGATGGAGTCTTAAAGAAAGACCGACAAACTCTTTTGGAGGTCTCATTAAATTCATTCATTCCACTGACCTGGAGACCGGACCTTTTGAATGAGATCACTCAAGCAACCTTTTCGCACCGAATATCGTGGTATCAAACCTGAATGGACCTTTTGCTACTCACCGCCACAAGGAACTTGTAAAACCTTGGGGGTCGGTTGAGCGTTCGAATCAGAAGAATCGCATTTATTAATTGCCAAATGTGTTCTCCTTTCTGCTGTGACGGTCCAGCCTTGGGTTCAACACACGAGCACAGGCAGGCAGACAGACAGACACACACACACACACACGGGCACCGATCGGTAAACAACTCAAAAAAAGATTACTCACAATTGAGATCGGGGAACAAATGATTTTCACACTTTGGCTCCCGCTGATTTGGTGGAAATTCAGTGCCACCTGTGTCTTTCCGTATCCAGTCGGCCTCGCCGCGGGGCGTGTTTTCCAATAAGAGATCCAGCTAAACCAGAGAACCCCGCTGACATTCAAAGCACTCGCTCTATTCAATTTAAGCAAACCCGCCTCTTTTAGGGTTACTCTATTTTCCCGTCTATTTATTCAATTTCTTATACTTGAAGTATTTAATAAGGCCGAGCAGAACAGATTCCGAGACGAATTAGCCTGCGTTAAATTCTGGCCAACTTTGAGTGGATCTCACTGCAGCAACAGCAGGAAGCCCGCTAATTAGATTTCGGGTTTTTCGAGTTAAGAGAAATACGACAAGTACTTCTTCTTAAGCAGACAAATTGCTATTTTCCTCATGCAAATTAATGAATCACAATACGAAGACTTCAAGTCACAGATTCACTGCTGCAGCAAATTTCCTAGTTTCAGTAGCAGTACGTTTAATTATTACAGATTTTCTATCAATTCTACTTGTGCCTTATTCTTACATTTTGATGGTCTCCTCAAAGTTACCCTTGCGAAATGTCAAACTCAAAATAATAGGGTTCCGGTCTGCCTATAAAAAATATAAAAATTGCATTTCCTGTTGCCGGGCGTTTCCCAAAACGCAGAGATCCAGCTCTTACAACCTGAAACCTTTCGGAGGTCAAAGTCGTCCGACTAATTTATAGCAGACGCAACATGTATACAAACACACGCATAAATGCTCACACATGGTGTTAATAATCTTGTCAATCAAGGGAACACCGGTCTAACCGAATGGAAAAGGACAGACGTGAAGACGCCGCTGTCTGAGGAAACCTACAAAAAGGTCCTGGTGCTGAACCTGAAAAGGTTGCCAGGCGAATCTCTTTAGGTTTTTTGGTCGTACCACTGTTTTCGCAGACTGCATGTCTCCTCTTTCCCATCGGGTCTTCTCTTTGTGTTTTCTTTCAAAACACAAGTGTTACGTTCTTGGGTTCTTCTCATATTTGTTTAATTCATTCATTCGCCATATTTTATTTTTGGAGTCCCACTCGCTCCTTCTTCGAGTCGTCTCAAGACCAGAAAGAAAACACACGGAAGTGTCAAAGTGACTTTAAGTGAATTAATGACGATTAATTACCAAAATGAATTTGAATAGCCTTGTTTGTTTCTACAAATTGCCATCTGAAACACCTTCTGAAAGATACCTGTGAAGAGTCATCCAATAGATTTCGTACCTCTCTGAACTCGATTGTGCCATTTCGAATAAAGGCTGTCAAGCCCGAGCAATTGAAATGATGCATTTTGTATGTTACATAAAACCCAGTTGAAATGTTAACCCTTACCATATCGTGCTACTTAAAATCAAAGTTCAATTTATTGTACGAAATATTCCTTTTCCTTTCAAAACTGTACATAAATAACTGTAAATAAATATGTTGTCACTGTTACTAGTGAGATTCATTCAGTAATATTACATGGGATAATTGCTTTCGTAGCATTCATTCAATTCATTATTTATTTTATTTATTTTTTATACCCATAAGAAAGTACTAGCATTAAAATACAAAATAATTAAGCTTATTTATGTTAATTGATCTAAGTTCATCTCTAAAGTTCATACTTCATACAAGTTCACATAAATAGATTTCATAAACTTAATTTTCCTACCCAAAACTATACTTCAAAAAATATTCAAAAGACGAAACCGAAGTCTCACCGGTAAAAAATCTTTTGCGGTACACGTTAAAAAATAAGTAAAGTAGAAAAAGTCAAACCTTTGGTACAATTAAAAGCATTCTTGAGTATGTAATACTCATGTCAACAATGAGAAAGAGAGACTACGTGTGTATGTATGTGGAACAGATAGATCAAAGCAAACCCTGGGGAAGACAAACAGAAAAAACCGGTAAACGGTGGAAATAAACAGCGAAAGAAGATGGAAGATGCTTGAAAACGAATGGAATTAAACATTCGAGCAGGTTTGATTGCAATCACCGCATGGAAGTCGAATAAAACAATGTCAACGACGATGATGAAGGGTTTCCATAGAAACATCAACCGTAGAGTTCCTTCCACGGTTTCTCATATGGTTCTCCCACCCAGTCGACTGACTAAAACAAATTGACTCTCCACATCTTCCAAAAACAAGATGAATGACATTTCTGGCTTCCTGCGCCATGAGTGGAGAATAATTTCGCAATATTTCGATTCATACAGTATGAAATTAAAACGTACAAATATTGACAAGAAATTATTCTTAAGTAGCAACTTACTGAAATTTCATAACCCATAATGCGTTTGGAAATAATAATTTAATAATTACAATTTGTATTATACGATGTTTTTGCTATTACCTCTATATGTTTTTATAACATAACTTTGCACACCTAAAAATCAATACTATCGTTAAAAACTATAGTACTATTGTTTTCGCCATAATTTAAAGATTCTGAAGAATACAGCCATAAAACAGAATATTCTTCCTTTTCCAACGCATCCCTCGCAACCCAGAGTGGAATTGCACCAACGTGACCTCCCATATTTATTAGAAGTAATAAATAATGTGAAACTGACAATCATTCAATTAAGAGTGGTGGGTGCATATTGGAACAAATTTCGAGTTCAATTAATTACAAATTTGCGTTTCATTTCACTTTGGTGTTGGCCTCCCAGTCGTTCACATTGTTCCTGTCACCCTTGACGATAGGGCAGAGCGACAACCCGAAGTGAATTAAATACATTGTGCACACTCTGAGGACAGTAAGTAAAGGTAATAAAACTGCAGTGGCAAAAAAACTGCGGCGAGGAGAGAGGCCTGATCGACTAATATCGATCACGATTGAACGAGATCGGGACTTGCATCCGTGGCTTTAACGACCCGAAACGATCGGAGATCAGAGGAGAAACAACGCGAGAGACCGTACGGGAGAAAGGCGACCGGAACTTTTAATAAAAGAAATGAAATTTATATTGAAAATACGTAAAAGGTTTGGTCGGCTTCCGCTGAAAAGTTTTAATACAACACACACAATGGTTACATTAGAAAACCGGCCAAGGGGAAAGGAATTTGTTCATTACTTCCGTCCTTTTGTCATCTGCCTTAAATTCACGAGCATTTCCCTCTGACTCTGACAAACACTAATCTTTTCATTAACATGTTCTTCCAGTTTATTTTAATTCAAATTATTCTAATTTCGGCATTCTGTTCTTGTCAGGTGGTGGCAACCACTCCAGTCCAAACCTAAGAAAAATCACCATTATTCAGGATTCGTGTTCATATTCTCTTGCCTTGCATAATAATTTGACGCAGAATGAGTATTAGTTAACAGTTCAATCTACATGTTCAACATTCAACAATGAAACACATAAAGTTGACTTGGAAATTAAACCTCTGCCTGGAAAATTACCAGCTTTCGCTTCACAGCTTTCATCAAAGTTTATATAATTGTCGTATATTGTTCATTAAGTGTGACGCAATTAGTCGACGCTTATTAGATGAACAATTTGACAGGATTCAGAGAAACCACCCTGTATTTCATACATCTGTCTTAAATTCCGACTCAATGCTAAAAATCATTTGAATTAAAGTATGCACCGAAGCAAGTGAATTATTGTAAATATTTACATACATACAAGTATTACAATCCGAGATTTCGTAAAAAAGAAATGTTTTCCGGAGAGTGTGATACAAATATTTCACTTAACTACAACTATTCTAAATTAAATATTGTGTTAGTAAAGAATTTGGCTATTTGCTGAAACCAGCCAACAGAGAACTGAACAAAGTTCCAAATTAACTAAATAAAAATTAATTAATACGGTCGGACGTTATCGAGACACAGAGGAATTCGCTCAGCTGTGTCGGATAGTTGTAACTAAAACACATTTCAACTATAATTTAAAATGAACGTAACTCATGGGACGATGTCACACGGAACTCGACTATCTAACTAGAGCTGAAATCGTAAATTTACGTAACGAAGAAAAACAAAAATGAATCAAATTCATCATGAGACACTTAACTTGATGGCTTTAAACGTGGAGGAAACACGTTATTTTGTTAATTCAGAATAGACACTAAATACACAAGTCGTTCCGAAACTAATTTAAAGTTAACACATGGATAAACAAAGAACATACCTAAGTCGTGACATCAGGACTCGGTTTCTTCCCGGCAATCCTCCAACAACTTCAATAAATTTCTCGCGTTTAAGTTGGAACCTGAAAAGTATAAATTTAACGTGAGATGTGTGACATTTGAAATTTTCATTTAGTCCAACGTATCGTGAGAGTGAAAATTTTTTTAACCAACTATAAACAATGTCCTACAACTAACAAGGAAAACACGGAACTCACCTATGAATATAAATCTACTTCCGCTGACAGTTTCGCTTTCGACAGATTCTAGGTCGTACGTGTCGTAGATACCTTGAAGAATGACTGGTTGATCCTCGTTTTCAATTGAGATGATTCCCTGCGAGTAAATTGTATTGTATATAAAAGAACTGGTGATATGCAAAGGAACAAAAGACCAAGGAACCAAGTTTCTATGAACACTTAAATTATAGTTACATACTAAACGAATAGTAGATTTTACTCCTCAAAACCACACCCAACGTGGTTACAGTCGCACTTTAATAATGAATTAGCCTTACTACTCAACACCCTTTGTAACATAAGAGAAAATCTAATATAAAGAAGACACTAGGAATAATTTAAACATTAAATTAAAGTTAAATTTTAAACCTTAATTTACTACTAGTGTTAATACTTCTCACCTCAATCAAAGGATGTGAAGTCTATAAAATAAAATGAAAACAAGAGGCACGATAATTATTCACATAAATACTGCTCAAAAAATAATAATTCAGAGATTTACTTTTACATCTTCTTTCCAGAACTGAAGAGAAAGAAAAGAGAAGAAACACCTACTTCTGAAATAATGCTGGGGCACCTGAGGGTGTGTCAAGTTTTCCTCTCCGTTCAAATCATCTGGAAAAACTTATCCCTTCCCAAGTGTTCCTCGTATGAAAAACCATGTAGGAATGTAACGAACATGAAAAATCGTTTTCGAGAATGGAAAAACTAATTCGGTCACGTTCGGCATCGTGTCGCCACGGATGAGAAAGAACAAAAGAACACCCCTGAACATCTTCCTTATAATTTCCTCCGGGAACTCCAGGCACGGATGAAGAAAAGCATTTTACTCAATGACAATTACAACGAATAACACGAATCTCATATCATCGGAATTCTCTTGAATTTCTCCCCAAACGGAAATAAAAAGTCTGCGGAAAACGCGTTTCCGTCTTACGGACGGATTTCCCAGCGGCGGTCCTCCATAAATTCAATGAGCTTTTACTACGTCCGAATTAATGTGGCCCATAATTTTCGACAAGATCACGCTACTCCGTTTTTGTCCACGAATGACACCAGTAAATCATTTCTTAAACGGTTTAAATGCTTCCTTTGGACATTTTATTGCTCCTTGCAAATGTGAGCCCTTGAAAAATTGCCTTTTTGACACAACCAGTCGTGCATCCCCGCGATATAAAAGAAATACTTCTTCTCCCATACAAACGAACATCAGGTCGTGTGTTATAACACACCTGAAGAATTCATGGTTGGAGTAACTAAACTCTTTTTGACGTTCCACCGAAATAATATCAAATCGACAAAATATATAACAGCTCAAGAAAAATTGAAATACACAAGGATTACGAAAAAAAATTCTCTACTTCTGTGCACAGAATAAACTTATTCCGACTGATCAGAGCGTGACAAGTCTCGAGGGTACAAAAATTTCAATTGATTCAACAAAAAGATTTGAAAAATACAAATATTTTTGGAATCTCTATTTCCGTTTTTGGAATATTGCTGGAATAGAAATAACCATAATGAATGCACACGGAGAGAATGAAAACGAGAGGAGAGAAACCCGGGGGAAAATCCTTTTGGAAATATTTCCAGCATCATTTTTTCATTAACTCAAAGACAATATTGATCCTCTCGCAGTCTGATGGTTCTCGAAAGAATTTCCAAAGAGTCTTTCTGCATAAATACGACCAGTAAAATTGCACTAACAGAACATTCTAGAGGTTTGGGGTGAATTTTTTCAAGACGGCCAAGGTATTTCACTGGCTTACGAATCAAACTAGAAACGTCTCTGCATGTATTTTATAAATAAGCATTCTGGTATTGATTTTAAAAACTAGTTCTTACACAAGTATCATTAATTAACATGTTCACAAAACAATGTTAACACCAATGTTTCAAAACTTTCTTTTACAGAGAAATATATCCGTTTCTAGATACTGTCTATATACTGTATTTTGTACCTCGCAAGTCACACAAACTGAAAGTAAAACGAAGTAGAAATCACATCATAAAATTCTTACATTACGTTGATCGCTTACATTGGTTTAAGTAATTACGTATCATTCGAGAATAAATTACTCCTATTTTTAAATCTCCCATTTGTCAGTAAATATTCGTTTAAGGGTGGTACATGCCAACATATATTTATCTCTCCCAGCAAAAAACATTAAATTTGGTTCATTGCATCTAATCCAATTACGCACATCTGTACTTCCTGTATCCATACGAATACCGTGCACTCCGGATTTTATTTTACTTGCCAGAAGTTATCACTAAAAACCGAAGCGTATAATACGAAAATTAAACTGTTCTATTCATTATCAAATAAATAATTTAAAATCCATGAAATTATAAAGGTAGATAACGAAAAGAAAAAAGGAAGATAAGAGAACAAACATGGTCTTCCTACCGGAAAATTCTAGTAAAATAGTGAAAAAGCCACCGGAAACTGTCTCCTCATATACAAAATACAGGCAATTGCTTGAAAATGTTTACAGCCGTACAGCCGCTAAATAGTCTATGACCCCACCAGTAAACGTGTGTAGTATTGATGTATTACTTGGTGCCGACGTAAAAAGTATTTCGAAAGTACTGCACTTAACGCTTCATCAGTAAATATCAAATAGAAATCCATTCGGGGTAAAAGATACAAACAATAAGAAAATTCATAACTATTCCAACTATCGAAAAGCTGAAAATCCAAGGAGGGGGTTGAAAACGCCGTCGCGTTTTCTTTTTCAACCCTGGAACTGTGAAAATGGTCGCATTCCACCGCCTCTCGTGTCTATTTTCACGCAAACTCTGCCTCCGCCCTTAAAGTTATTTGATGAAAATTCCTCAATGTCGATTATATCCTTTTTAAGTCTTCAAACTATTTTATTGTTCAGTTTGAATACGCGGGAAACTTTAATGAATAAATCGAAGGAGAGTTAAGGGAACGAGAAAAGGTTCCCTTTTTTCCTTGAGCCATCAAAAGGGCTAATTTCAGCTCTCCCACTGGAAACGTTCAAATTAATCTCTCATCTGACTTCAGAGCTTTTTTTTTCATTAGAAACTCTACAGTTTTTGTAGTCTGCAGAAAAAAACAACAACGGGATAAGTTTATTTTTTGTTCCATTTCGGTCGAATGAAATCCATGAACAGCCATCAGAACTTCTCTTTCGATAAAAACACCCCTTTGAGATCTAATTAATATGTAATTAATTTTTTTTCTTACCCGGTGTGAACTTTTTCTGAGCGTAGTGCATTCTAACCCACCAGCCGATCATCCGGAAACCAAGACAATGAGTAAGGGTTTAAATCAGGTCTACAACAGAACAAAACTCCGCTCCGAAGAGACCCAGTTGGCAACCCCCCCCCCTGACTTTTCTGATATCTAATGAAACAAAAACGACAGATACTATTTACGCTCAGGATACTGATACTCAGAAAGTCAGCAACCGATATGTCATAAAGTAAAAACAATACAACAAAATTTTATAAAGGAGTGTGGAACCCTGACCAACACGGGTACACTGATGTACCGTCAATAGAATGAACACGCAACTTCGGTTCTGGTTAAACAAAATCGATATAAAAGGTCATATTGAAAAATGACCAGCTTCCAATAAGGATCTCAAATATATAAATCACATATTGATAGGTTTCAATAAATAAACGTCATATTTCGTAAACAAAAATAGAAAAATCAAAAATAAGCAGCCCTAACCAGATTAACCAGGCAATGAAAGAGCAAACACATAAATTTCGGGATCACAGAAATTAACGTGTGTTTAACGCGGGAAGCCGCGATCTGAGCGTTTCCTCCGTCCGACAGATTTTTTTTGTTGCATCCTCCTTACTCGATGAGATTATAGTTGAAATAGTCCTAACTAAATATAATGAAAACAGATTTGGTCTTCAATAATAAACTGTTTGTAGTGATCCCATTTATAAATAGTCCGCCAATCACAATGAAATTTTGTCAACAACCCCTGCCGATCCCATTGAAAATCCAAAGGCATTATCTTCCCTTTGTTTGGTAACAAATCTGTCAACTTTAAAACTTCCTTTTATTCACGAATCATATTTGTCTTATCCTACTTCGTGATCACGCCCTTTAAATCAGCATTTCAATAGAAACATTTATTTACTTTCAGTCAAAAGGAAATACACCGAAAGTGTTTTTCATTTAGGTACCTCGAACGGCACGGGTAAGTACCTCTAAGTACAAATTCAATCATTCCAATTACCATTACATGACTGAGCGAAGCAAATGCTAAGAAGATTGTGTAGTCTACTATTTTACGTATGGTGCAAGACTCATACGAACAATTAAAATTCTAAATTCGACATTCGAAACTTTCCTAGGTATCGAAAACAGGATTCAAAATTAACCCAACAAAGGCAAGATACGCGAAACCAGTTGTACGGGGTTCTTAATTCTGCGGTCGAAGTAATTCCAAGCGTGAGCTGAGGTCAAGAAAACATGCCCTGAAGAGTTTATTTGTTCCTACATGTCCTGGAGCAAAGGCAATTTAAAATACTTTTTAATTCTTGTTACCTTTGTGCAAAGCCCAATTATTTGAATTTTGACCTGAGACGTTTGCATTCTGTTTTGATAAGTGCCCAACCCTTATTAAGCTTTTCTATTACCCCAATTGTCATAAACGGAACGATGCTATTTTATAAGTATTATTTGTACAACCTTTTTTCCTCCAATTGAATTATTCAAAGTTTAACGTATGTAACGCATCTTTCTAGAAGTATTTCGAAACTTCTGACTAAAATATTCACATAACTATGTCGCATTGTCTAAATAACGGTAATGCGTAAAAAAGGTGGCTTATTTGGACATTATAAAAACTGCAAACAAATGTGTGAATCAAATAATTAATACATTCAATAATAGTTCAATAGTGAAACGTCAGACTTTAAAATTTTAACTTTTTAAAAAATCGCAATCATCTTCAAAGTTAATGATCCCTAAGTAATTGGTATTGGTATTTCATTCGATGGACACAAAACATCCTTAAGGATACATCATTCAATTTTTTGAAACTAAGAAAATAGAAGGGGTGTTCAATACAAGACAAGAAGTCTTCCTCCTGACAATTTTGAATGAGCGTGTTAGAAATAAGTTGTAGACGGTTTGCTCCTGAGAAAAGCGTGCGCCTTTTGAATTCAACGTAACAAATGAATTCATATGTCGCTCAATTAAAATTACGGAATTATAACAAATAGTTTACAATAGTTATTGTGGGGCGATTTAACCGTAGCAAAATATAAATAAAGGAATCAGAGAGACAGAGAGAGAGAGAGAGAGAATCTGAGAGGAGAACCGAAACAGGGATAAATAATCTCCACAAAAAGATAAATCCCAACAAAAAATTTCCGAATTGAAAGAAACCTGGATTTAAAATACTCATGTATGTCGTTACAATTATGATTAGGTCACTGACATTCAAATAAAATACATCTGGGCGAAAATTTCATAAAGCCTAGACCCTAGTACGTTTATTTGTAGACACCTGTCTACAAATAAACGGTTTCTCCATTACAATAAACCAAGTTTCTTGGCTAACTAAAGACCTTACACCGAATAATCCAATTGATGCACACGGTACTTGGCCTACCTTCAACCTGAGTACGACCGATTTTAGTCCACTTTCGCCTTCGGTCATCTTTTCCCAAAGAAGTTTACTTAAGAATCGCTTTAAAGCATCCCGAGTGAGACTTATTGGGACATCTAACGTTACCGTCGTTACTTTGCTGTCCAAGTGGTGGGCGTCTCCTAAGCCCTCTGTTGCTGCCTTTTCAATTAACCTGAAAAGTGTGACAGAAAATATAAATAAAATGAACAAAACTATTCTTTAGAATTTGGTTTTTCCCCAGGTACTAGTTCTCTTTAAAATGCCAGCGTATAAATTGATTCAAAAATAGTGACTATCATATTAGGGTTAATTTTAACGTTCTGAATTAAAGTCACTTCAAACGATTTACTCTGGAGAATAAAAGTTTCGATGTAGAGGAGGTTAAGTATACGTGTCTCCTTGGCGAAATCACTTGATGCTCTGCAAGAATAGATAGAAAAAAGTTTTGATGTAATAGACAGATGAATGAGAACTAGCGAAAGGGACAAGTTCGTTGAATGCACAGTAAACGTAGGGGTAGTCGAACCAATAAGCACCAGAGATTGATCAAAAAGCGTGAAACCAGGGACTATAATACCAGATCATTTTTGGGGCTTGGGGGTGTATTTAATTCGACTTCCCTTGCATCATCCAACTTCAAATTTCTTTTCATTATTTTATTGCTCGAATTAACAGTCTATTGGTGGCAGATGTGAAGTAAGCCGCAATTCATTCTTCTCAACATCAATTTAATGTGGGTTGAGTCTCGCATATACGCTTTCTTCGTTGCACGGAATAAAAGTAATGGTCAACCCCTTGGAATTTATGCTTTACGAAATACTTGGAAACATTCGTAACTATTCTCAAAATAACCTGAATTGTTCCTTGTAATGTATATTTTTATGACTTACAAATATAGATTGTAACATTTTGGCAACTTCTTTCTATATTATATAAAAATATCATTTACAAAAGTCTAACTCTTCAAATGTATTCAAAAGAGGCTATATTTCACTTGCGTCCGCCGTGACAGAGCCATTTACATATAAGTAATTAGGCATGTATTTAACGTTTTATATATAGAAAGTTATTAATAACAGCACACGAACCATCACCATAGTTCACTCCTATTTTTAAAAACAAGAAATAACACTGGCGACAAAAATTCGAGTTATTACCAAAAATTTCGCAGTGTTCATAAATAAATGGAATATAGTTGCGTACATCTAACAATAAATAACACAATTTTACTTATCTACAAAATATACCTGAATAAATGTTAAGCCTACTATAAATTTTCTGTAAGTAAATTGTGACCTCACAGGGAAACGAATACCATTAATAAATGGAAAATATGAATTGACTTTCTTTCAAACAAATGTAACAATAGAAATAGCCATATCAGTAAACAAGGGGTAGTAAACTAGGGCACAAGTCATCCGCTGTAATTGACCGTTGGTCAATAATATTAAATATTTTATTGGCCTAAAGTTCTTAGTGTGGAACGTGCAAATCATTAATCATAAATTTATTTCCGTGAAATAAATAATTATTACTTCCCACGCAGCGAAATGAAATATGACATTTTGTTTCTTCTGATTGTATGACAGTTTCCCATGTTGCACGGTGTAAACAAAAATATAAAAGTTCTGACTTTTGGCTTAATGTGCACGTAATTTGTTTCTCAAAGGTTCAGAAGTAAGAAAATGCAGTAAAAAAGAAATAATAGCGCAAATAGGAACAGAGAGAAACAAGAGAAAAATAAAGGGAGTTACGAACGAATACGGGACACGAAACAATAAATCCCAGATAATTGAAGAGGAACCTGGGGTTAAGCCGATGGTGGTAAATGTCCTTCATAAAAACGCATTGGAATCACTTGATTAAATTTTCCAAATCGAATGGGATGAAACTGTTTTGATTTATTTCCAACTAAGCCCTTAAATGTAATTATGCATAGGAGTTCTGACATTAAATATGTCGCAATCCGTGACTGGCCATAATCCAACAATTAATAATATTGTTGCACTGCTACATTAAACTCCTGCTTTCAGTGCACTTAAACTATTAAACAGCCTACTTTTTAAAAGTAAAATATACTCACTCATTTTGACTAAATGAACTGTAGGCTCGTATGTCCAATATCTCATTGATGTCGACTTCGCATCTTTCTGCAAGCAGGATTTTACTGTGCGAATTTATTTTTCTAGAATGATAAGTAAAAATTAAGGTATAAATAATTCTATTGTTATCTATTTTTGGGTAAAACACACACATTACTTTAATACCCAATTATAAGACACAAAAATATTTTGACTCAGAATGATAATACTTAATACTTAAATTAATTCGGACCATGTGTAATTTCTGACCGGTTGAAAGCCTCATATTATACAACCCAACTGTATAGGATACCACTGAGTAACACTAAATACAATGTATTACATAAAACATTGTTTTTTTTAAGTAAGAATTATAAACTCTAAGCTGGTCAAGGACACTTAATATGAAATTACCAATATTAAAAAAACTTAATACATAATCTTAAGATATTGGTATTAAGATTATAAGCAAAGAGATTCTGGATTATGTTCCTTACAATGTTCTGCTGAAACAAAGACACACCCACAAACAGTTTCTGGAAACCTTACAAAGAGTTTGATTTCACAGTATTTTGTTCAGTCAACTTAAGACATGTTTTATTGCTTCATCCTTTTAAATAACAAAAGAGCAGAATAATAAAAAAATAAAATAAGTCGAATGTGACCAATGACGCAGTCAAGCTTTATACTTCCTCGGTCGTAAAAAGGAGGTTATTATACTTTGTTCAATATGGCGTTTAATTTTCAAAGTGTGCAAATATTTAAAATGTTCTTTTAACAACACTCACACCTGAACATGCCGTTGGATATTCACTTTTCTCTATCTCCCTTTCTCTCAACACTCAAAGTAACTGACCGACCCAAGCTTATTAAATTCTTCGAATGACAAACATAACGTTTTATTAAATTATACCCGGTTGAAGAATTTATTTCAAGTTTACTAAATCGTAATAAATTTCAAATTTTCAACAATCTCGTATCTTCAGAACCATAAAGAATACAATAATACGAACTATTATACTGTAATGGTTGCAAACCATTGAAAACTTACCAGTTGAAACATACCAAGACTTTAAAAAATGCATTGTAATTTAATATAAGTAAACGACAAATTGTAGTATTAAGTACAAATGCAAGTAAACGTTCATTTAATATGGGAAGCAGTGTAAGAGTTAAGTATGACTATTTCCCATCTCCCAACAACTGATGTCATAAGGCTTTTCCCGGTGAAAAAAAAATCAGTTCTAAAAATTCTAAATCTAACAAAGTTAGTATTTTGAAAATATACAAACTCACCTGACTTCTTCCTTAAGGCAATTCAACACTTCCTCGCCAATTAAATCGACTTTGTTGATTATAACTAGATCAGCCAGAGCTATTTGCCTGAAACGAAGAGAAGAAAATCTAATTCGTACAAGTTTTGTGAATGTCTGTCGGATTAATAGAATTACCGAAGGGAAATAAAGTCTACTTCCTCAACACCCGTAAACACACACAAATTCACACTCGAAGCCAATCTCCTTAACAATTTATGCAAATTGGAGCAAAACTCCTCCATGACATGTTGGAAATTAAGCGGTAGTCTAATCCATCCATTTTTACCATTTTAAATTAAGCTTGTGAGGAAGTCAAGGATATTTACCCCATAAAATTAAACTTATAGTACGCGTATACATAAACTTCACTTACTCGGCAATAGAATTTATTATACATTATAATATCAAGAACTTTGACAAATACACGAAAAATTAGATTGGGGCAATCAAAGCAACGAGTCACCTACACAATTCAGTAACATCCTTGTCTTCATCTTATGTATGGTGGACCGTACCAGCATTCTTTTACTTTTTGTTCGTTCCGTTCTTTATTGGCTTACCGAGTACTTCAAATAAACTTTACGCTCGTTCTCCAAATACTTTTTTACCACTGTTAGCAGAAACAAGGAGAAATCCCATTAGAGGAGAAGCTTTTGCTTCGTTTCCGACTCGCTGACTCGAATCACATTGGCTGATTTCATTTTTCTTTCAAAAATATTAAGAAAAAGAGGATATGATCTGATGCAGATAATTCAATTGCAAGTTCCCGCTGTTGCTCTGCTTGACAAACCAAATTATGCAACCGACAAACGGCATTTAACAATTTCTAATAGCAATGAAATTTCTAAAGAGAACCTAACCGTGAAACGTCAGAATCCCTTGTGTTATGAGACGGGTAAAAACAAAATTTTCACAATATAAGCAAATTCAAAGGAGAGAGTTAGAGACAAAGGATATGATTTTATAAAATTTTGTCGTTGACGTAACATTTTTTAGTAAACTAAATCTCCTTTTAGAGAATATCTCCGTTGACCGTAAACAAATTGGAACACAAAAAAGAGAATTTTACAACAGTTTAGAATTTTCCGTATTACTAGATAAAACTCGGGCAGTGTCAACGTGAACGTAAAGGATGATAAACATGTAGTGTTTTTGAGCACTTAACTACAATGTTACCAGCGTTTATGTTGTTACAGTGTACAAGTACAGTGGTCCCATTTTGTTCTCTTATTTCTCCTACATCTATTCATTAAAGTAAAATATAAATTGTATGCCACAATCACCAGTATTACGCAAAACTTTAGTTTAATTCTTTCACGGTATTTTAAACGTAGTAGTAATTTTAATGTGGTAAAATTAAAGATCAGGAGATATTTTCCATCTATTTATGTAATTGTATCACCACATCACCAATAACGGCTTTAATATAACGGGAATACTTTTTTTAACTTTGTCAAACGTGAATTTCTCGTTTCGAACGATATTTAAAGTAAAATCAAATAAAAATATATTTATCGAACGATTCCTCGCGGGTTTAATAACGATGAAAAGCAATTAAAAGCGTTCAACCGAAATACTATAAACACCCTTTTGTGTACTTTTGTGATGTTTTCACGGATTTTCCACATAGCCCCATAAGAGTCCCTGAATCTGTGTTGGAGAACAGCAAATACACTTCTATTAGTTTTTAAACGATCCCGGTTTTGATTTGAAACAAAAAAGCTTTGAGCCTCCGTTTGAGATTTTTTCCAAAGTGGCGTACTGTGTTTCCCCGAGGGCGAAGTGTACAAATATCTGACCGATTTGTTCAAAGGGTACGAAAACACAGGGGCTCATTTTCGGTTCGGAAAACTTAAAATATATGCCAATTGCTTAATAACAATCGAACATTTTCACGTAGGACCCAAATGTTCCCCTGGAGCCTTGCATAGAAAGTTATTCATACTGAAAGTACTATACAAACATTAAACATATCATGGTTTTATTATTGTGTGTGTACTACAGTTTTGTACACCTTCCCTTGTACCCAGCTATATTCGCCCTAGTTTTTACATAAATTCCTATTACTAAGTTTATATTATCTACTCTGTTATCTCTATGTAACTATTGATTTTACAATATAATAGAGTGATTACAAAATAACCACTTCCAGTGAAAATAATAGAAGTCATACAGAATGGAATGGAATTTGGAAAATGGAATTTTACAATTCTTACTTTTTACTTATTGAATTTGTAAATTGAACTTTTAAACATCTCTAACACCTAAAAATATAGGTATTAAATTATATTCAAACTAAATTTTTAAATAATTAATGTTTTGTTTTGTAATTATTTTTCTTTTACCTTATTGCTTCATTAAATTTCCCAAATTCCTGGTCATCTTGACCCTTGGTTTCCATTGGTGCAGCACCAAGTTGCTGAAATAAAATGAAGACATTAATTTTTGAGTTTAATTAAAATTTTCTGAACAAAGTAGATAATTAGGTACCAAAAGGAATAATAGTCATTGAGCCTGTACCAGACATGATTTTCAGTATTACTATTACCAATTAAAACTTTTCTTAAAAAAATTAAATTGATATAATTGTTATTTCCAAAAGTACAAAAAATATTTAATCCTGATGCCACCTGGTTGAAGTGAAACATCCTACATTATTCATTTAAAGATACACATTACTTATAAATAGAGAAAGTTCTTAAAAAAGATGCTGCACTTATCAAAACTGAAAATAAGAGATATTTCGCTTCAGTGCCAATCATGCAAGGATTAAAATTCTTAATAAATGAAGGTGTATTGCTCAAGAAGGATATTCACCATGGCTCAGGAAACGAGCAACACATTGGTCTGAATCAACCAAACTAATAAAAGCATTTGATATATAAAGAAGTGGTGAAAGAGCTGGTGTGTTGCATTGTTATTTCTAAATAAATAGAAAACAATATTTAAAAAGTGAAAAACTAAGGTAATTTTATTTACTCGAAATTTAATATATGATTACTTAATTATTTTACTCACTGTCAAGCCATGCCTGGCATCCAATATTGTAACAATACCATCTAAGAATATATCACTCCCCAGCTCCTTGTCTAACCAAAATATTGATGCAATAGGTCCTGGATCAGCCAAGCCGGTTGTTTCAAGTAAAATGTAGTCAAATTTTCCCTTTTTCTTCATTAAATTCTCGATGGCTTTCACACCATTATCCCTATATAGAAAAAGTTACATTTTACAGCTGTTAAATTAAATATCAAAACAAAAGAAGAAAAGTGCTTGAAAAATTATAACTTACTTTACTGAGCAACATAGACAGCCATTTCTAAGTTCTAACCATTCTTCATATAGAGTCTCATCTTGACTGACAGCTAAACTTTTTTCCAGGGCACTACCCTCACCAAATTCATTTAGAATAACAGCTATTTTTTTATTGTGTTTTTGAGTTAATACATAGTTTAAAAGGGTAGTTTTACCGGCACCCAGGAAACCTGTTACAATGGTAACCGGAACAGGTTTGAAAGGTACCAAATCCGGGATTTCATCATCGGAATCTGTATCCATCACCTACCTCCTAATTCTAATACTATTAATTGAAATCATATACTCGGAACAACGATTTTAAACTCAGGGTGAACTACATGCATGAAAAGGCTCAATTTTGAGAAATTTAACGAACTTAAAATCAGGAGTGACAACATCACAATCAGCTTTAATAATCAGATGACATCTGGCAGCACTGAAACACTTGTTTTGTATATCAGAACCCCCACTTTAAGTGTGTTGTGTAAGTTTGGAATGACAAAAATAATTAATTAATGGCGCAAAGCAGGAGAAATTCACCGAAATATGTCTACGACATACCATATTTTGAGCGAATGGAGCTATGCAGGGTACTGGATCAAAACGACAAATGGGAAGAACTTGGTGAGATTAACTCTTGTTAATTTTAGATACTTTCACTTGACTGAGCATTAGTTGTACATAGCACAACACATGCTTAATAGTTTTATGATCGCCAATAGTTTATTTAGCATGGTCTAAAATACGTTAGTTTACTAGATCTTTTATTCAACTGGAAATATTACATGTAAGTATAAACTGATATGATGATACATGACTTTGTTAACAGGTGGTGTTCATATGGATTTTGATGTACTGACAATACAAACATTAAGAAGGGAAATACTAAGAGGAAACTCTCCAACAGATGAATTACTTACTAAATGGGGCCATCAAAATCACACAATTCTTGAGCTTTTTGTTCTTTTATCAAAGATGCAACATTACCAAGCCATGTTAATCATTAAACAATTTGTTGACTCAGAATACCACAGGCTTATTTATGAAGGTGAACAGAATTTGAATAGGTTATTCAAACCCAAAGAGAATTCAAATTCACTTAATAATGCACACAGCAGAGGAATGGGTATGTTATATAATATTTTTATAGATAATAATGTGAACCATATTTTACTTGATTTTAATATTCTTATGCCTCCAGGTACTCAAAATTTAGATGGTGGAACAGATGAAAAGAAAATTATAAATGGACTGAACCCAACCCCACTAATGGGAAATGAACTGAGGAATAGTAGTAATAGAACCAATGCTCAAACAGCACTTGCTAATAGAGCAGCTCTAGGAAATGAAGCAGAGGGACATAATCAAGTTTCTTCCAAATTTCTGAAACAAGATGCCAGTAAAGATAAAAGTAGGTATTGAACAATTTGGAATAATCTTGAATCTCTTAAATTTTCTGAGATTAATGTTTTTGACTTTCTGCAGCAGGTGTTTCAGAAATTTCATCCATTGCAGAATCAGTCGGTATATTACCTGTTATAACTTTTAAAGAACTGGAAGTAGCTACAAATGGATGGGATCAAAGCACCATTTTAGGTAAGGGGGGTTTTGGAACAGTCTACAAAGGTACCTGGAAAAATACATCTGTCGCTATTAAGAGGACAAGGAATTCAGAAGCAAATGAAAATCATTCTGTACAAATTCAGCAAATCTTGGGGGAACTGAAAATGCTAAACTCATACAGGCATGACAATATTCTACCACTTTATGGGTTTAGCATTGATGGAGAAGACCCATGCTTAATATATCAGTACCTCCCTAATGGATCTTTGGAAGACAGACTACTGTGCAGACATGGAACAAAACCTTTGTCATGGCACCAAAGACTGAATATAGCCACTGGTACTGCCAGGGGTATACAATTTTTGCACACAATTGGTGAGAAACCATTGATTCATGGTGATATAAAAAGTGCAAATATTTTACTGGACTTGAATTTTGAACCAAAAATTGGAGATTTTGGTTTAGCTCGTGAAGGTCCATATAATCATTACACTCACATGAAAGTCAGCAGAGTGCATGGAACTCGTCCATACCTTCCTGATGAATTTCTAAGGCACAAGAAATTCTCTACCAAGGTAGATACCTACAGTTTTGGAGTTGTAATGTTTGAATTGGCCACTGGATTGAGAGCCTATGATGATCAAAGACAGCATAAATTTCTAAAGGACCATGTAGAAAACACACCTCATGTGCAGTTGGGTACTTTGATTGACAAGAAGTGTGGGCCAGATGAGCAACAAACATTTTCAAATTTAATTGCATTGGGTAAATGTTGCATAAGTAGAAAACCCAAAGACAGACCTGAAATGGTTGTTGCCCTGCAAGAACTGAATGCTATGACAATGAAAAGGGACATGTTGGTCAAAGTTCAGAGCATGATTAAGCAAAATAGTTTGACACCTACTACCCCATATGAAATACAAGTTTTTCATGATCAGTTAAGTCAGCAAAAGAAAATCTCACCATATTCATCAAATGTCACAAATATTAGGGCTCCTACCAGGGCCATATCACCCCTTCAACCTTTGCTACATCCAGAAGCCCAGGGAATGGGTAATGCTGAATCACTTGAAGCACAAGTGGCTGTTAACGCAAGTCCAATTAATAATTTTAACAATATTCAGACAAATCCTTTCCGAGCTATCGATAAGAATCAAAAAATTAAAGATGGTAGATCAGCAGTTGCAGGAACCAGCAAAGAGAGTGTAGGGTCAGGATATAATCCCAAAAAAATGGAGGTTGAAGAACAAAAGTTACAAGAACTTAATATTAATGAATTGGCATGCAAACCTCCAGTTATATCAGTTTCTCCACCAACACTTTCTCACAGCTCATCAAGTTCCAGTGAAGAGGACCCAGCTTCTCCTGAGGTCCCACCAACTGAGGTAATACTTCACATTCAAAACATAATTTATATTAGATCTTGTTATTGTTTCCAATACACTACAAATTACAATGAATAATTTCAATTTCAGGACCTTGATTATGAGATTACATCAGACATTGAGAAGTTCTTACCTCTAATATCAGTTCTTGGTGTGAAAGCAAAATCGGAAGAGTCAAAAGAAAAGGCAGAGTCAAGAACAGAAGAAAGAGAAGATGAACATGAAGTTGTTGATGTCAATACCAGTGCAACAGGAAAACCATTGTGGATATTAAAAGATTCCACTTGAAGTATATTCAGGTGTTTGATACTTCTGTACTATTGCAACCTGAAGTTATAGTGTTTCATATTAGGACAAGATGATACAATTAGGTGCAATAGATTGTGCAAAATACAAATCTTTCCCTTTTAATCTTCCATAGGTGACTTGATCTCAAAATACACAAGCTCTTAATCATTTATGCAAGGGTGGTAGAATAAATATTTGTAACTTTAATTATTGAATACAATACTCTTCAAAAACATTTTGGGGAAATGATTAACAAACCAATATAACCCTAGTGTAATGTATTTAATAAGTGTTCCACAATGTTGTTGATATTAGAAAATATTTCTGTAATGCAGTGTTATGGAAGATGTAAAAATGGTGATGGGCTGTGACCAGAATGATATTTGTTACCCAACTTATATTTTTGTATAATTTTTAAATGACATTATTGTTACAAATAGTTATACGATTTTACAATATTTTTTAGAAGTGAACTCAATTTTTAAACAAATTGTTGGCATGAAAATGTACATCACAATTTTACTGTTACCATAAATATATGTATCTCAAATGTTTAAAAAAAAGATGTAATTTATTGCTTGAAAACAAGGTTCTCCAGGTCCATATGACCATAGCTGGTTAAATTTTACTTTGCAAGACAGCATACTGAAAACAATGCCAAGGTCTTACATTTGATTGCAATGAATGGAATTCAGTGTGGTCCATGTGACGAAGGAGAACCTGGCACAATGAAACGGCTATTATATTTCTCATCTTATCAAGTGGTATCCCACGGCCGTTACGTTTTGTCCCTACGAGTGATGGAAGCCTTGAAATTAAACACTGAACTGAACCAATTCATTAATTTCGCCAACGGAAACAATAATTAAGTCACACAAGATACCCTGACAAGGAATTTAAAAAATAGGAAGCCATATTAAAATAAATCAAAATTTGTTTCGAGAAATGGCTGCGGTATTTAGAGCATGTAATCACCAGATTTTCCTTTTTTGTAAAATTATACACATAAACCCCAACATTTCAAAACTGACTTGACTTCAGATGTTATTAAAATCAACTAAGTTGTCAGAGTACTGAGTGGGAATGTGGAAAACAACAGCATGGAAATCATAACTGCAAAAAAATTATTTAGTGCATAAAATTCTTTCTACTTTAAGAAAATATATTACCATTGTTACATTAATTAATTCTTTTTATTAAATGTACCAGAAAGATCCACCACTATTAAAAAAAACAAGAAATTAACCAAAACTTACAATATTAATTTATGCAAAAATTACAAAAGGATAATATAATTAAACCAATTTTAACAATTTATGGTAACAATACCATAAAAGGCCTTTCACTTAGGAGCATTTTCCATTATATTAACGAACAATAAAAACTAATATTACTAGCAACCACATAAAATTATATAATACTATTACAATAATGCTCTACAATAAATCAATGAAAGTAAGGAAATGTATTATTAAAGCAATGCTACAATTATTAAAATAAGGCTCTACACCGGAAGTGTAAATTCTGAGGTAGGTACAAAGTAAAATTCAAAAAATATTTCAGACTCTTACAGGTGAATGCACGAATTATACAACGTGACAATCTCCTGTAACAGTTCGAAACAATTCTGAATTGTTTCCTTTCAAGCTTCGAAATTGAGGTTTATTTAAGGTTTAGGTCGTCATTCAAGGCAACATTTTTTGAAATTTTTTCATCAAATGCGTTTTACCACATTTATGGCCAACGTCGAACGCAATGAGTTTTCGATTCCCGAACTCTTCGGATTTCCTTCTTTTCCCAAGTTCGAAAAATGAAGTTTCTGAGGATCCACGAAAATTCCGGATTCTAACATTACATGAAAATGCGGTTTTGGGCGCATAATATTGGTAACAGCAAATAATATGCTTACAAAACTGCATCATCATAAGCAATGACGACTAGGTATTTGATCTCTTTGCTGATTCCCAAACTCGTCGAATAGTCACTGGATTACCTGAATATGCCGCAAATACAACTCATAAGTCGTAAATTAAATTGAAGATTTATGAATTTAACATTTGCGTCATGTTCAAGTAAAAATTTAAAACAAGAACAGAAAAACTGCAAATTTGGCGGGAACGGATTTCGCCACAGAAATGTCACTGCGGACCCTAAACGATCACATAGTAATACATATGTATGCAGCACTTTTAAAAAAAAGTATACCAAAGTTACAACAATTAAAATTAAAACTATAGTAGTTAGTTAAGTTAGATGCTCTCGTGTAAAATACAACCATACGACCAGCAACACAACGCTGACACTTCACAATATGTAAAAATCAAGCTGGCGAGGACTTCACTCTTTGAAAAGTTAATTTGGAAAATAGTAGATTACTCGAACTGAATACCATATTTATAATTTGGAAGTGCAAATTATGTACAAGTTCTCAGTTCATCAGCACTAGAGAGGTCTTACAAGTATATATTAGTACAAGTATAACATTTATTGAGAAATATACAAATTACAAGTAGAAATTATTAAACATTATGAACGTGTAATATTTAACAATTACTATTGCCTTCAAATTATATAATTAATTTCGAAAAAATCATTAATTTAAATTCGAAGTCAAATTATAAATTAGACTTTTTCCTATGACAACAAATCAAAAGTTCTCAAAATCAAAAATATGATCATTAATACCCAAATATTTCAGAGGCTTTCAAATAATGTAAAACAGCAACTTCCAACAGCAGTAAAGTGAACACAATTTGACTTACAAAGCAATCAAATCAATTTGTCATTTTCGGACAAGTAAATAAGAAAAATATTCAATTTTCAAGTTCACAGTACGAATTTAAATTATAAATTAATGTCACGAACTAAATATAAATAATTCGGTACCACAAACGAGTTTACAAGACAAAAAAGACTTACGATCTATGTATTGCCCGCTGTTCCTGCACACAAAACGAAGGTGCACGTCCTCAGCACACGTTACTGTCCCGAAGAATGAAGCACCCGGCCAGCCAAAACGTTTATAAACACATACCACAAGTGGACAAGTACAGTGAAAGACCCGGTAGAAGAACGTACCTCGCCTTAAATGTTAGTTGTCTAGGTACACAGGTTTCTGTCGACGTTGCCTGCAGCTTCCCATAAGCGACGCGAGACTTCATTGGTCCATCAAACCCAAATGACGTGCTTCTTATTTTCATACGAATGCGACACCTAAGAAGATAGTTTATGGTGCCTGACTTAAATCCGGTAGGAGGACCATACAATTCGTGTGCTTTTTTTTGTATGACCACCAATTTTATTTCCTTTTCAATGTTTAGCTTACTTTCATTAGAATGATCTATTCAGATCCTATCCGCCCTATTCCCTGCCAAACTTGTCGAAAAACACTTGGCCTCTAAATAATTAAATAAAATACAATTAACAATTGAAATAAAAGGAATTAAACTTGGTTACACGAAGTGTACAGTTTGATGCTTCAAAACGATGAGAGATTTAATCAAATGGAAGTTAAATTAGAATGATCAGTGTACTGTCTGTCGCGGGATGCATTTCGAATAATTTCGAAAGAAATAATGTACTAAATGAGAACGGCGTATTTAATGTAATTCGTTCTCATACACAAGTTTTAGAATTACAACAACTTGGCAATACGTCAACATAAATTTCATTTTTCAATTATTTATGTATTTCTTCTTGTACATTCATGTAATACATACAATATTTAATATCTTTTACGGCTTGTATCAAGCTTTAGCTTTAATTTTCTATTCCTCCCTGCTTTTCGTGTATTTTCAATTGCATTCCAATCTTTTCCTGTTTCTCCTGCTCCAAGTAAGAGTGTGTGAGTGTGGCTTTTTCAACTTCTCATTTAGCAAGGTTTCCAATATTTCCCAATGTTCAAACCTCTCCAGGTCATCGCATCCTACGATTATTCCCACCCTAAACGAATTTACTTTATTACTTGAGTTAAACAGGAATGAAAATGACATGAGGGAACTATCATTTATCATTCGACAGTTTTATCTTTCGCATGAATAGTCTCTTGTCATTCAAACATTTCTGTTTGTCCCTTAATTCTTAAAACAAAACTATTGAAAGTTTGAAAGGTCTTTTGTTGAAATTTTTTGCCTGCCGGAGAAAGATGGCCGGAGCGGACTAGGTTCAATAATTTATAGACATAATTTAAAAATAAAAGGAACCCCAAAAAATCTTCGCTTTTCTTAGACAAGCAAAAAATGACAGAAATTTAGCCTCATCTAACCTCATCTTCTTCAAAATGATTTAAGGTTGCATTTGGAAAACAAAAATTTTTCCAGCATTTTTACAACTTTTATTGACCCTGTCTTAAATTCTCGCAACCGAAAAATTAATTTACAATAAAACGGCAATGAAGGGAAATTGACAACTGCTGTAAAACAAATTTCACACAACCCCCGTAAAGTTTCCGTCGCAGGAAACCTTGGACCTGAATCCTCGGGGTTCTTTTTTTCCCCTCAATTCTAGCTCCTTTGGTTTCTGTAAACCTATTTTTTACAAGGAAATTAAATATATATGTTTCCACACAACAATTGCTAAACTTTCTCCCGACACATCGAGAATTATTGAATACTCCTCTGGGATTTTTTGTATTTAATTCTTCTATAAACTATAGTTATTGTAGATTTATTGCTCTGTCAGGATTCTGTTTAAATCAACCTAACCACAATGGATTGCATGTAAGCAAAAATGACGAGGAACCCTTTTTTTACGTAAAGTTTGTCAACAGGAGAATCAATTTTGTTATCTCCCTTAAATTCGTAAATCCATCAACTGTTTAAATTTAATAATGTGAAAAATGTGACACCCAGAATTGCTTCCATGTTTATGAAACAATAATTTACTGTTCCACTTAAAGTGTTTACTATTTTTAAGTTACGGTTCCGCTGTTAAAAGCAGACTTTCTGGTGTTACCACAATTGGGAAGACCAAAAGGTTTGTTTATAACAATCGTCCCCTGACAAAAAAGTGACGATTCTTCATTTGGCGAAAAATTCGAAATTTTGTTATTCCATTTCTGTTGCTTTCATTGGAAGTGACCACAAACAAGTATAGTAAGGAAGAGGCAATACGAGATTCATTCTTTTCTTTCTGAAAAATAACATGACTTGAATGAATTAAAATTCATTTTAAAAAAAAAATCATTCTCTGTGTTGTTAACCTGAAGCAAAATGGCGGCAACAGAGCACTTGGAATGAAAACTTGGGTCTCCTAAAAGGAACAGCCAAAATTAAATATCTAAAAAAACATTAAATAAAAATTAAATACCTCATAATGCGTCTGAAATTAAAATAAATCACATTACACTTAATTTATAACTTATTGATAGAGATAAATAAAGAGCTATTGTCTCATGAAGAATCGCTCATGAAGAATGTCTCAATCATGAAGGATCGCGTTGATCTGGAATGGATGACATAAGCACCAATACAATACATTTTAGTAAAATTATTAATGGTTCATTAGTAAAATCAGTATAAAAAATATATATTTATTGAATTACAGCCTTTAAACTTTTATTTTCCTTTTTGCAAAATTTGGACATCCCTGTTTTTCAATTCGTCACGTTTCCTTCTGTGTCCAATTGTATCCCATTCGTTTGGGGCGTTATCGGGTTTAGTTTTTGCAAACTACGCATAATATTAAACGTTCACGACTTTCTATCAGAGCGAAAGATGGGAGAAAAGGATGAATGGATTTCCCGTCGATGAAAAAAATTCATTTGAGTTTTCAGGAAAGTAATTTGGTTGGCTGTAAATTTTGCGCCTGACTGCGAAACATGTAGTACCGTTTATCATTTTAAATAATGGTGTAGCATTACATGATACTTTCAAAGAAATGTTTGCTCCTGAATTGAAGTTTTCCTTCACAAATAAAGAATATTAAATTATTTCTTGTTTGCCAGCTCAGCATTACTTGAGATAGAAAATGTCTTCATTTATAATACGTATTGTAAATATAATTATTATAAACGTATTATAGACAATTAAATGCATTTGAGGATCCCTCAATGGAATCGTTTATAGGAAAATATAATTTTATGAATATTTCTCTAACGCTTTCAAGAGTTACATCAAATTCAGATCCATAAGGAAAATTTCTACTACTTTCTTAACAACAACCTTTTCTTCCAACGGAAACTTTCAATAATTCAAGGGGTTCTCCGACAGTACGGTTAAATTTTTCTGGCGCCACGACTTAGATGAGCTTCGTTTATTAAACTTAATATTTGCAGTGAAATTGTAAAGATATTCTTTCGGTCGTATGGCTTTCCAGCCCCCCACTAGACCTGGTAACGAATTAAATTTTCAGTATTTTGCAAATATTTATTGTGGAACCTCAAGCAAATATTTTTGTGGTGTTACATGGCATCAGATGTACATAACCTAATCTGATAGTGCTCTTAAGAAGCCATGTAATGTTACACACAGTAGCACAAATTAATTTGAATTGCAAAAATTGTTTAGAACCATTATAGAATATCCAAATATGCAACTGTTGTGACGCTAATTTTGCAACATTTCTTTCAATCCCAATCGTACTTATTTTTCAGATATTCAAAATCAGCAAAAGAAAATATTGGAAGAACTGAATCTCAGAAAGCAACTTCTAAAGTCAGGAACAGCACAGACTTTAAATCCAAGTGCTCTTAATAGTCCAATTGGGGTTTCTGTTATCAATTCCAATCCAACAGGAGATAATCCCATGCCAAATTTGGCAAGGGCAGCACATGCTAATAGTCTTTTACAACATGCCAATAGTACATCATTTGGTTATTTCATTACCCAAGAATCATTGTTTGGTAACAACATTTTAGCTGTATTGCCAAGGTTCAATGAAGGTAAATAATTACTTGTAAATATGGCATGTATGAAACTTAAAGATGTTGAACAACACCTTCAAGATATCAGGACATTTGAAAATCCAAAGGTGAAACTGGAGCAGTATGCTACAATGCCCCACATATGTGCCAGAATGTTGCACACAATACAATCATGCTATGGTGACATTGAAGGCAAAATTGTTGGAGATTTGGGATGTGGCTGTGGTAGTTTAACTATTGGGTCATGCCTTTTGAATGCTCAGTTTTGTGTTGGTTTTGACATAGACCCTGATGCACTTACAATCTGCAGAGAAAACATTGACTATTTTGACATTAACAATATAGACTTGATACAATGTGATATTGTTCATTCACCACCAATAAATATTAGAAAATTTGACACAATAATTATGAATCCACCTTTTGGGACCAAAACAAAAGGTTTAGACATAGAATTTCTTAAATTAGCCCTACAATTAACAGACAGTGTTGTGTACTCATTGCACAAAACATCAACAAGGGATTATATAATGACAAAAGCAAAGTCTCTGGGTGTCAAAGCAAAAGTTATTGCAGAGCTAAACTTTGATCTGCCAGCAACTTATAAATTTCATAAAAAAACCTGTGTAGATATCAAGGTTGACTTTATAAGATTCTCTCATTGATACATTACAATTTTTTCCCCATAAAAATAGAAACAATATAATTTTTATTTTACTTTTTGAGATTTATTTATATATTTATTTATCCTTTTATTGACCACTTAGTGTATTTGTACAGTTAAAATTATAAAATTCCATTGTCTGAAAAGATTCTACAAAACCTAAAATGAACAGTTTCAGTCTTCAGATTATATTTTACATGGAACATTTTTATCAAAATATTAGATTAATTCTTAATTAGGGAAAATCATCTACTGTGTAGAACTACTCAACGATTGGCGTTCAATACGTAAACTACATCTCTTAATCCCAGCAGACGATAGGGTGGCTTTATCATCATTTTGTTGCTTTGCAGAGGTCAGAGAAGCCTTGTCTGACCTCAAGAAGGCTGAACATCAGTTAATACTAGGAGTCCCAGGTGATCCAACAACATCAATAATTTCAGAACTTGACAACTTGTGTTTTGTGGCTTCTTCAGAAGTGGGCTGAATAATAGAACTTGGAATTGCCAAAGTCTGAAAATAGAGCATAATTTAACAATAATTTTACAAATATGTTACTGTGGTTCCCTCCTATTCTCCTATCTATAATGTAATACTTTGGTGATGCAGGTGAATAATTATTATAATAAATAACTTTTCAGTGTACTCATTTTCTAATACAGCAAATAATATTAAAATCAGATGTAGAGTTGCATTTAATACACATTTAACTTCTCAGGTGGCATACAAATTTTCAAAGAAGTTATTTCTAAACTTTTGTAATAAGAAAGTTTATATAAAAGAAATCTAAATTTCACACAACTTTGTGCCACATCCACAACAACCTTTTGTGTGGGCAAAAAATTTAATTCATAATATTAATGGTTATTTCAAAATCAATAAAAACAGTGTTACTGTGACATTGTGTACTATTATATGTTCCTGTCAAGTTTTACTTAATAGATGCACATTAATACCAATGTAAATTGTTTTTAAAAAATTTGTCAAAAAATGAATAAAGTAGAAAAAAACCAAGTTAACCAAGTTAAGTTATTCTGAAATTCTGCATCTTACCTGGTTGAATATTTAAAAAGGCTACTTGTGAAAGGACAGGTATTGCAAGATGCAACATTTGTCTAGTCTCCTGTCTAAATTAAAATTCATAATAATAATAATGAAGCCTTATCCAAAATAATTAATGAATTGCAAAATTATGAACAAAAAATAAAATTTTAGTGAATGGTTCAAAATATAAAGTTCTTTACCACATAAATTAAAAAAGAAAGTGCTAAACATTATTAATAGTATAGCCAACTACATGAAACCTGGCAACAGACATTTGCAGTAAATTATTTTGAAATGGAGAGTTTTCTCACGTGATGAATTTGAGAGCTCTGTTATGAAACATAACAATAGCCACATTCAAAACAAAATTTAATTACTCTCAGTAAAAAAAATTAGTCTCAGCTTATGTTGGGCAAATTGTGGAGAACAGAGAACAGTACCAACATCTTAGGTTACATTATTATGTAATTATTTATTCTAAACTCACCTTTCCAGGATTGAGAGCCTCATATTGATGTCTCAGAGACTGCAACTCAAATTCACAATTTGCTAAAGCAGCTTTGAGTTCATATAATAAAACCATGTCACTCCTAAGCTCGTTGAAATGTTGACAGGTTTCTTCTGTAGGCATGGGATTTAATTCTGAAAATAAATAGGTGCAATTTAAATAAAATATTATGGATCACCAAATAAAAAATTTGCTTTTAATCGAAATTATTATCATAACTTACCCAATCCTAATTCATGCAGCAGACTTTCAATGGCTTTAGATTTTTTCTGCCCAACTGACACAGGTAATTTCATTCTTTGTGACCTTAGGCTTGTACCATGACCTTTAAAGTCAGGGAATTTGATACCAGCACTTTCAATGGACTGCACATGGAATCATAAGGGAACAATTAGTGGAGTTGTAACTACATAAAATTATAATTTTTTATTATTAATTTAACTTACTGTTGTGTCAATCTTTGTTGGTCTGGCCTGTTGAACCTTCTTTTTCTGAACTTTCTTTTCACCAGATCTGGCTTCTGCTTGATTATCAGCAGCTGTGATCAGTTTCTGCAAGTCTTGCGTTTTCTTCTCTCTTTCTCTTTTTCTAGCATCAATTTTTCTAAGTTCATTCAGCAACATTTGTTCTTCCTCAATCTAAAACAAGAGTTTAGAGAGATGTTTTAATGTGAAAATATGGCAGTTAAAAAATTTTATTGTGCAGTTAATTAGAAGCGTTCCTTACCTGCTCTGGAGTCCTTTCAAAAAGTCGTTTCAATTGTTCCTTTCGCCTTCGCTCATGATCAGCATCAAAGACATACATTTTCGTTGCATCAACTCCAACCTTCAGTTTATTCAAAGCGGAGCAAAAACTGTAATATCTCTCTTTTAAATCTTCAATAGATCTGTTGGGATAAGAATTTCTGTCCCATCTATCACAAATAACATTGAAGCGCAAATCAAATCTTCTGCATAAATCAAACAAATGATCTGTTTCTTGTCTGCTCCAACCTTCAGCTGGTATGTATTCATTGTCCTGATAGGTCGGCACATTAACTTTCTTATTAAACCTTGCAAAGGGATACTCTTTTCCTTCATCTGCCACTCTTCTCCAATGGTGAAAAATTGCACCATCAGTTCTGGCCGGATTTGTGAACGGCATCCACTTCCACGGTCGAACCTTCTTCATTCCCAACTTTGCTTTCATTTGCTTATACCCTTGACCGGTGTCTGTTGGGAATAGGGGAGGTGCATCTTTGTTATCATTATACAAAAGAGCAAATACTTCTCGATGCATCCCCTCCGGCCTTTTAGACTGCTTCTGTCCAACCACAGGCTTTTTTCGATTTTTGTCTGCATTTCCCAGAATCAATTCTTTCGTTAATTCCGGTGTACCGGACCTCTCCAAATCCAAAATATCTCTTACATCAACCATTTTCAGAGGTTGTCTTAGTTACTTATTTTAACTGTATTTAATTGTGCTCACTATTGAAAAATTTCGTAACAAAAACTGGACCGCTTCCTGAAATAATGCGATGACTGTATTATTTGTCATCAACTAAAACTCCACTACGAAAAACCTTTACAGTGATCCTTCCAGAAAGCAAAACCTGAGTTTCAAATTTGTTTATTTTTTTCAATGTTGGTGCCGCCGCCATCGATTCTGTCAAAGGAATTGCAGAGGGGAGACGCTTCATTTACATGTAAACAAAATATTCCTAGTAATTTTCACTGTATCTCACATAATTATTTAGGAAATAATGAATCGTTCAATTCGAGCGGAGACACGGAGTCGTGCCAAAGATGACATAAAACGTGTCATGCAAGTCGTGGACAAAGTGAGGCGGTGGGAAAAGAAATGGGTAACCGTAGGCGAAACAACCATGAAAATATACAAATGGGTACCTGTCTCCAGTATAGAACACAAGAAGAAAACTAGTCTAAAGGAAATGAATAAGGAGAACACGCCGGCGCGGAAAAACGCAATCGAGTCATCTAATTCTAATTTCGGAATGGATGATTCAAACACTTGTTTTTCACTGATGAGTGATTCCCAGGGACCAACAGATTTTTCAACTCAAATGCCATTTTCAGAGGATTCATGCTCTCAAGAAAGTGAATCTCTACCACCAAAGGTTATGAAAACAGAGTGAATGGTTATTAGTGAATATCTGACAGGAATAAATTGATGTATGATGGAATTGTACAGGGGATAGTGACTGTTTTAACTGTCCAAGTCCTTTCAACTGGCATACTGGTGAAATGGGCTAAAATGCAGAGTGGTCAGATATAATTCTTAAAACACAGTCTGAACTTTTTTGTATTTATTAGTATGACTGAATTTTGTCAAATTTAACAAATTCATTTTTTCATTTTCTTCTCATCCTGCATTACCTTCAATTATGTACATAACAACATCATTGAGTACAAAGAACAGACTTGAAACCATTAGCAGAATTATTTAAATAACTCATGTTCAATTTGTAACTGTACATACTACAAGAAATATATATTATGAAGTAACTTACAATGTTAATAATAATTTTTTTCAGTTACATTTTCTGAGCAACATCCTGAAAGAATAATGTGTAGAGGTAGTGCTATGAATACCATTATTGGCAACCAACATACAAAATGTGTGTTGTAAGGTTTAAAATATTTGCCATATTATTAAAGGCAAAAAAATATTGAAGAATTTCAAAATGAGTATCTGACAGGAATAGTTAAGTGATAAAATTTTCAGATGTTTATTGTGGGTGAAAATTAAAGTTGGAAGTACTGCAACCCAATTCAAATTGTATGATACAAATTAGTTAAAAATGTTGCAATTGATACCATGACACTCCTTTGAAAGGTAGTGAAATTTGATGAAAGTCACATATATATCAAATATTACCCATATGGGTGAAATAAATAAATAAATAAATTATTTAAAAAATGCTAATTTTTCTTTGCTTCATTTACACAGTTTTGTCCAATATACTGCACATTTCCTTGTATTGCAATTTTTCAATTGAAAACAATTATAGTCTTCAATTCTTGATATACCCATTAAATAAAAGTTGGTTATCATTAAAATTGTTTGTACCAAATATTTCCAAAAAAAATGCATTCTTAATATGTTTTAAAGAGAAAACCAAAAGAATTTCATAGAGCTGCCAATTACACTTCAAATGTCATTGACTGACCGGGACTGTGAACAACCAACAATGAAATATAATTTTAATATCATCGTTGTTCCCACCTTGAACGTAGTGCGCTCTTGTGAGGCGAACACCATCAATTACAAATTACGGGTTCCATGGTGTAGTCTCTGAAAGATGAACAATTCATTTGAACTGCGTATGTGCGTTCCTACATAAGTATTTTTGGGTAGAGGAGAGGACATAATTACACCTGCCTAATAGACGAGAGGGGATAGGAATTGGCCGAGACCATATATCAAGATTAGCAGCAGTAGTTTGTCGTCTCTTGGACTTAAATAAAGTGTATATACTCTGCAAAGAAAATCAGGTTCTCAAGGTATTCTTCTTAGGTGGTGCATTCCTGTCAAATTGCCTTCTCCAATCGAAAAGTGGGTTTTTGCGGATGCCGCCACGGAAGTAGGGCGTGGTGGTCTCCAAAGGCTTTTACCTCGCCAACAGTTTCAGGTGCTCGTATAAAGCAAACCGCATGCCGGCGTATCTGAATATTTCGTAGTGACAGCCGATTCGAGTTTGACAAGTTCGTTGTTTTAAGATGAAGGTAAGTCATTAAGTTATGCAGAGTCTTCTGTTTCTTACCCCTAAACCCCACCCGTCAGTACTCATGAGTTACTTTCATTCGCAGGTTCTAGTTGCTCTCTTCCTGACTATTGCGTCTGCAAGTGCAGGTATCATAAGCTACCCTATCCAAACACTGGGCTACGGATATACATACCCAAGTCTTGTGAGTCATCCCACATACACATACTTTTCCCGGTCTTTCTTACCTCTGTACCCCGGACATTATGACTATCCTCTCGTGTTTGGTCCGCCACCCTTCCTGCACAACTTCTTTCCGGATAATGTATTCTTGAATGGCGTTCCCGGAATTATTCATCCGCGAACTGCACCCGGTGATAAGCCTGAAATGGATAACGGCAAAAAACCAGACGGCAAGAAGGACGAAAAGGATTCGAAAGATGAAGCTGAAGATGTGACAACTGAGAAACCTAAAAAGGAGGACGACAGCAAAAGCGAAGTCGAGGACCTGAGAGAGTAAGTATCAGTTTCTCACTAGGTCCCCTAAATTAGATGTTATAATTTGTTACCTTTATTATTAATTACTTTTCTCCTTTTCTTATATATTGTATTATCGGACATTTATTTTACATATAGAATATCAAATTCTTTATTTCTTATCGTACAAAGAAATCACTCTGGCCTTTTCTCATTATCATCCTGTTTAATGCGACAAGCTATAAACTGAAATTGATTTATATATACGTAGTGACTAAAACGAAAATATATAGATATGGAGGCTGCAACAAAAAGTTAGGAAAATGCAAAAATTCATTGAGTACATTAAATAAAAATACAAGACCGGCTATTTTAGTACAACCTTCGCATGAACACACCCAAGTAAAAATAAGTCAACCTTCTACCTTTTATGAAAAACATTTCTTTTCAGAAAATTACAAGAAAAAAAATTGTAAGAAGTCAAAGTTCAATGACAACCGATGGATATTTAATTATCGTTTGACCAATTTCAAAGGATAATAGTAGATTATTATTAATGTTACTTCTTATAATACTATATAATTATGAAAGTGCCTACTGCAATTTTTATACCGAAATAAAGTAAATACACTAAACACTATGATTACATCCAGATGTACCTGGAGAGTTTAAACCGACATATCCTCTACCACGCGGTAATTATTATTATTTACAGTACCAATAAACACAATACACAATATAAAATAGACAGTTTGGGTAAGCCGTAAGAGGTTGTAGAAAGAGTTTCATTAGGGAATTGGTACAGCAGGAACCGCCAAAAAATATATACAATGTGGTTGAAGCATTGCTTTCATTACTATAAATACTAGATACTTATTACAGGTTTGTTCAACTATACAAAATAATAATTATTGTTTTATTACTCATTTACTTCCGGACAAATGCCTTATTGTCCTTCGTTGTTATGGTTGTGGTAGTTTCAAACTATTTGTAAGCAAGCAAGAGAACAAGAAAAACACGGATTCATCACCTGAATATTTTGACTTTCGGAGACCTTCGCCAGGTAATTTTTCAAGGCAAAGTTGTGCGCTTCCTTGGCTAATTACAGTGAGCTCCAACTTCCTTCTTCTAATGCTAAGAGATTTAGTGAAAATATTTGGCGGTCTTTGATGCTTCCACAATTGAATTCCCCTACATTTCGAAACCTATAATTTATTACAAAGTTGTAATTGCTCTTTTGTTTTGCATTCGTGATTACATTTCGTCTTGTTCGTTTAAAATCAATTTAAGACTCATTTTTTATCCAGTCAAGACAGTTTCTTTAGTAGCTCCGTAAACCTGCAGGTTCATTGCAGTTAAACTCCCACTAAGAGACTTTGTGTTTGACTTCAGGCTAAATATTTTGAATAACAGGTGGCCTCTAACCGCTCTAGCAACACACAAATAATACTACTTTTTTGCCGTACATCTGCATACAAAGCACAATTGTCGGTTACATTTAATGAAATGAACATTAAACAGAGAGTTCATACTATGGAAGTTTTCTCGAACATAATCAACAGAAGCAGAACGCTGTAATAAAGTTAGAGGCACAATAACATTTTGAGAAATACGGATACGGTACGTTAAATTAGGCCCTCCCATCGCATATTACAGGTGAAACAAATGTTACGTTTTTTCTAATTTTAATTATTAATGAAACTGCAACAAAATACTACAAGTGTTAATTAATTAATGTACCCAAGCTTTAACTTGTGATCTTAATTACTGTTTTTCCAGGGAGTTGCCGTGACTCAGGTAAAAATAGATTATTAAGTTAACCTGTAGCCGTTCCCATCAACTGTCTAAACTACGCCATGAGTTTTGTAGAAAAAAATAGTTATATTTGAAACTGGTTTATTGACTTAATTAAAAGTATTAATTGTGGAATTCAGAAAACGGATAGATAGAGGACAAGCCGTGGTGGCCTTAAACAAAATGTTACAAAAAATTACATAAAATTTATTAATTTTACTATAACATGTGCGAGAAGAGGAAATGTAACTTATATCGGCCGCAAAAAACTTGTATAAGTTATACAGAGCAATGTTATATTAAAATTTATTAGAATTATTATGATAACTTCCTTAGTTTTGTACACAAAAGGATTTTGTAGAGAACGCTGTTGGTAGCCGTATTTGGATTTGTCATTAAATTTATTTTCTTTGGATTTTTTTTATCTTAAAAGTTATAGTTCCTAGCAAATAAATTTAAGTACTTCCAAAATAATTCTTAAATAATATTGTCAGTCACAGAGTTACATAACCCCCGGTGCTAAATGTGTTTCGCAAATTCTGATTTTGAATCAACTAGTTTTCCGATAGAAAAACAAATCACATTATTGCTGAACGTGACACTTCAAGTTTGCTGCAATTAAGTAACTGTATAAACGTGTCTCTTTATATTCTTTGTCATTCAGTTAAGGAGTATAATCATAACCTTGCCTTTGGTGTGTTTTTTTCCTCCTGTTTATTTCTCAGTATTACTTCCCTTTGTTTTTATTAAATCATTGGTACACATTGTGTATCGAAACACGATCGAATGAAAAATTGTTTTCTCTACCTGTTGAAAATGTCAAGGATTTATGAAGACAGTCGTTGGTCTTTTCGGGCAAACAGAAGCCAGACGGTTTATACTTTCAAATGTTGCTGAAGATTACACCGTCTCTGCCTATACAACACCATAAGGTACGATTACAATGATAAGAAATAATTGGAATAAATTTCATAATGTGGTCTGTTGAATCCCTCAGACACTTAGAGGAATACTGCTATCGATTAATAAATATTAATCCTGCTATGGACCGTACAAGTACGAATCGTAAATATATATATTATTTTACTTAAATTCTACCTAAACGCGGTGACAATCGCAATTATCTTCCCGAACTCTCCTCTCCTATCTTGTAACGGTTTAATATTTGTTACCGCATTCTACTTAAGTTTAAGTCTGATGTAATTTTACTAAATAAATAGGGTAAAGAAAGTAAGAAGGTGAAACAATCAAGTCAGTACAGTGGGTATCCCAGACTACGATTATACAACAATACAGTCTTCGATATAAAACTACATAAGTAACGTACGACACTTTCCAAAACGAATCCTCAATCGTAACTAATCGTATTACTTTACCTTCAGAACTTATTTTTTGGCTTTCTTCTAATTATAATTCAAATTATAATATACTAATTCTAATATTAGCATACCCATTATTTATACAGACATATTACTATTTTGTTGGTACAAGGTACGCACTTGAAAATCATTTACGTATGTCATGCCCTGATGAATAGGAAAAAAAGTCACGAGTGTGAAATTATTATTTCGTAATAAATAGGAATGACATTTGAAAATAAAAAGTTATGAAATGATACATTATCTGAAGGAGAAAGAGAATTTATACAATTTTGCCTGCCGAGGTAAAACTATTTAAAAATAATGTCACTCGACGAGGGTTCTCTACGGCATTTTATTAAGAATTGAAGTACTACCGATTTCGACATAACCACTTTAAAATTCATTAGCCATTATCAATTAGACAATAGAAGCAAAACCAATTAATAAAATAGAAAGCCCTAAATAATGTACAATAACTTCAAAATATAGGAAGAGAGGTACGTGACAGTGCCGGTTTCACAAACAAATTCGTCCAACGAAGTTAATGTAATTTTTCACAATTTATGTATTTTAAAACATAATAGGTTGTTTTGCGTAAATTTGACAACACTATTGTTTTAGTAATTATTTAATAAGAGTTAGAAAACATCGGTTAGGTATAAATATTGTATATCGACGGTTGTGAAGTAACAGACTTCTCGTAGCGTTACTCTTGCAGAAGTAATACCGTTGCAATATTACTAAGAAAGTAACTGAAATTTTTTTTTCATAAAAAATTTACTTAACATGTTACTTGACACAACACGCACGAGTGAATACATAAAATGTAAAGTTTCAGACTTTAGAAATGATCAATCAATCGATTAAAGGTAACCGTAGCAGTAGCGTACTGTCCTCCGACGTTTATACATAGTCTCCACCGTATAGATCAACCCTCTTGGAATTTCTGATGACATCGAACTTCTCTGCTTCTTCTATGTTTCGGTACCGAATAGGCGGTGGAGGTGGCGGTATGTCAGGTATGTTTTTATTCGCCGGCCTGTTGTTCTTGAAGTATTCCTTTGGTGTATCCGAGGGTACAGGTGACGACACTCTCCCTTCCTGTTTGTTCTTTTGAACGGAGAGATCTTTCAGTTCTTCCCTTTCCAGATCTCTGTCGACGTGGGTCTGAGAATTTCCGACGGGTTGAGGAGAACCCGTCAACTCCAACGGGGCGTAAAGATGTTGAAGTATCAGGTGAGGTTGATTGGCGTAGTAGAGGCTGTACCTGGGGAAAAACGTCAGCGGCTGTGGCACCTTGGAGCTTTTGCTGTCGTGATACGGCAGTCTAACCTCGTCCCCTTCTTTGACGTCAGAGAGCTTTTTTCCACCAATTATTTCCGGATGAATTAAAAGCGGTTGTCCTGGTAGACCAATAGGCTGGAAAAGCGGGCCAGTTGTACCTGGAAACGCTTCACTGGGCAGAATTTTCTCCTTAGAAGTTATTAGGGCATTGTATATTTTTGGTACACGCAGGAGCTTGGCTGGCGTTGCAACTCCAACACCTAACAAAACTATAAAAATGAGACCCTGAAACGAAATAGTATATTTATTTGTTATTTTACTTGTTACCAACCGCATAACATCAATTATTAAAAGCTTTAATAAGATTTATTAATCGATTGCATCGTTCTTCACAACTCTTCCATTGTGACAAGCCATATTAATAGTCTCTTGTTTTTTTTTCGACAATCGAAACCTCATCGAAATAAAAGTTCTTCAGAGTTCGAGGTCTTCTCAGAGTGTTCTTGACTTCCTACTGATTTTCCAAATGGAAAACCTGTTTCAGACCTTGTGGTTTCAAGCTTTCGATCGCTGGCGAAAACCATCTCCGATCTGTACTATAGTACAGACTCTATTAATTTGTATTTTATTTTACGATCGATTTAACGCGAGTGTCATAAAACATAATAAACGTTTTGCTGGCATTAACCTTCGTGACGGTTTATTGCAATCATCATCACCTGTGCCCTCGGGCTGACTACTGACTCCCAGGCTCGGAACTTCCTCAGAACCGTCGTGTTTTCAATAATTAAATCACATAACTCCACATATAGTCCCCCAACCTTTCAACACTGTGTACTTTACCCAGTTGCGTCACTCTTTGAAAAGTATCGGTATCAGTACTGATAAGATTAGTATGAATAAGTAAATAATAGTAGAACAGTACTCCTTAGCTACTACTAAGGTAATCTCTTCCGTAATGCAAAACCGTAAATGTGAAGTCAGATTGTAAATTAGTTGTAGCGTTCACCATTTAACCTACGAAATCATTTAAGTAAACAATCGAGTTAGTAAACACGACACTAATTTTATTTCTTCGCAACTGGAAACGTATTGTATGTAAGTAGAAAGTTAGTAAGACTCAAAAACAAGTGCCGGAATTTTCTTACCCAACATATGCGTGTGCTATTAACTAACTTGATGATAATTACTCGATTTCTTAAAAAATAGGTTCACAACTTATTTCAAACAATATAAGAAAAAATACGAAAAAAGAAATCATAACCTACACACTCACGTCAAATTATATATAGTAAATTGGATACTGTACCTCAAGGTGCATGATGAAACCGGAATTCGGTTTTCGAACTGAAGTATTAACCTGAGCTATTTTCTAGTCGAACCTAGTCTTCTACCTCCTTGGGCACTTGGCGACAAGACACTCAACGAGCGAAACATTTACGACTGTAGCGAGTCCTCAACTTCCCATCGAGACAAACATTGCCAGTTTGAAAAGAAAAAAAAAAATTGGTTGGTCTCACCTCTGTTGAGAGATGAAGGTAAATGGCGTGGAAAGTGGTAGGGACCGAACGGGACTTTGTTTGGAGTCGCTTTTTTTCTGTGAATTTTTGGGGGATCCGCGAGTGTCCCCCGCCGCCCAGAGCAAAGGCCACGGCACCTGTCGCAGACTGCACAGGTGAGTCAAGGAGTCGACAATTGGAATTGTACAATCAGGGTACATCAAAGTAGAAATATTTGAGTGGCCATCCGCGTCTCTCGGTCAATTACATAACTTCTCGTTGCAAGGTTACCTGCGCAGTGGAATACTTTTTTTTGTATTGACTTCAGGTTCGGTTGGGTCCACCAGGTTACAAAACGCCAGCGTGTTTCTTGGGTAAAACAAATTTCGTGATTTCGCATCGAACTCATTTTGAAACAAAATCAGAACTCACTTATTTCCATGTTGTAAAAAATTTAAGTAAATAACCCACAACCAAGGAGTCAATATCACCACTAATAAATTTATACATTCCGACCAATATTTGTCGTGAACTGTTCCACCACTAATTACTAATTTAAATAAGTTCGTGGTACATCGACGTCGGTCTACTGGTACATCAGGAAGAACTGTTACCTATTTCTATGTCACGGTTCATTATCGTTTGCTAAACGAACATCAAATTACTGCCGAAAAGTTTCATTAATTACAGCAACCAGTGTTGTTACTTTTATTCTGCACATCTACATTGATTTCTCTTTCATAACGAAAACATTTCATAAATATATATAACAATATATAAAAACATTAACAATAAATATGTTACATATATAACAGAGGTAATTCCTAGGGTTTCAATACTAAAACGATTAAATCTATTTATTAATTATTATTCATGAAATTTTGCCAAACTTCATTTATAATAATTTAATCATTTAAGTAAAGGACTATTTATATAGTGTATTACTTCGTAATATATAAAATTAATATTATAATTATAATTATAAATGAGTTAAAAACAGTTATTTTAAAATATAGTTATCTTAAATAGATTGTAAAATAGTTATTTTAAAGTATTGAAAGTTGTAATTAGAAAGTTAAGAAATTATGCTCAGTATACTCCACAAAAGGATACTATGCAATACTATTTTAAGTATTATTTTTTCTTTATAACGAAATGTAAAATAAATATACTTTAGGGAGTGTAGTAAATCGAAGAAGCACATTTTAAATATTCGTCTAAGTTAAATAAAAAGTCATCATACACGGCTCATAGAAAAACCCTCGTAAATTTCATTAAACTCTTAAGAAATTTTTATATTCTCGCAAACAAGAGATCAAAGTTCGATTCTTTTGATCTTAAGAACTTTGCATCACAAATTGAGAGTTTAGTTTTTCACTTTCATGGAAATGTGAACTTTACTTATTGTCTGACATCATAACAATGTACACGAGTGTGCTTCACATTATTAAGGTAATGTCGTCAGATGTAAACGGTCGAGTTTGTTTACGGTGAACGCATACAAACATCAAAGAGTGGATTGCCCGCGTTACGTAATTATTCCTAATTTAATTCTAGAATATTATGCTGAAATTATTGAGTGGCTACCTGACTGGAAGGAACGTTTTTGGTTAAAAACAAGCCTTTTTGACGTAATATGCGCGATAATGAGAACTACCTAACTGTCAGTAGTGGTTTCTTAATACAGTTGTGAGCTTTGAAACGTATTCTCAACTGTCAGAATTGTGTACTGCTCTACACGGTCAGAATTCTAACTTATACCATTCTTGTAGTCCTTTCCTACAGACTATAATCGTTCAACTAGTTAACTACCGTCTTACAATACTGTCGCTACCCTCCAATTCTTATATTTTCAGTGTAATGTTTCATTTGTGACCGGCCTAATTGGCCATTTTGACTTAAAAATATTAATTGGGGTACCCTTCTACGTAATGGTACGGGCAATGGTAAGAGTCAATTACATAAATTGGTAAGGTTTGCCGATTAAAAAAATTTTGTTTTCCAAACTATCAAAATTACGATTTCTTTTGCACTTCGGTCATCATTAAAACCCTCCACTTGACAGGTAAACGGTGAACGCCGATCGTTAACCGAGTCCATGTAATATCATTTGGCTTTATATCAGAACCGAAATTATATTTAATTAACTCTGGTTCTTTCTAATGAGTCATAATTTCTATTTTATTTCCAATTACTACACCTCTCCGGAGATTCTCCTACAAAACTCACCGCGTGTGCTTTCTGCTACGACGAATCCATTCCTAAAAAGTTCGACGAGAATATCGTCCACATGACGAGGGAACTGAATCCGAAAGCGACGATGAAATAAACGTACAACATCCAAAATGGAAAATCCGTTTCCCTCGTGAACATTTTTATATGGATTCTATCGGCAATTGAGCGAGTCTGCGGATGAACAGAAGTGGCAGTTGCGGAATCGACACGGCCAAGAAAACCAACGGACTGAAAACTACTATAAGAGTCACGTAAACCAGAAAGAAAACTGCCGAAATTGTTGTGAAAGACGACAAGAACATTGTTGTGTCCGACTGATGGCTGAACGAGGTTGTGTGGATTCGCCTGGAAAGAGACAGCGAGACAAAAACTTATTGCAAATGATTAATAGCAACTTAATAGATGAGCGGAGTACTTGGTGTATAGGTTTTTTCCACAGAGCCCTGCCCTAAGTGTCAATCGTCAACAGTAAATTATAAAGACGTTGTCCGTGTACTGCTACATATATATTTCATACATAGGTATATATTGTACATGCCCAGGGTGATATTTTGTTGTTGATGGACCGTAGTAAAAAGAAGCTATGTTAAGAGTAATGCTTATTTGTGTTCCGTCGTGGTTTTGTAATTAATTTGTAAATGTAATAATAAATGTTACTACATTGACCTGCTCGACGACACTATAAACTTGACAAACTTAATTTCAAACTGTAAAAGCATTTTATTCGACACAAGTTTTTGTTATTAAAAATCAAGAGTCGGTGAATTCTAGCTGGCCCAAAAGGTTTGTTTCATTCATTCTTAAAGAAAAATAAATTGAATGAAATTAAAGTTCGTCGTTTGCAACTTACGGTTCTCAGTTCAGTCACAAAGATGGCACATTTTATGAAGGATTAATCCTTTATAGTTTTGTTGTTTTCATGTTTGCTTCCCACAGGAGAGTTCACGAGACAAACACAAAAACGCCCGCGTCCGCGAATGCACTTTAACTCGGATGTCTCACACGCTTGCCTACTCCTATGTCTGAAACTAGACTCTGATTAGAATCGGTTTTCTAGCATCGTAAGAAAACTATTTCATCGCACCGCGTCTGCCTAAGAACAGACAAAGTTGTCAAGAGTGGAAGGTGAACCGGCACGGGTAACTACGAGTATTGCAGCACACGCGGATGGAATAGTTGGGTTGGAGAGAGAGAGAGAGAGAGAGAGAGAGAGAGAGAGAGAGAGAGAGAGAGAGACTTCGTTTAAGAGCAAAAATATGACGTTTGCAATGGAAACATACTTCGCCACGTTATGTAACAACTAATTTCTCGGTCCTTGGACTACATTCTACGAACCTACATTTGTTTTGGTGGTCTGAAGGTTGAACGGTCGACCATTGAGAAGTCTTTCACCCGAGGGACATTCCACCCCGGACAGAACGTCCATCACGGCCTCTCCCGATGTCTCCTCTCCACGGGTTCTGGACGTTTCGCATTCGCCCAATTTCACTTTCGCTCGTTACATTTTTGTCACTTGCCACACTCGATATATACAAATCGTGTGTTTTAATTTGACCTTCGAGATGCCGTAACAAATCGTTGCTCAACTTTTCTGAATAGAAATGGCGACTGATAATGGAGATGTCAGCTCTGAAAAGTCATTTATGTTTGGTGACTACCATTTACTCTTATGGACCGTGGTCGTCCTTCGAAAAGTGTTCACTGATTATTCGTATACTAAAATCCTATGCATTTTTTTTGGGTTCTTTTAGATTTAAGAGTCTCGACATATTTATGTTACTACGCTTTGTATATACTGAATGGAAATATCGTAACAACAGAATGTCATACAGAATAAAAAAATCTTTTTTAATAGTATAATTATTTTTATTTTATTTTCATCACTCCTACATAACTCCATGATTATTAATGCATTCACATTGATTTTATATGTAATGCCAAGTGTATAAAACGTTTCTGTCATATATTTTTAGGTAATTATTAATTTAGAATAATTCTAGAGATGAATTTCGTAGATTGGTCTTGGCCCGCTCTAATTTTAAATATTTCGCAATTATTGAAATTTTCAGTAATGGAAATATATTCAAAATTAAAATCGTTTAGCACGGTGGTTACCCAAGACCTTGGAGTTTAGTAAGCGAGAAAGTAAGTGAGGTACAGCGTTTACGGTCAATCACCCTGACCACGAAAATCGTTGCTCTCACATGTCAAGTTTTTTCAATACTAACCCTAGCCTTTTAGACTTTTCTACTGACAAATAAAAGGTAATTAAAGTACGATCAGGAAAAATGGGGTATTGGAAATCCGTTGAGGACCTTTGCCCCGATAGATCACCTCTTACATTAATCAGAGGATGGCCTTCCAAATTCTTCCGTCCGAGAGAGTTCCGAGAAAGAATTTATGAATGTTTTAAGTACAGAGAAATTGGAGAAATTAAAATATGTGTTTCTGAGAGATTTTATATTTGCTAACCCACTTAAATGTGTGAGGCATATAACTGAAGTCTTGCTATGCTTGACAAATACCAGTATTAATTCTCTCATATTGGAAGTGAGAAAAATTAAATATAACTGTTTGGTTTGTGAGCCTGTTAACTAGAAAAAATGTAACGAATATTATAGCAAAGTAATAATAAAATATATTAAAAAAAATACATTCTCTGTTTATAAAAATAAGTTACTTTCATTTTAATATCTATAAGTTGCTTTGTGGAACGACAAAGATTTTGCCTTCCCATTTATTTCCTTTAATATGATACCTTTTTGTTACCTGAATACAATGAACATTGTGTTCAGTCTTCATTTTGAAAAAATACACTTGCAATAACCTTTGTACCATTTGTAATTCATTGTGCACTCAAATGCCGTTTCACACAACTCATATTACTTAATTTTGCTTATCATTTCAGGAACCGCTTTAAATAAGTCTTCCACTAAACCATAGTCTGACACCTGAAAAATTGGTGCTTCTGCATCTTTGTTTATAGACACAATGGTTTTAGAATCCTTCATCCCTGCTAAATGCTGGATAGCTCCAGATATGCCAATTGCAATGTACAATTCCTAAAAAAATTATAAATTTTTATTTTATTGTGATTAATACATTTTTGCTGGGGGATGTGTATACATACTGGAGCCACAATCTTTCCAGTTTGTCCTACTTGTAAGTCATTTGGACAATAGCCTGCATCTACAGCGGCTCTTGATGCTCCCACAGCAGCTCCCAATTTATCTGCTAAATCATACATCAACTTAAAGTTTTCTTTAGATTTTAGACCCCTGCCACCACTGACTACTATTTTAGCTGAAGCAAGTTCAGGTCTGTCACTCTTAGTTAGCTCCTGAGAAACAAATTCTGTATTGGGAGCCTTAAAACTTCCCTTTGGAGCAGGTTCTACAGCTGCACTCCCTCCACTTAAAGGATGTTGAGCAAAACTTGTTCCTCTAACAGTAACTATCTTAACTGGATCTTTTGCTTTCAATGTTAAAATTGCATTCCCTATAAAAAGGAGGTTAACAATTAGTTTTGAAATTCTAGTGGTAAACATGTGTGAATTGTATGGTAGAATAAGTACCTGCATAGATTGTTCTAACAAATGTCTCAGCATCTTTTATTGCAATTACATCAGAAACAGGTGAAACATCTAACTTGGCAGCTACTCTTGGCAGAAGAGATTTACCAAAACTGGAGGCACCTGCTAGGATATGTGTGAACTTAAACTGATCTTGAGTTGCCAAAATCAGTGGTGTTAAGGCTTCAGGCAAGAACCCATTAAAAGCGGCATCTTCGGCAACGAGAACTTTAGACACTCCAGCTGCTTGGGCCACTTCTTTTGCCACGGCCTCACATTTGGTACCTGCCACCAGAACGGTGATATCGCCCCCAATGCTCTTGGCAGCCGTCAAAGTGTTCTGGGTGATAGGAAACAATCGGGTATTGTCGTGTTCGGCCACGACCAGTGTGCTTTTAAATCGCTGCGCCTGTCTCCAAAACTGACGGAAAATTTCAGAGATCAATACAGTGATAAAAAAAAGATAAGTGCTGATTGTCATTACTTGAACTCCTGAGAAACCTCACCTTCGTCGCCGTTCGTATGCTGCCGTTTGAAAACATTATGAATAAAAACTATATTGTAAATACTTTTCAAATAAGTAAGTTCATAAATTACCACTTGTGTGAAACGTCTTTCCGATAATAATAACAAATAAAACTAAACTGATACTAAACTACAATTCTTGTCGCAGGCAGTTGTGCCAACTTTGAACAAGTTCATTTACTAAATGGCGCAAAAGTCAAATACTTTAAAAATATTCTTTGATGAATGTTTATTTTGCTTAAAATCTAGTATGCCTTTTATTATTTTAATTAGTAATTAGTGTGCACTGCCAAGTGATTGTCGTTAATTGGAAATTAGCACCGAGACTGAAACTATCCCAATGCATATCTTCGTCGAATTCAATGAATCGTTTCGTTTAACCTTGATGGATTTATGTTGAGTGCAACAAAGCCACTTAATCCTGTCCATTGTGTCTGTGTGTGTCACACTCACATGAGGTTTAAAACATTGTTTTTTTACACTCATACATAATTAAGTTCTTTTTTGACAGGATATTAATTAATACGTCACGATGGGATCAAAGATGATTGGTTACGTTACCAGGTGTGAAACTTTCAGCGCATGCCATCGTCTTCATTGGTAAGTGACAATTGTGTTACATTAAATAACAGTTGCCGAACGCTATCACAACTGAGGTGAAATGTTAAATTTCCTATACAGTAACGACTTAACCGATGCAGAAAATCAATCATTATTTGGAAAATGTAACAATCCAAACGGGCACGGACACAATTACAAGGTCGAAGTGACACTTCGGGGCCCCATATGTCTCTACACTGGTATGGTATACAACATAGCAGATCTGAAGAAGCACATGAACGACGTCATCATGGAGAGACTGGACCACAAAAATTTAGATAAAGACGTGCCCTTTTTTAAAAATGTAGTCAGCACGACAGAGAACGTTGCAGTGTACATATTCCAAGAGTTACAGAAAGCCATGCGCGATCCTGAACTTCTGTACGAGGTTAAGGTACATGAAACGGACAAAAACATAGTTGTTTACCGCGGAGAAACCGACGCAGACTAATCGTAACACTATGGAACTTGACTGTTTTTCTCATTTTCCTGCTCTTACATCAGTATTTTTCATTTTATTTAATTCTCTCATGTCATTGGTCACACTTAGTTTATTTATATAAATTAGAAATTAAACTTGAAAACAGAACTTAGATAAATGTACATTAATTTTTCAACTTTTTAATAAATCAATCCTAAAAAATATTTTCAAGATGTACTCATTATATTTCAACATTTATGTGCCGATAATTACATTTTCATTATTCGTTTATTATTATTTATTAAGCGTTATATATAGAAGAAAAAATTAACGACTTTACAACCGTTCAAAACAAAACAACAGGTTTAGTAGAAAAATCAACAGAGATTTTTTACGAACTATTTATTAAATAATACTTCCGTACAATTACAACAGTCATTCTCTTTTCTGTGCAAAAATTTAACATAGTAATCATTTACGGCGATGAATTAGAACCGTAGAATACATCACAGACAATTAGCTCAATTATTCTATAGTTTTTAGGATGGATGTGTCCGACTGTCAGCCCAAGATCAACAAAATAATATAACCAAAAGTTTAATACCGTGACAGGGCAAAATACTGCTGCGTTGATTCCTGTTTTTGATAAAATTATTAATTTAAACATTCGATTCTACGCGACACAGACGACAATACTGTATGACATTAACAAGGCAATGTGATTTTTTATAAATTTAGGGTGATTTATAATGATCGCACAGAGAATATATGTGTTAATTACACAGCAGACCAAAAAACGGTCAACACCGATTTAAGAACGACACTTTTTCAGCTCCAAAATTTATAAAAAATCCCAGCTTTATACCCCCAGTTGTTTAGGCTAAACATTACTGAATAAAAATGTGTCCAAATTGACCGCTGATGTGAATCTTCAGGTGCAGTGATCTTACGAATCACATCACATTCGTGGGTCTCTGACAACCCTTTGACAAAGACAAATACCGCAAATAATAAAGCTTTCGTTTCGGTTGTGTACCACGAGAGTTGTCACACGTTTAAAATTCATTAACTCCGATAAACATTTAATTGCATTGTAAAATATTTTATGTGAAGCATGTAATAAATAAAAAACCATTTCTAAATAAATACGGGCATTAAATATAAACATTGAAAAATACCCAGCTTCTGCTCCCAACGGGTGCATAAATAGGCAAATTGTAAATGGGCAATTACAAAAAACCTCATGTTATTTTAATTGTTATGTTACGTGTACATTTCTACTACCTCAGAGTATAATGCTGGCGGCTTTTATTATAAAATTCAGTTAATTAATTGACTAGAAGATACTTGTTATTTGTAAAACCCCGGTTAAATGCAAACATTTAATATCGTCGAGATGTTACACTTTAAAAGTAAGCCTAAGTAAGCTCGAATATTTTCGAATTTTCTTAGAAAAACTAAATAAAAATTTTAAAATAAGGAAAACGAATTTAAACTCGTATTAGTTCAAACATTAACTGATGAAAAAAAATTTAGTACATTATTTTTCAAATCGATTGCTTGGGTTAGTAACAACATCTCTTCGCAATGAGCGTTAATAATTTAAAAATGTGCACGCAGCAGTTAGATTAATTTTGGGAAGACTTCAATAAATTAGTTTAAAACTGCATTTAAAACAAAACTTGATTACAACTGTAAAAATCAACGCTTCTCACATCCTTGTGAAAATATCATTTTAAAAATTTTACACAAAAAAATAATTTTAATTTCTTCACGAGGAACGCCTTTTACCTGTTAAAATACTTGTAAACAACTCTGTATAAATAGTTATATATATGTACATACACAAATACATTCACACACATGCATACAAATACAAATGAGTCACCAAAGAAATTTATACTTGAAATAAATATCAAATGGCGTTGGCGTGACTTTTGTATTGACTGGTGTAACACCTGATGGCTACAAACGGTATTCCCAGTTCGAAATCATCCCTGGGCCAGTACTTGAGCATTGGAACCAATTCCGGTTTCTCGTCTCTCACTGAGAAATAGGCGAAGAGAACTGTGGCCGTGTACGCGGCGAGGAACACAAACACATGCCAAACGGCATGAAGATACGGGAACTGTATGGATGACCATAAATCACAGAACATTCTGTCGTTGATCCAGCAGAACACGGAAAAGAGCCAAATGCAAGCGCACCGGATTCCCAGTCTGTAGATACGCGGACAATTCACCCTGTTGAAATTCACATCCTCCGTTTACTTCCCATCAGGGCAATACCAACGTGACGTTACAACATTAATTAGTACTGTATGCATGTCTTTTATTCTGACACAGCTGATATCAGCTGTAAAACCTGGGAAAGACCATCTTAAAAAAATTAAAAATATTTTCAAATATTCCCTCTCCTACTATGAAAACTTACAAGAAAAAGCAAAGTCTAAGAAAAATTGATATTATTGTGAGACTCATAGTTTTAACATTCCATTTAACTACTATCAATAACAAATACCACAGTGCAATTTTATTGTAGAACTGACATGAATAATTGAACTGGGAAATTTATGGTACAGTAAAATTCAATATTCATCCAGTACTAGAAGAATAAACAAATATACATGAATGAACATTTCACAAATCCCAAAAATACCTTGCATTGAGTTTTCTAAGAATAAAATAGTAGAAGTAATGTGTGCTTTATAAATATATGTTCATATGCAATATAATATAAATTTATTAAAATATGAAAATATTTAGTTGTACTGTAAGTAATATATTTCTAAATATTTCCACCTAATGTGATGACAGAAAATTCCTTCATGTAGGCTCCTATGAGTACACTCCACTGTACTGACAATTTAATGAAAGCTTATTTCATAACTTCAATTACAGGTAATAAGTAGAACTATTGTGACTTTCTACAGGAAAGCAAAAAATTACCTTTTGAGTTCTTCTATTAAAAGTATTAAAGCTGGAATACCAAGAGTCATCAGAGCAAAAGCATTCAATGAAGGATGTAATATGAGAAAATATGTGCCTAAAACTGCAAATGTGATAACACAAGCACCCAGTCTTTTTCTGTTGAAAAAAATTAAAAGAAAAATTTTATCTGAATGAAAAGTACAAAACTAATTACCACTAGGTCAAATTGTGCAGAAGAGATACACTTAGTGAAAGTGATATTTTGTCTTACCTATCATTTTTGAATATTGCTGGAAAGAATCTCCGGGGAAAGAACATTGTAAAGGCTGACAAAAACAGCCAAAAAATGGCTAACTCATCAAGAAGTTGCCCTGCTAGGCTGAGAGTGGCATGAAAGTAGGCTGAGCAAATACCAACAACAATAAGTAAAGCCCAGATTACATGAATGGCTGGGTTAACGAGTCTTCCATACTCTCGAAAGAGATGCATCAACATAGGTGGAAGAAGGAAGAAGAGTACATTGCTTATCTGAAAAAAGAAACAGAATATTGCTAACTATAAGCATCTAATTTTAAAGTAAATTTGTAACAGAACTCCAAATTAAATCCTACTGATTCAAAATTTTATTGTTAAACTAATGAGTAATCTAACTGCAGGGAATCCAAGAGTGTAAACCTATAAGGCAAATAATGTTTTGTCTTCTACAAAACTTACTGTATTGACAAATTCAGCAATTTGTGGTGATATTCTGTAATTTCCTTCACACCAGTCCACTGGAGAGCTGCCTCTTTCTAATGATCTCCACATAATTTCTTTAAAGCTTTCTGTACCCACCTAAAATAAAACATCCAATTTAATAAATCTGTTAAATTAGCTGTGAGAATACATTCAGTGATAAGTTGTAATCTGTAAAATCAGGGACACCACAATTGACTTTTACAATTTGTTGATCTTTTAAATTGGGCAAACTAAAGTTTTAGAAGTATGATAAGGCAACAAGAGAAACAATCTAGAAGGGCAACACAATGTGATTCTTAAATTAAACATGATTTCCAATAAAACCTCATTTTGATTTGGGGCAGACAGAATTATTACTTTCAGCTGCTCTTGATGAGAGCATAACAAGATATTTGCTTCTTCAAATTCTTCCACATGATCAATTACACATAGAGCAAAATACCTAACTTAAAATTACTTGTCAGAAAGCAACGTTTCTCGTTGCTAATGTGTAACTAACAATCATTGTTTTAAAAAAAAGGAAGATAGTTGAAATGACTACTCACCCTGTCAAAGTTAAAAACTTTGTCAAACGAAGTAAAAAGCGGGTTTCCTAAAAGTAACAGTGAAACTTTTTTAAAAGTGGTAAACCGGATTTGATTGGTGCACGTAGATCGTCAGCAGCGGCTGGAGGTTCATCAAAACGTATTAACAAGAATTGAATTGAAATAAATTTTGGTATCTTCACCACTTTGAAATTGTGGATGCAAACTGAATAAAAAATTATTTCTCGGCACGTACACATAGGCCTTTTGGCGACGAGAGAGATTTGTACACCCGGAATCACGACCTGCTGAACGACATTTTCAAAATGTTCAATTTTGATGAACTTATTACGCCGATAATTTTTGATTCATCGTAGTCTTGGATTGTTTTTGGTAAAAATCATATGTGAGACGATGAAAGAGCCAATTAAAAGGGAGAATTTAAAATCTTCACTTTTATATTGCCAGCCCTGAGAAATGCGTTGCAGAACTAACATGGCGGCACAGAGACGTTAACTTTATTACTAATGATACACTTTCGGTTTTGTTTTTCGTTATTAGATTGACATATTGTGCAGGTGCGTTTATACTTTACATGTACTGTCAATGATAACATGCTCTTAAGAAGCGGTGTGCCTTCTTCTTGTGAGGTGGGAACCTTACATACTTCACCTCAAATTTGTCCATCACACATGTGGTTTCCCTGTTCTTACAATTCAGAAATTTTTCCTTTTAAACTCACTATAATGAAAATATAAGGACGTCCCTGTAAAGTTTCCAATCAATTAAAGTAACAGGTTTACAAATTAAACTGGTCAATTCATATATAAGTTGAAAGTTTTTTACATCTTAGATTTACATAATAAATTAAACAGTAAAGTGTAGGACACAATAAATTTAAATATTTTGTGAGGATGTGTTCCTTCACATGGTAAAATTATTTTTTTTACACAAAGAAAAAGGCATAAATTTCAAGCAAGAGTACAAGATTTTCTGCTCCTGTCATTGCTGATATTTCCATGTTCTGCAATGTTACATTTCAGGTATATGATTTTGTGATACATGATTTCAGGTGCATGTTTTCAATCTGCAATGGCTTGGGTAAAAGCAGCAAGTAGGAAGAGATCATCTGAGTCAAAGCTGAAGCTAGGGGAAGCCCTGGGAGTTGCTGATGAGGAGGAATATCAATACCTAGAAAAGGTTGTTTTGGGAACAGGGACAGATATCTTTGATGCATCTTCCTCTGATGAAGAGGGTGGGGTAGCAACAAAAAAGAAAAAAAATGTAATTGAAAATAAAAAGCCAGCATGGGTAGATGAGGATGATGAGTGTACTCTAAATGAAGCACTGAAAAAACAAAACAGAAAAGCAAAAACAGATGCGAGTGGTACAAATCAACATCAAAGTGTTATGACTAAAAAATTTAAAGAGATCATGGGTGTTCCAAAATGGGCACAACAGACAGAACATGCAAGCAAAGACACCCCAGTAGATGAAATATTAAGGAAATGTGGTCAGTTTGTAAAGAAACCAAAGGGATTAAACAGGGACTTTCTTCAGATATCCAAAGTGAATAACCTGAACAAGGAAACAAATTCAGAAGGACCAGTTATCAGTGTAGTTAAATTTCATCCAAAATCAATGGTGGCCATGGTGGCAGGGAGCTCTGGAGTTGTCAGCCTCTTTCAGGTAGATGGAAAGGAAAACCCAAAGCTCCACTCACTACAGTTTAAGAAATATCCAATTTTCTGTGGGTCCTTCTTGAAAAACGGAGAAGAACTCATGGTGGGATCTCGGTTCTACCGGTACTTTTATTGTCACGATCTCATTAGCGGGAAGTCGACGAAAGTGAGCGACTGGCAAATAACGGAAATAACAAAAACGAACAATTTTTGTGTGTCGCCCAGTGACGATTTCATCGCCGCCTGCGGAAACACCGGAAAGATTTTTCTTTACACGGTGACGACAAAAGAATTCGTTGACAGTTTGCAAATGAATTGTAACGTGACGGCGGTCAACTTCAGTCAAGACGGCTCAACTCTTTACTCCCACGGAGAAGATGGCGAGGTCTACGTGTGGGACATGAAAACCAGAAAATGCAGAAGGAAGTTCATGGACGAGGGTTGTCTCACGGGTACCTCCATTGCCTCATCGGAAAATAACCAATTTTTAGCCTGCGGCTCGAGTTCGGGCATCGTCAACGTGTACAACAGCGAAAGCATCGAGTCAGACTCTCAAGTTACGCCCCTAAAGACATTTTACAACATCGTCACTCCCGTGACCCATTTAAAATTCAATTCGACAAGCGAAATTCTCTACATGGGCTCCGGGCACAAGGAAATGTCCGTCAAATTGGCCCACTGTCCCTCGATGACCGTTTTTTCAAATTTCCCGCCTCTTCAGTGTCCGATAAAAAAACCGACTTCGGTTGATTTCTCAGTCAACAGCGGATTCTTCGCGGTCGGTGATAACAATGGGTGTGCTCACCTCTACAGATTAAATCACTATGGAAATTATTAGGTTTTGTAAATAATTTTAGAATATAATTTATAATAACAGTATCGATTTCTGCGTCCTTCATTTTTCTTATCACAGTTCCATCGTTATCAGGAAAGCACTGACTGAGTTCCCCCATTGAAAAGAAGTAGCAATCTTAAGATAAGTAGTCGAAGGTTGCTACTGTCAAGTGCTGAAAGGTGAGTAAATAACAAAATTATCGAAACTTATAGTAACTTTACCGACCGGTTGGCGTGTTTTTTGTCTAATGATCATCTCGAGGGCATGTGACCGGGCGTCCTGCCCAAAATTCGCTGCGAGAACGAACGGTTTGCCGGCAAGGGATGAACCAGGTCAACTGTGCAAGCGAAAAAGAATTCACAAATGGGAGGGAAATGGAGAATTCCATTCGGTGGCAGAAGTCAAAACAAAAATAAATCGTTTCGATTCAAAACAAGCGAAAAATGATTGTCAATTAGATTCGGATTGCGGAGGATCGAATCCTCAAAATTTTCGGTCGCAAACAAAAATTTTTCGTGTAAAAAAAAAAACGGGGTTCCATCATCTAAATTCTAGTTAATTTTCTTCTGGATCTGGCAAAAAGATGGCTTGCGGTGAACCTTCGTCTTCCGTAATGAAGCAAATTCACATGGCGATTTGTCAGCTGTGCGGACGGGACATGCAAAGGTTCGTTGCCCGTGTGGATTCTTCACGTTAATGACAAAGTCCGATAGAAAGTGGACGATTTTAGTAGATTTGCAGTAGATTTGAGAACGTGAGAACGTGGGAGTGACAGAAGGGTACAAACTCGACTTGGACGTTTCTCCCCGTTCAAATGTCTTAGGTTGTAGGCACGTACACCTGCAGTTAAGGAGGTTGAAATAAAAAAAAATTTCGTTTTCAATGTTTTAGCTCCGGACAAAAGGGACATGCAATCAACTACCAAAAACAAGTCGATCCTCCGGCAACGGTAAGTTTCCTCTGGTTTCACACTTCCAAACTTTCCAAACTAAGCCTACGCAATGGTGACCACACATTTACGTTTTTAAAGTCACACATAGCACTTAGGACTTCCTTCTTCGCCTGTGAAACTGCATGAACGTTTCTTATTGTTTAGTAACCCTGCTGCAAAAATTGCAACTATATATCGCGTCTTACACTGTCAAATTTCTAAAAGACAGCCGGTAGTGTGTAAACCGTGTGAATGCACGGGTTTTTTGGGAAGGTCCAAAATGGATCGTGCCCTCTACTTCAATCGTGCGACGTCAAAGGACTGATTTGACGCTTAGTTCAGATTAAGTTCGACCGTTTCCCATGTCCTCTCGTCACTAAGGTGAGGTTTAACGGTGAACTCGTGTTGTGTATTTAGCCGATTTACGACATTGGAGAAAGGCCCGAGCTGCCTCCGGACCCGGTGCCTCATCCCAAAGAATTCTACACGATCAACGAGGTTCCATTAATAACCCACACACCCGTTATAGAGTATAGAGTGACGTCGGAAGTTAGAGGAAAACCAGCGAATCAAACGGGTGTTTATCATATAATGAACCACGGGTTTATGGACAGAGCCGACGTCATGGAGTGGATAAACAAGAAAAAAAGAATGGCCGACCAAAATTTGTCCTGGGTGGGAGACGGAACCTACCTGGAAACCCATCCCGAAATGCTTCATTTTTACGGGAACACGACACATTTGTTTTTGAAAAATCCCGACAAGCCATATGGAAATTCTCCCGATCCCCCACCTGTGTGCAAACCGAGAAACGGTCTCGATCGGCCTAATTAATACTTAAGGTACGTATCCACTAAATAGGAACCGATACTCCCTCCCGAACCCTGAGAACCCATCAAACTCAATAAATAATCTGTAAAACATATACAGTTAGTGGTTAACTAAATAGGTTAACTCGAAGGGGGTGGAACGATAAGTTTCAGTACAGTACAGTGAAGTACAAGTTTCAGTACAGTTCCCAAAGAAATTCCCGTTGGTGCTTTTAGTGGATACGTGAACATTTTTTTAGTCGTTAGATGAGTCGAGCGAGTGAATTTCGATCGAACCTGAACGTTTTTCTTTCTCTTCTTCAGCCCTACAAGCAAATCATTCCTGACTATCGATACGACGAGTTGGAAGAAGCCGAACGGAAAAAGAGAGGAGGACATTCGAATTCGGGAAAAGTGGCCCCTACCCAAGTCTGCATTCAATTTCCGGTCGTGCCTGGAAAATCTCAAACAGATTCTCCTGGTAAAGACACGACGACGGAGAAATCCTCGCCGCAGAAAGCAGACGAGAGCGGAGCAAAAGACCAGTCCCAACCGGGGGGCACTGTAAGTTCGCCAGTAATGAAAATAAATCGACTTCTCCTATTTCTTTTGGTAAATGTTTTAAATTTGCCCCCCGCATACGAATTCGACGGCGAGAGGGGTTTCTCCACCGGTCCGGGTGGCGTCCGATTTACCTACAGGTGCACCCTTTTATGTTTTCAGGCTTCCTGTCTCCCGGCAGGGTGTGGCGGGTGTCCACAACCGGTTAAAATGATGCTTTGCCTGCCTTGTCCACCTCCGGATTGTGCCGGATCTTCCTCAGCAGGAGCTGCTGCCTCGACGCCGTGCAACAAAAATAAACCGGTTCGTAAGGTTCGATGGTGTGAGTCCTGAAAACGAGACAAGATTTTAATATTGGGGTGGGGGTTTCTTTGTTTTCGACAGAAAGACTACACGTACAGGTGTGAATCTCGGGAGCTCAGGGGAGGAAATCTCTACCAGTGCTGTCAGTGCAACAAACGAAACGGTTTGCAACATGACTGTCCAAGGACGCCCTGCCAGGGACGACCGGCGTGTCTTACGAAACCCTGGCCGGACTGCTGGCCCAGCGGTGGATGCCACGGCATCGACTACACCCGGGAGAAAGGCGTCAAACGTATCGACCCATGCAGAGAATCGAGGTTCGACAAGAAAGAGTGCAAACCTCCAGGTGGTGCCAAAGCCGATTGCGGTGGAAACATGATGGTCGTAGTCTGTCCGCCGCCATCTCCGTGTTGACGCGTTGGAAGACAAGACATCACTCTTTTAAATTAATTTCCATTTTGAAATATAAACCTTTCCCGTGGGTAACACCTGTCGTACTTTTTTTTCCTTCCAGAATCCTAGTCGAACAGTAGTCAATAGTCAAAATAGTCAAATCAGAGTAGTAGACGTCACCCAACATATGGTAGTGGCAGTAGAACTATTATGATTATAAAAATTTAGAAAAATTAAATACATACAAGTAATACTAAATTGTAGTTGTAGTAGTAGGAGCAGCAGCAGCAGCAGCAGCAGCGGCATACAAACTGGACACTGCAGTACCACTCTACAGAAATTCTACAAATTGCCAATCCTACAAGCTCAGCTCAGCTCACAAGATCAGCAGACAGGTCATGAATTATTTAAAATTACACTGTACAAACTGTCCAGGGTTGTAGTTGTGGGAAAATCGACTCTGTCCTCCTTGTGATTTCCTGAATCGCTGTCTTTACTAATCTTTTGTAATTAAAAATAATTTCGTTTAGGAACTAATACGGAGCCGTATTGTAATCACCCACTACGCTACAAAGAACAAAACGCACAGTTTAATTGTAAAATCAAGTTTTTATTTGAACTCCAACAAGAACTGACCATCAATTCTACAAATTTTTGTCTACCGAAATTTTTTTTTCTTCAAACCGTTTGCATTCAGTTAGATTAGTTTATCAAATTATACCAAGTTATTTTGTCTCTGTGTTTTTTTGGCTAACCGGTCGGGTCGATTTGAGCGCGAGATGACGGCTGATCATCGGATCGCTCTGCCGAGCTCGTCAGCAGTGAAATTCGGAAAAAAACTAGAGATGGTTTGTTGTTTGTCGGGACGAGGCGTCAAATCGACCAGACCTGGAAAATCTTTCGCGAACAAATTGAATTACGCCCCGTTGACAGACGACTCGGTTTGTTACCTTCACTCGTTTCACACCAATCAAGAAGTGAGTGTTACGTGTGACGTAAGTGGGAACCACGTCCGAAGAGTACACGATCGGCAGATCAGGTGAAATAACATTGACAATATGTCGACCGCCATGACGGGGTACGAAACGTTGAAACGAGTGCCGGCGTCGCTGAACCGAACCTTTCCAGTTTTCACCTGTCGTGTGAAACGAAACCGAACTCAACACCTGAACCGTGATAAGTTTGACTTGTTACATACTTTATAAAATAACGAAAGAAAACGTCTGCTTGACTTGAACGCGTTTCGTCAAGAGGACAATAAAAATTAGCAAGCGTAAAGAAGTAGACACGAACACGAATGGGTCCGTAGGTTTCATCAGACTTGTTGCAGAAGAAATTTCCATTATTTATTTATTAACCAACGTCAAATATATATATATATATACATATATATATATTTGTTTACATTTTATTTTTCTTTCTATTTATATAATTATGTATATGTGTATATATATATATGGATATAAACTCTCTAAAATTTCAAACATTTGAATAAACTTTGATTCGACTTGCGAACTTATTTAATTTTTAAAAACCATTTAAAATAGTTATAGTTTTCACTTATTTTAAATATACTTTTCATTTTCGAATTGATTAACATTGATTATAAAGTCATCTTTGGTATAATCGTAACTATAAAATTTAAATACTGCGTTTTCCATTCCGACAGAATCACCCTCGTCGTGGAATATTTCATTCTTGAACACAATTTTTCGAAAAATAAAATAATTAAATGATAAAAACGCCGCTCTTTCGCTTTAATATAATCTATAATATAAACTACCACGTCTCGTGACAATTATATTATGCGTTACATTAAAAACCGCACGACCATCCTGTCCTTACTACTCAACAGAATCGTCCTACTTCCGTAGAGAAGTTAATTTGCTTTTTTGGTAGCTATTTATTTATTTATTTATTTTTTTCTATGCAGTATGTTTTTTGAAACGTTTTTTTCTCTCGTTCAAATGGAACACAAAACAGCTACACTTTATAATTGTTTATTTTTTTTTTTACAATTTATAGCAGTTTTATTTTTCTTCTTGTAGTTTACATTATTGAATTGAAAACTAATGAAAGCTTCTAACGTAGCAACCCTTTGATTCTAAAAAAAGAATGTTTTTTTGTTTATTATTATTATTATTATTTTAAATTTATTCTTTCAAGTGTATTTGTGTGGTACGAGGATTTTAGTTAGAATTCGACCAGGAAGTCTTTACTATAAAAGTCTATACCTCATGTGAATACTGTCAAGTTACACTGAGAAAAATTGCAAGAGAGATACCAACGGTCTCGACACCAACAAGCTACTCCTCACGGTAGGAGAAAACTTTAAGAAAAGTGTAAAAAATAAATAACTACGGGTATGATTTATGTGTATGATTAATGACAGGGGCGGACAGGTCGACTTCCCGATCGTTTTTTAGTTTAAACTCTATGTATATATATTTTTTTTGTTTCTTTTCGATGGTTTTATTCATCTAGATCATATACCAGGGTAGAGTTACGATTACGTTTGAGCGAACCTATAGACCAAACTCGGTATATCCTTATATTAGTCATTGTATCAATAACGCCTACTTCACCTAAGTGTTGAATCGCAATGTAGTTAAATTGGTACGTGATGAGTCGACGACACGTCCGTCGTTTTTACGTACATTCGAGCATTTTCCCGCTCGCGATTTCCTCACAAAAACCTTCCAAAAAATAAAATACACTTCTTTATTTTTCACGTGGTCCTACAGCCATCGAAACCGTCCAAAGCTTCGTTCTCGGGTGTCAGAAAAAGCCGGAAAAGTATTTACAACTTGTAATACTAACGGTTAAATTATATTAAAAAAAAAATTATTTACTGCTAAGATCGATCGACGATCTAATGACGAGTGCGATCCTTTTTTTTTAATCCTCACTGCCAAGTCTGGAAAATATAATGTCAGTAGGTCGAAAGGTCAAAATGAACCCCCCCAATCATCCCCCGAACCGGTGGAGAGGGAGCAAACGTGAAGTGAATTCTTAATTTGAACACCTCAGGCGCTGAATTTGCAATGAATCCCCGCTAAAAAAAAGAGAATTTCCATCTTTTTTTTCTCTCCAAAAAAGCTAATTTCCCTATATATTATAAAAATATATAAGGTGAGTCGAGTTTTACTTTCGAATAAATCCAAATTCCGAGACTTTTCCGAAGCTTTTCGGTTTCGACGAAGCGGGAAATTAAAATTTAACGAAATAAAAAAAAAAGACAACATAAATAAATGTACATATATAAATATATATATCTAAGACATTACGTTGTTCCGCTTTTTAAAACAAGAAACGGTAGAAAATATAAATATTCTTCGAATTTCTTAGTATTTAAAGAGCCGAACAAAAATAAAACTTCTTTTCAACGCGTTCCGAGAAAAACCCCCGATTTTTGTCTCCTATGTACATAAACTCATAAATGTATATATGTAAATAAAATATACTTTCTGCCCATGAGAACCCGTAGGACATAACCACAATTTCCGATCAATAAAATATGAATAGAATTAACAGAGCTACCTGTGTTTGTGTGTGTGTATATGTACGTGGGCCGTTCACCTGGAACGTTCCACCTTGGAAGCGTGAGATTAAAACTAAAATTTTCACCTTCTCATCCATAATAATAAATTGTATTCTACTTAAATGCATTTTTGGAAATTTTCGCATCGATAAAACAATGCCGGGGACATAATTTAAGACTTGATGTGAAAGAGGCGACTGGGTGAGAGAACCACAGAAAGAGAGAGGGACTTGTCCTTTAATTAAATAAAAATACTAAAAAAGTTCGACAAGGCGGTTCTGCGATAGAAGAACACTTTAAACCGTCGTTTGAACCTGTACGAGTAATACCTGAAACCGTCTACCTTAACACAAAGAGCTTCGATATTTGGCAATAGAAAGCGAGAGAAGAAGCGAATTATTTTTTTGTGAACTACAAAACAAGTTCGTCCATTGGTAACTAGTTCTTCTCCATTCCAGTCAAGAATTGATGCGAACGCCTTTTTCACCCGATGAAAATCCAACTCTCGGCGTTGTATATACGATTTAATACATTGGATTCGTCAGACGGAAAACTGAGAGTTTCATTCCGCCTGAGTTAGAAAAAAAATGAGTTTCTACATAACTAGCTCCGGAGAGCAGGACGGCTAGAAAGAAGGTATCCATTCGCCTAGAACGCTTTCCTAGTGTTTCTCTTTCTTCGGACGCGCTCGACCGGGGATTTCGTGTCTGCGTCTGAAGAAAAAAGTCGGCTACGCGTGCGTTTTTATCCCCCCATTACCGACAGCTCAGCTTTCTCAAACTTGTCCAATAGACGCGTTCACATATCTACATAATATACGTTCGGGTTAAAGAAGTCGTTTAACAATCTAACAGCCAGTTGTGAAAGACAAATATATGTATATATAAAAATTAGCTACTCGTTTAAATTTCGACAACGAATTTGTTACTATTAGTATTATTAGAAACCTGTCCCTTTTTCACACATCTGAAATAATAGTAGTTCTCCTCTCTTTCATCCTAGTCACGTGTCATCCGTATGGAAATTCCTGCTTCCCTTTTCCCTAACGAGAAATAAAATTTGGGGTATTCCGACCCAAAAAGAGAGTTGTAAAGTTGATGCTTTCCATTTACTTTCGCCACGACAGTCTAAGTCTAACTCTAATAATGAAAACTCTATATACAAAACGGAACTCGAAAGAAATGGCACATTTTTTGTTTAAGTTTAAAGTATCTTTTTTTTGTCTTTAACTAATCGGTTAATTAATAAGTATTAACGGACGCGAAGAGTAAGTGTTTTGTTCTATAATGGTAATTCGAGTTAATGGAAACAATTGACCGCATTAATTAATATTAACATTAAAATTTGTGACTGTGTTTTTTTCTCTCCTTTTTTTGGTAACTTTGTTTTCTTTAGGTAACACCGTGTTTACTTGGTCTCTACTTGGTTTCTCCTTTCCTCCCGTACTCTGGACGTCTGGACCCTGTCCAAGGCCGTTTCCCGGCACAGCGCTGGCTCACTACGCCATTTTCCTTTTTATTTAAATATCAACGTTTCACTTGGTCAAATTCCGGTGCGACACCACGACCGTGGTGGTACATGGCAGTCGTTATTCATTCTGGGTTTCAACTACCTGAAAATCGTAAATTTCAACAACACTAGTAAGATTAGTAGGAGTGGGTAATTCGAAGTAGATTTGTGCTCGAAGTCAAATTGATGAATTTTCATTGAACCGATGTTTGGAATAACACTGAACTGCGTTGTAACTAAGATCCCCCGGAATCTTCACGAGTAGATGGTGATGACTTCTCGACCGCCTCCTCTCACCATTAGAACACGTTCCAGTCCTTCCGTCAGCACCTCGAGGAATTCCATATCTAGAAAAATGCGGCTGAGGAAAATATTTACATGTAGTGTTGTAAACAACAGGTACTGGGATTATATATATATATATGTGTGTAAACTAAAAAGAATCCTTAGATGGTGTCGCGAGTCTCATTATTTTGAAATTTCAGTTACTGTTCTGTTATGCACAGGGTGCCATGTAATAAATAATTCAAGTGTAATCTACATGTGGGAGGGCCTTACTCCAATCCATACCCAAGAGGCCTAGTTTTGTAAATAATGAATAATAATAATAATTATGAAAACAACCCCAAAGTCGACTGTCTTTGTTAGGGAAAGGATACAGTTGGCTTCTCTCTCCATTCTCGTGTCTTTTGGCGGACTCGGAAGATTTAGTATAACGAGCTGCGCTTCGTACGATTTGTTTACTATGACTTCATTCAGCTTCACAGCCGTGTGCATACGTCTAACATTCCCTTCGTCTCTGCAAAACCAAAACCAAACGTTAGACCGTCAACCACTTCTGCATGACGATTGGAAAAGGAATAAAACATATCACTCACGGTGTGATACTGGAAGTCTTGCTGTCGCTGTTCTCGGATTCTGCCTTCTCTTCTTCCTTTTCCTCTTTGGTAGCCTCGACTTTGGTTTGTTCTGGTGCTGTTTTCTCTTCTTCGGGTGCCGTTACTGTTTCCGGTGTTGGTTCCTTCTCTTTCTCCTTTTCTTTCGTGTCCTCCATTCCGGGCTCTTGAAATCGTACTTTTGTTGCCGTTTTGACATCGTGGTATTGATCAACTATTGCTTGTACCTACAAAAATGGCGACGTAAGACTCGTATTCAAATTTAAGGAGACGAAACACAGAACAGGGTTTAGGGTAATACAGAAAAGGGTTTTCTAACCTAAGAGAGAATTCAACAAGAATGAATTATGAGTGTGAAGCATTCAATCGAATGATAACTGAATTTTTTTGATTACGTCCAACATCGACCATCGAACGAATAGTACGAATAAAATGATCAATGAATGAAAAGTGTACTTATGATTTCTTTTAGGAAGGAATGCTGTTGTTTCCATTTTTTATTTAACATTCACATTTGTGGGGATGATTTCTGCACTTCAAATTATTGAAATATAAAAGTTTCAAATACTCAAATAAGTAGATAAGTGAAACAGTTGCTGAAGTACCCAATTGAATGGTGAAAATGTGTTCCTGAACTAAATGTAAAATTCTTATATTCACAGTAATCGGACATATTCATTAAAAATTTAAGCATCAAACTCAAACTTCATTACATATTGCGTATATTGCGAGTATATTGATTATTCAGTATTTCTATTTTCAGTTAGTTCTAATTAAACCTCGTCTAATTAAGTCTCGTGTTCGAAAAAATAGGCGTAGAAGATGAGCTGGCAATCGTGAGATGAAATTTCAAACAACACAAATATGTTGATCGATGAGGGTGACAAATGATCAGGAAGTCCAGCACACACAACAAATGAATGTATGAAACGAACAGTGCTAATTCAAGGCAAGAACAATTTTGAACATTAACTGAAGAAACATTAAAGGTTATGACAATTAAAAATGAAAACAAAACAAGTGGGTAAGGCCCAACTAAGATGTGAATCGAAAGCAAGTTTCCTGCATCAAAAGGGTCCGTAAAAATTTTGAGAAAAAAATCAATCAGTCAACTGATCAATTAATCATGATGCAGAAAATTTACACGGTGTGAAAACTTCTAGAAGCGAATGAGGAGATGTGGATGACGAAGGTATTTTAGGTACCCACCAGCGGCTCTGTATCCTCCGCTGAATTATTGAAGTCAACAAAGTTCTGCGTTTTTTAACACAAAAATATCGTTTTAAGAAAAAATAGTAAACCATTTTTTTAGGGAGGGAGTAATATGTGAATAGTTTCTGAAGTAATTGCTGCTACATAAAAATTGCGTTTTATAAAGTCATAGTACATTATTTACATATTTGAAACAATTGCTTAAAACTTTTCTGTTCGGCTGTCATCGTGACTTGCGTGAACTATAATTTTCTAGTCGTTCATTATCAGCTATAAAATAATTTGTATACGACTTATGTATTTATATATTTACGTATAGTATTAAAGAGCTATACCTGCCCATTGACTTTTTTATTAAAAACTACAAAAATAGCAAAGGAAACTCACCACGCCAAGACTTTCTTTTTTGTTCAGTCTCAATTCCCTCAGCATTTGATTTCGTTGTTCCATCATCAGTGTTCTTTCGTATGTGTACGCCGAAATGTCGCTGTCCACCTGAAAGTTAAATTTCGATTGTCAACTCTTATTGCGTCGGCCGGAGGCATTTCCACTGGTAACTTTGGTTACTAAAAACATGTAAATATTCAGTCATCTCAATCAACTTGAAGTCAGATATTTACCATTTCAATGACTTCTACTTCCGCGTCTATTCGCAACTGATATAGAAACTTTTTCAATCCTTTCTTCATTTGAATGGAATTATCTTCCATTTGTGCCACGGTGAATATCCTCATCTTGCAGTTTTTCCATGTTCGATGCTGTCTTAAGAGGAAAGGCAACAACATTAGGAGTCCACCGTCGTGAACGATCCACCAGATGTCGATATTTCCGGAAATCTGGAATATGATGCAGTTACATCAAGGTTTGGACCCGTTATCAAAACACAATTCACTATGTCTGCCGTATAAACGAAAGGTCAAACCTTTTCCGTTGAATCGGGGAAGAAATTGATTCCCTTAGGAACGAGAAGGGCCATGCGAGCTGCGGCGACTGTTCGTACTGTATTTAGAAATACGTGCCAAGTCCTGTCGTCTTCGGATTGTCTCCATCCATAGGGCCAACCAAGAATAACCGTATTAGGTTTCATTCCTCCCAAACCGGTCGTTTGTACTCTGAAAATAATTTTATATCAATTAGGTAAATCTATAGAAAATGTCACCGTGAAACTTTAAAATCTATGTAAAAGAGAGCTTACAAGTGGCTGAGGGCATCGGGAATTGATCTTGCCACGACGACTTCTGCAAAACCCTTAACTCTTTCCTCTTCCATTACTTTTCGCAGATTTTGTTTGGCCGCCAAAGCTTCACCCGAATTTTTGGCATACTCTCCGGATATGGCAGAAACGCAGACGGTCAAACCTGTCCGGCAGAAAAGTCAGAACGGTTGAGAAAAAAATTTGACTTTGAATGACAATGACGATGTCTTTGTCACAAACCTTTTCCGGCCTTCAACTGAGCAGCAAAAGAAAATATCTTCCGGTACTTGGGACTGAGTTCGTCCGTGGGTTTGGCAAGAATGAGAATCTGCGGTCTCCAGTTCTTCGTGTGTGGAGGACCTTCTTCAAGACGCAGCAATGAATACCTGGCAGCCGAGAGAGCGAGACCTCGGATTCCATCACCCCATTCTTTTTCGGCCCTGAAGAAAACCAGAATGACCAGTTAGAACCCAAATCAACGGGTCGTGTAAGAAAAATGTTCCTTCACTTACCCTCTGTACTCGATGTATTTATATATCAATCCTGCCATGCCCATAGCCACCAATGCATAGTACCAGCTGGTCATGAACATGACAGCAATGCAAAGAGATAGGCCGGTAAAGCTAAGAGACCAATGGTAGTACTTAAACCTGAAACGGTAGAAATAAACAGATGTGTAGCGAATACCATCAAAATTTGAAATTCATAAAGACGGCAAGGCCAACCTTGGCCTCCAATTAGGCGTTCTCAGAAGAGTCTGCACAGCGCAAGCCAAGTTCACGAATCCATAACACATAAGAAAGAACATGGAAAGTAGTGGTGCTAGGTAGTCGACATTTCCCAGAAGTATGCCGCATTGGCAAATGCACAGTGTGAGTATCAAAGCTCTGGTGGGTTCACCTCGGCTAGATGATACAGAAAATGGTGCTAAGAATGGTATAATACCGTCTTTAGCTATTGCCTGAAATTTTAAGAGACGTTCTGCTATTAGACAGAAGTAGTGCCACTTACATTATGACATGTTAGACAAAATATGAAAAAAATACTTGTAATAAACGAGGAGCTCCGGTTAAACTCTGCAGCCCAGCTCCGAGGGTGGACAAGAAGGATCCGATTAAAATGACCCATTCGTTTGGCCAAGCAATGTTGGCCACCACCAAACGTCCACCGATACTCTGACCAAACCTAAAGAATAAATAAAATTCATACAAATTTTGAACCTCAAGAGATACCTACTACAGTAAAACGACATACTTGTCCCTTAGCAACAAGTTGTCAACGGTTCCAGCGAAAAGTAAAACGGCAGACAAGTAGACGATAGAAGTTGTCATGATGGCACATATTGTACCTATAGGAACGGACTTTTGTGCGTCAGCCAGGTCGCCAGATCTGTTTGAACCCGCCATAATTCCTGCAATAAGTAAAACTCTACTATTTGCCTTGTACATTTTCACATTTTTGAACAGGAGAAAGGCAAACTTGGCGTACGATAGATGATAAATGTATATCACAAAAAAAAGAGTGCTCTGATTGCCCTTATTGACTATCTATGAGTATCTTCTAATGGAGCCTAGGAGGCAAACAATAACCCTACTAACCTGTGACAGAGGGAAAGAATATTCCAATGAGAATTGTAACGGTGGTGGTTAAATCGCATAAAACCTGATTGTACGTGGGCCTGTCCAGGCGTTCAATGTCCTCCGGGTTCATGGTCCTCGATATGAATTGACCTTCCTCTAGAAAGCTGGTCCGAATGTTGTCTGCAATAAGATAATTAGAAAAACAATAAACAACATCCGAGACAAAACCTAGATGAGAAATAGATGAAAATAAGTGACAGACGAACCTAGAAACACTCCGCTCGACAATCCTTTAATTCCTCGCACGATTGACACGTTGTTCTTCAGCCAGTAAGGATCACAGTTTAGTTCAGGATCATCAGTTGTATTTCCGCAAAAGATGGCCCTGAGTGGTTCGGCTGTTTTGTTGCAGTCTGAGATATCAATGTCCTTCAGTAAACGGTTTCCTAGTACGCACATCCTGTTAAATTAGACATAATTTCAACGTGTTGATTTTTTACACAGTATGCAAAGTTTAAAAAAACGAGATTTATAATAGGTTGGAACTTGAACGCACTCGGTTACAAGAAATAGTACATACACACTTGGAAAATATCGGGTGGTATCGTCACTTCATTAACCTACATAGTTATCTATCAAAACATAAAGTAATATATTTAAAATTTTTATAAGTTCAAATTATGCTCAAATAATAAATGTATATTTTTTTACAACTATTGTATTATCACTTGTTAAAACTGATACATAACAACAATAAATATACAATTCTTGCCAGGAGGGTAGGCCACCCTTTACTCACACCCGTTACTCTCTTGCTGAGCCATCTTTTTCCCCAAGTGCAACCGAAAAATTAGAGTGAGAGATGTTTTCTATTTTCTGGGTCAAATGTTTGGTTCGGAAGGCGTAAACCTTTCCACAATGTTTAACCGAACGATCTCTATTAATTGATTGATTGACTGATTGATCGCTTGAACGATTGCCCAATCAAGATGATTAATTTACTTTCGACTAATTACGAGCGATTTATAATTTATTAATGGAACTCAAATCAGTTTTTTTTTCTTAGAAAGCTGAACTCGGACAGGTCAACACTCTTCTTTGGCTTCGCGTACCAGAAATTTATATCAGTTTGGGAGGTCATTTCAGTTGGCCAGAATTTCATTCGATGAAATGTGTGGGCATTCCAAGAGTTTCCCGCATTCCAACTCGAACTAAACTTTTTAATTCGACGTTAAAGTCAGTACTCACAATTCGACTTTTATTGCTTCGTGCTAATTTCTAAGGAGTACAAAGGAGCGTTTCAGCTCAAACAAAAGCGGAATATTTGAGGAATACACAGGGTGTTCCAATACTCGAGGTTTCGCATTGTTCACTTTTTGCATTGCGATACTCCTGTATCCGACATCTCACAGACGGAGCGACTCTTCCCCGTGCACAACATTATTTTATATTTGACCAAACAATTTAATTTACTAGAGTACATGAGTACCCCTTTTTTCGCAGTCATTCGCTTAGATAAGTGTTTCGCATTTCAGTGTTCCGTCAAAACTCGGAGGCCTTTGTTTTTTCTCACATATTTTTCTGCTCTCGTAAGAAAAAGTTTTTGTATAGCTAACCAATAAGACTTCATTTGAAGAGCTTTCATTCTTTAATCTGAAACAAACTTGATTTACTCGTGGTTTCTTTTCCTCCTGTTATTATTTTGCAGTATTAATCCGGAGCATGAGATGAACACGTTGACAGCTCTGCGAATGGTTGCATAATTCCATACAATTCAGTTTTCTCGGAAACTAATTTTGTTCAAATATGTGCATACGCAAATATTATTTGACGTGTTTCTTTATTGCGAACATTCCAGCAAAATTTACATGTCTTATTTTATTGGGTAGTTGATTATTTTTCGGGTGAATGAAATTCATTTTTGTTGCTTTTCCGACATTTGCGGTGCATCTCTCTATACATTTTAGCATTCAATCCGCCAGGGGTATTAATCGATTCAAGTTGGAGTCAATGCATAAAACGGGTGACAAACCCATTTGCCTCTCTCAAGAATGTCGGGAAAATTTAAGGGAAATGCTTGGTTGACCGAGACCGCCTCATGAGCAAACCTAAATCCCTTCAAAAGAATTTTTTACCTGAAAGTTTTTTTTGTCGAAAGTTACTCGACTGAACCGAAGACCCCGGAAGAATTCCTGACATTCATTTTAAAACGTTTCATTTTTTCAATTTCGTCATCTTCATCATCTTCATCATTGAAGGCGGTCAAATACTTTTGTCCATCTTTGAAAAACAAACTACGGTTTCATCCCTTCGTTCTTCATCTACCAAATTATTTTCCAATTCCTGGTCAATTTAGCATTCTACCTATTGTACGGGGTGCACAATAATGAACATATTTTGCACATGACTGCCGGTTGTGGCTTTCCGAGATTCACGAATTTAAAAAAAACAAATCATATTATACTTTGAATAAACCTACATGGTTTTCTTCTAAACTAAACTAATGTTTCCCTGCATTGGAACAAACAAATATATACAGGATACTAAACGGCTTTGAGAACCTCAAATTCTTCTTTCCATTTCGAACATGCAAATATGCAGTCGAAAAGGGATAACCTTAAAGAGTGTGGAAATATCCTTTGAACGATAGATAAAAGATACCAGTAAACAAATTAAAACGATTCAATTTTCTGTCAATAGAAACGGGCCAAATGAAAACCGGCTAGAATTCTATTTATTAAATAACCGGTAAAAATCCTACTTTTTTCTGTCGAACAAAACCGGGATTAGTACTTTCTTATTGCTTCCAATACTTTATTTTTATAGTTTCCCATTACGTCTCCTTAACTTTCTTCACCATTTTAATTAATTGTTTTAATTGCTTTAGGTTTCTTCTGGCTTGGTCGTAATAAATTAAAAACATCACGGGGAATAACGTACCCGGGTTTTCTTCGTGACATTACGTTTTAATTGTCATATCTGCGTTAGCAAACCACTAGTATTTACAAACATAACATCTTGTACCGTTCGTAATTGCTTGATTTGCACATGTCTAGGGCGTTTATCATGTACAAAATCTTTTTTTGTCATATTCATTTACGCATTCAACAAATGTTCATAGTAATCAATACCAACACGCACACATGCAGTACACATTTTATATATAAACTTAAAACCTGTAGAACTTCGATCCTTGTGAATTAAACTGAAGGAACAAGAATTTTCAAGTGAATAAAAAACGAACTTCCTTCAACGTCAGTTTTTTCCTAGAGGTGGTCGTTTTGAATTCACAACCTTTGCTCAAGGAGCCAGGAAAAAATTAACCCACAACATAATCATTCAGGTTTCATACTGAAATAGAATATTGATATTAATAGATGACTGGGGCAACACAAAATGGAAATTAACTGTTTGAATTTTCCCATACAATTGTAACCTTCCAAAGTATACAATTATTTACGTATGCAATTACCGTACTTTGTACGTTAATTTACGGATCGTCTTACGGGTTACAGGGTGAAAAACCCGTTGAGAACATCTAACAACGTGGAGATTAAAGGTGGAACAACAAATGGAAAAAGAACACACGTGTCCGTGAGGTTGCACTCTACATCGAATTCAATAAAAGTGAAAGAAACTATTTTTTAACTTACATGAGCTTGTCGTTTCCATTGAAATTCACAAAAATCCCGACATAAACGGCGATTATTGAGAGGAGAACACAGGCAAGGGCCACTGTGGCGAATTTATTGACGAATTTGACTCCAACAAAAACGATCAGGCCCATGACAATGAGCAGCAGAGTGCCGTACACCCGAAAATTATTATACATGATGCTCGGGTCCTTCGTGAAATCCCCAAAAATGGAAATCGACGGTGCCATGTAGGTCTGCAAAAATATGAGTTACAAAAAATGAATTATAAAAAAACAAAATAACTGCCCATGCATGCACATTTCTTTATTTTTGGTACTTACAATGACTATTTCCACAGCACCGATAATGTACATGGCAGCTGCAAGAGTGGTACCTGTATAAAACAGCATACCAACCGCCCCACCAAACTCAGGTCCCAAAGATCTTGATATCATAAAGTAGGACCCTCCACCAGGTACCACTCCATTCGTGGCAATAGCACTCATCGAGATGGCAGTTAGCATTGTCTGTAAAATAAAAAAGGCGTGTTTGTTTGTGACTTAAGGCTACCTGACGAAAAAACAAAGTTGTTTGCACAAATTACTCTGAGAGTTGAAAAAAAGAAACTCACCACGCAACAGCAGCAGAAGACTATGAGAAATCCCGCGATTGCTCCAGCTGTGCCCACGACCCAGGTCAACCGAATGAATAGAATAACTCCGAATATATTTTGTATGCATGGGAGGTAGACCCCGATGAGGGTGCCCATGCGGGCTCCTCCGGCAGCAGGTTTGGCATCGGGATCAGCAGGTGCGGGTATAGTGTTGCTATAGTTTGCCAGTGAATTGAGGATAAGAGAAATTCGGGGTCGGTCTTCCATTTCCTCCTGTTACAAAAAAAGAAAAAAAACAGTCCAGAGTAGCTCCATTGACACCATATGGTTCTACATTTTCTTTCTTACACGGAAGTTTTCACCGAATATTTTTTCTTTTTGCACATTATTACGAATCAAAAGGGTCTTCGGAAGTCAACATTAAAATTTCAACTGTCTCTCACTCACAGAAATAATAACCTATCATTTTGTCTACGTTTCCTATTTCATCTCATTAGATTCTCCCCTGTTTTTTCGTTATTTTATTGATGCTTCGATAAATAATCTGAGAACAATCAATTATATATTCTAGACTATCACTTTCATTAATTGGTCAACTTTTAATTAATATTCATTAATCAATGTCAAAGCTCGATGTCTTGGCACATTAGGTGTTCTCTTTCTTTTCTCTCTCTTTAGTTTCACGAGTTTTGTTTTCCCTTCAGGTATTCTATTGGTCGATTGTATCAAAGTGTACCGAAGTCTTTTTCATTTGCTTTCGTCGTGGACACACATTCAAAAGTATCCTGTGCCTCGTGTAATTTTATTACCCATGTTGAACCGCATACTTCTAAGCATTCCTGATTGGGGTACGAGTACGAACTGTTTCTTTTGCCGTGTGCTGCGCATGTCTGCCTGTTTTTTGGCCACATGCCATACGACGGACCGTCTGGCTTTGCCCTCTCAGATTTTGAATTTTGAAAAATCGGGCTGGACCTTGCGATGAAATTTGGAAAAATTTATCGTGGCCTCGCCGTGGGATTCCCACGAAAAAAGGCGTTTTGGTTCGTGACTTCTGGACGTGAAATATTTTGTCCACAAAAGTTATACAAAAGTTGTACAGTTCATCATTGGCCCCTTCACTAAATGAACTGCTACAAATGTCGTTTGAAACGTACGGTGAATTGACTTAGGCTCAAATGGGTGTTTTCCAATTTTGGTTGGCCCTTGAAAAATTATAATATAGACAAAGACAGCTTTGTTTAAGATGTATGTGTAAAATATGCAAATGTAATATTTGACTTTTCCTCGCTGAGAGTAATAATTTGTAATGCTAAAATTATGCAATGATTTTTTCTTCATATTCACCCTTACACGTGTAAAGGAGCTTAGAGAAACACTGCGCTCGATACCACTGTGAGCCCTGCCCTCAGTTACATTTATTCATTACAAATTACAAATTTCTTTTCCGTTGTTCTTAGATTTCTCACTTGCTCTTTGTTGACAAAATTTTTACATCAACTGATCTTTGTATTTCTACGAGCGGTGGTGATGTTTGGATGCGATCTGTGTTCAAGATTCATAATTTTACTGCACTCCTTGATTATTGTCAGGAGTTTTTATGCCTCCGCAGCTGTGCTTTATGTGATCCAACTCGAATGTTCAGTAGTTGGAAGTGTTTTACTGTTGTTTGAGTGTCGTTCACTGAATAAAGGAACACCTTTTGGCTCTAATATAGCCTTTTTTAATTGCTCATCGTCCCCCAGCGCTAAAATAATTTACGTCGCTCTACAAAGAATTCGATAGTTGTATTTTATTTTCCAAAACTTTTGTCGCCTAAATTTTATACTGCACCATAAACATAATATACAGTACATTTAAATATTGGGAATGTAATAACCCGAATAAATACAAATACGAATTTTTATTTTTTAAAACAATTACACTGCTAATGTTCCTTTTAAGGTCCTTTTTCGAATTGAAAAGCATCCTGCTGATATCAAACGCAGAGCCAACCTAATAAATTTTTCATCAATGATTTACTTTAATGTTGTCCGTGAGTTTAATTATATACTATAATTTTCCTGTGCGCCTCAAACCCTTTCTCTATGGTCCAGAGCTGAACAATGCCGCGTCCCGAATGGACCCAGCAACGCACACAGTTTTAATTTGCAAAAACTGTGACGTTCTCCCGGCCAGTGTTATTATCGAGGCCCGTTGCAAAACGAACGCTTTTTCAAAGTTTCTGGTCTCTAACTGTCGTACGCTGGATGCAAAAGCTGGGCGGGGGCGAACGGGTAAAAAGCTAACGCCTGGAAAACTGCCTTTCCCATTCTCAAATTCAAAATTCCCTCGTCAAGATGTCAGGAGAAATAGAATTGCGTTGACGTTTTCGCATTCCGACAAGTAATGGATTTCAATCAAAATTTAGTTATTGCTAGGGAATAATCCACGGATGAACGTGGAACCAAACGTTCGCGTGGCACCGACCATTTTCACCTGCTTTCCTCGCTACAATAAATTCGTACTTACCGAGTAGAGGTATAAATTGGTCTCGTACCCCGACATCTTCTCCTTGTTGCCGACCAATGATTGATCATCTGTGGCATCTGTAACGGAAACAAAATGCGATTTTATGACTTGTGCTTTTTAAAAGCAGACAGAGGGGGCTTTCTGGTTTTACCTATCATGCAAATCAGACATTAACCCACTCGTGTACTATTGTAGTTTCCTTTTGTGTAAACGTTTTACGTTTTTCTGGCTAAAATTAGGTTAAACGCTGAGTGGCATTAGACGAAAATACCATATTAGAAACTAAGTTGAAAAAACGGGGTTTTGTTACGTGAGGAGTTCAATTTCTAATTCAGAGCGTTTCTAGTGTGCGGTCGAACTCTAATGGCATATCCTCAAATCGATTTTCGTTCATTACCCTACGTGGACACGAATATAAATAGTTTCGTTTCGAGAGACGTACAAAAAGCTAGACAATTAAATCGATCATATGACTCCACCACTCTCCAGAAAAATCAATTGGGCAGTGTTTCATATTATTCGATAATATAATTTATTTTACGATATAGGGAAATCGGTCGTCTCACGCGTCTGATTCGCAGACCACTTCTGTCCTTCAGGACGTAGGTAACCCTTTGCCTTGTACGCATGGCTTGACTTTGCAAACCGAGTACGCGGTCAGCGTAATTGACAACTGACACATAGTTCAGTAACGCTGTCTTTGATGAAATGTTTGAGCCGGTTGTTTGCAATAAAATTGAGCACACACAACAAGACACATTAAAGCTGCGACTCCCACGTGTCAGATTCAAAAGGATGCACAACTGAACAATTACATGTCATATTTGAATTTTGTGTTTCTCTCTCTCTTCGTCTTTCTGTGTATATTTCCAATTTGAATGTGTAATTCGCGGGTCACGTTTGCCTGCATAAATCTGATGAATGTGAACATATTGGGAAAGGGTTCTTCCTTTTTCACCCGTGGAAGTCTCACTAAATCTTGTCGACTTCCCGCAATGTGTTGCACCGCAAAAACCTAAAAATATCGGCGTGAAACTGTTAACGTTCAACGCTAACACTCCAATTAAAGAAACTAATTTATGTGGTGAGAGAATTTGATTTGTGGGTCACATCAAGTCACCGCAAATAATTCCAATTTATTCCTCAAGATCAGAAAAAAATAATGAAAATCTATTAAAAGGGTTTTTAACGCATTCTCCGTGTGCAATTTCCAGTAGACCTTGAATGGTTTCACCTATTTCCAGGTGAGATAATGTGAGATGTTTTTCTTCTACGCAGAAAAAAATTGGATCGAAAAGAAATTTTACAAATAGCGAAATTTTCCGAACACTTCATAGCTCTTGTTCAAATAACGCAATATTAATTAATATATAAGACAAATAATTCTCTTTCATTGTTGGCAATCACGAGCAATCTTCCTCACATTCATTTTTCTGTTCCTTTGTTGCCGGGAAAGAAAATTCAAACTTTCCACTTGACATAATTCATCACTGTTTTTCATAACTCATCCGTTTCTTGTTAATCGTTTGTTTTTTGATTTCTTAAACTTTACATTTTTTTCTATGTTGTTTCAATACGAATTTGTCACTAAGTGGGGTAATTAAGCGTCACTCATATCATAATTATGCTCTGTGCTACATAAATTACACTACTTTTTTTATTGATTACGTAAATCTTCTGGTCAAAAGTTTTCTTCTTGTAAGTTGTACTTGTGATTTCCTTAACAAGGAACGTAACCGCAACGGAAAATTAATTTTTTCTCTCCTAGTAACCTTAAATTCATTCATGAACTTCAATGTGCTTCCACGTCCCAATCACCTACCATTTTCACCTCAACATTTTCCAGAAAATTCTACTCCTTCTCGTGCACTCGATTTTCCCACAGGTTCATTTTCAGCGTGGTTTTATTAAAATAAAAACAGATTAATTAATCAATTTTGAATATCCCTAAAAATTAACTCTTCTGGAAGAGGATAATTATACAACGTTTCTTTCTGACAGGACATCTATGCTTTTCCTCATTATTTACATATCAAAAATTAATGCTTCAAAAGGTGATAATCCGCATCGGATTTTTAGGTTTCACTAAATACAGGCAAAACCAACAACTACGTATTCAGAATACCAGTGTGAAGCAAGAGCTTAGTCGAGATGTAACAAATGTCATCGTCAATCATTTTCCAACCCCAAAATACATTTGTAACTCGGAAATAACTTCAAGTGTGCCCAATAAGTCTGTGTCAGATTCAAGCAGACAAAGTGTTGTTATTTCGAAGTTTTCACTAAGGAAAGAGTAATTTCGTTAAGGTGATACAATCAGAGCGTAAAACAATGTCCGTCCCAAGTGACTTTTAAAAGTTTTCCAGACCGCAACCGAAAACCTGTGACACATTATGGAGATTTCCAAATTTTCTCTTATTTTTACGAACCAAGAGGGTTCGGAAGAGAAGGGGAGAGGGAGGTTCCAAACAAAATTTGGAGCTTCTGAACCCCTGTGCATCCCAGGGTTTCTCAAGAGACCTTCCTGCAGGAACTGCCAGGCACTAATGGCCGAAACGAAATCAAATCGTTGGGATCATTTTCATTCGTTCTATTATCTGATCGTACCTGTCGATTAAAATTTCCTACACTTAAGTAACAACTAGTGTTAACACTAATTACTTATGTATTAATTTAGGAGGTCATTATGAATGTGACGTAATGGAGGGATACTCTAAGGAACAGGGACATTTTTGGCCGGTGACGGAAGTCGTTATCTCTACAGAATGAAAATGCTTTATTCCGCCCTGGGACTGCACGACCCAGGATTGGAAGAAATTTTGCTCGCCCGAGCCTACGTGCCTGCCGGCTTTCCACTCGGGCTCCATTAAATCTCTTCTATAAATTCTGATTGAATCTCCTCTCGGCTGAGCTGATTGCTTCAATGTTTCAAAGGAGTCTTAACAAAATGATTGGAAAAAAGGTTTTCGGGAACAAAAAAGAGAATGCAATTTGGAAACGAATGCCTGCCAGGTTTTGGAACCTTTCCCTGTTGTACATCTGGTGTACGGCCGCAATGGTCAAATTGATTTTTTTTAATAGACCCCTCAGAGCGAAAAGGTTTACTATGATCATTCGCTAGTTCTGAAAGTACGCCACGGTTACACTACAACCTGAAGAAAAAATACAACCTAAGGAGGTTCAGGGTGTTTTATCCAGCTGTACCCCTTTCATACCCCCTTTCTACGGCCCAAACAAAATTTCTTTAAGATAAAACGTGGAATATTTAATGCTATTTAACAAAATACTTTAAGAACCCAAAGTTCTTCCAAAAACCAAATCGAATTACTTTCACATCGAAAGTCTAAAAATTACTAGTGGAAGAAGAAAGTGAAATTAGAATTCTTTCGTCAGTTCTTACAGTCCTAGGATGTGTTTTACTAAATTCTTTCAGACAAAGATTAAACCTTTGAGCAGCCTCTCCTCGATTTAAAGAGCAGTTCTCCTCCTCCAATTTAAACAACTTCTGTGTCTCTCTGCAAATTCCAAATCCGAATCAAAAGACGACCCCCCTGTTTGTTCTTATTCCCATCGAAATAATGTCGAAACAACGAAGTCGATTAAAAATTAACATGTCATTTTCAATAGTGTACGGTTCCGACAGTGAAAATGACATAGTCAAAGGTTGAGTTAAAATGTAAGTAACATCTCAAAGGTACTCGAGCTTTCCTTTGAAAGTTGTGTAATCGAAATTTTCTGAAATTAATTTGCAGTTCCCAAAACACTGCATATTTTGTGCAGCTCACTCCCTTCGACAAAGAAACTATGAGAACGCTATCGGCACTAATTTTTATTTAATAAAACGGAAAAGTATTGCGTATAAATATTGTGTGTTATATTAAACGCCTTTGATTCACATTTTACATCGATTTTATATCAAAATTGAATTACTCAAGCCTTGAAGCATTAACAAATAACGATCATTTCGAATTTAACACGAGCTCGTTACAATAAAATACAGAAAAAAACTTACAGTTGCAGTTATTTTGATAGGGAGAGTCACTTCTGGGCTTGGCAAAAAATTCATACATCACATTTCAACATGTGCTTTTCGTGTGGCTACCTGGTGCGAAGTGAACATAATCATTTAATCATTTTCCGTACAAAAGAAATCGGTTTCTCGCAATCGCAACTACATCATAACTCGAGAATCATAATTTTTTTCTCATTAAATTTATACTCCTACAGTCAACGTACAAATTTGACAACAAAAACACGTGGCGGTCTGTAAAGATTTTCCTGCCACGATGTTCAGACACTCTATGTAATTTCGGGGAAAAAAAAACGCGGCTACACGTGTCGTGTTCCATGGAGGAAACAAAAATACATCGAACAAATATTTAATCGTTCAAAAACGCATTAAAGTCGTTATCATCAACCTGACTCCTACTCCCTGTCACCCGAACATTACAGTCCTACATCTCTGTAATAAGCTAATTTCCCATCAAGACAATTATTACAAGTCGAAATACTCGGTTGTACAAAAAATATTTACAAATAACAATCCTCTGAAGGACGATTACATTAATTATACCCCAGAGCAATAAACACGGCGTTTCCCCCTGGGGTGTCAAATTCACTTCTATCTCCTAATTAAAATCGTAGAATCAATATCACGACCCCCAACACGGAAACTCCTGATGTGGTGGCCGGCTGTAAATTTTCATTGGGAAAATAATGTATGCATAACTGTGGTGGGATAATCGGGTTGCAGTCGGTAAGCAAGGACGACTCCTCCATCAAAGGACAGTTCAGTTTCGGGTACTCGAACATCAAACTAACGAGGAAAACAAAAAAGGATTTTGGAACTTTAAAAGTTCATTTGCCATTGCGACAAACGGCTCTTCCATGATCAGAATAAAGTTGCTCGGGGCGTGAAGTTAATATATCGGCAGAGGAAAGTTTAATTAATTATTTGAATCTTAAAGGGTTTAAAAGGAAGCGCTGCTTTTGTCACCGAATAGAGAACACGAATTTCTCTTTTTATGCCTTCGGCTGTATTAAGTCCGATGGATCATACAAAATTTACTCAACTCAAATGAACTTCCTGAATATTCATATTACAGAAAAAATATCTGCGTGGAATTTCATTGAACGAGGAATTTGATTTCAACCTGTGCTTCTTGTCATCCCTCACAGACTTCACGTATCGATTTGTTAACAACGAATTGCAGAAGAGAATTCCTGCATGATATAGTAATATCACACTGAGTTCTTAGGTTCCCTATAATACCTGACGAAAATAATACTTGCCAATATCTGTAGGACGCCATCTCCGGCAGTTTCTGCCGGAGTACAACACGTGAAGGTGTTAGAATTTGTTGATGAAATATCGGTTTAAGCAGACGGAGTGTTTATAGACCCCCAGGGAACAAATCTATTAAACTACCAATCCGATTAGGAACAAAAGTAACTGTTATGTCGTACTTATGTCAAAATATTAACAAAGGTAATTCCTTAGGGAAATTTTGTTTCTCTTAAAATCAAGTCTAATGTCGATGTTCCAGACGTACTAAAACGGCTCACTTTATTGCAAACTTTGCGGGATAACACCACAAAAATAAGTGTAATAAAAAAATGTGATCAAACTATGTAATATACCCTTGAGAGGTTGATTTTCTACGTGAGTATAAAATTGAGCTTTTTTTTCAGAAGTTGATAAATATACTGTACGTTGCCGTCACGACAAGAAAAGACCATGTGACATTTGGAGCACATGATAAGATGGGATGGATGTACGGGAAAGTCGGTTCTCTGCGTACGTGAGAGCAGTGCCATTTTCCGTTAATAATTCAATGAGAAAATGCTACGGAAAGATTTGGGCAGAAAATAAAGTGACTGAGTAGCATTCGTGCACGGGTGCATTTCCAACCGAGAAAAACATCAGGAGTTCACCTGTTTGTTTTCCAGTTCGATAGTTCAGATCCTGAAGTTTGGGGACAAATGCCGTTTGACCGAGTCTCGTAGAGAGACATGCGGTCTGCATGTAACAAAAATTAAAGACCATAAATAAGGTGATGCGCAACCCTACCTGGAATTAAGCAACTAAATTCAACATTCAAAGAAGCATGCGAATGTTTGTCGTCGAACACTCCCGGGAGAGCAGTAACCTTCAAGCAAGAAAAATTTAGTGTTTCCCTGGGTAAAATTAAAACAGATGTTTGAAAAGCAATGTTACAAGAAAAATCAATGCAGTCGTTTAATAAGTAAACGTCTTCAGAATCCTATTTAATTTAAAAATAAGCCGCGAGAGAAAAAACCCAAAACAAATTCAGTCCTGCAAAATGTACGGCATTTTGAGAAAAAGAAAATCGGGGCCATCGTGCAGCTCTATAAAATATGAATGCCCTGGATGTTGGGTAAAAGAGATCAGAATGTTGCTGCGGATTATTTAGCCCATTAATAAAAGATAACTATCATTCTATGACTCCTAGAGAACTTTCTAGTGCGTCTTTAGCGACAGGTATCTACCAAAACGTCCGTACAACATACAAACTGCCCTTGTTAAACCTCTAGAAGTATATTCTACTTTGTTTCATGTCTCATTGTAATAGTTCTGTTTCACGGAGTCTGCGCTTCCTACCCGCCACTGTCAGTTCCATTCCTCTATTTAATTAGGTAAGCGACGTTAAGTAAATGCCGGCTCTTGCATTAGCACGTGTGTGCAGACCTGTGCAAGGCCCTGGCGATTGACCAAGGTCGTCGTACATCAATGAGTAAACTCACGTGAAATGAGTTTTTAATTAAGCAAACAAACAGAAATATTTGCTCGCATGTGTGGAGTGATTTTGCTGCGCTACCAACGGTCTGTCTATTTAACGACCTGCAATATGAAACTTTTAAAAGAGAGAAATTCTATTTCCAACAGTATCAGACTGCGTTTATATCGATTTTTATCGGCTCGATACCATGATTCTTCGGCTTTTTGTTCTGTTTTTATGTTTTTTTGCATTTATAGCTTTCCTGGATTTTCCTGGATCTGGTTCATTTACCTCATCCGGGCTTTCCTTTTTCATTCTCGTTTTTGAAGGAGTTTGCTCTAACCAACCTCTGCGACCACTTAAACAGCACTTGCTTCGTTGAACGTAGACAAAGATTTTCCAGGGTGAGCAGGAAAACTTCACAGACAGCTACAAAATGAAGTGGCATTTTTTATTATGTTGTGCTGTACTTCTCACTGGAAAAAAAACCTTCCCACCCTCGATGCCTCTGGTTTTGGCAGTCATGACTACTCAAGGGAAAAGAAACGAGTAAAAAGTTCTATTCTTAAGTTTGCATAAAGTTGTGAGCTTTATTGGGTGCTTAAAAGGAAGTTGCTGTTTTTTTTTCGTATCGAGCAATGTACTTTAGAAGTCTGGCTATTTCATATTTATATTTACATTAGGAAAAAAGGTGAGTTTTTGCTAAACATAAGAATGGAATATGCAATAACATTTTTTACTACTAATCAACCCAACTGATGCTGAATATATGAACTGTAGAACCGTAGAAGTAGAACCACCTCTGGCAACCAACGAACTTAACGTCTTAAATCTCTGGCATAGGGCTTATTCTCCATGTTACGTCATTCGAAATCACTTCAGGTAAGCAGGAAGGAACCAGGTAGAATTATTATTTAATATTCAAACGACTTCCACGCATGTAATGACAAATTCAATAAGAACTCCGCCCGAAGAAGTAATATCATTCGTGAATGTAAGGATTTTTAAATTTCATCAATTCAAGGACTGCAGAAATCAAATGTACGAAAAATAAAAATGGATAAATGGATGGCAAGTCGTGTGCTGAAACAGAGTTAAGATTGACAAACTCGAGAATAAAATAAAGGGACACTCTACTAGTTTCCCACTCCCATCTTTTTCTCTGGAATTTCACAACCAAATTTTCAGGTGATGTCTTAAGTGAGAGGGTTGACAGGTGAGAGGGTGAGTTAAAAGGTATGGGCCTCGTGTTACCGCACATTTAAAATTTCATGCAGTGTACATTCATCATTCCTAGGCAACCGCATTTACATTTATTGGAGATTTCCCCATAAATTAGATTTCCTAGAAAATTATTTTGCTATCACATTATGAAAGACAATTTGAGTCATTTGAAATTTCATTGTTCCAATTTATGGTAATGAAGAACCGTTTCTCTGGACTCCCAAAACAGATCAGAATGTATGGAAAACATATTAAATGGAAACAGAAAAAATGTTTGCGAAGTCGAACACGAATTGGAAACTCTAGCTCGTGGTAAAAAATTTTCGGGTAAATAAAAGTTTGGAAAAAACTTCTCGACGAGAAAGATTCTGTACTTGGTGTTTACCTGACGGTGCTATTGATGAAAAGGCAAATAGAATTCTATTTTTTCTACAGTTACGTGTTTTTGATTGCTTAAGAAACGAGGGCCAGTGCTGTGATATAAGAAACTCAGGTAAGTTATTTACGGTGCAGCTGGAGACCAGGCAATGAAATTGCTTTTGTATATTTTGAATTTGCTACGACCAGTCACTTATTTTAAAAGTATCGAAAGAAATTCCCTTCTTCACATTTGATAAACTAGTTTGCGAATAGTTTTTATTATTATTATTATATATGTGAGAACCAATTTCTCTTTTTAAGGTTCAATTTTTCTTTTGAAACTGTATGAATTAAATCGTAAACTTAATCTGATTTGTTAATTTTCAATTTTAATTTTTCGCTGTGCTCAGGGAGCCGTTGAAGACAGTGACTTCTCTTGTGGTATTGATCTATTTTTTGTAGTATTCATTTTTTGTTGTATTTATCACAATTATTTATTTCTAATAATACATTGATAAAAATATTTAAACAACTTCAGGATTAACGTACAAATGACTGTGCCTTGAAAATAATCTTAAATTTTTATTCTTTAAATTATATAGTATTATAATATAAAATTTAGACGTTAATGGGAAGTCAAAAATGTTTTATCGAATTTTTAAAGCAGTTTTTACAAACTTAAAACAACAACAAATTAAGTACTCTAATAAGAGATTACAAATGTCTTTTCAAATTTTTAAATTGCACTTGTGACTTGTATGGAGGCAAGAGAAATTCGTATCGATATGAAGAAGTACATATATAGACCTATGAAATATTTTTTTTTAAATAAAAGAATTGTATTGAGTAATGGAAACAGTAATATATTTCTTTGACCAAATAAATTAGTTTCGAGAAAGACGGCAATTAAATTTTTAAATAGTTAATTTGACCGTTCTGGGTGGACCTTCCTCCGATGGAACATCTCTTCGTCTATTACGTAAAAACAAATCAAAACAAAAATGAATTGATTTCTGTGAGGGATCGAACAAGTCCTCCCTGCTAAATATAGTTTCGTGGTCAAGGTGTCATGCAGCGTGTTTCACAACCAAATCCCAAGCTAGCTGCAAAGTCAGTTGGGAAATTCGAAGCACACCATAATCGCCAGAGAGTAGTCAGGTTGTAAAGGTCAAAGGACAGGAAGCTCCGGGAGAACAACGATGGCTCACACTGACCTGCGCAACACCAAAAATCATACAGAGAATTTGACAACAGGAATAAGGATACTGAACAGTTACAATACACTAAAACGTCTACTCCATTATGTTGCACACCAACCAAAAATACCTTCCAGGCTCGATTCGAAATCGGCTCAGCATAAATTTCCATTTTTTCTTAACCAAAAGGGAACTAAGAACTTGGAGCCGACTACAATAAGTAACGATAAAAATTGTGCAGGGCAAGATACCCAGATTCAAACGATTTTCCATATAATTCCCGACTTTATTCTAAATTCAAACTTTCCAAGAGAAACTTTTTTCTTGATCCTCGCAACTTCACCAAGTTTCTTCTCCTTCCTTTTGGCCTCCTTATTTATTTCCCGGCTTCCAGTTACAAGGGAGAGGACATTTCGCAGCACTCTCGAGCCCCGAGAAAAGTCATCTTATTAAAAAAGCAAGCGAAAATAAAATAAGAAAATGGGAAGGACGAGAGCTGAGAAAAAAAAGCAGACAGGCGTGTACGAGAATAGACGGGCCTAGACGGTTTTTCAGCATAGACGAGAAGAAAACTCGTTTCTCATGGAAAAGGTGAAGAAAATGGTGATGACACTCAGTTCCAGAGAAAATCTATGCAACGTTCAAGTCGAAACCAAAGCCGACGGAATGATATTCAAGAGAAAAAATATAGCAAAAGGCTGAGTGTGTAACTAAAACTGGGTTCTGTGATGTTTTCAGGACCAATAGTCGTTCCGAACTACGGTTTTCGAGCAGATCAGCATCGTGAAGGAGCGAATCGATAAATTTACGCAGGCCCCAAGGTGATTTTAGTTTTCTTTTTCGTCCCTTGTAAAGTTTTTTTTATTTATAAATACATACAAATGTTTTCATTGTACACGTACGTTAACAGGAAAAAATTGAAGCTGATTGATTCAAAGGGATCGAATCGAAGAAAAAATAAAAATAAAAGGATGGGATTTGTCTATCTGTGTCTCATTTAACATGGGAATCCCCCACGGTCGAGTGACGAACGTCGCAAACATTCTACCGACAGAATTCTGTTTCGCGCGTTTGGCAAAATGTCGACAAAATTTACTCTCGTTTGTTTTGTTCAATTTTCCGAATTTCGAACGCGTGACACACCAAAAAAAAATTATTTCCTTCCAATTATTCGGTTGAAACGTCTGATTTCTTTTCTCACTGTGACTTCCATACAAAATTCCATACAAATATATATAAATGTAGGTCAGTCACTTCATTGTCAAGTCAATGGATTCTTTCACGAGGGGACGTCACCGTTCTGCAGAGAATTTCTAAAACCTCACTTTATTTGTTTTGAGGAACGAGAAAAATAATACGAGCATTAGATTCTTCAAAGTTAGTTAACAGTGCACACGAGTACGTTTCATTAATAATTTATTTGTAAAAATACTTGGTCTTCCGACAGATAAATCTTCCCGTTTCAAGAAATGTAGAGTTGACTTATGTTTTACCGACGAGACTTCCGTAAAGAAAGGTTTCCACGCTGCGGGCGAAATTGCCAAATTTATGCGAAAATGCGTCTTTTACGCATAAAAAAAATCAGAAACGCCTAATCTTTGCCTTTTATTCCTGTTACGGCGTCTGCCATTCTATCGTTGAAGAAGGTCTGTTAGAATGAACTCGGGAAGAGGAAAACCTTTTCCTAAATCGTAACTATTACTCTTCTGTGTTCAGTGTTACCCAGCCTAAATTAATCTTTCTCTTCACACAATACGCATCGTTCCCTTAGGACAAATTTTTTGTCTAACAAACCTACTTATAGACCAATTTACTTTTCTTCCCCTGGGTTATGGGAAACGACATTATTAAACTTATGTTTACGCAATCAAAACATATCCATGACTAATTTTCCATTAAAACGACATTTTCTAAATCGAAAGTAAACAAATAATAGAGTCGAGAGTCAATAGTACAAAATAATAGCTCGGAATTTTCACTTGGAATACTAAAATTCAGTATTTTTTTGCACTACTTATCCGACTTTAGCACAGATGTTTGAACTATTGATCCTGACGTCACATGGAAACATATTCGAAGTGGGTAATTGAGGACCGACAGGCCATCAGAAATATATCATTGCAGAATAAAAAAAAACATCGGAAGAACTCTGGCCGTGGATGACATAAAATTTTATTATATGTATTTTTTATGCATGGAGATTGTAAATAATTCGCCACGTCAAGTACAGCACAATTGGAAAGAGAGCGTACCACGGAAGACTTTAGCCGAAGTAAATAAATAAATGAATATGAATACACAAATGAAACCGAAAATGGTAGTGAATTTTCATTATTTCACTGCACTGTTGGTGTGGATGCAGCAACGTCATATGAACACAGAGAACCGCCACACATAATTTACTGTCACTGAACACGCAGCGGAACATTTCAAAATTTTATAATGAATAAATGTTAAGTAAAAATATGACTGAAAGTCAATTTGTGAAACTTCAAACGCGTGCTTTTCAAGAGAATGAACTATAATGGAAATTTCGTTTAAGGTATAATTTACTTAACTAATTCAAAATTTAAAGGAGTTCAGAAATGAAAGTGGGTTTTACTACCCATTAGCGAAAATAGATGAACTTCACAAAATGTATTCATTAAATTTGTCGGTATATATGTTTCGAGGTAGGACAGGTGGAAGTAGTGTCACTCCATGGGGTAAGAGGTGCTCAACGCACATGTTGCCTGTATGTTTACGCGACTTTTCATGTACCTGAGGATTTTGAGAACTCCGCAATAAGATAAACTGCACGTCGCGTTATTAATGCACGGCTAAAGTTGGGAATTTATAGACGGCGAAAATTTGTGTTCGTCACGCAAAATTCCACCAGCCATTCATGTTACGAAGAAGAGATTTGAAACCGCTCTCCTGTTTTCGGGTATCATTAATAATATTTTTGTCCGTAGCTCGTGGAAAAAATAACCCTGCCAAATGCTTAATACCTGAATTTGAATTCAACAGCGGCTACAAAAACATAACAAATCGTTATTTAACTGCTTTACCCCTTTAAGGTGAGAGAGTCAAATTCTCTGGGTTATCGTCTGCTTTTGACGTTTCTCGTGTGTTTAGTTTTATTAATTCATTCTCGCGTGTAGTGGGTTTGATTTCTACTTCAATTGTTACAAGACAAGCAGAGGGACATGCTAAATGTCAGCTGCTGAAAATTGAATATTTCTCCACGCCTTCGGTAAAATATGAACGTTCGAGTACAAATTCAAATTCTCGAGTTTCACGTGACGGGAAAATTGGAATCGAAAAAAAAACAAAACTGAAAGAGTATCCAATCAGCTAATTCAGCTGCCATTCAACTATGAAAATATTTGAACCTGTGAAAATATTTTCACAGTCACGGTGAAGAAAATTTCAAGTCTAGAAATTAATGGCGTTGTACGAATCAAAAAGAAAAAACTTAACAGTCATATTCATCAGTGTATTAACATAATAATTAACAAGTTTAATAGCACAGGCATTGTGTCGGAGGGGAGTTGAAGGAAAAATCCAATCAATGTGGGCAAGAGATTTCTTTTTCACCTAAAGTGGAATGTCATCAGACGTCGAGAGGATATCGTTGTCATAATACATATGGGGTTTCATTTGCAAATCCCTGAGCAATAAACTCGTGGAAATAAACTGTACATATTTATGTAATATTTGATTATGTAAATATTTTATACATGACGGTGCCACAACTCAATGAAGAAAAAAACGTTTCACAAAATTAAGAGAAACGAAACTTAAAGCAAGTTATTAAGTAAGATTTGTTGCCGTTGTGTGTAAAATAAAATTTTGTACGGTAATTATTCACAAAAAAGTCAGTTGAAGGTTACCGGCATGAAGCAGGTGGACACAAGGGTTGCGATCGTGACATTCTAAAACACTGCAAATGGATTTATTTACTAATTACTTGAACCAATACCAAAATATAAGTAAAGACTGCTCAATTACCAAAACATTTTTATTGCACTTCTTCTCCGACACCTTGAGTGACACTTGATGAGTTTTTAACGCGTTTTTTACATGAGACTCGCTCCGATGAAAATGTGTCCCGCGTAAATGAATGCAAAAAAAGAACTCTATTAGTTTCCGAGGAAGGAATTTCATTTTTTTTCTGCCCGGACACTGATGCCTCTGCTAATGCATTAAAACAAAAACGGCAGAACCATTTAAAATTTTGCAGAGTGCACACACGAACCTTTGCCCAAGACCTGAACCTCTCTTAAATTATAATAAATAACGAGTAAAGAACCAAATTTTTTTAATTTGAAACCTTCCGGACGACACGTAAACGACCGTCTCTGCCCAATTCCATCCGAGGCTTTCACCCGAGAGAATGTAGGGTTTTATGCTCGGTCTGCGGAAACAGTATACTCCAAGACCAAATGTGGGTCCTTTAATGAGCACTCTGGGAATTGGTGAACTAATTAATACTTCCGAGTTTTCAAGTGCCACGATGTCCGTCCCGGCCTCAAAAGGAAGTAGGCCTTCTCAACACTTTGGCAACATTATTTTCGTGGTTTTATGCCGACAGCATTGTTTATTTCTGTGGTGATTTAAACAAGAACTGCGAACCAATCGATACGTTATTACCCTATTCAAATATGTCAGTCATGCTAATCTCATTTACTATGGCGAAATTAAATAAACCTTCAGAGTAAACTACTCAAAGTTGATACAGTTTATGTGCCATTTTTAAAAAGTTTTCTTCAAACTGTTGCCACGCATCGAAGGACTTTCCAAGTAAAGTTCACTTAGTGACGGTCTTTAATCTTCAACCGAGTCATGTCATTTTCTAATACAAGTTGACTTTGAAGTTTTCTAAAAAATCTAAATCTGGCTCAATAAAAACGAGTATGACTTTATAAATAAATGCCAAAAAGCCCTTACACGAAATATGTTTAATTCTTGAAAGAGATAATCATCGTGACAATCACATCGTAACAAACCATCATAACGAAAAACCTGAGGGAAATAGTAAATGCCACACACACCTGTACCGCGGGAAAATGTTAAAACAAAATCAAATGATACCGTTGACGACAGCTTAAACGTTTATTATAATGCCTAGTATTTTTTCTTTTCTCAAAATTTTGCACTTGAAACGCAAAATGCAGGTAGCACATCAATTTTGTTGTCATCTCGTAATCAGCGTCGAGCAACATCCTTCTTAAGATTCAGCTGTACACCAGGCAAAACAGTTTATCATCAAAACATGTCACAGTGAAATCTTTGACAGAAGTGCCTCACGCGCTGCTTACTACTCAACCCTATTTAAAAAGTTAAAAAATATGATTTGACACACTTGTGAGAGTTCGGTAAAACCAAGTCGAGACCGCATCATTGCACCAACACACCCCGCATTGCCGTACTGCAACAAATTACGTTAAATTTAAATGCAATACCTTTTAATAAAATACATGCTCGGCGTGTTGTTTGTGTCATATTCAAATTAAGAACGAGCAAGAGCGAATATTAGAGAGACGACAGCATAAAATGAAAGTTACGTGGGTCCCTTTAGAGGAGGCTACATTTAATATTCAAATTTTCTTCTTGGAAAATTCTCAAAAATCAAGGTGTGTGTTGTCAGGTGATGAAAACACAAGGAGTCAGAGAAGTCGAGCGAGACTTTTGCCGCTTTTCAATTTCCAGTCCACCGAATGAAACTACTGAATTGAACCGGAAAACTTTTACTTAAAGCAACGCACCGACATGAACTCTACCAGTCCTCATCTGCATCTCGACATCCTTTTACTGAGCATCTAGGCACCGAAAAAGTATAAATTAAATATAAAGTTGAGGAGCGTTTCCGCGTGACTGACAAGCAAAACCTGAAGCGATCGACTGTGCCATTTCTTGGACGATTTCCTTTGAGGAAAATCTGACGGAAACTCCGCGGAAAACGATTGTTTTAAATGGTTTACATTCGACTGAATCGTCCGTAACCGATTCTTCCATTTGAGATATTAAACTCACTTTCCCGGACGGTCCACTTGATTAGAAAGACAAAATCAACACTGATGCGAGTGTCTTCGAGATCGAATACCTTAACACTTACACAAAACAAGACTTTTGAGACTTCGAAACGACTAAGAAAACATTTTCGATATTGAACTGGGGCGGGAAACGCCATCAATTTTCATTCCGACAATTTAATTCGCTTCTACTTTCATTTATTCTCCGTCTGAGTACGACCAAAAACTGTTTGTGGTTGTTTGTCTTCCTCATGTTTCAACTTAATTTATTAATGAAAGAAATAAATGATGAAGATATTATTGGAAAAAATTAGTTTATCAGACATGGAAATTGTGTAACTTCTAAATTTGTCTCTTATTTTAAAATTATATTGTATACGGGAATTGAAAAAAAAAACTTTACAATTTTCACGTAAAACCTCTCGGTGAACTAGTTCATTAGGAAGCATCACATTCATTGTCAAATAAGCCTCTTGAACGAATCTCATGTTTTTCACGACCACAAAATATTGTAATGAAAATAGTCGGCTGACAATAACAAAAAAAAAACAAAACAAAACAAAATACTTTACTTATATGAGCAAAATAAAATGGAGCTGTGCATAAACAAAATAAATTGTAGATCATAAAAAGCTAAGGGAATCAAAGAGAAGATTTGACTTTGTGGTTGTTTACATAAACCGAGTCCAGATAAGACCACGAAAAGATAAATAAATTACATAGGTGGAAAGCTGTAAAAGAAATTGCTACAAGAAAAGCTTTGGAATAAAGCCTAAGCCTCACTAGAATAAATAAAACGTTTAGAAATTAATGCTTTTCGCGTAAAGAAAGAAAAACTCTCCAAAATGTTACGAAATTTTTTTTATTGGAGGAATACAAAAATACTCTTGCGATGTAATATTGAAAATTCGAGATCATGTCGGCCGTGCATCAAAACTTATATTTGTGGTTAATAAATAATTATGAAACACAACCGTTGTTAAACACAATTTCTCTTACCGAATCAACTATTCCAATCCGGATAGTGAATATTTTGTAATACAACTTGTTAATTTTATGAAACAAAAACAGGCAACCAACCTATTGATTTATAATACTAAAATTTAGAAAATGTACTTTTGTACATTACATTACAGTTATACGATGCCCAATAACACGAATATAAGACAATGTAGGCAGTGACCAGTAATAGAATGATATATTAGTTCTCATTTAGCCTTCTTGGTCTCTATCACATGTATTTCACATACTTTTTACATTCTCAGATGGTCCATCTGACGGACCTGATCGATGCAGTTAAAAAAAATACAACATAATCAGTGAGACAGATTTCCTAGAAGGAAAGCTCTTCTATAGTGTGTAAAAATTCACTGCTTTTTCTGTTTACGAGGACCGTTGTCATGTCATCCCGACTACTAGAAATGTCATCGCGTGCCTTTCGGGTGGTGCTTCTTAATAATTCTTTTTTTACGCCCACAAATGAAAAAAAAACAAAAATACAGCATGTACTAAATCTTCTTGGAAATAAAACGGATCAGAACGCATGAAATATTGTGAGCAACGTTATGCATTTCTCGACAAGAGTGTTTTCCTATTTTTCTCTAAGAGGCGAGAAAAACTTCGTTTTAAAAATATATACGTAATTCGGTAGGAAACAGAATTAGGTCCAACGCAAAGTGACTAATGAGAAACCCATAGGTACACCTATGTGTAAACAAGAAGCCACAAAGTTGAACTTTCGTGCTCAAGCAAACTTCTTCTCCTTTTTCCTGTTGCTGACTATATGATGAAATTTCCTTATACTTAAAAATCAAATTCCCTAGTATTACTTTTTTAAAATGAGCGTCTAGAAAATTGAACTTGAATATGTGCCTTGCCTTTGCAACATTCCTCTTGAAGGAGTGGCCATTTTTAAGTCAACTATACAGTAGTGCTGCGGCAAGACAATTTTATGCCTGCAGTGAACAAGTAAATGACTTTCTTGAGATTACAAACTTCGACATCGTGTAACCAAGATTGTGGTAAAGAATAATGCATAAAACCTCTATGTACTGTTATTGCTGCTCTTTCATACATAAATTCTTCAATGTATACACACTGTCTCGGAATTTATCACAGTTCTCTCCGAGTGGATTTGCAAATCTCTTTTTTCACACGTTTACTTAAATCCCAGTTGTAATAAATTTTTCTGTGGTGGGTGGTGAAAATAACGGAACTGAAAAGTATTGCATTGCATGGGGGGTGAATGAATCTCCTACTGATTATTCATCGTTGGTTGCGAAGAAATAGATGCGCGTCTGGACATCATAAATTGTTCGAATCCTATTTATTCGCAAGGAAAGATATAATAATTAATAACGACAAAATTAAATATAAATTAACATCTAAGGAGAATATTACAAAGAAATGCTTCTGCCCGCGCCAGCTATCCGCAAATAGGAGTTATGAATAACAAAAAATGCAAATATTCACGCTTACTAAACTGAAACATTTTTATGCGTAAGTAAGAAGTGAAGAAATACGTTTCAGGTCTTATGTACTAGAACGTTATGTCGTTCACTTATTTATTGCTATGAAAGTGGTAATATAAGGTTGTGCAGATAACTCTGATACTTGCTGTCAGTCTCCGGAAAATTTTCTGCATTTATCTGAAGTCTTGCCACACCATTCATCTTTCTATTCTTCCATTATCTTTTAATATTTTCTATAAATTCTTTCCGTACAAGAAATTCAATCTCGTAGCATGCAATTGATGGCTCCGCAGAGTAGTTCTCTCATTTTAGAGTAGTTCACCGGAGCTCAGTTATCAGGGAATATTATTCGAAAGGTAGCACATGAGAATTGAGGCATTTTGTAGAATTTATTGAAAGCATTACTTCTCGTGCATTAATAAATTCATTAATTCATTCACATTCATTCATTTTTTAATAAATCACTGGATTTAAAAGGACGAAAAATTTGAAGTCTGGCTGTATCAGGGGTGCGTAACCGTCAGAACGCCGCTGGAAACATTCTGTCGCTACTTAGTTTTTCCTCCAATTTTTTACACCCATAAATTTAAAGGCTGTTTGTTGCCACAGCTGGATTTATGGTGTGAGTGATATTAGAGCAAGGTTTATAAGTTCTTTGATGGATGGGTACGGGTAAAATTTTGCCAGATACGAGTTTTACACAGACAAAAAACTACATTTTTAATACGAATGAATAAATGCGACCAAAACTAAGCTACGGAAAAATAAAGAAAGAGAAAAAGGCAACAAAAAAATTGTATTATAAATGACAGTATGACAAATGTAACACACCAAACACATCAAACGATGATCGATGGTTTAGGTGACACATGGGCGGTCGATTTAAATTCAGGTTTGACTCAAAGGTTTTAGAAAAACCTGTGACTCACTCTGTGTAAACTAACTTATCACACCATAGACATTTGGTTTCATTCTTCATTATTAATATACTACCACCAAAGAAATTATAAGGAACGAGTAAGGGAGAGAGTAACCGCAAATCCTATCACTAAATTCGGGTAATAATTAAGAGTCCCCCAACAAAAGCTTTTGGCTTGTCACTAACTAGGCACAAAACTTTTGTCTCATTGTCATCTGCTCTTTTCAACTGTATGTAAACGCACAATTATAATTTTATCAAACTAAACTTATACCAAATTTTAACCCATTAGGATACAGGTTTTAAAATTGAAACTGACACATGCCTATTAAATATCTTGTTCCAAATCACACCATCAAAACCCTTAATATTATAAGCAGACCGGGTACCACAACAAGATAAACTTCTACCTGACTAGCAAAGTAAAATTATTCTGAGTGGTAAATTCTAATGGCCTGATCGTTTATTAGTAACACAAAAAACTATAACAGAGATTAACAGTAATTGCCGAAACATATGCCTGAGGGAAAATGTCTCCCAGAATTTGATCACGGTACCAATTCAAAAAACCTGAAGTTAAGCATTGAATGTTGAACATCGTCTTAGGGTGACACTAAATTGGATTCAGGAAAATCTATTACTCCACCCATTCCTTGAAATCAAAAATGGAAAATGGTGACCACAGATAACATCGGATTTTGCAGGAAAACTCTGATAATAAATTTTTTGCCGCGCCCGCCCCAACGCCTTCCTTTGTAGTCATAACTCCCGTGGTAGTCAAATAGAAAAGCTCCGGAAATAAATCGCAAATTTACTTCGTAACCTTTTAAAATATCAATCGCAAATTTCCAATACTTCGGAAAACTATTCGGGAAATCCGTTTGATATTTAAACGTGTCCGTCTTAGCCGTTTCCCGATGTGTGCGAACAAACTACAAACAGGGCCGCGCCTTCTCCAGGGACTTTTCAACTTTTACTCCCCCCTCCCCAAAGGAAAAGTCAGGGGTGGATTACAGACGTTCATTAAGGTCCGACCAGCGAACAAAAATACACGGCATCAAAAACTACACATCAATTCCACTATTCCATCCAAATTTCACAGTGGGTAACTGCATGTTACGGTTAAAAGAGAGAAAGATAGACAGTTCGAGAGCAGGAGAAAACAATAACAAAAAAAGAGCATTGGAAGAAAAGTCGATAAAAAGAATTCAATTTAACTTTGCGGTTATTAACGCGCAAAGTTAAATTTGTAGTTGTCATTTATAAATAAAATGTAGGTCGGATGCTAAAAATGAAATCAGAATGAAAATAGAAAAGCACTTTCTCTTTCTCTCTACGTCTTTTAGGGTGACTCTAAAAATTAAACTGAAACGTAATCAATCTAAACTATTTAAGTTTAGTTTTATTTGGCATTTAACAACGGGACGCTTATCGACGCGAACGTACATTACAACGCCAATAGTTTCTGTGCCTTGCTAATTCCCACGGATAGGTACTAAGTTGGGTCTTCGACCGAGTGTCTGACACATTACCGAAAGCACATTTTCGTTAAATATAGATACAGATTGAAAACAGCTAGTCTCGCGTCGAGCTTTCCATGTGAAAAGCTTTTCCTTCTCGCTCTGGAAACTTTTCCCGTCGGAAAAACGTGAAACGTCACTTCCGAAGGACGCAATTTGCAACATTTCTAACATTCGCGGGAACGTTTCGATTACTTTTTCCTTCGCATAAAACTCGGGAAAAGCTTTTGTTTTCCCCGTATCCGAAGTTCCATTTAACCTGCTTTTAAATAGAATATTAGAGCTCACTTTTCGTCGCTCCCGAAAGCTCTAGGAGTTGTCTGCCCGACGGATTCGGGCGGAAAACACACTGGCAGAAATTTCGTTAATTGCTTTCGAGAAAATCGTTAAACGGATTTTAACGGCGTCTAAATTTCTGGGATTTGAACGAGAATATTTCCGCACTTCATTTCTATGCAATTTGGCTGTAGCTGAGAACTGTTTGTGGCAACGGGAAGTAAAGACAAAAGGCGGAATGAGGACCGTTAGAAAAGAGTGATGAGAAAAGCTGAAAGCTGAGAGAAAATTGAACTACTTAAATTCATTTAAGACAGGCACCAAGTTGAAATATTGCAAAAACTAAAACAGAAATAATCCAGAAATCATGTTAACAGGACATGAGCAACCCCGAGAAAATATAGGTGTGATTGTCTAAAGCAATTTAAGAGAAAACTTCTGATAAAAAAGCAAAAATGGATTCATTCAGGAGGGGTGGTGGTTAATTTTTGACAGAGTGCTCGTGTGGCATTGGCCAACTAACCGAGGCTAATTTGAGAGGCCTCTTACCTTTGGTAGTTCGGGTGCAGTCGCCATCCGGAACCGTCTTCTTGATGGCAGGAGACTGGGGCCCAGATGCAGGTACAGAAGCCGCGATTTGGCGGGAAGAGGGACTCCCCTCGACTTTGATGGTTACATTACCGTCAGAAGCGTTGGGAGCACCCTGGGCGGTCGGCCCCGCACCCTCCCCAGACGTAGACATGCGACCACGAGTACCTCAACACCCGATCTATTTTAACTATTCAACGTATCACTGTTAACTAGGTTACTTCTCTTTTAAAAAACGCGACCTTTTCTGGGGTGGGATGCGACCCGGCTGCTGCGAGCTCTACAGAACTACTGTCGGGGCGCCGTCGCGCAGGCAGGCCCGACCCTCCGCCACCCAAAGCTACAGACCGTCCTCAGAATGTTGCATCCGCCCCGGCCCGGACCGCAGCCTCCCTTTCGCAAACGTATCGTCAGATTTTAAAATTTTCCTTTTACATTTTCCATTCGATCACCGTTATTGCTACAACACTACCGTTTATTCAGGGAATAAATTCATGAATTGGAATGAATACAAATGAGTATTGTGCTGAAAAAAATACATCCACAGGAAGACGAACCCTTGCGGAATATTTTGAAAACCGTGAACCGTGAATATAGCCAATTGTCTAATGTAACGAAATACTGTCAATAATTTAGATCACTAAGAGATTAGTTTGTCATCTCAGAGTGTTAAAAAGGATTAATTTTTCTTCGTCCTTTTGCGTGACCCTGACCCAGTCTCCGCATGTCTTCTTGGAGTCTTTGCCGAATGAACGAAAAAATATATGATTTTACCTCAGAGTTCAGTATTCACATGGAACCGAGTCGCTGTTGACCGAGACCTCAAACAATGAGTCTGGTACTAAGCTTTCCAATTAACCATTGTGTTTTACACGACGGGTAAAGTCTATTGTCTGAAAGTCTCCGCAGACAATATTGAGCAATTTGGTAAACTCGATTAAGTTGTGAAAAATCAATAGAAAAAGGCGTTGTGAGTGGTTTAGAGGCAGACGGTCATGGAAAACTAATCGATACTCAAAAGCGTTGACTTGACATGACTCAAATTGTCTTGCTATTACAAGAAAAAAAGTACCTGACGACATTCCAATCGTCTCTCGCAGTTCACCTTTCGTTTTACATAAAGCTTCAGGTTTATTTCTTTCTTTTTATCCTTCAAGACACTTTTTCCCAATTTCTTTATCATTTCCCCAAAGACTTGCCTCTCACGTCTGCATTTCTATTTGCTAACGTTTCCTGTCGTTTGATATCCGTGTTTAACGTGTCACTTAAGAGCGGAAACACTTGGAATACACAAATTGATTTTATTAATTAATAAAGTTGTGAAACGCGACAAAACGTTGTTTCCCGCGTTCCCTTAACACGATAAAAATGTAAATCATTAAAAAGCGGGGTAAGGGTGTGCTTTTTGGTCTGACATTTCACACGAAAGGCTACCCAAATAGTTTAGCTTGTTTGGGTTCCATCAAAATTCGTGCTTTTCTAAAAACAATATTTCCTCACGTCTAGTCGCTTTATTGTTCTGCTTCAGTTGGTTTCTGTATCAATGCTCAAGTTTTGTGATTCACAACACGACAGGTAACATCATCATTTTTAAACTGCAACTTGTTTGTCGAGAACGTATGTCACACATCCGGTATTACAGAACATTTTAGACATTTTCTTATGGCTTTCTGTTATTTCATTTTTGTCATTTCATTTACACAAACAGCGTTCGCTTTGGTTTTCCTCTCTGTAGTAACACGCTTTTAGTAGTTTCCAGAAAAAAGCGATCTATCTTTTTATTTAGAATTAATATAATTCTCTTCAAACTTAATCATTTTTTATATCCTCAACACTACAATCAACACATACCGTGACCTATTAGCCCACTTTTTATCCATAAAATATACTTTAATATCAATGGCAAATCGAAACCTTATTAGTAAATGACCTTATAAGTAAACAATAATAAAGGAAATTTTCCTCATATTCGACATTTTCTTTCCTTTTATACATTTCGTATTCAAATGTTAATTTTTTGGGTTGTACATTTTTAATAAGAATAGTTGATTTCTTACACACAATACGCAATAAGTACAAGTAAAAACCAAATAATATGATTTGAAGATTTTTTGAAAAATATAACATGAAATTTGTAATGATTCCTCACACAGTAGCACGGTTTGAAATAATTACTTATTAGAATGGTCAAATCCCGCAGGTCACCAGTATTTTTTTTAGAAAATGACAACAGAAAACTGTCTACGGAAACTCACCAATGGAACGAGAGTGGGACAAGTAAAGTTTGACAACCCGCGACCCAAATTATATCCAGTCCTTGGGTAAACGAATACGACAGAATGAAAAGCACAAAAATGTCGATCACAAGAAACAGATAAAACCCAGCCTGAAAAAAAGAAAAACAAATAGAACTACCCGAAACTAGCGGAAAAATGAAATTTGTTTTTTTTAATGCCAGAAAAGGTTTGGCTTTCTACTCGAATGGGCCATAAAGTGAATTTTCTTTGGCGGTACCGGCGAACAAAGAACCGAAACTTTCATAAAAGAAATCAAAGAAGTCGTAAAACAAGAAAGACAACGACGCGACTAATGGACGAAAGGTGACCGTACGAAATAAAACCTTTCGTGACTCTTCAAAACTCAGGTACGAACTGAACCGAAATTATTATACGACTCATAGAGTTTACAGAACTCCGAAATATCAAAAACTATCTTTTCAAGATGATAAATAGGTAAAATTATCATTCATTAAATGAACCTTGATTTTTCTAACGAGGCCAAACTAACTCGAAGGAAAGACATCTTAGAAGAGAAAGAGAGAGACGAATCTTGGTGTAAGCTGTTTGCAATAAAACAAAAATAACACATTGATAAAAAAATTGATCATCAACAAAAATTCAAAACTAAAAAAACTTTTTAGTTGATGCTTCTTATGAGTTGTCTTTTTTTATTAAAACACCTGAGACTTCGCACTGCCATGTCCGTTATATAATTTCTATTCCTACTATTCCATTGCTCACTGGCATTACCACTGTTCCGTTTGTCACTGTGTATTGTACCACAATTTATTGACCACATTGATACGATCGAACAGAAGGTACGCTTCCAGTCCCAAAGTGTGAATTCAAATCCCCAGACAAACTTGGTTTTGTGTTGCTAAGCAACAAATTGCCTCTTTGAACCTTTCAAAAAACCTGAGGTATATTTTTCACAAAATATTGGCGAGTCTTCCGTATGTATTGAGACGGTGTCACTGATTTCTAGGAAGGGAACATTCTAAGCTATACGACCTTGTGTACATCAATTTTTACCATGATCAAAAAATAATCGTTTGTTATTGAATCGCCCAATTATGGGCCTCTGTAGCAGTTTGCAATATTACATATTATATTTTAGTTTATCGGCAGTTTATAAAAATTCTAGCCAAAAATTTATTTAAGGATAAAATAGTACAATGACAAAAACCTGATAATTATTCACCCTAGCGAATTATTCACCAAGTATTAAAGAGAACACTAAAAAGCTTTGTAACGGATATCTCATGCTATCCGTTGTGATGGAAGTGACTTCATATCAACGTGAATTTTACCCTGGAGACTAAATGAGTCACAAAAACTCAGAGACCATTGCTCGTTTCGGGTATTAGTTGCTCGTTTACGACATTTGCGGTTTCGTTCTTAATCCGGCAATGTTCTAGCATTAGATACCAAAACCTCACATCAACTCGTTCTTATTCTTCCCAAAAAACTAAAATACTTCGATGTTTCAATTAAGGATAAACAACATTGTTTTCGACAGAAACTTCGAAGGTGAAAAATTCAAATGTAGACAAGGACATCCTAAACAAACTTTTTCCAATTAAGTTCATCTTCCTTCATAAAAAAAAACTTATTCTGGGGTTTTTACCATACGTTTTCATTGGATAGTACGGTCATCCTGGCAATAGTTGTACAGAAACAAGTCTGAAAAATCTACAAAACAACCAGTTGTGGGATTACAAATATATAAGTTCAAAATGTCTATAAATGAAGCAGCGATAAAACCAACTACTACTTTACTACCCGTATTTTGTGTCCCGTATTTATGTATTAATATATTAAATATTAAATTAATATTGCAATAATATTTTATTGCGAATACAATAGTTGTTCATTAACTTGTAAAATATCTGAAGTAATTTGAAAATTATTTTAAGTTTAAAATGTTGTAAAGCAAAATATAAGTTTCTGGAAATACCTGAGAACCATATAATAGATCTTCAGAAGCACAAAAACGGAAGGCAGGTGAAACAGACACATAGGAAATTTGAGTTGAAAGGTAAGAAATTTGAAAGGTAGACTCGTACAGAATTTTGATTCCCAGAAAATGAAAGACCTTATGCCGAAAGCGCTGAACTAAAAAATTTTGAAAAATAATTTGGATAATATGTAATGTTCCGATAAATTAAAAATGCAGATCGAAATAAAGCCCACAGTTGATATTAAAATAAATTTAGTTAAGGTGCGATCAAAACATAAAGACTACTCCTACAGCTACATTTTCATTTAATCCGACATGGACATGAAGAAAGTTTGCCTATGTTCACACTCCTAGCATTGCATTCAACTTATTTATTCAGTAAAAATAATTAATTTCACAACTTTGGAAAGACTTGTTACAATTAGTCCAACTTCGGTTGCCTGTTTTCCCGATTCTATTCTTCTTCGACAATGGATGTCTTCCTTAAAAACAATTTTAATGACGAGCCTTCTGAAAACTCTCCCTTCTCGTTGTTCTTTATGTTTGTAGACCCAACCAGACTCAAACATTTCAATTAGAACATGAGTGAAAAAATAGAAAAGTTCTTAATTTACCATGCAATTGGAAAAAAACATTTCGGAATGTCAGAGGAAAACCGTTTCCAACGTCATTCGTAACCCTCGCCCGAGCATTTTAATTTTAACGTTTCGTGTACAAAGTACTTAGAAAGCTGTCAGAATTGAACGAGTGACATTTGTCCTTCTGAAATGTAGGAACGCTTTCCAGCCCGGAGGAAAAGATCAATGTTAAAATTTTTTTTGTTCAAATCAATCAGGAAATCAATCGTAACTCCTTACCTGACACCCAATTTCCGTCACTATAAATTATACGCCACGAAAGAAGGTCAAAGTCAAACTAAATGAAATGGTCAAAATGAAGCGTTTTCTACTTACAAAAAGATCTTGAACTGTTTCACTACCGAACGGTCTATTTTACGAGTTCACTATGACTACGTTGACGTTCCACTTTGACTGAACGGCCACTCGCAGCCAGCCTCACACTAATATCTGAATACCGTTTTTTTCAATTACGTAATTTTCCTTACTTCCTGTCGGCCGTGACAATTAATGCACAGAAACGTTACAATGAAAAACGTGACGCGTTAGTGAAACGCTAATTAAAAAATAAATATTAATATAAATTAAAAATAAATATACTGTACAGTAAATAATTGATAGAACAATTATAGAATAGCAAAATTCAATTTAGACAATCCCACAACTTATTCATAGCCCTCCAGTGAGATAATTATATTGAAACCTCGCAAGTGTGACATCTTCAATTCCACCAGGCAATTTTGGGATTGCTCACACAAAAATTTCCATTTTCGTAATTTTATTCCGCTTAAAAGCAAACGTTGTTTTAAAATATTTACTTTTCTACCAGTAATTACGCAGCGTAGTACACGTGCCACCTGGAACTATTAACTACTAACTAAGGTAAATTCAATGTCATCATCAATATTATAAATTCCCGATCAACGTTTAAAACCTAAATTTTATTTCATACTGCGTTCAACACACAACAGAGCCTTACTGCAATTAAGAATCCCAAGTTTTATTGGGAGAAATGGTTACTCTCAAGCGCAATATGCCTCTAACCACTGAATACATCTACAATGCGTTCAATTTTGTTTGATTGATATCTCAGATAGAATGTGATCCACAGAGGAACGTCTTATTAATATCAACACTTATGGAGCAAATGATACCTCAAGTCCAAAACCCAAAGAATGAGGCTTCGTATCAAAACCTTAAAGAAGTAAAAATATAATGATATAATCAAATAAAAAATAATAGCGTAATCATAATAATCAATAAAAATTTTTGTACAAAACATTAATGTCATAATGAAGAACTCAAATGTTTAAGTAAACATCAAAAAATTTGAAATTAATATTAACCCAGAAACAAAAAACAATATTTGGATCGCAAAGCTACTTATAAAAGTTAATATTGTCTATATTGTCTAATAATAATTATTTCAGAGTCCTTTCAATTCAACCACATTCACCACAATCATTTTTTATGGTAGAGACAAGTACAATTGATATAGTATTTTCCACGAACAAAACTCTGCCTATTACGAAATGAATTTTCTGGGTGCTCTCAAAAACCTGCCAAATGCTTCCAACAAAAAAGAAGGAGGTGTAAAAATTAATTGATTGCTTTATTCCACCCTGACTGGTTCGAATGATGTTGCTTTTCCAGCCGAAGCATACATAAGTTAAAATCCCGGTGAGAAACGGCGTTTTTGGTGACTGCTCGTGCTACACAAATCGAAATTACCTGGGTAAATTTTTCACCTAAAGAAATCCAATTACTTCTCACTATGTAAATAACGCTCAAGTCTGAGACTAATTCCGACCGGAATAAAAATTAGAACTTGACTACCATCATTCGGTTTACAACATTTTCTAATTTTCTCTTCTCGTGTCTACGTATCTTAAAATTTACCGCAGTCTTTTATGTACCAGACTATATTTTAATCTTACCTCTTTTTTTCATTATTTTTATTTGTTGCCACCTTTTATTTTATTTCCTACTCAATCTCTCATCCAAAGTGAACGTTTATTGTCTTTTAAATGTAATCAGTATTGCAATTCACGAGAACACTAGGCAATTGATTTCTTATTTCTGCGCATTTGTATTTGTATTCAAACATCCGTCTTTTTATCCTTCAATTAAACAAGTATCCACCAAAGGTTCACAACATCGGTACCTCTATTTGGTTGATTTTATTTTTTGAATATACGGGATTTACGTCCTAATTACTGCGTGTACTTTTGCTTATTCCCTACAACCCTCATTGGTATTCTGCCTCCCTCTCAATCAATATTCAGTGTTTAAAATGTTTCTTTTTTCTAGAATGACTCTAAGTTATTTGCGTTTTTTCGTTAGCCTGTTTGCTGACAACATCATTTCCATGAGGTCATTGTGCTACTTCATAGAAAGTAATAATTTTCACAGTTCACAGCTGTACGAGAAACAATTAATTACATTTTCAAAAATAATTCCACATAAATTTGAAATTTTGGGTTGAAGAGTAATTCAAAAGAAAGGTGCTGTGGCGGCGGCGGTGCCGGCAGCTTCTCAGCAGCAGAGAGGCAAATCCCCGGCAGCTTTTATATTCTAGAAAGTTTAAATTGGGCTTGGAGAGACTGTAAGGCGATTATTCAAAGCAGTCAGCCTTGAATTTCATGTACCACTTTAAAGTTGATGGTCAAAGTTACGTGAACACTGTAATTTGGGTCACTTTCTTTTTCCGAAAAATTACTTAAAATACGCAGTACACGTCTTCAGTGCTGGCTTTCTTTCCGAGACGTGTATTATTATCATCGAGCCACAATCATTATTTTTAAGGATTTGTTATGTTCATCCTTTAGAATTTTTATTTGAGTTGTTGAGGAAAGTTGCAAAACTTTAGGATTCAAATAACGCATTTCAATTTTAATTTGTAAAAAATTGGTTTGTACTGAGAGGATGGCACCAGCAAATGCAATTCTCACATTGCCCTCAAGTTTGAAGGCTACCACGAGACACGGTAGAAAACTCTTGACAAAAAATATCGAATTAAAGAAAACTAAAGTTGACGTTAGATTAATTATCATGTACTTGGGGATACATAAACGTATGGAGGTAGTCACATGGTTATGCCACTTTCGATTCCTAAAACTTTGCAAGTTTTTCTCTGTCACCCAGCATTATCGCTCTGCATGGCTGGAAAGAGAGGAAATTGTCCGTGAAAAACTGGCGAATGGAAATGGAATTTTCCAGGTGCACGTAAACACATTCGAGGCAGGCAATTCCCTGGACGGCTCCCAAACCATGTTAACCATTGAACTTGTGCAGCTTCCTCGCACTTCGCTTTTATGTACATATTTCTTCATGAATTTTGCTTAAAGTTTAAGCCAAACTTAATACGTTGTCTTTCCCGCTCCCGGTATATATTTAATTCTTTTGCCTTACTCTACTTGTTTTGCAGAATTCGTCTGGATAGTTTACTACAGGCGGATATTTCTATTTCAGTTCAAAGTTTGAATCTTTTTAAACTTTTTTTGCTTTGGCTTTCCTCTCTCTCTCTCTTTCTCTCAGAGGGATGCCAAGGTTCGGCCGATTCCCTCGCGAAAGGTAATTTTATTTTAATTCTACTTTTTAATTTAACTTTGAGGCACCACGGGGATGAGATACAGTTGCTCCGACACATTCATTTTAATTCTTTCTATTTTTAAAAAGGAATGACGGCAGTTGGTCTTCTGAAGGAATCATTTGTAACGCTTTTGTTAACTCTAAACGGCTTATACAACAACGATAGAGCTTTATCGACTTTCATCACATACAAACAGTACTTTTCATTTCCTCACTGGATGAATGAAACTTCTGTATACATGAATTTTATACGGGTTACCACGTTTAGTCGAACCAAAAAGGTTGCTTTGAAATAACTTTACTGCATTGAATTCTATTCTCCCGCTCTCATATTGTAAAATTTTTTGCCCACGTTCCTAATTAAAGTGCATCGATATTATTATCAACTTTATTAAAGTTTCCAATTTTTAGGTGCGTATTGCATGAATACTGACGCACGACTCTAAAAAAGGGATAGAAAATTATTTTATTTTGCCTTTCGAACCGAATAATCAGAATAGCAAATAACATTTACAGCACTTCAGATTCGATTGATGCGGTTAAAATGATTTTTTTTCTGGTTACCAAAGCAATAAATTGAAAGAATTTGAATAAAATTGCCAAGGAAACGGATACCCGGAACACTGTCGCGTTTCAAATTGTAAACTAACTTTGAAGAAGTTCATTATCATTCTTATTTGCAAGTAATATTTCTTCTTCGTCAATAAAAATATTACAAAGAAACCGTGTAACATTTGCAGCTGAGACGAGAAAATCTAATTTTAATAGACTATTTTTCATTTTATGTTTCATTATAAAAAAGCAAATTCAACTTTAACCGAGCAATGATTGATGAGCCGTAATGATAATTTTTGCAAAGCAAGAAACGTTTCTAAGAAATAAATATTTCGGCAACTTATTTTCAATAACTACGACAAAAAATTATTAATTGAACAAATTATACTGATTTCTAACAGGTGAGTCTTGAAAAATGCCGCTGACCTAAAATTCTAGATAGACTACTGGTATATTGTACTCTAGAATTGTGTACTTATTACTATTAATTATTATTTATCACAATACGTATTTTAAATTAGCATTTTAAAATATTACATACAATAAAAGTAACTAACTAAATTTGTAAACAAGAACAGAAGTTGATACAATTCAAAAGCTCACACTTTCTTGGTAGACGTTTAACGAATCATTTTCTGAAGACTATCAATTCCCTTTTAAAACTTCTCCTAAACGAAATCACACAGTTCGTATTCAAAACTTCGTAAATCGCAATTAGTCCTATTTGAAAGATTTTCCGCATGTCAAACTTAAGACCCTATCTATCTCACCTTTAGATATCACATCTGGTTTAATATTATGTACAGTTTTAGAAGACATAAAAAGAATCAAACATTTTATGGGATCCCCATCGGGGATTTATTTTCCGGGACTAGGAAACATGAAAAGGCCACATCGAATTTTTAAAATGAAATAAAGGTCTTATTTCCGAAACAGCAATATGGTAGTAATTTTATTTCCCAGAGGTTCAGGTAGTAAAAATCGACAATCACGTTATGATTAGATGTTACGGCGTGAAGAAGGTGAACTGATACCTTAATTTGGAAACACCTGCGGTGGATGGATCATCAAATAAAAGTTTCTAGTGAAATATTACTTCTTCGATTCGTCTCTAAGTCCTTGGTGATTTCCCTACGTAGAGTTTGTGGATTTTTATTTTGCACTTATATTTTGGCAAAAATTTCCATTTCTTTCCGAATTCGTCGTCGCCTAAAAAAACTTCCGCACGTAAGAATCACTAATTCGATTTTGATTGATTGCACTTCATCTATTTAGTATTCTAATAGGTCATTTATTGAATGATTAAATTAAGTAATATTTTATCTTCTATTTCATTTCCCACCTTGTTCATTGTAATCATAAAACGTGTTAAGACCCAATTAAACACAACAATAATAATAAAAAGACAAATATTCATCTCCTATAAAACTCTGAAGATATTAAAAACGAATAAACTAACAGCACTGTTACTTCTGTTTGACGTATAAACAACGGTAACACAATTTCTGACAATTACATCCTCTTGAAGTAGTGACTTTCGAGAAAAGATGTATTACTAACAACAAAACCAACGATGTCCTTAAATGTAAGCCTACTTAAGTATTTTCAAGATATTATTGTGTATTAGGTTTTTAGGACATTCGCGACCACTCAAAGTTGAGGGTTCACTCTTGCAATCAAATCAAAATCCCGATTGCGTTTGCTGGGCCACAAGTTTGCGACAAATTTGCAATTTGAAAAACGACATCTCCGATCTTAATTTCTCTCTCCTTCGTTCTTCGCTCGCTTCTTTTCTGTTTCTTACATTTTGATAAAATCAACATGAATAAAAGTGCAACTTTTCAAAAGTTTAGAAAAACGTAGGGAAAATATACAGCTTATTTCTAGAAGAATAAAAAAAACATACAACTACCCTTTATGTTTTGTAAATATTTTAATGTTCACGGACAAACAACTTTTTTATCCGCTTAGACTCTCAGAGTTTCAAAAAAAAAAACGGGATGCAAAACTGCACCCATCATTTATCTTCTGGAAGGAATCTTCCTCTTCTGGCTTCGAAGGATTATTTTTAACAAAAATATTTTGCTAAAAAATAAAAAATATAATAAAATATAAAGAAAAAATATAAAACAAGGGCGAAAAATTTACACGTTGTGGTCCCGTAAACGTCTAAAAATGATTGCATTCTCACAGGAAGTAGCTACAACAGCAAAGTAGAAGAATTGAACTGAATCTGTTCAAGCAATAACAGCAAAGCTGAAACAACCCTCAACCAGAATACAAATAGCCAGTTAAAACAATGACGTTCACACTAACCAAAACTTGTCATTGCGGTTGTAATTGTCGTTATCTAGAATTCAGACAGCTGAGCAACAGCCGGTTGTGAATTTCTGCAGTTGAAAAACAAGACAACGGGAAAATGGTTGAATCAAACAAAATTTCTTGAATATTTTGAGTACAACCGAGATATAAATCAGACCCCTTCAGGCACTGTTCGAAGAGCCAAATAAGTAAACGCTAAAGACAAGAGCCAAAGAACGAGAAAGAAATATTTCGTGAACAATCGAGGATGAGAAATTCAAGGTTGGCTTCAAATCGATCAACAAGTAAGTAGCTGAAAATTTGGAAAGAGAGTAAAGCAACTGTACACCTCTTCTTCTAAGCCGAACACACTGTATTATAAAACTGATGATAACGTTTGTTTACTCTAGACCAATTTTCCATCATCATTTTGACTTCGATTTTAACCTGAGGGCATCCGTTGGTTTAATCCAAATGTTGAGCGCGTACAAGCCGTGGAAAATTACAAGAAAACGTATTGTTTAACTTCAATTAAAATATATCTACTTTTTATTTTATTGTCATTTTTTTAGTTTACTGAAGTATTAGTATTTGTAACTGTCCGCAAATACATGACTCACTGTTATTTATTTATCATTTATTTTAAGCCTTGCACGTTATGTATAAATTGATTAGTGTTGTATTTAATTGTAAGAGTTCAACAAAGTGTTAATTTGTAACAATTTCAATTTGAATAATATTCACGACTGTTCTCGAATGTTGAATTATTAACGTGACCAAATAATTATATCCTGCATAAAACACAAGATAGAACGTTAACACTTCTGGTAAAGCAAAAATATTAAAAAGTTGCCTTCGAAAACGATAATAAAGGAAGCAATTTCAATTGCATAAAATATTTTGGAAAATACCATGAAGCATTGTCGTGATGTTGCAAATTGGCATTATATAATTATTAGATATAAATAAAATGATTTGGAAAAACTAATTTGTTATAGAGGGGAAATTTCAGTTTGTTGGTCACACAATAATAGAAATACAGATCGCAAGCTATCTAACCATATAAAGTTAAATATTCTAAGAACATAAACTGAAACCGGCTATTGTCTTTTATATTTGACCTTAATATCAAATCACCACATAAAAGCAATTAAATAATTACAGATGTACATAAATTCAATCTAAAGGTGATTCATGTGATCCATAAAATTGTATCTCGAATATAAATTCGGACCGACCTCTAATGTAAACGGAAAAAGGCATAATAACCCCAAAAGGCTTATTAATGAGAATTAAAAAAAGCGATCATGTTAATAACTGTACTAAAACTTAAACGATTACGGTTGCTTGCCTATTAATTTTCTCGTTAATAGCCCTTAAATTGCACCGTTAATTAATTAACTAGTTTGCCAAAAAAAGAAAAGTTATTAAACTAAAAAGGAAATTCAAATTGTTGCGAAATGAGATGCTTACTGAACGATTAAAATCGTAGAACTAATTATTGTTTCCTTTACAATCGTCATTAATGTTTATCCACAGAGCATGTTTTGTCTTTGCATTGATCATCATTACGCACATTCAATCACCGACACAACACCAGAAGCCAGAAGCTTTAAGCGATACGATTGTATTCGACATTAATGTGTTATACTTCAATAATAAATTATCAATTCACAGCTACCATTCCCTTTTACATATTTAAGTATTATTGCATGTCTGCTTTTCTGGAAGTTTATAAAACGTTTAATAAATCGCAGCGATGTGGTATTGCTAAATACTGTTTCAGGTCAAATAATTTCACGTATCAAGTAGGAAAACAAAATGGTACGAAAGCAAAAAGCTTGACCAAACAAAACCGCAATAAAGCGCTTTTTCAACTGAGGTTTGCTGAGAGCCAATCTAATAATACAAAGAAAATAATGTCAAAACTTTAATGTACATAAACATATATTTATACATATGAAACCGTATAGGAGCATTTAATTAAAATGTTCCCAAGTAAAAAATTATTACAGGTAAAATGAGAGATGTACGGTGAATGGGAGAAAAGCTAAAAACAGCTCTCAGTTTTAGAAAGACAAAAGTTACTCTTGTTAGGGAGCGCGTTAATCTCTTCTTAGTGAAACCACTAGTGTATGCTACAATTATATAAATACGGTCGGAACAAAAAAGGAATGGTACTACAGTTTTCGGATTCATCGTAAGCAGTTCCGATCGATCCCCAGAAGCGTAAATACAAATATTAACGACAGACGACGTTGCTGAATTTCGAATGATGACGTCAGGACGTGGAGCGCACGGGTCAATGATGACGTCAGAAAGAGAAAGACAGCGAGATATGAAGGAAGAACAGGCAAAAACGGGTCAACGATTTTACCAGGACTACGTTCTGACGTAGAGAAACAACAATGATGTATATGGAAGCACACCAGTAACCGTTATTTTGTTGTCTAATTTCGCCCTGGGAATCAAATTAATAATTAATTTTGAATTTAATTGCATTTTCCCGGGAAAATTGAAAATTTAAAAACCTGGCAACCAAAAATGTATTGTTTCTCCGTACAGCATCCAGGAAATGGTAGCGAAAAATAAAAGGGTTGAAATTCACTGCTACCTGAGTTAAATTCCGGAGGATACTTGTTCTCCTGTTCGAACATATGTAAAGTGAAAACCAAAATTTCACGTAGATCGAGAGATAAATTCACCCAAGTGTCCTGTTAGAATGATATAGGAGGATCTTCTCAGGCAATTTACATTTCTCTGGCAAACGTACCCCCACTTTCCAACAGAATAAGCATTTACTTTTTTCATTTCAAGTTTAATTTCCTAAATCGGACAACAACAACCTTTTATCTCCTGTCAATTCCAATATTACAGCTTAACTAAGGCACATAATTGAAAATTCCCGGATGTCGGTGTAAGAAATGGTACGAGTCTCTCGCATAAAAAATGGCAAGATTTACATTGTCACTCACTTTATCTTGCATAAATTTAATTTTCACTGTCTCCTCCTGAAACATTGAGATAAATAGCTTTTCGTAACTCAATATTGATGTACTGTTCTTGTGTTCCACATAACAAAAATGTCACTTCACCAGAAAACAAGCAGGCAAAACAGACTCGAAGGAAGCGCTCAAAGATTAACATCAAAAATTTGAATGACAATAGTTATGGTTAGATAGTAAGTAAACAAGATTCATGTCCGCAATGCAATTTCAATAGTGATTAACACCCTAAAAGCCCTGCAAATGTCCAGATAGTGAGACACCGCTTAAAATATCCACTTTCAAGAGGTTTTAAATACCAATAGCCAGGTCAGGTATATAATGGTTTGACTTGAGAAAGCAAAACCGTAGTGTTACAACCAGCACAATATCCTATTAGCTCTTTGCTCTCAAGAGACGTTGGGGTCCACATCGACCCGTCTGGTGAAAACAAAATGTCGTCGAAAATACGTGACCGTGTACCAGTGGGAATTTTAAGGTACATATTCTTCACTTCCATTTTACCAGGAAAATGTTAAACCTTGCAACCGTTCTTTCTAGGATCTTCAGGATTACATAGAATTTTTCATCCAATGCTCAAATGAATTCCCGGTAGCTTTTTGTGTTACCATTCCCAACACTTTTATTTATTATACATTTTGTATTATATATTTCATTAGTTAATTAAATTTAATAAGTTAATCGGATTTTAAAATTTATGAAAGTACTTTCATAAAAAATAAGTTCAAAGGTGAAAATACGAGTTGACACGAAAAATTTTCTTTCACCGTCACATTTGTTCGTTACGAACAGCCGAGAAGAAAAGTAAAGTTCTGGGTTTTCCAGCTGTGTGAGATGAACAGCGTCTTTTGTTCCTACGATAAATTTTCTTTTGTGTTGTCCGATTTAAATTATTTTAAAGAACGGTGAAGACGTTCTTTTAGTGCGGAAATAATAAGATGGTATTGTCATAATATAAACATTTCTCTTTAAAAAAAGAACAATTTTTCAATTTATGGTAAAATTGTTCAACAACAAAGAAAAACAAGTGTGAAACCTACAAAACTCAAATTTCGCAACTACGGAAACGCAAGATGTGACATAAATTTCGAATCGTATCAAGCTCAACATCCTCTAAAGAATATATACGAAAAATTCGTTGAGGTGAGGAAATGTTCTTATGTATACATTTATTAATGAGCCAAACGGACATTATTAGCAATTGATGCAGTAATGTAAACTCCGTGTATTCTAATATCATTACACGGGAAGAGTTGAATGCACCAATTTGGGAATAAATGTCATTCCAGTTCAAAACAGCCGGTAAATAGAGCACGCACCTTTGAGGACTTATTTTTTGCTCAAGTCAACTTTTTGTCACCTGAATAAAAGTATTCTTCTCCGAGACACTCTATTAGAAATGTTTAAGAAAGCATTCTTTCTATTCTTGTTGAGTAAGTCAAGTTAAAAGCTCGGTCTCGGGTTTTTTCTTCCTCGTCGTTAAACCACACAAAAAATTTATTTTAAAAGACCTGGAAAGCTCTGGCGGTGCTTTATCCATAGAAAACTCTTAGGATGCGGCAATAGGAAAATCATTCTTGCTAGATGTGTATACCGGTTATTTACACTAAATCCAAATATGTTGACTCTCAGATTAATTCAAAAAGGCCTAGTAGGAAAACCTCCTGGGATTCGACTGGGGTGAGAGGAATATTTGGGTGACCGCTCAATTTAGGCCGTAAATGAAATGTAGACACGTAACTTCAGAGGATGATGCAGTTGACGGCAAACATCCAAGTATGTAGGAAGAGAAGTTGAAGATTAAAAAGAAAGTTATGGAAATAAAAACGGTCTTTCACATTTTAACTTCCGACGTGTCTAACCCGAACATTTCAACCTTAGCATAAAAACTACTGCCAAAACGCATAATGTCGATTAATAAATGGACCACTTACGAATTCTGGTTTTCAACGATTTTCCTTTAACATTCAGGCAACTCTCAATCTGCTAGAAGTCGGTTTTTACTCCTAGTAACCCCGTCTCATCTTTCCAAGTAAAATTCAATCTACAATACCAATGAGTGAAATCAATCCAACAAATAATTCAATCTGTTTTCTAGACACCTGTAACACGTGTTATTAATTTATTGTAACAGAAGCCCAAGCGAAGTAACAATAAACGAGGAATATAAAATTGAACCTCTAACCTTTTGTACTTGTGAGGAAATTATTCCAAATTTTCTAGAACCAACCAGAGTAACTGCAATTAATACAGTGAAGTTTTGAAAATTACAAATAGTTACAAGAATACACACAGAGTTTAAACTTTTGTGCATTACGGTAAGCGTACTAATGTAAAAATCTTAATTAAACATATCACTCCGTGACTCAGAGTAGCGAAGAACGTACTCCCAGTTCTTGACTTATCAACTATCTGATATATTTATAATATAATTAATAATGATCCGTGATATTCCGTGACTGTCGGAAGTAGCGAAAACTTTGGTTTGAGTTTCGTTTTAGCAATTTATGAACTGACTTTCGGGAACAATTAAAATCTAATAATATTTCACTTCTGCCATGATTTTTTTGAACTTCAGTTCCTTATAAAACAGATGATAATTGTGTTTTGTGTAAGTCTCCTTTTGAATTATGTAGTGAATTTCATTACACGCAATGAATTTTATTTCATTATTTAGTTTTCAAAAGGTTACCCGTAATATTAATTTCACTAAAGAAAATAATTAGGCGTTTTTAAATATTTAATTAATGAATAATAATATTGCTATAACATCACCAAATGTACTTGGAGGAGGACAAAGATTGTAGACTGCTGTTCTTTTAATTGTTTACAACGATAACTTTGCTTCGAAAAAGATTTTTTTAATTCTTAAGCAGAAAATGAAATAGAATCTACGAAGAGGAGTGTTCCTGAATGATTTCAGTTCAAAATAATTTTTCATATTCTCTCTGGGAATCGAAACGAGCAAAATTATTACTCTAATCGGATTTAAACTAATTTCACTTCTTTTACCTTTCTTTCCGTACTACATTTTATTTAAGTTGAGGATTATCGTTCAACGTTTCATCTCAAGTTTAGAACTAAATTCTCCGGTGAACAATTTGTGTCACCTGCATGGCAGCAATATCATGTTGTAAAAGAAGTATAAGAAATAAATGTTTCAGAACAATCATATTTCTGAAGTGATATACAACTTTTTTTTAACTACAATATAACATATTAGAAACGCGCATGTTCAAAAATAACAGTATCGCTTAATATTCACTTCAAAGAGAAATTTTTTAAAGTAAGGAAGCTTGTTTAGTCTGTTCTGACACTTCCAAAAATCATAGGAATAATAATGAAAGACACTACAATGCCTATACGGGCACCAGTTTTCAGTTTTTCAGGCGTAAACTTATTTGAATTAAACACAAATACAATCTTCCTATAGAATGACAACAAAAGCGATTTTCACCAGCCTGAAATAGGCACAACACTTGAAAGCAATCTACCAATAGCAATAAAACAACTTCAAATTTTAAGCTACAAAGTTGTTTGCCTTTTCTTGCCTTTGTCGAGACGCTTTAATTTCCTAATTTGAGACATACGCCAATGATAAAATACCAATTAATTTTAATTTCTATTCTACGCGAAAAATAAATTACAATAATTAATTGACTAATTAACGAATCGAAAGATCTAGATTTCCTACAACGCAGTTTTTATATATAAAACATTACCGGGAAAATACCTGCCCAAAGGCTTCCAAAATACTTCCTCCAAACCGAAAGGGATTTTCCTTTCCTTGTACAAAAGAAAAGAATCATTCAACTGTCACTGAACTACAAGAAATCATTGGCAACCCATCGATTTCAATAAGCTCTAAATTAGCCAGATTTGATTACAACTTGTGGTTTCAATAAGGGAAATCGGAAATCGCTTTCATTTAAGGAACGTCAGGAAATTAGAAATACTGACTTCTTTTTCTCGCCCTCTCCCTTCGTGATTCTGACGAGTAATAAATATAATACCAAAATTTGAAGTCTACTTCAGAAATAATTCTCCAGTGTTCACAATTTGGTTTGCTGGTCTTCAGACATGCGAAGCTCTGTAAGCATGCTGTAGAAATCTTTCTTTTTCACTGATTCTCGTTGTGACAGATAAATTTTGTTCTAATTTCAGTGCAGCCTTGCAATTGCCCCTATCAATTTTAAGGTTTCGGACAAATAAAATTTCTTCCCATACTTTAAATTGGATTCTCCATTTCAACTGACTGCAACATTTTAATTGATATAAAGAATGAGACAACCAGAAACATTTTTAGAGTATTTTATAATTATGTAAAATTACGATACTGCCAGTCCATAAAAAATTATGTTAAGATTTTGTAGCTATTACTATTAACGGTACCGTCGTGTACAATTAGTCAAGGCTTTTAACTATTCTAAATAAACAATAATAAGCAATTTTAAAAGGGCTGTTACATATATACATATAATGTACGGTAAATAATTTTTTGTTTTGAATAAATAGCCGTAACCATTGGCAGCGTGGCACATATTATTAGTAAATAACTACTATTAGAGAGAAAAATATCACTAGTTGTAGAAGTAAATTAGTTGTCTGAATTTTTTGTTCAATGAAAACGGCAGGTTAGACATCGACACTACGATAGTTTCGCAAAGTTTTTGTTCGGTTACACGCAGAAATGCTAGTGAGGCAAAGCGAACCTAGAATACGAATTTGGCAATGTTACAATTTCAAATTTCAAGATTCTCGTCTTTAAGAGTGAAAGCAAAAAAATTAGAAGGAAAAATTAAACCGTGAAGAGCGCTTGGCAGACACCAAAAAAAAAAGGTTACGCCTGACAATAGTCCAAGGTTTTTCAATAAAAAGGTTTATTTCTTCAGAAGAATAAGGCTTTCATTGCCTTTGAACTATATTGGTTATTTGTCCTGAATTTTTAACATTGGAAAACAGTTTTTCCAACACTGAATGCGTGTAAGATAAACTAGAGTGATAATACTCACTGGATAGAAACCACCATAAAATTCCATCGAAGAAAAAATAAGAAATTGATTTGGGTTAGGTGCACAGAAGATTTCGATAAGGTCACAGAATGATAAAATCCGACAGAAATAAGCCGTAAACGTAAGATAGATCCTATTAATAAAATACTCCAAATTGAAACGGCAAAGGAGGAGCACACTACGAAAAATAAAGTTTCGAATGAATTTGAAGACCCACTTCTACCACACATAATGTAAAATCGATGGACCTAATTTATTTAGGTTCCAAAAGCCACCAAAAACACTCAATAGTTTTCTCTTCTTTATGACATTAGAGACACACAATTTTGTTCCGTGTAAAATTTAATTACACCCAGATCTAATAGAAATATGACCTTGACGAAGTTAAAACTTAAATAAAAAAACATTTAAGTTATAATTAATTTTATCCTATTAATTATAAAATTAGTTGATAGACAAGGAATTTCTTTTCTGTACATTCTCATTACTTCTAATTGCTTTAATTACATCCATTCATCGTCTCATTAGAAGTCACATACATACTTCTGCTTAAACTCTGCGGAACTCATAAAGCAACATCTCTTTCTTCGACACGCCGTTGGGAACATTAATAACATTCTTAACTGGTGAACACTGTCCCCCTCCGAAGTTTGCATTTACTTATTAACGAATACAAGAACGTTTTGCAGAAAAGCATTCACAAAAATAGTGGTGACCGATAAAAGTAGATCCCCTAGAATTGTCGACAAATTCTTACGTAGAAAATATTTCACCGGAGATTCCTCTAGAGGGCGACAATTTATCATTCATAATGGCTTTACGTAAGCTAAGGCAGAGTCAACAATATTTTGCACTTATTCGATGAAAAATATGAATCCGAGATTTCTGCAGCCGAAACGTTTTGTACATTAATATGTAACTTGGGACCGAGACACTTTTCACTTTTCTATGATATACCTCCTAATTTTAAAATAAATTACACTTTTAACAAATTCAGTAACTTTGACTGTTCTTTCTTGAATTTAAATCTTCACTGTAACAAAAAGTATTTGAAAAATGCAAGAAAATATTAAAAAAAATTATTCCTTACTTTCTTTTAATTTACATAACGAACTTCATTTATTTTTTTGTTACCTTTAAAACAAACATTATAAACATAATTATGTTCCTATTTTATGTAATTAAAATATTACAGAATGTATGAATAATTCTCAGGAATAATGCTCCAGTACTAGAAAATGACCCACTAACCCAAAGTAAAAAATTAATGGTAAGATTAACCCCTCGGGAAGGTGTTAATAAGCCACGAATCAGGTTATTCGAAATAGAAAATTTTAAATAATACAGTAATGTGTCATAATTAGTCCTTAAATTGGGGTTAATTAAAAGCCTCTTGGTTGATATTATATTTAAGGGTTGATATTAATATTCTCCTGAAGGGACTTGAGTAAACAAAAACTTTCTAATATCTCTTCATGCACAACCGAACAAAAGAAAGGCAAAACCGACAAGAATGCTGTTCAAATTGTCAAATGGCAACTCTCCAAGGCCTAATTCCTTATCAAATACATAAATACATCAATTTTCCACCGATAAGTCTCCGAGATCCGTCTCAGCCCTTTCAATTCCTGGAATTCATTCAGGCTCGGTTCACTTATTCAATATTGATTTCAATATATTCAATATATTGATTGATCTTAGGCAACGTACAAATCATAAAAAATAAAACAACTGTAAAATCAAACGTCTCCATTTTCCTTTCTCTCCTTTGAGTAAATACGAAAAAACCAAGAGGAAACGTGAGAGGAAAATTTCCCGGAACTCCTAAAGTTGTCAACATCTCAAAATATTTCAAACGAAATAAGTGGGTTGTGGACTTTATTTTAATGGTGACGATGATAAGGGTATTAAAATCCATGAAAAGATGATCCAGGACTGATCTAGTTCAAGACAACCTCAGGTGCTCGTCATCGGATAGATGCTGTTGTATTAGGTGTACCCGATCAAAGGTTATAACTTTCTCTATGACAACATTTAATCAAAATAAACCCGACCTATCGGAAAGTCAAAACAATATGCCCCTACTAATAACTAAATAACAATTTAAAATTTGTCATATCAGGTTTAAACATAATTATCAAATGTAGAACTTGTTCATGTATTGAAAAATAAACTGTAATTTGCAATACTGTTTTACTAAAATCTCAAGTATCCTAAACAAATAACCCACTGTTTGAAAATACCTTAAAATATTTATCAAGATGAGAGGATATTAGTTCAAAATGTATGATTACATTACAGCAAGGATTTAAACCGTTTTGGTCCTTGAAGCACACATAATATAATAATAATACGAATATTTAACTGTTACGTAGATTAATTCGAATGGAATTTTTAATCCTTTGGCTTAACGTAATTTATTAATTGAAAATTAATTTTATTTCCATAAATTTTGTGATTGTATTCCACTACAAAACTTTTCTTGTCGTCAAGAGTGAAATTATTAAAAAATTAGTGACACTCAATGGGAAATTTCACTGAGAATGGTGTACGACAACGCCATATTGTTTAATCATTAAATAAGACAGTATTTAAATATATACGTAAAGCGCACAAAACTATCTTTGGAAAACAGAGCCACAAGCCTATTGTGAATTTCACGCCAAAAATGTAAGTGACAGCATTCAACTCTTCTGCTCCATTCTTAAAAATCTGCATTTGTAAGCAATGTAATGAAACCTTATATTAAATATTCATTTTGAACCATGTAGCTTAGCACTGTAGATGTGTAATAGCAATCGGAAAACCTTAATGTGGAATACTTTTCCTTTAGCAAATTCAAACCTTCTTGAAGATAAGAATGAATATTAAATAGTGTGAGACGCATTCAAATACATCTCAAAATTCACTGCATAGAAGTTTCCAATGCAGACAGATTTCCGCCAAGTCTGTTTTCTGACAGTTACACAATTTTTCCCAATCGTTCACAACCAATTCTTTTATACCATGAAGCTGAAATAACTAACTTAGATAAGATCAAAGACTTTGGGAGATTCGCAGAAGTAAAATAAATCCAGAGAGAAACTGAAAAAGACTAACTTCCAAACTTTTTCATTCGTTGAAAACTAACCTACCGGATTCGAGCCGATGTAAGCCACAAATGTAGAAAGGTCGGCCCTGTCTCATTTATTTAGCGTTAATTGACCGACCAACTTTTAAGTCATAAAAATAATTTATTTGGAATTTAGAAAACTGTTCTAATTTTGCACAAACTCAATTAATTTGACTCTAATGGAACAGAAGGTGATTGAATTGTTCATTAAGGTAAACGTTTTGGAAATCGGAAAGAATTTTTTTTTCCAGATTGCGTACCTTAGAAATGCTTCTAAATGTCACAAAATTGTTCTACCACATTAAAATATGAACCCAATTATGAATTTAACTTCAGTTCGTGACGGTGTTTACCAAAGTGTGTCAACAGTCATAAGGTTGATATTTAGGCAACACTTGCCTGCAATTAATTCATTACAAAAATTTTACAAATTATATTACGACACACAAAGGTTGGAGAGACACTACGACCAAAAATTATATTTATTCAGTACCGGAGTTTAATAAATTATTAGAGAAAGTCAACCAGCCATCAAATAATTTAACACGACATAGGTCAAGAACATTCTAATAAAAAGAACAAGTAAATAAAAAAAGTTAATATAACTCACTAAGACATAGGGTTTGTGGAAGACTATAATACCTAAATATCTCCACAAAGATCGTATCGTCTTCTAAATTAGTTTCCCTAACCAGAAGTAAATAAAAACCCTTGGTGACCTGCAAATACAACCTTAATTTGGGAGTTTCATTTGAAATGCCAAGATGATACGCTGATGATGAATCGATAAGGAACGCATTTCATTACTTATATTTCCTATGTTAACTAATATTATATATATTACTACATAAACTATATATATGTTTCAGTTGTACTGTTTTTATATCTTATATCTTTACCGGAATTTTAAATTTACACTTAGAGTTTTACTAATATTATTATACATAAATTATATCTAAAGTTTAGAAAGTAATCACTATGACTTTCCAACCTTTTGAGGCCTAGTTTTTTTAAAAGCCCTTCTGAAAAATCTAAACTTTTTGAAAAAATCTATTGTCGTGAGAAATGTTTAATTTGGTTTTCTTTGGCCGCTGATTATAACCGTTCCTGAACGCTACCTTTTTCAAGGCAGCAAAAAATTCTATCCTTTCCTGGTACTCGAATGCTTTTTGTGAGAATTAATTTAGTAATAATACACTCTGATGCAAAGGATAAATTTAATGGGAAGTTCCTCCTTGTCGTGTCCCAACGTGAGAAAAATTCCAGTAGAAAACCATCGGAGAAAGGTTAGGGAAATAAATTCGAAAGCTTTACTTCCTTCGTAATTACACAAACTCTTTCTCAAAGTACCGAGGGTAAAATATTTCAGGTGCAAATGAAAGAAGTTCTCTTTGGTGAGTTGCATCCGGCAGTCATAATCCGAGTACGAAGAACACCTTTATAAGCGGATTCAAGTATAATTATCAATACGGTTGTTAGGAGCGGAAGAAAACAGAATAGCAGCACAAAAAGCAACTACACTTGATGATGAAGCCTCACAATTAGCCGAAAAGTTTTTGTCAACATAAGGTAAAGCGGGAAATTCGTGGCATCAAACTTCAAACTAGGAAATTGAAGTTTCAATATTTTTAAATTGAAAATTGAAAATTTAGAGTTTCTAACCATTTTGCTTCCTTTATACAAGTTTTACTCATGGTTATTTCTCACACGATTCTGATAAAATTGTATTCGTGTTGGGATGCTCAATTGGTAGTCTAGTATTCACTTCTAATTCAATTCAGGACGTTGCTTCTTGGAAACTTAGAAATTGTACTACTGACTTACAGCTATAAAAAATTTAACTCACCTTCGCGTTGAAGAGGAGACAACAGTGGTGTTTCCCCACCTGGAGGCGTTTCGCCATTCATCACCTCGGTTCCATCAATTCACTTTAGTTTCCTTACATCACTAAACCCTCCCAGACATTGTAATAGGATAAGTTCTATTTTATATTTTCCTCAGGTCTACCTTAGTCCGTATGCAATATACAGATTAAATTATATTTCTCACTGGCCGTGGTCGTCTTTTTCACTTATTTCCAGTCCGACGGCTTGTTTATTTGTTCACCAGTTGTCGAATATACACCATAACTCAGGAAAAAATCGATATAAACAGTAAATTTTTCAAGTTAGAGACAAAAAAACTTTCTATTCCGGTAGTAAATTCCGACAACTGTAAATTAAATTTTGAAATATTTTTCCTGCTTGTTCTTAGATTTCTCAAAGAGATTTTTTACGAACCGATTACACCTTCAAGTAAACATAAAGCATGTTATTGGTGATGTAATTAATGTTCCAAAACTTTGTCTTCGTGCATATATGAATTAATAATGAAAGAATCCATTGTGAAGTAGTAGTAACGGATTGTCTTTGTAGGAAAATATTATGTATACATATAAAATGAAAATTAACTTTTGATTATATGGTAAATTTTGTGTTTAACGTGTATTTAATATAACTGAGTTTCAGGCAGTGTTTTGAAACAATGACTTTGTAATTAATTTTTGTGTAAATTTTCTTGCAATCAAAATGTCCATTTTCCAACAAACAGCTTTGCAGTACCAATCTGCAACCGATCAAGTTGTGCGCCACGCTTTTGTTTAAAATCAAGTCTAAAGTTTGAAAAAGTTGAAATTTTTTTCGGCTATAGAATTAATAAAATAGTTATAACTTTGGTTCCCATTAAATAAAATGTGAGGTTTACGAATATCAGACGCCATTTACAATTCCTAAATATTTAAGAATCTCCAAAATTAGGGCGAATAAACCCGAGGTCCTTGTCATCAATCGATACTCGAATCCCAAACCAATTACACAGAATACAGAACTTCAATCAAAATTTCTTTTTTCTCATTAAGGAAATCGTTTTATTAATTGACTGGCAAGCTCAGGCGTCCGAAGGGATTAAAAATATGCCCTACAAAATTCGAAAGCTCTCCACCGAGAGAGAAAAATAGCAGTTACCTGTTTTATGTCACTTCGCGGAAGACCTCAACGCTTCCCTTAAATTGCTATTTGAACCGAACTGTGATACAGTGAAAGAATAAAAGTTGATAAGACCCCCTGATCATAGCCAAACCTCAAACCAAATCAAACCTTTCTAATTCAATACTTGGAATGAAACATGATAGAGTGCTTCACCAAATCTTCCTCAATAGTAAGCTTGTTAGCCCAGGCCTGATATCGTGAAACTGAGAAAGATCTTCAAATGATACACAAAGTTTTATAGAAAAAGAAGATAGAGGTCAGATATAAAATGGTTGGATAGGAAGCCCAGGAATCGCCTTATAAAATGTTCGAAAAATCTTTCATCTTTTACAGTTGTAGTGTGTTACAAGAAGGAAGCTACATAAAAGCAAATAAAATTCCTACTGGATAGGAATAAATAAATGCTTTTAATTATACGTGACTCCTACATAGGTATGAATTTCACATGGTGCAATTAGTTTCTGTTTCTCGCGCCCGCGTTTTGTTTACTTCAAATCACCATTTAAATTTCCAAACGAGGTCAGATCAATAAATTTTAATTGTTTCACCAGGCTGACATTTAGATCGGTTAAAATTTCTGATGGGAAATCAATTGGTTCCATTCGGGGTAAGCACAGAATTTGCGTGTTTGTCTTTCCGGAGCACGCCAAAACAAATTCGGCAAAAAGAAATATTGAATCGACAGGTAAAACAAATAAAATTCTATTAACCAAACCCAACTTGGAAAAACAAAAGTAAAGTAACTCTGTCAAATCGATAAAGATTACTTCGAGATATTGCCATCTGATTTCTTCCATTTCAACCGATCGTATTGGTGGAAAATTGATGAAGAATAAACACCTCGCCTGATTTAGGTAAAATATAGGTAAAACAATCACGACAGGCACTGGCATTCAGAAACAATTGTCAGGGCCTTTTGTTTTGCTATTTAATTGAAGAAATAAAGTTCTTGTCAAGCGTAAAAAGGAATGATTTTCAAACTCAATAATATAGAACTAGTTGTTATTTCATGATATTTGATGGTATTTAAATACTCTTTAGACAGTATAAACTGCTTTATAAATTCACAGGTTTTTCATTCTGCAGAATACTAATAACGGCTCAACCGCCACCGATGGCGATATAACTTATTTAGGTATTTTCTTCCTCACTTCTGAAACTTTTAGTAGGTGCACTGAGTTTAAAAGCAATCACAAAAACCTTCAAATTTACCGATAAAAACCACCAACATATAAAAAATAGTAATGAATCAAATAACAGAGAAATGTTCCGTTAAATTAGGAAAAATTAATTTTAAAAAAATTTTAAATATTGAATTATCCAAGTAAAGTAAAAAATTAATCAAAGGAAAGCAAGTACACCATACACTTTGTTGTTCCTGTTCATATTATTTCTCTTTTTTTTGTTTCCCATAAAATTTCCGGCGTAAACCCTATTTGCATTCGTTCAAGAAGAATCGATTTAAATTGAAGTTCTTCGATAAAAATTCGGTATGGAAACGCCCTTTTCCTTCAACGGATCATTGCACCTTACATCTGCATAATTCTCCAGGTGATAAAGTGTAAAATTTTGTGAATTTGCTGTATCTAAATATTTATTAAATTGCGCAACCAATGTATTCCTTCAAGGACCGAACCTATAACTTCAATACAAGAAGTAATGTAACCGAATAAAAAAAAATGTAAAAAACAAGGAAATACTTGAAATAGCTTTGTTTTCAACATTCTCGCAGGTGTACTGTATTTTTATTCAAGGTTATATAAATTTTATTTTTTACGTGAGCATTAAAATTGTAAGAAAATTTGCCATTTAATTACACGCCTATACTTTCTCTATATATTCTGCCTTATCAATGACTCAGATTAAAAATCTAAGAATAAAAAAAACTAATATTCAAAGAGCATATACTTGTACTATTAAACAGAAAAATACAAATCTAGAGAAACAAAATTTTTTTAAAAACATGCAAAATACGTCCCTTATCATATACATTTTGGAAATTAAATAGCGAACTGCGGTCTTCTGGTAGAAATTCATTGCATTTTCCATTGAGTTTTTTGTTTTCAATCTAGAATTTTTTCCATTTAAAACAGCATGGGAAAAATGAATGGTCTAGGGAGACGGCGAGAAATACAATCAGTTTGTATGTTAACAACTTACTAGCTTGGAACGATGGAGTGCTTTAATTATTTACAAATCCTTCGCCTTTCCCCAAGACATGTTTTGTTTATTACACAACTGCAATTTAATGAGGAATAGGGATAACCACGGTTAGGTAATTTTGCATTCAGTTCTTAAGAAATCTGGAAAATATTACATTGGATAATTCACTATTGTGATTATTTCCAGTATGTATAAACATTACAATTATTATAATATAATTTTACATTTGTTTACGCCCTATACCACGTTCTTCGGATACTTGTCAAACTGTCAACAATATTCCACTTAACTGATTAGTATTCCAGATTAACTGATTTTAATGATCAGTAATATAGTAACATGTCCACAATTAGTGATACATCACCAAAATAATTGGATATTACAACTGGAACCATTCAGGTTAATACAAAATGTAAAAACATTCTAAGTACAACCATATTGACGCGATAATGAGAAATTCTGAAGTCGTAAAAAGTTCTTAAATTTTCGGGTGAGAAGACCTTGAGTAACAGAGCTAAACAAATTTTTAAGAACACTGTGGCACAATTGAAATATATTGGCGACAACGGAAAATGACGTAACCATTTGAATTGGGTATTAGGTGGATTTGGATAAGCCTCCTTAAAGAAAAGAGACAAAACTTCAATGATTGAAACAATAGTGGCGAATCAATATGTGAAATAATTCTCGTCGACTCTACAAAAAAATGTTCTTACAGAATGTCGCAATATTTCATATTCCTTCCTGCTTTCGTAGTTTAAAGAATAGCCCTAATGAGTAAATTTTTGAATATTGTATTATAGTTCTAAAAAATTTAAGACGGGGACTTGATTAAATGGCATTTCAAGTACTCTTAAAGTAAAGCAATAAAACAGCGAGTTGAATTGAATGATGCCAATCGGAGATAAATTATAAATTTAGGCTATGGTTGATTTTGCTAAAGAAGTTTTGCGCAATAGAAGAAATTATTTCCACCTAAAGTTGTCATTTGCATTGAAAATTATGTAACTTTTTGACGACATTCAATTGTATTTGTTTAATGCAATTTGAACGAAAAGAGATAGGAAGAAATATGTAAGGGCGCTTCGAAAAATCTCATCAGAAAGCAATCTCACGCCATTTTTATTTCAGATGGATGATTTTTAGTGTGAACTATAAGACGCAATACGACATATACGTTCCCCTGACAAATTTACAAAACATCAAATCTAATCGACATATCAGTGACGAAAATATACGTGGAAAATTTTAGAACTAATGCAGAATTTATGTTGTACATAAATACGAATCAGAATCTATATGTTAAATTTATGACCAAGTACGTTTAGATATCAGACATTTGTAATAAAGTCAGTTCAATACTTTCCATCTCAGTTTGCTTTAGTGCAAGCTTAAAATAGAAACACAACAGTAAGGTTCTATTGAACATGAGAATAAGGGTTATTGTAGCTAGAGCTACAAAACACAAATCTAATGAATTTCGGTTGGCCAGAGATACCAGAATTTTTCCCTCAACAGCAGGTTAAGAAACAATTACCTTCCGGCTGTGGAAATTATAGATACCGTTTAAAATACTAGTAACAAATTCTTGGTAAAACCAATTTCCGAATTGATTTTCACATCTGACATTCCACACTGCACATCTTACTTATCAGTTACACTGGCACACATCTATACCAACGCGATTTTAAATTATCACCAATCATAACTTTCACAGTGTATCTAAAAATTCATGTTTCGAAATAAAAAATAAAATGCATAATTATCATTCGATTAACACCGAGGTCCCGGTGAAGGAGACAAAAACCGCGGTATTATAAACTCATTTGCTCGGAATTCTGTATAAAATTAATTGATTTTACTACTGATCAGATAAAAACTTATTTAAGTTTAATGAACGTTGTCGTACGACCGACTCGAAAGCGACCACTGCTTTTTACGTTACTTTTCACACACTAAAACTGAAATGTCATAATCAGACAGACACAGAAAAATCAAGATATTGCATGGTTGAAGAACTTGGGCGGCCGCGGATTCGGTAGCCTGGTAACGATTGAAAATTAAAACAACAACACTGTGGAAAACGGGAAAAATTTTCCCTTGAACTAATTTTAAGGCGTCCTTAACCTTCCGACTGAGTCGGCCTGTCACACACCAAACCAATTATTCTTTCTACGTCTACTTCTATTTCTACTTCGGCTTCTTCACCGTTCGATCGAGACAAATGACTTTTTATTCGGTCTCCTCTGCCAGTTGTCTTTCTTATTATCATTTTTTTTCACATCAAGATCGGCCAACAAATAAATGGCGCCTCACTCCTGCAATAGATTTACGATGATTTGGTTGAGAGTTCAATCTCTTTTGTACCTTATAGGGCCATAAATTACAATTTTCCGTATTTCCAATTTCGCACATATTATTAAATTGATCACACATGTTTTCTACGTCGAGTCCTCTTACTGCCAAAAATTTCTAGTAATAAGAAAGAACGTCACCCTGAGAAATATGTTCTTTTCTCCGTGAAGTGTCTGCTAGCGTGTATAATTCTACTCAAACAAGGAGAAATCCTCACGCTCGACATATTAAACAGACTTCAACGTGGAGTGGGCCTGATTCAACTCTTCAAAAATCAATTTTATGAAACGGGGACTATTCCTCCTTGTATTCTTCTACCATTGCGCCTTAGACGCATTTCAAAATCATTCAAGGTTTTTGTTCGACTTCGGCTCATTCTGCGGAACATCAACGTGACAGATTCCATTTCCTAGTTTTCCCTAAAAAAACTCCTAATACTCGAAATCGATCTGAGAAGTTTGTCCGATCGCATACGACAGAAAAAATTATGGGAAAACTATAAAATAATCCTCTAACGATCTCGATTAAATTGGATGAATACAATCAAATTCTTTGTGCCAACGACTCGACTGAACGATTGATTTGAATTTTATTGATATTTATAACTCTTTTACATTGACAACGGCCAAGGCCAGATGGGTGTTCATTGCTTTCCCTGATGTTAATAGACTTACTACATCTCATTAAAATTATCTTGCTGGTTTTAAATCCACTCAAAACCCACCATACAACCTGTTGTCTTCATTTCGTGAGTGTCGTCGTAAATGGATTTTGTCTACCTCAATATTTTTGTTGTGTGAGACCAACTTTGCAGTAATTTGAAAACGAAAAAGAACTTCAATACTGTCGTACACGCAACAGAACTGTAATGGAACTTCGCGGAAAAAGTTTAGTTAAAACTTTTAAATGGTATTGAAGTTTTTGCTTTGGTCTTTCGAATTTTAAATATTATTTTTTAAAGAGAAAGAAAGAATTTAGTGTGAATATGAGTCCATTCAACTATGGCAGTATTGTCGATAGGCCTTGTCGGTTAAATAACGTTTTTACAAATTCATTGACAAATGAGGCATCATTTGATTAATGCAAGAGTTACAGACATATGTATTATCTTTATTTCATAGTACGAAAAATTTATTTTACCACACTTAATTTCTACTTCTTACTAACGAGTGAATTACAACACCCAAAACGCTGAATTCCACTGAGCAATATTAAATGCAAAAAAAGTTTAAAAATTAAAGCAAATAATATAAATGGTATTAGATACTTTAAAATAAAAAGCTGAACTATCCAGCTTTGAAAGCAGTAACAGGAAGCAATTAAAGGTGTTGCAGCTCACGATCAGGCTTATCACAGTAAAACAGAAATACTGTAGTGAACGGAAACTCATTAGTGTAAGTTGAACCTAACCATCCGCTCATTGAGACCTTTCTTCAGTTGCTAGAGAAAATTTACCAACTGTATGTAGCAAAAGGAGGCGAATATTTAACTCTAGATCGTCAAAATAAAACTGGCCGCAAACCACAGTACCGAAATAAAAAATATTTCAAACAAATGACTATGTAAATAGAGAAACAATTAGTAAATGGACTATCACTTTTATGAACTCAACTTTTAATTAAATGCATTGATCTAAATATCCTTTACTTCTAATTCAGCTTGCCCTCAGAGTATTGCTTCTGTGCCTCGATAATAAAATACGTATAATTAAAAAAACAACAAAATTCTATGTGGTATAAGATGAACTTAATGAATACTTTCTCGGAATACATGACTTTATTGTTCGCACGACACCATTACAACAATTTCGACAATGACAATTTTCAAATTCTTCTGTCTTTGTGAAGCAGAAAACACCTGTCTTCAACAGGAGTTTAATTATTCAACACACTATAAAATACAAGAGCTCAAGTTACTTTTGAAGATTTTTGTGAGGAATACAAAGGTTTCGTAAATTTGAATGCAATCAGATATTCATTTGAAAAATAAGAAGGCGACAAAAAACTGGCAAATAATAAAAGATAATTTAAGAAATAATACAAAATAAATAATTTTCTAACTAGGGTGCAAAAACATTTTCTCAAACGAAGAGGGTATAAATTTCGGGACAAATTGATGAAATGATAATTTTGTATTAATTTACATATGAATAGAGTTATGAAAAAGATTTTGACATTATAACGTCTTATTACGAACTTCGAAGTAAGGTTCATCGGTTTCATGAAAAATTTTAAATTTTAATTCCAAATTATGCATAATTTGATGAATACTATCCGGTGAAAAAGAAGATACATAATACGGAAAGCGTAACGATAAAATATAGCGGAATTTGGGAATTGCAGAAGTTCCCGTGCAAATACCAATAACTAACTACATAAGGCATAAATAATTAGTGTTGAACGGGAGCTGACAAAATTGTTTCTACTTCCAGCTTTACCGCCTGTAGATGCCTCGACCCAGCCTTATCCTTTTTTTTACCAGATTCTACTTTTCCAGACGGGCGCCAACAAAATGCGATTATTCTACTTATTTCTATAAAGTTTCCGCTCGGTTCCGCTTACTACACATCAGCCTAATTCACCTCCTGCAGGCAGGTTTAAACATTATACCGCAAAATTTTAAATATAACTCCATTATATTGGATAAGGTCGGTTGACGGTACAACGCGACAAACTTTGATCCACGCCAAAAAAATCTGCCACGAATGTGGGACTACATGTTGCCTAGGATATCTCAAAAAATCAAGTACAATTATATACACTTTCTGCCCGTAAATGTTGCTTTCCTCTACATTATTATTTATTTTACATAAACTATCTGACTTTATTGGATGTCGATGATGCTCTCGTAATTTCAAAGTTAATTGTAAATATTTATGTTTCCAACCAGTACATAGCTTCAACAAGTATAATACTTTAAGGAATAAATTACAAAAATAAACGATTAAAAATGATAACTAAATAACGGAGAACTGACCCGCACATAAAAATTAAAATTAGAAAAGTATTTTTCCTTACGGATGCAGGAATTTAGCATTTAATTAATAAGGGCTCGTCGGCTTTTAACGCATTCTCAAAGTAAAAAATTATTTCTAAAACTTTGCCCTGTTTTGCTTCTTCTATACCCCACACCGTGTATAGTTTAAAATGTTCCATTAATTTAAACTTTTTAATATCGTTTGAAATTTTTTTACCTTTCTTTTGTCATTAGAATTTTCAAAGAGGGAGGAATCGATAATGTCAGGCTCGACCTGTTTAAAGCCCGTTGAACAAAAAATTCATTAGAATGCAGCATTGCCCGTTTCGCTTCAATTTCTATTCTCTTCCCTTCCTTGTCATTAAATCCAATCTCTAAATTTTCCGACTTGGGTTTTCAGACATGCCACCAGGTAGCATTTAATGTAACATTTGAGTAAGACCGATCAACACGGAAATGGTGGAGATCCCTCCCGCACTTCATTTCACCGTTATTCATACGCCAAAATAAACTTACAAAAATAGCACATTTTTCAGTCGTGAATCGTAATTTCGGAACATAAGCACCCTAAAGGAAATCGAGAATTCACTGTTAGCAATGCACAAGTAATTTTTAATATGATATTTTTTTTTGTTTCAAACAAACCGATTTAATTTGAAATCAGTCAATGTGACCCAAATGTAACTCCACCAAGGCGAATTAAATTAAAAACTAATTTGTAAAATTGTTTTGTATATTTAAACGCGTTTGACTTGTTTCAACTGCGGTAAATAACGAATTTATAACGAGATCGAATTGTACTGAAGCAATTTTTCTTGGTGAACATTCCAACGAAACCAAATAAAATCAGTCATTAATCAGTGTCTTTCACGGTAAATCATTTTCATGGCAGTCCTTGTTGTTTGTAACATAATGTTTGGTTAATGTAACATAAGGGTCACCTTAATTCAATCAAAATTTGAATTTCTTTTGAATGATCCCTAATACAACAACTGTCATTTTCACGGACCAAATTCACATGTGTATTACCATTAGAGACGACCTACACCTGCCAGGCTCCAACCTTACAGTACACCCAAAGGAATTCTGCAAAATAAAACTAGAAACTTCGTTTTAGTCTTCTTTTCGCTTTTACTTCTTTTGAGGAAGCGAGTCAGTGAAACTTCATTGATTTTAGCCTCGGTTTGCCGTTGCCAAGTGTTTCATAAAATTCTGTCGCTCTTAAATTATCAGAAGAAGTAGACTAATAGCCCCAGAAAGTATTTTAAGGATAAGTCGAAAATATTTATGGACTTTGGTGTGCCTGAACAAGAACCTTTAAGAAAAAAGTTCCTTGGGACAAAACGAAAATTAATTTGAATGAAAGAATTTAAAAAAATAAGTAATACGGACGGGTTACTTGGTGTTTAATGCAAAAGATTCGTTAAGCTTTCCTACAAATTTTTTCATCACTTTATATTTAAAGTTCCTTTTTTAAATGTAACGATTCAGCAACAACGGTTGCATTTAATATATCTTCACAATATTACAAACGGCAAACGCTCCCGTTTAAATAAATTATAATCTTTATGTACGTTGAGATGAGGTATGGATGTTTCGAACTCAAATTGTTTATTTTCTTGTACTCAAATACCGCAACAGAAATATTTATAATGCGGAAATAAAGTAAATAGAAATCTCAGAACGTAAAATTTTCAAACATTGGTGGAAGTTTAATTACTCACTGCTACTTTTCGTATTGAGTTTTCCTCTTAGGCAATATGAAAAGTTGAAGGGTCTCTTTTTTTGACTCAGATCTTTCAAATCGGATGATCAAGAAATCAAATCGACCTATATTAAAAATTTAATGTTCAAGTTTGCCTGGAGCTTTTTTCAAACATCATTTAAATTTTCCTTGCGGTGATAAATAACGCAAAACCCCTTACTTTATTTTAGCTTTTTTAAGTGATAAATGAAAATTATACTAATGTTATTAACAGAACACTGTATACCCATAATAAAAAGAATTTTCCCTGCAGCTAAACTAATTTTGTCATTCCCACGTATTTCTTCACGGGGATAAAACAAGGAACGTTAAAATATTCACTCAGTAAAATTTGAAAATCGGGCCCAACTCAGGTTACGAAAAGTTTACTGGCTTGACCAGTAAAATTGCTGTTGAGAAAATAAGACTAACGGAATTCGGCAAAAAAATTGTTAGTAAGGAACGTAAATGTAAAATTTTATGAGAAATTCTCAAAATTTGTTCTAACCTAAACTCTACAAATTCATTGACTTTATACGAAACAGATATACTTTAAAAGAGATTGATTTGTACCATTCAGTTCATTGCTTCACATATAAGTACAATGCAAACTTTAAACCAGTAATGGCCACCTTTGCCAAGATATAAATTCTGGCACCCGTGAAAGTATCATAAGAAACAAGTCTCAAGAGCTTTTTGTAGCAGTTCAAGTTTCGACGAAATTATGACCACATTGGTACGTCTAAGTGAATGTCATGATGCTCAAAATATTCCGTGAAAAATTATTATTAACAGCAACTCAATCATCATTCACGCCAAATTCTTATAGTAAGTGCCAAAACGGTGTACTAAATTCTACAATTCTACGTAAATTACATTTAGAGAGCTAAATTTCGGTCAATATATAACCTGAATGCTCTAGGTTCGAAGCTCTAGTATGCAATAATTTTCAGTGATTCCTCAAATATTCTCGGCTACAGGGAAATTAAATTAGGCATCGACATCATTTGGACTAGAGCAACAGATGCATATCTTTGTAACCAGGAATAAGTATCCGAAAAGGGTGAATAAATCCTGCCATTTGTCTTGAGACTGGCAACTGGATTTATTAAGGCCCATAAATTCAAAATAAATATTCCTTAAAATTTACAGGCTCACTCCAAGTACTTTGTAACCTGTCTTAATATTTATCGTCACTTAATAATAGTCTTAAATGCTTTTTGGTTTCTCATCCATCATTTCCTTTAAAAATCAAGTGGCTTTTTAAATTTTTTATAAGAAAAATGGTAAATCCATTTTGTATTCTCTATATAAAAAGTTCAACAGTACACAAAAAGAACACAACGCGATAATAACTTGACCTCGGAATGGTACTTTTTAATTTCTTCAAAACACAACCCATCCTCTTGAACACAATCTTAAGTAACACTGTTGAATTATTTTAATCCGTAATTAGAAGAACATCCAACAGCAATCTCAGAAAAAACTGACGACTCTAAATTTTCTTTCCTACACTCATATTTACCGCAATGATCTATTCTAAAAAATTTAATTTCCAAATAGTCTCCAAAACGTTTGCTTTTTTAAAATCTAAACTAAACTGAAAAGGACACTTACCCCTTAAATTGTAGAAAATAAATGCAGATGTACTTACCTGAAATTAAAATAAAAAATTAATATAAATGAATTATTAGGGAAAAAGATGGCATAGCGGATTTCAAAATTATATATTAATATCCCCGTTTTATATCGCAAAGTACTTTTTTAATAAATAAATTATAATACGTAGTAAATTTATAAGAGGAGGGTATCACTTATGACTAATATATTAATACCAAAAACATGATGAGGTGTACCTAAATAACAAAGGCATATGTACCCAAATAAAAGGCTTTTATACTTCAACGAATTCTTTTCATTGACGCCTTCCTAATTATTTTTTTATATATATTAATTGGTTCAGGAAATCGTTTTTGAAAACTATTCATTTTGACATAAAATTAATCTCCTTTATTGTTACATTTTGACCGACAATGTGTAAACTTCCATCAAAAAAGCTAATCATTTGTTGCTGACAAAGATTACATCGGAAACATCTTTCACCTGGCTAAAACACCTTAGCTGCTCTTTAGAGTATTCTCCACCTTCTAATTCCTAATTTATATTGACCTTCCCTATAAGAGAACAAACTCGGCACAAAATAATTGTCGGACTCATAACTGAAGTTAATTCTTCGACTTTTTAAAATGGCCAACAATTATTTCTTTTAATGACTCACGTCAATCTTGAAATATAAATATTATGAGGTGCTCGCAACTTTCGACAGACAATCATTCCTGCTCGTTTTGTTCACGACACAATCCACACCCCAGTACGTCTTAAAAAAATTTTAATCAGATACATGAAGATGATACTTTAAGAAAAAATTAAACAACTCTCTTTCTAAGACTATTCCAAGGCACAAGGGAATTGTTCGGTACAAGTGAAATATAAAAAGCAGGGAAACTGAATAACCACAATCTAAATGACAACTCTGGGATCGGTACCTGATACAATATCCCGAAGTAAAATTTTCTTCCAATTTTATAACGTTAGAAAGGTTGTTATGTATGCACTATTCAGAGGCTTTAAACTAATTAATAGTTCTCAGAAACTCAATTTTACATCAAATACTTTTCGTTATGGATCGTTTATTCTGAGTTTTTCGTTTCATCGTAATTTTTCCTGTAGCGTACCATTAAGCCCGAAGGAAACATAAACTGTCATTATGGGCGTCGTGAAAGTAAAAGGCTACCCTGCGATACCCAAGCTATAATTTGCAGAAATCCAAAAATAAACAAGGTTGATGCGGATGAAATAAAATTATGTTATAAAATGAACTTCAAATACTTATAAAGCCAAAAGGAAAATCATCCCTACTAAGATTACAAATTAGCAATTAGTTTGCGAAATTCCTGGCTCTCTGTGTATGTTACGTATTTCGCAAGTCAACATAGTACAATAGAAATTATTTTATATAATTTGCAAAAGATAGCTTCAAAGACTGAGTTAGCAACAAAATAAGGAATATGATACGAATAATTATAATAATTCTTCTTTTTTTTTATAACATCTAAAGGAATATCAAATATTAGTCCTTTAGAAAATGGACTCAGATTCGCTCACTTTTTATATATTTTTCAATCTAAAAAATACATAGACCTCACGTACGTCTCCATCAATAACTCTTTCTCGTGTAATAAATCACCAATTGTTCAAGATATATTTTTAAAGCGATAAACATTGACTGATCCTGCAGATGGTCGGACTTTAAAAATATTGCCTACAATATTGTCGTACTTCTGATGGTGTATCGAAAGCTGAATTCTACGTTTCTTTTCTAATGTGATAATAGTAAGTCAATTTCCTACACTTCATGTCTGCTTCCACAAACCTAACTAAATAAGAAAGCATTACCGTAATGGATGAAGTAAAATACCTGATAAGAATTTTAAATATTGACAGCATGACAGAAAACCAACGCATAAAATATGGTATTGTAACTTTTTTTATTTAACATAAAATATTGATTTACTGTTAAATTGAATTACATCAATTTCTGAATGAAGTAAAAAATAAATAACATTAATGAGTTACTGATACTAAATACTCAACACTTTTAAGTGCCGTTTGCGTATCTTTATGGAAAAGCTGAACTTTTCAACTCAGAAAAAAACAATAAACTGAAATAACCTTTTGATGTCACCCCATCGAATGCATCCATTACGTTAAAAAAACGTAATGTTCACACTATAATCATTTCAGCAATTTGGATTGTTATTCTGCATTTAATCGTACAATAAACAAAAGATCCGTAACAGTCCAATCAACAATCAAGATATAACCATAAATTCCTACTTAATATGCAGGGCAAAAGAAATGAATATAGAAATTAATATACTCGGCGTGCTAGAAGAGAATAGAAAAATTATAGCAAAATCAAATTTTACTGCCAAGTCAAGTGCAAAAATATTCAAAAAGTCATCAGTCCTGTCTATCTAATGAACCTGTGTCTGCCCAATAACCGTCGTAATGAAACGAATTGCTTGTGTACGACCCCTTTAGAAATTTAATTGCATTTAAACGAAATTTGCTTGAAAAGGTTAACAAAAGACAAAAACCAGAGGTACAAGTCAAAATGTGAACGTCAATAAAACTACACCCTCCATCATTAAGGACCAGCACCTGATGACATGGTAAATCTACTTGAAATAGACTACAAGTGGGGGGGGGGTATGTGAAAAAGAAAGGTGGAATAATAAGGTGAGGTGCCAAGTTGCACATGAAATCAATGATCATTCCAAAATGTAAGAAGGCCCGGGATATGACCTTCGATGACCCAGTTTCCGATATGGAGGATGCTTATCACCATGACGAAGCAGACATCTTATGGAAAAACTGAAAAGGACACGGAAAGTCGACACTGAAAGCACGGCTCCTGCTACGTCTGGCGACCGAACACGTAACTATCCCGAGGTGGAGCTTTCCCAAGAGATGGATAAGTCCGTAAGCTCTGCGTAAGGGAAAGTTTACGGAGAGAAAAGCACGAGAAAAACCGGAAATTCATTTCCGTAATTAATTTTCAGTTTCTAAGTCTCATAACTGATGGTTTGCTGATGCTGTGATGTGTAAAGTTTTATTTCCGGACCGTGAAAATGTTTCTTTTACATCATTCCTCTCTTTTTCACGTTCTTCCAAGGAAAAAATTACCAATTAAATCGCAGAATCTTTTAGACCGGTAAAGTAATATCAGAAAAAAGTTTTCTTCTGTTTAAATCACGAAGCAGGGCTCACGGGAAAAGGGTCTATCGGCGCAACAACACAACGAAGTCTCATTTTCCACGGGAAAAAACTAATTTGATTCGCTTCTCCACGTTAAAAAACATGAAAATCTATGTTTCGTCTTAATTATTTCCATTATTTCTTAGAGTATTCTTTTTTTCCATTATATTGTATTATCACGTTATGTTCAATTTTATGTAGCGTAATTAGCTCTATATAACCGCTTTTTTCGGTAAGTGCCACGCCAAACGGAAGCAATGATTTACCGGATTCGGGGAAAGAGAAGTAATTTGTTTCCACCGCGAGGACGTTACATAATTGTGCGAAATTAGTAAGAACTCTTTTATTAGTCCGATGGTTCTTTGGTTCTTTGAAATTTTGAAAATTTAAGAGAAACTCGTTTACGCATCAGTCATCCGCATATACATTTCCGAAAGGTTTGTACAAATCATGCGTGACACCTTACCAGGCAGGGTAAGACATGTTCACTCGGGAAAACTTGAGCGACTTTAATTTAAGTTTTACGAAATTAATGCTGCACCAAAAATTGATTGTCTGGAAAGTTATTACATTAGTGTGTCTTCTTCTGGGTTATATAATAAAGAAAGGCAAAAATGCAAATATTAAAGTAATCGACTCACAAAGATAAAACGTCATGAAATTGCGAAAAAAACACCATCAATATTCTTTATGGCTAAATTTAGCTGTAGATTCGTGCTGCATAAAATGAAGTGATTATCATTAAGGATATGTCTTAAGTAGGTAGTTTACATTTTTAGAAGTAATAATCCGTAGGTACTTAATTATTCAAGTATATATGTAAGTGGTAGGCAGGGTACGATGAAAAGAAAATTAGCTGTCAAGTAGACCATTACATTTTCTACCCTAAAACCGTAGTCCAGGCAATAATTTTCAATTTCGTAAAATCTTTCTCGAACGTAAAATCTTTCCGTTTCAGAATAAATAAACCGAACGTATGGATAAACTAAGCACCTAAAACGAACATTTGGCAAAAGGGCAAACGTCGAAGGAGTTGAAAGGAAAAAGGATTTTACGTAACACTGGGATTCCATTGTTGTAGGTAATTCCTCTTTTACAGAAATTTAATGTCTAAGGTTGGTTGGAAAGATTTACCCTTTTTGTTTTCTAAACCGAGGGGTAAAGACTACCTTTCCTAATGCAGTTACCGTGTCAACTGATTTTATATTCTGTATTACCGTGCTTCTAACTTTTATAAAATAGTTTGAAGAATCTTTAGGAAAGCGTAATAATTTTCCTTCAAAATTTTGATAATTCTGTATTCACTGAAATGGATTGCGCTTGAGTGCAATATTTAATTACACGGACATTTACTTATTAAGTAAATGTCATTAGTTTATATTGTGCCCGTATCGCGGTTGAATAACATTTGAGACTGAACCAAATAATATATGTGAACTAATCATGCATATTACTGTGCGTCATTGTAATTATCAAACATTCATTTCCAATATTCATAACTCGATTTATCATTGCTAACTTCACTTCAACTAATTTTCCTCTTTTCTTCAACCACAATGAAGTTTTCTCTCATTTCAATACATGTGAGATTTATTTGTCAAATAAACTCCAATTGTACAACCGGCTCAATTGAAAAACCCTTGTAGTATTTTCATGTACTCACTTTCTTGTTGCATTTGCATTTACATTTACATTTACAGTTAGATTATACTGGTTAGTTACATTAACAAATTTATATTTATATTTTATTTATTTTCTATTCATATGGCTCGAGCCATTGAGCCATCAAGCAGCTGTAATTCTACTACAATTCAATTTTTAAGACCAATCCTATACCTAACCTATTCCAACTTTTCTCTTCTGATTTGAAAAAATCATTTTCTTACCCTTCCCCATTTCCTCTTTCCAAAATTATTTTATTAATATTTCTGATATATTTTTGATTTTATCTGTAGATGATTGACTTTTACGTGCAATTTTTAATACACACTATATTATTCTGATACAAAGAAGAATGATGCCTTCAAATCTACACGATATTACTGTAATGAATTATTATTAACCTACAAATCATTCCGCTCATGACGATGCCGCCCTAACATCCTGCTGACAAACTAGTAGCTCTTTGAATGTATCTTATTAAATTACCTCATTTTCATTTCACCCTATATTATTCATCCGAAATGTGACCTAATTTGCATGTGAAAAATTTCGAACACCATAAAAATTGATTTGAGAACACTAAAAACAATGTCGCGAGTTTCTAAGCTAATGCCTTACGAACTTCATTTGAGCACAAAAAAGAGCCAAAAACATCATAAGCTTCCGTTTTTATTGATTCTTTGAAACTGAGTGAATATATATTTCACCTTTGTTTATCACTTTTGTAAGTTTTCTCAGCCGGAAAATATATTCGTGTCCGTCTCCGACTGTTATTACACCAAGTCACTGCAATTTCCAACGTCAAATACTGCCATTTCTCTATGTCTCACATCAACATTTGAACATAAAAAAGGCTTCTGTCTGACCTGTATCAAATACCACGATCATGAAATTGAGTTTTTCAAGAATGACACTTTTTAGATAGGTAAAATCACGAATCCCAGGTGCCACGCTCAATCATTGTATCAGGAATCTAGTGAAAAATACATAACCCCAGAATTATGCAATTCGTATTGAATTACTCTGTGGCTTAATTGGTGAATCAAATTAGACAAATTATTTCAAAACAAAGCTGACGAAAGCGAGATTGCCACAATTGCACTCGAACCAAAAAAATAAAAATTTAATATTATCAGGCAGTTTCGTTTCCATTCTTAGCTTCCAGCAGTTCTGTGGCACCCTTTTCCACTTTTTGACCTGTTGAACCGGATATAGTAAAACTTATCGTACATAAAAAGAAGAAAATATTTGAGAAGGTCGATTTTAGCCAAAAGAAAAGGTTTAATCTTTTACAATTTAAAAGGGAATTGACGTGAAAAGCTTCACATTTAGAGAAGTGACAACAGCACATATCCGAGAAGAAAATTTAAATTTAAAGATGTCTAAAACCCGGGTTCTTCTCTAAACTTAATCTAATCTACAAAAACCCAAATTTATTATTGCTTTTGCATCTGTGACATACCTGCCTTTGTATCTGTATAAAATATTATTCAGTTTTAATGTACAACACATCAAACTGTACAGTAATTGTATTACGCCCAAAAACATGAATTACTATCTTTACTCTATTTTGTAGACCTGATCAATTAAATAGTGACAAAAATAAAGTTAGTTAAACAACATATACCATGAGCTTAACAGACTACTAGTAACCGTGGCACAGCAGTGTATTGCCTTTATAAATTTTCAATTGTAACTTAATAATTTTGTAAAATGCACAACAAAAGTCAAAAGTACAGTTCGTGTAATTTAACTAGGTAAAGAGTTTTATTGCTTACAGAACTTTCTGTGTATCATTAAAAAAAATATTTTTCTCTTTTAAACGAACACAAAAATTACCCACGACGGATGACGGGTGAATCGTGATACTTCAACCTTCAAAGAATAACAAAAATTTAAGGCAAAACTCATATGAAACCAAAACCAATTTCTCATACGTAATTTTTCCTGATAAAAATCATTTTGTTATCGTAAACATCGCCAATAGTTATCGATCGTTTGCAACCAACATTACAAAGTTCCACAATCCGCCGTACGTGTACCAGAGGTCATGAGATTCATATACCGAACATACCTTTCTGGTTCTCGAAATATTTGTAATACGAAATATAAATACGAGAAAAAAATACGCGAAACCGATAAACTCAATAAATCAGTTTTAACTTTACTACGCAAATTCTCCAAAAATAGAACTGAACAAGAGATAGATTACGAGCAGTTAAGTGGATATTTGTAGGCAATAGGCGTGAATGCTCTTTAATTTATTTCGGTTTCTGTTCCTACCTTGCATGTCAATTATATCATTGCGGCCTTTCAAGCAATAACAGGTCATGTTTCCTACGTCAAAGCAGTATTCTGTAGATTTTGTATATAATTCGAATTTATCTGAACTATTAATTACACTCCTGCAATGATCTTCGGTAGGTTCTTAATATTCAAAAAGGTTAAATGTGGTACCCATCTTAAACCCCATCATCTTTTGAATTTTGAAATGAAAATGTTAAGTCAAATCACTCATTCAAGTAAATGGGAATATGAAAAAGTGTTCATTTATATATCTAATCCGTGCTATGAATATATTTATAAACATTGTTTATTACAGAGTAAGAGTGCAACGAAGGATTATGTAAAGTAGGCAAAAAGATAAAATATTTAAAGTACTTATGAGCAAAAAAAATATAAACCACTCTTTGAAATCTCTGGTTGATTTGAAATGTATTTTGTTTTAATTCCCCTACTTTACACCCCCACATGTAATAAATTTTTATAAACAGTACCACTGCAGTTTGTACAATTTTCTAAACCTCAACTAAAGCAGATATCGTTATATTTTGACGTTAATCCGTTTTTCCTACCGAATCATCTCGAATTAGATTCCTTAACCAACAAATCTAAGGCGCACCTCTTAGGGAGTCTAAAACTGCTTTCGGGGATTTCAATAACAAAATGTCATTTATTTAATCACTAGGAGCATTACTAAAGTTAAAGAAACGTTTGAAAGTTCAAAAAGCTCGTGACAATATTTTCTTTTTGTATTAGATGGAAATTTAAAATATTTTTCACCGACTGACTTATTCAATAAAATTTGTATCCCAGCAAAATATTTTGCAGGATATAATGTCCAGACCTATAAGAACAAAAAAATAAAATTTTTTTGAAAATGTAAAATTTCTCTACAGTTCTTCTTTATGAATAAATTTATTACGAAATGTTTCGTGCTTTACATTAAGAGAACGAAATGTAGATAATAAATCAATTTAAACAATATACAGAAGATAAGCGCACGGCGGGACCGAGTCGAAAAAATTGCAAATGTAGAAGTTACACCTCTATTATTAGTATTAAGACAGACAACTTTGCAAGTTAAATTCTAATTTACTCCCTTCCATTATTAAAAATGGCAGTCTAATCTATTTAATTATTTCGATCCACCCTTTTCAAGTGTAAATCTCATCTGGTTCATTCCGTTGAGTTTATAAAACACCTTTGAAAACAGCTCATTCTGGAATTTTTAAACCGCCCTTTTATTAATATTTAATAATTCTATTTAATAATAAGCCTTATAACTCTAGGTTGCGAAGCTAACTTAAGCAGGTCTACTTTTAATGAACATTATACAATTTGACAGAAGAAGCTAATTTTTAACCGGCTTCACAAAGTGGATCTCAAGTAACTTTATCATTTACCGCTGTGCAATTTTGTTTACCCCTTGGCGATTTTCACTAAACTTAACTATTAAACTATTAAACGTTAACTTCAACCTCCTAATGTGAAGAAGAATGCGAACGTACAAAAGTGAACTAATACAATATGTCTAATAAAAGGATATACCTATAAAAGGAAATACCTAACTTCCCATCGTGATACCTATCAGTTCAATAAGGAGAACCTAGAACTATGTCTAAACTATTTTCCAGAAACGGACAACGTTCATACCAATTTTTGATACCATTTTCCATTACAATGAACCCTGAAAAGAATGCCCATACATTATAAATAAAAGATAAATTGGTAATACAGTTTTAATGGGTTATGACGATAGTTTCAGTTATTCCCCGCTTGCTCTTGGATGTTATAACGTATCCAATTTATTACAGGCTTCCATGCAAATCAGGGTTGTCCTGTTAATGACAGATCGTTAATGACGCTTTCAACAGTTCACAATACATTCTAATAAGTCTGCAGCTGAACTTCTCCTAATGATTCCCTACTGACGAATCAATCAATGAATCAATCAATGGTAGAATTAAAATCGGCATAATTGAAATTTTACAAAAACAAAAAATTACGAAACGTTCTCAAGATGGATTGGACCTTGACCCGGCTTATATCATCGAGCGAAAAATTGATGAATGAAAACTTGAAAACAGAGAATATTTTGAATTTCGCAAATTTCTCAATGAAGTGTTCTCTTATTCACACAATAACAGACTCAATTAAAAATTAGGTGGTTGAGGCTGCAGTTCTTTTTGGGCTATGACGGCCCAATATCAGTTGGGCGAGAACAACGCAGTAGGGCTCCGACGTTATTATAAACCCAAAAAAACACACTGGGAATCTCAAAGAAGTTGAAAATCAATTTCTCCTATACATAAAATTCAATGACGTCCGATGGCCCACAAAAAATAATGAAGTTTTTGCAAATCTTAAGAGAATGTGATACAATTTAAAACCGACTGAAAGTTTCAAAGAACAGACTACACGTTTGGTATCCATTAACTGTAAAAAAAAACAAATTTTTTACTACTAATTGTAGTAAAAATGGTTTATTTTGAAAATTAAATCATATTGATCCAACGGGTTATAAAAAATCTATAACACTTTGGTAACTAAGTTTAATTTCGTGATAGTTCACGTACTCTTTTGTAAAGGTTTTTGTTAGAGTGGTACATGTTATAAATGTACGAATATGCAAAATCGTAATCAATAAGTGCAAAATGATTGTAGCCGTTGTCATCTAATCCAAAAAGTTAAAAACTGATCAAAACCGTGTGCGACATTACCTACATCAATGGCCATGAGCTGTCTCAATTCACCTTTGATACTCATCTAGGCGTGCCATAATTACTTTTTTGAATGAGTTAAAAATGTGATTCTGCAGCTTAAAATTTTCCAAAAGCCTGGTAAAAGCACACACACAATATATATATATTTTTTTAAATTGGTTCTCGTATGCCTTTAATTTTTAACGCCTGATTTCAATGTCAAAAACAATCGATACAGAATCGAACATTCTTCCATCCGATGACACAAAATTGGTTGGCGTTTTAGCGAAATAGACAAACCAACGCCCTTTTAACCCGTTCATTTAACCGAAGCGAGAAAGCATGGCAAAAACGCCTGTAGAAATTGTTTTATCCTTCTTCTACGGCAAGGATCACAGAAATTCGCCGTGTTCTTTTCGGGAGCTTAAGTTGAGCTCTGGGAAGTCGCAAGACCTTACAGCGTGAAATAAATCATTTAATCATTACAATATTTCTGCTTTGGCATTAGCGGCGATATTGGAATATCAGCTGATAAACATTCGAACACTATTAGACATAAATGTCCTGCCAAGGCACTCTAAAAGAAAACTAAAAATTTTGTGTCCCTTAAGCTCTCCAACCAATTATTGGGAATTGGAGAATTTCTCTAGAAAGCAACACCCTCTACCTGACAGAGATTTTAAAAATAAAGGGTTTAATGGAAATTATAAGATAACACTAGAAATGTTTTCCATTAACTTTCATACAACACGTCAAAACTTATAAATCAGGTTTTTGAGTGAACTTTAAGAAGTTTGCCACTGTATCCGTAAAGTATTTGATCTGATGTTTTTGACAAGTGATGTGGAATTCATAAATGAATAGAAACATGTGAGCTTTTAGTTAAATTTGATATTTATCCTTTCACATCTTTACTAGGATTAAAATTTACTGTTGAAAATCTTCCTAATTATGAACAATTTTTTTGATTGATGTATTATACTCTTGATTAATCTCGGACCACGACTCAACAAATCGATAATAAGTACAATGGAAATTAACTCAAGGATAAAACGAAACCTAAGTGTGTATGTGTGTCACTCCCAAACTCTGGATGAATTTTCAAGCAGCAAACAGGAGTTCAAACTTGAAGTACCCCAAGGGAATTCTTTCGTAAAACCCTCAATCACTTCTAACTTACACTAGATGTTTTCTAAATTTTACGCATAAAGAGGGTTCAATGAATAGGATAACTTCTTGTATGTATATAAATAGAGCTTAATAAGTTAGCCCTCCCATTGCATCCCGAGCACGAGAAGTCATTATGAAATATTAAAAAAAAATAAATAAAAATATCATAGCTTTCATTCAAATTTTACTAAACGGCAAAGATTAGATGTAAGCAAGTTTCAATGCTTGAATACAACAAAAACATTCTACTAAATTCAACGTACTCAAAGGAAATCTAAGAAAGCTTCAATTGGCATTTGTAACATCTATCAAATGCCCATAAATAATTCATAACCCGTTAGAGAATTTTTTTAATCTCAAAGAAAAATGTGGTACTTTCAGGAAAAAGTATACGATTCGACCGTCTAGACTATGCAGTTCCTACTTTTGAGTTTGATTTAAACAAATCAACAAAGCCCGAACACTGTATTTTCCTGCAAGTTTCCTACATGTCGCTTACGATTGTAAACTTGCAAAGCTAATCTTAGGGAACAGGAAAGGAAACCAGGAAATAGTATATCAACTGTTTCTATTAACGTCATGGGATACCAAAGATCGACTCAATTGTGTGGCAACTTATATCCAAGAAAACAGAAAAACCTGAAATTTAACGTTTAAGTGTTTTTTAAGTGTAAATGTAAGTGAGAACAATTAAAGGCTTTTTTATCGACACATTTAAAACAGATGTCACATTTATGGATCTTATCACTCGGTAAAAGAAAGTGACAGTTAACCAATCATTTGGCGCCTTCTCACCCGACAAATTTCAAGGACGAAATGAAGTTATTGTCAAAATTAATTGCAATCTTCAACTGAAAAAACTTGTCTGTCTCTACATTAATTTGAAGCTCTTTTATTCTAATATGCATTGAATTTTTTTAGTTTTGCATAAAAATGATCTGGCAACTTTGGAACAAGATGCCAGTGAAAATTCAAATTCCGGGAACCATTCGACGCAAAAGAGGAGAATTTTGGTGACAAGGTGGATCTTTGTCCTTCCTTAGCGCCTTACAGGGGAATAAAGAAATGTAAACAGTCGGGGTGAACACTATAACCTGAATTAGTTATTAGAGAGTTAAAGTGATCGTACTAAATACCCGGAAGAGAATTTACTGGGAATTGTGTGTGATGAATTTTTAAGCAATATAAAAACTCAATATGACTTTATAGTAACTAATGAGACAATATTACTGTACGTTAGAATGGGAATATCAGCGTTTTGCATACAATTGTTAACATATGCCTTCATTAAAATAGAACTTTATTCCTATTACTTCGTGAGGTAGTCAGGAATTGGTTGGTGTCCTTGGAAGGGAAGAAATCTTTATTCGGAAAAGGAAAATCCCTTACGGGAAGAGCGTAGCATGGCCGTTTGCCCCAGTTTACAAAATTCTATTTTTAAAGATTACACCAATTTTCGAGCCGCTAGTTGCTAGTATTTTCTGAACTTGATTTTGACAAGCCCATACCTCCTTATTACGCAATATTCATTAAGATGACAAGTACCTACCCAATACCCAATAATAATTTCATGCCAAAGAATCAATAACTTGTGGGTAACCATTCAGCCTTAATAACAGAAGTTCTTATTGCTTAAGATCAACTTTAAAAAAAACTGGCATTCCTTGTAGTACTGTAAGCGTAAAGTATGACCTCTACTTTGTACTTGGTCGCTTTATTTGTCATACATTAATCCACACCACACTTGATTTGCATGACAGTACAATTAATTTTCATAATTACAATTGTTTGAGGAATCCTGTCAGATACTCAATTCAATTTCAAACCTTCAAATAACTTTTGAAAATTTTAAAAGCTTTTAAAGGCACAAACATCAGTAATAGCGCTCCATTAAAATACCCGACTATCTCGTTTTCGCGTAACATGTACCACGGCCCATTGTTCTATTTCAATGGCGAGACTCAAAATTAATCGTTCCATTATCTAAGTAATTATGTTTTAACAGAAATTGTCAAGTTAACTCTTGTTATTCGAATTTATTGCAAGGTGGTAGCCAGTGTGGTAATGACCACACACACTGCTACATATTGCATTATATTTAACAGGGAATTAAAATATTTCAATTTCATGAGCGAAAAATTAATTACGAAGCGAAAAGAATGCGAATTTCGATTTACGTCCAGTTTTACATAAAAATTAATGGTTCAGTTAAACGTTCAATTTAATTTTTACAAAAAATGGCCGAAATCATACTTGCACGTTCCAAACAGATTGACAAAACAAACTCCGCCTGAGCACAGCCGTTCTTCTCATATACGTCTGATTATTGGTGACTAATTTCATTCACACGAATCCTTATCACAATAGCAGTGCACAAGTCCTACCCAACCACACCTTGCACAATGTAAATGAGAGACTCTTCCTCAACAGGAAGCCATCGTTGCAGTTTTATCGTTAGCAAGTTCGTCGGCAGGTAGTCCATTTTGACGACACACCACCGAGGGACTCAAATCGAGAAGAACTGGGTCGGCTTGAAACAGAGTACTACCGCACGAAAAGAGTCTTACGGGATATTAATTTTAGAACAATGACAAAATCACGGCAAGTAGTGCGCCAAAAATTGGCACGCTAAAAAATCGGCCATATTTGAAAATCATAAAAGGCTCGATTGACGCTCTCTCCCTGTGGAAACGAGGAAAAATTAATCGGAATTTCGGTTAAGTATGCAACCGGTTAAGACCAATTTTGTCAACGTATAAAATACCACGAGCAAAAAAAAAAGAAATTTTATGCAGCACGAAGATCGGATACAGCTGATGTTGCACAAATTTGATTCTTTAGTTTCCATTCCGACCAAATGAACAAATGGAATGAAATTAAGTTGGGGTAAATCCGTGGCCTTGTTGTAGGAAGTTCATCGTGCTTTTTTTTAGTTTATTTTAATTTTTTTTATTTGAGAGCCATTTTGTATTGCTGGGTTTTTATGAAAACGAATTTTGGTATTCGGAATTCGATTTGCGGAAAACGTCACTTAAGTTATGAATTTGTTAGTAATTGCTGGAGGGTATCATTTTACAGAAATTTCGATTTCACAATTAGAATTGAAGTTTTGTCAGATTCAATTGACTAATGAATTATTAATTTGATTAGGTCGCTTCGAGAAATGAAAATTTAGTCCTGTTTGAGGATGAAGCGGGGCATTTCTGCCGTAATGAAATTTAGATTTTTCAACCGAAGATTAAATTGTGAACCTGTGACAGTTCACTGCCTACATTTCGTATTCGAATGTATTTAAGAAATAAATCAAGCCAGAGGCAAAACTTTGGTTTGCTCAATGTCAGTGACGTAGATTCTTGTGGTACCAAAAATTAAACTTGCCGTGTAAAATCAAAATTAGAAGGAAACCAAAGAAACACAATGACCGTACACGATATTTAAGTCTTCGTACCAGTATCCCGTTCATCTTCATCTTTGCCATCGCTCTGAGGATGACTTTTCACGATGACAATCTGCTGGTGCTCTGGCAGTTCATCCGACTTGCCGGAAACGTCAGTCGCCGACCCTTCCGTGGCTCCATAATTCCGAAATAAAACAGCTTTGTCGGATTTTGTCACGCGAAATCTTTCCGGCATTATCACAAGGCGCGAGAGTTAAACTTGTAAACAGGGGACGACCGCAAACGGTTGAACAAAGCTTGAGCATCTGCGCTCACGCACCGAGTATTCAAATAAAAACATGGCTCCCGTGACTTTTCCCCGCGCTTCTTCGAAGGTCTTCCGTACGCGAGATGAAACAACCTAAAGTTTCACATCATTTGAACTACAACAGCAAATTATCCTTTCTGTTTCGCCTTTGACGCGAAAGCGAAGACGACGAAACCGTTAAAATTATGTTCGAGTCATGTGCAGCCCATGTTTAGCATGTGTTCCTAACAACATCGTTTCGTTTGCCGTGTATTTCATATCAACCCAGCTACTTTTTGATAATGTTTTTCATTATTCACATCTTTTATTTTATTGTATTTCCTAAATAAATAAAAAAGTAATTTACTGTACGCAATGACCCAATTTTAAAACGTAACGTATATACCGTAGAACGGTCGGTGCCCTCAACGGGAACAGGGTTATCGATTTCCTATTCAGTGGCCATCTTAAACAAGAAATGAAAATGGCGTGGCAACCACAAGAAGAGGGCTTGAGACAAATTTTACAACTTTTAAAAGAATCTCAGTCTCATGATAGTAGAGTACAGAGCGCCGTGCAAACAGTATCCTTTTATTTTTATAGAAATTGGACTTGGTGCAGCAGTTCTTTTTTGTAATAGCACGTTTTTTTTCATCCAAAGGAAGTATTGCATCTACACGGGTTAAATATTTGTTCGCGAAGTTATGATTAATAACATAATCATGTGAAATACTTTTCGTTTATTGTGTATTGATTTTTATGTGACCAATGTATCTCGACGGATACTTACTTACTTCATTTACCATGGCTAATCAAATTAGATCAGATGTGTTTAGTCACTTGATTTTAAGAATTTGCTTCCGCTTATGATTTTGTCATGAAACTCCGTTAAACCCCCAATTCGAATTCTCAAGCAAAGATATATAATGCAGGTACAAAATGATACCTTCAAAAACTCTCTGCTGCTCACATCAAATGTGTTTTTACCATTATCATGTTCATTTTAACTAATTTTGACATTTTCCTTAATATAAATATAACAGAAATTGGAGGAATTGAATAACTTTCCTGACTTTAATAATTACTTGGTTTTTGTGTTGACAAAACTAACTCATGAAGATGAACCCACAAGATCGCTTAGTGGTCTTATCCTTAAAAATAACATCAAAGTGCATTATCACAGATTTCTCCCTGAGGTTACAGACTTTATTAAACATGAATGTTTAACTGCAATTGAAGATGATTCACCTTTGATTCGTGCAACTGCAGGCATACTGATTACTACGATTGCCTCAAAAGGCAATTTAACAGCATGGCCTGAGTTGCTTCCCACATTGAGCAACATGATTGATTCCCAAAATTACAATACATGTGAAGGTGCATTTGGAGCTTTACAAAAAATATGTGAAGATTCAACTGAATTACTTGATAGTGATGCTTGGAATAAACCACTTTTAATACTTATACCAAAGTTTATACAGTTTTTCAAACACAGCAGTTCAAAAATTCGCTCCCATGCAGTGGCCTGTGTTAATCAGTTCATAATTTCAAAAACCCAGGTTTTAATGGCTCACATGGATTCACTTTTGGAAAATTTATTTCTTTTGTCAAATGATGATGATGTTGAAGTTAGAAAAAATGTTTGTAAAGCTCTGGTAACATTATTGGATGTCAGAATGGATAGATTGCTCCCACATTTACATGAAATCATTATTGTGAGTATTTAATTAAATTTATTTCATTAAGGGAGTGTGCGCTTTATTTCAGCTTTAATGATCAAAACTTTTTTCATAGTACATGCTGAGAAGAACTCAAGATCAAGATGAAAATGTAGCTGTAGAAGCATGTGAGTTTTGGCTTTCATTAGCAGAAAAATCAGTATGCAGGGAAGTTCTCACACCTCATCTTACAACACTAGTGCCAATACTTGTTAAAGGAATGAAATATAGTGAAATTGATGTAATATTATTGAAGGTATGAATTTTTGAATAGTTTTTTTTGTAAAGAGACTGCTAACATTAAAGCTAAATTTTTATCTTTTACAAGCAGTATCTTTGCACAAAAAACAGTGCAAAAAGATATATTAAGTAATGAAACATACTGGTATTGTCCTATTTAGGGTGATGTTGAAGAGGATGAAATGATTCCAGACAGAGATCAAGATATTAAACCACGATTTCATAAAAGTAAAATTCACAGCAGTAATAAGGACCACCATATTGATGGTGATGGAGATGATGATGATGATGAAGATGGTTTAGATGATGAGAATTCCTTATCTGACTGGAACCTCAGGTATAAATTATATTCAAAATTATTCCATAAGCATTAAAATTAAGTGCATTTATTTATATGTATTTTATATTTTTTACAGAAAATGCAGTGCTGCAGCCCTGGATGTATTAGCTGGTGTGTTCAGGGATGAGCTGCTTCCTGTTTTAGTACCCTTATTAAAAGAAACATTATTTCATCAAGACTGGGAGATTAAAGAATCAGGCATTTTAGCTCTGGGAGCAATTGCAGAAGGTAAAAATAAATAAGAGTGGACTTTTTTATTTTTTACTTCTGCTTTTTATTAAATATTTATTTTATTCATTTTTTACTTTGTAGGCTGCGTTAATGGGATGATTCCTCACTTACCAGAATTAGTTCCATATTTAATAAACTGTTTGTCAGACAAAAAAGCATTGGTTAGAGCTATAACTTGTTGGACACTAAGTCGTTATTCCCATTGGGTTGTAAGTCAACCACATGACAGTTACCTGAAACCTTTAATGAGAGAGGTCAGTATCTATTAAGTGAAATATAGGTCTTGGATGTAGGTTCGTTTTTCAAAATTGTGAAACTGGTCTGTTTGTTTATTAATGCAGCTCTTGAAACGAGTGTTAGATGCTAATAAAAGAGTGCAAGAAGCAGCTTGTTCAGCTTTTGCTACACTGGAAGAAGAAGCTTGCACAGAATTGGTACCATATTTGGGTTTTATTCTTGAAACCCTGGTTTTTGCCTTTAGTAAATATCAACACAAAAATTTATTGATACTGTATGACGCCATTGGCACTTTAGGCTGATTCAGTTGGACATCATTTAAATAAGCCTGGTAATTATAATTAATATTTTTAAGAGAACAAATTCCGAATGTCACACATTGCCAATAACCATTTTTTTTTTAGATTATATTAATCTCCTAATGCCTCCTCTGATAAATAAATGGAACATCCTTAAAGATGAAGACAAAGATTTATTTCCATTATTGGAGTGTTTATCAAGTGTTGCAACAGCTCTTCAATCCGGTTTTCTTCCCTATTGTGAGCCGGTCTATCGCAGATGCGTCTCATTGGTAGAACAAACACTAAATCAACACATAGTAAGTCATTGTTAACATCATTTTTAGAAGAAAAAAGATAAGTTCTACTTAATTCCATTTCTTTGTAAAATTTCAGGCTCATCAACAACACCCTCAACAATTTGAACCGCCAGATAAAGACTTTATGATAGTCGCACTTGACTTATTAAGTGGTCTAGCTGAAGGTCTTGATGGCCATATTGAGAAACTTGTTGTGAATTCAAATATTATGCATTTATTGTATCAGTGTATGCAGGATCCCTTGCCAGAAGTCAGGCAAAGTTCCTTTGCTCTTCTGGGAGATTTAACAAAAGCTTGCTTCCAACATGTGCATCCTTGTATAGGTAATATTTTTTCCTGCTAATTAAGTACACATTGACTCTACTTAACTCCATTTAACATGCTCAATTTTCTTTGACTTGTATGCTAATTAAACTTTTAATTTCAGGTGATTTTTTACCAATTTTGGGACAAAACTTAGATCCAACATATATATCTGTATGCAATAACGCTACGTGGGCTATAGGTGAAATTTCTATTAAATTGGGTAAATATTTACTTTATGCTTTTAAAATACATTACATAATTATGGTACAAAAATGGTTAGTTTTTAATTAATTGTATTTGCAGGACCTGAAACTCAACCATACATTCCACTTGTTCTTCAGCAGTTAATTGTGATAATCAACCATCCAGATACTCCTAAAACTCTTTTAGAAAATACAGGTAATTCAAGAAATTATTTGTTTCAATTAAAAGCAATTACACTTAATTACAAGTAACAATATCCATGTTAAATTTTCTCATACTAGGGAGGTGCAGAAACATATTTAAGAAAAATTCAAATTACAAATTTGAAAATAACATGAACTGATAATTGTACAAAAACTAAGCCCCCTTAAGCATTTGATAAGAATTGGTCTACAGCTGTGCTATATGATGTCTAGAATAATGTTCAAATAATTTTTGGATTATTATTAACAGTGTCACAAGAAATGCTTTAGATGTTTCATTAATCATAATGAATCATATATTTACATCATGTTCAATGTAGGGAGGCTCTACTTTCATATTTTACTTTTTCATTTATTCTGTAAATAAGTTTAATCTCGTTTTTTTAATTATAATTTTTTAATATTGAATCAGACGTGTGTGGCGTGAATGCGAATACAGAATTTAAACTCCCTCACCATCGTATCCACCATTTTTCATTGTTTAAGTATTGGTTTGTGTTTTGTAGAACGATAAAAAAATGTTATAGCTGTTAAGTTTTGTTGGAATCAAAGAGGAGTTTTGATTTCATTATGGGTTTTTTATTATTTAGTTGCAGTTGTCATCTTGTAACACAGCAAATAATTTGAATTGAAACATATACGTTATTTGCTGGTTACTGATGCTCGTCAAGGCAGCTTTCTATTTGTTTGAAATTGTATGGTTTTAGCAGATAGAAAGCAGTTCTACTGAACTGTTTATTTTCTAATTTTTATTGATTTTTGTGGTGTGTATATTAATTATGTACCTTATTATTTGTCCGTTAGCGATAACCATTGGCCGCCTAGGTTATGTGTGCCCGGTTGAAGTGGCTCCACACTTGCAGCAATTTGTGAGACAGTGGTGTGTACTTTTTTATTTAATTTCTTTTAATTTAAATATTCTTTATATTGATTTCTTAAATCTTAACTCTGAGTCACACTTTAATTTGATAACTTCATTTATTTCTTGTTTGTTTCTTTACCATTTAAGTTTGTTCGTTCTCAGTTATTACGGATGCGCATATTCATGACTTTAGGTCTATCATAAAAAAAAGTGCGACAGAGTAAGAATTTCTGATTTCCATGCGAAATCTTGTGTTCATCTTAATAAAACGTTACCCTCAGAATTGTATTATACTTTTACTAAAACAGAAAAGTTTTTAAAGAGATTTCGTCATCCCATATTCATTTAATCTTTTAACTTTATATTTTGAATCCGTTTTCCTAGGTGCGCGTCACTCCGAAATATCAGGGATAATGACGAAAAGGACAGCGCATTTCGTGGAATGTGTCAAATGATTCAAGTAAATCCAGCTGGAGTTGTTCCAGAATTCATATTCTTTTGCGATGCTGTGGCTAGTTGGATGAACCCCAAACCTGATCTGAAAGACATGTTCAGCAAGGTAAATTTAATCAAACTGTGCAATCATATAGGTAATTGAAATTTATTACTTTACTAAATTTCGCAATCTTGTTTTCAGATACTGCACGGATTTAGGATGCAGGTTGGGGAGGAAAACTGGAAACGCTTTTCCGATCAGTTTCCACCACAACTTCAAGAAAGGCTATCCGGAATGTATGGAGTTTGAATATAGGTAGAGTAACTCCACCTTTCTTTACCGCAATGGTAGCTGAGTTATTTTGAAATGAAAAATTTCGGGGATTAGGTAGTGGGTACGTCATGTGTGGTCAAACTAATTGTCAGTTATAAATTAGTTCTATTTTCTTTTAGGAAATTGGAGAATTCGAACCAACTATTAGGAAACGATGAAAAGCTATTCTAACTAAATAACTACTTTTTTCTGCCCAACGCACCTACAACGGGAGGGGGGATTTAGTAGCCCACTTTTTCAAGGGGCTGTGGGTGGTGAAACACAACACAGGGGATGCCTCAAAACTGCAGAAGCGGAACGGGGGAGGGACGAAAACAGGACTTTAGGTCCATGGTCCGCGATTCGTGGGAAGTAAGGTCCGTAACGAAGAAAGAGGAAACAAATTATAAAATGAAAAATGCAAATGTGAATTACATGAATAGATTTAAAAACCAAAGAAATTATGTTTGATAAATCACGATGGAAGTGGAAACCAAAGCAACCGTGATTGAAATCAATTTTTGATCAACAAAACAGTAAAGCAAGAAATTCATACGTCGTTTTCTATTGACATTCAGCTGACTCTCAGACATTTAAAATCAACTTCTATATAAATTTTAAGGATTTATTATCCTTTTATGGATGTTTCTATACATGGATAATCAATATAGTTGAGACAAACTAAATCAAACCGGAACTGTCATCACTGGATAAGAATCACTATAGAATAATTTTAACTGATTCAGAATTGCGAAACTTGGGCGAGGAGGGGGTGGGGATGGGGGGTTGTACAGTCAAGCATGATTGGTCACATTTATAGATATGCACGCACCTATAATTCTTGCTGAAGTTTTATTATATTTCTTGCTCGTTGCAAGCATGTTAGTTTTAATGAACAAGATGCCAATAATTTGGAACAAAAATTTTGTTGTTGTGAATTACCGACTTTAATTGACTATTAATAGTGATAGAGGATGAGTGTTTGAAAGTTGGAATAATAAAATTATGACAGAACAGGTGTGGTTTTAGTTCCAACTTGGATACATGATAAAATTCAAGAAGTAATAATAATTAACAATACGTGTTGCAGCGACTCGTAAACTAGTCACTTGCGAAAAAGAACCTCATCGGTTTGGCACTTTTATTTTTAGAACGTGTCGTCCATGTCAGGGCAAACGACACTAAAATTTTTAAATGTCTGAGAGCAAACTAACATCATTCCCATTGATTTAATTAACTAATTATTTTTTGTTTAGAAAATTCTATTAAATTTTTCAATCTACATATTAAGTTGTCATTTTTCACGTTTTTAAAGAAAAATTATCTAATTTACGTTTACCAATTTTTTTAAGAAAAACATGGAATCAAACGGTTGTACCCAAAATTAAACATTTTTAAACCGAACGTTTTTGGTTGTTGAGCTAAATTAACGAAAAACGGAATCTGTACATGCTGGAGCACGGGATACTCTCCTGATGACTACTCAAGAAGCCTTCTAGTTTGTAGGCATTGCTTTATGAATTTTATGTGTTGAACTTGCTTTTTTGGTATATGAAAAGAGTATACCACCTTGTTCTGTTACTCATGTTATTCAATACCTACTTTAAAATCTTCAAAGCAATTGATTGTAAGACATGAAAGTGGTACTTCACATTTGTTACTGTGGTGTAATGTTGTTCAGGTATTTCGAGCTGTACGTTTTGACACGCGTATACATTTATATATACATATATTTATACACACATACAGGCTGAATTACATATATTTTGACATTTACATTTAGATGTAATTGTGAAACTTAAAAGAAATGTTAGTAAACGTGGCTAAGCGTTAATATAAGATGAATGATAGATTGTAAATTTCTCTTATTCGTGACGATTTCATTTCTGTGGAAAATAAGTTTTCGAAAACTTCCAGTAATAGCTGACCTTGTTAGAATGGTATTAAACTAATGTTAATTGAAATCAGAATTAAACAGGCAAACCTTTGCCTTTGTTTTTTATAGGATTTTTAAAAATGTATAACGAAAAAGAGAAACTAGTAGATTTAAACAAGCACGTGTTTTGCGAATGATACCGTGGTGTTTGCTTTTTGAAATGACTAACCAGTCAACGGGTTTAATAAACTTCTGTGACTTTATTTTTTACTTGTGTATGTATACCGTGAATATATGGCAACGTGTAAAGGTGGCGATTGATTACTTAAGCCAGAAAAGAATATTAATTTGAAATATCGCTTCTCTCAGTTATTCGCAGGCAAACTTGAACCTAATTACCGAAATGGTTCTTTAATAATTATTACTTTTGTCTATTATGTTGTCACGCCTTTTTACTCTCAAGTAATTGGTAACTTTTGCAAATTTTTGGTCGAAAAAACTTGATAATTTTTTTTTTTTTTTTGTAAAATACGAGATGACATAATGTGGTATATTTTGATCTTAGTAAGCAATTATTAGTGGTACTTTATGTGACTTTGTCGCATTCGTTTTGACATCTTACGTTTTCATTTCTTTTTTTTTTCTCCCAAAACAACAGTTACATTGTATTTTCTGTGGCCAATTATTCATTTAACACTAAAAACAGTGTTTATTACCGCGTTAAATTAATTTACGTAAAGTTAAGAAAAAAATTTTTGAGTATCTGACTTTCTTTTAAGTAAAATTAGGCTTCACGATTTTTTATGTTGTACAATATTAATGATGCAAATCATATATATCTGCGGCAGTGGCGAGCTCGTGTGATGTATTGGGGACTTCTGAATCCTTGATATTCCTCTTATACGAATCCTAGTTGATTAGTTCCCGCTCCAACACTCCTATTATAATTCCTATAAGTGATGTTGCTATTATCATTATTATTATTATTATTATTATTATTATTATTATTATTATTATGATAGGTACCTCCGTAAGGAAATTTAAGCCTCAATGAACCTTACACAATTGACCCAATCCTAATATTTTACCCGTTAGGAAAGACTTCTAACGTAGCCTATCGGAAAGTGTTTTACACAGACTTTCTTGATACAAACCAAATTCTGGGGTTGTAAAGGACGGATTGCTAGACATGAAAATTAATCCTAATTGAAAGGGATGTGTAAAAAAAATTCCAAGAAAGAAACTTTGACAATGTCAGGCGAGGAAGAGGTCGGATATTTATTTAATCAATTTCATCAATTTACATATATTATAATTATAATCATGTTGTCATCGTCATTATTATTTGATTCGGGTAAAATATTGTTTTTGTTAATTATGTAAAAAAAACTAAATAAAAGAATTAAATTGATTATCGGTATCGGTATCGGTAAACTATAAATTCGCGTTGATTATTATAATGGAAATTTTTTGCTCGTTATATTGTAACGTCGGATATTAAAAATTTACTCGCTTATTTAATAGGCTCGCGTCGCGTTAAACAGGTCCCGGGACCAACAATATATGTTTAAGACGTTTTCTCAATTTTTATACACGTTAAAGCAAGGCTCCAGTGGTCATGTCGTGTCGAAGCTCTTTCCCTCGCAATTTGTGAATGCAATGTCTAATGTTAATTGTTTGTGTAGGTGTTTGTCTTTGTCTCTATGTGTGTGTATGTGCGTGTGCATGTGCGTGTGAGTATGTGCACGAGAGCGTTTTGTTCCGCAGTTAGGCGCAGTGTTGTTTTATCACCGAATTTTTTTTTTTTTTTTTTTTTTTTTTTTTGATGAACTAGTCCGTCGGTTAACACTGTCTTTGCGTCATTAAAAACAGTATTCTATAAGAAATACAACTTTTTTGTTTTTTACAAATTTGAGAATGGATTCATTGGGGTTAAAATGGTGCATGCTTGCTTGTGTGTATGTGTATGTTGTGTCTCAGAGGCTGATGGTCGTGGGAATGCTTTTTTTCATCTCACGAGCACCTCGGTTCTGTGACCATGACTGTGAATTCAAAAATAATTTTGTATTAATATTATTACTGTTACTAACTATATTGTAAACTGTTCCTGCTCTCGACGTATATTTTGTCATTACTAACTCAATCTTGCTCACTTTAACAATTGTAAAGAAACAATAAATTACCAAATATTAGGTTATTAAATTAATTAGGCAAGGTAAATAACACGTTATGTAATAGATTATAATAAAAAAATGAATGTTAACTAATTTTTAACTTAGATTCGTTGTTGAAATTTATTTATAGTTTGGGATCGGTTGTTTTTTTGTCTTTGGGTTGTCCTCACCGGGAGGGGGGCGGGGGGACGGTCGATGACTAGGTAATTTTTACTAGGACACAGCATTATTTGTATCAATTTTTAATTATTAATACGACTTTGTACACTCGTCTAATAAAAAAGAATCTCCTGTGCAACTACGTAAACGGATGCCTGTATACATAGTTTAACTGTTAAGTAAGAAAATGAATTGGCAGCCCAACATTGTTAGACCACGTCGCATAGAAGAAGTTGAGAGCTGGACGAACTAAGGCATCCGAAAAGAGAAACCGCAAATGTAGAAGTAGAATTTTATACGATCAAATTTTCATCGAAATTTTCTTTCAGAATTCAGAACTAGGTGTCTATTTTAAAGGTAGACGCATTGCAAATGACTCCTCGAAAAGGAAGAAAAATAATGGCTGTGATATAGCGATGATAAAGATCAATGCTTGTGCAACATCACTTGCACAGGTTAATAACAAAAATGTTGACTTTATTTGAGAAGAGTCAAACAGATTTTGGGTTTCACTTTGTGTTGTGTGCGGGTGTCCAATGTCGCACTTTGTGCAATCGATTAGTTATTAATGCCGGACGCTTTTTATGTGTTCAACTGATAATTTTTTTTACCGATAGTTTACTGAGAATAATGTTCCACCTTAGGATTTTTGGGCCAAATATCTTACTTTACTTACATTCGGAGTGTGCCGGTACTAGTTAGATTCGCGGTAATGAAAGGAAAGTATATTACTTTTGGGTGAGCTGTCGAAGGGTTCAACTTATCGAATTAAATGGGAACTTCCATGGATTTAGGAGTAATTAAGGAAACGTTTTACCTCAATTTTTTCAATTACCGACTAACATTACGTATGTAGACTATATACGAGTAAAGTTTCAATGGCATTTTGTTTTCCCTTTTTAGTGAGAACGAGAGAAAGAGATCCGAACACGTGTAATGACCATTGCGAGAATTCGCTTCGGAACTTTTGTGATATTTAATGACTTAAAGTATAATTAATTAAAAAAAAAATTTTTTTTAGAATTTTTAAGTGTGTGGAACTGAATTTCGTACAAATTATCGTTGTTAATTATCGATACGTGAAATAAGTATAACCGAACTGGAAGTCGTCGATGTAAACGAGAATAGGAAAACGCGGTGAAAGAAATTCGTGTGCTCGTGGTAACAAAATCGGTTTCTTTTTTTTTCTTTTTAATAAAAAAAAAGAGTTCAAAACTAGTAACAAATTCGTTGTGGGAGTAACAGTGTCTAGGCCGGGCGGAAAACTATCGGGTCGAAGGTTTCGGTTTTAAATCAATTCGTAAAAAAATGAACAAAACTTTTAGCGCAGCGTGTTGTTACCGTACAATATGCCTCTTACGTGGTAAATTATTATTATTATTATTATTATTAAAGTAATAATGTTGTAGTGAAGTAAAATTCCATTCGTTTCGGTAAATAAGTACATAATTTTATTATCGTCGTTTTGCTGATTATTATAACTATATTTAACTGATTTTTCTTTTCCGAACGATTCGTATTGTTTATAGTTCGTAGCGTTTAAGTGTAGAGGCCAGAAGAAAACCGAAAGTGACAAATTTTTACACCTCTTTCCTATTATGGCTGAACGGTTGTGGTCGATAATGATTTTGTTAACTTTTTAATTGATTAATTTAATTGATTTTTTAATTGTAAATCCTCTTAGTCATTTTTTTTAAAAAAAAAAGATTATTGTTGATCTCCTTGTCCAAACTTTTTATTTTGTTGTTTTGAGTGACTTTTTTGTTTGTTTTTTGTTCAATCGTTCCCAGTCGTAAAGCCCTAATGTTTTAAATTTCGAATTTATAAGTTTGTGGACGGGTCGCTTGTTCTCATCCGTGAACATCCGGTTCGATTTGTAGTTACCTGGAAAATGGGGAAACTCGTTGTTTTGCGTGATGTCGGGACGTGTTTCCCCTGGGCAGCAACAGTGTCGGTCTGACGTTTAACAAGTCGAAAACGGAAGAGAACAATCGTCCCCGTCTTTACGTCTTTTTTTGAGTTGGAAGTAGGTGTAGGAAAATGGAAGGAAAAACATAGGGAATTTTGGCAATCCTGACGATCCTTTGTTTTCTTTTTAACGGTAACGATGAATCCTAAGTAAATTGCAGCATTGCTCGACGAATCGTTCCGTCTGTGTGTTGCATGTGTGTGCACAGAAGTTGCGTTTCCCGTCAGCGTCTGAAACTTAAATCCCACAATTGGTTTATTGGGACAGTGGGCCAGGTTAAAATTATTGAAACTGAGCTTGATTGTGACACTTTGGGGGAGGTTGGGAGTTGTACGTTAGGGTGGTACTACGTTGCAGGAAAACATCGGCGTACTCACACTTGTTCGGTGCTACTCACCAAAATCTTTTTTACCGAATTACCGAAAAAAAGGGCATTACGCGAGCACAATGTAAAATGTTTATATTCTCCTGCACAGTTTAATTTTTAATTTTTTTTTTTTTTACTCGAGAGTGAACCCCTCAAATATTTTATGTTCAATTTTAATAGTATTTATGTATATCATTGGTACACGTCTGCACTGTGTGTTCCGTCAGGTTGACGTTACCACAGGTTTAAGTTTAAAAAATTGTATCGGGCTCTGATCAAATTTCCTTCCGAATCGACGCCGTCGAACAATGTTGCAATACTCATTATTGTCATTATCATCATCATCGTCGTTTAATTATAATCATTATTACTCTTAGCTGATCCCATCCTTAACACATCAGAAGTCTTCAACTGCCATTTTCTTTTAAATTTCGTAGTATTAGATACTAGGTTATAGTTAGTATAAGCGTGAGTCTTTCAAACAAAACAAAAAACTAGAAAATTATGTTTGTAAAATGTTCACACAGGTTAGTTACAAAAAAGAGAGAGAGAGAAGAAAAAGTAAACTTTATATTATATACCATATCATTGGTGTCCTTTAAGTAGTTGAAGCCACTCATTGGGTGTTCTACACATCGTCCGAAGTGGATGTAGTCTGTTTATAAGTAATAATTTATTTTATATTCGACCGTTTCGATTAATTAAGAAGAGTAAAAACTCGAGTCGCATATAAAACATTAACAAATTTATTCTTTCTGTTGGATTATTTTTCTTTATATCGAGAGTAATGGTGTAAGTCGTCTAACTAGAAGGACGCCGTCACGCCAGGCCGTGGAGCCTCTTTCCGTGTGAAGTTTGCTACCACTCAACCCGAGCAAATTTCACATGACATTCCGTGGACCCGAGTAATGTAGTAAAAATATTACCGTTTTTTACATTTTGTATCGAAATTGTTTCGCTTCAATTGTTAACGATGTGATTCCGAATTAATACCGCGAACACAAACCAAGTACCGATTCGGCAGACGGAAGTTTGAGATTTTTTTCTTAAAGGAATTTATATATGACGTTTTATGAGACTACTCGTTCTTTTTTTGTACAATCGGTTTAGGCGGCTGAAAATTTTTTAGACGACTTCAGTTACTATCTTTGTAATCGTGACTGCTATAAATTTGTCAATAAAAGTAAATTCTAGGTAATATTAATTAAGGCTGATTGATTGGTTTCAACCTTCACCATTCCGTCCATCTCTCCTGGTTAGTTCTTTCCTTTAACCAGATCAGAGGTTGATGTTTTGGTGGCATAACCTCCGTTTCACAAAGGTAATTAAAGGTGTCTTACCCCTGGGATGGTTCCTGGGGTTTTGACTCATGGCCGTCTGAGCGAAGCTTTCACAAGAATGGTAAAAGGCTAAAACATGATTTTGGCAAACAGTTATACATTTGTATACTGCATTCTTTACATTGCTTATGTATTCTCTTTTAGATGCTTTGCTCTGTATTTGCAAAAAATTTCGATGTCAACAAAAATAACCCTTCTACAGAGAATACTTGTAAAGTTCTGACTCAGGTGCCGGACATAAATCTTGTCTAAATAGTGTCTTCTGGTCAACAAGAAAAACCGGACGGTTAATACCTGTCCGCGTAAGCTTAAGTTTCTCGGGAATAACAAAATCTTATGTACATAAGAAAATTAACCCCGATACGAGACTAATAACTGGAACTCATTGTCCGTCACGTGAATTTATGCGAGGAGAGCAGATACCCTCCGGGAAGCACGAATGCCTGAGGTGTGTCCCACCGAAAACGGTGCTCCAATAAACTACAGTTAGCCCACGTTCTACCTTGAACGAGAAGGTAATTATATTATTAAATTCATTTCACAAACGCTTATGCTTTAATTTGTTACGAAATGGCTTTGGTGTTTTTACAAAAGTTGTCTGCGAGACGTGGAATTAGATTTTGTGGTACCCGTCAGCATTTCGGTGATTAATAAACTCCCTCTGTTTGTCGAATGAATTCAATTTAAATTTTCCTTTCGGTATTATTTACTTTAAATCATAGTAATTCAGAATCATCTGAGAGTAAACATGACGGGGGCAGGAGAACTGGGGAATAGGGAGAAATAGAGAGAGAGAGAGAGGTTGAGTTTTGAAAATTTATACACGTATGAAAGTGTATGTACAAATTAATGCGTATTATTCTCCGTTATTTCTATTGTTCATCGGGAGAGAAAAAGCAAAAATTTTAATTTAATGAAGAAGCATGTCTCCGCAGAAATTAGAATTTCAAATTGCGGGTTTTAAAAGTAAATCATTTGTAACGAAACGATATTAATGCGATTTAACTTGATTACTGTCGTTTAATATGATTAAGGGGCCTTTCCTTTGAAACCCTTGCATGTTTAAGAGCTCGCAAACAACAATCTATTGCCCTCTGCATCCCCCATTGGGCCTACCCAACCTCAACCTCCTCCAGGCCTGCTCGTCTGCTCTGCTTCTGCCGTTCGGTTCTGCCGTAACGCCGTAACCAACCCTCCGTGTCTCTCGCACACAGTCGCAACCGCCTGCTTTCGAACCGAAAATCCACCCTCTGGACCTTTGAATTTATTACGGCCTCTTATAATTCTCTTTTAAAATGTTTTTTTTTCTGTGTAGGGTCCCCGTATTGTGAGCGAGTGAATTGGTCATGTGGACCCCTAAGGTCCGGACCTTTCCTCCGAGAAAAATTGCCTGCGCTGTTTTCAGTAAAAAAGAAAATTTAAGGGAGGATCGATGAGAGAAAGCGCTAACGAAATGAATATGGTTTTTGGTCCGTTCTCAATCGGGCATTTTGAACACTTTTTTAGATACTCCGGCAGCTGTTGACCGGAGCAAAGTTTTTCATCCAAGTGGAAAACCACTGCTGACATTTACTGTTTATTATTTCCTATTGGGAGTATTACTATTAATCGTGTTCAACAATTACTAAAAATAATTGGGTGTTCATATTGAGTGCCTCCCTCGGACCTAACTTTAGAAATTATCCCAAAGCTTGTAAGTTTAAGTTATTGAATACTTCGGCGGGTCTGTACATGAGGCATGGGTAGCAACATCCTCACCATCTGCGACCTTATTACGTCTACAAAAGGAATCGTGAATAAATAAATGGGATTGCAATAAAAGATGAATATAAACGAGTGTTATTCACGCCTCTTATGTAAATAAAAATTTTTGCAGAATCCCAATACTAATAATCCCGCTGCTGTAGTATAAATAATAATTTGAACAAAATAATACACATACTGAAATGTTGTGTTGAGCACAACTGACTGCTTCCTAATGGAATTGCAAATGAATTGTGCGTGTGATATGCAAAAATTAATAATTTGGGTTAAGTACGTAGCGAACTAAACTGGGTTTTATGAAAATGACGGCTTACTTGTACACTGATAAACTATTAGTTAAATGAAGTATACAATGGTATGCTCTAGCTTAATTGGGCTTGGGTAACACCATCAGCATAAAGCTATAACGGAGTTTTTGACTCGGCTATGACGGAGTATTATATTGACTGACACTTGTACGATAATATTGAGTTTAAACCATACAAATATAAAATATATATGTAAATTATTTGGATAATGTATGTAGGTACGAAGCTTAGGCACATGGTCTAGTTGATACTTAATGTAGTTGATACTTGATAGTCTAGGCACTTAACTAGTTGATTTTACTTGAGTGTCCGGATGTAACACCTCGAAGAGTTGCAAAACCCGAGTGATGGGAAAGGTTTCTTGCAGAGTCGAGGAGAATGAAAATGGGAATTTAAGTCCGAACCATGAGTTTGATGGAATCGGAAACGATTTCCTATTGAAGGTTACAGTCGTTTTATCAAATTGAACAGGAAGGGGCAGAGAGTTAAGTCGGTAAGCGTGAGTATACCATCGGTCATCTCTTATTGGGGGTATATCGTTATAGTCATGTCAAATCTCGTTAGGACGAGCACGTAATTTCATTAGTTAACACAAACTTTTTTTGTTCAGCTCCGTCTTTTTCCGCTGCCTCCGTGATCGCTGACTCCTCTCTCTCTCTTTCACTCATCCTCCTTGTGTAATTTCCCAGTTAACCCGGTCCAGTTTGCTGGGCAACAATTTATTGAATCAACCCTTCGCTTTGTTTTTCCCTTACACGATCCATCCGCCACTTGATTTCTTCTTTCCACTCTTGCCGTTACTCTCAAGTCATCATCCTTACTTAGTTTAATCCTATTCTTTTTTTTATTTCACGTCTTAGTTTGGGTCATCGCGGTGGGCATCGACCGACGTTCAGAAGTGACGTACCGTCGTGCACGCTTCCAACCCAGAAAATTGCATTAATTCACATTATGAAGAAACCTTCGACGTGTCTTGGGTCGCAGATTCTTCTGTAGAAGAGGACTGCGGTGCAGCGAGTTATTCGGTCACATTCTAGCAAAAATAAAGACCACGGTGTTACAAATAACACCATCACGCGGCATCGGACAGGGCAAAAATCTGAATATTTCAAGACTTGTCAGACCAAATTAAAGGGTTGCACACACCCTCCGCAAGCGAGTGCTTGAATGAAAGGAAAGAAAGGTTAAACGTCTTCCCCTAAGTCAATTTTAAAGAACATTTTTTAAGATCCTCCAAAGTTCACGTAATGTAGTTTAAGCGTTTGATTAACCTCTGCCCAGGGGATCCTGGAAAACTCGAGTTCCTATTTTTAACGGGACTTTAATTCAATCTTAGATAATGCAAAATTCATGGAACACATAATCCTGTCTCCGCGTGATATATTGGCTGCCCGCAGATTACACTCTCCTCCTCAACATACTCCCTCTGTTGCGTTGCTCACGACAGGGCAACAGCAAAAGAGAAGACGCCACACAGCAACTGCTGCCGCCCTTTCCTGCTGGTGTTACACCTGAAAATTTGTATTTTATTTCATTCGCGCGTACTTGTATTTTGTATTTTCCGGTCAAGAAGTACCTCGTGCAGAACTCAGGTGGAATTTTACTAAAAAAAAATGCATTTGTCGTTGTAGGCTGCAATACATTTCACATACTCCTTTTCAGGCAGACTACCTCGTCCTCTTTCACGATTCGATTATATATACAAAATTATCATGGATACTTCGACATAGTCATGCAGGACGGTGATTATCCTAGTGCAATGTTTAAAAAAAACAATAAAACAGAGACACCAGTAACAAAAATGTTTGTGTATATTGCTTGGATTTTACTGTACATTTTGTGGGGGTTGCATCTTGTTCGACGATCGACCCCTCTTCATCACCATCATCCTCTCTCTGTCCAAAAATCAAACCACCGTTTGTAATAGTTTTTCAATGCAATGGATCAGAGGAACGTTTCGTCACTTCGATTATTGAAACAACAGAGAAATTTAATATTATAAATCACAGCAAAAATGAAATTTTTCCACGGACCAGTTAAATTTTCTCGGAGGACATCTGCAGAGCTTCCGCATGCTTCTTGGCCTTAAATCGCAAGTCGGCTATGCTGTTGTTCTTCGAGTAGAGTCGGTCCTGATGAACTGCTGCAAGTGCGGCGAGTCCCAGAGGATACTGAGGACAGAATACTAAAGGCGATGAACTCGTCGAGAATGCAGCTGCAGCAGCCGCATACTGAAAAAAATTTACATAAATACATCGGAAAATATCCTTTTTGACCGAAGATCAAGAGACACACCGCACTGGCCAGGTGAAGGTAATTTTACCTGTTGCGCGGCCGTAAACAAGGCCGGATCAAATGGAGAGAATCCAGCAAATGATTGCATCTGATTGTAGGAAGAAGTCAGACGAATGGAAGGAACATTGACGTATGGTGCCACACGACACGGTTCAAGTGTTGTCGAGACGGCGGTGGGTGTATGACTGGACACTATCATACCTGCAGCTGTCAATAATATTAACAATGAGTACTGTTTCTTCAGTAACATTATATATGTAGTGTTTTACAAATTACTTTAAATAATTAAGTGTAGTTACAGGGGCAGACACATGATATGAGAAGACGTAGTTCAGGAGGTATCAACAGTCTCGTTGTGAAACTCGGGAGGATGTAACTCTGTACTTTGTCAACCTCAAGATATACACCTAACGCAGAGATCCAACCTACATTCAATAGAATACTTTTCATTGAGTAGAAAAAGGAATATACATAGAAACTACAATCGTCTGGAATCCTTAAGATGATTTTGATTTCAGAAATCGTGATTGCCGGGTCATTAGGTTAATATTTTTAACTGTCGCAAATGTACTAACAGTCAAAAATGTTCTTTCTATTTTTGTTTTTATTATTAAGTTTTCTGTTTTTGTGAAGTGAATTTATTTATGAAAATATTTGAATGTATTATGATTCGGATTGACGATTGAATTTGATTACAAATTTCATCGCCTGTTGTGCAAATTAGAGAGACACAAACAAAATAAATAATTTTACTAATGGTTCATTCTGTTGGACGATTTCTGTTTTGTTATTATTAAACTATTAAAACAACGGCAACATTTTGTTTCACTTCCACCAATGTACTACTACATAAATTGTCAGAAACGTATAATAAAACGTTAGCCAAAGTTAATATTTATTGCAAAAACAACGCTAAGTTGTACATGATTTTCACTTGTCTATAGTTGAAAAATATTATTAATTATTTAGTGTAGAAATGTACAGAAATTTTTCATGCACAGTACGAGTACAAAAAAATGCTGTTCTTATTTAATTTGCAAAAGCTAAGAGAACACGACTTATATAAAAATAATTTTTTAAATAATGAAAAGGCGATTAGGTAACAATCGAGACGGAGAAGTAAACGAAACGGAGAAGATTAACCGTGGAAAGGTGTTACTCGGCTCTAATTAAATGAAATGAAACTTTTTCCTCTAATTAACCGTTATCCGATCTTATAAAGTTAAGAACAAGTTAAGAATTTTCAAAAGTAATTTTTAATTTCCATTGGAAAACTTTAATTCCTTTCATTGCCATTATGAAGAGTCGAGTTTTTAACTAGTTTGAAAACACCCTTTAACTCCTAAACTTTTGTTTGTTTAAAAAAAAGGAAACAACAACAAGTTTTCCAACCAGTTAAAAACTGTACAATTGTGTTACGCTGACCATTAAGAGGAACCTGAATTAAATTAATTTACGCTGTTTCGCCATCTTCTACATAATTGACAATTAAAAATTTTCTATCTGCACACAGAGAAAGGTACAGTCTTTTACACAGGCCGTGAACTATAAGCATGATTTTAAGGTTTCTGTATGTTGTATTAAAATCAAATTGTTTAGAAATTTTTGGTATCAATGAAAACTACTTGCAACTACATACGATTAAATTATATACATCCAAATATACACATAAACTACGTACATTTTGTCAAAGGGATTGGTTCCAGTCCACCCGGTCGAAATATTTAGAGACGACTTTATACATTTCTTATATAGTGCACAGAAGAAACAGGTTGTAATAGTCAAACTTTTTTCTATTTGAAAGAGACCTAGACTCGTCTGTGATAATTATATATTAAGTATTTTCCTCCAGGCGCACGAGATCGCAATACGAGAATTATGTTATTTTTTGTGCAAATTTGTTAGAAAGTAGATTACACATCACATATATAAATATATAAAATGGGTACAAAATATTTTAGAAAAGTTAGTCTTAATTTTTAAAATGTCACTAAAGTTCTACCAGTAAAAACTGAACTTGTACTAAGACCATCAACTTAAAAGTAACAAGATGGTTCTAAAGTTTTACAGTTAAGGTCGATTGGTTTAAGAACTTTTTCTTCCTAAGAGACTTTCGAAAGTCTCAATCGTGAATAGCTGGACTTAGGATTGTACCTAAAGTTAGTCGAAAACGTAGTGTAGGGACACTGATATTCTGTGATCTAACTTAAATAATGAAATTTAATTTTGAACTTCAAAATTTAATAATTTGTTTTATTTAGAATTAATATTGATAATTAATATATTTATGATAACCCAGGTGTCTGCAGTTGTACAAGGAATATTTTTTCCTCGGTGGTGATTTAAACTTTTTCATAAAATTTATGATAAACAACCGTTTTCTGTTCTCATGTCTGCGTGTCGACACTACATTAAAATTCATCTTGGTCGTGGGTTTTTCAAAGTGTTTCACCACGAGCTTTTTGCTTTTTGATTTTTCAGACAGACACCTTGGGAGACAGACGGGTCACCTTGTCCGAAATAGACAAAAACACTGGATGAACGTGAAATAACTTGATGTGCACCGATAACCGGAGTGTTTGCTCGGAGTCGCTATTGATTTGTCACGTGTCAATTAGTCCCCCGTCAGAACGTGTATCAATGCTATCATTTTGCCGAAAGAACACACACACACCGCGCACATTGAAAATTCACGTGCACGTGGTGTGTCGACCAATTTCAGCAGTGATTTACACCACAAGATACATGCAATTAACGAAAACTCAATGTGCGATAGAGGAAATGACTCGGCTATTGTCCGGGACATTTGAGCACGAACCCGTCGTCGTAAATTTTTGTTTTGAAAAATTTTCAGGACGGACAGGACGGAGAGGAAAAGCTCAGTTTCACAAGTCTTTCGAGTGTTCCCAAAGTCTAAAAGGATAGGTGGAGAAATGGTGAGCCGGGAAATCTAACATAAATCACGGAAAACACAGTGAAATGCGAAAAACATATTACCCAAGCAGAACGAAATAGAATATTTTATGAATTCTGGAAAATTAAAATATCTGAAACGGAGGAGGAAAATGAAATCCTATTGCAGCACACTTTTTGTACTTGTTCTCATTCTGTTTGTATTTTTTTTTCGCTCAGGTACCGAAGAGTGGCAGAAAGAGGGACAGTTACAAGTACAAGAAGTAAACCAAAGCTAACCTTCAAATGATAGAAATCAATAAGAGTGTCACAGCATAGTTAATAACTTTAGGTTTTGGTAAGGTTCAATTATTGTTTAGTATTTAGTATAGTATTATATGGTTTTAGTGCAATTAGTATAGTTTATTGTTGTAGTGGTATTGCCATGTCTTCTACAACGCATTTTAAGAGGAACCAGGTGTGTATCAGAGGTGGGTACTTAGTTTTTTGAGGTAACCTACAATGATACTGAACTTCCCATAGTAGAAGTAAATAATTGCAAGGGTTTGCAAACAATTTTAAATTTGATGTATGCAAAAGTACCGTTGTATGTAAAGTATGGTCATGTCTTATACTAGTCGGGAACAAATAAAAGCACAACAGCAATCTACAGTAAACCTAAAGTTCTAGTTGTAAAAGGCTGTAATAATGTTATACCATTCTAAATAATACAAAAATTATATAATTGGAAACCAATTTTATATAGTGTACTATCTGAGAATTATATATTCGTTCTGCAGTCACACACACTTTCGTATGTTTATGTACAGTATAGAATAGTGTCTATTAACGTATAAAAGAATGGAGACTACGTAATAGGGGAACGTGTCAACTTACCCTTTTGCATTTGACTTTCGTGTTTACGGCATTTGGCTCTCCGATTCTGAAACCACACCTGAAAATTTATTATTCATATTCATGGATGTAATTCAATTAAATGACGGATAGAAACGGATTTATAATTTATTTGGAAAATTAATAAACGGACTCGGCAGGATATTTTAAAATTTTAATTTACAGCCAGAGAAGCGCACGCCTTGTCAACGCCGTTCGGGGTACACCCCGTTTCACTGTTTACATCCCCAACCTCACGTGGAAAGGTCCTTCTCTGAGTCTGAGTAATACATAAATTGCACTTCTACAAAACACATACATAAATATATGTAATTTTTATTAGCCGTGAGTTTTTTTACGGTCTCCGAGGGTTATCTTTTCGTAATAAACCAAAACAAAAATCAGAGGGGTAAATTATTTGTTGTCTTTCCGACGACATCTTGAATTCGAGTATGCGATTTGCAGAAGTGAAAACAATTTAATAAGAGTACATTACATGTTGTTGAGCGTCGAAAAGGTTTGATATGTCGGCAATCGACTTTGTTTTTCTCCTTAAGCGCATAGAAATTCTCAACGCACTACTCCACAATAATCTCCTAGCGGAAATTCTTTCGACTCTATTCGAGAAGAAAAAATTGACAAGTATGGACACCTAAAATGGTGCAAAATATTGTTCGTCGTCCTCGGAACACGATGCTTTTCGTATTAATCGAATCAAGTCGGATGAAACGGTCTCTGACCAGAGAAAATAGAAGAAACGCTCTTCTCACATTAGGAAGAAATCGTTTAGGAAACAGTTAAGTGATCACTTATCGATAAACTAGTGTTAGGGAACTGGGAATTGAAGATAATGACCCATTTGTTCGATTAAAGAAGTGTTTTCTGCCCCTTTACTTATTTCGTAAAGTAAAAGCCACTCAACTGTACTCAACCTCTTACTTCTTCTCGCTCAAATGAAATAAGAAACAGTTTTTTTTTGTTGTCCAGTTTCAGCACGCGTTCTTTCCAGGATCCAGGGCGAACGTAACCATCGGTGGAGTACGGCTTTGAACGAGTTAAGGTGGAAAGAACAGTAGGAACCTGGCCGAATTTGTTCTTGAGTAGTTTTTATGGTGACTGGATAACTATTTTCGGTCTCACCTGGACTCTCGCTTCGCTAAGTCCTAATCTTTGACTGAGTTCCTCTCTCATGAAAGCATCCGGATAGTGCGTCTCGTCGAAAAGTCTCTCCAGCTCGTTTAGCTGTTCCAGCGTAAAGTTGGTTCGACTCCTTCTCTGCTTGTTCTGGTGCTTCGATGAAGAGTGTGCGTTCGTTTGAATTCCCATGCCTACGCCTATGTGATCCTCGACTTCGTTTCTCTGTATATCTATTACTGGAAGGAAAGAACAAGTTCTGTAATCCCTTGGTGCTTTTCTCGGATTTTAGTTTTTTTTTCCAAATCCCTGGTGACTAGCAAATGTAACGGAATGTTCAACCGTTAACAATTCTTATGGATCATCGGTTCCAGATTTCTTCCTTCTCTCTCTTTTTAGTTCTTTCTCGATTTTAAATCTAATTCTCGGTGGATTTCCCTCAATGACTGTAAAAACAAGAAATGACTTTTTATTATTACTTCAAGCAAGGCGAGATAATTTACATTTCCAAGGGAAACTGCTCGAATCATTCCAACCGCCTTTTTTTACATTTTTTTTTCTTCTGTAACTTCCACGTCACCCTCTGGACCTGCCACACGCCCACCTCCCCGTCATGGCGGAATGAAAATAATGAAATAAAAGAGAAGCAACTGATGAGATTTCAAGTGCAGCCAATCATCCCTAAGGCAGTTGCTTGAGAAAATTTTCTTATGGGCATAATTTTCTTACTTTTTTTTCATTACCATTTCTTTTTTTTTTTTGGCCTCCATAGAAATGAGTCTTGTTAATGGGGAGAAAGATCAGAGCTTTGTCTGTGAAATTATTGTTATTAACCAGCGAAGAGCTTTTATTTTCTGTCCTCCAAAAATTTACTACACGTCGAAAGGTTCAGTATTCGTTTGAGCGCCCGGAAAACTGGCCCGATATTTTAGTGTACGAGCAGGATTTTATATTCTTAAAGGTCTGCATCCTATTCTTTGAAACTTTACGAAGTGTGCACAAATCAATTTCCACAGAAATGAAGTAGAAATTTTCAATAAAACGTTGTAATTTTTTTAAGTAGTTATATTCCAATAATTGTTAAAAGTAAAAAGTTCTATTCCATATTTTTATAATTCTTCGATTTTTTGTCTTTCACTAGCACCGGCCATTGTTATAATTAAAAATACTTCATTTATAATAACAAAAATACAATAAATAGTAATATTTACTCATTCAAATTATTATGTATAATACACAACACATAAATACCTATGTAGTAGTAAGACAGCTTGGTTATTATAGTAAGTAGTAATAAATATTTAAACGCATACATTTTGTAATATTTACATTACTCTGTTCATGAAGTTTGATATATTCTACGAGTATTCACTTATTTCAGTATAAAATTCCATTCAATTTTGTTATTATTATGCAGGAAATGATAGTCATTTATGTCCGTGCATATTTTTGTAATTTGAAGCTGAATATAACAAAAGTGTACTTAAAATCTGATACATATGAACTGATAGTTTCTATTATGTTCTGCTGCGTTCTTCGGATAGTGCGCACATGTTTGTTTGTACAATACATAAAATATTATGTAATAGTATACGCTTCGGAATAAGATGTCTGATTGGTTCTACAATGAAAATCTTTATATTGCTTTTTTCAACTTGCCCTTTAAATGCATGTCTCTCTCTCTCTTCAATATTTTCTATTTAGAAAGAAGGTTGGGTTTCTATTTTTCTATAAAAATTTCCAGCATTTATACTTTCCTGCTCGTAAAATAAAACGAACGCTTTTATTCTTTCTATATTTTCTAGAGCGTTTTTATGAGTTTATGGAAATGAAAATGATGAGTAAGGGGCTGCTGCTACTTGGCAACTGCACAACCATTTTAACCTTCCCTTTACATAAGTCCTCCATTTTCTTTCATTCTGTCTTTCTTACTCCCATAAAAGTCTTGTAATTTATTGCTTTCGCCGTTTTCCTATACATGGTATAAATTGGGCAAAAAATGTATTTTCTCACTTATGGTGTTCCGTCTTGTCATTTCTCTCGACTCTCGCTCTCTCAGAGATGTCTACGAAGTTGACTGAATTTGGTACTTTCAGGAGTTTTTAAGAACCATGGTATGTACTACACTTCCCAAGTACCTTATTTTTGCCTTATTTCTAATTTACGGTGGTAGTGAACTAGTTGGATAATTCTGCCTCGCAGTGTTTTGTTTGCTTGAGATTGAACTTTGAAACTATCCGCAATAATCCCATTTGCAAAAATAAGCATAATACTAATATAATGCGTAATGCATTAATAATAATTAGAATAGTAGGGTCGAGATACTTGTAAAATGTCCACATTCGTCTTTTACAATGAAGACAAAGAATTTCTTGTCATTGTCTCGCGATTATACAGCATTCCGGAAAATGTAGAAAGGCGGTTCAGGTCTTAAATGGCAGGTGAAGTGGAAGGAGAAGAGGAAACGTCAGTCCGTCATCCATTTATTCAAATTTAATTTACCTGAAAACATTTTCAGGCTGCGCAGGAAAAAGGACCAGGAAGCAAAAAAAATGGCGGCTCCGCGATGGAACGAGAAAAATTTATGGTATTCAAATGATACACACGCAAAACCATTAGGGGTATTAAAATAAAAGACAAAAAATTTTATTTCTGCAAATGGGAATCGCGCACCTTAATTCTGCCGGTTAAATCTTCCGTGGAAAGAACAGGGGTAGGTAAAAAAAAAAAAACGAGGCGAATTACAATAAAATTTCAAATTTCCACCGCCCATTTCAAACGGCGATAATTTTAGTTGAGTTAAAGCGGAGGCGGATTAGCCGGAAGAAAAATAGTTGGGCAGGTGAATAAATAAAATCATCTCCGGGTTGGTAAATGTCTAAACAACGTTAATGAATGCTGCAGAAGGAAAAACGCAACTCCCCCGCGTGCTTAGGGAAAACGCGCCCGGGTAAAATTTTATACTAAACTCTTAAGCAGTTTACAAGTTAATTCAATTAATTAATGAAATATAAAAATGCCGGAGCGAAGGTCCCCCCACGAAAGAAGATGGACGCCGGAGACGTTGCCGAAGGTTGGCATCCCTGCATCTCCGGACACGGCAAGTCCTGGCTGACGTCGTTGGGTTTTGTTCACGGAAAAACAATTATATTCGCAGTGAAAACATTTTTTTTTTCCCCCTGTTAAAGGCTACTAATTCCAGTGTAATTTACCAGCAGGATTTTATTGTTCTGGTCGTCGACGGCTGGGGGTGTGAATGAAACGTTTCAATTTGTATTTTTCTCCCCGGGACTTGATAGGGTTCAACAGGCCAGATTGATTTCGAACTATAAAATATGAGAACGTCGAAGGAAATTCAATTTTTTAAATTGCTTTTGTTTTTGACGGAGTGAGGCGGAAACATGAACACAAACGTGAACGTGAGAGACCGAATGTGAATGTGAGAGCACCCGGAGAAACCATAATGAACTCTCCTGCGTCACGATCTGAGTATACATTTATGTGAGTTAAAACAACTTAAAACAAAGATCTGTAAACAGTGACGCCTGGAGATACGATGAATTTTGAATTATTTTAAGATATGTGCAATATTAAAATGAAAAACCATATGTTTTACTATCATGTTGTCACTTTCAAATTTTAACCATTCGTCCGTAGAACTTAGTAACACCTTATATTATAATTTATTATTTACGTTATTTTAAAATATTGAGTTTTGTAGCTTGAACATCGTATCCTACACGTACTACCACAAATTACACAATGGTAGTAATCAAAAAGCAAAGTTACTAGTTCTTTTCAGTGTTGCCGAAGCGAGAAAAAAAACTTAAATTACATCCGAATTTTTGGGGGTTTTTATCCCCCGTCAGAAGTTTACACGAGACTCATAAGCATGAAAGAATGTAGGTTGCTCAATCTGGTGTACAACCGTATGAGGTTTGACGGAAGCAGCATCCACTCGGTGGGCACAATACTCCAAATGAGAAAAAGAAAGTAAAATGTGAAGCGTTTCAAAGATTGGGACAAAAGAAAAACGATTTCTGAAGAAAAGCGGTTTAAGTAAATCCGATGCCCCTGCCGGTAGGGTGCCATAATTCCTCCGGGAGAAATTAACAGGGTGGCGTATTAATAAACCAGGGGCTGAAGTTACTGTCAGTAACGGCAAAGTGTTGTAATTTAATTCCATTACCTTAATGAAGATACAAAATAGATTCGTGAATATTAACTAGAGCGAGAGAGTGAGAGGTTTAAGGTTCTGCGAAACGAAAATCCGTCACGGAGAAACAGTTGTAATAGATTTGATTGAGTGCCTTTTACGTAAGAATGAAATGAAAAGAAAATCTGGGGAGAAAATCGGGCGAAATTTTGATTAAATTAAGCGCAATAAACGGGGGATGAGGAACTGAATCTGGATTTTAATTCACTTGAGTGTACATACAGAAAGAATAGAAAGAAAGAAGTTGTGCTTTGAGAAGAGATGGGTGAGCTTTCGAGACAAACTTTCGTATCTGTTTAGTTGACCAGAGGGCAACGCCAATAAAATCATAACTATTTTCCTGATACCTGAAGACATAGAAGAATTGTTTAAAAGATAAAAGGCAGACTCGAGGACGTTCTATTAGAGAATCTATGAATGGAAAGTGATTTATTCAGGCAATCCGATCGTACAGAAAGTTTAACCTGACCAAAGAACACCAGAGCACAATCCATGGACGGTGTATACATAATAGCAATATTTTATTTTGCAACATATTCTAATTATTAATTATAATGTATAAAATTCAAATATATAATATTCAAATATATAAAAACATATATAATTTTTACTTTTAAATAAAATAAATTATAAATTAAAATATAAATTTTCAATGTTATTACTCGGGTCTGCCTGTGAATATAATACTGAAACACAAAAGCAAATTAAATAAATAAGTAAATAAATGTGAAAAACTTATTTTTCAGTTAATTACAAAATTACAGAATAATGCAGTTTTAGTTATTGTAAGCATCCAAAACGGGTTTTGGACGAAATAACACTCAATAAATGAAGTAATAGAGAACAAAATATAAACTTGGCTGAAGTGTACGTTACGAAAAATATTATCGTTCTCGTATTGTTCTTGCGTAAGTAAATTGTCTTACTAAATATATTGATAGAATTTAAATTATATTGTAGCGATAAAATTATATTGTACCCAAAATATCCTAAATTAGAAATGTACTACTTCTCGGAATCATTGTAAAACGGAGTATTGTGACCCGTTCTGACTTACATGCATTGCTTCTTATATTTTAACATAAATAATTCTGATACTGTGATATGTATAATTATTTACTATGATTTAGACGTATTCGAATGTTACCAAATACCTACAGATTCCTAGAGCCATGCGAGGACCCATTCTGCCGATTGTTTGAATAACATAAACAACGTGCTAAGTAAAATACAGAGACGGATTTCAATATAAGTTCTTGTTAAGTTCTTTTATCGAGTCAATTTTTGTATTTCGAGGTGGGAACAACACACGCAGGAGGAACTTTGAACGAGAGCAAAAAAAAAGGTTTCCAAAGCTTGGAAATAAAATAAAGACAAGGAACTCAAGTAGAAAATTCGAAACCGAAGTCAGTTTTCCTTTTTTCCTTCATGTCCGAAGACAAATAAATTTGTTTTAAGTGCAAAACGTCAACGTAACGCTCCCGCGAGAAAATAAAACGGTTGAAGAAACCTTTCGTGAAGTAAGAAGTCTATTATTTATTCAGTAACAGCTTTGAGACATTTTTTCACTCGGACGAAGAAGAAAGAGGAATCTCTTCCCGCGTCGGGGAGTAGAAAAGCGACACGACGACAGGTACCTGAAGGTCCAGAGATTCGTCTTTTGCAGACGGACAATCCTAAAATTACCCTCTGTACCCAGTTAAGACGGTTTAATGTCTGTAGCTCGTGTCATCGCTTTCAAAATTAGGTAATAAGTAACTTAAAGTAGTGCTTATTAAAGTAGTAATAACTAACTTATAAGTGGTAAACTATTTCTTATAATGAAACATTTACTTTAATAATTATGCATGATTTTTTAGGATTTTATTTTACAAATAAAAATACTCCACAAGCAAATAATTCATGTACTCTCTTGAAAAGACTTAATTTTATAAATTTTTTTATATTATGCATTTGTGTTATTACGTATATGTGCAGTAAATAATATATTAAAAAATAAAGTAAAATAATGAAATAGTTATAAAAATATATGAAAATAAAAAGTAATGTAAATAAGCACATTATTTTCAAAAGTTGAGGTGTTCATATAATAAGAACACAATACGGTTCCCAAACCTATTTAATGATTGCATTCAGTCCTACTCTACATAAGTATATGTAATAATTAAGTTTAAAAATTTTATTATTAATTATTTTGCAGAACTTTTCTACCTATGTATAGTAAACTCGTTCAATCTTCTTACCCTCCAAACATTCACTACCTAATTTTATTGTTCAGTATGTTCACTCCTCCTTCTGAAAATTACCTAGATCAGTTCCCTATGATTTTCTAACTATTCAGATTGCTGTTTTTTTGGCTTTGTTGAACGAGAAGCTGGGGATAAGGCAAACTTGTGTCTACGACAATTATTTTTAAATTTTGAGTCAGGCTAAAAAGTGAGAAAACGAAACTCTAGAAGATCAGGTTGGAATCAGAATTTTGTAGAAAACGGGAAATGTGCAGAGGCCCAGCAGTGGGATGTCGGATGAGAGAGGGGGAGAGGAGGACCACGGGAACGGGAAGGGATGAAGAGGGTTGAAAACGAACTGACAAGGTTAGGGGTAGCTAGGGGAAGACAGGGGATGACGCGGGGAAGCCAGAGAGGAGACAGCGTTAATGCCATCATCCAATCAATGTAATTCAATTGAAGTCCCGCGAGCCTCTGCCATGGCGCACCCTTAGAAGCCTTCCACAGCCCCGTGTTAGACGTTGCTGTTGGAATTTCATTTTTGCCTCCATTCGAACGCACCCAGACAGATGTTTATTTTACATTATCCAATTTAAATCCCAGGCTTTTGCCAATTTTTAATTTGTCAGAAATATCGGGCACAAAAGATTTTGTGCCCTCCTTCCTTCGCTGAACTCTCTTTTATGTGTCCCGGAGCTATAAAAGCAGGAGAGAAAAAACCGCGCCGACATGTCTGCATATCACAACACAAAATGTTTAAAAAATACATGTTAAGAAGCCTTATCCGAAGGTCGAACAACACACTTCACGGTAGAACGTATGCACCACCAGGACAGACACCCAAACAATTACTTAGAAAATATTTTCAGTGTGCTACTGATCAGATCAAGATTCATATCCGGCGGAAACTCATTATAAAATTCAGACTTTATAGATTTAAAGAATGCGTAAAATTCTACAGACTATATAGTCTATTTTGGAGACACAAATATTACTCTTATTCACATTATAACTAAATATTTCTACATTATATAATAAATAAAAATAAATTATAGTAACGTGCATCTCAAAGAAATAACGTTTTTGTGTATTTATACTATTGTATTTTAAAAATACATATAAGAGTTGTCAAGCTATAATATCTAAAAATAATATATTGTGAAATAATATAATAATCCATGATTATTTTTCGGTACACCCGGTCCCTAGTATGTAGAATCGGGCAGAAAAGTATCCGAAAATTAAGTCTGAGTTTTGGTTCTACCACAATTAAGTTTCTCGTACATAATTATGGAAAAACAATGAGAAGAGGAATAGTAAAAATTAGAATTTTTATACTTTTTTATCCATTATTAAATTATCGAATATTAAAATTACATTTTCAAATTGAAGTGAATATGTCAAGAGTCCCTAAATGACCAGTTCACCAAGTTCCAAGTGGAAGGAAATCGTTTCACGCAAGTAGTCCACCGTATACTTAAGTACCGAGAACAAGTTACTCATTAGATTATAGCTCTACGATTGTTTATCAACAGATATTTCGTCAACGGTTCCTCACGTCTTTCTATTTTCATCCTATTCAACATGTTTTGATGAAGGACACGGTTGAGCGGTCGCGGATTCTCCGTGGGGCTACCGACAGACGAAGAAGAAGAGGAACATCTCAAAAGTGACAATAAATGGGCATTACTATGACAAACAAGAACGTAATTTGATTTCGTTTATTTGATTTTATTTTTGCCTGGGGTTGGTAAATTTCACCCTGGGGATTTCACCAGTAAAATCCTCTTTTCTTTTAACTGATTGTTCGTTTAAAGCTCCCTTACTCTTACTACCGACTTGATTCACAGTCACTTTTCTGCACGGCCTCTTACTTTTACGATTTTTTCCCCGTGCTTTTATGTTCCTCGTTCAGGTAATATCGCGCGCGACATATTGCCCGAAAAAAACTCGAAAATGAAAACGTAAGAAACGAAGGAATTGTAGGTGAGTAGTCGCACTGGCGAAAGCACGGCGAAAAGAAAAATCGAAGGAGCGATTAAACTAAAATTAAACTCAAGTACCGACACATGAAATTTAATAATCGACACATTTCGAATTTAATGTCGCATTTTGCAACAGTGAGAATTATTATATGGGTGGCGTCGTTTCCATCCAGAGCAAGACGATAATGAACGCCTCACAATAAGTTTGAAATGAACACGCAGACGTTTCCAGACTTGTAACATCCACGTGTCACATATACTTATGGTTTTGTTTAGTCGCAAAACACCGTGTCCTGTTTTGGTCACGGGGGTTACCCCCTTTCCCAAAAGTTTCCCCAGTTTTCCCAGCTACTGGCATCATCAGTGGTCAGAGTTCTTAAGTGATAATTGCTAATCACTCGAACCGAGTCAAATAACAACTAAAGCCACAAACGGACGCTGAAAATGAGGAAGGAGATGAAAAGGAGAGCTACGACTAATCGGTGTGGGAAGGATGCAATTGGGTATTCGCATGAACGAAAGACGGTACCGTTATAAAATATTTGGTTTAGGAAAAAAACGGTTGAGAAAAGGACAAGGAAATATTTACGACACGAATACTACTCACTACATGAAATGAGTGTAAAAATAGGGTACGATCATCGATATTCGATCATCCACGTGTCAATTACCACCCGATTTACAATTATTCACACCCAGCAAAACCGATGATAATAATATTAATAATAACAGTTAGTAAAAAATTAGTTTTTATTTTGCGCTTATAGAAAACCATCAAAGGTAATTTGAATCTCCCTCTCTATTAACTGCGAAGAATTAAATTTTTTACAACCCTATCAAACCGAATATAAAAATCCACTCCCACAGTTCTTCTACGGAATTTTCTCCACTCATGAACTTTTCAAGAAAATTATATACAATTTTTATGCGTTTGTGCACTCAGGGATGACATAAACTTCACTTAGTGATGCTTGTATCTTAAATCTTAAAATCCATATAAATCTTTACGAATATAAAAGTTATGAAAATAAAGGAAATTGTGGTAGTTAGGTTTTCACACTTCCAACTTTGATTTGGTCAATTTCCAGTACTGGAAATTATATTTTACTAATTTTCTTTCGCGTTTGATAACTAGTTTGAATATACCCAGCACCCAATACGTGAACGGTCAAGTACGAGATCCGATTAATTTGTTTTATTTGATTATAATAATGTTACAGGTATTCGTGGTGGTCTTAACCATTGTTAGTTTCATACTCTTTGACTTGGGTACTCACTTGCTTTCGAATCCTCTTCGCTTCCTACGTAGCATTTAGCTCTAACTTCCTCGTGATCCTTTTTCGATCCCGAATTGATCGAGGATCTAGAGTCTTCGGGATCAATAATTGGAGAAACGGAGGATCCCCTGCTCGACTGCCTGAGAGCTTGAACCGAAAATCCGGACGTTTGAAAATTCAAGTCCAACTTTTTATTTTGGTTTTGTTCACCTATCAGATTGGCTACGTCCATGGCGTTCGATTTGGTCAGCTTGACCGAATTGTGCATTTCGATACCGTTAAACTTTTTCGCGTCCTTACCGACGGCGGTCACCTCTGCCGTATCGTTGCCGTTTTTAATATCTAAACTCTGATAGAGGTTCTCCATGATTTTCCTCTGTGAATTCGTCAGACCGTCGACGACGTTTTGTAAATTTTCCTTTTTTTCCGCCTCGCTTTTCGGCGACACTCGCTCGGGAGATTTCACCCGGGGCCCCGGCGTCACCGTCGATCCGTCCGTGAAAACCGACGGAGACGATGCTCGGAGTCCGCCGTTTAAGCTGTCCTCGGACGTGCCGTCCCCGTCATCCGACTCGATTTCCTTTTTCTCGAATGTTTTTGTCACGAACTGAGCGAGTTTCTCCATCGCAATACGAAATTCAGTTATCCATTTTTCAGTGATTAAGTGCGAAATTGGACGATGACATTTCCGCTGACGTGCTCGTTGTCTTTTCACGCATTGGCAATGTTCCGCTCCTTTTTTTTTCCGGGGGGGGAAGCACCGAACGAAATCGCTGAAGCAACCGCAACTTAAGTCCTCGCGTTGAGTTTCCTTGCGTTTGGAAAATTCGCCGCCATGACGCTTCCCCCCTTTTGGAAAATTCGAGGTGGAGCAACAGAGCGCCGCCTTCCTCTACCCCATTGGCTCCGATGTTTATTGACAACTTACCACTTATTTAAAATTTTAATTGAATTAGGGTTTCTGAGGGGTCAAACTAGAATTTCGTAGTTTTTTCTAGACCGTCACTCTGTTCGTTTGTTACAAATTTAAATAGCAACAATAAAGAAAACGGGCAGGGTGTGAACGCATTCATTGTAACGACTCACTTTTCCATCGATTTTTCATATGCTCGGGAAAGTAATGAACGGCGGGAAAGTTTCATATGAAAAATCCATATTGTTTTTGGAGATTGCGAGAGTCGAAGGTGCTGAGGTGTATCTTCCCGTCTCCCACTACAACTCACAGAAAACTACTATATCGACAAGTGAAAAACGCATGCTCTGACTGGCTTTCTCCCGTTTCCACCCATTCTTGTCAACGGCGACGAGAAACTAACTTTTATTTTGCCGTTACTAACTTTGGAGCACCTTCGTGGTATCGAAAGCTCTGCTTCAGTGAGAAATTTATTTTATCCCACTTCACTTATTTCTGTTGTCCTGGTCCAGCTAAATCAGACTGAAAAGGAAAATGAGTGAGCAAGATGCCTGTTTAGTATTTACTTAAATTGGCAATGTCAGTGCTCCGTAATTACCAATTTTGAGTTGCCTGAGAAAACATTTACCAAAGGTTTACTATAATGCAATAAATCCGCATTTATATCCGGATTAAATCCGCAATGTAATATAATTTATTAAAATATAACAAAGTATCGTTACGTTATTTATGAACCTAAAAAGTAATGTATATGTCATTGTTCACCAACTATAAGTTACGTTAAACACGATTTGACACAGTGCTGTTAATATTCAATTATGTATATATTACAATAATATATTTGTACGTTTCTTCTAATATATATTAACAGTCAAAATAATTAAAAAAATAGTGCTTGTAACTGTAACGGCTACTAAAACAAGCAGTTAAATAATTTATAACCCAAAAATAAACTTACTTACCCCGTAACACCTTAAGTTATACGTTCGAAAAGTTATACCTAGAATAATAAAGATTAACAAAAAAATACTTAACAGTGTTTTAGTGCTAAAAATAATAAGATTTAATATTTATCCGTAAAAAGAAACTTTTCCATATTGGCAGCCATTGGTTCAACCGGCAGCAGGGAAATTCCGTTACATTTAAATTGGCAGCTCTGCAGATTTTGAGTTTACAAAAAAAAGATAGTTTGTTTCACCGAAGGGGCCAATGTCATTATCAAATCAAAAAAAAATTTTTTCGACGTTCTGTGAACATTTAAATTAATGGATTACCATTTTTGTTGAAGCAATACAACAACTAACCGTCATCGACGACCGGTTTCTCATCTGACGTCAATTCAAACTGCCTTGGTCGAACAATTCTTTAAATCAAAATTTTCCTCTTCACAAAAGAACACAATTTTGGATCTGAAAAATTACACAGGGATAACACGTAAAAGGAATATATAGAGAAATTGTAAGATCGTCACATCAGGTCAGTTTTAATTATAATTTCCAAAACACGGCACCCAAATCACAATGAAATTTAACCGCAGTAAGTGTTATTATACTTGAAATCTCGTTCCGCAGCAGTGGAATAATTGTAATAAATTATTATATAATACAGGTGATACAGTTAATTTTACTTATCTGGTTCTCGGCAAGAATGTCGAAAAGTGTGGGTAAAACACAATGCACAGTTTTGCTTCGTTTTACGAAATTAAAAATAAATAATTAAATGGTAACAGGTTCGTCAGCATTAATAGTGAAATAAAACAAATGTAATTAATTCGTCGTTACCTAGTGCAGCACGGTTGTGTTGCTTTTCTTAACTTTTGTGCACGAGTCAAACACGAGTTAAACAAATAAGATTTAAAATGTTTATTTCTGATCTTTTTAGTATTTTAATTACAACTTCTTAATGGTCTACACATTACTCTGAATACTAACGATTAAATTCAGAAAATGTTAATGATTATATCATAAGAAATTTCTCATGTTTACATTTCGAAACTGTTTTCGAAATTGTTATTGCAGTTGTATTAATTAAATGGAAACCAGAGTAACGTTTGATTATATTCAATAAATAATTTAACATCTGCAAATAGTAACATAAAACTATTTCATGCATTCAGTGGAATAACTATTATTTTAAAAAAACGAAAACAGACCCATGTGAGTTTTTAAACGACACCAAACATCCAGTTGAAATCATTTATATTTTGCAAATTAAACACTTTGAATTTGATAAATTTTATTAATGCGACACTTTCTCTTGTAGGTAACACTCGAGGTAAGTTAAATTCGAATGAAACCTTTATAACCGTCATAAAATTTGATTTTGACAAAATAAAATAAACATACGAAGCGTCTTGTTGTTTTGAAAATTCCAAAGCACCCCATACCTGCCCTTCCGACATTCGAATTCTAGAAACAAAACAAATTTAAAATTTCGTGACGTAATTACAAACAGTTATTCATTTATTTGATTGTCGTAGGAAATGTAAAAACCCTTTGTCATCTAATCACATCGTAAAAAAATCATGGCTTCGTTTCGGACTGGGTTCAAAATTTTTGGTGAACTTTCAATTAAACAGGTAAGCGACAATTGTTACCTCCAGTTTTAGGTTGTTTAGCGGGACCGAAATTTTGGTCACCTGGCTAGAACTTGACATTTCAGTGGAACTAATACGTGTGTTCCCATAGGGTTGTGACTGTGTTTAGTGTGTTGATTGTCTGCATACTCTTATTATTAACGTGAGAGAATCCAGTCACTATTTTAAATTTATCCGTGTTTTACATTTAATTTTCGTTACCGACATATGTCACACGTTTCCAAAAATTATGCGTTAGAAATTTCTGCTTCGAATCCTAGTTCGGTCACCCGCAAAAAAAAAACGGTTCTTCGATTTTGTCAAATGTGTCACTATGTCTTAGAAAAAGAATATGATTCATTCATGAACCTGTAATGATAAAAATTTAAGGAGGAGTAGCAAAATTTATTGTTTTTTTAAGGGGCTTGGTCGAATTCGTAGTTTTAGCGAGGATAGAAAACCTGGAAGATGGTTACCAGAGGATCAATGGGCAGTGAGACAGCCGGGATCCACTTGCCCGGAACCATGTGATAAAAAGAAAAAGCCTCCGAAACCATCAAAATCGTGGCTTTCCGTCTGTAAAGATCCGGAAGTGCCATTGCAATGTGATGTTCGCCATAGTAATTGCCCACCGCCTCCCGTCAAGTCGGACGGACCTTGGTACAGTTTGGATAATCTGATTCCAAAAAAGAAACAGGAAAAGCCGCCACCTCTGAGATGCTGTAGGGAGGAAATGAAACGGCGGGAATTGCATGGTGAAGAGGAAGAGGTCTGTGAAAATATTAGAGATAATAATTTCGTCGTACATTTAAAACCAGATCCCGCAACCGTTTGCACCAAACCAGAGCCCTGCCCTGCTCCAGTTGTTACCTTATGTTGTCCTCTTCCCAAAGAGTTGGACATAATGTTGTGGTGCGGACAACCATCCAAAGACTCGGCGAGAATTGCGCAAAAATGTCAAAGCGATAAACTACCGTACCAAGAGTTTCGTCCGCAAAAAGTCTGGAAACCCATGCCGTTTTCTCTGCCGAATAAAGCGGAGCAGAAGTCATTGCAGCCTTGTTGCAATGTCGGTCCCATTGCCTACGCAGAATTTAAACAAGTAGACGTACCCAAGCCTTTATATACCCGTTACAAATCTGTTGAATTGACAGACTGTAATTTTTTGTTCTGCATGATCGACGCAAAATGCCCCGACGAGGAACAAACTCGCGATTATGGCAGTTGCGTGGCAATTACATCAATTCCTAATCCAAACTGTCTACCACCAGATCCCCGCGATGCATGCAAAGAGAAAGAATGTCCCACGGAAAAACGCATCATAACAGCTGGGTCGTGCAGGCCCGTGCGATTAAAAAATGCACCGAAATACACGTTCCGACCCAAACCGACCAAACTAATAGAAAAGCGCGTGTCTAAAAATCCTTGTGCACAGAATAAAACTTGCGATTCTAGGCAGGAAGAAAGCGATGAAAACGATGAAAACGACTGTTCTCCAATAAAATCTACGGGAAACTGCGAACCGCCAAAAGTGTTAACCGGTACCCTGACCAAGGAGCCTCAATGTTTCGAGAGATGCGTTCCTCTGTCGGACAAGCCGCCCAAGTGGATGTCCGTTTTGTGTGGACCCGGTGTCAAGGCAACGCCGTTGGTGCCTCCCGAAAACAAACCACGGGAACCGGACACTTGGTGCTCGGAAACCGACGGCCTCAAGTTCTACGACAGCAATAACGAAGGAATATCCCCGAAGCCGCCGCCGGACCCATACAAGGCCGACGTCAAGCTGGACGAGCCCTGCATTCCGGCTCTCATACCCGAGCCGATCACCCAACTGATCGAGGACGTCTCACCCTCTGAATTTAGAGATAGATTCGTATTAATGCCAGAGTCGTATAACATTAAGAACATGAGAGTCGACGAACCAGGGAAAGTCGATTCGGACCCATCAACCGTAGAAAAATTTATAGAAGCAAAGACGGCTCCGTCGAAAAAATGCTCAAAATCATATCCACCAATGAAAGAAAATATTTTGTATGATCTACAGAGAATGTGCCCAAGCGTGTCGTTCGATCCGTCGAAACTAAACGCCCCGTGCCGCAAACCAGTGAAACCAGAGTGTCCTCAGCCTCCGAAGTTTTGCCGTAGTTTTTCCACACTAAGTCCGGCAACATTTAGAAATTTGACATCACCTGACTTTTATAAATTGCAACGAAGAACAGAGTGTGGAGACAGCTCGGGAAAATGCAAGGTCAGGCCACTCCTACCCAAACCTAAGGAATGTCCGGAAAAACCAAAGGTACACCCGCTCGGAACCTTAACTAAACCCTCATTCTTATTTCGTTATGTGAGATTTAATGTAATTGGATTTCCGCTTCAGCCGGCAGACTGTGCGGAAGTCACATTGCCTTGCTGTCCAAAATCAAGGATTCCGCCTTCGTGTTCGGTGAGAAGACCACTGCCCCCTTGCAAAAAGAAATTACCACCGCAACCTTCCTTTTCGGAATGCTCCAAGGACCCGCCACCCTGCCCGAAAATGACGGAATGCAACTGTTGGGAGAAGAAACCTCCTAAGAAGTAGAGCTCAAGGGCAACACGAAAGGGGTAAATATTGCCGCACAACTGTTTTCAGGTATCCCTAACGGTTATTAACCGGTCTGAACAATGAGGATTTCTTATTTACAGATTTTCAAAAAAGAGCTTTGAAAATATTTGTGGCACGAATGAGTGCTGGACACGTTACGCGAAAGACGAAACAACGCGCACGATCGGCGCGGGTACGAGTTTTTCGTTTAATGAGAACTGATCAAGTTCTTGGAGCTCAGGATGGATTAGGAACTGAAACTAATTGCCAAACTATAACAAAATGAACGGACCCCCAGACCCTAAGAAAACGTCCCTTTCCTAAATGAAATTAAAACTATTTAGTCATTAGTTGAAATCCTATAAAACTAAGTTTATACTTTGGGTAGTACTAAATCACATTCAGACAATCAAATAAAAGAAAGCCTACGATGTGGGAAAATGACAAGTGGAGCAAGGCACGTTAACATCTTTTTGGGTATTCACTTCTCGAATAAAGTATTTCGCAAATAACTAATTAGTTTTGTGCATGGCGTTTGTTACACATTGACTGACGAAACAAGACACCTTTCCCCACCATCGAATAATATCGGAACCGGTCGCGAACGGTTGCGGTTCGGTTTTTACTAAATTAAATAATTTAACAAAGTGTTTTTTTTTGTTTGTGCAATTGATTTGTACGCAGAAGTGTAAGTACGAAACATCTAACCACGAAACCAATAGATTTGTTAGTGCGGCTCAACGATGTCCGTGTTCTAAGTCGTTTTTATAAATTTCAGAGTGTCAGCCTTTACCGAAGTCGTAAAGCTGCGAATAGCCGTAGAAAGAGCGAGTACGCAGGAAAAGTTAAATGCTCAACAATAAAACCGACGCAAAATTCTATGGGTTCGAAAGAACATGGAAAATTGATGTTGGGACTTTCGAACGAGGACTCTCTTTGCGAATACCAGCAAAAGACGATACCAATAGAACAGCCGAAGCGCAACGCGTCGGTAAAAAACATCACACCAGACAATTTGGAAATTGTTGAACCACCGATAAATAGTCTGCTGCTTCAAGAAGCAATTCCTGTGACCGCACCCGTCGAAACCAACCTGAAGACAACTAAAGAGAATGAAAGCGAAACACTTTCCCTGTTTGCTGAAACTGAGCCGACCGAAGACAACTCTAAAGCCTTCATGGGGTCTTTCGGATCTTGGATAAACGATTTGTTCTGCGGTAAATGAGAGTTTATGTATACAATGAGAGACGTGTTGGGAAACGACACGCGTAAAATATCATTCGTATTTTCAGTTCCCAATAAGAGACCTCATTCTACGTCGAAGCTCGAGACCAAACCATTTCGGACGGAGACACCGCCCGCGGAAGAAGGTGCCGATTACTTCAAATCTATAGCCGTGCTGAAAGAACAATTCAAAAAAAAATTAAAGAGTGAAACCAGCATCCACATAATGAATACGGACAAGTTCCAGTTCAACTTCAACAAAACCACCGACAAGAGAAGAAGATCAAGATCCCTGGCTCCGCTGAAGACCACAGGAGAAAAAGACTCGAGGACTGCTGCGAGAGAATCCTCATCCAACTCGGCACCGGTGTTCAAAGCAAGAAGTGATGCGGCGGAAGTTTTACTGACACCCAACGAGAAGGAAGACTCCGTGCACTTGTACAGGGCTAAAAACAGTTTGAATTTGAATACTTCAAAAACGGTCGCAAAAGACAAAAAGAGCAAACGTAACGACCGGTAAGGATATTTCTATATGGGAAATAAATAGTTGGTAATAAATAAATAAATACATGGTCTAATTGATTTTTATGAATTGTTTTCAAAGGTCCTACTGTGGAATTCTTGACGAGTACATTGTCCCGGCTCCGGCCGAGCTCTCCAAAAGGTTGCTACTAAATGTGGAAGATCAAGAGAAGTGTTCACAATTGTACAAATCGACGCACGTTGGCTTGCAGGAGAGTCAACACCACGTCCAACGAAAGAACAAGTCATACCAGAACAGCATGAGATGTTACACGACAGACGCAATTATGGCAAAAAATGATGCGACGAAACCCGTAACGAAGGGCAAGATCGGTGGACGCTTCGCAGATATCAACAATAGGAAATCTCACACGGAAATCACCAGCTACATGAAGGCCAGATCGGCAAAGGCCATTAACAATGTTCCAATCGAATCGACGAAGGGCGATGTGAAACAATCCGACGAACTGGTAAAGTACTTGATAAAGAAAGTAAAGGGACATCAGCGACCCGCCAAGAAGAAAGCTGCTACCGCACCTGCTACCGTTTTGACCTCCGTGTTGAACAATGGCAAGACGAAGTTCATGCAATCGGCGACAAGTTCTCTCGTGATGAATGCTCTGTTGAAGAAAGACTCCGACGTGTTGCTGTCACCGAAATCTTGTAACCGAGACACACCCATTAAAAACGATTTTGCGACAAAGCCCACGTTTCAGTACAAGGGATGGACAATGAAGTACGACGATCCAAACGTTCGCATTGACATGAAAAGAACAAACAACCAGAATTTTGACAAGAGCAGTTACCTGTCAAACGAAAATATCGAGCCGAGTGACGTCTTGTACAGCCGAAACATAAGGAAAACCAAACGATTTTACGAAGGAAATTTCAAATACGATCAGAAAGACAGTAATCAAAAAGTCAAAAAGCAAAGCACACTGCACAGAAGCAACATTTACCGATTCGCCAAAGTCAAACAGAAAGACCTCAGGAGGAACGTTCAAAATGTTCTTGACACTTTCAATGGCGAAGGGAGGGAAAGTCAGTCAGGCAGATTTCAGCACCAGCATGAAGTGTTCAAAAGCAGTTTGAAAACAGCACAAGAGCAATCGGTTTCTGAGCCCAAGGTGGAGGCAACCGAAAGCAGCACCACTGAAAACAGCAAAATCAACAGTGAAACCGAAGTTGCTGATATCTCGACGTCGCTTCCGATGGAACTAAATGTCGCCAACAAGAACCTTCAACTGCTTCCCGAAGAAAGTACCGAGATATCAAAATACAGTTCTCCGGTCAACGCGGAGGAATTCGGTCTCTCATCAGAGACCAAAGAGAGAGATAATTCGGAGAGAACTCTGATGAACTGCTTTAACATGGATGACAATTCCTTAAACTTTTCCGTTGAAAAGAATAAACCAACGGACGCTTACATCCCATACAAAGATAAATTGTACAAGACGAAATCATTACAATTTGTGAAGGAGGATGCCGCACACAGCATGCTGGGCTCACTCGACTGTGCCACCAGCGACGGTGGGACAGAATCTTCGAGCCTTTTGGAGCCCGTTCCTCAGGAGTTCCGTCCCTCGAAGACAATGGACACGGTTCTGTTGAACCGCAGGTACCCGATTAATCCAACCAAAGAAATGTCCAGCAAACAGAAGACCAAAGCATTGATGATAAACTACAAAACATTCAGTTCGGGTTCGATTGAGAACGTTTTATCCCCTGCTCCGTCCGGAGGGTCTTCACAAGACTCGGACAAAAATACACAGAAGGAAAAGGACAAAGGGAAGACACCGGATTGTGTAAAAGGGAATGAATGCAGTTTTGAAAAAATAAAAAAACCTGGTCCAAATTGCGAGGATAATGCGCATCCGTAAAGTTGATCTAAATTATTAGCTTTAAATTTTAATTAGGGAAGTAAAAATCTCGTTGTAAAAGATTCATCTCCGCTATTTACTAAATATCTTGTATTACGTACAGAATTTGGTTATAAATTTTAGTTTTTATGTAAATAAATTACTTTTACCATACCGTCTGGCATTTTTATTGTAAGTAAAAACCATGCCAAAGAATACCAAAAGTTAGCCCGGAAGAACTTAATAGAATTGCTGTAAAGCTAATGAAATTCAAAATACAAATTTAAAATTCTAGGGCGCGCCAAGTGTAAATGTCAAGTGGTTTGTTCTATTGACACGACAATCTCGTTTCTTGTTTTGCATTGAGTAAGCGAGGGAAAACTGGACAGTACGTTTCAATGTTTTCCCCATCGAATTTTTTTGTTATTTAGTATAATGAGTTTGTTTCAGTTTAAAGTCAGTTCCCTCAGCAAACTCAAGAATGATTCAAGTAGTCCTGCATTACTTGGGAGTAAATCTCTCGCGAATAAAACTTATACGGGGTGAGCAAATTTGTCATTTAAAATTTCATTCAACTTCCGTTACCTTCCAATTCTCATTAGTAAATGGTATATCATGTGTCGACTGTAGAGAATTTCAGGAGAAGTCTCTGTATATTTTAAAGGGAATCCTCTGTCTTGCTTTCAGGTTTAACAATGACATTGAAGAAAAAGAGAAGAAGGCTGATTTGTCACAATTTATCATAGACGAAGCTGACTTGTGGAATGATGACAGCAGTGATATTTTTGAAATTCCACAAAGCTGTAAGAATGTAAAACAGGCTGAAAAGTTAAATTCACCAGAGGACAACAATAGTAATTTTGAAATCACCATTACTAAATTGAACGAGGTTAACAACCCTTGTTTAGATGATAGCACACAAGACATGTTTGAAAATGCTGAAAACTGTGTACCATTAATTTCCCCTAGTAAAGAAAAAGAAAGCTGTTTTGATTTGGATTTTGAACCCAATTTTTCACCGGCAAGAGAGGATGACATCCATTTAGAAAATTCAAGATCCCCTGTGTTTGAAATATCTTCACAGTCAGCCACAAAGAATGTTACAAAAAATTTGGATGATTTTGAACATTATTCACATGCTCATAATACAAATGTAGAAACAAACAATGAAAATACTCACAATAGAAATGAAATTAAACCAAACCTGAGTTTTATTGCAGAAGAAAAACTAAAACCTCTTGGAATAGGAGAAGAAACAAAGCAATGGATTGAGAACATGTTGCAGGATGAAGCATTTCACAATGTATCATCAGAGACATCATGTCCAAAATTACGGAACCATCTGTCATTTCTCAACAAATGCTACATTGACACATTGGAGAAATTAGCAGGAGCATTTGAAGCAATACCATTAGAATTTTTAAAACAATTTCCTCAGTTTGATCCTAATGTGTTTATCAACTTGAGGACAACCAAAAAGAGAATTAAAGCGCTCATGATCAAGACTGAAAATATTTTAAAAACCAAAAATGTACAAGAGTCAAATTCATCAAAGTGCTGGTCACCTTCAATAAATTCAGAACAATTCAGTGGAAACAATGTTCAGAATATAACAAGGAGTGCTTCAGGATCATTTCTTGATGATTCAATTGATTGTGCAGTGAATTATCAGCAACAGTCAAAATTATTACACTCAACTGTAATTGAAGCAACTGAAACTTGTGAGGAAAAAAAGGTTAATCAAAGTATTATAGATTACACACATTTGTTGTACAAAACACCAGAAAAATTAAATGGAAGCTCTACATCAAAGGAAGGAAAATTGCTAAGTAATACAATGAAGAATGATTCTGCATCAGGAGAATTTGACAGTTTTAATTTTCCTCATTCTAAAGAGTTGCTAAGAAAATTCAATCAGAAATTTGGTTTGAAGAGCTTTCGCCCAAATCAGTTGCAAGCCATTAACGCAGCTCTTCTTGGAAATGATTGCTTTGTATTAATGCCAACAGGAGGTGGCAAGTCCTTATGTTACCAGCTGCCAGCACTAGTTACAAAGGGTGTGACAGTTGTTATCTCTCCGTTGCGATCATTGATTTTGGATCAAGTCACCAAACTCCAAACCCTTGATATAATGGCCAGTCATCTATCGGGGGATGTAAAAGAAAGTGAAGTTAACGCGATTTACAGACGGTTAAATATGCCCGAACCTGATATAAAACTTTTGTATGTGACACCGGAGAAGGTTGGCGCGAGTAACAGTTTGAAAAATTGTTTTTTAGGACTGTACAAGCGTAACATGTTAGCCAGATTTGTCATTGATGAGGCGCACTGCGTTTCTCAGTGGGGCCACGACTTTAGACCGGACTATAAAAAATTAAGAGAACTTCGTGAAAATTATCCTAAAGTGAATATAATGGCGTTGACAGCGACGGCCACCCCTAGAGTTCGCATAGACATACTTCACCAGCTTCAGTTGTTACAGCCCAAGTGGTTTTTGTCCAGTTTTAACCGTTCAAATCTAGTGTACGAAGTTAGGGAAAAAAAAGGGAAAACTACGTTGAAAGACGTGGCCAGTGTCATACAAAATGAGTTTTCAAAGGACACCGGAATCGTTTACTGCTTCTCCCGGAAAGAGTGCGAAGATGTCGCGAAAGACCTAAAAGTGTACAACATAACGGCCCTTCCATACCACGCCGGTTTGAATGATGCTGAACGGACTCGAGTGCAAAATCTCTGGATGACAGGAAAAGTGAAGGTGGTCTGTGCAACGATAGCATTCGGTATGGGAATTGATAAGTTGGATGTGCGATTCGTTATCCACTATTCGCTTCCTAAAAGCATTGAAGGATACTACCAGGAATCAGGTAGAGCTGGACGTGACGGTGAAAAGTCTACCTGCATCCTGTTTTATTCCTACAGAGATAAACACAGAATACTTAAGTTGATAAATATGGATCAAAGCATGGCGACGCGGGAGGCGAGAAAAATTCACATCGACAATTTGTACCGGGTGGTGGCGTTTGCCGAGAACAAGACCGACTGCAGGAGAGCATTACAACTGGAATACTTCGGTGAGAAATTTGACAGGAAAACCTGTTTGGATAACAAGTCAACGGCCTGCGACAACTGTCTGCAACAGGGAATGTACGAGACCGTGGATGTAACGCCCGAAAGTAAAGCTATCGTATCTGCTGTTAAACAAGTCTGCGGTACGGACAATCGAAGGAACTCAAATTATACAATGCTACACTTCGTTGAGATATTTAAAGGTACGGGAATGAAAAAAGTCGAGTCGGAGGGACATGATAAACTACCGCTGTGTGGAATGGGTAAGCAGTGGCAGCGAATAGATGCTGAGAGGCTCATGAGGAAACTAATTATGGAGGAATTTATAAACGAGCGAATTATAGTGAAAGACGACGGGGTTACTTGTGTATATCTGAAAGTGGGTCGTCGTGCAGATGAGCTTTTATCGGGAAATGTAAAAATAATTTTCGAGATTAAAAAGCGAAAGAAGAGTGCCGTACAAAGTGGTTCGGACAAAGTGGCTCCTGAAAAACGCATTGATCCTGCCATTTTGGAAATACAAGAAAAATGTTACATCGAATTAACCGATGTGATTCGAGGCATTGCCAGCTCCCTCAACTGCAACCCGAACGCCATAATGAACGTACAGGCACTTCGTTCCATGTCTTCCATTCTGCCTCAGACGGCAGAAGAAATGTTACTCATCAACCATGTAACAACTGCCAATTTCGACAAGTATGGCGCCATACTTTTGGACATCACAAAGAGATACGCCAAAGACAGGGACGCCGTTGTCATTCCCGAGATCAACGAAGCAGATTTCTTCGTGGACGACCCGTGGTCGACGGATAAAAATGAGGACTCTCCGTATTTCGAACCCGACATCACATTCGCAGGAGAGGGAAAGGGCGGTAAGAAGAGGAAGAAGCCTCAATTCCGGAAATGGAACAACACCAAGAAATGGAAAGGAGGCAACAGTTCGGGTAAAGGTCAATCAAAGGCCAAGGCTTCGGGAGGAAGAAACGCGGCGAAGAATCCGGGCAACAGTAACGGAGTGACGACCATTTCCGGTGCAAGCTTTTCGACTCTGATGGAACTTCCGACCAGTAAAGCCAGGGGATTCGCCAGACCCAAAGTTATTCTGAAGAATCTCTGAAGAAACTTCCAATTTTTTAAATAAAACGGCTCTTACGATATGTTCCTTTTGAGTATTTGAAGAGAGGCTCAGTATTCCCAATGAAAATCAATCAATTAAGGTGAACAATAGATTTCCCTTCAATACCAATTTTAAAAATAAGATGCAAAAACACCAATATTATTTATGTTATTTTACATGAAATATATCAATTTATGTTAAAAGTTATACAAATCGAATAAAATCACTAAAAACTCACAGAATTTGTTTCTGACACTGTACAAAGAAGTTCATAACACCTGTCATTACACTGCGACCGTTAAAAAAATCGAAAGTGCGTTGTTCACCGTTCAATTCAAGGATTTTAAGCGTCACCATCGTGATGATCACAAGACACATTCTCAAAATAAGTCGTGAAACTTCAGGATTCTGACAATATTTCTTCGATGGTTTTGTCATCGTGCAGAGGAGACTGATCGACCGACAGAGCTGATTGACTTTCAAGAAATTCTCTCAATTCCGATTCTAAATCGGGTACCGGTGGTTCTTGAACTATCGCCGCGACTCCTAGGGCCTTCCGAATGCTGGAAACCGGAGCCACTGCCTCTGGTGGCAAACGCTTGCTCATTTCCGACAAATTATCCGTGACTCTTTCTGCCAAGTCGATTTCTATTTCTGATGGCCCCAGAATATGTGCCAAATGAGCTGGGGGAGGCTGACTCAATCGTTCATTTTGAACTTTGTTCAGTTTCTGTATGAGAATAGAGGTGTCATCCAATCGACTTTGCAAAGCTTCGTCACCGACTGGTTGATCTTGTTTCTTACTGGCGTCTTTATCTACATAAAAAAGATTTTATTAAATATTTTACAGGTCCCATATTCGAACCTACAGTGTCACCATGTATTGCATTTACCGAAGGCATCTAGGAAGGAGGTGTCAATGCCAAGTTCTGAAAGCGATCTGAGGCTTTGAAAATCAACACTGACATTAGACGTCCGAGAAGGTGAAGGTTCCATCAGTTGACGGATTCGCTCTTCTTCTTCTTTTAATCTTCTTCTCTCTTCAAGAACGCGTTTCGTTCGGCGATGATCACCACCCGTCATGAGATCGAGTAAATTGTCCACCATTGTGAGAGCGTAATCGCAGTCTTTGGCAAAATCCAATATGCTGAAAGCAAATTTCGTCGGTGGTAAGAACTACTTAGTGGAACTTTTATGTTGAGCTTTTATTACAGGATCCCGTTGAATAATTAAAGTAATAATATACCTTTCTGCGTACTGAACGGATGTTTCATCACCATACGTTTGAAATACAAGGTCGGATTCTTCTTTGGTCAAATTGGCAAAAGTTGAATCGTAAGAAGGTGCGTATGAGCCAAAAGCCCCGTAGTATAATGGTTTGACTAAGAGAAACAAATTTTATTAAATATCAGGGCCCAGTAAGTAGTGAGCAGTCTTCTATTTAAGTCCGTGCTACTTAAATTAAGTTACCTGCTTTCACATAATTTCTCCTATCCTCTTTAAAGCCTTGAATTTGACCAGTACCATGTTGTAATTTACCAATTAGAGAACCCAAAAGGACAGGCCGTTCATTGGTCCCGGGAATTACACCGTCACTTGGTATTAGTATATTCAATGTTGTTGTATTGTCCTTTTTCTGCCTTAAGAAGCCCATACAACCAGTCTTCTTCTTTGCCAATTTTTTTGAGGCTTCCTTTGCAGCCCCCTGAACTTGCTTGAGAACCTGTGTAGGTGACAAGTCATCTGGAATTGCTTCAAACTTTGTTCTGAAAGTAATCAAGGAATTGAAGCCATTGAGTTTTGTCAATTTTTGGAAATTTGATTTCAAATACATTGGCCTTATTAAAATAAGTCAAAACTGTAAAAAACTTACTTGGGCATTTCTTTTGGTTCTTTGGATTTAATTTTTTCTTCTGTTTCTTCATTATCTATCTCTTCTTCTATTGTTTCATGATCAGAAGTATCTGGAGGCCCAAGTTCAAAACCAACTTGTTCAGAAGTAACTTCTGACATAAATGGAAGAACTGAACTCAAGGGCCTTATCTTTTCTGGAGACAATATTTTCAATCCATGGTGCAGTAATTTTCTTGCTGCTTTATAATAAATAGTATCTTGGTGATTGTAAGTCATGGCATTGTTGCACATTAATTTAAAATCATTCTGAAACAGAGAAATTATTTTTTTTAACTGAATTATCAACCACATGATGCTCAAACTTAATATTTTCATGTGAATTAGATTTACCATGAAGTCATTCAATGTATTATAAATATGATCATCAATTTTTTGTTTAATCGTACTAAAATCCATTGGTTGTGTAATTATATTTGAGTAACCAGGAGCAAAACTATCAGTAACTGGCCAAGCAAAAAACTGCTGAGGATCTTTCTTTTCCAATAATTTTAATAAATATTCCAGAAGCTTTGAGAATGGTGTATGTTCTAATTTCTGTCTCACAACACAAGCTCGTTGTTCCCTTGCTTCGGATCTTGGTGACATGGGGGCCCTAGGTGAAGAAGGTTTTGAAGGAGGTTGTTCCGTTGCAGTTTTAGGATTTGACACAACAACTGGTGGAATTGTACTAAGCTCCAAATGTGGCTTTTTCATGGATTCAATGGATGACTCCTCTCCAAGGCTCATTTCATCTAGTGTGGACTCATCATGAGTTCGTTTCTTTTTTTCCTGATTTAAAAATAATCCACTGTTAATCATTGTTCATGGGAAGAGACCAAATCAAAGTAAAATTTTTCCTAAACAGTACTTACTTTATGTCTATGCTTATGCTTTTTCTCATGTCGCTCCTTACTCTTTTCTCTTTCTTTTTTCTTCTTTTTCTTTTTCAATTTTTTATGCCTCTCACTGTAAGAGCCTGATGTCAATGATGCTAAAGATAAGGATTCATCTTCTGTTTGTACATTACCAAAACTCATTGGTGGAAGGGAATCATTGCTATGTTCTGGTGTTGATATATTTCCACCAACCTTCAGTATAATTTTAAGACCTGGAGGCCTGTCACTGGTTAGTATGTCTGAAATGACACATTTACATGTAGTCTGAGGTTGCAGTCAAAAACAAATAAATATGGAGTACAAGCTAACTTAGTTTGATAATAAGAGCAATTCCTTAACAAACAGAGATGGTATGGAAACGAAAGCGAATATTAGAGGCAGTAATTAATGAAATAAAACTGGAAGATCAAATAAATATTGTCCTGATGTATTGTACTGATTTGAAAACGAATTAACCGGTACGATTACAATGGACATAATTGCTGTAAATGAATAACCTACACGTATTAACGATTTTTACATTATTTGGTGACCTTAACAAAATCTAAGGCTGGAGATTACCTTCACTTCTTTCTCGCTTTTCCGACTTGTGTTTCTTGTGCTTTTTTAACCCCATTATAAATAATATTACCAGTCACAAAGAATAAGAGTAATACAAAACCCAAACACAAGCATCCCGAGCGTAAAATTCGGCAATGTCGTTCTGCAACACTATAAGAAGCCTGTGTTCTAGGAGGCAGTGAATTCAGCTGATGAATGACAGTTGATGATTGTTTTGCTGTCGCAGAAATGTGGCAATTATCGTTTGATTCTAAAGTTTAGGCACGTTCAAAATGTTTCAGGGGATTCCAAGGGATTCGGATGCCTCGATAGGCATTCGTAAGGACAATTTGGAAGAGAGAAAGGAGAACGATTCACCTGAGTTTACTCTCTTTGACCAATTGCCCATTGAAATTTTTTTACACATCTGCTCCTTTCTAGAAGTTAAAGATATGGTCTTGACACTCAGTAGGGTATGTAGAAGGTTCCATGAAATATTGAGCGACGAAACCATTTGGAAGTGTTGGATCGCCAAACGTTTTCGGTCGAGGTATCCAATTGTGCCCATGGATAGTGAGTTCGATTGGAGAGGGGCCTGTTTCGATATCGAAAAAGAATGGAAATTGTGGGGATCAAAAGACGAGAGAGTACGTTACATAAATGTAAATGATGTTCACATATCCTCCTGTGATGCAGTTTTATTTATTAATTCTGGTACACTCTGTGTCTCCGGCTCTCGTGATCGCAGTATAGCATTATGGAATCCACTTTTACTTAGTGAAAGACCGTACCGATTTTCTCATCATCAATTAGCCCATGACGGTTGGATTTGGAGATTAATTTACTTCAATGACACACTGTATTCCTGTTCTTGGGATAACACTGTTAAATCATGGTCTCTCAGTACAAGTAACATACAACAAATTTCAACATACAGGTATGCTTATGTGGCAGGCTTGATTTTGAAAGTAATTTTTTAAATTCATTCATGTGCAACAAGTATATTAAATTTATAGTTGCTCATCACCAACTCTTGCCATGACTTCTTTTAATGGCCTTGTAGTAGCTGGAGATTATGGAAAGACTGTGTATGGTTTTGATCCAAGAGCAAATACAGAGCCACAGTTCACCTATAAAACTCATAATAGACCTATTTTAACCTTGGGTTAGTTTATTTATTTACAACAAAAACAGTCATTGATTATTATTCTAGTATACTTTTGAACATTCTTTGCCTTGCAGGTTCTCGTGAAACAGATGTAATTTCTGGAAGTGAAGATAAAACAATTGCTTTGTGGGATAGCAGAAGCAGAAGTGTGAGACAGAGGGTAGAACTGGGGAAAGCATGTTATCCAAACTGCTTGAATGTAGATGATGATGGGAATATTTATGTTGGTGACAATAAAGGAACAGTTAATGTTTTTACTTCAAAAAATGGAAAAATAAATTTAGTAACAAATTTTGAAATGGGTCACTCAAAAGCAATATCTGTTCTTAAACAAGGCAGGGGGTACCTTATAACAGGTTCCCTTGATGGAACTGTAAATATTTCATTGCCAACATATCCACCTCAGGTGATTGCTACTGTCAGGAGTAATGGTGGTCAAGTTGGTGGGGTAAGTATACATGTCAGAATAGTGTGCCTACATCTGTGTAATGACAAAGAAGAAAGATCATGATAACATCTATTCCTAAATAATTGAATGTTTCCTATGTTTCAGCTTGATTACTGCAATGGAATGTTGGCAACAGGATCTGCAAACTGTGTAGAATTTTGGATTCCAAATGAGTTGATTCAAGCTAACTGATTGTTATTTACATACCAATGTGCTTAATGAAAGGTGCTTTACATTGTTACACACTTCTCCTGAACTCACAAAATTTGATTTCAAGTGTCAAAATTAATCATTGAAAATTGAGAGCCTGTGTGGACTCATAGTAACCATACTGGCAATAGGCAAACATACTGTTACCAAGACTGTTATACAACTACTATCTGAAAGCAGCTAGTAACCATGTTAATTTTTCTGTCAGGGAACAAAAAAATCTAATGTTTCCACTCCATAAGACTGTCCTACAGTAAGAATGAATCAGTATAAATTGATTGTTTTTCAGCCCTTTTTCTACAAGTACTATTTGCAGTAAAAACCAACATGAGGATTGCAGTTATTGTAAACTTTATTACATTCATTGCAAAATATTTTAAAAATTCAATTCACTTACAGAATAATTGTATCTAAAGCAGTTAAAGAGAGAAAAGATATTTCCAATTCATTATTGAAGTATTACGAAAACATTTTTTTTTGCTACACAACACCGAAAATATAATCTAATGTTAATGTGATATGTTTGACATGTACAAATGTTTTATTTAACGCAAATTGTTTATTACGTTGTGTTCATTTTCTTTTTTTTGTGGTACGAACAACTAATAATTCGAAATTCCAGGCTACCATTTCTGCATTTTGTTACAAGTTTAATTTCAGACTATATTTTACACTGCACTTTGCAATTTTTATTTTTATATTTATAAAAACAATGTTCTACTTAAAATAATCATTTTTTTAATATAAACAAACTGTTACACCTGGGATTTATCTGTGGTATCATTACGGTGAACATGCTTTAACATATTTTTTATTTATTAAATTTATTATACAAAGTAAAACAATATTTAACAAACTCTTTATATTGTGGATTTATATATATATTTATATATTACTATTTGATTTTTTGAATACATTTTTTTATGCTTTATTTTATGTTTTGTTTCTTTGACGCGTCACCTTTTTACGTTCTCAAGAGGAAAACAGTTACAAAATCACAGATACCTAATAAAAGGGAAAATTACATAATGTTGACTAGTACATGGTTCGTAGAACAGAGCTTCTTCTGTGAGCTTGTCGATTTTCAAGCTTTTACTTCTCTTTCAATTTTAATTCAAGCAAATTCAAGAAAAACCGCCAAAATTGATTTTTACTTCACGTGGAGCCAAGAAATTTCTCAGCGTAGCAGACGGTTTTTAAACTTTAACTTTGCAATCAAGGTTGATACTTTGACAATACCTGGTCTAAAGCTTAATTAAAGACTGAAGATGATAAAAAAAATCATTGGAAAGCCTTTAATATTTTACATTGAATAAAATAAATACTTTATAAATATGAACCACAATAAAAAAGGTAAGAAGTGATTATTGAAAAACTTTTCCTGTCATATTTCGCTCTCTTACTTTCGAAGTGTACCGGTCTTATAACAATTTATTGCTGATTCATCAGCTAATTTATAGCCATTTTTTCAGGTTGCAAGATTAGTAATCTGAAGTGTTCCCTGTGTAACATTGCTTTCAATTCTGAAGCAGAATATGCATTACATGAATTTAGTAAAAAACATTGTGATAATTTAATTAAGTTGGCTAGGAACAAGCCTGTCACAGTCAAACCAAAACCAAAAACAGGAACAGAAACATTACAAAATGAGACAGAAATGACAAAAACTGAGATGGTCACACAGTCTGGATCAATTGCAAAATATGGTTACTTTGTTCCTGGACAAATTTCTGTTTCACCAAATGTCACAAAGGAATATAATACTGAGTATGACCCTTACCTACAAAAATTTCCAGAAAAGTCTTTAAAGGATACAACTACTCCTATAGTCACAGATACAGGTTCTTGTAAAACTACTGAAACTGGAGCACTGAATATGTTGAGCAAAAAGAAGAGAAAGAAAACACAAGTATGTCAGATATGTCATGTGACATTGACATCTGTACCTGAATACAATTCCCATATGAAAAGTCCACAACACATTTGGCACTTAAAAATGAGTGGAAAAGGAGTAGGTGCCCATTTTGTAAGGGCTAGTGTTGACTTACACACAACGGAATTTGGGGAGGAATCAGTACAAAATCAAGGATCTGAGGAGCCAATAGTAGAACCACAAGTGTCTATAACACTATGTAACTCAACAGAAGTTTTTCCCTCTCTCTTTTGTGATACATGTGAATTATTATTAAATTCTCCCCAACAATTTAATGCCCATGTCAATGGGAAAAGTCATGTAGAACGTACTCAGAAAATAGCTGAGTTAAAAGCAAAGAAAGAGAAGTTACAAAATCCAACAACAAATCAACTCTACTGTTTCTCATGTAAAATTACCTTGAACAATATAGTTCAATATAATCAACATAAGAATGGGAAAAAACACAGTAGTAGATGTCTGCAACTTATCAGAGGAGGAATTACTATCCCTCCTGAAGAAAGGCTTCCAGGATGGATTATGCCTAATTCTATTAATAATAAGCCAATAACCTATCCAGAATTATATGAAAAATATCTCATGAAAAAACAAGAAGAGAATGGACTGTGTTCAAGCAACTCATCTGAACCTTTAAAGGATGAGAGAATCATGTTGAATAAAGTGAGAGAATCACTTACAGAAAATTCAAGTTCTAGTAAAGAAATTCTCTTCAGTTCTGATTCTGATCATAAGATGTCATTTGATAAGAATTCAATATCAGTCATTAGTAAGTTCATGAATAATAATACATCTCACGATTTATTGGATGCAGTTGGTTCCGGTAATTCATCACATTGTGATTCACAGTCTCAACTAAACCACCCTACAAATACTAATAGTGAAGTAATAATGACGCCCAAATCAGAATGTGGAATATCAAGTAATGTTACCAAATTATCAAACTCTTTTGAGCCAAAATATGAAGAGAGACAACTTTTAATCGTAGGAAGTAATGAATTTGTAAAGTGTAATATATGCAGTCTAAATTTCATTTCTAATGCAGAGTTGAATTCACATATGACAGCAGAAATTCATTTAAATAAAATTTTAGAGCACAAAATGAATGGCACCAATGATATTGAAATATTGAATTTAATGTTGTCCAGTCAGGATTTTATGAAGCCAGATAATTTAGGTAGATGCAATTGCTACATTTGTGATGTCGTAACAAATGATGTTAAGGAGTATAGACATCACCTTAGTAATATTGTTCACGTACATAATCTAAATGACTACAAGCAAAGAAAAATGACTGAAATAAGGCACCTGGTAAGCAGCAATAAAGAGGGTGTACACCCTTGTCACCTATGCCAAGAAGACTTCAAATCATTATTGGACTTTTGCCAACATTTACACATGGCAAAACATAAAATTTGTGAACAAACCGAAAAGTCGAAGAGGGCTTTGGCAAAAAGAAAGTTAGATCAAAAGGAAAAAGAAAAATTTAAGACGAAAAAGAAAAGGAAAAAAGAACCTCGGAACATCACAAACGAAGAAATTTAGCGGATCTCAACGGAACGGGAGCATATCAAAGTGTCCTGGCAAAGAAGAACAAACGCCCAAAGTTGAATTGTTTAGGAAACAAATATGAAGAGGCTGTAGAATTAGGAAAGCAAACCCATTTCAAGAATAAAACTAATTTAAGAGACAATTCACTTCCATTCAATAAACGTTATAATTTTGGAGGGAGAAGTAGTTTTTCAAAGAAATATCCGTTACGGCGGCAACCAAATCCCAATATCCCCAATAAGGCCTTATTACCCTCGATCTTGTAATCCACACAACGCGCCAGTTTATGGTCCGCAATATCAGATTAATGGAACATACATCAAAGGGAGACTCGCGATGACCGATCATTTAAATTCGGAACATCCACTAGTTCCCGTAGAAATCGTGGAACGTAATTTTTATCGAGCTTTAGGTAACTTGAGATTATGCCACCTTTCCGGTTCGTATCCCTGCCAAAAACTTTATTTTTAGAACCAAGGCGGGTTTGATCAGCCCCGAATTCTTGGCTACATTTTGAAAAAGTTGCAAAGCCGCCAGAAACGATTTGTGCTGCTGAGTATTCTTTTCCATACTTTGGTACCTCTCAAAATTATATTTAAATAGTTTAAAAATAATTACAGTTTAATTTATGTCATTATCAAATAATTGCAACAGAAATAAATTTAAGATCTGGAAATGCTGGTGGCATCATGTCTGGCACACCCATCTGGTTGGCCATTTACTGGCTGATTTATTCTATTAAATGGGCTGATATATTTGTCTGTATTGTATGGTAGCAACCTGCAGGAAACTGAAAATTTTAGTAAAGGAATTTAAAAATAAGTTCACATGAAATAATGAGTATTTATATTTGAGTACAGTTTATGTTATTTTAATGTATGACAACAATTATAACTACATTTTATTTATTTAAGTGACAAGGTGTTTGTATTCTTATCAGTTCTTTTTTAGACATAATGTTCCTTCCATGAAGTACTACTGTTTTACTGTGCCTCTTACACACTTCTTTTTAACCCACGACTATTGTATCAGTACATCATTTTTTACTTGATATCCAGGAGTTCTTTTATGCGGTGGCAGATAGGGTTGTGCATGGTTACCCTCAGACTGGTATTCCACCAAAAATGGCATTGACAAGAGAGAAGGCTTGAAATGTTTTAAGAAATATATCCAACATTTGAGTTCTTCTTTACTGTCATTGTTTTCCTCCTTCTGTGGTATGATTTGAACAGATTCTGTTTCTCTTACATAGAAGGAAGGATGATTTTCTAAAATGTCCAATTGGGATAGAACGTGGTCATCCACTTCATAAATCTCTCCTTTTACATTCTGAAAATTTACATATGGTAACATAGAAAAATCAATCAATATAGTGTAATTACACAGAAATAACATAAAGTGTGGGAATTTTACCTTGCCAACGCCGGGGTTGTACAACAGAAAGGGAATATTATATTTGCTAGCTATCACAAGGGGATATTTTTCCACAGTCTTTCCTTGTGACACAAATTTAGCGTAACCATTATCCTTGACTTGAAGGTAACTATGATTTGGTTCACCGCGCTTTAATGTCCCATAAACAAATACTAAATGTTTTTTTATGGTCTGCCAAGATAAAATCATAAATTTGATTTGCACTCGTACAATGCACGTGTTTCTCCTCCCTCCCCCGGCCCTCACAATCATTTTTGCCGGTACTTGCCTTGTAACTGACGGACCGACTTAAATTCAAGAAATGTTTCATTTCAATTATTATAATTTTCTACTGGGTAAGTTAAATGAAAAATAAAATGACCCGGTTCAACCGAAACCGGAAACGAATAGTTTGTAATGCGCAAAACATTAATTGTCATTATTTATTTTGATAAGGATTGAAATCGGCAGATGTCAGGACGAGCGGCTTTTCTCTATTGAGGAACTCCATCATTGCACTCACGTTTGTTTTGTCGGGACTTGAGTAACCTTGAGTAGGTATTCGTACGCCCGTCTTTGTTTACTATTTCTGAATCGCAGTGTTTTTGCACTCGCGGTAGAACCGTAATTTTCGTTGAAAGAGACAAATCGGGAGTGTAATTGAGCTAAAACCATTATTCGATTAGAATAAAACGTGAAAATTCATTTTCACGGACGAAAACCGAAAGTGTAACGCGAACTACTTTTCGGTTTTAGCACGGGGACACATTCATCCGCGCCCTGTGTTAGCAAAACAATAACATAACGCCGCATGCTTGACCAATTCAGTGAGAAACATTAGTAAGGCGAGGTACCGTTTTGTCGTGGATGTGAAATTATTTAAAAATTTATATTGTGGCATTGTTTACTTGTTGAAATCAACTCGAACTTACTTCGGGGGTGAGAAAAAGGAGTGACGAAGCGAAACCGCCTTACCAGACGTGGGGATACAGAGGAAAAGAATCAGTGACGAAGTCGTTCGCGAGATCGATCGAGCGAGAGAGAAAAGTTTAAAACATAAATATGCCTAGTAAGGAAGAAATGTGTTTCATCGCGAGCAGTATGGAGAGTAAAAATTGCCTCACAACGAACTCTAAGGATTTCCTGTCGCGGGACGTGGAAGATTTGGTTCTCGAAATAAAGGAAAACCTTCGTCTAGGCGGATTAAAATCTCGACCTGCGTATGCGGCCCACAACAGAGCGTCACGTCCATCGCCATATCGTATTCCAAGCCGTTCCCGCAGTTGGGGGGAAGGTGCGTGCGAGGACTGCCTCAAGGCCACAACCAGGCACTGCGGTGGCCATTCTTGCCTAACGATCAATAACAAGAATCTTAAATCAAAATCTAATGTCACAGCGGACGATCCCTACGAAATGCTTCAGGAACTCTTACGGGATGGAAGTTTAATAAAAGAAGCAGTACGTAGGCTAGAGATGAGACTTTCACCCAAACACCGATATTTTTACGATTCAGACGAGGAATCGCGAACACCGTTACTAGTTTGTAACGTTGACCTGTAATCTGCCTTTACAAATTTTTTCCTTTGAACATTTTAAAGACTTAAAAAACATGTCTAATTTGTGTGTATATATATATTTTGCACAGGGGCAGACACATTGTGCAACATATACAATTCAATAATTTATTATGTTATCCAATTTTTTATTTTTTCCCCTTAACAGATTGTTATAGTTTCAAATATTCTTTGTTTTTTTTTTATTGAAATTAATTTCGCAAGTAGTTCGTGAAACCGTTTAGCATCCTCAGGATTTAGAATTTTACCTTAAGCCATTGTTGAGTAGAAATGAAATTTCAAAGTGTTCACAAGAAATTTTTTGCTTGGATTGCTCATTCTGTGAATTTTTTTGAGGATTTAAAAAAAGAGAAGGAAAAAAGTTTTACTCAGTCAAAAGTAGTAAGCATACCAAAGTAAATTAATAAGTAATCTCTTGATTTAGATATATAAATATATATATATAAAAAATGAGCATTGTCAGGTCCCTGCAAAAGGTTTCATTTTGCAAGTCGATTCTGACAATTGAAGTCATACCATGTGAGTTCAGTTCCTTTTGTAATATAATTTCTTGAGTTACATGCTCTGTGTTATGGGTGGTGATTACTTTTTTTTAATGAGTAAGTGGTTATTAGTTTGGTTTAATGGCATATCTATTTTGTGGTAAGGAACAAAATGTGTTTTATTGGAACATTCACTCGCTTGAATAAATGGTTAAAGCAATTTCAGTTACACTGCTGGATACTATCAGAAATAGTATACCTATAGTTTTTTTTGGAATTTAAAAAAGGGTTAGCAATAATATTTAACATATTAGTTAGGTACAACTGAATTTAGTGTTTTTTGAGCAGGTTTATGATTGGTTTAAAATTTCTCTGGATCACAAGGTTTTTTTAAGAGTAAATTCAACATTGTGAAAACAGTTTTTAGAACTCAGTCAGGAGACATTCTTTTCCAGTGCACAATGCAGTTGTGCACATGTTTTGCTGTTCCATGCAGAATTTATTGTTTAATGTAGGAGTCTATTTTCAGTGATAAACTTTTGGATTTAATTTCATCCTTCTTTTGATTGACAGAATTATTTAACTGAGAGCAGAAGAAAAATATGTTACTTTAACAAAACTGCTGCGTCAATTTGGCAAAAGCAAAGTTTATTGATTACATTATACCTTGAATATGGTGAATAGCAGATTAAAATGTGCTATACATGTGTTTGATGGAAAAATTAAATTCATTGTTAATATTTTAAAAGTCTTTCTTGGCATCCAAATATGTATAAATGGATAATTAATAATATTTTAATGATAACTTCAAAATTGAACTTTTCAATTTTGCTTTTTAATGTTGGGAGAGACTTACAATAAACAACAACATACTTGTCTAATATTTATTGGTCAGGTTGTCCAAATCAAATCTGTCACATGGCATAAAGTACACTTTAAATATGCCAAAGCCAATGTTTTAAATTAGATATTTGAATTTTCAATTGCAATTAAGCCCTGCCATTCAAAAATTGTTTTTTTAAGGAATTGTAAATTGAGCACTGAAATTTTTCCTTACTGTGGGATGTTGACTAGTGATAGGTAGTGATGTAAATAGTAAATGAGAAAAATAAAAATTTGGTTTTTGTTTATTCAGTTGTAGGGCTTTCAAGAATGATGGAAATTGGTTATGGAGATTGTAAACTGAAACAAATTGTAAATGCTGTATAAAACATTTGTATGTTGATCTCATTTTTAGACTAATAAGAAAAATATTTGACAATACTTCTTCTTATTTATTTTATCCTGATAGCAATTACTTGTCTTATGGTCTTGTGGAAAATGATGAGTAATTGTTGAATTTATTTTGATTAAAGGTGATAGGTTTGGAAAAAATTGTTTTTGCCAAAGTAAATCACCTGTAGAACTTGAATGATTCAACTTTTTTTTATTTAAAAAGTTGGGTAAGACTAAAAAATTAGGCTACAAAAAAGTGTAGGAAAATCATGTTAGAAAAAATATTAGCTGGCCTAAGTTATTTTTTCTATAATATTGTAGGATTACAAAATTTTTTGTAAAAATTAAGGAGGTTTGTACATAGTTACAAGAGGATTAATTATAAAAAATGCAGGTGGATGTAATAAAATGATTACTACTAACTCTAGAGAGGTATTAGCCAATATGTTTTTATTTACAAAAATTTTGATTCACAGATCATAAGACAACTTATTGCTAGCAGATGTGGAAATAAATAATTTATAAAAAGAAATGGTAAATTTTTGTGTGTTGTAGGAAACATTTAAAAAATTATCCTTCCTCCCACTTGCAGGCTGTTGCCTTCTTATTTTTGGAAGAACATTAAAAGAATAAAGACAAACAGCTACCAGTTTGTAGATTTGTTTTTCCCCATAATTCTGTGAAAATTTTTAGAAGGGGATGCATTCTACAAGACTAATTCCTTTTTTGAATGAAAGAATGAAAAGTGTACATCATTTGAATACCCACTTATTTTGTTTTGCTTAATTGGTTTGTGGAAATTAAAAAGGAAGGGAAGAGAAACATTGTAATACAGGTAATAAAAAATTGAAGTGAAAACATTATTTTAGGAATAAATTGTGATCATAATATTAAGCATTATATTTTTTTTAACTCTCCCATGCAACATGTGAACCTTTAATCCCACTTTAAATTATTTAAAATGCGATAACTACAAAATTGTTTTTAATTCATTACTTTTGTTGCTTTTGGCACTGAAAAAAAGGGTAAAAACAAAAAAATATAAAAGATAAACTAAATTACAACCTCGTGGTAATTTTTGTTATTTTTTACATCTTCCTACCATTCAAGGGTTTCACCTTTAGCTCTGCAGCCGATATTGTAAAACAATAATGAAATGTCGTAGGTAGTAGGTAATTGTAAGCTATCTCCCGATGTTTTATATAGTATAATTTTTTTATTACAATAATAATGGTCGGTAACGGTCGGATTCAAAATATTACCATTTCCATAGTAAACAAGGCAGTCAGAATAAGCATATTTCGAAGTTCAAATAATACTTCAATTTGGTAATCAAAGATAAGGAATACATAATGGGAAAAACTGGCATTTATCAGTGTCATTGTCTTGAAATCATTTAGTATTAAGGTTTCCAATATTGATGTCAGACGTTTTTCATCGGCCATTAGAGTCAGCTGTTTCGTATTAGTGACAACATGGCGGACGAAGAAATTGGGTAAGTAAATGTTTGGATTTAAATTAATGAATTTCTCGAATCTTATCAGGCTATTGAATGGTATATTAAATTATACACCATCACGAATTCTAATTAAATAAATCTGTGTAGTCATAATGTGAGATATGTTTTAATTAGCTGTCAATGAAGAGCTGAATTGTCACAAAATTTGAGCCATTTCCGCGCTTAATTTATAGCCTGTTTCTTTTTCCTGTACACTGCCAGTGCTTCACAACAATATTTTTGTACTATTTGCTACATTAACCAAAATTTAAAAACTTAATAAAGTTTCAATGTTAGTATATTGTGAAATGTTAGAGGTCTAAAGTTAACAGCATAAAATTATCTTGGTAACCTCTTTTTAGAAAAACTTGTATAGAGCAATTGAAAAAATGTCAAAGTTTTCATTTACCAAACTTGGACTTGCCTCCTTGGAGCCCATCTCCCTCCTTCCTTGCCAAATTTCGTGGACCTCCTTATGTCAAAAAGGAAAGGTATTGTAAATTTTTCACATTACTTTTACACATCTCTGCACTTGCATAATAGTCCATTTTTTCAATTCACATTTCATAAAAATTTTACATATCTAGAGAGTAGTCAGTGGTATAAATTATTGATTTATTACAATTCTACTCAATTTCAATAACTTGTGTTACCAATGCTTCCATTCCTTGCGTTAATCAAAATTTAATAACATAACCCTTTCAGTTTACCCTGTGATGTTAAGAAGAAAATAGAAAAATGTTTGAATACTCCTCGACCAAAATGCCAAATTCCAGCTCTGTCACCATCCTTTATAGCATCATTTTCCGCTGCTCCTGTTGGGTGAGTTACATTTTTTCAGAGTTAAATTGCAATGAATTTGTATGAATTAATATGTCAAAAATATTGTAATAATGCTTCACAGATTGCATGAATGCACTATTATTGTGAACAACTCAAGTTCTATAGGTAATAGATCACTGTAATACATCCTAAGACACAAATATTACTGTTTCCAGTGATATTTAAGTGTTAATAGAATGCCATGTTCTACATATTTAATTCTATACAAGTAGGGACAAAAAGTAATTTTACTCATTTTCTCAGGCATACATCTCTGGGTATAGTTTGTTATTTTAAAAAATTCTAAAAAGAAATTAGTTTTTACTTCAAGAAAACTTATAGTGTTGAAAGAAAAAATAACAGAGCAATGTTTCATAATTATCCTATAAGAGCCTAGGCTCTGGTAGGCACTACAATTTATTTTGCCTAAAACATTACAAATATTATGTCAATCAAGATATAGTACAATTTTCATTGCCTAATACTATTGAAGGACTTTTGCATTCCCATTTTTTGAATGTCAAAATCAAAATTTGTATTCTCATGCTTTACATTATCAACTTTTCACCCAAAGTTATTTCTTAACACTAGGAAGATGTGCCAAAGTTTCACTTGTTCGTATTCTTTCTCAGGGCATTCTTTTCAATGGGTGAAAACACCCTTAAAATACCGATGGTGTTGTTCGCCGAAAACAGGAAGAGACTGTGCCGGAAATTAAAGGTCAAGGTTCCTAAAGGTGCCGTAGTTCTTCTGCAGGGTGGCGATTCCTTGAATCTTTACAGTACAGATGTTGAGTACGTGTTTCGTCAAGAACCATATTTTAACTGGACCTTTGGAGTGCGGGAACCTGGATGCTACGGTGTCATCATCCCGCATACCGGAGAAAGTATTCTTTACGTTCCAAGGCTTCCAGAGAGCTACGCAACATGGTGCGGTCCCCTGAAGACACTTTGCCAATTTAAGCAGATATATGAGACGAATAGAGTAAATTACGTCGACCAGGTAAGAAATCTATTTGTTTTTTTTAATTGATTCCCCCTTGTTGGAGATTATGTGTTGTTGTTTCAAACTTAGTTTGAACATTTCTACGCATTTAAGTTTACCTTTGGATGAGATAATTTTGGGGTAGTATGAAGGATAGACTTCACGTCTTAATAATACAAATGATTATGCGGCAGTTGATTCCGTTTTCCTAAGGCTATGGCATTTTAATCTACCTTGACCAATATTTACATGGTTGTAAATAAAATCGCATTAAAAGAGGTTTATGTTGTCATTTATTGTTTGTGTAATGAGTTACAAACTGTTTACTACGGTGAGAACTGAATTTTTCGTTATTAATTATACATAGTTTTATTTTGCGAACACATATCCACGAATGAGTAACAGTTACGCCAAAAAGATGGTGCGCTGTCATGTGGGAGGGACGAATTGTTGTAGATGAAGTTTAATGAAAATTAGATTTTTGTCGAGGAAACGCATGAATTCTATATAATTGAGGTTAATTGCAATTAAATTTTTAAACAAGAACGTTCACCAGCAAAGTACTTGTGAACTCATTCTATGAATGCAGCTCTACGTAAACTCTCGTTCACTTTTAGTAATCATTGATATTTAGATGGGACTCTTTAACGGGTATGAAATGAACTTTCCTTTTCTGGGCGCTTTCGTGCAAATCCTTAATGTCATTCACTTGGAGAAGTTGTTTTCAGCAAACGAATTCGACCCGTGACGACCACTCACGTTAACGTTAAGCGTTTTCTTACGATTTCTTACTTATGACGTCAGTAATTTTTGTATGGCCCTCTCTTGGTCAGTCTCGCGTTCTTTCTCTCTTTCAGTTTGTCGGTTAAGGTCAACCCTATATATTGTGAACAAGGTACAAAAATCAGCTACACTATTTATGTCTTACTTCACTTATTTCCTTGAACGTACACCAATCGGTTGCCCAGAAGACTTTATCAAGCAAACAAGGAAATTCAATGGCGATCCTCGCACCAATCCTTATCATCTTGAAAAGAACGAAAATATCGGAAAGATGAATGCACTTGTATTTGATCTTTAAAAGTAGTACATTTTGGAAAACGTTCTGAAACGGGTTGAACCGAATCGATTTTGTCCAGAAATCAATTTGAACTCAAAATGTTTCGGTGCTTTCCCGTAGAATGAGTTAATTACTGATCTGTCGCGAATTATGTTGACACTGAGCATTTGCTCCGGGCATCGGGACGATGTTTTCATTTGCACCCGTTCATTAGTATAGTAGAATTATTTCATTAAATATTTACTTGGCTAATGTCCTCTCTTAGGAATAATCCATCGTTGTTTAGCATTCTGTGTTTTAAGAAATTAGTTAATATGTCTCAATATTTCTTAATGAGAGAAATCCGTGGTGATTTGATTCTGTCGCCATTTTCTTAGTGGTAATTCGTACCCGCCGCAAATAGTCAATTTTCGTAGAAGGTTTCAAGTAAATCAGGTTAAAAACTTGGAAAAAACTCTTGACTGAGTCATTCAGCTATAAGAGCATTAATTGTAGTGGTTTTACCAAGGTGGATAATTTTATGTTATTCAATTTTCGTACGAGACCGATGTTGCAGTCCAATTGTTCATCAGAGACACCGTTAAAGTCTCTGTAATTCAGAAAATAATGCTGTGAAGAGAATTAAAAACGGAATTTCTTGTTATGTACTCCATGATTTATGTCAGTTAATACCCGTTTTATTTGTTACAGTTACCATTACGTATCAAATGTTGAAGTTATGTTCATGATCTTTATCTTCAATGGGCGTGTAAAGTGTGCACAACTATATTAAGGCTTTTAGAAAGTGCAGTTATTGTTTAGTTTTGACATGGTAACTAAAAATTTCATTAGTTAATGCAGAAGTGGCGTGACAAAATTTAATATTTAGGTGCTTCCATTCAATGCGTCAGATTTCTGGAAAAATTTTTATTATTTTTTGATGTGAACATTTTTTTTCATATTGGGTCTACTTGAGTTTCTAATCGTTTACGGTTCGTGTCACTTCCTTATTATCCTTATTAAGTTTTGTCAAAGATTGTTGACATTTCGTTTTGGGGGCGAAGCACTTCCACAGGATAAATGTAACCAACTTATTATTATTAAGGAATTCTTGTCAAGTTCTTGTGCGATTTTTGCTGTTGAGTCAGTCCGAGGAACCTGAATAAGCAGTCTTTTTTCACGCAGTCAGCCGTTCGCACGAAAACAAGTGCAAATAATAAATAATACAGTGAATTAAACAAATTTCACTTTGTGTCGACCCTCTCGTATGTTTTGACTCAACAAAAATGGTCTCCTGTCCTATTCTTGTACGCAGCGAGTTATTATTTACTTCCCTCCTTCCGTAATGAAAGTAGTCATTTTGTTCATCCTTGTTGACCTCGGTTGTTATAAATTCAGGGTTAGGTGAGTCAAAGGGTTAGTCGACCACTACAAGATTGTATGGGCGAACAAGGAAGAGCGTGGTTTTGATTGAATTCTACAACTCAATGCAACGCACACATGAGGTAATTGATGAGAGAAGACTGGGTGCCCTTTCATTGTTGCCAGCCAAAGTGAAATGCAAATAAATAAGACCATGGTCCATTAAACCCGTTTTCTTAAAACTCCACGGTCGAAAGTGAAAGCAGCCAGTGCGGATGAGATGAAAAATTGTTTTGATTCTTTTTTTTCTGCAATGAGTAGGAATCATTGTATTGAATTTTAGTAAACCTTTGGCTCTGCACCGTAATTTCTCTTTTGTTACCATTACTTGTACAATGTATCTGCCAAATAATGCAATCTTTTCTGGGCAGGATGTGAACGTTCCAGCCTAATTTTTAGACTTAAGAAAATACATTTCACTCGATAGTTGTTTAGAGAAGTTACTATAAAGTCATTAATTAGATGTAAGAAGTCAAACAGATTGTGTTCCGTTTACACCTGCATTCATTCAACGAGAGTTATCGTTTGAAAATATTTGTTTTTCTTACGTATTACAAGAATATTCAATAAAAGTAAAAATGATAGGTATAACAGCTAGCGAAGAACAAATTTAAATTGTCCTTCAGATTGAGGTTTGGAGCAACTTTAACGCGCAATATATTAGCAAATAATAGTCTGAAATGTACAAATTAGTCGTTATCGATGCATTGAATGGAAAATCAATTGATTTGTCGCAAAAACAATAATGAAGGTTTTTATTGTAATTACCCAATTAAAATGGAGTTAATTGTACCAAGGTATTTCAAACGATTCGAAAAAGTGATGCATTACGTTGTTGCAACATGTTAGATTTACCTTGTTGTACACCAAATAATGGTGACCAACCGTGGAAAACAATTAAATAGGATACAAAGGACAACCGTACTTTAACCATTCTCTCAGGAAACTGGGCATAAAAGTTAAGTTTAACTTAAGGTTCTTTTAGATATTCGTGTCCTCTTTAAGTTTAATTTAAAATTGCAATTGTAATATTTAAATATTGATACATTTAATTGTGTTTTAACAAAACCCCTACAGCACACAAGACTGTATCTAAATGCTTTAAAAAGATAATTGTACTATCTACAACCTCGGTAAACTCCGCGTGTAACATTTCAAAAACGTGATAAGAATTAGATAAGATTCTATTGGTAACACAATTAACAGTAAGCTTAAAGCGTTTTAATCTATTTTAATCAGGACTAATTATAATAATCATAATTTATTACTACAAAAACGTTAAAGGGGCTGGACAGAGGCTGCAATGTATGAACCTAGAAATTCAATTGGAGTGTAGAAAATGAAAACTTGGTTATTATTAAATAATAATAACCATTAATAATGCTAAAAATAATTTATACATTATGCTTAAATAATAATATTATTAAATAATAATGCTGAAATAATTTTAAATTTATATCTGAAAACTATAATTGGATAGTTAATTGGTGGATTATGTAGTAATACGTCGCTTCATTTAGACGAAGATGTTTGACTTAATGTCTGATCGACTATCTGTAGGTAATTATTATTATCAGTTTGACTACCAATGTATTTTATTCCAATTTAAATTTAAAAAATTTAAATTTAATTCGTTTGAAACAATGTTTATCACATGTACAAACATGATCACACGATGTAAATTGAAGTAATATTACACAAAAGCACGTTTCACCAAATAAGAAACAAGTTTAATGAGTTCAAATAGTACAAAAATACGAGAGGTGGAGATTTTCCTCATTAATACATGTGAAGGTGTTACAAATACTTTTGGGTCTTTAACCATTTTAAGCAGTGCATACTTTCGAACGATACTATTTCTGAATTCTTTAAAACTCTCAAAGTGGAAATTTAAACTCTGGCAGTCAACAAACTCATTCCGGTCACGAAAGGAAAGTTTAAACAGTAAAAATTGAAATGATGGAAACCAGTGATTTCCAAGTTGTTTCTCTCCCACCCACTTATCCAGCCATAAAAGGATTCGACATTTCCAAATTTAGTCGTGGAGTCTGAGCCGTAAATAAAAAAATCAATACTGTTGTATAAATAATATATGTAGTTACAAGAAGAATACAAGAAGAGAACACATGAGAAGTAAAAAGATTGCAAAAGGGAGGAAAACCGTTATCACGCAGGTCGAGGGTTGATCCGTTGTTTTATGGGTCACAAAATTAATACAATTCGTTCTTTAGACTTTTTATGTATCATTCGATTCTTGGCGAGATTGTACAGAAGGCAATCTATTGATTTAGAATGCTTGGGTATTGTTAGTGAATGTATTGATGGCTTGAACATTGCAGTGCAATACCACAAGGTACTGTACAAATCTAGAGATATACTCTTAAATTTTGCTTTCCCATGACTTTTTATCAAGGCATCTTTTGGTTACCTGGGTACCAGGCCCACTGCCGCTAAGTGTTTCTTGGCTGTCTTGTGCTTTAATATTTCCTGTAATTGAAACTTTTATTGCCAACGTTTAATTAATTCCTTTCTCTTTATTTTCAACAATTCATATAATAACGATTTAAAAAATATTAAAATTTCGTGGTGTCCTAAAATTATGTTGGAGGTAAACTACACGTCGTTCGATTGTTTTTGTGTTTGACCTTGGTGTCGAATGTACACTTAGGGTCATCCACATTTTTCTTATTTTTTATGCAACAAGAATGAATGTTCGGTGAAATTCAATATGAATATATCTCAAAGTGAAACTTTACTTACAATGTTGACATGGAGAGTCACATACATTTATGTAAACTGCAGTGAGGCAGCAGTTTTCACATCTTAAGTTCTGACTTTAAGAATTCAAAACTTATTCGTAAGAGATCTGACGTTGTTTCCAAATTCTTCCTATCGTTGTTCAAAGGAAACATAATTAAATTCACGTGCTATCATTAGATTGATTAGTCATTCACCACATAGATTTACGACTTTGCTTTGTTGCATGAGCCGTCATTAATTACGTTCGGTTTCAGCGGCTTGCATCAACTTATGAAATCAGGTAGAAACATTTCGGTAAAAAGTACACCGTTTCAGGTTAAACGTATGCCAATTTATACAGGGTTATGTTCCTTATTTATTCGCCGTGCATTTTCTATTTTTGAGAGCGGTTCAAGCAATAGAATGCATCATTAATTGTGTCAGTTTTATTTTTGAAACTCGATTCAATGACGGATGTAAGGATAAAAGGACTCGCGTTATAAATAATAAAGCCCTGGTGAGTCCCACGAAAACGAGTGCGTTTACGCCGCAGTGTTTGCCACAGTGGAACGGCGAAACAATTAAAAACAAAACTTTAAATGGTGAAACGCGAGAATCAGTTATTAATGGCAAGGGTACCAAAAGTCACGAGGTTCAAAGTTTGTTTTGAATGACATAACGGAAGCGACAGTCCGTTTAAGGAAATCAGATTGACGTATTCGTTAACACTTTGACATAATTTATTTTTCTGAGGAACATACTGAACTGATTAGTCAGTGTTTTGCACGATAAAAGCAATTATAGTTGCACAGAAGATATATATCTCACATATTGCTGTGGTCTCAGCATGTTGTTATCAGCTTTATCGGTGACTTGTCATGTGTGAATGCTTATTGATTTTGGTGTTGAGCTCCTGAATAAGAACTCCATAGTTATTGACTTCCTCGTTTGAGTGCTTACTTGCTTGTTTACATTTCTCGAATTTAAACGGAACGGCAGAAGAACCTTTTCCTATTATTGGCGTGATCTACAAGCATACTTTTCAAGGCTTTGGAGATGCGGCGAGAAATGAAAAGTCGATAGTAGTTAAAACTGATGGTTCAAGTGAATGACCCATATTCCGAATCGTTTCGTGAGACATCAAAGTAGGAAAATTTATTAGGGAGCACATTCCACGCTAACGGAATATATCAAGTAATTTTCCATTGTTATCCGAAGTGAAGGAAAACATTAAGACGAGACATTTAAACAAAGCACAGTGAATGTCTTTATGTACAAAAAAAACGAACCAGTACGTCGATCCTAGAAAGATCCTACGAAGAGATCCGAAGCGTTTGTGAAATGAAAGGTTCCAGCTTTTCCGCCTTTGTTGGAAACTCCCGAAATTATTTTACTGTACAGGAAGAGAAACACATTTTCCTTGCACAGGTTGCGGAAAAGTTACATATCGACATGTGTGCCGACTACGTGTCCACGGTTTTTTACGACTGCGATAAATTCTGCGTAATTTCATGGTAGAATACAATCAATCGGATCGATTTTTTGATCGATTCAGGTTAAATAAATTGATTTCTTCTCTTTGGCCATTCGATCCATTCTGCGCCATTCCGCGTCTAATTAAGGCCCCGTAACTCGGCTCATCCAATACCGAGTATTCATCATTGCTTGATGAGCATATCCTTTAAATGGAAAAATTTAAGTTACAAGTAACGGATGTATATAAATGGGACTGTTAGACTTCTCGCGGAGGATCAATGTCATGTAATGAGGCGTATCACCTAGCGGAAATAATTTAAAATGGAAAGGAATTCAAGATGGTGACGGCTTTTATTTGTAAACAATATCATGTAAACAAATCGTCATACCTTCCGAGTGAATAAACTGAACAAACCACTCGGCAGAAGTACGTGGGATCATTCATTTAAAGAAATTGCTTCTGACCAAAAATGACACATTTAATGCGCACGAAGCAATCGGACACTATCGACGAGCATGTTCTGTATTGCATTATTAATTCATTCTTCTCTATTGCCTGTACCCTGTATGTGATTTTCATTTAGCTGCCATATTGATTGTCTGTCAAAATATTACCAGACCGTGTGGACTGGTGTGCTGTCGACAGTCTAAAACGCGAATAATTAAGTAATCATCCTCAAAACAATGGTGTCGAAATAGGTAGAGCTTTGATTTCGTCCATGTTTTAAACATACCATTTTTGACGCAACCTACTTGTTTTTCATTTCGAACGCACAAAGCGAACACTTATGGTAACTCTTACATATGTAAATAATTACTTTATTAATCATCCGAAACAACTTGTTTGAAATGGAAGATCCGGTTAAAACTGTAACAGAATTTACCAACGAAATTTACAAGTGTTGCATTCAAAACAATATTTACGTTACCAAATTTTTGAGGTTTGAGACACTTAGCTGAAGGCGAAATTGGAATGTTTTTTATGCATTGTAGGTTTTATTCAGTAAATTATTAATTAGCTTTTTTGATCGGTCCATGCAAAAATTGGTTGAATCAAGTCATTTTTTAGACCTCAATGAAACATTGTATGTAACTACCTGATGTCCTACGTGGAGAGCAGAGGATTGAGGAAAATAAAAATCATAAAATGTTTTGGTAGTACATAAGTACAAATCTTGGTGATTACATGTGTACACATTTATATTGGAATGACTTAGAAGACACTGTCGAAATAAACAAAATTGGATATTCAACTCATTCTTTGTTCAAATTATAATGGCTATAAAACGGTACTTGAGGCCGAAAGAAAGTTTCGTCACAGGTGTTTTGGGCCATGTGTCAGGCATTTCCGATGTCTCAACATTAACATCTGCTCTTTCTAATTAAAAGAACTCCTGGCAAGTACCGGCTGAGTCACTTCCAAACCGGTAACAAACTTAAAATTAATTCTTTTAAAAGAGTGTTTTTTTGGCAAAAATTTCTTTAGAATCATCCATTCAGTGTCCAGGAGGCGAAATATGCGAGGAAATTTGTTGAAAATTTGATTTCATTAAGCACTCGTGCCATCAAACGAATGGCACCGGGTAACTGAGTTCAGTCTGCCTGCTTACCAAAACCCACCGCCGCTTTTTTCGCATAAACGATTTCACGACTTAAACTTCCTTTCCTTTATTAGTTTCTTTCCCTACACTCCACTTGATTATTAATGCGAAATTTCCAGGTCGAATTATTAAACCAAACACAGGTATTAGTACGAGACTGGTGACGGGGCAACGACACTCATTAAGCGAAACGAAAATTTGTATTGCTAAATTTTTCGAGGAAGTACAAAAGCGGTACATTTCTTTATTTGCTTTCAATTTATGAGAATAAGACTTGTGTACAACATATTTGATTTTGGTATTAACATGGAACTTTAACATATACAATTGTACGAGGTTGACTATCTTGTAAGTCAACAACCCCGAGCTCGAGTTGCTTTATAAGGCTTTGCTTAGACTAGAGGGAAAAGGGTTGAAGCTTTTAAGTATCCGACTACTTCAAAGTGTGGCCATTATTGACATTCGATGATGCCGTAATAACCGTTTACAATTGAAATCTCAAAGATTTTACTCGTAAAGGGGAGCACGAGAGAGTCACAGTTACACGAATGGAAATTTTGGGTTTAATTTTTTAAGTAAAAGCACGTCCTCCTAGTGCTTGAGCTTTCGTTGAATGTACGTTGTTGTGTAGAATTATTTGATGAATTTGAATTTAAAAAAGGCGGCGGAAAAACACCAAATATAATCAATGAAAAATAAACTACGGGAACACAAGTTCGTCTTTGATTAGTGATTGTGTTACTCACGTGTAAATTTAGGTCTTATTCAAAGTTTTGTTTACGCCTAGTAATCAGTTTATCTATCTATCTGTCTTTCTGTTTGGAAAAATAATGTTACGAAAATATGATACAGCGATTATCGATTGTCAAATGCCTTAAAATACATTGGTCTTACTAATTATAGTGTACAATATGGTTTTTGTTGTGTGTTACTGGGTTATTTTGTCAGTATTGGAAAGGAGTGCTCAGTCCTTTTAAATTTTTAATGAAAAATCAATTTTTGGGTAGACGTACAATAAGTAGTTGATATTAGCTGCGTTAGTCAAATGTTAGGCAGTGCTAGACAACAGAAATTGGTTCTGCATAACCTGATGAAATATCGAGTGCCAAGTGGGCTGCAGACAGAAAATAGAACATGAACAGCTTGCTTAAACCAATAGAAAGGGCAACATGTTTCTACATCCGTTCAGTTCGAAAGCGGAAAATAATTTTTATTTTTGCCGCGTGAAAGAAATCGAAAAATAATCACAAGGTGAAATGAGGAAAAAAAAAGTAAAATTTTCAGAATGCCATTGTCTGTATTTCGTTTTGCTTTGCTGTACTACCAGAGCGACGAAAAATTGTAATTTATTTCTCGGTTGGAGTATCATTGACCTCCGCAAAATTCATGGCAAGGTGGAAGAGTTTATATTTTCGGCAAAAGACATGGCAAAGCGTTCAACGGTGCCACCGTTAACTCCCCGTGAAAATTTCTTTCCTAATGAGTTAACAGTATATTCAGAGGGAGATAGTCTTACTCCATTTTTTTTGCGTCGTTTAGTGCTTTCTTGTGTCCCTCGAGACACTAATTTGAATAAACTCCCATTCGCATTTCATTAGACATGGCTCTGAGGGTTAAATTATTTGAAAAGGTTGCGTGGTAAAATTTAGTTTTAGTTGATGAAATGTGTAAGAACACGGGAACACCACGATACTTATACACCGAGTTTTAATGTTTACTACTGCACTAATATTATTACGGTTGCATTATTACCGTTAATTACCTATTGTGAGGTAATAAAATTAAGTGTAGCAGCGTTTGAATTGTAATTGGTACAATTAGCGTATACATATCATGTTCAAAATTAAAACTTTTATATTATACTACCAATATTATTGTATTGTTATCCAATATGGTTATATGGTACATTTGGCATGATAGTAATTGAAAAAAATAGCTTCTGCCTTAGGGATACGGTTCATAAAAATAATTTTAACACGCCAGGTCAGAAGTTCATAATTTACCGTAAGGTAAATAATTAAAGCGAACCTTTCTAAATCTTTTGAATTAAATTAAATTCCCATGTCAATTAGAGTAAAAACAATCTTACATTACAATACAATGCATACAAATAAAACAAATATATCTTCAACTTCAACAATGGTAGTGTATTGAGCAATTATTGCAGTTATTACAATTGCCGGCTTGGTAATGTAGCCAATTGGAAACCTTTCATGGCTAATTTTTTTGTTTTTGAAAGTTCGAACTAATTCAGTCTTGCACTCGAAAATTTCTGTTAGTTGTGTGCCTAATGGTATGTAATGGTGGACCACTTAAGGATTTTTTAAAAGTACCTTTCGTTTCTTTGATTAACTTAAAACATTTTAATTGATTTAACGGTAATAAAATTGTTGATACGTGATAATGGGATTTGTACATTCTTTTATTTGGACTTCATTACGAAAGCATTGCTGGTTAAATGGTTAGTTTGTTATTATTTGTTTTCGTCAGCTGGATTTGGGTACCGTTTCATCATTGGGTCAGCATTGGTACGAGAGAATAGAAACGAGAGAAGTTTTTAAATGGATTGGTCTACCCAACGGGAACTATGGTGATCCTGGAAAGTGCAGAGCAAAATTTGAGTTCACAGAAATTTATTTTGATGTTTTAACAGGTCGCATTTGAGTTACGTATCGAATAGGAAAGTGGGCGTTATTAGAATAATTACAATACGGTTGAATTTGTATTGCGTAAGACAATTATCAAATGTGACCCAGTTTGAAAACATCGGGTAACATACGTACGTTTGTCATCGATAAATACATAGTCAACTGGAGTAAGTGAAAATTCCAATCGTTCGTTTGCCTCCATTTGAATACATTTTTTGTGTGCCGTTTTAACTTGTTAACTTAAATTAGTCAATTGCATTGGTTCGACAGCCGAACTCTCGCCACAGACAATTTTACACATACACACACATGGCAACTTGGCGTTTTATAGTTGGTTTGAACTTTTGTGTTTGTTTTGATTTCTTTCTTTTTTTTGGAGGGAGGACTCTCGAAATAGGATCATTTTTATAAATTATTCATTTGGAAAACAATTCACTCCACTCCAAAAACCTGTATAATTTAATCAAAATTCAATCAGATTTTGATCATTTGTTTCGTTTCTTTGATTCGTTGACCTTCTTGTTTAGGTGACACTCGTAGGAAAGTGCTTTGAGTTGCTTATTTGTTTGGTACGTTGCCAGTTTTCCGCTTAATCATCGGTCATTCAATTCGAATTTGCTGCCATTTCTTAATGGGTACTTCTGAATCGGGTTCTTCTCGCTCCTTATTTAAATAACGAAATTCATTTCGTGGAGCGTATCGTTTGTGTGTGTGTATGTTGAGAGTAGCAGGAATCCACACGAGTCGTATTCCATTTTTGATCGAGCGAAACCGCAATTGGTTTGCTTGATGATGAGAATTACGATTAGACGTGGAGATGCTGTCATCAACAACAGAAAACCAGTTCAATAATATTTGCTACAATGAATCATTCGTAACTTCCGACAATGACGATGGAAACGAATGTACACTAATTTTGACATACTTTGAGTTCCATTAAGGGTATGACAATCTAATATTTCGTGGTAGTGTTGTGGCGGAGGACTGACAGCGAGGTAGTCGAACTGAAACACTTCTTAAGTGGTACCTCTAATAGATTCCGGGCCATTGAAAATTTTTGCGAGTGAAATTTCTCAGTGTTTCTTTTTCCCTCTCTCTTTCTCTTTTACCTGCTTCGTAACACGGGCATTGCTCGAGGAAGAGCAAGCGCAACATGCGTAGAATTCACCAACCGGTAATGCAGACCATCGCGAACAAGGTTAGCGTAGGTCTTTGCCTCTACTCATGGAGTTCCTGTTTCGTCGGAAAGCTAAACAAATTAAGCGTCGAGTATGTTTACAATTGAGGTGTTATTGTTTTGGTAGTAGGGACATATGTGCGTGGTATCGCATACAAGTCTCCATTTCGAGTGCGGAGTTACTATTTCTATTTTACATTATAAAGGGAAAGGAAACTAGAAGTACAGCTTAATCTCAAAAAAATTAGACTTATTATTTATATTACGCAGAGAAGTAAGAAGTAGATGAACCATCTGTGGACACCCGTCCTTCCTACGTAATGCCTTATCGATAACAAAGGAAATCTGTCTCGTTTAGTATATTTAGGCAACAGAGCATGGAACCCTGATTCATTGTTCCACTTACTAATAGGTGAAGAGTACTTTCTATAATTACAAACTGGCAAAGTTGGAACACACAATGATACCATGGCACGGATGATGGTTCATTTTTTTCTAAAAAGAAAGGAAACTTTCAGTTTTGAGGTTGGAGTTATCAGTCATTTTTGCGGACTATCCTTATCTCGGATATTTCTGTAGGGAAACAAGAAATTGCGTTTGAAAATGTGTAATCTGTAAAGTTCACTGAGTTGCCAGGTATTTGTTGTAGGATCATAATAGATAATAAAATATATCTCAAGATTATGATTCTTATGTTGAAGTGGAAGATCATAAAGTAGCAGGTGGGAATCATACATCTGAGCCACGGATTTTTTATTTTATAAACATTGCAAGTTTACATGTAAAAACAGTCAGTGGACCGTTCTAAATAAATAATAGAACACGCATACATGCTGTTGAAATACCAATACCATTCAATTGACGCGAAGTAGAGTTTATGAACTAAAATATTTTCAACTTGTCCAGAAAAATTTTAATGATAGTCCCAGGTTGAGAGTCTTGAAAAAGCGAATTGTGTTTTTGATGTTGTGACCTCAGTCTTTCAGTGTTGATGCGTCAATAGTTTCGATGGAGTTTCGTTTCAACTTCGAAACATTTCAGTTGTATCTTAAAACGCTACGATATTTTTGTCGTCTGCAATCCAACTGCCCTGTTTCTTCTGGATGGCATATGGGGAATGGGGCTAGCCTTGGAATAGAAGTCTCGGAGAAGGTGGAATGTGAAATAGAAAGACACACATTAACCACGGGTTTCTAAGTAGGACTTCATTCACCTTCGAGCAATCCGACACTTAAAAAAAATACGGGACAGGTTACATATCTCATTTCATAACTTTTTAAACTCCTTAAGCAGCGTAAAAAAAGTTCGCATTTATTCTGCGGTAGAGCGGGATAAAATATTAAATAGTCACGCGTGATTAATTAAGAAGGGCATATCTTAGAATGTGCACATTTCTATTCATAGAACGAATATAAGTGTCAAGTTTTGTGTCACTTGTTAACAGCACAGTTTAAACTTTAAACAGAGTTTAAAGCCCCGAAAAAAGTATTTAATACTAAAAATAAAAATTTGGTAATAAAACGTCTGATTTGCCCGCAGTTTTGTTTTCGTTGCTCTGTTCTTTGTGTAATTTTCCGTCATTTTCTATCGTTCACATGTTGAACCGATTGAAAATAAAATTTTCAGGGCCATAGCTAATGGATTATGTGTTTCCATAATTTACACATAATTCACAACTTTATGTTTACGCAGTAAATGTAGAAAACTAGACAGGACTGTTGAAATTTTTGGGAACCAGTGATACGAAGTGACGTACAGAAAGCAACACGTAGAAAAGTAGACAGTGTTGTAGTTTAATTTTTTTTAAAATTAAAGCTCAAACAAATTCAAATGTTTAGGATCAAAATCCCAAACCAAGCAGAAGTCAAATTACAAAACATTGGCAATGCTTTACTCGAGTGTCTGCATAGGTTACACAATAAAAGATATCATATAGCTCTCTACTGAAACTGTCGATCGGACGTAATTCGAAGAGTTCCAAAAAGCAAAAAAATATTAGACAAAGGTAAAAAATGAAATGTGTTTGGTATAGTAGCAGCTAATACCCAAGTGTAGGGCCCGAATAATCGGCTACGATACCTATTCCAACCCGTAGTTTGTTTCCTTCTTGACGCAAAAATATACATACAAATTTCTACTGCCAAAATTTGCACATAGTATTTGCATTTGCACAGACGCAAACGTATCGGTGACTACACGACATAAAAATACATGAGTAGTGTTGTCTGCGTTTAAAAAAAGTTCACTTCCGTACATTTGTGTCTTGCCAAATAATTAAAACCTTCAACTTGTCTGGCGTACAATTTTATAGCTCTAAATCTGACTTGAGAACTCCATTTACATTGGACAAGAGTCGTACCGAACGGTCCCGGGAATTCATTCATTCAGTGTATTATTTTTGTTGTTTTCTGCACGACTGCTTCATGTACACTGCACAAACGTCCAACCTGTATTTGTTTCAGTGCCACAGTATCCATCAGTATGCAGTACACAATCTCATCAGTTCATGCTTTATAGTTTTACTAACTTGTAGTTTTATTCATCAGATTGATGTTAGTAAATCGTTTGAATCTACAAACAAAACACAAAACAGTTATATATATCTAATAACAAAAAATTTGATTGCAGATTTATGTAGTTTGATCTCTCCTATAAATCTCGTTTCTATTTCTTGTCACACCCAAAATGAGAAAGTTGATTTCTGCCGAAGTCTTCGAATATTCCAAGAACTTCGAACATCCAAAATATTTCTATTAAGCATTACACCTAATATTGTCGGTGTCAGAATGAAACGGGATAGGGTTATCTCATAAAATAAATTCCTTTCTCAAGAACGAGAAGATCAAGTTAACCTAATTTAAGGCAACGGTAGAAGTTTTTAGATCTAAGGAATACCTCGTTAACCGCTAGACTATTAGAGAAAATTTAGAAAGTTTAGTTTTTGGTAACTAGGAAACAGAGGTCAAGGGCGGAAATGTCAGATGTATTAGAATAGAGGCACAGCGGACAAAGAGGAGATTGGGCTGGGTGGTCCAGAGATACCAAGAACGACGCAAGAAAAAAAATTATATATGGTCCTGAGTGTCGTACAAATTGTCCTTTTATCGTTCGAATTCAGTTGTAAGAAACCGAGCGTAAAATGATTTCCTAAGATTTAACGTCTGCTGGAATTGAAATATTGCTTTTTTCACAGAAAATAAATTGATTTTGTAGTAGTGTGCTACAAAATACAAAACGCATGAAAAGAAAAAGAAGGACTGGTATTTAAAGTGAATGGATTCATTGCAGCGATCGAATGAATTGTAAAATATCTTGTATCTTAGTCACTCAGACGTGACGATTTGTTTTGGAAACTTTGGTTTTACTATATATATATGGTTTTGTATGTAATGTACCTTGAACTCTGAGTTACGGTTTTCTCACAGTTTTGGATTTCCCCTCTGTCACTGCCAAAAGCAGTTTCTTGTTGTTGTTTGTAATCTCGTAATAACGGCAGATTTAGATGTATAGTTGGACATTTAATAGGAATGGTAACTCAAGTTGTGAGAAAACGCGTTTGGCTTGAATCAACTAGGGAAAAGTAGTAATAAAAGTAGTGGTAGTTGTTGTTGTCGGCGGTTTGGTCATTCGAATGACTGAGTTTGTAAAATTTTAAGCGGCAACGTTTCATTTGAATAGTTTTTCATGACGCGACTAGAAAATGTGACTTTTTATGAAATCGTCGAACTTATGCAGGGTTACCTAGGACTAGGACTAAGTTTTTTTTTCCAATCGCTTCAGCAAAACACCGATTGGTGTACTTGTTTTGCTAGAAAAAAAAGTCGAACCGATTTTCTCTTTTTACGATTTAGATCAACGACACATGGCGACCTTGATCGCTCCCAGACCCCTGTTTATTTCCATCTTACTTTTCATCTTAACAACAATAACAACAACAGCAATAGCAGCTGTAACAAACAATAATAATTCGTTAAGTGAACGCCTGGTAACAAACGAACGAACGACCACTTTGCATTTAAAATGCTTTATTTATTGCGTTACGAGCTTTTGCTTGTCACCAAAGCTTAATTTTGCTTAAGGGCTGATGCATTGAGAATTTGGGCCAGTTGTAAAAAGGGAATTTACAGAGTCATATACACATATTTTAGCTCTGTTGAGTTCTGTAGGAATGCAACTCGCGTACAATTTTTATTGCTCTGACTCGTTTTATTTTTAAAGCGATTTTCTGAATGTCATTTCGCGGTTCTGTGTCTTCTCCCTCTCGGTGAAACGGGGAAAAAATGCAATAAGAAATTATTTGAAACCTTTCGCGAGCGTTCGCCCTCGCAATGGAAAGGCATGTTCCCCCTCTCCCCATTTCAAGTTACCTGGAGGACTTTCGAAACTCGCGTTGCAATAGATTTTAATGAGGTGTAAAGGAAGTTTAGTACTGTTTTTATAGAAAGTAGAAAGGTATGGGCTGTAGCAAAAGAACTGTGAAGTTTCAATGAAGAAGTGCATTGACATTGGAAGTGATCTGTGTGCATGTAACATGTTGCGTCATTTGATAACTTTGTATAGCAACCGTTGTATATAATGAATATTCCATATAAGTCTTTTTCACAGAATGCAACTTGTTTTTAATCAATACTATTTGAAAACTGTAAAAACATGTTGGAAATTTTATGAAATTTATTCTTGTAGTGAAATGACTGTTGTCGTGTAAATAAGGCCGAGTTTTTATGAAGTTTAAAGTTGAACACGGTGTACATAACATCCAGTAAGGGACTAAGTCCCAAGTTCATTCAAAAGTAATGCTTCTGGTGGTCCTTGGATGTTCTGAACCACGGAGTGATAAGTTTTTAAAATATCTAAATATTTTATAAAAAACTGTGCAGTTGAATATGTAATGTTCGCTTCCTTTCTCGAAGACGTCTTATGACCACACGTCTTATGCTTTTTTGTGTTAGAATTAAAAGATGAATGGTAATTACTCCGCTGGATGTAATTACATACGTGAAATTTTTAAGACATACAAATAAACAACGAAACATACATTTAATGTTGTACCATTCGTCATCCACGGATTATTGAAACAAGGTTTTTAAGCGTTGGACGTCAATAGAACAAAACCTGCATTTATTATATAAACCATAGAAAGCGACACAAACAAAACCACAAACCGACTTATGTACACGGTCATTGTGTTTACCACAATTACAACGATCTACAAGTGTTTTTCAATGAGGGTTTTTTTTTAAATTTTATATATTGTTTATATAATTTTTTATAATATTTGCACATTTACGACCGTTTTAACGAAGGCAAATCAAAACACCACATTAGTTTCAGTGGGAAGAGAATTTTAACCGAACATTTCTCGTGACGTTTCGAAAGTATATTTTCTCATTTGATTTATTTATTAAGCCGAGTCTTGGCGCTTCATGTACTCATTCACTTGTACATTGACTGACATAAAATATGAACTTGTAATAATAACTTATTTTAATGGATCGCAAATTAGCAAACAACTGAAGCTGCGGCACAGCAAATTGAATGTTTGAATTAATGCGACTCGCGTAAATTTAATAATTTATTGGGCAGTTGGAAAAAATTAATTTTTAATTTTCATGTTCACCACTTATTCATTTTTAAGGACTGCCACTGTGCATTGCACCGCGTAATAATTAATGCGGTTATCGAAGCTAGGCAACTTTGGTATTTATTGGCTCTCAATGAATTTAACCAAGTACACCGCGTTGATAAAAGTATGTAAATATTAGTTGCTACTTTTTCTACTTTTTAAGTGGTTACGAAGTAATAGACTAGTCCGGTTTGCGTAATCGTACAGAGACCTATTATAACTATTTAAAGGTATGATTAAGAAATGTGATTATTGGTGAAAGATGTATCTTACTGTAACCGGTTCCGTTACCCGATAGATCATTGTTTACACAGGTTTATTTAGGAGATATGTAAATTCATTCTCTTGAGTCAAACCTATTAAATTCACATTAATTTACATTACAACTTTTCTTCGTTCATTCTGCAGGGGCCGTCGTTTGAACTTAAGCGATTGCTAATTCAAATTTCCTCCAGGTGATGAAGTTGGAAACTGTTTTATTCATTCAAAAAAAGTGAAGGCAACCGCTTTGGGTCGTGTATGTTCAGCTAAACGGAAACGAGGAGTTGTTCTGTTACAAATTTGCTAATTTTCCATTTCAAATTTCTATTTGGAGAAATTGACAGAAAACTCCCTGTGGGATGGTCGGGAAAAGTCGTTTGCCACACTTCATCTTAATGTTGTCGGAAGGAACCTCGAATTTAAGTAATTTTAATTTTTTTTTTTAATTTCATTTTCCTGTTTCTTATAGTCAAGTCTGATTTTCTGCGACCCTAAAACTTGTGCTAACACATGCTCGGACAGCTGTTTTCGGGCTTCCGTGCGTTTCCGTTTACACATGTTCTCAACGGTGTTCTTCGGCAATTATAGTCGGGAGTACCGCGCTTCCCACACGTTCCGTTCTCATGTAGTTTCTCTGCGTATTAGAAAAAAACGAATATGTTTATGGAAAAATGAAAGGAAGGATAAAGTCTGGACGACCAGACCACACGGGAAAAGAAAGAAAAGACGAACAACTGCTACAGAAAAGCAAAAAAATAAAATATTTAAGAAAACATATGTTGTCTGAGATGTAACGAGGTAGAATGAGTAGTAGCACGTAGTAGCAAAAAAGTAGATGGGAAGAAGAAAAAAATTTATTTTAATTTTTAAAAGGGAGCAAATAATATTGTGCGATGAAAATGGTAAACACGGTGCAGTCGGGCTTTCAATAAAATCGATAGTAAGTAGATTTACCGTCCGTAGATTATCGGAAAATAAAAAGGATAGCACTTATATAAAGTGGAATGCTTTAATAGAAAATAAAAACAAAACAAAACGGCAATGTTATTCATGTCAAATTCCTGTTTAAGTTGAGCTTTAAGTTGGCTTTAGTTCAATCTCAGACAAAAAAACATGTAAGCAAGTTTCCATGTTCGCAGATACAATAAGTTGCATTGACTTTAATCAGAGGCCCACTTGCGAAAAGTCCAAAGTCGTAAACAAGGTGGACCGGTGCATTGCGAATTATATGCATAAATGAGTCTGATTAATTATCACAGATGTTGATATTGTGATGATTAATAATGACTGACTAATTTACTCCTCTTCGTCATCGATGCCTTCCGAAAATTTATTCGTATGGGTTTTCCTCTGACTAATTTACATTTCAGGTTTTGTGAAAGTTTCACAGGTCTGGAGGGAGCTCGTAAACTGTAAAGAACAACTCTCTCGTTTCGTCAGGTGTTTAATGCAGAATTCCGCAAAATTTGAAGGATTTTGTATGTATTTTTTCTTATGCAACGCCCGATCTTTGTTTTGCCAAATCAGGTGGTTTAAACCCCGAGTTTCGAACGCAGAAACATAAATAAACGGATGAGTTTAAATGCCAGGAAAGTTACGAGGAATCCCATGATTTGCACGGTGATAAGAAATCAGTTGTTCTATGGAGGTATTGAAAAAAAAGTCATAGTGCCCAGGAAGCTTTTAAAATTATGACGTGAAACTCAGGGGAGCATGTAAACGAATTTTGAATTTCCCTCACGGATTCCACGGATATTTCCTAAGGAAATTTTGAAAGAAATATGAAATTTCTTACGCCGTTGCCATTTTTCTGGTAGGATACTAAAACTGTGAGAGGACAATTGCATGCGGGTGGAATTCAGTGCGACTTTTCCAGATGGGAAGGTTTGGTTTCGTCCTTGCCTGCGGCATACAAATTTTAAATCACAATAAAAACCCAGTCCGCAAGCGTTGTTAACTGTGGACATGATGGAACAGCACTTGTTTTAATTTTGCTTTATAAATTAAGCCGCAGAAATAGTGGAAAATATATTTTTTATGTTTCCTTTGTGCCGTTACCTGCCATGGAAATGAGTTATGGAAGTTACGTGACCTTAGTTGATTCATTCGAAACCGTAAAAGCACTCGGTGCATGGTTCACATAAATCGTTTCTTTTTTTAAAAATAAATAAAGTTTCAGATTTTTTAAATGGGTCTGTCGAAGATAATATCGTGTAATGTCTGGAAGGGAAAATCACGGATTAAATTGTTTAATTAGACAGATTATGTAACTTTTCTACTTGTTAAGTGAACCTTTGAAAGTTTTTGTTTTGTGTTTCCCTACTAAATCATCATCGATGATAAAAATTAAGAGGAATTGTTTTATTTTAATAAAAGCGTTCTGAGAACCATAACTAAAATAAGTTTTCAGTAAGTCGTATTTACATATATTTTCTACTAATAATATACAGTCGTGTTTTAAAACTTCTTGAGGCAGTTTTAAACTGCCTCATTAATTCTCTACGAGGGTGTTCTATTTAAATTTTAGTCTCAAAAATGTTTTAATGGGTTTGGGACTTTGGACAAAATGGAATAAGACCGCGTAATGTAAGGGATGAAAAAATAGGAAAAGTTTGGTTAAAGAAGAGTTGAATAAGATGTAGAGGGATTCTGCATGGAGAATGTCTATCAACGTGAATGAAACTAATTCTGACAAATTTATTCGTTTTTGAAGTACCCAAATTTCAATTACCGGCTCATCCTCACTGACTTTCTGGCTACTAATGACTTCCAAATTGGACATAAATTTACGGATGATACTTAAAACCAGTGAAATAAAACACTAAAGGGTTGACTGACTTGTGAACTTACAACCGGAATGAATTGATTCCGAATTATTCGTTACCATCTGTGAGATTGTGTATTTGCTGGTGAATTCTTCGAATTTCCTTTTAGAATTTCTACAATTTCAATCATTCTGTTAACTTCTAAAAAAATGCACTAACTTAGATTCAGAAAAAAATATGGGCGATATCTCATGGCAGAGTCCACACCTACGATCGGATTCTTAGAACAAGAAAAATTAAATTAAATTTTATTGCCGGTCTTATGTTATAGTTATTTAATATCGTTTTCTTAATATCGACTGGTGGCAATAAGAATAAGACAACATTTGTTTTTAAGGAGATGACGAGATTATGTGGTACGAGTGTAATATCACACGGGAATTATTTTCCTTTGGAATGGAAAATTTCTCTTAGCAGAAAAAAAACAATAAAAAGTTGCGACACGATTGTCAATTAGACATTGCACGTCTCCGCCATTGCTGGTTCTCCTCACATACTAAAACACAAAGTAATTAGAAATGAAATTAATTGTAATTGTCTGAAGAAGTGCCATAGTTACTGCTTGAGCACAGAGTTAAAGTGGTGGACTCATTGTGCTTTGTGGTTGAATACAAATGTTAACACGACAGGAATTTACAGGAATGTGAATTTGGATCAACTGCCAGAATTTTTGAAACAATTACATTTGTATAGCAGGCAACGGCAGGGGAAAAAGTATGCCAGCGAACCTGCAACTGATGTCAATTTCTTAACTGCAAGACGTGTACGCCAAATCTAATTCTGAATCTGCTGGCCCCGACATAATTATTCATCGGCCACAAACAAAGCTAGTATATTTTCTGACATGTCCCTTTTAATTCTAATGACGACGACCGAACTGTGACAAATTCTTACTGTTAGTGAATTTTCAAATTAATAACTTTATTCTCCCTCTTTACAGCTTAAATATGATATGCAGAAACTGAGGGAGCAATATGAGGATTCCTTCGTCATCCTGACTCTGGTAAGTGTTCTTGATTTGTGTAGTCTTTTGCAGGGTTATTGAATAGTCAATTAACTATTAATTAGCGGTTCTCACGAAAACACGATGTTGATAAAAGATAACGGTCCATTCCATTGATCAAATTTTAATTGCTTGCGAACCCGGGAAACCAATTTCTGTATGATACAAATTATCAGAACATCGAATTAATTGAAGGGAAAAGGTTGAGCTTTTCGTTTTATGTAAGTTTTGTCAATGTAAAGCTATTGAAACAAGTACGACAAACCAACCTCTGGTGAAGTCTTGGCCACTCGACTTCACCCTGAAGAGTTTAAGGAGGGATACTTCACGAAGTGTCACATATTACTGTTCTCTATCCAATCCCACTTCTGCAACCAATTTTCTGACGTAATAAGGACCTTTCTCTTTTTAAGGAGGAAGGAACTCATTTTGCGAGAAGGTTTTGTTCCTTGTATCATTACCATCTGCCTACAAAACGTAAATTGACAACTTGACTACAGAATCATTTTTTAATACTCATTGGGATTTTCCTATACATGTGTTTAGATTCGAAACAATCAAAGCCAAGAACTAATTATCTACGATGAAAATTACATAGTTAACGCACTTTAAAAGTTCTTGTGCAAAGATGCGTAAAAGTTCAATTCAAATAAACGCGTATACAAACACACTTTCGTAATTGAAAACTAACAAAACTGACAAAGAAGGTTATTGGTCCCGATACACCTCCAAGTATGTCTTCAGGTTCAATAAAACATCACAAGGAAATTAATCTTATTGTAACGGTTTCATTTGGATTTAGCGAATGATTGTTTAATTGGTTAAATCATAATCAGTTGGTTCACCTGGAACTTTAAATTCGCCGTCATTGACCCTGACCAGGACATTTGACTTTATTTAACTCTTTTGCTTATAAAACTCTCTCTCGATCTGGTCACATCAGAGAGGTACACTATTCACAAGTTTCATTCAAAACTTTAGTTGAAAAATGAAAGGTCAGTTGCTCTCCGAGAGTGTTAGCATTTGATTTTGGCACTTTGCACGTCACGATCGGAGCCCAGGTTTTTGCACCTGAAGTGAAAGTGAAACAAATTAACCGGAATCTTTCACAATGGTTTAACGCACGCGTTTGACGCAGGGTAAACAAGTCGCTTTTCGTACAGCTAGCTCATCTGCTTGACAATACTCATGTACGTTAACAGTTTAATCAACCCGAAGGAAAACATTATGTCATCCCAATTTGAAAAGAGACAAAAGGAGGCCGGTGGTCACGATGGAATTTCTCCTTGCGGCAATAACACTATTGTCTTTAAGTGCGCAGTATTCTCATTAATAGTTAACTCGATTGCACTAGTGTTCCCAATAGGCAGTAAGTTATCGAGGCAAAGTGACGAAATGTCGTCTGAGAGTATTAATTTAAATTTCACCTTCTTTATTTTTTCGTCGAAAAAGAAGATCGTACTTGGGAAGGAGAAAGTTGACGAATTGCAGCAGACGTACAACTAAAAGTCGAGTTCTGTTCCAGTGTTATTTTATTCCCCCGGAAAACTCCAACGATTACACTCTTTCTTATTGTTGGATCGAGTAACTTCGGTCTACACCGCCTTGACCCGAAATCTTCATCCATCTTATTGCTATTTCTTTCATACATTTGCTAGGATAGTTTTTTTTTTTTTTGCTTTTTAGGTCAGCTTTTAGTTCTTGTGACAGAATACTGAACGTGATTATGTTTGGTGCTTATCGTACATTGCTTCTCCAAAATGGTTGTTATTCCTCATGGAACGTAATATTAGAATTCTATGGGAGTAAAAACGTTTGAGTTGAGAAGTGATAAAGCACAGATTGAGTCAGAAGGGCGGGAATATTTACATCTTGGAAACTTCTTCTGATTTGTTGGTGCTCATACATTATCTTGAGAATCCTAACTTATTTATGTTGTCAGTTATTAAGTTCATTCAAGGTCCTGACCACTCCTTTACAGTAGTGACAAACTCCGTTTTCAGCAGCAATTTTCAAGCCGGTTGTGGTTGGTTTACAAGTGTTATTTCAACATTTACTGCCACCATATTTGGAAACATTTTTCTCCTAACTAGGATTCTTCTTGATTCACGTGTTTCGATCTCCGTGGGACAGATAACATTAAAAGGGTTCTCCAATGTTTCTAAATATTGGATAATGAATAATAGGGACTCTCAAAAATTAATTGGCTAGACCTACAGAAAACTATTCTGACTGTATGATTGAAACCTAGACACTGACTCTTTTCATTGTCTACGAAACTCGCAGCGATCATAACGCTCTAAAGCACGACCCACACATTCATTTATTTTTTTATTTATTACATTATTGCGTTTGGAAGATCGTTGAACTGCCAGTGTATGTTTTTTAGGAGTTTCTTGCGCAGGTTGTGCTAGCTCAGGTTAGAATGTGTCGTATCTTAAGTGGCAAATCAATGCTACCTTCCCTGTTGTATTTCTTTTTGCTTGGCACTTTACGTTTTTAAGCGTCACGTATCACACGTTTAAGACCTGTTTGTGTCACTTAAGAAGGGAGTTCTAAAAATCAGTTATTTGTAATAAAAATGACCGCCCTCGCTTTTATGTTTTAAGAACGAAGAAACAGGTACCGTATTTTGTACATACTTAAAAGTATACTTTCTTGAGTAGTGTGTATGTAGTCGTCTATTCGTCGTGTGTTCTCTATTTGAATTATACAGACGCGTTACATATAATACGTAAGCATCTTGACCCCGACCAACAACTTTTATGAAAGGAACCATCTGTGTCATCAAATTACGTCAGGAACTAAAAACAACCATAATCGAACGAGGCGAATAACTCTGGTCACGACCCTAATGAAGAGAAATTAAGATATTTTAAATGAACGTGAAAACTTTTCAATTTATGTGTTCCACTATTTGAAGATGTAGAAAATATGTTTAATAATGCTGTGCATTGGCGAGAGAAATTACTTGAGGCTAATAGTCGGCTAGCTGGTCTCTTGTGGTGCACCTTCCTTTCTCTTTAAATCACTTAAGTTTAAGAGAAGACTGATGCTTTACTTGTGATTTACCTGACTCTAAAGCAAAAATATACACATTAAGACAAAAATTTAGCGTGGAAAAAAGAAACCGTTGCGGTGAACTTCCATAACGGAACCGGTGCAGACATGCTCCTGCCCAAAATTGAACTTGGAAATCTTTCTGCGTCTTATCAACCTCGTGATACCTCAATGGATACCTTTGAGAGCAGTAAAACATGCCAATCGTCACGATAGCATTTGTAACACGGCATGGAGGATTAACATTTTTCTTCGAACTAATTAAGATAAACAGGATATCATTCAGAAATAGGCATGCATATATAGGTAGATATAGGAGGGATAAGCGATTTAATGATAAACGAATCGAATTTTGGAAAAGAAAGCTGAAAACGATCTCATTATAAGTAACAGGAACTGAGCTTTGACCATTTCATTAATATTTGGTACGGTCCTTGTTACAAATTTCTTACGGGTTATCGGAGTTTCCGAAATTATTGTTTGAGACTTAGAACGTGACTTACCAATTGTAGCTGTGGAGGTACATCTTTAACTCAGAATTTGAAGGTGGAAACAACACAACTTAATGGTGTAAACTTCAAAGTTGAATCTAAGCAAATTGGACAGTTTTACGAAAAAGTCGCTCGGTCACAGTATTGTTTCTTTGTGATCGTTCTGTCTATTTATTTCGAAAAGTCGACTTCAAAAGAATAAAAACACTTTATGTTACCTACTTTTCATAAATTACTAGCGGTTCTTAGAACTCAAATAATCTGTAGCAATGCATCGTTGATACTTCTAAGTATTCTCTGGCCTTGTTTAGTATTCTTTAGTATTGTTTAGTATTCACTGTCATAATTTATTCAATAAGAGATATTTTATATTCATACATTCATGTAACTGCTTACCGTATGGAAATAAAAAAATTAACTCTTTGCTACCATTAAAACTGAACCAGTGTGTGTGTGTGTAACATTTGTAATACATTAAATTACGTTAATTCTCTACGGAATTACCCGGCGTTCGAATGAATGGCTCGGGCAGCATTTGAAATTCTTCCATTTTATTCACCTAGTCGTGGGCAATTAATTGGTGCAGCACTAAATCAGGAAAGGTTTCCCCCTGGAATTTTCATTTTGCTTCTTTCTCCGCGTATGTGCACATTAAATCCGGTTTTAATAAGGAGTTTTTTTTACTTCCGCCCGGGAGATAGCATTAATTGAGGCTCGGTATCGGAAAAACAGGAGAAAATGTGTGCCATGAAGCGCCGAAGTGCGAAGTAGAAATGGATGTTACTACTATTGTTAACGTGGTCGTACGAAGAGAATCAACATTCTGGTTATTAGTAATATAAAATAATGCCATTTTATTTTACGTATTAGTGTGCAATTTGGGATTATTTATTTTGTTAATCCAATGTATTAATCCAGCGTTGTAATAAGTTTCCATATTGTTATGATTGCAACGCCCTGTGTTTTGGGTGTACTTTAATTGATGCAACTAGGGAATGTAAGAGTAATTACAGTTCATATTTTCCAAATTCATTTATTTTGTGAGTGAGAGACCAGCCTGATTTGTCCTCCTGGTTAGTTGTTTTTCTATTATATTGTTGGAGGGCAATCTGATTAGACTATTAGGCAATTAATGAATTTCACAGCAAGACACCAAATAAGGATGTTTCAGGTCAGGTGGAACGCACACATTTTACAGTTTAACAAACTTTATTGGTAGTTTGTACTTGCACACATATATATGTGTGTGTCATTTTGGTCAATTTTAAATTGGATTACAGCAAGTTTTGAGGGAAAATCTGAATGAGCGCAGTTATTTTTTTAAATTTCCGTGCCATATGAGGAAGAAAAATTCATGAGGCAAAAGCAAGACTTGAATGTGAAAGTTTAGAGTAGCATGGTTTTTAAAAATCTGGGTTGTTGAAACTAAAGTATATGTTTGTAACTTCTCCTAGTTAGCATAGGTTTTACCTACGTATAATCCTATGAAGGTTTTTTTTATTTTGATTAACTTTCCTTCAGCTTGACGCAATGACCATTTTCCTCTTTTCATTAATCAGGGTATAAAAGCACATTAATGAGTGATGAGAATAATTTTGAATACTGTTGTTCACCACATTATTATTATTATTATTCATAATGTAATTTACATCAAAGAAATAACTAGAAGAAGGAAACAAAGGAAGAATAAGAATAAGAAATAAGAAGAAAGCACCAGAATATGACAATAATATTTATCCGAAAAATGTCTGAATTTGGAGAAGGAAACTAAATTTACGAAGCGAGAATAGTTCCTGCCGGAACCCGGAAACTTTTGAAATGTTTGTTTTTCTTCTCTTAGTTACACAACTTCATTTTCAAACGGCGAATATCACAATAGAATGGCGACAGACACATCAAGATGTGTAATTATAAAAAAACTATAGCTATACAAGAGAAATATTGCAAATCACAAACAATAACTATTTATGAATTATTCCAAGTATCAGTTTCATGTTTTAACAAAATTTATAGTGAAAGTGAAAATCATGTTTGAAATCCTTCCTACATAGGTTAAATTAAACCACTGAGAATTTCGCAACTGAATTAATGTTAAAGAAATAATGAAGAGAGTAGAAGTGGGTAATGTTCAGAGCATTTCATTCAGTTATGGGATTCGTTAAGGCTTGATGAGATGAAAATTCTAGTATGGCAAATTAGATAAGTGTTTAAGCATGTATGGTTTTTGTATCGTTGAACCTCATAAGCTTTCGTCTAAATATGGGTTTTAAGTGGTTCACACCATTTTAAATTGTCGTATCCCTTAAGGTGGAGATTAATGAACCTTGGTTATCTACCTACGGCTTGTGTCCGGTTGACTTTTGTGTATTGTTATTTCCTCTGGGTAAACAATGACGATGGAAATTTTTTTTTTACTTGAATGCGATAAAACTACAATAATAATAAAAAAATTAGTGTGTACACGTACATTAAATTTATGTATGATACTCGCAGTCGGCCATGTTTTCTCTTCTTTTTTAAAAGTTTGCTAATCACAAAAACAAGGATTTAAAATATTCAGCTATGAATTTTTCCATTACTCATTCATTATTTTTGCGTAAATTAACTGTGCTTAACTGTTTTCACTATAGTTTCTACGCCAGTTAGTTTCACTTTGAAACTTCAAGAAGGATTTGTCGGGTAGCATATCCTACGGCTACTTGAATATCTCTAATCAATGCCCTCAATTAATGTTGGTTTTATAAAGTGTGGATTTTAATATAAATTGATGTATTAAACGAAAATGTAGAATTATTAATTTTTGCAATTCAACCCTTGACAAAGAAATACGTTTATCATATTGACTTTACAAAATCAGTTCAGCAGAACGCAGATCCTTAATAAATATGGATAAGAATCTTATTATGTGCAATAAATTATCACATTTTTATTGGGCAATTATTATTGGTGTAGTTGGCACTAATTGATGTATTGTGATTGATTATAAATATACAACGTTAAGTATTGTTACAATTGAAATACGTATGTCATTAGCAATTGATTGACATTCACAATTATATAATTGAGTTAATGGTGTGAGGTAACATTTATTAGTAGTGTGGCAAATACGAATAATGTGCAGAAATGTATACATTCAATGCAATTAAAGTTGGAACAGTAAAAACATGTACTAGGAGAACCACCTACGTACAATACACTGTATTATTTTATTGGTATTGGAATGAACTAATTTATCCAGTGTTCTACTGTTTATTATTGTGTGCTCTAATTAATATTTCTTTTGTTTATTTGTGATTTTACTCTTGGTGGTTTTAACATTTTTGTTTTTATTCGCTATTAGCATTCAACTGGTGATCCTGCAGTAGTAGTATCAGTAACACAGTTTTCTGGTACTGAATACTGATACTGTTGAATTAAAAATATGTATATTTTATGTTATTAGCATACTATTACGATGGTTACGATTGCGTTCGAGATCACGAACGGCTTGTTCCTCACGAGTGACTATGTCAACTGGTTCAGGACCTACTTTTTTGTAACATTGCGCAACTTTTGTTAGCTGTCGTCTTCATCGTTTCTCTGGTATCTTTCAATTCTTTGGTTCTGGTTGTGTGTACTCACAAGTGACATCTTTTTACTTTCCAACTGGTTTTGATTTACAAACCTCTGTCACAATTTAGTGGCACCGGCAGGTTTATGTTGCCGTAACCGACGCAGTGTCACTTTTGCCCGCTTCACCTTTAGTTTGCAAATTAATGTTCTCCCAAATTACTTTACACCTAAGTCCATGGTTAGAGAGTATATGTTTAGATAACTTCAGCCTTTTCTTCTGCTGTCGTGTTTTTCTCACGATTATTTGTTTTCTTTCAGGAAGGTCTTAACACGGACAGCAACCTAAGGACGGCACCCGCCAATTTTGATGGAATTGAAGAGTAAGTGTCTTATTTCAAATTTCAAATTTCAAATTTCAAATTTAAACACGACTCTACAGTCGATAGAGAGAGAGAGAGAGAGAGAGAGATGAAAATTACTTTCAGTGACTGTTCGAAATGGTAAAAGTAACTTAATTCAATAGTAAATTTCCTCCCACGTCGATGGAGTCTAAGTTGACGCAAGTCAGCAATTCCAAGGCGGTTTAAATCGAATAAAAAAATGAGATTATCAATCAATCTATGGATTTGTGTCTGGCATTATGTGGTTAAGCCAGGCGAAAATGACCGAGGCCAACAAGCGAGAAAGATTGATTTTACAATCGAATAAACCAGGTGCGGAAAATTTGATTTGGGTTATTTTTGCAGCGAGAGAAAACTAGTTTCGGTCCAAGCATGAATTCACCGTGCACTTTATAATATAATAATAGTTAAAATATAAAATTAGAATATATCGCACAATTTATAATAAGTCCTTGATTCGGTCTGAGTCATAGAGTTTCTTTGTCGTATTTACCGCATTCCTAAATTCACTACGATGAGTTTTTATTTTCAAATTAATCCAGGTTTTGTTTATTTATTATAAATTGTTTACACAAGAGGTAATTCTACCAGGTTATTTTAATATCGTACGAAGATATATTCGCATTTTCTTTTCTTTATATTGAAAGAGGAAAATTCATAGGTTTCAATAAATCGATTCAAAATCTTCCCGTTCTATTCGCACCCTGATAAAACACTATTAAGAGTAATTGTTGGGATTATTATCCAGGAAAACCGATATTGCTAATAAGAAGGACTACATTCTTGTGATTATTCTTTAGGTGACGATTGTTACGACCGTATCGGTTAAATTTTGCTAGCACGCCAATCCTTCCGCGAATTATGAGTGTTGTCATCAGAGATTCGTGAGTCTCAGGTATTTGATGAAAATATTGTACAGTAATGAAGCGATCACGCCAGGAAAATAACCAAGTTTACATTTTAAAATACTTTTACTTTTACCTTTGAGTTTTATAATAGTCAATAAAAACTACGAGCGGTGTGCGACAGTATTGCATCACTAAAAATTTATTATCTTCTTAAACTCATCTCTGTTTCCGTTTATTGTGGCTCTATGGGAGCGGCTTATTTAATGAAAAAGCAAGCAGGTAAATGCATTTGGTAGCACAAGGCAACCAGTGCACAGGACTATTCCCATTCGTACATAATACCTTTATTAAAAGCATTACATTAATTTTATTACGTTTGTCACATTAATGCTCGTAAATGAGTTTTACACGTCGAATAAAACATTTCGTTGACAACTTCTGGTGAATCGACCCGTCTTAATAGAATCTATTCTTATCTGTTACCACACTTTGTGAAATTGACGTCATTTTGTTTTTGAATATGGAAAATTGTGCGTCCTCCAATCGTACCGTGTAACGATATTTAACGACGAGTACATTTGTATACAGACGAACAACAATCGATTCCCATCGTAATATCCGTGTAAAAATAAACTATTGATTCGGAAGCCGATTCGTTGTTTTGGTTTGTTCTCCGATTGTGAAGTTTGTGAAGTAATATTTTCTTATTACTTATTTTGCCATTGGGAAAAAAAAACTTCACAAGTAGAAATAATGTGGTGGACAAAACCGGGCAGAGATAATTTTTATATGTCCAAATTTATTTTTGTCTTTCCACTTGTTGTCGTTGCTTTCTTTACAATGTTAAAAAAAAGTTTCTCCACTTCAACCCGCTAAACTAGTACTAAAAACCAATGATTTTCTTAATTCTTTCAGATTTTCTGTGGACAACAGTATTTTGTTTCCGGTCATAACCGAATTGTAAGTATATGTCTTTACGGTCATTTGTTAGTATTGTAACGCAGTATAATGTCGATATCACGGGCTATGGTTTTAGAGCAGGTCTTTTACTGTCAATTACTGAAAAAGAACTTCTGACTGTTGAGTTTTATTTCTAATTTTTGGGGTGAAGAATACGAATAGAACGAGAAATAGTAGAATAGAAAGTAGCTTCATTTAGTTTGAATGTGTTGGGGAAACAACTTGGGAAACTGACTAATCCGACTATTTTTATATTCAAATGACTGGAAAACAAGTTGAACTTGAGAGGTTTAAAGTTCACTAATGATTCTCACGACGTGTAGTAAATAAATGCGGATCGTTTGAATTCGCTGGCCCATACACAATAAAGTTTACTTCATTATTTTTTAAGTGAAGATAGGTACGTCATTAGTTGTCGTTTACCAGGACTCATCAAGAGCTCACGCGGTAACGCATTAAGAAAGATCTATCAAATTACCAAGTGGGTTGTCCAAGTACCCGGCGTCCCCGATTGAGTCCTAGTCGATGGTAAATCCATAAACTTGTGCTGATAATTCACAGAACAGGTTTGTCAGACTTCAGAATTACTGTCTTTTTCATCAATCAAATTAAATTGATTGATTTAGGTAATGAGCACTACGGGTACTTTGGACCAAATTCAAAGGAATTAAAATTTTTCTGTTTGTTTTTGTTATTCTCGGCGCGAATCGGCGGCGACGGTTGCCGAACATGCGACATTAAAATCAAAGATGGACGCCTTCACGTACGATAAAATCAGTCGATTCCGTTAAATCCTTGTAATTTCGCGTCTTGATATTCCGTTTATCTCTGTAAAAAATGCATCAACGCGTTGTGGATATTTTAAAGTTAACTTTTCTCATGCGAGGCACAACTGGAAATTTTATTTTGGCTAGAATTCATTGTCTTTAATTCGACCGGCCGGACACGTTTGTTGTGGAATCAAAAGCGTTTCAGAGCAACCTGCAGCGAGGTTTTAGGGGAATCCGATTTATTGCTCGAAGATGGAATGGTCATACAGGAACTGCCAGTTATCGTACGAAAAATCACGGGGGGCCACTTGACTGATCCCCAAGAAAAACAGAAAAACCAAGTCAGTTTGTCAATGAACTTGGTGGGCACAACTCAAGAAAGGGAAATGAAAGAAATGATAGAGGGCTTTGATAAGTGCTACACACCAAAAAGTGTATTCACTCTGTTGGAGTTAATACCACCATCAGAGGTTACACCTTCTGTTGCTCTGCAAGCATTAAAAACAATTATGAAATTTGAAAGTGACAAGGAATTCAAATTAAGATTTGGAATATACATAAACAATAAAGAATCAGAGCTTCAGAGAAAACAAACGGCAGTTAGTAATTTGATAGATATAATAATTAAGAGTGAAGAGAATAGCCAGTTGCTAGAAGCAGCTGAATTACTCAGTGATGAATTTTCAAATCAGTCCATTCTGTCACTCAGGCAAAAGCTGTGCAATGAGGTATTGGCAAGAGTCGCTGATGATAGATTCAATGTGACTGAGGTTTGTATATCAGCAAAGATACTCTTGTTGTCTGGCAATCAGTTTGATGTAGACAAATTGTGGGTTGGAGTAATAGAGAAACAGAATGAAATCAATGAGAAGAGCATAATGGATGTGGTTAGAATTCTTACTCATGTCAATTTAAGCAGGCCTTTATTTTTAAAAATTCTGCAAAGGCAATTGGGAAGGGTATTGTCCAGACTCAGTGGAGAAAACATTGCTGAGATCCTATCAATATTAATTGAAATAAATGAGTTCCCCTACACAATATTAAGGTACCTTTCAAGCTGGCTAAGAGCAAATATACTTAACATGAATGAAGATGATTTAGCTGCTGTGATAGATGGTTTCTCAGATTTGCCTTCTGTTAATGAAAATGTGGTGAGAGCCATTGAGAAATTTATGGTAGAGAAGAAGTATGAAATTAGAAATCCAGAACTAGTAGCATGCATAATGGATTATTGCAATAAATATAAAATTAGAAGCCCTCCAATTTTTAACAGCTGCTCAGAATATTTTATTGAAAATGCAAAATACATGACTCCCATTGTTTTGAAATCCATATTTTTGCCATTTGGAAACTTAAATTTTCACCCTCCAAACTGTGAGAGTTTTTGGAGAGTTCTTGAAGAGGAATTGATGGATAAATTAGTGCATCTCTATTCAGAGGACGTCTTGGATGTCATGCTTTCTTTTGTATTTCTTGAAAAGCATCCAATTAAATTCATAACCAAAATATTCAACCCCTACTTTTTGGATCGTCTGCACGCAATGAAAGATCCTCAACACATTTACATTGTCCGGACCAAATTAAAGTTACTAGACACTGCACTGACCCTCGAATGCAGCACTTACAAGGGTCCACTGTTGCTGCCGGACATGCCCGGAGGTTTGGTCGCACAGGATCCTAGAATTCAAAGGCTCTCGGATTCCCTGATGGATATTCTGCCCAGAGTTTTGGACCAGGATAAAAGTTTTATCTCTTCCGTCGTTTTGAAAAATTTGCCTCTGACTGAATTATACATTGTTGACATTGTTATTCATCCGGTCGGAAGATCTATACTGTTTCATCCGGAGGACTCGTGGAATGATTTGACGGCTCTGCTAATTCACCTTCCAGAACATTACGATTCAAGCGGAAAGTACCTGGTCGGTTCTCAGGTGATGAGAAAAAGACACCTCAGGTGCATTGGGTTAAACGTTGTCGATCTCAACTACAGCACAGTTACCTCTCTACTTGGAGATGAAGCTGAACTTAGGGCTTATTTGAAGAGTCAGTTGTCTACTGCCGAGCGTGCTTTACCATCCTAGCCAAAGATGTATTTTTTGTTATTTTTAAATCAATTATTTTTGGTACGCAATATTTTTATAATATAGATTATATAATTGGTATGAATTATTTTAATCAAGTACCTCAGCTTTAGAGAAAGCACATGATGGTGGTGGCATATCTGCGACGGTCACATTATGGTGATCTGTAATGTTGTAGGGAGACTTAACTGAGAACCTCAGAGGGCCTTCGAGTGATGTGACATATACATCAGAATTTGATACGAATAGTCATGAAATGATAAACTTGATAGCGCAACTTTTTTAGTACAGCAAAAGCCCAGAACCCAAAAAAGGAAACTACTATTAAGTACAACTTAAGTTGAGCCATACACTAACCAAAACATTATTTATTTACCCGAATGTACCGAATACCCGAATCTCAACTTGGAATAATTGAACGACGCATGAGTTTTCTTTAAATCACGTGTTTTCACAGACTTTTGTGCCACAGAAAAAATGTAATAATCAAATCATTGTTATCACTATTCAGGAGAGTCATCAAGACGCCACAAGAAATCGAGGTGATCAGGTACACTAACCGCATTTCTTCAGAAGCTCACAAGCAAGTGATGAGACGTATCAAACCTGGTATGAAAGAGTACCAATGCGAGTCCATCTTTCTCGACTATTGCTATTTCGTAGGAGGCTGTAGACATGTCAGCTACACTTGTATCTGCGGTTCTGGAGAAAACGGTGGCGTCCTCCACTACGGACATGCGGGTGCTCCGAACGACAAGACAATTCGAGATGGTGACATGTGGTAGGTATTGAACCGACATTCCCACCTTCTGCAAAGGCAAGTCTTAAACTCACATGTTCTTGTTCTCATTTTCCAGCTGCTTCGACATGGGCTGCTCGTATTGTGGGTATGCCTCCGACATAACTTGTTCCTTTCCCGCTAACGGGGTTTTCACCGACGATCAGAAACTTATCTACAACGCCGTACTGGCTGCTAGAAATACGGTTTTAGAGAAGGCTAAACCTGGTATGTGAATGTCACAGATGAGTAGGAATATCAATATGAATAATTCATATTCATCGTAATAATTCAATTTCCGTTTATTCTCTTAGGTGTGTCGTGGTGCAGCATGCACTTAGAGGCGAACAAGACCATGCTGGCCAAACTACGTGACGGAGGACTGCTAAAAGGCGATATTTGCGAGATGATAGCAGCCGAAATCGGCGCCGTCTTCCAACCTCATGGATTGGGACATCTGATGGGATGCGATGTGCATGATGTTGGAGGGTACATGGAGGGAACGCCAGAGAGACCAGAAGCTGCAGGTTTTAACAGATTAAGAACCGCCCGAATCCTGGAAGCTGGAATGGTTCTGACTGTCGAACCAGGCTGCTACTTTGTACCCTGGGTATGTTGCCAGCCTGAATTGAACTTAACTTTTCACTCATTCTTGAATACATAAATAGAACATTTGATTTTAGCTTCTGGACAGGGCGATGGACAATCCAAAGCAGTGCAAGTTCTTCGTTCCCGAAGTATTGAACCGTTTCCGAAATTTCGGAGGAGTTCGAATTGAGGATGATGTAGTGGTGACGGAAACAGGGGTGGAAAATCTGACCATCGTACCCAGAACGTGAGTTAATTACCTAAAATTTAAAAGATAAATAAAAATTATTCGCGTTAATGTTTGTTTTCCATCGCAGGGTTGAGGAAATTGAAGAATGGATGGCTGGAACGGACTACATCAAGGCCGTTGACAATCTTATGAAAACCAAAGAAGATTTCGTTCACAGTTTATAGAAACCGACTGAAGAAGTGCCACAAAAATCTAGCCATTGACGAATGAACAAAAAAATATTTTATACATGGTCTTCAAATTCCATTTTATTATCGATTGTTATTTATTATTGTCATTAGTGCACTGTATTTTAAACTGCTTAGTCAAACACAAGTTGTTTTCTTGTTTTTTTTGGTTGGTGTCACAAAGAACCAAAAATATATTTTTTTTTACATTTTTGTCAGATATGGGGCGTAGAAAATAATGAGTCTTATACTTATTTGTTAATAGTCTGGAATGGTTTACGGTTCTATATTTTTTTAAATATTTTTATGTAGCATTTGTTTTATTTTACAATTAACACAATTATAACGTTATTGGACTGATGTATATGTGACCGGTTGATCCCTCATTTTGGAATTTTACCTTAGGTGTGTCTACGATGGTACCAAAGGTACTAGAATGTAGCAGAACAACAATATATTTTATTGTTCTCCATTAGGTTAATTTATGTAATGTTCCTCTCAGACAGTGTCAGTGACAGTGGCTTACATTTGTAAATAGTATGAAGGACTGGATTTAATAAGGGTCGTAGAGAAGGAAAAAACACGGAAAATACGGTCAGGTTAAACAAATTACCTCACAGCAATAATTATTTATAATATAACCTTCTGTAATATAATTATTAAAAATCATACAAAACAAAATGAACGAATTAACAATTAAATCATTCAGTTTTTAAATATTTTTAAGTTATCTGGAAATATCAAATTCCAAATCCCAAGTTTGGTTTTCCCAGTAAGCACTTTACTTTAAGTAGTAATTGCCGGAATCTGGTCAAAATTAGTTTTCATCAATAATTTTTACTTTTGCATGGTATTAAAAATATTAGAAAAATATTCATTGAGAAGAGTACAACAATTTACACAAATACGTTGCACTTTAATATCAAAAACGAATCCCAAGCACACCGGTAAAACGAAAAATCTATATAGCACAAAATTCCTAATTTTAAACAGGTGCTTTCAACCATGCGAAGTATTCAAAAAACCGCTTAGGTGTTTCTTCCACGTTTGACTCATCTTCTGCCACTTTGATCAGTGTCTCACACAACAGATGTCTTAATACGTCAGCTTTCGACTTTATTTGTACTGTTATTAAAATTTCGAAATGACGATTTCAAGACTAGAAATTAATATCAAAAGGCTTTTAAAAAGCACCGAAACTCTCAATAGAGATGATTCGACGTCATTGAACTGGAAACTAGAAAAGGTCGGTCGAATTAATGTTTACATTGAACTTGCTGACTTTTTCATATTTAACTGTAATTAAACTTTTTTTATTACTATAATTTAAATCTAAATGTAGTGCATAAAATTTTCAGTATGTGAACACCCTGAGTGATATGTTGTCGGAATTACAAAAACGAAGCGAGTAAGTAAAAAGCTTAGCGCCCGTCAATGTGCTTTACTTTTATCTTAAAAATATCTTAGTGTATTTAATTTTTCACAGTAAACCAGATCCTGAAAAAATGAAGGAGTACACTAGAAGAGTTGAATTTTTAAAAAAATTAGTTGAATCACAAAAAATAGTATGTATAAATTTATAAAATCATGAATTGTTACACTCATACAAATATTTATTGTTTGTATCATTTCCACAGGACAATCCTGCTCAACGAGTTGTAGCTTTACAAATGATGTCTCATGGAGTTTCAACTCCAGATGGAAATATCTCAAGGGAAATCCAACAGAAAACAGCATCAAAATATAATTTAGACATCAGAAATGAATTATTTGGTGTTAGTGAAGGTAAGCTGAATCACTCAATGTTTACACTTGGTAAATGCCAACATTTTTCTGGTTGTAGCAGTAACTCAATTATTCTGTTTGTCTCAAATGAATTTTTAGAAAACAAAAATGGTGTTAGGCAGAGAAAACAAGACAAATCAACAGGAGAAGATTTAGATTCTGTCATAAACTATCACAGAAATGCTCAAGAAAAAATATTAGATGACATGTTACTACTTACAAGAGACTTAAAGGAACAAACAAAATTAGCCAATACCATCATCCAGAGAGATCTAGAAGTAAGGTAGTGGAATTGTTTTACGTTGACAATGTTTCAGGTGCTAAATACAACCTATTTTTCAGACTCTACAAAAATCATCAGGCCTAGCAGATAATAATTTAACTAGGCTAAAAATAGAATCAAAAACATTAGAAGAACACAATCGAAGGGCTTGGAGATGTTGGATGTGGGTTTTAATATTTGTAGTCATGATCATATTTATATGTAAGCATTACATTAAACAACACTGTGACTGCTTTCATAGTTGGTGGGTGATTAATTTGACATACTTTTCTTTCAGTTACTGTGCTGTTTATGAAAGTTGCAAAGAAGAGTTCATAGTGGGTTTTATTAACAGTAAGAGATATTTTGCTAAGCTGGTGAAATTTTCATCCTGCTCTTTTCAGCCAGCAATCTCTTAGTCATTTTTACTGTACAAAATAGCCTAATGACAAGTTAAACCTGATTTGACACAAATATTCCTATGGTATCATTTCAGGTCCTGAAATTTCCAAAATAACATTTAAAAAAATCTGAACTATTTATTATTTGTATGTAAAAGTAAACTGCACCTGTCATATTTATTGAAGTGAAATTTATATAAATAATTGAGGTGAATTACACTGAAAACAGTTTTCACATTAGCATTCAAAACTATTCAGTTTGTCTGATAATTTTTTACACTTTTCTTCCACAACTTTCAGTCTGGAGTCCATGCTTAGTATAATTTCACTTAACTTGTCAATCTTTGACTCCAGTAAATCTATATTCTTTGAATCTAATTGCTTTTCATGGGATTGGAGGCTTGCATCAGAATAATTTGCAAACAATGTTTTACACATGTAAGGAGTATTTTCTTTGTCTTTAGATGAGGGAGACTCCTGCAACATATAATAAATAATAATAATATTATTACTTGGCACAAGCAGAATGGGAATTTCTCTTGGATTAACAAATTTGTAATTAACCTACATCAATTACAGTCTCTTTTAGAGTACTGTTGTTTGTGGACAACTCCCTAAGGTAAAGAGAACTTTCATCAAATAAAGCTATTTTGTTTTCCTCTGCTGTTACATCACCATCTTGAGATTGTAAAGTTGTAAAGTTAGCTTTCCATATCAACACTTGCTTATCAGTACCTCCTGTAGAAAAATATTTTCCATCTGGTGAAGTTGCCAAGGCTGATACAGATCCATCATGACCTTTGAGTGTGTAAATGGGTCTGCCCTCTAACAAATCTACTATCTAAAATAAAAATTTATTTATAAGCTCACATTTGGTATTCTCAAGGTCCTGACTTAAGTTTAGTACAACTGTATGTACCTTTGTTAAACTATCACTTGAAACAGAGTACAGGTAATTACCACTTGGATGAAATTGAACATTGTTTACTTCACTTTCATGGCATCTGTACAGTTGAAGTACTTTGTTAGATCTCAAATCATAGAGTTTAATTGTTTTGTCTGTTAATGCAACAGCAATGCAAATGTCACTTGGATGAAATGTAACTTTCATTGGAAAACCTAAACAATAGGTAATATTACATTTTTAAGGCTTATTTTAAATTTACTTTTTTAGAAGTGAACCTTTTAAATCATTTTATTACTTTTTAATTCTGTGAATGTCTGAACACAAGTTCCTGTCTTTCTGTCAAATAGTCTAACTGACTTGTCATCTGAAGCAGATCCAATAAGATTTGAATCATGTGAAAATCTAGCACACCTGACCCAGTTTGTATGTCCTCCATAACTACATACAAACTTATTTCTTTGGACTTTCCACTCCTGCAGCAATTACAAAAAATCAGTAATATTAGGTTTCTTACACCAGTTTTCTATCAATTAATATCCTTACTTTAATTGATTTGTCATCAGAAGATGTAACAAGACTCTGTCCATCACTAGAAAAATGAACTGATCTAACCACATTCATGTGAGCTTGAAATACTATTGAATCACCTCTTAATTTTGGCACCCATAACCGAACAGTTCTGTCCACAGATGATGATGCTATTAATTCACCAGTTGGAGAAAAACAAATATCTGTGACAGCACTTTTATGTCCAAAATATCTGAAATAAATCAAAAATTCTATGACTCATGTAATTAGCTGGGTCTCTCGGTGGAAGTTCTGTAAATTTCCATTACTTATATGCTCTGGTATTCTCTTTTAAATTCCAAATCATAACAGAATGATCTTTACTCCCTGAAACTAATTGAAATGTGTTAGGTGAGAAGCTCAAGCAGGTAACCCATGATTTGTGACCCTGAAGGTGCTTTTCTAATGTCGGATCCGTTAAAACCTACCACAAAAAAGTATATTGTTTATACGTTATAATGCTAGTGAAAAGCTATTTAGTACTGTACGTTTATTCGCAATAAAAGTTACTCTTGATGACGATTGTCAAACTAATAAGTGGAAACTTCTCACCAAATCATATATTCAAGACGAAGAAGGAAAAAACCTTACTTGACTCATTGGGACGTGAACAGTAAAACATGTGTAAAAGATAAATTTATAATTTTGCTCAGACGTTATTACTGAAAATCCGTTAAAAGTAATTGAAATTGTATTCAAAGTGCAAGAACGCACATTTCTACAGGTTGGCCAACATAAGCAGTTGTTCCTATTTATTTGAAAATGCATGGTCGGTAAAAAAATATTTCTAGTAGTTAAATTGATTATCAGTCTGGAGTGATACGAAATTTCTACAAAAGGAAAGTGTGGTACCAGGGCTTTAAGTTGCTCTTTTAGTTCTGCGAATTCAGTTACTCATGTAACACAGCAATATAAAACTTATCGTCGATTCAAATACCAAAAATGAATGCCGGGGAGCCATTCACCGTTACTGTTAACTTACGGAGAGTGTTAGGTGACCAAGGTTGTTCAAATTTCAAAATGCTTATTGACGACACGAAGATGACGATTGTATATGAATTGAAAGAATGGATAAGGTGGTTGTTTGGCATAAAAGATTGTTTCGACCTCGTCCATGAAAAGTCTGCCATTCACGATTTGGAAGACATAAAGATATTGACAGTCCTAAAAGTACTCGAGTAAGTTTGGAGATTTTTCACCATGTCCTTTCTTAATTAATCATTACCTGTTACAGGGAGAATATTAATCTCCTTTTTCTATTTCAGGGTACAACCATGTTCAATGTCAAATTGCATCCACAATGAATTGTACAAAAGCATTTTAAATAAAATTAATTTCTATGTACCTTTTAATAAAACAGAGGTTCCTAGGTTTTTTATGGAAAAAGTAAATCAAATTAATCAAAAGTTGTGTAACAGTACCAATAATGGATCATGTTTGAAGGATGAAGTAAGGAAAAAAGGAAGTGAGCTGCATTATGAAGATGTTAATTCAAGGAATGATAGAACAATACAAAATTTATTGAATCATAATATTCCTGTTTTACCAAATCACCATAAAACTGAAAAGCCTACACCATATAAATTAATCAATCAGCTTAATGCAGCATATAAAGGTGATGAAGATATACAGGATGATACAAGAGATTGTAATGATTCCATTTCAAGTTCTGATCCACCACAAATGTATTGTAACAATAGACAATCATCAAGTAAAAATTTAAATAGTAGTGCTACAAATTTATTAACAGACAGTAGAGAAGGTAAAAGTCAGTCTGAAATTAAAAACTTTACTGACAAATGTAGTTTACAGAAAACAGATAATGAGGCAACAGAAAAAACAAATAAAATGTATGGAAGGAGAAGGAATATAAGTAAGCCATTTTCACTTGCAGCAACTATTGTTGCACTTAGAGAAGAAGCAAAAAATGAAACATGTGTGACTGAAAGTCCTCACACTAAGAATTCATCTGTTTTCAATGAATCTGATTGTGCAAACAATAAATTCATTGATGATTGTTTAGTTGGAGAAACAGATTTTGTGAGGAAAAAAAGGAAGCGAATCAGAAAAAGGAGGGCGACAAAAAAGCAGGAATTTACTGAAATGGATAAAATCCCTTGGGAATCAATTCCAATAAAAAAAACTAGGTTTGTACAGAATTCTGAAAAGAGGCCCTGTCATATTAGATTTAATAATAGCACTGAGGATGAAGAAGAAGAAAATGAGTCCATGGAGATTGTTAACCAAAGTAGTCAAAGTATAAATCTTCCACCAGTCACTGCTGCACAAACAGAGCCCCCATCTGAGAAATTGGTTTTAGTAACACATAATGATATAGAGAGCTCTGATGTAGCTGCATCTCACTTAACAGTATCTCCAGAAATCATGATGGAGAATAAACCAAATGTACTTGATTCGAGTAATGAAAATGTGTCACAATCCCAAGTCATTTTTACAAACACTTTCACATGTGAAGAATTTGAATCATTTAAAAATCAATTTCCTAATCCAGAAGTGTTTAAAAGATTTTACTGAGTAATATAAAAACTTTAATTAAAACAATGCAATAATTTTTGTTTCAAAGAAATTCTTAGGTTCAATATTCAAGTTTTGAATGAATTACGAGTGCATTTTAGTAGGAGACAAAGTGAAGGGATATTACAGTGGTCAAGAACTGAAAGATGGTCAAATTTGATTCAGATTTAAACTGGTCTGCCTGTAACTTCTGTGTATAATAATTCTTAAGAATTGTAAACTTTTGTTTGCAATCAAAAGTTTAATAATATACCCCTCGTAATTATTCATTTGCAGGATCCATTAATTTTTGAAAAACAAACTGTTTAAACTTTTGTTATTTTGTTAATTTTCCAATTCCAAAGTCTCATTCATTTCAAATCATTTTTAAGCTGCCAATAATTGTTTCAAAATTCTACCCGTAATGTGGCGTACTCACTCTGCCTATCCTACTTTTAATATCTTTTAGTGGTAAACGTAGTAAACGTGGTAATTTTTGTATTAATTTTTACTTTCAAATTAACAAAATAAATTGTGTTGAAAAAATAACTCTTGTGTAATTATATAATGAAGCTTTCGCATGGTTTCAATCAAAACTGGAAGAGGGCTTATTAAAATAAAAACAAATATAAAATTGTTTCTGCCGACAACATTCCATGTTTTCTATACAGATGAAATATTTTCCCAATTGAGAGTGCAATCGCTGTGAGAATTACACCTCAGAAATGTGACTTAGCAGAAGAAATCTGATTCATGGGGATAAACAAATGCAATTTATTTTAATTTTTTTGTTTTTTAAAATGATTAGCGTGATATAAAATGTTAAACCGTTCAAGAGGAGTTTTAGTTTTTATTTAGCCTAAAGTGTCGCTTGACATACAGTCAGTGAAAGTAAGTTGAATCAAAATTGGCGAGTGAAAATGGTTTTGCAATACAACCATGGTTTTTTTGACTAAATTTTCTATTTTGGTGGAAGAAAAGGAATTATTTTTTAAAACAAATATTATTGTCTACGTTAACCGTTTTAAGTGTACAAATTAATTAATTTTATTCACATCATTTGTATAAAATACCGAAGAAAAAGCACTTAACTCAATCACTTGGAGGAGGCAATTGAAAATTCATTTTTTGCTTTGATGGAAAGTTGCCATAAAAATTATTTATATCCCTTCCATCAGCACTTTCACAGTGATTATGTTATGGGATATTTAAAAAATTATTGTAATGAGTACCTATCTTTATTATTTGCAGAAATGAACATCTCACACCTTAAAAGCACATAGGAATGGCAAAAATGTTGCTTGTTGATAGTCTGAAAGAACTGAGGACACTAATTGACCAGCAACATTTGCTTTACTTAGAGTTTGATGAAAATCCACAGAAAATTGAACAGCGTGACAAATTGGAAACATATATTAAGGAATATCTTTGTCTAGCCCCTCACAGCACAAAATTCACATTTCAAGAGACTGCAGATGTACTTCATCAGAGTGCAAGCACAAAGTGTAATTTTAGTGCTTACAAGGCTGCAGTAGCATGGAAGGCAATAGGAAAATATGCTGATAATTTAATTTCTCATCCATGGAGGAAAGAATACAGAAATATCAAGGTAAGAAATTTTTGTAGCATGCAACATTTAAGAGAAGGAAAAAATCTTTAAATTTCACTTCTAACTTTCCTTTGGAATTTTGTAATATGTAACTTATCTTATCCGCTAATCAAGCAATATATTAAAAAACATTTTATATAAATTTATATAATAAACTTTTTTCAGCTTTATTGTGGATTTTACAAACATGAAATTGAAGAAACATTAGTTGGTGCTGAGCAGATGTTTGAGGCTATGGGATACAGGCACATTGGGCCCTCATCTTTGGTCTTGCATGGGATACTTGATCCAGACAGAATTACTAGTGTTTCTAAAGATGCAATATTAGCTTATGTAGAATGTCAAATTATGAAACAAATTTGGGAAACCCTATCCACTCAGTTTCAAATTTCATGGTTGGAAATTTTGGAATTTCGTGAAAATCACATTGGTTCTCCTGATCAAGTTATCAATTCAATAATCCATAAATACAGTCAGAGGCAATATCAGGAAAAAGTATACCACAGGCAAACTCAATCACTGGAGAACCATTTACCACCACAAGAATGCCTTTATAGGCATAACCCTGTAGGATTTTACTCTCATTCTCCTTATCCTACTCATTCATATTCACTTCCATTACAAACTAGGTATACACCTATTGTTAGTTCACCTCAAGTGTTACCTCCTTCAGCACTTTACCCTACAACAATTCATCCTTCCTGTATTTCTCCCCATAATGCATTGAAGCCACAAGAAATGTATGCAATAAATGGACATCACAGACATTCTCATTATCCAAATTCTTTACCAATGCCCAATTACACACCTAATGGCTATTCTTTGGAATCAGGAATGTGCCAAGCACCATCAATTGTCCCAACTGGACAATTAATTGAATTTGATTCAGCACCAACATTCAACAGAAATGAAGCATACTTTCAAAAGCCAAACCTACTAAAATATAATTCTCCACAACATGAGCTGCTGCATCTGCAGAGTGTTATCAATAATGATGAACCAAGTTTGAGTGGAAAAGCTAAGGATGATGGAGCAGGATCATGGGAGAACTGGGACTATGTTTACAGAAATTTAGAAAGTCATGGGTATAAGAAGAATCTTGATTCACCAGGGGATATGCAATTGAAAGGAAATCAACAATCATCACAAAATACCAGTAGTGAAACAGACTTTGATAGTGTAATACAGACTGAATTATCAGATAAATTAAGAAAAATTAATTTAGATAGAAGCATTCAAGGTGAAAGTAGTTCAAGTAAAAGTTTCTCTGATATAAATGATGACTCAAAATCAAAAACCACAAGTGAAAAAGCAAAGGCTGATGTTGAGAAAAATAGGGAACATATTAAAGTTAAACCTGAGAATAAGCAAATCAAATCAAACCAAATGAGTAAGAAAGAAGCCAATAGCTCAAGTTCTGAAAACAATCCAAGTAATGGTGTATACTCTAAAGTAAACGTTAATCAGAAAAAAGACATTGAAAATAAGTCAAAAGAAAATGTGAAGCCAAGGAAACTGAGGGATGATGTTAAACCACTAGTAGTAAATTTAGATGATGAAGAAGAGGAGAAATGGCAGTGCATAACTTGTACTTATTTAAACTCAATACAGAATAATATATGTGAGATGTGTTGTAAATCAAAAGAAAGGGGTCATGAAATAAACCCACAGCCAACTGGTGGTCAAGAGTGCCACAAGTGCACTCTTGTCAATAAACCAGGATTAACTTTTTGTGGTGCTTGTAATGCATACCTGAAGGATTCTCCTACATATATATAAAATTAAATATATTTTGAGTGTATAAACTCATTGCAGTGTGTAAAAATTAACACGTGAAATTTTTAATAACAATACTGTTAATTATAACTGAGGTATTAAGGTGTTGTGACAAACTGACTTTCACAAGTTTTCACAACTTGTATAAAAGTAATCCATGCCATATATTATTTTAAGTATGTTATATAACATTATTTATGTTGCTTTCATATTTCTTCAAGGGTTATTAAGTATGGTTAAAACATTTATGAAGAGTCTTTAAAATTCAATATGATTTGTAGTGAATTGAATTATTTATGGATTCTACTTATTAACAATTTTTGGTTAAAATTACTTTGACTATTGAATAATTTATTTAAAAAAGTTGAATATGTTAAAACTTGCCTGCTTATTAAATTTATAATTATCCTTTTATTCTTCCCAAAATCCCTGAAACTACTTAGCTTTAGGTCCCGTATAAGTTTCATAAATATGACATATGTTTCAAATGAAATTTTTACCGCCATTTAGAAGCAACAGGACGTGGAGTTTTCTTCCACGATTTTTCGGGTAGTTTTTGGAAAGAACGGATAGGAAACAAAAACTGAAGTACAAAACATGAAACTTTATAATAAATTAATTATAATTTAATGTATTGGCAATGTTTATTTTCAATAAAGATTGCTATTTGTTGTGGTCTTGTCTGTGTTTCCTGATAGGCTTAATTACTTATTTCTATGGGTTTTTTCCGTTAAATTCATCAACAAAGTGGATGGAAAACCACAGCAGGTAAGTTTTTAGTTTTTGGTTGTTTTAGTGAATTATTTGAATGAAATTAATAATTTTCTTGTAGCAACGAACCGAAATATTCAATTCCCATTAAAAGACAAGTAGACAAACTTGTACTAATTGTCATCGACTCCTTAAGATACGATTTTGTAATTTCAAAGACTCCACCGGTTTTAATGCCTTTTACAACTACTTCGTTGTTGAAGAATGAATCTTGTTTTCTTGTTGCAAAAGCTGATTCACCAACAGTTACAATGCCTCGCATAAAGGTAATAAATTTAATAAATTATTTTGTTATAATGTTGTTCAGTAACAATAAAACCTCATTGAAATGAATATCATAGTTAAATTAAATTAATAATTTTAGGCCATGACATCAGGGGCACCTTCCACATATGTTGATGTAATACTTAATTTAATGAGTTCTAATTTTTATGAAGACAACTTTGTAAAAAAGGCAGCCTTGAGTGGCCTCCACGTAATCTTTTATGGTGATGACACATGGTTGAAATTATTTCCAAAAACATTCTTTAGGAGTGAAGGCACCAACTCATTTTTTGCCTTGGATTTTACTGAAGTTGATAACAATGTCACAAGGCATATTTCCTCTGAATTAGAAAAAACTGATTGGGATGTCATGATTCTACATTACCTAGGACTGGATCATATTGGTCATTTAGAAGGACCTAAGAGTATTCATATAAAACCTAAATTGAAAGAAATGGATGGTATTATTCAAAAGATATCAAACCACCTCAAAAATCTGGTAAGGTTGTGCTGTCATTAATGAAAAAAACAAAAAGAATACTTTGTTTAAATTATTCGTAATTTTAGGAAAAGCAGAATGGTTTCAAAACAATGTTACTCCTAACAAGTGACCATGGAATGAAAAATTCAGGTGGACATGGAGGAACTACATTTGAAGAAGTTATGGTACCCATTGTTTCAGTTGGAAATGTCTGCAAAAAGTTACCAGGGTCTGTAATGCTAAGGTTAAATTCAATCTTTGTATTGTATTACTTTGAATTAATTTAAAATCAATTGTACATTTCTTTTTCAGCTGGCCAAAAGACAGTGAAGTATTACAAATAGACATTGCACCAACTGTGTCTGCACTTCTGGGTCTGTCACCACCTTCTGATTCTGTAGGCAAAGTAATTCCACATTTGCTGCACAGCATGACAACTGATGACATACTGAAATATTTAGAGATAAATAGACTGCAATTTAAAAAATTTGATTCCTTGTATGAAACAGGTGTGTTTAAAATGATGTTTAATTTTTTATTTGCTTATTTCTTTTGAGTAACATTTTAGTTCCTTTTTGTCAGATATGGAGTTCCATTCAGCTGTCAGAGATATGCAGACATTTCTATCAAATAAGAATACAGATGAAACAAAAAGAAAGATGATTGTATCAAGATATTTTCAATATTTAAATGACATTAGTCAATCCATGGCCAAAGGAAGGTCTAATTTTAGATTCAGTTACCTTGCCTTGGGGCTGATACTTCAGTGGTCAGCCCTTTTTTTTTTAATTTTCCAAGCTTTGTGTATGTTAAACAATGTCCAAATCTTGATTAAAATGTTTTTACTGGTTGGTGTGATTCTTCATGGAGTCAGCTTGGTATCAAGTAGTTTTATTGAGGAGGAACATCAAACTTGGTATTTTCTTTGGATAACACTATTACTTCTGACTGTCATCCAATTATTTAGAGTAAAGAGAGATGTATTTTTTTGTGATGTAAAAAGTATACTTCCATGGATAATTTTGTGTTTTGTACACAGAATATTGAGAAAATTAAATCAAACTGGGGATAAGTGGGCATCACTTCCAGATATTAAGAGTTTCTTGAATACTACAGAAGGCCAACCGTGGTTAAATTTCTTATTTTTTACAGGTGAACATTTTTCATAAATTCAATTTGCATATTACAAATAATGAATAGTAACTGATGTAAAATATTGCAGGGATGGTTATGATATTTTGCCTTGTTGCAAGGAGATGTTCCAAAGGGCAACTCATTTGTTGTGCTTTATGTCTCTTTTGTGTTGCTTGCTTCAAAATAAAAGCAGGAAATATTAATGTTAAACCATTTGATCTTCACCTAAGTTCATGGTAAATAATAAATAATTGAATTTTTAATTTCAGAAAATCTGATGAGTGTACTCAGTGACAGAAATTTAATGTGTTTCAGGGAAACATTAGAAATCATAACATTTTGGATATTCTTTTTAGCCTTTTGTGTGTTCTCAATTTATAATAGAACACCAGTTTATTTAAATTGGCTAATCTTTGGATCCTTGCTTTTAAGGCCACATAATGTTATATTACTACCAACACAAGTTTTGATTAGCAAACAAATTGACAGTCTATTTACTAAGAAAGAAGTTTTGTGGAATACAATTGCACATGTTTGGCTGGGAAATGTTTTTTATTTTTACCAGGTCAATTTATAAATGTTATAGACTTGTTATATTGATTATTGACTATTAACACTCATTGCCCCACATATGAAAAACTAAATTTAGTTTAAATTTCAGGGAAACAGTAACAGTTTGGCAAATGTTGATGTTACTCCAGCTTTTATAGGAGTTAAAATATACAGTCCATCATATGCTGGATTCATGACCACTGCTCATACTTTTAACAGTCAAATTTTGTCTTACATGTTATCATCAGATTCAAATTTAATTCATGTAATTTTGAGACTAATACCCCTTGTATTTTATTGCACATCTCTACTTTTCCAATTGAATCATTTGTTCATTTGGTCTGTTTTTTCTCCAAAGTTGCTTTATGAAGGTATTAGAACTGTTACAATTTTCACACTAATCTTTGTAAAAGAAATACTCAATTGGAGAACTACAATAAATGAATAAATATTGAGTTTAAGTTGCCAAAAATTTGACAAGCACTATTTTTTAACTTTCAGTTCAGTGGTATGATATTATTTTAAAATAAGTTTATAAGATTTTGTCAATCTTTATTATAAAAACAATTAAGATTCCCAGGCATAATTAATCAGAATAAGTTTTTAGTTTAAGTATAAACTATTTTGGCATTCCTTGGTAGAATGTTCTCACTTTCTTAGCTGCTTTAACTATCCTAGCTCTGGCAGCAGCTACATCAGCTATTTTGTTGGCTAAAACTCTCTTCTTGACTGATTTGGCTTTCATGTTGTGTTTCTTAGCAAATTTCATATTTCTTAAAAACTTTGGATCAACCTACAAATTAGAAATGCATGCTTAACATTCTCTAAAATAAAACACTGCACTGGTATTCATATTATGTGAAAGAATACAAACCCCTAATTGCGATTCGTGTCTGAATCTCCTGGGTTTCTTAATACCATTTCTGTGGGCTTTCCTATCTGAAAAGCAATTAAATGTTAATGGTTAAACCAAATTGCTGTATTACTGCAAAAAATTTATTTGTAACTAACTCTTTAAAACACTTACTTTGGTTATGATTCGTGTGATTTTTTGACTTTGCCATTTTATAACCCTAAAAACAAGATAATACTTTTCCGTAAATCAAAATTAAACAACTGCAGAATTTTGTAACTAACTTAATAAACCTTATTGCACAACTCAAAATTACTTACCTCTTCGCATAAAAAGGATGTTCTGAGATTAGTTTCAACCAAAAATATTCAACAACCTAGCATTGAAGAAGGAAATGTCCGAAAACTGCTTCCACGACTCTTGTAGCAAATCAACAAATCAGAACTGTCATAGGGAGAAATTTGAAATCATATGCCTAGTAGACGTGATGAATAACTGTTTTGTACTTTCTGTTCGAACCTTTATCTATTATTATTATTATTATTAATTGCATTATGTCGCTGACGTACACATTTTATCAAATGGAACGAAATTGGATAACATCATTTTTGGCGTCAATGGTTTGATAAGCCATGAAATACATTTATAGGCAAAACTATAACCCAAGTATCAATGTATTACGACCGCAGTGTTTATCACCAAAACAGGGCAATCAGGTACTCATTTGCGCGTGATTTTTCCTGACGGGAGTTTCCGAGAATTAGTTCCGAGTTTGGCTTTCGCATTCAATGCATTTTTTTCTGATTTGATACAGTGGTTGAAATTCAGTGTGTATGCCTGTGTGCGTATGTGAATGTAATAATCCAGCAGAATGTACTTTAGCTCTTTTTGACATTTTTTTTACATAATGATAAAATGTGTTTAATTTTGAAAATTTGATATATTTATGTATTGTTGGATCATCTCAATATAAATTGCTTCATTTTATTTCAGATACCATTCAAAATGGTGCATAATTTATTTGTGATACTTTGGAAAGATTTATTAATAAGAAGAAATCACTTTTTGGCAACAGCATGTGAAATTCTTATTCCAATTGGATTAATCATTTTAGCAAATGTTACATTGCCAAAATCAATTTATGAAATAAATAATGATTTGCTATTTTTTCGTGAATTAAATGCATCTACATGTTCCATAACCCATAGCCATTATGAGAGTATTAGATTTGAACCATCAACTCCTTTCACAGATGACCTTATGTCAAAGGCAGCATGCTATGCAGGATATAAACGAACAAGTATGACCATTCAAAAAAAGTTTGCAAAGGGCAACTAAAATTTAATGTACTGTTCAAATTTTTGTAACTTAAAAATTTTGTATTTCAGGTGTCAAATCAGGAAGCCTTGACAGTAACAATACATTTACAATTGGCATAAAATTTCACCTTTCAGAAAGTGATCTAACAACACCACAAAATTTAAATTATAGCATTTATCCAACACATGAAGTTTGGATTTATTTAAACAAATTATGGAGGACATCAGAAGCAAGTGTACCAAGGTATACTCTTCCTCTGTTACAGAATGTAATAGAAATCCAGAGAGCCATAGATGTGTCTTACATTAACCTTAAAAACATAGAAGCTCCAAAGGTAATTAAATTTTTCTTAAATGCTTTTATTTGTTTTTTTAATGTAAATTATTTTGATTAAATTTATTGTATTTTTAAAACTATATTTTTCAGATGCAAATGCAAAATACAGATTTATATGACAGAAATCCTAGGGTATTTCCAGTAGCAATTTACTTGTGTTTTTTTTTGGGACTATCATTGATGGTTCCTCCTGTTATTAGCAGAGTTATTCAAGAAAAATTCACAGGAGCTAAAGTAAGATTGATTTCTGATACTACATACAATTTGTATTTGTAATTCTAATTATCTTTCTAATTATCTTTTCTATCACTTTCAGGAAATGATGTTAATGATGGGAGTTAAGAAATGGCAACTGTGGATTGCAAAGTTTATAGATTCATTTTTCTTTCAATTCATTACTATATCAGGAATGGTATTATTTGTATACATTCCTTTAAAGCAGGACTCCAATGTACTTAAGGTGTCACCATTCATTTTTCTGTCTGTTGTCCTGTATGGCTTGATAAGCGTTATTTTATTTCTATTCTTCTTAAGTAACTTTTTCAAAAAACGTAAGTAACTGCTTTTGCTGTTATTAAATCGACAATATTACAAATAACCACCTTCAAAGTTTTTAACTTCATTAGAATATTTTTAATGGCCTGTGAAAATGGGCAATTAAATCCAATATTTTATGTTCTAATTATTGATTACACATGAAATGAAAAATAATTTTTAAAATGTTTACCAAACATGTTCTTTATCTTATTTACAGCAAGCCTTGCAGTTTACGTGAGTGAAATAATATGGGCCTGTACATTCATATTTAACAATTTCATATCTTCTGTTTTGCAACTACCTATATTTGTCAAATTTTTAATGTGTCTTTTTCCAAATGTTAGTTTGATGAATGGTATTCAAATTTTACTGGATTTTGACTTTTTTGGTAAGTAAAATGTTTTATTGATTACTTAAGTTTTACCTTGAGTCCCACCCTATATCAATTAAACCCATGTTATCAAACTATCAGTTGATAGCATATCAATTTGCACAGCTTATCCTTATCTTACATTCCTCAATTTTTATCAATTAAAGTAATAACACTTCTAAGTAGTGAGACATGTATGACTTGATAAGGGAATTATTTTTAGCCCTTCCTACAGCAGTAATTTTAGACAAATTTGTAATATTGATTAAATTTTTCAGAAAAGAAAGTCAAGATCAATGAAAAATTATCAGGCAGTGATGACCACCTAACACTTCTGCAAGTACTATTATTTATGACCAGTAATATAGTGCTCTATTCTATTCTCACCTGGTATTTTGAACAAGTAAAACCAGGAGAGTATGGTGTACCAAAACCATATGGTTTTTGTTTTAAGGTGAATCATCATCTAGAAGTTCTCAGAAGTTCTCAGTTTAATAACTTTAATACTTGAGTAGTTCTGATTAATTCATTTTTTGCTTTTTTCAACCTTGCACTTCTTAGTGTTATGGGTGTATGGAAGATCATTGGTGACCAAGTTTTAAATTTTATTTGAACATTACAGAAGTCATATTGGATATCACAGAATGTTGAAACGTTTAGCAATACAGACGAAGTAATCAAACCGCCTCCTTCCCCTGGATTTGAACCTATTCCACCTACTCTTAAGACAGGTATATGCATTGAAGGTGTTACCAAAAAGTTCAGTTCTCTAGGCAAGGGTTCAGTGATCGCTGTTGATAATGTTAGTATTGACTTTTACCGGGGTGAAATAAGTGCCCTTTTGGGTCACAATGGAGCAGGAAAAACAACTATGTTTTCTATGATATCAGGTGCGCAAATTTAAAAATATTATTACTATTAAATTTCAGTTACTGAAGAAATAAAATTGTTACCAATTTTATTAAATTATATTTAATTTTAGGTTTGATTCATCCTTCTTCTGGTCGAGTATTAATAAATAATTATGATTTGGCTGTGAATATTAATGAAGCAAGAAGTAGCCTTGGGTTGTGCCCTCAAAAAGACATGCTTTTTACCGATCTGACTGTGGCTCAAATTTTAAGGTTTTACGGAGTGGTATGTAACGCCTTAGTAATAAATAAATTGTAAAATAAAAACCCATGAAGAACTGATTCTAAAAATGCTTATTGCTTTTTTTACTCTAGATTAAAGGATTAGCATTAAAACAAGCACAATATGAGGCAAATGAGCTTATTAAAAGTTTAAAATTAATGGATGTAGTTAGCACTCAAACAGGAAATTTGTCTGGAGGTCAAAAGCGGAAAGTATCTCTTGCCATAGCTTTAATTGGCGGAAGTGACGTGAGTAATTTTGTTATACATAATAATATTTATATGGATTTATTTGTTATACAGAATAATAATATAAGGAATAAAATTTAAATAAATAAAATGTTTTGCTTATAAATTAATGTCGAAACAATATTTCAGGTACTGATATTGGACGAACCCACGTCTGGCATGGACCCCGAAATCCGTCGAGAAATTTGGGAACTTTTACTGGTACCCTGAGATTTATATTCAGTTTTCTCAATGTATTGAAAACAACAGATTTTACTTATGTTACACGTTTTAGGGTCTTCGGGGGTCTAGAACAATTCTTTTAACAACACATTTCATGGAAGAAGCCGACGCCCTATGTGATAGAATCGCCGTTATGGATTGCGGCAAAATCAAATGTTACGGCAGTCCCATGTTTCTTAAAACAAAGTACGGCAAAGGTTACGTCTTGTCAATTGTTGTTCCGGATGTTGGTGGGTATTTTAAGATTGTTTACCTCATTATTTCGACTTAACACAACATTGATTTATTAATCCATGTATTAAACGCCATTTTAGGTCATTACAAAGATGTGACAGAAACAATCACAGATTACATTCCAACAGCAAGATTCAAATGTCAAAATATTCGAACGGTTTCTTACGAACTTCCGGAAAGTGAGATCACAAAATTTCCTTCCCTGTTTTCTGCTTTGGATGAAAAGCAAGCGAAAAGTGAAATAGTTTCGTACGGCGTTAGTGTGGCCACGTTGGAAGATGTTTTCTTAAAGTTCGCACTCCCTATTTCACATATTTATATATTTGGATCAATCAATTCCTGATATTTAAATGTCTCGTTATAGGCTGAAAAGTAAAAGCGAAACAACAGATGATTTCGATGTGACGGATTCGGCTCATTATATAAAGTTCTTAAACGGAGGAAACGCAACGACGCCGAAAGTATCGGACTCCATCTTTTATTTTTACCAATTTTGGGCGCTGATAATTAAAAAATGGATTTTTTTCCAAAGGCAGTTTAAGCTTTTCTTGGTTTACTCGGTGCGTACGTGGACATTTTTAAATTAACGTGGTCGTGGTTATTAGATGGTATCACATGGATTATGTATACACGTTTTCTTTAATAGATTTTGGCTGGACTATTGGTTGCAATATCCACTCTTATGTCTAATAATAATCAAGGGGGTGGAACAAAATCAATCGATCTAAGAAGCCGAACGCAGATCACATTTTCGCCGGACTTATATGCTCCACTCACGATTTTGTATTCAACATCAGAGAACAGTACCGCTGCCTATGATCTCACTAAATATTTAATGAGTTTACGTTGTGGTGTGCGCAAAGTGCCTGATGTTGAAGAAGGTACGCTTTATAAAAGTAACAGTTTAATTTTTAATTGTTTAAACTTCATTATTTGTTGATCGAAAGTTTTCAATTATAGAAATTCACAAAATTTACGAAAGGGACTTTTATGAGTATGCGAGAAAAACTAACTTGGGCATAAAGTTTGGCACTGAAGAGATAACTGTGTATCAAAACGATAGGGCCGTTCACATGGTTCCAATTGCTTTGAATTTGATGCACAACTATGTTTTAGAAACGCATCACACCAATTCTTCAATTGTAACATCACTCAACATTACGTATGCAAGCAGGGTATGTTTTGACTTTGATGTTGTTTTAATTTTATTTAGTTATGTTTATACTTTACTTAATTTGTTTTTACAGAAGCGTACATTTAAGGCCAAGCCTGTTTCAAAATGTACATTGGGAAACATACCTGATTTCAGTGGTTTTCAAACTTTATTCTATTTCCTCGCGCCATTAAAAGAAGAGATGTTAGGGGCCAAAGAAATGCAATTAATGATTACTCCGACTGCACTATATTGGTTGTCATATTTAGCGTTTGATATTGTGTCGTTTACCGTTTACATGATATTCATATGCTTGTTTTTCGGTTTCGTCGAAGGAGGCAAATATCTTGTGGAACACGCAGGTAACGCTTTGACCATTACATTTTTACCTTATTTTCATAAATTTTTGTAGGGGTCTAACCTGCTTTATTTAATTGTAGGTGAAATTTTCGGCAGTTTACTATTTTGGGGTATTGGAATGATATTGCTCGCGTATAGTATTTCATCAGTACTGAAAGACGAAGCTGGCGCATTCACAGTGAGCATTATAATTTACGTAATATTTAGTAAGTTACTTGTTTGTTACATTCATTCAGTTTTACTATTTATTTCTTTTTGAAATATTAAAGGGTGCAAGTCTGAACATTTTGATCCTTATTTTAATCAGCTTGTCATTTTTAGCTTTCATATTCAACAATCCTATCTCCACATTGGGTCTGCCAGAATTTGTTCACTACTTACACCCAACTAGCATAGTGAAAAATGGTTACTCGAATTTATGTGTAGGAGAAAGCGGAGGTTCGTTAACGGTTAACTGAAATTAGTCAAAATTTTCTCTTCAGCAACTTCTACACTTCATGCGTTTCTTTTGTAGGTGATTACATACTGTATCTTTTTATTTATAATGTGGTGCTCCTGGTATTCTTGGTTATCAAGGATTCAAAAATTTTATCTCAAGCCATTCATACCGGTATCAATAAATTGTTTACCGTTAATTACGAACAACAGGTAAGTTTGCTAATGTGACACCTAAAAAGGGGAAATACTCGTCGAAATTTAAATTCACTGAGAATATGTTTGTTTTCAGAGTAATGAAGACGAATTAGTCGCGAGTGAAAAGGCCTTGGTTGAGAGTACAATTGCAAAGGGCCAAACCTCAGGATTTGCTTTGGTTGTACACGACTTGAAAAAATGGTATTTAAGGGCATTTAAGTTTCAACCAAGCGTTCGAGGGATATCTTTCACTGTTAAAGAAGGAGAATGCTTCGGATTATTGGGAGTAAATGGAGCCGGTAAAACGTCAACTTTCAAAATGTTGACCGGAACAATACCGTATAGTGGAGGAGAGACTTTTATGTATTCGCAAAGTTTGACTTTTTTTAATAGACAAAAGGTTAGATTCTTTTAAAAAAGTGTACATGAACGCATGTGAAAATCTCTACATTATTATTAAGCATTTAAAAATAATTTTTTTCAGTACTTGTTTCAAATTGGCTATTGCCCTCAAGCTGGTGGTATAATCCCGACCTTCAAAGGAAGTGAACTTCTTAAGTTTTTCGCTCGACTTCGTGGAGTTAGTAGTTCACATCTTAACATAGAAGTGTCAAATTGGCTGCAAAAATTAGATCTATATGTACGTATGTCCAGTACTCACTAGTTAGGCTTATTTTTGTTTTACATTAATTCTGTTTCTCTTTTCCAAAGGATTTCGCTAGTCAAAACTGTGGAACGTACAGCGGTGGAAATCAAAGAAAATTAAGCACGGCAATTTCCTTGATAGGCGATAGTCGTCTAATCTTCTTAGACGAACCGACCAGCGGCGTTGATCCGGCGTCCCGTCGGTTGATGTGGAACGTCATCGATGAAGTTCAGAAACAAGGCAGATCTGTTGTACTTACCTCGCATTGGTTAGATTACTGAATTTTTTAATTTAAGTGACTGAATTTTAGTGACAAAACAAATGTCTTGCCTCGACCTTCCTGATGTGTTACGTTCTCTTCCAGTATGGACGAATGCGATGCCCTGTGCTCTCGTCTTGCAATCATGGTAAAGGGAAGATTCCGTTGCATCGGTGAAATAACGACACTTAAGAAGAAATTCGGTCAAGGGTACAGCGTCTATCTAAAAGTTTCCTGTGGTGCACCGGCCGGTAGCATTCAAATGCTGAAAGAGTCGGTGATGTCTACTTTTGAATGTACCCTAGTAGATGAACATTTGGTAAAGATGAACTCATCTGCAATTTACTAATAAAATGTTTTTGAGTTGAATTGAATCACTCTTAAAATTATTTATATTCTTTACAGACCATTTTGCAGTATCATGTGGCCAAGCAGTCCGCCTCATGGGCTTCGCTTTTTTCAAAGCTGAAAGAGCTGAAAGATCGTTTTGACGTGTTAGAGTCGTACACCGCAAGTGAGACAACCCTAGAGCAAATCTTCATTTTTATGGCGAGAAATCAGTAGAAACCAAAGATTTTCTAAATTAAAAATTGTAGTGCGAAATTGTTAATTTCTGGTCTGTGATAACGCAAGCTTTAAGTCGCCTTTCATTCAGTTTGATTAAATCTACCGGTGGATTATGACGACTTTTGCGATGAATTTTCAAGGAGGATTTTTTTATTTTATTATTTATTGAAGAATCATATTTATATCAGAATCATGAAAATTGCTTTTGAATGTACAGAGTGCAGTCGGATTGATAGAATACAGAACATAAATATTGTTATATGTTCGTAAATTATTTATTTATATTTTTAATGCTAAAAAAGGTTTTTAGGTTTTTATTGACTGTGCATACAGCTTTGGGTACATTATCTAAATGAATAATGTAAACATGTAATGAATAATAACTTTATTGAGCGTTTTTATTTTTTTTTTGCTTTAAGAATTTATTATTTTGTTTTCATGAATTTCTTGCCCCACTAAAAGTTATGTTATGCATTTGTTTAATAATTGAAGAACAGAGAAACATTTATATTATAGATTAATTGTGCATTAGGCAATACATTAGTTGCAATTTTGCTACACACTGTCACTTTGGTGTGGGTTAGTTAATGTGAAATTAACAGATCTCAGTATTCTAAGGAATTCTTCGGTCATTTAAAAAGACAGATACTTTTGTATTTGGGTGAAATATAAATTGAGTTTTTTGAATACATACATTTCATCTAAAAAGTCAAATGAAATCTGAAAACAGAGCTCCGCGTGACACACATTTTCTAGAAATGTTTCCGTACACTTGCAAATAATATATACAAAAATATAATTTCTGTGGAGGAAATCCAAACTTGGGGCCCAAAGCAAAATCGAAGCAAAAAGTACTGAAATAGTTACATTCTTTCGATATAGAAATGTAGTTAATTTACTTACAGTTTATTTTACTATAATATATAATTATTAGTATTTATTTATACATAAGATTTATTTTTTTCAACAAAATCATCTGTCAAGATACTATTCAAATTTTCTACACTTAGTATCTGTTTGTAATGTTCTGTAGTTTGCAGTCGGCATACATATTTTATGTTTACTTCTGAATATTATTAAAGTTTGTAGGAAATCCATTAGTTGTGCCATATTGTATTTAAGTACTGCCTTGATGACTTGGGAGAGGGTTACTTTAAATGTTACAAAATAGTTGACTATCTTTTTGACAATTTCATGAAATTTTATCACAATTTTATCGATCAATGTTCTTCTAGTACTCGAAGCAATTATTGAAAGTAGTTGTAAATCTTTCACTCCAACCGTGCTTCGGCTCAACCTCTCTTAAAAATTGCCTTTGGCATTGGCTGTGACCTTGTGCCAGAGACAGAAGCAAAAGAGAAGTACAAAAAACCCAGTCGACGAGATTTGCCAATTAGCATGTGATTTCATCAATTCGAAAATCAGTCAAAGAATTGAATTGGCAAAGGAAACTTGGGGAGTTAACAATGTATTACCGCCGCGTCACTTTGGTGAGTTTAGTTTTTTTTAGTTATTGAAAAATAATTAAGTAGTTTTAGACGTAAATTTCAATACTCTGCGTGTGATTCTAGAGTTGAATGCTTACCGAGATTAGCTTCAATATTTTAGATGAATGGTAACGCAGAAATGTATACTTTCATTTTAGTTTGTTGTGGTACTTCTAATATCGGTTCAGTCATCACCTGTTGCAAAAGATCACGAAAAAGTTTCGACAGATGTACCAAGACTAACTCCAATTATTTTTAAAGAATCTGAAAACTCAATACATCACAATAACGATTTAATGGCTCAGGAGACGTTATATCCAACTGGTTTTTGGACTTTTAGACCCTATTGGGGAGGATACGGCTATTATCGACCATACTACCACAGGTGGAACCGGCCGTATTGGGGAGGCTATTGGCGTTTGTATCGTTTGGGGTGGATCTGAGTTACGCAACGTTTGGTCACACATAAACTAAAAATTTTTTAGCTGCACAATGTATTCAACCGATGAGGAATTCATCTAAGTTTTCATTTGCTTTTGAAATGAATTTTCTTACAGCTTGTGCCTTAAGAATCTACAGACAATTTGTCTGTCTCCTGAAGGACCTACGATCAAAAGAAAATTAACTCTCCTTTCGAATAATAATTTCCAATTGTCAGTAGGTTGACGCAATAGGCTTAAACAAACAAAACCAGAAGTTATCTTAATTACCACTTGATAATCAGACAACACACTGAAATTGTACTGGAGGGTAAGCGTGGGACATTGATCAACCTCAGAATTAAAAAAAAACTTAGATACAAACTACAAAAACTAATAAATAAAACAAAGTTATTTTGTATTAGGTAAATATTTTATTTATTTAAGTTTTGACTAGTTAATTTTAAATATGAATTATAACTTCTATATATCAGAAGGTCCAAACATGGACATGTCTTATATTTTAAATTGCACCTACGAATTCTAGAAGCTCTTTCCTATTACATTTGATAAATACATATATGTCTCTTACATAATACTTAGTTTGCATTTTAAAGAAGAAATAAAGTGAATTGCAATACAATTTTAAATAATACTTGAATCACCATATTCCATTTTTAAATACCGCAGTGAACAATATTAACAGAAATTTATTGCAAAATAAGTGGAATTTTTTTTTAATTTCGACCCGACACATACAAACATGGTCAATGGTGAATTTTAGTTAGAAATTCGTTATTTGACACTGAATGCATTTATGGTTATGTTTTTTTTGCTCAACTTTTAATAACATTTAAGAGGATCAAATAAAATCAACAACATATGGCATGAGAATGTACCGTGTACCGTGTAAAACACCAACAAATGTCATACAGACTTTAAAGGAATTCTTAAAAACAAAGTTCAATAATTAATAACAAAAATGTTTGATACACTTTTGAGCAGCTCAACACCAACATACAAAGTGCTTTTTTAATCTTTAAAAATAAATTATATGCTTGATTTAGGTCGTACTCACTATTTGCATTGTACCACCACCTGAATGGTAAAACTCACATAAATAAATCACAAAACATTTCATTCAGCCACCAAAATGGCTTAGAATATTTAATATAATAATTTAATCTGTAACAACTACATAAAAAATACAGATATCTCTTAGAGCCTTTCTCACTAATAATTGCTACAGCTTAATGCTAAATCATTAATATGAAAACAGTTACAATAAATATGATTTTGGAGACAGATATTTTCAATTAATTATTTCTAGTTGGAAAATTTTTGATTAATTTTTTATATCTCATGAGACCCAAAGCTTGTGTTATTTTTCATACAAATTATTTGAGAGATGTTCAATAACTAAAACACAGACAACATAAAAAATTGGTGAAAAATAAATGCTTTCTTAAAAACAATGAAGAACATCTCTTGTGGTGGCATGCTTTCACAATATATATTAGCAAAATATACATATTTGGTTAAGAGTTAAGCACTCACTCTTGTGTTGTAAAATTTTAAGTACATATAATGATAATGTAAATCCCTTACAAAAATACATATTTTTGAAAAACATATCTTCATTTCCTTTATGGATAGTGAAAAAAAGATTTACTCAATAACTGATGTAAACTAAATATCTTCATTGTCCATGGTAATCCCTATTAGAGCTTCTGTTTGTTCCACATCATACTCTGACCTAAAATCAAGATAAATAAAATCAAGGTGTAAATCAATTTAACATATTGCAATAAAAATTAGATTGGTCTGACACAAATATTTATTTACCTAGAGGCTCTGAAATAAGGGCTAATGAAACCACAGCATTTTCGGGTTATATCCAAAATAGGATCCCAATTCTCCATGTGTAACAAAAGAACAACAACAAAAAATGCTAAAAACATAGGTACTGTTCCAAAATAAAATATATAAGGATAATTCACTCTCTTAAAAAACATGTCTACAAATATTGCCATTGGAATGGTCAAACTTATTGCAACTGTTGCAATTAAGGAAGAAGTCAAAAAGCAACCCCTGAAATCAGAAGAATTGATATTAAATCAGGAAAATTGTAAACATCTCACTTGAATGTTCAATTAATTGCTAATTAAGTCAATTAGCTAACCACAGCCACAAAACTTCAGATAGAACAGTGCCAATTAATCCATTCAACAACAGAAACATCCACTGATGTTGTGTTGGCCATTCAAATGGCTCCCAATTATTGTAGTGAAGTAAAAAGAAAAATGGCCACAGTAATATCAAATTAAATAAACCCACAAATCCTAAAATAGAAAACATAATAATATTAACTGTACAATGCTTCTAGAATTTCTGATATTTCAATAATTACCAAAAAACATTGGAATATCTATTTTGTTTTCACTCTCCACTCTCCTTCTGAGAAAGACCAGGTAGGCTGCATAAAAAAGTGCACTGACTAAAGCTAATACAGCTCCGGTGGGAATTTTCTTTTCAGTTGAAAAATCTGAGACACAGACAAGTACCTATAATTGCAAAAAATTATAATTATCAAATAAATTTTATTTAAGTAGAAAGTAAGTTTGTAATTATATTTGATACTTACAAGGCCACTTAAATTAAGTAAAACTGCAGCTAATTTTGATAAAGTAAATTTATCTCCTGAATTAGCTGGAAAAATTGCTGCCAACAGCAGGGTAAAAAGACTAGAAGTTGATGATAAAACTGTGACAATGCCTGTCTCAGTTTCATTCAGTGAAGCTTGATAAGTATAGTTAGCAATGAACCACTTAAATAAAATAATTAATTATAACTTATTGTTTGAGGTTTGAGGAAAATATCTATGTAAATATCTATGTAAATGCTTACCAAAAAACAAAACATAAATGCTATTTTGGCTACTACATTTATAGGAAACTTATTTGCAGATTTTCTAGCAACTTCACCAGCTCTGACACTTGCTTGGTAGGACAGCCTGGCCAGCAAAGCTTCTGTTGCATTTGCATCAGACATATGTCTCACTTCTGCCATCTTACTAAATCGCACTGCATGTATAGAGGAATCATCACTTTCAGTACTAGAACTTCTATCACTACTTTTTATGGGAACAAACTGAGGATCACTTAGACTGGTGTTTTCTTGAATGTAATAGTTTTCTTCTTCATTACTTGGATCCAAGTACATGTAGGCTGGTGGGTTGCTGCATTGGTCTCTCCATGGGGGCCAAAAACAAAGACCCAACAAGTAGAGAGAGAAAAGTGACGTTTTAAAATATGAGGTGAAGAATGGCTTATCGAATTTTTCATTTTCATAAATGTATTGTGTGATTTCTGATGACGAAACCCAAATGATGTCAACCAAAAGCAGTACAACAATGCCCAAAATTAGTCTCTGTGTTTTTGTTAGCATTCCTTCGAAAGACAATTCTGTTCTAACACCTGGCTCTCCAAACATCGTATGTGCCTGAGGTATTAGGAACGTCTTCCTCGGATTCACAATATATTAACAAATTTATTTTTTTTTATTTTTGTTTCGTAACAGATTTTACCGCATGATTAATCCGTCACCTGCTTATGTTTCTAGGATTCAACAATTCACTCTTTTCGGTATTCATATGTGCTACTTTTCGTAAGCCTATTTATTTAATTCCCTCTGAAAAATTCATTGTATGGATTATTATCCTTGTTTATCAATGCTCTAAACACTATCAATGACTGGTACACGACTTTGTCGCCACATTGTAGACACAGTTCACTGCAGTTGTCGACATTTATCCTCATCCGCTTTTTGTATAAGTTGGCGGGTACTGGTTAACTAATATAACACATTGTTACTTGTTTGTTGTGTTAAAAATTTTCTACTGTCCAGTTTTTGTACAACTTTGTAGAACGCCAAAATTTTTTGAACTGTTAATTGTCTGAATTTTTCCCAAATCATATTTCGTTCTTGAAAATCAATTCCGTTATTTTGCTGCTTTGTTGCCATGGAAACTTTGTGATTGGCGTCGAGGTTTAAATTTAAACTACAGTTAGGTAGGTGAAATGGTGCCAAATGGAAAAATCGCTTCGGTTACTCGCCGAACCACAACACAGTCTCGTCACTGTGCATCGGCTAAGACAGAAAAAGGTAGTGTTGAATAACATTTTTTTTTGTAATAACGTTTAATTTTTGTAATTACGTTAAACAGATTTACGTCTCGATCATCCTGCATGGTATCAGTGAATGGAGTTATTTCTTCTCTTTCTTATGCTAACCAAATGTACATAAAACTTGATGTTTGGAACAATATCTTATTCTTTGGAAGTTTGTAAATGAAATTCGTTATTGTGGTCTTTAATATCCCTCTACCATTCCCAGAAAAATAAGTTGTTGGCAAAACTACATGATTCATAGTCAAGTTCCAATTATTCACTTTTCAGAAGTCAATAGATCATTAATAATTAAGAGAATTTTAAAATTGTTTACGTTCATAAACCCGAAAACACATGTAATATTAATAATTTGTATATAAATTATTGTATGTGTATGAATTATTGTATTGTATTATTGTATTGTATACAAATAATACCTTAAATTTGTATATAATTTTTCAATCCAAAAATAAGTAAGAATAAATTCGGTTTTTCGTTTACGACTTTCAAAAGATCTCCCTCAGCGGGGTGTGCACTCAGCGGTAAATATATATATTCACTATTTAAATTAATTAATTCTAAAGCTTTCTGGAAAAGTCAGTCGGAAAGTCTAAGAGAAACTCTTTAAGTAAGATTGAATAGATATTTATGTGCTTTGATTTTTACACTGGTCACTGGTAGTTAAATCAAAACCATTTTTTAAGTGCCCGATCGAAAGGGAGTCACAAAGGAATGACTTTGTTTCCAGAAAGTTTATTGGCTCTGCCGCGATCCATTTTTTGACCGTATGATGACACCCGAGGGAGTAAAAGTCTTCAATGGATGGATGAAGAGTGATTGACAGTTTTGCTTTTAAGAACCCCCCTCAAAAAAATTGATGTCCCATTCCAAGTCGAGTTTCCTGGCAATTAACAGTCCACGACCAATTTCGTTTCGAAACCCAACATCTTTTGTTATTTGTTTTGAAACAAAACCATAAAAATCAGTTAATTACATTTCAGCGCATGGGGTTCTCGCCCTGGAGAATAAAAATTGGCTCATTTACTTCCACTACACTCGCTACGAATTTGGAATATGCAACATTTTGATCAAGGAGGAACTTAAAAAAAGCAACGGAATGAACGAATACGTGAATTACATTCAGGTATTTTGAAAATTTCCACATTCTGGAACGCAGAACGTTCGTTTTATTTTTTTCAGATAGAAGAAAAGGTCAAACGGCGAACCGTACAATGGTCCGTTACATTTCAGTTACATTATTATAGAAACCGTACCGCGCCGGATATTGTTTTCCGAACAAATCACCCTTGCCTCTTAACAGTCTTACAATTTGTGAATAATAAAAAAAAGATTCAGAACGTTCGGAATTTAAAAATGCCTACACGAAGAATTTAGGCTAACCGTACTAGAACTTGTGTTGTCTTCTTATTTCTCCTATCTTGTGTTCCAGGGAATCATTCTACGTCACGAAGGAAAGATACAAGAATCTCTAGAATATTTTCAAAAATGTCACATTCTCAATCCGAAAAGCATTGAAATCATAAAACAAGTTTCTAGATCTCTGTAAGTCAACCATTTCTTCAACTTTCAAGTGAATACCAAGCGTTTGCATCGAGTCTGAACCTCAAGCATGAACCTCAAGAACTCATGTGCATTTAAAAAGAGTTTTTGTTTATTTTCGTGGCCTCTTAAATAATTTAAATAAACATACTTGTGTTTCAGGTCGTTGCTCGGACGTCAAAAGCTTTCACTGGAAGCTTTGACAGAAGCTACAAACATATCTAACAGTCTGGACGGTAGCATCTGCCACAATTTAGGACTTTGCTACTACAATTTGGGCGACTTGGTAAAAGGTAAAGAGTACCTCTGACGAGCGGTGGAACTGACTCGTCAAGAAAATTCGTTTGAGGCACTGGCGAAGATTTACATAATGGAAAATGATATTCAAAAAGCCATCGAAGTATACAGAGCTGCACTTGAAGCATCACCCGACAGCGTAGATTTGTCCACATCGCTCGGGCTACTTTACATGAGACTCGGAGATAATCAAAAGGCTTTTGAACAATTCGGTTCTGCCCTTGCACATCATCCGGATTGTCCGAAAGCTCTCTTGGGAACAGCCCTGGTTATGCAAGTGAGTTTCCCCATAATTTGACACTTGTAAAAAATGAATTCCTTGTTCTTCGACAGAACTAATTTGCTGCCGACAAAAAAAGGAGTTTTCCCCTTTGATTTTATATCTGGCAAGAGCTAAATTACATTTTCAGAAACACAGAGAGTTCGATGTGGCTTTATCGAAGTACAAAACGGCCTCTGTTTTTATCTCGGAATCGCCATCCCTCTGGAATAATATCGGCATGTGTTTTTTCGGGAAGAAGAAACTGGTTGCTGCCGTTAGCTGTCTCAAACGTGCCAATTTCCTGTCGCCGTTGGATTGGAAAATCCTGTACAACCTGGGACTGGTTCATATCTCTGCTCAGCAGTACGCTTCTGCTTTTCACTTCCTCACTTCTGCCATGAATTTACAGCCGAACATTGCAAACATATTTGTACCGCTGGGAAGTGAGTACATTTTTAATGGCGACAAAACGAGATCGAATGAAATTAATGATGGAATTTTTTTTGCGTGATGATAAAGCCGGGATTGTCTGGAGCTTTTCTCCAGTGTCAGGGGAAACAATTGTGAAAATTCAGATTCCCTTTCGGTATGCAAATCCTTTTCGACGCTGTTATGCCGAATATTATTTACAGTCAAAACTTGTTTTGTGCACAATAAGTAAAAGCGTTGCGGTATCAAATGCGGGTTTAATACTTAAACTATTAAACTTTCTGTCGTGTCTCTTCTTGTTTTGGTTTGTCCATTGTTTTACGCCGCGGAGGATCGATCGGTTGTTATTACATGAAACCGAGCAAAACTGCATGCTAGAATTGTATGCAAGCTAATTATTTCGAACCGAGGTACAGAGCCCAAATGTAAAAGCAAAATTTAATACATGTATTTATTTACAATTTAATGAAATTAATGACGGAAAGACTTTTCTGTGAATTTCAAAGTAAGTCGCAGTTAAAATTTGAAAACATTCATATATTGTTCAACCCTGTGCAACCTAAAGGTAGCATTTAACGTATATAACGTTTCTCATTAATAGACTGTGAAATTGAGTGGAATGAAGCTAAAATTCCGCAGGCAGCTTGGTTTTATAAAGCGAGAATTATAACTTGTTAATAATATATAAATAAAAAAATACGGAACAGTCATTAACTCCAGAACTTTAAAAAAGTTCCACACCTTTGACTTTTAGATCAATATTACATGGATTACTTTTTGCTTACATTTTATTCCGACTATTTTTCTTCCTTTTCAGTTACCCTAACTCATTTGAATGATTTAAAAAATGCAAGGTTTGCGTTCGAGCACGCAATTTTGCACTCTCCGGAGGATCCGCTGACATATTTGAACTTTGCATTGTTTCTCTATAAGCAGAACGATGTTCCAGAATTTGCCGAAAATTATAATAAATTTCAGGAACTGGTTCAAAATGGAAAAACCATAGATAATAATGTAAGTAGAACGTTTCTTACTCTTTTTCGTAGGAGGTTGAGAGACATATTGATTGCGACGTTATACATAACTGTGCATTAAAACATAATTAAACATAAATTACAATTTAAAAATTATTACACATACTGATATAAAATTAATTTCTGTTCATTCGTCTTTGTTTTTTGAGTTTGAAATTTTCTTCTTGGTTCACAAAGGTTTCCTTCTAAAAATATTAAGGCTAGAAAGTGATTCGAATTGCAAGGTAATTCAAATTGAAGACATTTCCTTTTGACCGTGGGATATTGAGCAAACAGTGGGGGATAAAACGTGACCTGGAAATGTTTGTCAAGGATTTACCATCAGACATTGAATATCTTAAACAAATCATCGACATTTTAAACGATCAGATGGGAGGAGCGGCGAGGACCTGGAAACCAAAATCGTGAACGATGTGAATGTAATACGATTTTTTTTCCTGGACAATTATTTTTCTATTATTTCCAAAAGCAGATTGTTAAAAAAACAGTGCCAACGTAAACAAGATGGGTAATAAGATCAGGGTTTTTCCAATTGAATGGCGTTTTGTGTTAGCTAACGTAAATTCATTCGTACACCGTTCCAATCCCTTGAGTTTTTGAATTTATTTATTTTCAGTTTATGACAACAGGGTTGCGGGTTTCCAGTAGGAGACTGATATTACGAACATGCTGTTACTTGCAGGTCTTGAAAGTTGCATCTCATCTTAAAAAATTATTAAATGCCTGCATGAAAAACTCGGGCGAGAAGAAGGAAAATTCGACACCCGAATCGAATGCCATGGAGTTGGAGGATAAAGCAAAAGAACATGCACAAAACAATACGAACGAAATAGCTGCACAGTCGTCCGAGAATTCAACGGCAAAGGTTTCAGGCAAATGTACCCAACACGAAGGGAACTGAGTTCCAGTTGAGAATAGAAGAACTAGAAAAGACAACGGAACCGAAATGGAAATTTCGCAAATTAAATATTCTCGGGACCGTACAAAAAAACTATGACGTCCTTTCACAGTTAGAATTCAATTACAGAGCCACGTTTTGTAAATCGCCCTGAAACATAATAGAGAAATTTTTTAAAGCCTTTAAAAAGTCAACTTCACAATAGCAAAGCTTCGAGAAAATTCTCGTCTTTGCTTTACGCCACATGTATTCTACATATTATTTGTATTTGGAACGCCTTGCATTAATATTAGTAATCATATTTATAAAATTTGTATGTAAAATGTGAGACCAGCATCATTGAACGGTGTAATTGTATGCAAGACGATTTTGAAGTTGTTGCTTGGCCAAGCCAAGAGTACAGTGCTTAGTTTAGGTCCTGTAAGAATATAAAAACTTCATTATGGAAAAAAATAATGTGAGTTTCCTAATATTGGGCAATAAATAAGAGCTTATATATTTCTTGAAAGCTCTCAAGAACAGTAGGACCCTCCACACCGCATTTATTGCTTAGGTAGTACTTGTGCATATTTTGTTTCTTTGGTATTTAATTTAGTCGGAGAAAAAAATTATTTAAAAATAATAAACGTCGTACATTGGCGTCGGTGTGCGGATTGTCACACAATAGTACACAATGATATTTAATACAATATAAAAAATTATTTACTTTTAATGAATATAACTGTTGCAGAGCATTCTAAGAAGTGGTAGCATTGCACGGTACATTACTTTTTACCTCATTGAAACACTATCTAGCAGTTATGTAATGACACCGATTTCTCAGAGCCAGGTTAGCGAACATGTTAAATGATACCTTGAGAATATTTTTCACCGGATACATAAAACTACAGGATCGCTCCAGTTAATAGAACTTATTGTAACACCGCACAACGTCTGTGCACTGCTGTACACTGTAAATTGAACCATGTATTTGTTTGTATGGAGTGCATTGAGCACATTTTTCAGTTAATAGAATTAACATTAGAGTGTTTCAGATACACGGTCTACAGACACGAAAAATACGGCTTTGCATCGGTGTGAGAATAATACAGGACATTGCTCCGTAAAAACTAAGAAATGAAAATACTGTCGAACGACACAAAAAGAGTCTGTTCTGGTGAGGGATCTGCATAAATATCCCGAGGCGTCTTTCGCGTCCCTTCAATGATTAAAGGTTTTTTCCGTTCTTGTACCATTTCGTAAATCAGCTGCTTTGCGTGGAGCAGTGAAAACAAAATATTTCAGTGATTTTAAAAAAAATTAACGGAAGCCAAAAAACTCCTACTTGGATTTAATACAGTTTTTGTTTGTGGATCGAACCGAAGATACATTATTGATTACTCACTACTCAGCTACATCATTCCTTTTGTTTGCTTCATCATCATCATCATCATCATCATCCTCATTACTATTAGTTGTAACTCTTGATTACTCGGGTGCTACGCACATTAGTTTTCATTAACTTGTTAATTAATGATTAAAGTTATTTAGTAATAAAAAAAACTTTACACTCATAAGTGTAATTTATATTGATCCCCTTACAGTAATTTTCCCTTAATTTTCGGGCGTACAACTTTGTAGAGTATTACAATACTCTAAATTAAACTGACAAGAAGAGTGAATACACTTAATTGTGTAATATACGGTTGATGTTTTGTGTTCGCTTCTGTTCGAGAGTTACTTGTGTTTAATTAAACTTTTAGGCGTGATTTAAATAATTTTTTTTTTATTTTTACCCCCTCGCTCTCAAAATTTTCCTCAAAGCATTTAAAGTTGCGCAGGTTAATTTATTAGACTTTTTTTAAAATTTACAATTATTAATTTATTGTTCTTTGAAATCTCGTAAGTCACATTTCCATGTTAAAACTCCAGGCTGGCGGACCGAAGTTCTTCCCAAAGCCGAGCTTTCGGAGTTGAACTTTCATCCAATACCGGCCGTTTCTTTTTTTTTTAAATGAAAAAGTTAAGAAGCCGAAGAACTTGAAACTTGAGGAAAGTAAAAAAAACCGTTAAAGAACGCTACTTAATGAGAAATTTTGGTTTTACACTACCGTTTGCTTTTTATTTTCCAGTTAAACTCTCCCTAACTTGTCTGCCATTTGGTTTCCGTTTCCTTTACGCAGGGGATGTCCTTTGATTTCGAACCTTCGGCGGGACTTTAGTAGGAATTAGTTAAAAGGAAAACTTTTCACTTGTTTATAAGTTTTTTATTTCGAATAATGATGAGATGAGTGGCATCGACTCGAGACGCGGAATTTATTTACCAACGTCATTTATCACACTTCCGCTTTATTGCAGCAGTTTCCTCTTGGGATATTAATTTCTACCCTTTATCTTTCTTTCATATGATTTATAATGTTCGTAGTTTTCAATTTTTCATTGTGATCCCGTGCTATTAATTTATTGCATTTTTCTGCTTTAACGTCCGAAAAAGCCGTTGTGCCCTTATGAATACAACAGCAATTACTTGCGTTAAGGTGGCAGGTAGAAAGTGCCTTGCAGTACACAATTCCCGGCTGTCTTTCTCGTCATAATGAATCCTTCAAAACCCGGGAGTGGTTTCCGGTGTCAAATATTTCATAATCAATTGATTTTAAACACTTCCAAAATTGTTTTTGCCACTCTCGGCTTCCCTTCCTGTGTCTACGTTGAGTGACAGACCACGTACCTTGATTGGGAGTGAGTGACTTTTCCAAATTGTTAGACATGGTTTCAGGTCTCATACCTTATGTACGTACCCTTACAATTATGGAAAAGCACCATCAAGAATTCGAGAATGATGAAAGAAAGCAACTTTATTGTTTCACTGCTTTCACTAATTACACATCAGCAAACTGCAATTTAGAGGACTGTTTAGTAGACGACTGTGACATTAATTTTAAAAATTTACATCCCTGTGATTGTGGTCTTATAACCCATAAGTACACCCAAAATTTTTGAAATGAATTTTTGTTTTACTGTGATTAGTGTACAATACAGTGCAGTTAAATGTCATAAAAGAATGCCTAAATAAATTTACCTCTCTGTATTTATTTATACTATCTTTATTTATACTATATTTATATTATATTGTTACGTATACAGTTGTCGCGTCGAGGCTGATGAATGAACAATAAATTAAGTAATTGAAGTTTTACCAAAGTTTCCTATCATGAAAATTGATAAAGGCGCCTTAAAAAAATTAAACTGATTTTTCGTTAAATGTCCTTTTGACTACGTACCATTAAATACACTATGATATTATTAATTTACAAAGGCAATTTTCAAATTCTTTCTGATCAATCACGAGTAGACTTTTTCAATTCAGACTGACGAGAATTTCAAATATTCGTCTGAAAAAATATTACATACGAGAACACGAGTACTTTGATGACAACAAATTATTTCCTCAGACTTTCAGTTGATTTTTTTTTAAAGGAGAAACTTTCGCAATAAGACGAAGTCAGGGAAGTTTCATTGGAAATGCACCGAAACACACAAACACATCTTTCGGGGCAATTCATCACAATCCACATCACATTTAAGTTAACCAAAGCTGAAAGTGTGGGGAACTCCATAAAACATCACATCGAGTGAGGGGCCACGTTCGTTCTCGTATAAAAAAGTATAAAATGAGAAGTGTATAGTAGACGAAAGTCGTGTTCGCTTGTGTCGTGTTCATCAATTGAGTTCGAACGTAATGGGGTTAATGTTATCTTGACGTAAATTCATTGTAACACTGATTTTCGTCGGTTAATATACGGGTTTTCATTAATAATTGATTAATGACTCTGATCATTTGCCGTCGAATCAATTTGCAAGGTGCGGAATACTCCAACGGTTGCTTTACAACGTAAAAATTGCGCGCCAACATTTTGACATTTTGAGATCGAGTTAAAAAAAAAGAAAGTTAATAATTAGTGTTTCTTCTTTAAAATTCCAGCTTACTGAATATTCGTCATACAACAATTTCTTTTATTTTTGTACATTAATGTCATGCGTTTCACAAGTTCTTTAACGAATGTGCCATCAACACCAAAAAAATTGGATTCTTGAAAGTCACAGTGTCGATCAGAGAGGGAGAGAAGTTCACGATGGATTGTTATTATCTAAATCTTTGTGTAGTGGTGAAATAGAAATAATTTATAATCCCTTTAGTATTGAGTTGTATATTGGAGTGGATGTAAGGCAAGCATTGCTATTTTTGGCGCTCGAATGCAGAATCGGAACGTGTTTTCCAAAGATTGTCGGTTTTTCTTTATTACTGTACATTTGCAGTTTTTTCCCATACCTTCTTTATATGTTAATCTATTTGTAGTTATGTTATGTGCTGTCTACATATTTTTCTTTTTGTCTTTTCCTCGGTTAGGTATATTCAAAGGTGCATTACTTTTAAATATACTTGGGATTTATCTCTTTCTGCGCTGACTTATACTATATTTTTCTGGAATTATTAAAAAGTTTCATTATTGTTTTTTTGTTTTTTTTACATTGTCATTTCAGATATATTTTGTGCATTCAAGGACTGCCAGAAGCTTAACTTTTGAATGTTTTTGCAATTTTTTGGTCATTTTATTTTATTTTATACCTTTATGTTTATTTTCTTTGTCTCTATACATAAATATAGTACACATATTTGTAATACTTATATATTATATAAATATTTACTAAATCTTTTATTTTATTTGTATTTTTGTTATTATTATTATTATTATTATTTTTTTGATTCTTTGCTTTTAGTATTGCTTTCCAGTACGTTACAAACGCCTCCATGCTTTCTGCACCCCCTTGTATTTAATTCGTTACATGATGGCTTAGAGTTTTGAAAGGTACTCTCCTCCACGTAAATCAACACATCTAGAGATTAGTTTGAAACATATTTAAGCCTTTAACTGGGTTTTAAAAACACCTTATCGAAATTGTAGGTAGTGTGCTTTACGTAACTTCGGCAGACTAATTAACTTTAATGAAGACTACATAAGAAGATAAATTGTTTTTGGCGTGGAGGATCAGTCAGAAATCTGCGAAGGGCTTAACGTAGCCCAAGATCTTTTAAATGATTGAGCAAACTTCACGGGGTCACGGGGAAGAACAAAGATTTTCATTATTACTTTTGGTCTCCATTGATAAATTCAATTTCATGCATGACACAGCGTAACAGTAGTGAAATTTGTTTTTTTATGAGAAGAAAAAGTGAGATTTGGGTACAAAGAAGTACAACGAGATTTAGAGAAGAATAAAATGTAAATATTGAATGGAATGTGACTGAAACAAGGAAAAAACGTAGTATTGCATATTATTACGTTTTTAGTTATCACAAAGTTTATTGGTAGTTGACTAAAGAGCTTTATATTACATATTATTTCGGAGCGACTCCTTGACGTTTCATATAACTTGTACAATAATTTCATTTAAATATGAACATTATACAAATTTTCTTGTACATACGAAATCTTTACTCGCTTAGCAGCTATAAAGTATAATAAAGTAAATAATTAAATGTACATATATTTAATAATGCAAATATTACTGCTGCTCTTAATGCGAAATTAATTATGAATGAACCAGGTGAAGGATCGTAATAAATTTAAACATAAATTTAGCTCACTAGTTCCATCTCGACTCTCAAGCTGTTAATTATAATTGAGTACTCTGAACGCCAACTACAATTCTGGACATAAATTCTGGAATATGACTAAAGCTCATAATCACAAGAAGCCATTTTGAATCGAAAATGTCAAACAGCACATCATTAAATGTAATGGATACTTGCCAGACACCAAATATTATTTATGAAAAATACATAAATGCGTCGTTGAGTTTTCGAAAATAAATAAAACTTATTTAAACGGACCCCTGAATTTGTTAGATACGTTGATTTCACCGTTAAAAATGAATAAGTTACAAAAAGAGGTCGAAGGAAGAACCTTCGTCCATACTTACGTGTGGCATGGATTACGTCTGCGGACATCTAACCTACTTATGTAGACGTTTCCACAGGTTGCATTTTCAAGCATGGAAAATTTATCAAATCTTGTGACCATCATAGGAATTATTGGTCATTTAACACCACTCCCTTGCACAACAAACAAAATGAAACAGAATAAACTTCACTACGGATGTTAATGAAAACTGAGCAAACGCAGTCGCAACTTCTGATAACAAAATTCTTCTCCGGCGTTGATTCTGTTCCCTTTTCTATTAGAATTTCAGTATATTCGCTCTTCTTCTAGGAGACGGTCGCGCATGGTTCGCACAGGTGGTGTTTTTTAGTGCTCCAAATCACTGATGCATGCCTTAACAGGACAAGAAGAGGCGTAGAGGCAAAAAGTAAATGCACGACGCGAAGGTGTCAACAAAGACGAACAACAGCCGGAGGATTAATAAAGAAAGTGAAAGAAACGTTTAGTGTCGCCTTGTTTAGTCAGTTTTCTTCTGTTTACGTCACGGTTCCTCTTATCACTTAAAACCCGGAATTATCACAGTGAGATTTTTTTTATGTGAGGAAGGTAAGATTCGCTGCATGTAACTGCATTCATCAATATGCATTCGTCCTCATTTTATCTGGTAAACACTAATTATCTTAAGTAGTGTGTGCGTATCTTATGTGGCGGTATTTTAATTTATTGTTTTTAATGTACATAATTAACATAGTTCCGTAAGTGGTACGCTGGTGCGTGGAACAAAAACATTTTAATTCCGGCGTGTCCATTATGTTGAAAATTTACTTTATCCCCTAACCGAAATGAATTTTATGCGTTGTATTAAAATTGTCCTCAGTATGAAGTCGTGTTTTTATTAAATGAAGATTCATTAACGTGTATTTTGTGCTTTACATATGTATAGGTTGAAATATTTGGCAATGTTCGCGGCGTCAATTCTATGTCTCCTATAATCTCGTTATCTTCTTTTACTTGCTTTTATTATTATAATTTGGCTACGAATCCCTTTTTCTGTAGTTTTCAATTCCAGAATAAAATTATTACGAGCGGTGTTTTAGTATGTAGTAAAAGGAGTACAGTTTAATATTGTACGTATTAATACGTTACGACTGAAAAATAGTTAATACAATAAAATGATGGGAGAAAAATTATGACACGTTGTTTTTGGTTTTAAGCTTTTTTGAACGAAAAAAACCTACAATAATTATATAGTAAATACATATTTAGTATGTCGATTACAATATAATATCAATATGTAATACATATATAAATCACATTATATATTACCCATAATTATTCCGGCCGTTAGTTGTTTTTTTTAGATTCTGTATTCAAGATTTAATAGATCCTATTGCAATTTTTGCAAACAAGAAATACTGAAAGGTATGGAACTCTGATCAATGAGACTAATATATTTAAACAAATAACATTAAATATTGTTTATTTTCTTTAATTTTTTGCATTTTATTATTAGAATATTAATTCTAATAGAAACAATCTGATGCGACTCAAAAGTGTTCAAAACGCAATAAACATTTATTTTCGCGGGGAAGTAAATATCAGAACTTAATAAGCAACTTGAAAAACAAACTTAAGTGCCTAGCTCGGAGTGGAAATTTGTCCTCGTAGACGAAAGTTACAGAGTATTATTTTAACAGGCGAATTCTTCTCGGCTACGAAACAATACAAATACCCCACCTAGGTAACTAGGAAGTTCGAGAAAGCGTAAAATTACAATTAATGCAACTTAATTGTTCAGTAGATCACACAAATACATACAGTAGTTGGACACATAGGAGTGTAACAAAGTTACGTTACGGTGAAAACGTTGAAATAAGGGCAGCTAGAACACGTGGCGGCAAAGTACATTAATTAAATGGTTTTAAGTTTGGGAGGTGTCGGTGCTTCGAGTCACGCAATTAAATTGTAAATTATTGAAAGTCACCGCTGCAAAATACCCAATTTATACTTTAATTAAAATTTAGACCTAACATTTCGTCCACCTGTCTCAGAAGTGCAAAACCAGAATCAGCGTAAACATTAAGAAAATTAAATTATAAAGGCTCGAGACACTGAATTATTTTATTCTTTTCCATACAAGATTACGTAATTAAAATGTGAAATGAAGATCAGTTTTATTTATTTATTTATTTATTAACAAGATTCAATTTTAAGCAAACCTAATTCACCCTGTACTTCTCAAATGATGTTTTCATTAGCATTCTTCCTTTTTCAAAAACGTTTTCATCTGTCCGACCCAACTTTTAATTTGGCCTAACTGGAATGACCAATTTCTATGACATGCTTTATCCTCTCAAAAACGAGTTCTTCGGTTATTTTGAGTGGTTTTTGTAGTGGACAGAAATGAGAATTTGGAACAAAAGCAAACAAGCAATGCGTGAATTTGGTTTATAATTCATTTTCAACAGGCACGGCTTCGTCTCTTTCTTTCTCGAACGAAAACTCAAGAATTGTCCTATGTCCCTTTCTCTTATGGAATGCTGTGGTACGTTTCTGGGATTTGCAGTAGACGAACTTGAGTTAAGTCGCAGGAAAAAAAAATTCTGTACATTTCCACAAATTTATAACTTTGATCGGATGAGGCTTTTTTTTACCCTCTACTTCTTTGCCAAATGAGTTACAATCATGTGGATTCTTTAAGTAATTTAACACAGACACATTTGAAATATTTACTTAATAGAGAGAGGAGGAATAAAATATTTTATGGGAAAAGAAATTTTGCCCGAATAAAGTATGACATATGACTGCGTCAAGAAAGAACAGAAAGAGCTGGGGAACGTCTCTTTTTTACATCACGTTTAGCGAGATGCCGCACTTGCCTGATGGCATGGCAGGGAAAGGAAATGGATGGTTGTACCTGAATTTTAAACGAGTAAGAAAGAAGAAAATTGAGAATCTCAAGTTTTACGTGGGCAGAAATCAAGGAAAACTTATTTCATAAAGGCAGGTTCATTATGCCGCTTTACCAGGTGTCAGTCAACTCATTTTCCAGTTAATTGAATATACTTAAATGAAATTTTTTAAAAATTATTTTCAGGGCGTGTTGCTATTTTTTCGAAAGCTAACTTTGTGCCTTTGTAAATTTCTTAGAAAGTAACACCAACAATATTGGCAGATTGTATATTATATACTTACACTTGAATATGTGTAGGTATACCGAAACTAATGTAGAATATTGTGTGCTATTAAACTATTGAGCAATACCAGCAACATACCTATTTAAATTATAAAAGGTTGCCGTGCTTTGGTGTACGGGTGCAGTATCGGAACAATTACTGCGTCAGGCATAATAAGTAACAAAGCAATTAACAGAGAAACAACAAATTATATCAGGCAAGCTACTATATTTGTAATATTTATTACATTGCTGTAATATTCTGTACTACTGTTCGAAATTATTAATACTTATTATATTTTGTTACTGTACTACATTACATGCTAAACTACTGTACTATGCTAATACTACGCCCTGTACTGTATTATTTTGTATGAACGACGTTGTTTCCCGAACTCCATTTCAAAAACTGCTTTGTTTTTTTAAATATGTTGCCTTAATGTTTATTAATATAACCGATTCGAGCCCTTTTCAGTAGAGAGTTCAACGGTTAAATGGGTTCGCGTAGGTAAAAAAAGCAGAGCGAAGAAGCCATTTGAACCGACCGAAAGAAACACGAGAGGAGAGTGGTCAGAGAGCTCCCAAAGTTCCGACCACGAGTCGATACCTTAATATTATTAAAAGATTCAAATTTAAATCAATACTTTTATAATTATCAGTTAATAACATTAAATTCTACAAAATTCCCAACGTACCCGACCGATATGTTGGATAACAGTCCCATTTTATGGAACTGAATTCTTACAAACGAAGACGGTGTGTAGACTATACAGGGTGAGTACTCCGAGTGCATCGAAAGGCCGCGTGCAAGTTACTAATTAAGTTGTCATTATATTGATAACTAACGACCTTTTATCTTAAATTAAATATTTTTCGACGTACACGATCGAATGAGCAATAAAAAATCCATGAATATAATATTTTAGTTATTATAGGAGGATAATTAAAGGATGGCTTTGAGGGACGAGGGCGCCGCAAAGGCTCTCGCCTCCATGCCTTTAAATGGCTCTTTTAACCTTTTATTTGAGTTACACAATCTAAAAAGACCAAGTTTGAGGCACAAAAATGAATTTCTGTGTACATGTATGTCTACAACGCTTTTTTTCGACCTTTTCCCTCAAGAAGCATTGCTTTTGAACGTACTTGCTATTTTTTTCTATCGTTTATTTATGTAATTCTTTTCTTGCACGTATATGTATGCATACATCTCTTTAATATATGCAAATAACTGCATACATGTAACTTTTTTTAGACAATTTATTTATTTTTTATTACCTTTTTGTAGTTTTTTTGCTTTCCTTACTTCTTTGCTTTGTAAGCGCTACTAACCCCTCTCACATACGGTGTTTTTTCTGAGATTATTTTATCAATTATATTTTCCACGTCTGTTGTCCCCATTTTTTCAATATCCTTTTTTACTAGATCCCAATCTAAGCAATACCACTGATTCTTTATTGTTTGGAACAAGACCACTAAACAATCTAAATTTGTACGGATGCCTACGGAAATGTTTTTGAAGTGTTGCAAGAAGTAGTATTCGTTATTTAATACGCACAATGTTGTACCGTGTGCTGCGATTTCGATACATCTGCTGAAGGTTTTTGAACCTCTCGTCAAACAAACTGCACAACTCGAATGATAATAAGTAATGCTTAAATTTAGTTACACGGACGAGTAGTACAACAACAACGGTAACACATGCGGGACTCGGGACGCGGGACACGCAACAACTCTTTGATAATTTTTCCGATTCACAAAAAAGGCTGATGTGCCAAAGTGACTGACTAAAGTGAAAACTGACTAGATGTTTAATGGAGTGCCAAATGAAGTAAATTCCGGATGGATAACCCCGTTTGAACGGCTATTGTCGCTGTAAAAAGAAAAAGAAGAAAAATTTTCGTTCCCTCCGTTTTTCCAAAAAATTTAATTCTATTTGCATTACTTCCGTTTCCCATGGGAAAAACAGCGCCGTAAAAAAATAACACTACAAAAGACGCGAATTCAAACCGTAAAACTTGTAGGCTGGTGTAAAAGTTAAGATAAATCACTTATTTATATATGAATAACTGTATAAAGTAGGAGGAAGTTGTTTTATTCGGCGGAACTACTTAACCTCATTACTTTGTTTATTTTTAGACTTGAGTGTTCAGCGTCTGAAACCGTTCGATAATTTAAGGTACAATTTTATTGCAGCTATTCCTTACGTTGTTAATACTGTTAAAGTAAAATTCGGTGTTCTTGTGCTCGGCTGAGGCTCACCATTTACCTAACATTTGGATAAGATTCCTTATTGTAATTCTTGTTAGGTCGAAAAAATGAATACTTAACCACACAAACTTGAACAGCTCTATATTTAATAATGTATGAGACGCAGGGCCAGTTGAAACTTTTACGTAGTTAATAATGAATTGTTATTAACGTATTTTAATATATTTATGTGATTTTACTCATTAATATATGTTGTAAAGGTTGAGGCCATCATAAGTGTGGCTATGAAAGACCGCAGTGATGGTAAGATGAGTCAGATGTTGAATGTGAGACACATTTGTTTTGACTATCGGGCTAACACCTGAATTTCTACCTGAATTTAGTCACCGGTTGGTCTATCCTATACCATCAAGCTTTGTTTGAGTGTTGACTGAGTTTTTGACTGAGTGAAAGACCAAAGATTGGGTTGGGCGAATGGTGGTGTGATAAGTGACGTGTCATTGTGTGCCTAGTGAGTCATATACCTCAGTGGCTGAATTTGTTTTACTCAGTTACGAATACCTGAAATACAGGGACTCTACCTCAAACGTAGGAGAACACAAGATATCTGTGGTGTTACCTTGAATATAAAAAGACTGTATTTTGGAATAATCAAACTGGACACATCAGAACTTGCACAGCGATTGATTAAACAACACTACAAAATACTGTAGAACAAACTGACAGATACTACAAAATCAAATGTTTTGATTTATCAGAAGTGCTTTTCAGTTGAGATAGCTTTCCATGAAGAACAATTTTTATAGGCCAATGATTGTATCTAAAGGTGACGCTTTTAAGGCTTTCGTTTTGCGCCTATCTCTATATATATAGAAACCAACAACATTTATATCGTCTAGTTCGTTTATTTTTCAGCGTTCATTCTTTAAAATTTGAACTTCAAAATCCGATCCGGTTCCAATAAACCCGGGCCTGGATGTCATCCAAAAAGTTCAAAACAGGAAGCAAAAAATAGGAAAAAAAATGTGATTGGCAAAGTCACAAAAATCAGAGTGCCTTCAAATCCAAAGGGCCAACATAATTTTCAGATGCGTTTTCCATCGAAAGGTCTCAATTCGGAGGATTCGAGTCTTAAAAATCTCAGACTCACTATTTGGAAGTTAAAAAATTGGAAAGCACTCTGGTCTTCGAATTTTAGAATAATAGTCAGAGCAATCGATGTGCAGGAATCAATTTCGTGGGGCTTAGTTTCATATACATAATTAGTATTTATGTACACAATATATATATGTATAGACAAGTCTAGGCTGGGGAAGTATAAGATCCCAGCGACAGAATGACAGCTCGTTTTTCCCGTTGTTTTATTTGCATTGACTTGGGGAATTTTATAAAGCTCTGCAGTTAGTCAATTACGCCATTCCAGGTAATCGAATCAATGTCACCCTTTGTAGAGATTTTTCTCTTTTTATTCGATAAACTTTTACGAAGTTTCCACAATTAACAGGTAGTTTAATTGGGTTACGCCCTCCTGATAAGTACAAATTAAAAAGAATAAAGGGCCACCGTTGTAAAGCGGAATATTCGCGAGTGCTACACTAACTTTTAGTTGTATATGCCCGTTAATGGTGACCGAAAACTATCCGAAACTATTTTAATTTTGAGTTTGTTTTGACCATTCAAATACAATTTAATGTTCTGGAGGAATGGTTTAGTACAAAAAGGAAAAAATATTAGTGAAAATTTATTATTGAATGGTTAATCAAAGTAACGTCGTCAATAATATATCTACTGTAAATTTAATTTTCTTTATTCTTTTATTACACATTATTATACTCACGTCTAATTCTAACATATTTATTAGTTAGTTATTTTATTGTCTTTCTAATTTATTTATTGTTGGTTTCTTTTAACAGATATGTTCATTTTCATACACAAGAATGTAAGTGCTTTTAACTATATTTAATTAGGGTGTCTTGGCCTAAGCATTGACGTACATCTCTCTCTCTCTCTCTCCGTTTGAGGTATTTAGGATTATGTACATCTTGCGATATTGTTTTTTAAAAATTTGTTTTAAGGTAAGAGTTCACTTTAATGTTTGTATAGTAGCATAAGTAGAGCCTCTCGTACATTAAACTGCACTATTTTCTTCAATTTTTGCGTTCAGAAACATTTAGTATCCAGGATAGGAAGTCAACAGGAGTACTCAGAATGTCACAATCGTCTAGTTTTCACTAACGATCGTTTCTTTTCCATTACAAATTTTCCTGGGTTCTGTCTCGATTCACTTAACCTTGATGAATCATTTAACGAGCTCTTGGATTCACCACTTTCTTCGTGTCGATATACACCATTAACCCACTTTTTATAGGGCCATTGAGGTGTCTGACATGCAGGCGGTTCACTCAATTACTGACGTTTTCCTTTTGCCCTATGGTCTCGTTCGTTCTGCTGGAAACGGCATCACCTGCCAACTAATTTGATAATTGATTTAGAATTTTTCTAACCGATTGTTTTGTTTTAGATCCTACCTGATCCTCTGTGTTTGTCTGTGTGACAAAAATTGAGTTTACATAATTTTATGGCGTATACATTCGGATTAAGCAAGACTTCTTATATTCAATTACGGATTGCAGGTTTTATTGGTTCAGAAAACAAAGACAAAGTAATCACGGAATGAAAACACTCACGTACTCTTTATGCATAAAATGCAAAACCAACCAAACCTTTAATAATGTCAGTAGTTAACTAAAGTGAAATCACTCCGGTCGTAAAACTCATTTTAATTTCCCTTTGCATTTTTGTTGCGAGAACCGACACCCAGGCATTGTTATCTTTACTTTCTACGCTTCCATTGTAGCACTACAAACGTGCTATTTATGTACCTTTAACTTATGCAATTTTCAAATTCAAACTCATTTAAACGAGTAATCTACAAGAAATAGACACCACTCTCAATCAAACTTTTCTATGATGCTAGTTCAATCTTATTATGAGTGAATAAGTAATGTCCAACTTGTACAAATTTATTTCTAAAAGTTAAAATATACGCACTTATTAAAATGCTTTCTCTACTAGCTCGGTGAAGTTATTAAAAAATCGTTTTATGTAATTTACAGGGGTTCTGTTTAGTTAATTCAAACAAAGTCTTGTCACCAATTGGAAGTTGCAGATTATTTAGAATAAAAATTATAAAAAATATAAATGCTTTAAAAAAAGTTTTATTTAGTCAGTTTAATTCTGGCACAAGGCACGTGACCAGTTGAAATTTATATTCAGTCTGTTATTACTCATTGTATTCAATAATTATTACAAATATAATAATAAAAAAGTTAGTTACATTAATAATTAACAATACAAGTACTAAGAAGGCGAGATACTATAAAAACCATTTTTAATATATGACATACAGTTTATTGCCGAACATTAGACAATTGTTTAACTTTAGACCTACTAAAATACTTGTAATATTTTATATAATTCTTATAATAAATAATATAATTATAAGTGCTACATAGTGTCATAGTGCTACATAGTTTTGTACATGTCTGTTCAAAACTTTATATACATATGAGCTCATTACCAACTGCATTCTATCGGTGCCTTAATATATTTTTATACATTAAATTACCTCAGCACACGGTTTTTTCAATTAATATCCGACATCGGTGACAGTTTGACTAATTGATGACACGAAATGTTAATGTCTTCAGGCAAACAAGTCCCGCAACTGAAATCTAATTATTTCGCTAATGGATGTCAGAAATAGAATTTGGTTTATCGGACAAACCGTTCTCCATTAATATTTAATCGCAATACGTATATAAATATATGTAAAATATACAAGGCAAACATAAACGCACGTTAAACTTTAATATTTTCTCTTTGTTTATCTTCGCTGTTTAGTTTTCACCTCAGCAAGAAGTGCAGACACAATTCGCTCACTGCTCTTTTCGCTGCATACAAAAACCGTAGTAAAATTTAAACAGTTCGAAGTTCGACCTCGCTTTTAGACGTAGTAACAGGTGAACCGTTTTAATTCCGATTCATTTTAAACATGATAAATTATTCTATTCGACACTATGTTTCCGTGGCAATACTATCGATTACTGCATACGAAATTTAATACAGTTCGCTGCGCAATATTTACCTACTTGATTAGAATCAAATCAAAGGGGAAAGTAACTTTTCAGATTATATAGATTCTTTCAACTTTAAAATTGAGTCAAGTATTCGTTATCTCGGTACATTATGAAGAATCTCGATTTTTATTCGCCCGAATATCGTTCTGAGCAATTTAACAAAAGTAGACGACTCATGTGTGTTAACGCATGGGGGGCGTTTGAAGAGTTCTGCAGAACGGTGTCAAGAGACAAAAAAGAATACAAAAAGGAAAGGAAAACTAAGAAATTAGAAATAAATGAAAGAACTATTAAGGACGATTTGACGAAAAAATATATAAATAAATAAAATTAAGAAATAAATAAAAAAACTCCAAGTTCATTCGTTCTGACTGTTCATGATTCGATTTGACTTTAAAATGTTTGTTAGCTAACTCCACGTTGAGTATTCGTTTATTAAGTATAATATTAATTTAATTTATTGTTAATAAGTTCAGAGCAAAAGGAGTCTAGAATGAAACTACAGTACAGACACAATTTTTTATTGTTTTTTTTCGTGTTGGTTTATAGTAGCTTTCGTTAAGTAAAAAGTCTCCAACAAATTTTATTTAACTCAATTATTATTAATGCCTTCAAAATATATTAATAAGTCAAGTATGAGTTCAGAGTAAAATTTATATCTTTAGCGTCTAGAAAAGATCTCGAATGAGACTGGGGTGTGTGTCCGCGTTCCTTTATTTTCCGTTTATATACAGTTTTTGTGGTCAAATACAAAACGACCACTCGACCATTGCCTCCCGACTTGTATAAATGTGTCTATGTATATATATTTTATACGCGTGAAGGAAGATCAAAACATTGCAATTGAGATAGTCCAATAGGTGGACAATAATTAAGTGCGGCAATCACGTTTGAATAATAAATCCTCGAAAGTATGGTAAAGCAAAAAGAGCCGTTAGAGAAAATACAAATAGGAACAGCAAATTTACAACAACAGTACAGATACTTAAAACAAGTACTTAGGGTCTAAGACAATATAAGAAGAGAAAACACAGTTTAACAAAGTAAAGCGAACACTTGAAACCCGTTTTCGTGAGCTCACTCGAGCAAAGGCATTACTCGAGGAATCGCTCCGCGAACTCAAAGCACAATTGAACGTATAAAACATAAATGTGAATAAATTTCAATAACTTTATATTTTTAACAATAACTAACATCCGATAATAAAATGTTAATAATAATAACAATAACAATTTATAAATCTCTATATGAGGTTCGATGCGAAGAAAGGAAGACGAACTTTCTACAAGACAAAGAACTCCGAGATTGGGAATTGAAAAATGAATTAATTTAATTTGTTCGGGATTTCCGGGATATTGACTAGAACCGGTGTTTAGAAGAAAAATAGAAAGCATTCTCACGTCATCCCTTTCGGTCTGCGAATCCGAAGATGGAAATTGTGTCAAAAGCAAGCCGGGGATTTGTTGAGCTAAAAGAAAGTTTCAATTTTGAAAATGCCAAAACGCCAACAAAGTTAAAATGTTCGGAAGGCATAAATTTATTCTAAATTTATTCCACTCAAATATATAATATAAATATTTACGTTTATATTTATTATATAAACATATTCAGGTTTCGATGTATAATCGATTTCAGTCTCTCGTTTACTTCTTCCTTCTTCAAAGGATTCGAAGGTCAAGGTTTAAGGGAAAATGGAATTAAAGATTCCGTTGCGGAATGGTAAACTGTTGTCTACCTGTTGGTTTCTTCAACAGGTGTCCTTTAACATACGTCAAAAAGAAAGAAGTCGTGATTTATAAAATATTTTTCCGACAAGATTTGGTAGTAAAAGATGAGGAATATTGTTACGTTGAATACGTTGATGTTTATATTAATAATTTTATTATTAATTATAGTTATATCGCTTCCTCTTTGACCGGGTAGTAAGTATTACACGAATCTTTATTATTATTTATATATATTATTTTAATATTTATTTTTGAATATATTAATGAAAAATAAGTAAAGGGTATTGTATAGCGTCAGGTTAGTTCCCACAATTCTTCTTCCACGGTTGAAAGCCTTCGAGGCAAGCCCTGTAAAATTGAAATATTCCAAGCGGCCATTTTCTATACTTCCGAAGTCATAGATATCTTTCTAGCTCAAGGACTAACTTTTTATGGTCACACTGTGAATATAAGTTATCTCAAAAAATACATATATATATATATTTTTTCCCCTTCTGAAAAAAAGTAATAATAAGAATCCCGGTAGATTTCTGGAAATTGAGGAAATCTTAGACTGACGGTACACAAAAAACATATTAAATACCGTGCCGAGGACCAAGGAACCTTTACTCCTTGGTACAATACAATAATTTTTTTGTAGTCTGGGGTAGAAAGGAAAAAAAGGATAGATAACTCGCCATAGAACAACCTGGATGTGGATAATTTATGTGACGCCTCCGATACTCGCTACGTTGTAAACCTAACAAAGTACAACAGTGCACAATGTACGTGCAGCGAAGAATAGAAACCCAGTGAATGAAGTCTTTCAACGTTCAAAACGCGTTTCATAACTACATGAATTTAGTTAAAAGCAGAAGAAAAACATAACATTTTTGTGTAGGTTATTTTAGGGAACATTAAACACAAAGGGACAACTCGAGAACGATATACACCATGATGAAATATACTAATTTACAATATTGAAAAGGTCCAAACTCTTGTTAAATTGTAAAGGATTATTCTTAACGAAAATCTGTCTGCAGAGTGTTGGAAAATTATTTGATAAATAATTTATAATTTAAAAGGTCAGTGAAGTGAAAAGTCGGGGCCTGGACCACGAGAAAATTCAATTAGTTGTCGCTCCTAAAACAACTATTCAATATATTTCATTAGAACCATAAATAATATATTTAATATAAAAGATGATAGAAAATTAATATTAAAATACAATAAAATAATGTAAGATACACAACATATTGGTTTCCGCACTAATAATTTTTTGTTAATTTGTAAAAAATAGTTTACAAACTATTTGTTAAGTGAATGAACATTAAAAAGGAACAAAAACTGATTGATTTGGTCATCAACGTTCATATCACCGTATACAGCAAAAGTCAAAACTTTCAGGTGTCCTTGTAAGAGTTTGTGTATTTGTTCTTTTAACATAAATTGAAAATAAATAAGTAGAATTTATTTCCCCCAGCCTTAATAATCAGGTGTACCATGTACGAGAGATGTTTTATAGATAGAATGTTTTGTCTAAAAAAACTAATAATAGGCTTACAAGTCTATATGTTTCTTACGGCTGACTGAACCGACAAGGAGGCCTTGCCTAAGCAGAAAGAAATTTTAATTTGAATATACAATTTTTCATGTCAACCTGTAACTTTTCAAACGTTGTCCAAAGCTTAGGAAAGATCAGTTAACAAGTGAGAGAAAGGAAATGTGCAGAAAGTCCAATTTCGTTCGGTCTTTGACAAGGCTGCCAAGGAAGTCAAGACTAATTTTATTAACTATTAACTCATTAACTAAACATATTATTAAATACGTTGGGTGTAATGTTAATTGGATACATCATATGTGTAACGACATAATTTGAATGCTTTTCAAGTTTTCAGTTAGTAAAAATGAAACGACGAAATGAAGGTCCGCAATCGAGGAAGAGGACAGGAGGGTTAGGTTCGTGGTTAGGTAACGTTAAACGTTTTTAACGTTTTTAACGGTTTTAAACGTTAAGGTTCCAGGTTTAGGTAGCCTACAGGATTTTTACAAACTTTGTTACTTTGAGGTACATGGGTAGGAAATTTGTGGCTGCAGCGAGGCAAAGATGCCCGATGTTTCGAGGAATGTAGAGTGTTATACGTAAAAGACCAAATTTTTGGGAAGTTTTGGTTTGAACTAGGAAAAGTAATATTTTCGTGCGATGGGTTTGAGAAATTATTGAGCTCCGGGACAGATTTACAGTGGGGTTTTAGGACGTAACAATTTCGTTCTTTCCCAATGCAAGTTTGTGTATTTATTTATTCATTCAGTAAAACATTACACAAAATGCGATACATTAATACTTAATAATAGTCATAAGCGAACTAAGTGGTTGTCATTAACATATTATTATAGGTTATGATACAGTGTTAAAAAAATAAATAAAGTTGTAATTGATATTTCTTTGCTTCAAATGCAATTACATTGGTAACAAATTGCAAGATGATTCTTCCTTCATTTTTATTTTTATCAAAAAATTTTTACCAAATGATTTGTTTTTTTTAATAATCGTTTATAATTTCGTTATTATCAATAATATAATATCAATTTGGTTGATTGCACTCAAGTGCACACAACCTTTTTTGCCCGAACTCCCTTCCGTACTCTTCTCGTAATTTATTTTTCTTTTACATAAATATTCGTTAAAGTGAAAAAAATTTGTGTGTAATCAATACGCATTCATTCAGAGTTGAGTTTTAACTTTATTTTTTTTCTCAATCGAGAGAAATAAATTGTATGTTAACACTACTTTCACATTTTACTTTTAATTTCTCGAACACTAAATTATCCACCAATATCCGGTATTGCTCACTTACAATACGTTTTTTTTTTATCATTACACATTGATGTTCATCGATTCCTACTTTTGAGAGGCTTGAGAAAGACAGAAATCTGGCGAAAAAAATTCATCTTTAAACGAACTAATTTAGAATCATAAATTTTAGGGCACCATCGATATTTCCCTCACTCTCCTTCGGTAGTAGTTTCCTTTAAGTACACATACACACTCGTATCTGTAGAAAGCGTATCAAAGGAAACGAGGATAAGAGAAATGAATTCCCTCAAGAGGCATCACGAGAGTAAAAGAGGGAGACAGAGAGAGAGAATGATCCTAGAGATTTCGATTTTTAAGGAAGCAAAAATGATCAAAGACGAAGAAAAAAAGAGCACATAGACTACATCATAACTTGCTTTACAAAGACGGAGAAAGATTTTTTTCTGATGGATAATAACCCAGAGAGCTTATTCTGGACCTTAAAAGCCCAGTTAGAGTAGAAGGTTTACGAAGTTTCAGAAATTCTTACGGTACAGTCATTCATTTTTGGCCAATATAAAATTTGATCCTCGAGAAATTCGCGACTGTATAGGCCTTAATCATTTCCCCGGTGTCTCTTACATAAGATCAGATCAGAGATTTTCCCATCGGTTCTTTTCAACTTTTCTCCGTCGACCCTATCTTTTTATTTTTCTTCTTGTGCTTTTTTTTACTTGTTGTACTTGTACACACGGAAGTTTTCTTTAAGATAATTGCATGAAAGAAAAACAGTTGAAAAAGATAAAATTTCACCGGGATAAAAGGCTTTGTTACGTTTGTCTCAAGAGTGCGAGGAATACGCAGAGCGAAGCACTCTCCATGAAGCTTTTGGTCGTACACATTCAGACATGTTGAAAGGCTCCGACAGGCAGGATAGGACGGGTCAAATAATTAAATGAGACTATTCACCTTTTTTTTTCTGTGTACAAAAACTGACAAAACAATGGCGAAAATTTTACGTGGTTTGTGACGACGTTCGAACTCCTCTTATGTACATGTATCTATTTCAAGCAAACCATCAGAGCCAGAATTAGTAAGAAACCTTTCGATTTTGTTTTTAAAAAATACTCAACTTCATCCCCTAAATCATCCGACATCCCGGAGGAAGCACGAGTCTAATGAAGCTGTATCCATCCCGTTCTTTCGAAGCCGATAACATGAAAGAAAAAATACCTGAAAAATAGCACATGCCATCGCTCAGGAACTCATCAACCTACAAATTTTCCGCTACATCTGTTTTATTAATTAAAACATTTTAAAAATTTGCAGAGAGAGATTATCTACTGCACAAGCGCAAAAATTAAAAGTTTTATTTAACTTGAAGTGGAGCAATCCATGGGCAAAAACTTTTCTGACGGTTCTTCGTGTGAATACCGAAATAAGCAGAACCGGATGAGAAGTAAAAAATTAACACGTTAAATAAATTAGTCCGACCGATTTAGAAATGGCTAAAATGGTACGGCAACTCCGGGTCCCCTTTCCAAGCGCTGCCGGTGCCTATGAACCGCCAAAACTTTTTCACGAGGTCCGGTGATTCGAGTGCACAAGTTTCTCCTCTTCACTTATTACCTCTACTTGTTGCCTCCGAACACGTTTACCTGCCATCTACTTAAAGTTGGATTTTTTTAATAAAAAATTCATATCGTTTATCCTGCAGGAACCTCCTTGCAATAGGCGTTTCCTCCTCTGCAAAAATTAAATGCATCCATTCGTTACGGGGATAGCCGTGTATCCGCTCAGGGCCGGAAACTCCTCTAATTGAACCGTGGAATTTTTAAAAAAGTCTTCGTACTTAATTAGAAATAGTTTAGAGTGTTGAGCAACTGTGGGATCAGGTGAGAGAAGAGCTTTAGATTTCGACTCGGATATTACCGAGGAATCGACGAGGAAAGACCTCACGAGAGAACTAATTAATAATAAAAATACATTAATAATTTTTAGGGTCGTTATTAATTTAATCAGACGTTATTGAACTCCGGTTCCTCTTCTTCCGCTCCTGCTTTGACTTGTAGTCATTTTCCCTTTCCTCGTTTCACCTCACCAGAAAACTTTTCCTTCTGTCGAAGCACTTGCGAAACGTATTCGGTAAATGTTGCTTTTGATCGATGATCGTCTCTTCCGAAAGTTGCTAATTAAAAAAAACCTGCGGGTACATCATCATCATCATCATCATCATCATCATCATCATTATTAAATAAGATTAGTTTCATCCCTCGAGGGTTTCGTGAAATTATATGTTTTTCTGACCTACGATAGACATGATTAGAAAATACAGTTTTCAATACTTCGATAAACTTGCTAAAAGCAGCCGGTGAAAGTTTTTGGTTTTAAACGACGATTAAACTTGATAAATAATTCCCCAACTCGTCGATCCAAAAGAAAATTTAATTTCAATTAAATGGGAATAAATTTACCGGTTCCTGGGTCCCGGTTGCAGCTCCTTCGGGGTCTTCACTATCACCCCAATTTGTGTATTCTCACCTGTTTTCTAAGGGACACTGACCTTTTTTCCTCCCGGTGCGTTTCCTGGCAAGTTCCTGACCTGGAAGTAATGACACGTCGAAGTCAAAGAACTTCGCGCAGGTGGTACAGCAGGGAAGATGTGAGAGCAGGTGTCTTCCAGGTTGCTGCGAGAACTCAATGGAGAAACCATTAGAGACACCGGGATGACGAGTTGTATGCAAATAATGTGTACACGCGGCAGATATTTATTTGCTTTGTAGTTGTGTTACATAGTCGAAGCAGTCCAGGCTTCAACCGTGAATTAAGATAAACGATAGAAATGAACGGATTTATTACCTCGGTGCCATCGAATGACTGGGAAAATTAAATAGTTGTCTTCATCTATCCTCGTGAAAGGAAAATGAATTTTGTCTTAAAACGACTGCAATTGGAATGGGAGAATGAAGACGAAAATGTGAAAAGAAGAGTGAAAATGAATACTTGTACCTTTATAAAATAACCAATAATAATTAATAAATAATCAGGTTTAATTTATCCACTCAATGAATTATACAAACATGTGCATAATTACGTATATTATATTATAATTTTCTGTACAGAATAGTGCTCAAATTTTTGCGGACTGAAGCATTGAATTAATAAATAAATAATGATTGAAAGCTACGAAAGAAACAAACAATAAATCGTGGGATAAAATAATTGATTAATGCACATTACAAATACGTATAAATATATACATAAATTAATTTGGAGCAATGATTAATAAATTAGGTATAATTTAAGCAATAGTATTTCATGTGTTATGTTTACGTTTGCGACAGTTTATGGATGAGTGCATTGCATAATTTATTTTAAATAATAATATTATCTACAAAAAATTTACATATAATAAGTATAATATTCTCTGTCGGTCAACACGTGCAATGAGTTTTGACAAAAAACATCACTTCACCAGTGACTGCCAATTAGTACAAACATTCGAGGGTATATTTTCAATCACACAAAACAAATAAACCAAATTTAATAATTTAATAAATCTAAGTACATGCCGTGACTGCAGCGAATGTCAATGGGGAGGTGAACGAAAATAACTCTGGACAGATCAACAGAATCGAAGAATCGTTGTGCTTGTGAAATTATGTTCATCCAGGATTTCATTTCCCCAATTTTTTTGGTTAAGCAAGACAAGTAAAACCTGAAAATGCTATTTTATGTTATTTTAACGATTCCCTTTGTTTGAATCTCTGCCGGTTTGAAAGCAATCTGCGTGAATAGGAAACAATATTATCAATAAGAGCGGTTCGTGCAGTGAAAACATTCACCGATAACAGAGTTGAGATTGAAACTTTTTAAATAGGTGGCTTCTGAAACTTTTTTATTCACTATTAAAAGCTCTAGTCGTGGCTTTACTCGACAGCGCAGGCTTTCAGGCTGAATAAAACTTTTATAAATATTTTCACATAGTTATGTTACGATGTTACGATATTTTCGTATAGTTATGTTATATTTTCTTATAGTTCCTGATCGTTTTCAGCTGGGTGGCCTTGAAGTGAAGTAAGACAACTCACTCATGTATAATAATTATAAAAATAAAGATTTTTAGTTTTAATAGTATAATTAGCTTAATGGTTTTTAATTAGCTAGCATTGATCTAGTAATTGTACTTTAATGTTCAGAAACGCACCCCACGGTAGACACCTTTTCAAATTAAATCGTTTCTGGCATCTGTAAGATATACTAACGTTCATATATGTAATAATATTATAATCAAAAAATATTTTAAGTATTAGCTTACCTATTATTACTATTACCTTCAATTTATTAATTATTTGTAATTTGGGTAAATTTTATGTGGTAAAATGAACACCAGTGTGATGTTCCTCGGCTTTCAGTGGCACACTCACCTGTAAACACTTCTTGGATGTGTGACTTATTTGTTTTGTAATATTGTTATTGTAGTTCAGGCGAAATGAAGAGTCGTTTATTAAGGAGGGAATCAACCGCAACGTGCTTTGTAAACGTTCACCTGCTCTAGGACATGAAGAACCGTCAATAATATGATTGCAAACAATGTACGCGTTTATAAAATATTTCAATTATATATACATGTATTTACAACAATATTACAGTATATAATATAGGTTGTGTTAACCGATTTTACGTGTTTATAGATTGTGTCTGTAAGTTTAAACTGTACGTAATTCTTAGTAGTAAAATAATTTTGTAAAAAACTGCCTCAAACAAATCTAGTTATATATAAAATATAAAGTGGTATACACAAAAAATTCATTAGGGGAATAATAATAATAATAAATAATATTTTAAATGACACGTAAAATAACGAATATAAAATGCTTTTCTTTGTTTTGCTAACTTTTGAACTCGAGTTTACTAAATTACTTACTCAGTAAGTTTCAAACATTACAGAAAAGATTCTCAGCACTTGTAGGCTCTGTACGAAACACCTGAGTCAGAGATCACCCATGAATGGCTGGGTAATCGCAGTCATTCGATATATTTGACCCTTTTGGCGTGGAGAAGTTCCGATGACCTTTCTTATTCTCATCGATAAGCCTTCGACTTCTTTAAGTCTCTGCGATTTCTCACAGTTTCACACATCCTGTGATTTCCGTACCCTTTTGTCTTCACCCATGGGCTAACTTTCTATTTCATCCCTTATTTATTCTAGACCTTTTTTTACTTCATTCCAAATACCTTTCGAAGCGGATTTTTTTTATTTTTGTACAGGTAGGTTTCACTCGCTCACGGCCTCATTATTTCACGAAAAGGGTTGTCCGTCTCATCTTACCTCGCGAATCAACCCCAAAAACAATTACTGTATGGAAGTGCCAAGGTAACATCATGTGAGTACCTTAATTCTTTAAATATATGGTTTCGGGAGAATAACAATCACGAGCTGTTTTTTTTTTTGGGGGGGAAGAGGAAATTATATCCGCTCCCCGACCCATACGTACAGAAACAAAACTAAGTTTCGACGTATAATAATTTTGTATTATGCGATACTAATGTTAATGTACGGCCTGGGATTTTATCTCGTCTGACCGGACAGTGTCTTTTATTAAACGATAACCGTTAATATCCGTTTAACAAGCTTCCCATGCTGTGTTTTGGGATCATCCGATCTTCTCAAGCGAATTAATTCTGACGTGTTCCCACAGAAACTTTAAGCATAAGTGTAATGTATCTTATTGAAAAGTTGGACATGTTTTATGAGAACCGTTTGTTATCGACCCACGAAGGGTCAGTTAGCTGTATTTAAACCCGAAATTTTCTACGTGTAGGTTTATTTTGGTTTACTAAGTTCGGTTTCAGATTATTCTGTCAGCTTCTTGAATTTTTCCAGGAATTAACCACAAGTTTTAGGGTGGGGTGATGAATTCATACCCTCCTATTCATCTCTTTGTCAGCGTCGTTTCATAACTTGATCACATTTACTGCTTTACTTTCGCTTTGCCGCACTTTAAACCCCGCATCAGTCAATCAATTTTTCTAGTTTCTGTCGACTAATGACTAGAGAATTCTTTAGGCAAATATCATTATTTTTTGTCGTATATACCTAAAAACGCAACTTCTCTGCTTGTTTTAGTCTGTCACCTGAGGCATGGAGTAGTTCCACAGTTCCGAGTCTTTTCTATTACGTCATTTTCCCATTATTTAATTTACAGGAAACGAAATAAAAGATGACATTTGTACAAGAGCGAGAGAGAGAGAATTGTATGAATTTCATGTCGTTTCATAAGCTTCATGAGCTTTCTTGGAAAAGGAAAGCAGGTAAACGTGCAAAGGTGTCTACTATATCTGTTGAAGTGGGGAATCGCGCTTAAGGTCACATGTCTTTTTCATTAAATATTCTTAAATTGCTACTATTTTCAGAAGAAGTTATAAAATATTATAAGCTCTCGAGTTTTGTGAGAGTCTCGTCATTTCTCAAGGCCCGTAAAATTTTTATTGCGTTCGGAAGGATGTCAGAGTCCGTGTGAGTGCCACAATTTCTAAAAATCATATTCATTTAAATAATCTAATAGATAAAATAAATTTTTAATAGTAAAAATCCTCATTATAACATATTATTATATTATATATCTAAGTATACAAATTGCAAAGTACTGAATTGGAGTGTTTACTGGGCCTGCAAAAAATCGCGACTAAGAAGTAAGAATTTAAAATACTTAATAAAAATTTAAATTTAAAAAAATACTTTATTACTAATCATCAAGTTTTAAATAAAACCATAATTTTCCTTCAGGTTCGTGATGTAGAGGTGAAGTATTTTATTTCCACCTGACGTTTTCTGAGGGATTTATAGTTCTAGAAATGCAATTTAATAATATAATATTCTTACAATGAAATGTAGTGTCTGGTTGTTCAAAAGAATTGCAAGTTTTGTCCGCATTCCGATTTTTACAGACGGCAACCCTGCCCCGAAACAACCCTCCGATGTACCTCGAACTAAACGACTGTTGATGTAAAATGTGACTTCATTGGAAAAATCTAATTTTGCATTTTCATTGAAGATGTAGGTTGGCGTGGAGAAAAGAGAAGAAAACCCCGTGGCGAAATCGAGCACAAAAACTTTGGAATTTTTTTTTGTTTTCGCAATTTCGAGAAGCTGACACGGTTGACAAGTCTGACCGCAGGGACAAAAAATCATCATCAATGTGGAAACAAGTCGGAAAAAGAAATTGAAAGTTTTTTTTTGTTCCGAACACGAGAAAATGTCGGGAACAGTCTTGAATGAAATTAATTCAAATCGCGCACGCAGTTTTATAAAGAGAAAATAAATTAACTCTAGTGCTTTCCCTGTGTGTCTGTGTCTTTCTTTACACGAACTGTTACACTAATTACCAAATTAATAAATGTAGAGAACTGCCCTTCTGATATAATAGTATACCTAATTTAATTTGTGTCAGTAGATGATTGTAACAAAAAATTTGTAACCACTCACGGATCATATTATAGTAATTATATACAGTTTTTATTATTATAAGCGGTTGTAAATACTGCACCGCTTTATTAGTGCATCGGTGTGAAAAAAGTGAACAGCTGTATACACAACTAATTTTGAATACTAGTAGCTACTGCAATACGACTTTGTAATTTGGGAATAATTGTCAAATTCACGCCGGAAGGAGTTGAAATTTCCGGATATTATAAACAAAATAAAATTTAAAAAATTAGCGTCAACTACATTATTATTGTTAGTTTTATTATAAAACGTAAGTCATTGTAAGGCTTCGATGATTTGAAACTGACGCATGAGTTTATTCTCGGTGGACTGATATCCCGTCGAGGGTTACAGACGACATCAACTTATTACAATAACTACAAAAACTTTTTTAAAAAAATTTTAATTACTTTCACTCAAAGTTAAAAAATTAAAGTTCAACCGTTTTTAAAACAACAAGTAAAGGAATAAATACAAAAAGGTAAACCAATAGTACGTGAACAATTAATAATGTAAAGTAAGTAGTTCGGTGTTGTGCTGTGCTTCGTATCCTGTTATCACGTGAAATATATTAAAATGTAAGAGTTAGTGTAATGTCTAGTAGTGCATCCTTCACTCAGGACGTTAGACTGTGTCTGCCTACTATTAAAATCTGTTCATGTCTATTGATTATATTAATAAATAAATGAACTCAAATTCATATAAACTCTATCTAAGGCTTACACAAGGATAAAAGTTTAAGATGGAGAGTGTGGCAAAAAAAGGGGGGCCGGATGAAAGAAGTTGAAGTGACAATGAGGTCGAGTGCTCATTTGTACGTGTATTATTTTTCAATGTGCGGAAGGCAGAAGGTCAAAGTAGTCATCTGTTCTCGTCCTTCTGCCTCCTGTTCTTTATGGTTAACCACTTGGGAACGACCCAAGTGCCCGTGTGATATTTTTTTTTCTATATATACACACATCCGAATTTGAACTTCCGCAGTTCTCCGAAGGGAAATAGCAACAATTTACCTCACGTGTTGCACGAGGTCGCTTAAGATTCAAATATACGGAGAACGTGCGGTGTGTTTTCTATTTTTTATTAAAGAGGCAAGAGGCAAGTTGATGGGACGCCGTGGCGAGTGTGGCAGACACTTGAGCAATTTACGGCCACTCGAACGTGGCGAAAAAAAAGACTTTTACAAAGAAACGGAATAACAGTATAGCTCTATATATAATATACCCTGAGAAAACCATAAACACGAAATTGTTTACCTTTTATAATATAAACATGTAAAGTTGGGCTAGGAGAATTTTCGAAAGCAAATTCTAAACAAACGGAAAACGCCCACCCACGGCCTCTGGTAAGCCAATTTCTCTTACATAACGTTATGTATGACTAATTATGTATCGTTGACTTGAGATTGTTTTGGGCAAGGAGTAAACAAGTGAAGTTTATAATTTTGTTATATTGCTTCTCGGATTTATTTGACTGAACTTGAGTGGCAGTTAAACAAACTTATGTTTTACTAGTTTCCCCGATATTCTTAGATTCTTATTTACTTCGAAGTCAACAGTTGAAGACTCTGTGGGAACTAAAAACACAGCTAAGCTAGAAATTCAATCGATAAAAAAATCAAAGTGGAACTTAATTTGTAGGGTCTTCTTTTGGGTGTCACCTACACATTGATTGATGAGTACGCGTCAATGTATCTTTCCAGCAGGGAAGCTAAATTGACGGAAAAGAGACATTTTCATTCTCGTCATTCAAATCTCATTATATACATTTTTGTATGAATATATTACATTCTAAACATACGTCTTAGGTGACTTATCAAGTGATCGTGAAAATCCGCTTTTTTGTGAAAGTTGTAAACTTGAAATATGCAGCGACATGCAAACAACATGCAAACAGAACAAAACCAAATTTTACATAATTAATGTGCGGTCCGGGGAACGTAAAATAAAATGATTTGAGATTAGTAAAAGCTCCAGTTGAGCAACCAAGTATCGCAGGGGATTACATGAAACTGAGTTTCATTAAAAATCACCGCGGGAATTTAATAAATAGGAAAAAAAATGTTTAGACCTTCTTACCCGTTCCCGTTTTCTCCCCGTGTTTCAATTTATAAAACACAAATAACTTTTATATATATATATATAAGTGCATATAAACAAAAAGAATTTTCTCCTTCTCAGGGCAAAGAAGCCAGAAAAGCTTTTGGATAAAGTAAAATTCAGTTCAATCACGAAATAGTGGAGTAAACACCAACACAGAAAACATAGTATAAATAGAAATATATATATATATAGTGGAAGAAGTCGGACAAAAAAAATAAACAGATGGAAGAAAATTTTTGAGCAGAGAACTCAGGAAAAGTTTCGCTCTGATGAAAGCCTTAAAATCACTTCTTCATTGTTTCAAGTCCAAGTTCTCTGAGCCGCACAACATTCGGCATGGGGGGGTTAATAATCAGGCGTCAGGGTAGTTTAGGGTGCATGTGTACGTGTCGTACATGTGGACAATCAAGAGAATGACCTCGTTTCGTGTGGGTCGGGAGGCTGTGTTGAAAAAAATATTCTGAATATTTAGCAATTTTTGAAAACGTTTGAGAGCCGAAAATGGAAGTTCATCTCCAGAAAGTGGAGGAGCCCGGTTGGGGTTGCTTTATTAAATGGCGTACCGCTTCGCAACGGAGAAGTCAGCGAATTTCTTTGTTCCCTTTTCTGTTATTTCTTTCGTTTTGCTGTCGGGTAACAACGACAGACGACAACTACGACGAAGAAAATCATTTCTACTTCGCGTTAGACACAGCAAAAGTTTTTATTTTTACAATTTTGACTTTTGAATTGCGCCCCCCTTTCGTATCACATCAATTTCCATTCTTGTGATTTTGAAAAAATTTTTATTTTCTCCTCGGGCGACACGTACCGCGTTTTACCAAAAATTTAGGATTACTCCTTTTTCCCCGGACAAAAGGCAGTTTGCTACGGGAGAAGAGAAAGGTCAAACCGATTCCTTCAGTACGATTTCAAATGGATGACGTGGTGGAGTCGAAAAGAAGCTGTAAATAAAATGAAAACGTCGAACGTTTGACTGAAGCGTATGTATGTATATATTTATATACATATATATTCTTTATGTATTAAAGTTCGTTGCCGTAATAAAATAAATATGGCCGACAATAAATGGAGACGAGTACGAGGAAAGCCTCAAAGGCAAGAAAGTTGAAGAACTCGCGTTTGACGAAAATTCAAACGAGTGATTTCCATCGTTGAGCATTCTACGAGAAGAAAACTTATTTGTGTTTCGCAGTCGACAAAAATAAATGCCATTCAACGTGGCCGTGGAAAAGGAGTTTCTAAAAAAAGACGGCAGTCTAATTTGAAGTTAAATGAACTTTCATGGAGAAAGGAAAATCGTGGGGTGGCTGTTGTAGTGGGGCAAAAAATTACAACGTAGGAGTTTTGCACGAAATTCTCCTGTGCATCCCTTAATTGCGTTTAATATCACTTGAATTGCATTTCCGTCTGGTGGCCCATAAATGCAACGCTGCACTTTGCATTGGTTTAATATTCTCCGACGTTATTAAATAATAAAATTCAGAAGTGGGTTAGTGCACCCCTGATATAACCTATTTACGTTATAACTTGTTTGAGTGTCGAATCAACACAAGTTGTAGTGTTTGTGGCGATTGTAATTGATAAAAATAATATGTGAAAATGTACAAGGGCAGAGATGAACGGTTGAGGTGCTCGTGGACCACAGAAAGTTGTATTTCCACTGCATCAAATTGCATATACTTAGAAAGCATTGTCATGCTCTGGAGGACAATGAAGAACAAATTGGGAAATTAACACTGAAGAACGTCTAATCAGAGAAGTGAGGAAGAAAAACGTATGCCATTCGTCATAATGTTAGGACACATATTATTAATTTATTTTAATATTATTTAATTTACTTTTATTAATTCTAAGTATCGTACACGTACAGCGAAATCGTTCTTGAAAAAAGGACTCCGTAAGCGTTACAGGTAAATATTACCCTTAAATTAAAAATTTACAACTTCTATTCTGTCTCACTATGGTAAAAAAATAAAAAAATAAATTCACGCACAACGGAGGCAAAACGTAAGAAAACAAATATTTATTTGAGTTATAAGCACTCGCATATATGTAGAACCTGCTGTGGGGAGAACGTGTAAAATAAGTGTAAAAACATTTTTACCAAAACCAGACCAAGTGTCTCGTCGAGATTACCGAAACTTTCTTACGTCTAGGCATCAACTTGTTTAACTTATAATCTCGTAAAAGTAACACGTGGGAAGGTTACGAATATTTTGAAGTTTCGGTTCGGCACACCCGAATTTATATTAATTATCGTCTCGTTCTGCTCATTCCACTTGGATTTATCGCGAAAGAAGAAAACTACCCTTATAATCCGTAATCCGGACGTCTCAAACTTGTAATTGCTTCTAGGAAAAGGGGGGTGTACGGGTTGTACGTGATTTTGCGTGTGTGTGTGTGTGTGGGTGGGTGGGAGGAGGCTGAAATATCGAGGAATATGTTGATTGATTAGATCGAAAACTAATTACAACGGTATCGAACGGTTCTTTTTTGTCTCGTTGTGTCCGTCTGCCTTCTGGTGAAAACGTGCCATTTTTTCCGTGATTTAAAAATATAACAAAAAAAATTCAATCGATGATGAATCAATCGTCAATCGGTGCCCGGAAAAGCAGGGGGAAAACTTTCTATTTCAATTTTACTATTTGTTTTTTCGCAAAACAGGATGAAATTCCGTAAAATAAAGAGGTCGCAATCGGAATTTACTGACAACATTTATTTTTAAAGAATCGCAAATCAGTTCGAAATCAAAGGAGAGCAATGGAAAATGGCGGAGTCGTACGCAGAATCTGTTTCATATATTTATTTATTTATTTTTTTTTAAATTTAAATCTTTGGGAATTTGCCGGAAATCGTAGAATTTTGAAAATTTTCCTAATTTAACACGTTGGATTCTCGATGACGGAAGTTTCCTTGTCGATTTATGTGAAACAATATATCGTGATAATGTAACTATATTATTATATTGTATGTTTTGTTGTCTTACACTAGCCAAGAAAAATACACTTACGTCGCAGCACCCGAGACATAAACTTCGAGAAAAAAAAAGTACATTTCTTACACCGAACGACTTTCTGACGTTCCATTGCTCAACCCACCGGGGACTGTTATTTTAGCAATAAATTATCACTGCTCGAAGTGAAAAGATAAAACTTGCGACAGCAATACGTCAAATTCATTTTTAAAAAAAGTGACATGTAAACGCAGCAATTTTTATACGTGTCATTTATGGTGTGCAGTGAATTTTTTTCTACTCCACACGAGAGCCTTAAGGAGTGTTATACACACACATTATTTTATTCACTACCCTCTGTCACATCCAACTTTTTTTCTTAATCTTATAATTAGTAATTAATTAAATTCATAAACAATGTACAAAACACTTATTAAACGTTTGCTTGGTATTGTTTTAAAACTGTATACAATATGAAGTGAAGCTTAATGTATTCAAGGAAGTACTTGTGTACTTGATTTAACGATTTTATTTCGTAAATATAAATAGACATTCTTAATATATCTATTTACCTTATTTATTTATTTAGTATCTAGTCTTACTTATTTATCTAATTTTATTTTCATCGGATTATTTAAAATTAATATATTTTATTACTGTTACGGTATTATTATATTTCTCTTCTCTGTCAACATATTGTATTATTATGTATATATTATCGTATATGTTATATATATTATTGTGTTGTGCAAATTTCCATGCAGAGGTTATGTGGCAATGATTAAAGGAGACACCATGTCTGTAGTAACAAATTAAAAGCGATTGTACAAGTAGGTTCAAGGTTCGGTGTAAGACATTTCATTTTGGATTTTCTATTTATTTCTAATTTGAACGGTTGGTAAAAATTCATAGAAATAATAGGCGAAGAAGTCAGCTAGAGTTTGATTTGCACCTTCGAAACGAGTCGGTGTTCTTTTCCCGATGGTATTAAGGTCAACAGGGGTCCGTGGTTATGGACCTTAAGGCTTGAGGACCAACCATCGATTGCCTCTGCAGGAAACCTGCTAGGGACGGAAATGCTGCGGTGCGTTGAAATTTTAGTTCACATGTGATCGTTTCGAAAGTTAAAATTACAAAACGCAAAATTTGGCAACAGGTGCTTTTTAAGTGCAAATTTTAAGAAAAAGTAAACAAATTTATTCTTTATATTATTTACAGTGTACGACTCTTCGGTGGACGGTTTGTCTGGTTTTGCTGTACACAACGTTACAACAGGAGAAACAGCACGTTGTGTTTGTCTCCTTGAGGCTCGGTTCTTATTGTAGCACGACTTTTCTGACTCTCTCTCGACAAACTCTGGAATTCTTTTTATTTTTCATTATTTGAATTACAACTTCTCACACAAAACTAGAAACTCCGGGGCTTGAATAGAAACCGGACCTTTTGACGAGTTCTAATGAACTCTTTTTGTATTTGCGACTTTCCAGAAAATTGGGACGGAGTTGCCGTGAAACCAGTTTTGAATCTTCTCTGTATGTGTAGTTTACTATATGTAATATTTTATTGGCAAGTGAGCGGCGACCCACTGCACTGCGCCCCCAGGCTATTTGTGGTTGTCCTCATTTGTGTATTGTTGCTACATAAATTTGTTTGTCGTAGTTTCATCCGGGAAAAATAAAATTGGATTTGGAATGAGAACAACCTTTGTCGAAACTCGAATGAGAATGGAAATAAAATTTAATAGTAATGAAGTGGCGAAATGTCGCCGGCAATTTATGTAAAACAATATTTATGTGTAAACTTAATAATGTTCCATAATGTGTAAACTGTAATGAATATCAGACTTCTATAAATACGTTACGGGGCTTCTAATAATTAATAGGGTAATGAAGTAAGTAAAATTTATCTAACGTACATAGTTATTCGAATCGCATACTTCGGTTATCCGTTTATGTATGTGTGTACTTTTGTCGTAAAAAAATAATAAGCGGTAATAACTTGAAAGATAAACACTACAGTCTATTAATGTCGAAACTTTTTAATAGAAAAAGTAGCATTTACTCATGTGAGTTATTTTTTCTCTTCAGATTATATTTGTGTGTCAGAATTACAATAATTTCTTTCTAAAATTTTCTAGATATATTTTTGTAAATTGTCGTTTAAGAGTTATATTCGAACATAAAGACTCAGCCATGACTAAACACTACAATTTTGTACACAAATATTCGCCTACAACCATTAGACAACTGATTTTCGTCTTTGATTTTTCGTTCAATAATTTTCGTACATTTACTGTTATGATTAATTTAATTCATTTTTTTAAATAACAAGATTGTACTACCAAAAGTATACAATATTTTCGTTCATCTGACTTCATGTTTTTTAACTGCCTGATGTTCAGACTTTCGTCCGGTGTAAGTTGTTCTTGTTTAAAAGTATACTTTACATACACGAAGATTTGTGGTCTAACTTATCAAAGCATCGGGTTACAGCAAGTCAAATTTATTTTGTGTGACTTTTTCTGCCGTTCAATTGCTCTGCTGCGAAAGCTCCAAAAGAATTAGAAACGATGTTACCGCGCAGCACAATGAAATGAAGTATTTTCAAACATAAATTTATAAAAAAAAAAAACAGAAGGTGAGACGCCAGGTGACATTTGGCAAAAGTCAAACCTGTTATTGATGTGAATGTGTTGTAGTGCGTGCTCGTAAAATAAATCCTTTGGATGGATGAGTCTAATTCAGTTTGCAGAATAGCAAAAAGTTTAAAAAATGATACGCGGAAAACTCTATATAATATTTTTTCTCAGAAGGCATTCATCGTTGAGTCAGTTGCCCGGAAAACTTTCGGAGTCCTAGTCAACGAGTTAAGGCCGGTGTAACTCAAATTTCAGTGTGGAGTGGGGACCTGTTGAAGCGTATATTCTGTGTACTTTTCTATTCGTTTCCCGTAAAACTATTTCTACCGGAATGTATTGATAATTTCTACGGTGTTTTAATAATCATTAATAAACATATGAAAATATTGATGAAATGAATTAAGAAACACATTACTTCAGATAATATTAATGTCAGATATTAGTTCAATTTTACTAGGATTTAATTTTTATATAAAATGTTCAATATTAAATATATTTATGCATACATTAGAATAAATAATTAATATAAATATTAATGAATTTAATATAAAAAATTTAATAATAAATATAAAAAATATACTCATGAATGAAAAGGTACGTTAGGTACCAAGTAATACTTAGTAGTACTTGTAGTATTTACATTTAATATTTGTGGTACTTTTATTAACTTAGTTCGATGAATTCTGGGCAGAAAGGATGTAGGCCAAATAATATTTAAAATAGTGACAGAGCTATACTGAAGTTTCATCAATAAAAGATGTCGACGTGTCTCCCACGTTACTCATTTACTAAGATATAGTCCAATAGTTTTCACATTGAGATTGGACCCTCCCAGGGTCTGAAGCCTTCAAAAGAATCATTTTAATGTTGAGCTTTTCGAAGGCTCACCATTTCATTAAATCACGGTTCTCTTCTTCGGTATGTAGATCATAAGCTATGCAGAAGACATCTTCATTTTAACTCCGACCGACTTAATTAAATATTGAATATCCCTAAGGGCTGAGGACAAGATCCCGGTTTTCTCTGGAGCATCTGACCATTTTGGAACGTCGGCAGGACACAAGAAAATTAAGACTTTGGTTTCCGAAGAAACTTCCGACAACCACTTAGTAGAAGGATTTAAGGGATGAACCCTTTTTACACGAGAATACGTAAAACTGCTCGAAGAACTTACATGTCCCCGCTAATGCAATATTGGTGATGTAAGACGACGAATTCATCAAAGTAACACAAGTTGGCGTTGTACAATATTTTCAAATATTTGAATATATCAATATTTCAATATCCAATATTAAATATGCAGTACGGTGTGTACACAAAGAAAATATATGTAGGCACCAAACAAAATAAAACTACTTAAATAAAATTGTCCAAATAAAAAAACTTGAAAGGCATCAAGACTTACTGCTAATGTTCACCGATATATACTGTTATACAATAATATATTTTCCCTTTTTGAGATATATAAAATTATTTACTTAAATTAATCGTCGAGTTTGACAATGGAAGCTACTGCTTAAAAAATATGTGCATAATATAACATATTATGTGCATAGTACATATTATGATTAATAACGAGAAATATAAATGAAAAATAATATTTAAATAAAATAATACAAATAGTTTAATTAATAAAATCGTATTGTAATATACTTTCCTAATTACACTACTATTACTTATGTATGTATTTGGTCTACATACAGTCTCTGTATACAATTATCTGTTTTGTAACACGAGAGTAAGATCCGACGCAAGTTCAAAGCGAGAAATAATGTATTGTGTGTGTGTGTATAACATGAATATATAACTTATACATTAGTTAATGTACTGTATATAAAAAGCGATTGGAAACTAATTTGTGTGTCTCCAAATTCACCCTTGTTGCCTACATAATGTTACCTGTATAGCTTATTACCTGCACAATTAATAATTTGTTTCGTATGAAAACAACAGAAATTAACTTCTTCACTGGTCACAACCGCACATAATTTTCCAAGTCATGTACGGACACCCACTTAATACTGCTTTTCACTACTAAAACGATTATCACACATATTAGTTCGTCTAATCATCGGGTTTATTACGCATTCAACAATTCAAATTTGATTTTCCCCGAACTTCGGCCTTTACCCTTGGCTTATGCCGGGAGGAGAGCACCACACAGAAGCAAACAGAAATCTGTCGATAAGGGAGAGTGATCCAAGGGACATTAGTGTAAAAAAAAAGGAACATCCACTAGTTCACAAAAGTCCTCCAGAAAGAAACCATTAAAATTGCTTTTTTTCTATTGGGTCCAGGTGAAAACATCAGGTGACACCAATTTTCCGGAAATTAATTTCTCCACCGGAAGGATTAGGCGGACTTAAGTTTTTTCATTCCCCCGCGGAACGTTTCTTCTCTGGGAAAAAAAACCAAACTTTATTGACTCGTACACGAAATGAAATTGGTTCGAGTGTTTTCTGAAATTTTCATTCAAATAAATTTATTGCTGCATAAAAACATTTTCGCCTGAAAAGCAGCCGAAAGAAATTGAATTTCCCGGAGACAACGTTTATACTCTTTCTCCATCTGTCATATTTACCTTCGGCTCCGCTTCGAAGTAAATAAATAAATAAATTATAATATTGTTATGGCGACTATATATTTATATATATGTACCTGTCTGTTAAATGATACCGTTAGAATAAAATGGAGTAGACGATAAAAGCACGGTTGAAATCATATTAAAAATGAACAGCACTCAAGTGTTATTACGTTTAATTCGATCGAATCCCATCAATAATTCCGAGTATCTGCTTATGGTAAATGTTTATTTTTTACATATTTAATTATACATTTTTCTGACTTATTAGTCTCAGATATTATTGGATCAGTGGTCCAGAAGCTCAATGCTACACAGTTGTAATACGGCGTCTTGATTCTGAAATTACATGGAATGTTGGTAATATTTTACGGGTGTTTTTGTTTAGAAACAATTTTTGGAAATTATACTTAATTTATTAATTATATGTATTACAGTTTGCCGAACAAAGAGCTTCGATGCCGGGCGTCAAAAAGGTTTTACCTCATAGAACGTCTACTGCCGTGTGCAGTTTTACTCTTGGTGGTACTTTGGACAAAATTATTTCCGAACCTTCAACTAATATATTTAATAAGTAATAAATTAACTACACCATAAAAAACGTCGTAAAGTAACTGCACGCCAAGTGTAATAATCTAAATTAACTACACAACAAATAAAGTATACTATTATTAGGATTATTATTATAGATTATTAGTATTAATATTATCAGGAAGGAGATTCAGTCTAAGTGAAGTAAAGTGGAAAATAGAAGTTATATAAGCAACCCAACATTAATTAGACGTTATGTTGATCTAATAAAACGATTGAACATCGTGGGAGAGCAAATTGCGAAGCCGAATCCTGGGAGCAAAAAAAAGGAAAGTAATCCTCCGGACAAACTAAAATTAAACACAAGATGTAAGAATGAAGACGAGAAGAGAACAATTTCCAATGGAATCGAACAATTCTCATCAGTATTCCTTCGGATCAACACATTAGCTTCCACGTAAATCCTTTAATATTCTTACTTTCTTTCTTTCTGTCTGTTTGTGTGTGACTCTCTCTCTCTCTCTTTATCTATCTATCTCTCCTCTTCTAAAAAGAATGTGTATTAGAAATAAATGTTTTCACCCTTTTTCGTGGAATCATTTGAATCGATAAATTAATACGTTTCGTGATTCGATTGCTTCTGCCAGATGCAGCACCACCGGCTGACTTCTAACCGGACAATGAACTGAACGATGACAGTCTCGAAGGTTACAGCAGGGAAGTACATGGCCTCGCAACGACTGTTTACGCATAATCGAGAATGACTGTACATGAGTTGACTAATTAATGATTCTGGTAGATAGTTAATAGGCAACTTCAGTAAATAATAAAATAAGTATAAAAAATGAATAAACGTTAGAGTAACAGTGAAAGAGCTTGACTTTATTTTTGTATTTATTATTCTTATAGAATATGAGTAACTCACTACGACAAAGTGTGCTCAAGCATACTCAAACACATTTGTATATTACCTGTACGTTGTATATAAGTTTTCCTTAAACGTAAAATTAAGAAATATACTTTTCCTCGTCGTTGCCACCTCTCGATTTCATTATTGCCACTGTCTGTCTAATTGTCTGTCTAACACCGCCTGACCTCGGGGAACCGTTCAAAATATTAGTCGGTCCGTCAGACGAGCAGAACGAGGAAAAGGAAGTCAGAACCGATTCATAGATAGTTCGAGTCCAACTCAAACATACACAAACGAAATGGATTTAATGAATTAACAAATGACCGCCATACATCTCTTTCTCGTTCGTGCGTTTCTTTTTTTTTTTTAGTCTCAGCTTTCCGGATGAGAAAGTCGGTTTTGTCTGGCGACCTGCAAAAACGTATATTGCGGTTGTGATGTTGAGTGAAGACGAACAACTTCCTTCACATCAGACGGGAGGACGATCACACCACCTTCACCCTCATCCATCTTAAGTAAATTAAAGTAAAGGTTCGCCGGGAAAAGCGGTCGTAAACGGACCGGACGAAGACGACTCGCTTTTGATTTAAAACAATGAGGAGTTAATAATTGATATATCGCTAATTGGTTCTCGGGTTTAATTATTAATTGGATTTTTCGTGAAGAACCGCAAGGAAAACCGTAAAAACAGCCATAAAAATTGATGGCCGAGGAAGAGGAAAAAAAAAGAAAGGCTTTTCTACTTACTCAACCCGGTTTCTCCTCCTCATTCCACGTTTCCTTTTTCAATTGGAACGTACAAGTTGCATTTTAATTAAATTTAATTTGAAATTAAATTCGGGAGTGCAGGTTGCAGGGAAAACAACAGGGAAATGTTCCAACTCTTTGTTCACCAGCCCACCGTTGTCCATTTCGTGTTGAGTCACTTCTGTATTCTATTCTCTAGCGAACATGGAATATCAAAACTACCTCCACAACTAAATAAAAACGTGAAAGACGAACTGTTGTCAATTAAAAGACAGCTGAAGAAAGTGTCGCACTATCTCCCTATTTTATCTATATCAATAATTATTATTTATACTAATTATACTTTAAAAAAGTCTAGTTGAAATAGACAGGAAGACTTTATATTGGCTTGCCAAAAGTAAACTATATATGCTGCTCGAAAGGAGATGGCAGTCCACTTTCATTTTAAAAATTTGGTGTTTACGTTGTAGTAGAATTTTTTATGTATACTAGTTGCAGTGCACTCTGAGTAAATTGTTTTTGTGGTTTGCTGTCCTTAATTTGACCAATTCTTCCAGTTCTTCCATCGGGTCTGTTTACTAATGTCAGCGGTTATTTTATTACATACGTAAAAACACTCAATTTCTCATCGGTAAATATTATTTATGTTTTTCTTATGCACTAAGAACGAGACATTAAGTTTTTTCAACAATTAAATCTTCCATTTCTCTTCCAGTCAGAATTCTCCAGGTACCGCTTGCGTTTCCTCCAGTTGCGGCCGTATTTAAATGAATCAATAAAATTAGAATAACAATATTAACGAATGGAATCGTTCAACATGATTTAACAGCAATTGTTGCCAATACTTTTGCTATATTTTACCGATGTAGAGGTCGTAGAAGTTAAACGCAGAAGAGAAATCTCTCAGAATTTATCGTCCCTGAGAGTAGTACAAAACCTCTCACCATACCATACACTTGCCAGAGGTTCGCCATTATACCGTATATTTACATAATTAAAACATCGGAGTTTGTTTCTCGGGTTTTATTGTCTTTCGGGAACTTCGTTTGATATCGAATCGATCGGATGACAACCAAACATCTTTCGAAAGAATATTTGTAACGCTCCTTCTTGTGGTTCGGTGGCATTCCATCCGCCACGATTGATGTTCCTTTAATTAGATTTATTAATAATTTATTGCTTTTATTTAATTATTTATTATTTCTTTATTTATTATATTTATATTTTTATTTCTTTATGAAGTGTTGAATATGCAGTACGTAATGTTACGGTAGCTTGTAATGATGTAAAAATGTTTCGGTTAACTTAATTTACTATTTACATTGTATAGGAACGTATGTGTAAACAGATCATTTTGCAGGGAGGTCTCTCCTTCTCTCTCTCTCTCTCTATTTATCTGTCTATCTATCTTTCATTAGTTTTTTGGTCTGATGAAGAGAATTCAGCCTCGGTTTTCGTGGTATTTAAACATTTTGTATTGGTTTCATTTGTGGGAAAATTCACATCCCTTTCATAAATGAAGAAATTATGTTTACGCGCCGTGAGTTTCACCTTAAGGTTGAGTGACATGTTCTTTTAGGGAAGGCGTTGAGCCGTGTATTCGTGAGATGCGTAGAGATTGAGCAGGAGGTCTCTGATCTTCACGGATAGCTCCTGTCTCACGATTGTACATCAGACCGGTAATCGAATGGATCTTAGAAAATTCACGCCGAACTTCATTTTAAATATCACGCAGGTTGAATTGCAGGAACCTGTGTCAGACACATACCTATACCGATGCTTTAATGATTTTCATGCTGACGGAGGTCCTTCCAATATTTTCTTAAATTTGGACAGCATCGAGGGGGGCAGATATCTTTCGTGTTCAAACTAGTTTTCACACCTAAATTTCAATTCACCTTCAATTCAATTTAACACCGATGAGAACTAAAATTTAAATTTATATTTCTGTAATTTAAGTATACTAAATGTACCTCTTCTATTTTATCGATTGTTTAATCCCAAAAATGGTCAAGTAGTTCATTAGCACGAGACTGGAAAAATCAGTTCACAGCAGGGAATCTTAAAATACACCCAAATATTATTGTAATAGTTTTCTCTCTTCTGTATACTTTTGATTTGGTTAACTCCATAACTATCAACAGTGTGGTTTAAGGCCATATGTAACATGCTGTGATTAATCTAATTTTTTACAACCGTTTACGAGTGCTGTACTGTTGTTTACAAAAATGATTTACTGTTTCCTCTTGCTGTATAGGCAATTCAATGCTTTTCCAAAGAAGTGAGCTAAATAAAGACCTCACACTCAAAAGAGTGTTCCAACCAACACCCGAACACCATGGCCATGTGTTTCACGACAAATGGTCCCGTGTGATGCAGAGAAGCACTCATTCTAAATGCTACAATTGTAGTCTATTTTTTAATTTTATTTGTATAATTCCTTAATTACAAATTAAGCAGATTCCAGTAGCTCTTCAGCCTTATAGTCAGAGTTTTAGTAATTCTGTTGTTTTCTTCTTGTCGTCCCACGTGAATTATATATAATTCCATGTTACAGGTGCACCATCGTCAGCTGTGTCTGACTTTCAGGTGTACTCAGTTCTTCCCGTCAGCCAAAAATACAGTCTAAAGTTTTCTTTAAAACGGCAACAGGTTGCCGGAACATATGTAGTTTTTTTTCTTCTTCGTCTTCTTCCGAACAATTCGCAGAACATTTATTTTTGACTCTGCGTAAATAAGTAAGTAGCGTGGCAACTGTTTTTTTTTCTTTCTGTTTGCCATCTAACGGTTGTTCACTTTTATTTTCAAGAGATTTGTTAAATTGTTCAACTCAACCGGTTTGTGTCTGCGTGAATTTGTTTGAAAAAGACAAAAGTTGTTGTATAATGGTCGAGCCCGAAACTGCTTTTACCAAGGCAAACAACGCAAAAGAGATGTTCCATTTACCTGAATGCCTTTGAAACTTTTGCCCACCTCAAACGTTCGGCTGACAATTTGCTTTTTGTCCTGTGCTTTTCTTCTCGTCGCGTTTTTGACTTTCGGTTTTTACTTCACCGGTGGAAGCTCTCGTGAAAAGCTCGAAAGTCGATAATATAATATAATAAATGAACGTTGAGTTTTCTAAAGCCTGTCTGAGACTTGATACTCCAGATGAGTAGAAGGCACCTTGTGAAAATACGGAAAACATACTTAGAATTGCTGCAATTTTTGTATTTTCTGGTTAACTGGGGACCCCTACCTTACGGTCTCTCTCTCTCTCTCTCTCTCTCTCTGTGGTCTTCTCTCACCTCCTCCACAATAATGTATAGTCCTTGTTCGCTTTGTTATCTAAGACAATTTATGGCACATAAATGGTATTTGTTTGTTTTCGCTAGAGAATAAACAGTGAGACTATTAAGCCTTTTCAATATGTACCGGACCATTACTGAAGCTTTTTTAGAGTATTGGAAAACATCGTCTGTGAAGTTCTTTGGTAATTGGCGCCTTGAGGAGGTTTCTTCGAGGTAATAAAGTTAAATCACTGTTATTCTGTTGATCGCGTGCATACTTCTTTTATAGACTCTGCACTAAAGTAAAAAGAAATACGGCCATGTATATTTAAATAAATAGTGGTGAATATCAGAACGATGGCTACTGCCATTTCAATTCAATTTCCGAATGATGGATAGTGTCACGACATGTCTTGTTTATTATAGTGTAGTAGTTTAGTTTAGTGTTTTTAAAGGTGTTTAGACTTTTATTTATATCACGTTGTATACATGAATATAAGATTGAATGGTCTATCTTATTAATAATGAGAGTATCTGATAGTTGAACATCAGCATTTGCGAGGAAAAGATTACTTGCACACGCTCATTCTTATAAATGAGAAGTACCATTTTAGGGTAATAAACACGTACGATATTACTTATACAAAAGACACTATAAGCCAAATACACTTCCACTTAAAACGAGTTATCGACGTGTAAAAGACTCCACCTGCAAGTATTGCCATCTTTCCGTGAAATCCTTATTACCAAACGACAGACGTAAGTGACGTATACGGTAGACATGTACAACTAGTTGCGACAATTAGCCACTCCTGAAGAAATTTCAAACTCTTCCAACTTTTTCTATAAATATTTGACGTGCCTTTTATAAAGTCAGAAGTGAGGAATTCCTGTCGTGTTTTCACACTTGTTTTATTGCAGAATCATTCTACTCTCTCGCTGTTACTCTTCAGTTGTTTCTTGACACGAATAAGTCTGGAGAAAGATTTCTCTGTCGACATTCTTGTCTTCGCCGCCTTTCTCCTCACCTGTCTCACCGTTTTATTGAAACAGTCCAAGAACCTCCTGCTCGGAAGATCGTGCCGTTCGTTTTATTTTATCGTTCAGTCAAATTTTTCTACCTTTCGTAGCCATGTTTGAGCTTCGATGGAAGGACATTTCGATTAATTCTGCCGTTAGAGTTGTCTAAAACGGAAATTTTGCGGAATAGTTTATTCCATTACATAACTATGTTTCTCCCTGTCGCACTAATTTTTTTCCCTTTTACAACCGACAAATAATACTTTTCGTTATGCCCGGGATTGTTTACATTGTTGTCATTCCTTCTGTCGTCCGTCGAAGACCACGGCGGAAGACGCAGCACAGTTTCATTGTATTTCTTTGTCCTAATTTTGTTCCCATGTCTGCTTCACCTGACCCCATTACCCTACAAAAAAAGACTACGGAATTTATTTCAAAATTAAATTTTATCGACGAAAGAATCGTAAAAACACTTCCAGTTCGGTGATGTTCCACAAAGGGAATGATGAAGAGAAAGTACTAACACCGAAAAAAATTGTCTTCGGCGTCGGAAAACTATCTGACTGTTGTTTTCACAGACAAGTGAAACGATCAATAAGACATTTGATTGTAAGCGTAAATTATTAATAAGTCGTTTATTCATATTATTAGAATTAATGTGGTGAGTTTTGTGGCATCCTCGGCAGGTCTTAATCCGCCGTCAAGTCCTCGTTCTGCGAGCCCTCCTTCTTGAAATAGTCAAATAATTGGATGCACAAGCAAACACGAGCTTCCCTTTTTTAATTTGAAATTAAAAAACGTAAGTCAATATTGATCGGGTTGTTTCTGACCCGTCTCCTCTCCTAGAAAACTTCCCGATCAGAGAATTCCAGTCTATATATTTTTTTTATAACTTCATAAAATAACTCTCGGTTCACAGTTTTGTCGGTGTGACGATACCGACGATATGGCAGAGAATACACTTGTGAAAAGAGAGAGGAAAAAATACAATTGACCGAGGGAAGACATAAAAATATTGGTAAACAGAATGACACGATTCGCACAACTACGACAAAATTTCGACTAAATGTTGTGCAGAATAAAAAAAATTGCGTTTAACGGTCAAGAACACGATGGGAATCGTTTCAGTTCTAAAACTTAACTGACCCACGAGGAGCAAAGAATCATTCCACTAATAAAAACTTATGTTAGTTCATCAAATCGAGTTACGAAAGGATTACTATATATGTTCGCATGCATAGAGAGGCTGACACACTGATAGCTACATACAAGGTTATCGTATTTGGGACTTTAGTTATTTTCGACTTGCCTTACGGACAATTGAATTTTCCTTCTCTCCGAGTTGTTTCACCGCTCGTGACAGAGAACAAAAATTTTTCAAAAGAGTAATTAAATTTTAATATATAATTTCAGATTACTGTTGAGTAAAACCGCCGTGAAATTTCATCAAGTTTAAATGACACATGAGCGAACGGCGTGTGCAGTTAACGTGTAAATGCGAACCAAGAAATTAATTAAGAGAGGGCGTAAGAACGGTTTATTCAAAAACTTACATACTACGACTTACATAAGTTGTTAGTTGCACTTCGCGTCGAATTTATTTTCCGTCTGCAGTGCAAACCTTTTCAAACACAAATACAAATACAAACGGCAACAATGGAACTGTGAAGATTGCCGGTCCTCGAGAGCCTCCCTCTTTCTCTCTCTGTCTCTCTGAGTGAGTTTGCTTTGGATAAAAATTTTCACTTGTGTCAGGTCTTGAAGGGCTTTCGCCTAATTGAGCCCGATTCACGAGATCCGATCGATTTTATGATACATTTAGTCTCTGGCGGGACAAAAACTCAGTCAAGAACAGAAAATAGAAATATACTTGGACTACATAAAATTAAACGGCCAACAATGGGAAGGGGGAAAATTACTTTAGGGCAAACGCCGGGTACTTTGGATTTCCAGGGCCATCCCCAACTCTCGTACAACAAAATACATACGAAAAAGGAAAAGTTGTAGAACAATAAGAGGCAGAAAAGAAGTGGCCGCCTAAGAAGTGATGGAAGAAAAATAAACGGTAGAAGAAATAGTTAAAGAAGACCAAGAAGTAGAAGAAGAAGAAGAAGACGAACATAATGCCACGAAAAGAGAAGGCTCCCTAATTATGAGACATTCGAATGGGCGAACAAGTTGAATACAATAAAGCTCTTTATGTTAATAGCACCAAGATTATATATTATTACATTTTTTGCGGCTGTAGTAAAGTTGATAAGCACCTTAAAAGTTTTAAACAAAGTAGAAACTCTTCTTTCCATGAAAAGAATTTACATTTGACATTCGACGGATTCTGTGTGTTTCGAATACCTGAAAAATTACAGTTAGACGGACACTCGGTCGAGTACATACAATCTGAAGATGTTGGCAAATAAATTTTGCTGTACACCCTTCTGAATATACAGTATAAAACACAACGAGAGACCTGTTGTGGAGAATGTTAAAAGTAACATTCAGGCAGGGGTGCCACCGTGAAGAAGGGCTGGGTGAGAACAGAGACACAAATGTCTGGTCTCCGGGCCAAATTTCACGGTTATGAAAAGCGCAGGGAAAATTCAAACAAACACAAACAGAATAACAAACGGGCCAAGAATAACAAAATTATTAATGCTCGAGGCTGAGAAAATTCACGTTTTTCTATTTGCCAGGTTCTTGAAGGGATGAATCAACCCCTGAGTTTCCTTTCGTACGATGTAATAATAATTTTATTTCGTAGGGTTCTCTGGAATATGTCGGTTTGATTTTCGATTTCCAACCCATTTATTTATATTTTATTTTTTACATCAAAACCGTTTATTAATTTTTTTCTACATATTTATTTTGTTAAATTCCCATCTGTGTGTTGATCTCTTCTCATCCGAGGGTCTGCGTAAAAAATATTGTTATTTTTTTTTTTTACTCGTCTCTCGTTGTTATTTTCGGTTACTCGTCTCGTTTTATTGTTTGGCACTGTGTGTATTTCCCGTACTTTTGTTTTCGGAAAACACACCCAAACGAAAAGGAAAAGAAAAGTAAAATAAATGTAACTTTAATGTAATTCCACTGCCGAACTCTGAAAGCCATCAAGTTGTGCAGCACGCACTCCCTTTAACTTTGATAATCTAGTTTGGGTTGAAAAACTAGAACATCAACTGCATATACACTCGGCTTCGATGTTGGTCTTCAACCATAAAATTCTACCCCTCAAAAGGTAAAGAAAACAAAACTACAACAAATGTATTTCAAGTCGGATCAGAGTGATGCTTGATATTCGAAAAGGGCAAATCCGAGACGAGAAAACAGTCCAATATGTCGGGGGTATGTTAAAAACGTATATAACGCTGTTGATGAGTCGAACTTCCACTCTTACTAATTGACGGTTACACAACTGAAAGAATTCTAATAGCGTTGATGTGTTTCTTCTAGGTCTGCTGTTCTTTACAAAGTACGCAACGGTATGTACAAGAACACGAATCAACAAAAAAATTGCACAATAGGCGTTGCACGTTGGCGTCACAATAGACGACAGCGGTCCGTCCCTGAACCAACATGGCACGCTATCTGACACTTGTTGGTATAGCCAAAATATTTCCTTGTATAGACCTTCACTCATTAAGTGTACAGTAAGAATGAAGGGAAAGTTTTGGTTGTTTGTCGCCTTTCTGTTTTCAGGATGACTAAAACAACCGCTTTGGTCGACACTTAGTGTTTATCCGTCACTTCTATTTGAAACTTAACTGAAACTTCTTTTCTTCTGCATTGTAAATGTCGTAATAACATAGAAATTCAAAACTAAATAAGTTCAACGAAAAACAAGGCTCTCATTACTGCACCCTGAATCGTCACTCATTTAAAATTCCGTCTTTCTTCCTCCATTGGACCGCGAACTCAATTAATAATTAATAAATATTCTTATTATGTCGGTAAGAAATTAACTTTAAGAAAGTATTCCCATCACAATGGCGGATTCAATGAAAGCTTGTTTTGTTCACTTTTGACTTCTTACTAGTGTATCTGAATTGTTTTTCCTAGGAAACGACGTTTTGTTTCCTTACATAAGTCCTGTCGTACATAACTCTATGTATCCTGTTGTCTGGTCTCAGACAAATAATTTTGTTTACTGTCGAAAAACCATCTCTCTGTGAGATTGAAATACAGTAGGAAGGAGTCTCAATTACGCCATTTGTATTTTTATTTTATTTTTTTGGCGAAGTCCTGTTTACATTTCGACGAGTAGACCAAACAAAATTTGAAACAACAAAATTGTGAACTTCGTTCACCACACACATAATTTCAATTTAAAGTCGATAAACCAATTAGGATGACCATGGAGGAAAAACCCTTTTTCGAATCCAAAGGGGAAGGGTCCCGAAAGGTTTCGATAAAATCAATCACGCTTATTACGGGAGCATTTTAATAATTCACTAGTAGATTATTTTATTTAACAGTTCCTGTGAAGTTCTCTGAGCAATTTTCACCTGTCATAAATTGACCGGAGCGCCCGCTTCTGACCGGATAAAAACCCATCCGCGTTTTGTGTTAACGAATGAATGACTTTGGGTTTCACTCAATCAATCTCAAATGTGACACCCGGTCGTTACCTGAGAGTAACGAAAACTAAGTTCGACAGGACACTGGGACCCCCTGCGAGGCCTGCCACATCGCGTTGGGCAATGCTCACTGCATACCGTCTGTCTGTACCGACTTGTCACTCGAATTCGAACGTGTCACACACGTGTGTACAAATGCGTCAGCGAAGACATATCTATCGGGATATAACTAAACTCCACGTTGCTTTTCTTTCCTCTTTCTGTTTACAATAACTGAATTAAACACTGTTCACAATTGTGTAATGTAGGTAACGTAAGAACTTCTCTTTAAGAGTGAGGCTTAGAACTGTCTACCTTTTCCAGTCCCTCTTGCTTCCTTTTATTTCCATTGACTACTCGTTTCCTCATGATAATCAGTCCAGTTCAGATTCTGCACCATGGCTCTTCTCTATCGCACACATTATTATTTTTCAACCTTCTCACCGGGCGGTAAAGATACTGAATTCGTACCTTAGTCACCTCCTATCCATTTTTCTAGTTCTATTCTACAAATGTTCTCTACGGATTCCATCTCCTGATGTGATTTGTTTATTATTTTGGAACTTCCTTGCTCTACAGTGACATTCCCAAGTGAGAGAGGCCTTCTTGTTCCCCTATTCCTACGTACAACATACATACATAAATTTTGTATAAGTCCTTTAATGTACTTCTGTCATATTATACTTAAAGTCGAGTATTGAATTGATATTACGTTTACATTTTTCTGCGGCTACAACTTCGAGAGCGATATACCTGTATGAATATATGTACTCTCTATTCCGTATCTGACTAGAAGTGTTAAGTAAACAGTTTAAAGGGGAAAAAAACATGATATTATGTCACATGTACGAGGGTCCGTTTCCTCTCTCTCATTTCCTCTTCACGTGCGTAATAGTTGTCTGTAATAACAAGTTCTTTGGAATTCGAGATGAAATAACTAATTCATTTCTCTCTCTCTCTCTCTATTTTTTTTATTGCTGGAATCACCTTGAGAAAGATAATAAACGAAATGGATGAACGAAAGTAGAGATTCCGATCGGCTCCACAAGTGTGATGTAAAAGATTTTCCGTCTCCTTTTGTCCGAATCTCTGGATTTTTTTCCCTCTAGCGGGAAACGAAATGAATGAAAACAATGACGAGTTTCGAGCTCTGAATGGATTCGGGATATTCGGCAAGTCCGAGGGATCGAACTAATGTCTTCTGCTTGTTAAATTCCTCTTCCGTTCAGTCTGCTCCCTTGATAATTCCGTTTTCATCTTCGTCTTATTCAAGCTAAGAAAACTCTTAAACTGGATTACGGGCTAAGTATGCAATTTCGCAAGGCAAGTGTATATTGTTTTCCCCGGAGAAAAAGTTATCTGGAGTGTTGCCTCTCTCTCTCACTCGCGTTTATACATAAAATATATATTTTTGGGTTGCCCTTAATGTATTTTTCCCGACAAATTTGTTTTTTTTTCCTTTTCTTGGAGAATACAAATGTTCAAAACAAGAGGAAAATCAGTCGCGGTTAAGAAATGTGTTATGAAAACCCGGACGCATCGGACGCTCAAACGTAAGACTCGTAGAATTCGTCTCAAGGTTAGAATTTACGTAAGGAACGGGTTATGTATTATTTTATTAACAGTCTACCAAACATAAGAGACAGTCAATTGTATCTCGATACCGGGAATGAACTCAAAATTACTTAGTCTTCCTTCGAATTGTATACGTTACAGAACCTCCGGTCTAATAATAATTTACATTACATTTTAAAGTAGTTCGTGGATTTTTTTAATATATTGTTACTCGGATGGTTTATTAGGAAGACTAATAGGATTTGAATAACAACATTAAAATTTTATTCATGCAAAACAGCTTTAGATTGAATAATTTCACAAATATATATCCACAAAACAATTTTCACTTTTATGTAAACCACTAGACCGAGTGATAATAGTTAGTGGTGACAGGTTGAAATGGGACCTAAACCGTAGTATTCTCCTTAGATATTTATCCTCGGGTTACAAATTCAGAGATGTAATTTTATTAATATTTAATTGATGCATATTCAAATCGTATTAGTGCCAATATTATATTAGTAGTCTTGGAAATAAACAATTCTGATAACAGATAATTAGCGTAATTTGAGGGCTGACTTTTATTTTTTACGTAACAGTAGAGAGAGAGTTAGTAGTTAACCGACTTTGAGAGTAACTTTGTTTGCCGTAACTTAGTTTGAGGATTAGTTTAACTATCGAATGCTAAATTTGTCGGACAAACCAAGCAATCTAATATTAATATTTTTTTTCACGAGTTTCAGTCATCAAATACCTCGGAGAAATTATTTCCTTGTATCCTTCCAGGAAGCTACAACTTCCTAGAAGTCCACATTTACAATTTTATTGTCTTAATAAGAAAGAAGAAAGAAAGAAAGAAAGAAGGTTCCAGTCGAAAGGAACCGGAGCACACCGTTCCATAAATCCTAGTTTTCTGTAAAAAAAAGAGTATCGCGAAAAGTTGTTCCGTACTTATGTCTCTATCATTTGTACCAGAACAGTACAAATGAATTGCATTACGGGTGCAGTGAAAAAATAATATATATACCACAAATTCCCACAAATTCGATGTGGAGTCGCCGTGACGTTTTCAGGGGGAAAAACATAACATGGAACGCACCGGATGACATTTGACAATTTTTATTTTCAATTTGGATTATTTTCAATACAAACTTCCTACTAAATTATTTATAAAACGACTGCCAATAATAAATTTATCGTACACATTTAATACAAACGGCTAGCATATGGACAACGACACACAACAAAACCAAATTGGTAGGATAACATATGTAACATTGAAATTATTACTAAAAGTATAAATAAGTATTACTAACTATTCTTTTGAAACTATTGAGACTTAAACGTGTGTTAGAATCGAAATGATGAGTTTCAGAATTTAATACTAGGTCTTTTTTCACTACAACTAGAACTTCACTAGACTTCACTACAACAGGGAAAGTTGAGAAAATGAACCTTCTGCAAATTACGGTACAATTCGAAGAAGTTACCTCACCATCTTCGTTGAGCGCAACAATCACACAATTCAGGTGTTTTTCACCTGTTTTCTGTGTACGAAATAACGCGTTAAATTTTATTATCGAGGTAAATTTCCTTTATTCACAAGAATTCCTTCCACTTGTTCCAATTCGTTGACAATTATTTTTTGATTTCTTCGTTTTTACTCGTTGAAAACTCGTGGCGAACGAATTTGCCTAGTCAACTGGAATCTCTCACTTTAATTTTATGTATTTTATGTCATTTGGTTGGATGGCTGGTAGTTTGGGGAGGTGGTGGTTGAATGCACAATCAGTCGGACGAAAAACACAATTTACTAAGGGGAAACGGCAGAAAGTCATGGAAGAAGAAACACAAAAACGAGTAAATGAAACGATAAAAATTCACTTTACTTTGTGCTGTTGCACAAATTTACTTCACACTTGTCGGAGTTGAATTTTTCTGTCGGAACCGTGACAAATTCGCACATCAGAAAATTCAAAGTCAAAATCAAACAAATTTAAGAATTGTGTGAATGCTCAGCCACAGCGTTGGAAAGTAGTTTTATTTAAGTTTTTCCTTTTAATGGAAGTATGTAATTTCCCTCGGTTCCTCATCTTAATTGTGGTGTCTGCACATCCTGTGCACTAATACGTTATGTTAAGTTGTGCTAATATAAAATGGTTCTGACATTAAAATTACCTTAGTGACAATGATACCATTGATAGTGATGATCAACCATCCACAGATAGAAAGATAGAACTGACTACAAGTCTTCAGAGATTGCTTTCTCCTCATAGCAGGAGTAGCATGAATGCAATAAGCAAGAAACAGGTACATTCATCCAGGTTGATTGTGGTGTAAAACTTACAGAATACATTGTATTATTCTGATATTTCAAATAATATAATAAATCAATTATTTGTGTGATGTCGTGACACCATCATGAAAACCCCTCAGCCGAGATGGTGCTGTATAATAATACTGACATTATAAGCTTACGGCCAATTGAAATCTGTACGTGATTTATAATAAGAATTACATAAAAAATATATAAATAATAATAAGGTTTTAAAAATAGTAATATAAATAAGTGTGAACTAACTAGTTTGGGGAAGGGTCGTGAATTTGACGAGAGGGTAGGTAGGTTAAGTATGTCTTACCAGTAACGAGGACAGGAAAAGTAATTAGTGTACGGTTATACATATGTTACATATATACATGGTTCACATGGAAATAATTCAAATTAAAGAACTTTAATAGGTGTGTTAATATTGTGATTTCACACGGAACGGCGTCTACGTGACAGTTCGCAACAAATTTAAAAATTTTTGAAGCGTAAAAGTCTGTCAGATTTACCAATTCGCGTTTGTATTTCAATAAACGCGAAATATTTTCCTTATTTTGACCAATTATCCGTCGTCGTCATTATTATTCATTTAAACGTTTTCAAATTATACTCTTCGACTGTAGCGACTTAAACTAAAACATACGGAAGTAATCCACTTATGCCTTTGCAGTGTTTGCGTCTTTGTGCTTCTGCCTCTGTAAATAAATAAAAACTGTTGCTTAACAACATTTAAAATATCTTATTCCTTTATGCATGGCTTACGTAAGATACTCATTTTCGATACAAAATTCAACCAGAAAAGTATTACATAAAATATGATTCAGACGAATACAAGACGGCTGCTTCTAATTCCCGAAACGAGCCTTCTCCTTCATCATCATCATCTTCTTCTTCTTCTTCTTCTTCTTCTTCTTTTCCCCTATCCTTTCTCTTCCTTCAATATCAGTTTTCATTTTACTTAACCCGTGGAACATCCCCGGAATCTCGGATTTGTAGTTAATTGAACAAACGCAAGTAAATTTCACCAAACTTTCGCCGTGGAGAAAGGCTTTCCACTTTGTTTTCTGTATTTAAATGAAATTTTATTTTCCGTTTACGTACTAATGCATTAAATTAGATAACTTTTTCGATTGTGAGAGTTTCGCATTTTGCACTTTTACTTGTTACTTGGACTGTGCATCGATCAACTCTCCGGGTTCCTGCACGAGCCCGGAATAAATACGCGTTCTTACACTGATCTTCATGTATTAAATGTGTACCATAGTGGGTTACTTTTATCGTCTTCAAGATTCGGGAAAAACGTTCAAGTTGCGCGGGTTTCGTGCACGACTACTTGTGTTTGTTTAAAACTCAGTTAAGCAAGGTTTAATAGAATATAAATAGAAGCAAAACCGCAGGGTTAAGGATGCTAGGGTGCTATCCAGGGGTGAACCTCCCCATAAAATCGTATATTCGTCAAAATCCAGCGATTTACATCGCGGTTTACCTACTGTAGTAGGTTTACCTATTGCCTACTGCCAGGAAAATTTTCACAGTCGTCGACGTTGAACAGCAGCAGTTCTTGTCGCTCCGTCATGAACGGCAAGGCCAATGAAAAAAAATTAATTGATTTACTTATTTGCAGTGGGAGATCACGCCTTCGCAAAAGGACACAGACGCAGGCCCCGTCAGTAAAAGGTTTAATTAAATTAAAGTGATTAAGACATCGGGGGAAAGGCCGCGACAGATCGCTACCGCCGCGTTAAATTAATAGAATAATAAGATAAATAAAAAGTAACGAGTTTCTCATCTGTCGACACAGCGACGTGTACGACACAGGAGAACCACAGAAAGTAAAAAAAAAAAAATGACCCGGGAACACGTACGCGAAACCGTCGTAAATTGAAATTTAACAATTGTCGAAAGGTTTTCTGCGTTAATGTTTTAACCGGAAGAGGAAATGAAGGTCTGGCGTCAACGGCAAGGAGACATGTCGCCTCTTTCTTACATCTCTTGCCTTTTCGTGCCCTCCCCCCTAGAAAAAATATTATTTCTTGATCCTTCGGCCTGTGAGAGGTCTCACAGACTTCCAAACACAGGACGGAGACCCCACACACCCCAAATCAGGTTTTCCTCGGGAGCTTTCTCTTCTCCGCAAACTAACGACCGCCATGTTGTCGGCGACAGGGCGTTGTTACAAGTCAATAACCAATTATCAATAATTATCAAACGGATGAATACTCGGAAACCGTAATTCGACGTGCTACACCTTTACTTCCGTAACATTATTGTAATTGAATTATAGGAAAAGCAGCAATTGTTTTGTGTAGAACACTTCATCCATTTGCTGGTCCTTTATCTAAAACTTTCGGAAATTTAACACGTTTTATTATTTCGCGTTGGTGTGATTGTTACAGTCATTATTTTTACTTCTTGTCCCGTATTCGACTTGAAAGTATATCTTTCCAGTAAAGTACCAACGAAGGCTCTAAACTTAACTCATTCTTCGTCCGAGTTAAATTCATGAAAATTGTCACGCTTCGTACAGTTCGGAGCTTATAAAAATTTATGACTCTCTGAAAATTATTTTCTAATCGTAGCGCTATTAATTAAATTATGTTTCACCCGCGGCTTACAAAATAAAAACATTCAGACGGTGTATTGATACATACACGCATACGTACATAAACATTATCATAAATAACGCATGCTTTGTGCAACGTTTTAGTCTAATGCAATTTTATGAATGCCATCAAAATACTCCGGAGAAGTTATTATGAAACGAAATAAATACATAACTTCCCCGTCGTTGTGATGAAAATTCCATACAAAGCCAGTCGTTCATTTTGTGATTGTCACTTCTTCTGGGAAGTTTCTGAACTCATCGAACGAGATTAATTCAGATGAGTAATCCACTTTGATTATAACGCCAATAAACGCCGTTGCTGATGTTGTTTCATTATTCCTTACCTTAGGAAGAAAGGTCACACGCCGTGACTGTTGAATTTTGCAGTACGGGAGGGTGAAAAAAAAAGAAGAATTACACGGAAAGAAGTCAGGAGCGTAACCTGCGAAAGTCAAAGATGTTCTCGGAAGGAAGTTCTAATAAGAATTTAGTATTAAAACTTTTCCTTCGAATTAAATTTTGTTTATGTCCACCTCCGCGCCCTGAATTTTCTCGGAGTCTTTTCCGGGAAGCAATAATTTTTTGGTATGATGGTGATTTGATAAAAGGAACCCAATTTTAGATTCGTGAACGAACCTCTGCTCTTCGGGAACTCAGCCGTGTTGCGTGCGTACGTGAAACAAGGCCAGAATAAACACATGAAGGTAAAATTCGTGTGTAAACCAAATGCGAAACACCAGACAGTCCTAAGCAATTAATTAATTATTTAATTAATTAGTACTATTCGCCCATCAATGTCACTCGGGCGGTCTTGTACTTTCTACCACAGACATTCGTATATTTTTACTTCACTAACAGACCACGTCTTTTTACTTTCGCTCAGTTCTCTACCGTTCAAGGTGGAAGTTACGATTCACTTGTTGTGGTATGACGAAACACAATTAAATTACATTATTTGTCACATTATTGTATTTGTCTATCGCACTTACACCTGCCATGCTTGGTTGAATAAATAAAGTTTTGCGTCTGCGAGAAGGCCCGTAAAACCGAGACCACACAAGGCAGATGCACGTCGGATGCGAGTTGACTGGTTTCACGGCAACCCTTTGAGCTTTGTACTCTTCTAATAAAGATCGAATGATGTTTATTGAACCGAGATGGGAAATGAAGGACGTTCCCGAAGGTGTTCTCAATAATTGGCAAGTAGATGTTATCCAACACCGATTCATAATAATATATATTATTTCTACGGGCCGAATGGTTGAGTGTTTATCATGTGTTGTTTCACTAACCTTCTGGTACAATTTTGTGGGACTAACCTCCCTCCCATTTCGTTAAAATTCTCAGTATTATTTTTCTGCGTTCGTTTTTTGGGGGAGGAGTAGATTTCCTGTTGTTTCAAGACTATTTTTGAACTATTCGGTTCAATTCAGTGAGATCATAATAACTGAATTCGACAAGCGACATATTCTACAACAAAGACACGAATATTTGGGGATGTTTCTCCTATGTACAGTTAATTCAATTGCAATTCTGCTGTAATAAAACCAAACAGGTAGCTGTACCTAGAAGTACTTCCATACGATTCTATGAACCACTCTCGGGTAACTTGCTTTACCTCTACCTGGCCGGGTGTCTCCGTGCAGGAAATTCATCGAATAACGTGCGAATGAGATGGGTGAGAAGTGTTAGAGGAAAATACTCGGTTGTACCACCCTCTGACTGCAAGTTAAACGAAAAAAAGAAGTGTTATAACTTGACTTAATTGACAGTCAAATGAATGAGGAAAGAAAACAACTCGGCAGTGATGTTTTTCTTTGAGTGATGCACCCGTTAATTTCCTTCTCGGCTTTCTTGACGTAAAACATCACTCCGGTGCTTCTTTCCTATCTTGTTACCTCTCCTTTGCATTAAGTTTTTGAGTTTTTCTGAATAAAAGAAAATCGGATTTGCTCTACCCAGGTGAACCTCTTCATTTTCACACGAAGTATATATTTTTTTTGTGCATAGACGTTACGCGTCAAGGAAGTTACTCCCCGAGTATTTTAGGCATTCATGGGAATTCGAATTTCGTCTGCATCAAATTGCTTTTTAGGAAGTTTGTTTCACGGATTATATACAGGGAAGTTTAACTTCCCTTTCCTTCCATGAATTTGTGGGTGTGCAAAATTGAGACTTTTACCAACAGTTACGGAGTTACGTATTATTTAATTGACCAATTTTATCGACATGTGAAAGTTCAGAGGTTTCTAAACAATTGTTTACAGATGTACGAAGATGTAAATAAATATTCAATTTCGTTATCGGTTTGGCGTTTCATTGCTAGAAAAATTAAACTACTAATTTAATTAATTAGCTAAAATAAATGCAAAACATAAGGATTGTGATTGAAATAAGGATGTGTTGTATTCGAAAACATGAGAATCTTACATATGTTGAGCGGTTAAGAACCACTATACTCTTGCTATACTAAATATAGCAATTTTAATACAAAAATATATTCCACTTAGCTGTTATTCCCAAAATTCGTCGAATAACCAAGGATTATATACAATAAAATCGCGTCACAAACAGCTTTTTAAGTCGAATAATATAAACTAAATATTACTTCTCGTTTTTTAATTAATTATTGAGAACCCGAGACGAACAGCTTGTTCTTTCTATTGGTAAACTTTGCAAAATAAACAACTTTTCTTGGTGGCGGATTGAATGGGCAACTAAGGCGATCCCAAATAAGTAAACATTTGAGTACCATGTACCATGTATATGAAAATATGCAATGCATAAAAATATTAGGCGAGGCATTTAAGGGGCCTTGGGCCATGTCGGAAATGTTATTAAATTGACACAAGAATTGGAAACATTTAAAACTATTAAAAACTACTGAGTAAATAAAAATAAAAAAAAATAATTAATTGTTAACTTATAGTGCAACACGAGTACCACCCATTCATCAGTCTGAATTACTTTTCAATTTATTACCTCGAATTGGAAAACGAATAGACATTACCATATAAACTTACTGTGCAGAATATAAATATCCTCTTATGTTGAATTCTTGTATTTTTTTCTTGTTGCTTCCAACTTGGAACATATCAAGGGGCACAGCTGTGATGCACAACCATATAATGCTTAAAACCATAAATGAGTAAAAAAATTAATAGAATAGATTAGTTAAATAAATTAAATAAAATACTTCTTTTCTTCAGGTCATCGACACGGCCATTCGACACCATACGACTTTGAATTGGGACCCGGAATGGCAGATAGACACGTGAAACCGTCACGAAAATCATTCGGTTCACGGGAGAAGTCGTTGTCTCCTAGAAGGAAAACCTAACAGGTGGTATGAAAATGAAAACGTTGGAAGAGGCTTAGAGAAACATTTGTAAGAGTTCGCGCGTTCAAAAAAAAAGGATGAGTTTCGACGGTTTGGGTAACATCACGCACGGTTACGAAAACCTGCGGAAATTCATAAATTTTATGAATATGAGCGAGGAAGAACTCTACGTGCTAATTAAACACCATTTTCCGAATAATTCAATACGAAATCTTTTCCACACGGAACGAAGTGTCGTTTGCATGGATGATCCGGACAAATACTGCGACGGAACTCTGAAATCGCTTGCTGTTGCTTACAAAAATATTCACGGGTAAGTGTTACGAAAGAAATTACGACAGCAATTCGGATTGGTAAGATATCGGCTTTAAACCTGGAATAATCATTGTTCTGAGAGGAAAAAAAGGAATTGCGTTTGAGCAATCCAAAGGGAGACGGTATGGAAACGTAAAAGAAAAGTTTAGTTTTAAAGTTCTCCAAGTGGGCTGTTAACTATTAGCGAACTATTTCGTACTATCCTGACGTAGGATATAAAACTTGACTACTTCATTCAACATGCCTGTAGTACAAATACCAGTGCGTTGACTTTTCATCGTTTAATTACTGCCAGATCATTGGAAATTCAAATAATATTTGATATTATTTAACTTAATGCACTGTCTGCTAACTGCGGAGAACTGTTTATTTTTCTTAAGGTAAGATTAATGAGTCATTGGTTTTAGATTAATAATGTCGACCGTATTCTTATTTCAAGTTTGCTGCAAATCAGTCAAAAAAACTCCATAACTAAAGTTGTATATAAAAATACATTTTAAAAGTTTTAAAACATGTTACGTACTTCGAAAAATTGAACTTCTGAATGTTAATAATTCCTGATGTTACCCCGCAAATTCTACAATAAAGGTACTTCTTATTGAGCAACTTATTTGCTTACATACATGGTATCGTATAAATACAATTAATAAAATTTGAAGCGTTCAAATATTTAAATACCGCTCAAGGTTAACTGACCAGTTTGAGCGCCGCATTTCAATCGTACCGTTCAATTATTTCTGACGATTAAATAAATAAGTAGTAGTGAATAAATGTTTATACTGGTTATGTAAAAACCTAAACTTAATAAGTTAATTTTGTTTTACAGTTCGCACATTACACTTTGGTGTGCTGTTAAATTTCCCTGTATTATCTGTAACATCTGCAATTGTAGTATCTACAGTTATCGTTTTAATAATAAAATTGTGACTCACTGCCACGCACCCTTAATTTTTAATGTAGGTATAAATTAATAATTACAAGGTTGCTCACAATACCTCTGATTTGATTATCGACCGACTGTTCAATCAGTACGACACCGATAATATTAATTTGTATTCCAAGAGGAAAGGTATTCTTTTCCTTTAATCCTATTAATCCTCTGCCAACTTTATTTCTTTTGGGTTGGGTTTTTTTTATTTCTGCACATAAGCACTTTCCTTTCAATTTGAATGATCGAGAACTTCATTTAAAATTATAATCGTTATTTGATATTCGGAAAGGTTTGTTCTTTAATATAATTTTGTAGGAGGTTTAAGGTAGGCATGGTTAGGAGTGGGTAAACTGGTTTCCCTTTCGAACGGATTTAGACTTTTCTACGAATTCTTGTTTATTTCGGCTCATTGTGTTGCTTACTACAATGATAATAAATTTAAGCTGTAGGAGGTGGGTCGATATCACATAACACATAATCAGATAGAGTGAAATCTAAAGAGAAATTATTTAGCTTGTTTATGTGTGTTCAAATATGCTCTTACATGTAGTTAATTTAATTAACGTATTATTTTATTTTAGTTATGTGAGTCTAGCAGTTTGTCTTTTCGGCACAATAGCAAACTTACTGAACGCGGCCGTTCTAACAAGGAAGGAAATGTCTTCAGCACCGATAAATAGGATATTAACGGGTCTGGCCGTGGCCGACATGTTGGTCATGCTCGAGTATGTTCCATTTTCCTGTTACATGTACCTAATTTTTCCGGATACCAGAAATTTTCCGTATTCCTGGGCTCTTTTTATACTTTTTCACGTTCATTTCTCTCAAGTCCTGCACACAATCTCAATATGTTTAACTCTCACGCTGGCCATTTGGAGGTACATTTCCATTCGGTGAGTTATTCCCTTCAGATTTTTACTTTTGCTGACTATGTTTCACGTAATGGTATTAATCTCGCTAATTAATAATTTTTGCCCTTTTTAATAACCCACTGATTTCAATTATTAATAATTTTGTATATATACGCATCATAATAAAAGTTATTAAAGTTATTAAAGTTTGCTTTTGTGATAAAGTATTGAATTAATATAAATGGAATGATGTTATATTAATGTGTCATCTAGTTTAGAAAAATTTACGAATAGTTCATATACTAGTTTCAATCATTTCTTTATTCGAGTTCAATCAACGTTAGTATAATATAGTAATTTTTTGTTTACGATTTTGGCAACTAGGAAGAAACTTTTCTGTTCCATTAGTTCACTGAGAGGCTAAAAGATACCCTGAATAGTGTTGGAGATCCTTTAGGAGTGAGTGAATCTAATAAAATCTTTGAATAGCAGTTGCAGTTTGAACTCATGTGAAAATGTCTCGAAACATAAATAGGACAAACGTAAAAAAGTTGTTCATTAAATGAAACTAACGTGAAACGTGGTCGAGTGATACTATGTATATTTGAATTAAATATATAATATACCTGATTCAAAGTGCGGTCCTGGTCCGCAGGCATCCACAGCGAAGTGTTCTGTGGTGTACCGAGCACAGGTGTCACATAGCAATAGCCACTAGTTACATTCTACCCCTGTTTCTCTGCATACCCTCGTACCTGGTGTTTCACATAAGAACGACCACCATAAAAGAAAATGCAACGGATATAGTACTGTATCACCTCGACCTGAGTGACATAGCCAAAGAAAACGACAGGTTCTTATGTAACATAACGTTTTGGACGTACGGTAAGTCCGATCGGCTAATTGGCCAAATTCACGATCACTCTAATTAAAACTATAATTGAGTTTGGTATTTTTAGGTGTCCTTATTAAATTGCTTCCATGTGCCATTCTAACTGTAATTAGTTGCCGCTTGATACAGGCCCTCTACAAGGTTAAGAAACGTAAGCAAGCGCTGAAGGGGTACAGTTCGTGTAACGCAAACGAACAATCGACCGAGAAGAGGGTTAGTAAGGCCGAGAAGAAGACTGATAGAACGACTAAGATGTTAGTCGCAATACTTCTGCTTTTCCTAATTACTGAATTTCCTCAAGGTAAGAAATATTATGTAAAATTATTTGCAGTACACTATTAGTTGTTTAATGCAAAATTTTAAGTAAACCTTCGCCACAATTACAACACACAAACAATTCCAGTGAGTCGTACTGACTTGTGTAATGACGCACCGAATCATAACGTTTCATAATATTTTTCAAACAAAAATATTTCACTATTTAGATAATAACGAAGAAATATAACTCTAATGTATAAACGGAGGGTAACTCGAACTGATAAATTTGATGTCACTCAAAAAAAAAACTTGGAAAGTTTAAGAGTACAAACAGAGTTCGTGACATAATTCCCCACTCGTTACGGCACGATATAATAAAGCAGTATGAAACTTGTAGTCTTATAAATTATTTATAAACTTGTACGTTTTCAAAATTTTTATTTACACAATACATAGGAGAAAAATAATGAAAGAAAGAGTGAAGACGTCGAGATTATGCATCGTGAAATTACACCTTCTCAATTTGAAAGTAAATTAAATCTTGGAATTCATCATACAATATTAATTTAAACATAATAAAATGGGAAAATGTTTGAAAAAAAATACTGTAATAACTTACTACGTACCAACTCGAATACGAATTGGTATAGAACAGGACAAACACTAGTGAACCGAAGGAATAACAAAACGTTTTGAAATGGAGAAGGAGAAGTGACTTGCTTAAGACAAAGAAATATTATAGTGATTACGTTACATAATATCTCGCCTTACATTCCACGTAATACGACTCTGGTAAATTAAAAAAAACAAAAAAAAAAAAACAAGACGTCTTATTTTGGAGCAAAGTAATAAGAAATTATAATGAGAGCTTAATTTCAGGATATTGTTTTTGTTTAAAAGCACTGCCATCTTGCCATCCTGTTCCGTTTCAGGTATCCTCGGCCTTCTGAGTGGAATTTTGGGAACGTGCTTCTTCCGAAACTGTTACAATTTCTTCGGAGAAGTCATGGATATTTTGGCTCTCATCAACGGCGCTATTAATTTTATTCTTTACTGCTTCATGAGCCGCCAGTTTCGTCTCACTTTCGAAAAGCTGTTCAAGCCGAAAGCTCTCGTCAAATGGGTGCCCCGCATGTCCCAGACGGATCTTCAGAGTACCTACGTCTGATACTACTTCGACAGAGGGGAAAAAGGAAACGAATCTCACCGTGGAGGACTCGAGTTTCGAAGAAGTAATCCAATTTAGCGGTCGAAGAAAAATAAGGTTTCCTTCCTCACTTTCATTAATAAATTACTTCTAAAGCTTCTTTATCGATGTGTATATATTTGTCAATAGTCCGTTTGGCCGGGTCACCCGACGACGAGTGACTTGTTTTTCAAGGGAACGAAAGAGGAAGAGAGAGACACTTTGTAAATTTTCACAGACTCATATATATATATACATATAAATAAATGGTTCGCTAAGTGAACCACGCAAGTTCGGGAACACTTTGGTAGAAATTACATTAACTTTGAAAGAAAACAAAACTGTTATACATATATAAGTAAATAACACCATAAAAAGTAGACATTTTTAAAATTACAAATAGTAGTGGAATATGAAAAAGAATTGCCCCAGTTCACCAAGAGTGCCAGCTCTAGGTGTCTAAGAGGTCTACACGTAACACAAATGTGAATGTATAAATAAGTGTAATAAATAGATTAAGCTTATTTATACAAATTAGTTGCCGTTACAAGACTTAGTCAATCAACCATTTTTATTTGTCATTTTTATCAGCAGCATAAATAAATATTTTATGAATAATTTCGTTTGATTTTTGTGATCTTTTCCTTTGAATTATAATTAAAAAAAATTTTTGAGTATTGAAAAAACTTCTTAAAAGATCTTTTAAGAATCCAATTGGTATTATTAAGAGCTTCAATAAGTTTTTCCACACACCACTGATCTAGTTTTTCTACGACTTGGAATTAAAATTTAAACTGGGTTAACAGATTTAAATTTTATTACTGAACCCGTAAAAATTAAATATTCTTGTTAGGAGATTCATTTATTTATTTTTTGAACATGATGAATCTCAAAAATGACCCGGTGTATTGATTTTTATTTTTCTTTTTTTTATATATTATATTATATTAATTTTTTTATAATTTTTAGAAATAAAGATTCTGACAAAAGGCTCATGGACAGTGGGAATTTATACCTACCATAGAATAATAATTTATAGCTATAAAAATAATAACTTACAAATGTATAAGCTAAAAAAATTTGAAACAATTATGGATCCCCGGGAACAAGGTCTCGACTTATCTAATCGTCACTGGCTTCTTAAATTAATTCAACCGGAACAATTTGACAGCGAGAATGTTAGACGAACGGATACAACATTCCTAAGAACTACTCATTATTTCCCCATTAATTACTCATAGATTCTTTCCGACAGAAACTATCAAAACTCGATCACAAAAATGGCTAAATACAAAAATAACGCAAGAAAGAAATGTTTGACTAAATAAGGAACGGACGCCATTTTTATTTTTCGAATGGCGAATATAAAGTCCGCCATTATTAATTATATAACCTGGGGACCTCCTCGTTTTTTAATTTTACAAAATGGCTACCCGAATTCTCTTCCTCGCCATACTTGTTAATAAAATTAAAGATGGCCCCCGGTCCCAAACAATCCTCCGACATTTTTTAAAAATTTCGTCTCGTAAAATTTTTAGTTTATGCATCAATATTTATCGATCACTTATTAATGTTGTAATTCATAATATAATATTGGTTTCGCTTTTAAATAATTTAATATTGATACTTAACTGGTATCTTCAATACTTTTTTGCTTTATGCGGTATCTGATTTTCCTGATTTCGTAATGAATGTGAATTTATTGATTCCGGGCAACTGACAAATGTCCTGTCGTTAGACATTGATATTGATTAATACATCAGTTGACTGAAGTTTTCGTCAACAGTTTTCTGTTGGTGTGTTATTTTTGTTTAAGTGCTTTCTGATTTTCTCAACAATTTGGTGCCAAGACCTGAGCTGCTTTTTTTCGTGGTACTCAACTCTGTCTCCCCATGATTTTGATTGACGGCTAATGTGTCAGTCTCAATACGGGGACATTAATGTGATTATTGGATAGATGTTTAAATTTTCTTTTAACATCAGCTGATATTAATCAATATTCCTGTAACTGCGAAACCTTTCGTTTGACTTTGACTAATTAAATATTATTTTCCTCTCAAGAAAGGAAACCACCATTTCCTTTCACGGGGGGTAGGCCAAAAACATCCCCAAATAATTTCCTCATTATAATGCCCTGTGAAAACAACCAGACTGTTTCCAAGTAAATTAACGTCCCTGAATAATGAAGAAAATTACTGTGGATGAAAGGAAACAATGTTTTCATTAGAAACATTTGTTTTTCTTCTTCTCCTTCATCACATTTTTTAAAAAATGTAAGTTCGTTTTGGGTTCGTTTATTGATTGAACTTTTATTGCACTTGTATAAAAAAATTACATCAAATACCTATAAAAATGTGCATTCGGCAGCTACTTGGTTAAATACTTGTCAAGAACATCTTCTAGTAAAGAACTTGTCGGCGGTCAGTTCGAGTCGTTCCATCCCGGCCTTGCCCCCATATTATTTTCAAAAAGTTTTTTTTTAAATTTTCTGTCAAAGTCCTAATGTAAATAAAATAAAAATTGATTTCGGTTGTCCTTTCTACTTTTTGAAAGCTCATATTCTGTGCGACAAAGGGAAACTCAAAAAAAAAAACGTAAGGAATGGTTACCATCCTAGAGCCGAAGACGAAGGGAGCTCGGATCACCTACCATGTCACTCCATTACCTGATTCGTTCACCTCTATATACCCACCCGTCAAGGAAGGTCTTGGCAATGTTAATGAAAAAGGCAACAGAAACTTCTTTCTGAATTACCGGAAAAATGTTCTATCGAAATATATGGTAAGTTAATAAAACATCCAGCATTTTTATTTACCTATTACTCAAATGCATGTTTGACTGTCAATGATTCATAACAGCAGGGTTAACTTTCACGTGTGAACTCTTGCTTGACAATTTTATTTTTTCTAATTCCCATATTATGTATGTTACTATTTATTATGTATACTGGCATAAACTTATATTCTTTAGTATGAGCTCTGAGCAAACCGAAGATATGTGAAATTAACTCCATAATGTAGTAAAATCTGCAAATATAGGAAGTTTGTTAATGATTTTGAAATTTTGTAAAGATACGTATTTATATATGTATATATATTATAGCCGAGTATGTACAAATGGGGAGATGACTATGACGCTTACTCAGTGCATCCAAAAATTATACCGAGTCACCGTAAACAGCGATGGGAAGAGATGTTCTCAAAGCCGAACATCAATCTGACATTTAAAAATCAAGCAAAAATGACGGAAATAGACAATTTCTATCTGTTGTGTCAATTCCAACGGCAGTACTGCAACGACTACACGGGCCACTTACATCCCATGGACTATTTTGTGAAGGACGAGTATAAATGGAATCAGGCTCCGGACTTGAATTCGACATACGTTCAATTCCCAGAAATGTACGTGAAATATAAGCAGCCGTACACGTTGCCTTTGACTACAGAAAGGGCTTGGCTGGAGCCATTTGAACCCTTCAGACGATTAACCGGAAAGAGGGATCCGTATCCGGACATGAAATTCCCAAGATAAAAATGACGAACCTGAGATATCTCCGGCTGTAGTTGTAAACGTCCAAAGCGAAGGTTCTCTTCAGTGTCATCTTATCGAATCGGTGAAAGTAGTGAAAGGAATAGTAGAAAGGTTTTGAACCATCTCAATATTTCTTCAGTATGACGGTAAACCGCATTTCAGAAAATTTAATGCACCCGCATGACGGTTCATATCAATTTAATGATAATTAAATTTTTATTACACTATTACAATGTTATTAATTTTTTATTTATTGAACCCCAATGTAGCGAATCTTTTTACATTCAAGGACTGCCGGATGCATTTACTTTTCAAGGTAATGCAAATGTAATGCATTTACTTGAGATTTTTCTTTCATTTTCTTTCTTTTTCATCGTTTTTCTTCTCCATTGTTTTTTATATTTTATTTTTAGTTATTTTCTTTCCTTTCTACTACCGCTCTGCAAAACTTGTCAAATTTCTTGTCTGAACTTCGTCTCACGTATCCTAAATGTTCGCTATTTCCCCGCATGCGACTACGTTCACTTTTACTATAAATTAATTTCAATTAAATACACATTATTGTAATGCACAATCAAATATAGACAAAAATCGTCAAGGCGGATATTTTCTAACGAGTACGAACTTCTATTCGGCAAGAATTTTATTTTAAGAGTCAGTCCTTGGTATTTTAAAGCCTTGCTTCTCAATCAGTTTCATTCTCTTTGTTGTCTAAACATTCAGTATTTTTCGAAAAAAAAATAGATCTCAAATTTGTTTCTAAAAGTGGTAATAAAAAGTACAGAAACAAATAGTATTGTCACACCAATACATTAGGGAAGATGAATCCGAATAACTTGGATTAATTTAACTTTGTACGTTAATTAACGTCGAATAAATGCCATTTTGCATACGCCGGGTCTGTCTCACGTGAACTTAATGCGAAATGCATACAAGAACTCCGGTATACGTCTGACTATATTTATGAACTCGACACACGTAATGCCATCGGCATTACACAGCACAACGTCGTTGAGTATCTGAAAGTAGAGGATTCTTGTTGATAAAAGCGAAACTACAAACCAACTACTAAAATAATATAATACGAGACACTATTAAAGTGTTACACACCAAGTCTGCCACTTTCCTTTTCTCTTCTTCTGTTAATTGTTCTTCTCCAGAAGTGTCATCACCGGATTTTGTCAGTCGAGTCACCATCTCAACAATGTCGTTGCTGTTGAGTAGGTTGTCTTGATCGAAGTCTGAAATAATGCCAGTTTATAAATGTTTTTCAATCACCATTGAACGTATTTTCTTTAAGTTGATCATCAACGACGTGCTCTGCTAGGGATTAAGTGCCTTAAACTCTAAGCATACAAACTATGTCATTGTAGGTGGAAGTGATAGGAAGCTTACGCCTAACTAGTAGTATTCAAAGGAATAATAGTTTTTGAGTTACGTGGTTCCACACTTTTCTGACAATTGCTTCGCTAGTGAACGACCAAGTAAAGTAATTTGAAGAGAATCATCTTTATTTTAGCGTTCCATCATTTCGTGTCGAAAATAGGATAGATTGTATAGGAAAATAGTCGTTTCAATTTCTAAAATCAGTGTTTGACAAGCAATTTGCAGGCGATTGTTTGCTTTTCTTCTATTTCCGAACTATTGTGCCGGACTAAATGGTAATCATTCGCCTTGAGTGTTGAATTCGTTGCCTGACTTTTTCGGTTTACTCATTCTAACCTATAGGCTTTCCTTATATGTTTTCATTGTTAGGTGAAATTTTTTTTTAGAAGTCTTTAGAAAACAAAGAATCTGTTTTGAATGAAATGTTTGGAAAGAAGTTCAAATGGTAAAGTGCAAAATAACTTCACGAAAAGAACTACATTCACTTATTAAATTACTTATTATTAGTCGCGTAAAGAAGTTATTTACCTAGTGTCTGCACCTGTTATTCTTGATGTTATCGGTTCAAATAAATTATTGTGATGTTTTTACGTTACGAATGTGTGTTTTCAAACTTTATATTTATTATTAATTTTAAAATTAATTAATATTGGAGAGACTGATTTTTGTGTTAAAAGTAATAATGATAATAATAAATATATTCAAATCATCCGAATTTTTCCATCACCATTGCATACGTCAGGTTGTGTTTTTGTTTAAGAAAACTATCCAATGACTACCACATTTCGAGTTTGCTTTTCATTGAACCGAATCAACGCAGAAATTTCCATGGTTACTTCCATGCGATTTCTGAGCTCGTTCTATTTTCACATTCGACCTTTTCTAGCCTGGTTTCTGTTTCCTTTTTATTAACAGTTGAATTCTATTTAACATCTCAACATCTGGAACGTAACAGCTTGTTTAATTTCCCTAATTCAAACGTGCTTCTGGTCGTTGATAAACAATTAATTTAGCCACGAGATAGTGCATGTATATTATTTAATTCTGGCCGTGAAAATGTGTTCTGCGAGAAGTGAAAGACCTCTGCGACCAATAAGTAAGATTCATAAGATGATCTGAGATCTTTTTGGGTGTTCTGCAATCTTTATTATCTATATTAAAATACTTTCTTTCTGTTGTAATGTATTTAAAGACTTACGATATCTCTGCCGGATGCTGTCTGATATTAAAACAACAATTCTTTGTTTATTGATCTTAGATAATGCTTGGCTAAATATTCAATACTTCGAAATGTATGCTAAGTAACTATTCTCGTCTATGTTACAATTCATTTGTTTTAATATTACTACTAGTTCTCATTATTTAGTTTCTTGAATTTCATTTTATATTGTCATTTTTATTTGAGTCGCATCGGTAGCTTTAGAATTAAATTTAATAGTTGTTGCACAATTTCAGAACGTTTTCCGACATTCTACAAATACCAAACGATTCACCGTTAAAACTATCTATTTAATCTAATTTAAATTCATTTCATGTGTAACAAAACCCACTCAAGTCTGTTACTGACACCTCAGTCACGCAGCTACGAATTTTTTAAATTCTCTATTTTTACTGAGGACATCTGCGAAAACATATTACTGCCAATCAGGTCTCGGTGACTATCAAAATGTAATTATTGCGGAACTTACCAAATATCAAAAAAGCCCATTTCGCTTTCACATCAACCGGACAGTCTTCGGAGAATGCTGATGCGAGGTCTAAAATATCCTCGAAGGACATTCTGTCATCTTTCATGGAGGAAAATATGTACAAAGTTCGGTCTATGAAAGGATTGTAATTGAGTTCGGGAAAAATTTCTAAAATTTTCGATTTCTCAAATCGGTGGTGAATGTTGGTCGCCACTTCTTGTCCGTGTCTCTTGAAGCGAGAATATATGCTGTAATGTATTGAATAATATCAATGAAACAATACTGTTACGAAATTCTAGTGAATGGTCGAAAACAAATCCACAAACAATATTTCACGGGTCAAGTACCAAGTACAAGGAGTACGTACAAGGTATTTAAGGCGTAGCTTTTGTGTGTTTTAAATTTATTTATATAAATTTTGCAAAACCCAAAATATACGAGTCAATGACCTATTTTTTCCCTACAAAAGTAATACCCTGCCTTTTTCTCCGTTAATTTAATCGGCATAAATAATTCAAGTTCTTTTACCCCGGTATCCGGTTAGTGGATTGTGACATTTTTGTGAAGACAACCGCACAACTATTTTGTAAAATGAAATGCAACCTACGCAAAACTTTGTTGAAGTACCGAACACCTTTGAAATTTGACACTAGAGAAAAAGGGAAACTACACAAATCAACATAAGATCAGTTGACCAAAAAACATAAAATATGAACTGGGAGTGCCGAGCTCCTCATAAACAGTTGAATTATCAGCTTTTGCAGTTTGAATGTTGTGTACTACGACTGCTTGGGGATATAATACAGAAAACTATTGTTTTGAAAGTACCCAATTCTCAAATGACGTTTTGTACACTTAATTAATGTAGCTCGTGAATGTTTATGTGAAATTGGGTAACTAGGAAATAGGCACTGCAACAGTCAGATCGTCGGAGAAAGAAAAACATTACTCTTAGCGCTGCTTTAATAGGCTGCATAAATTTTTACTCATTACGCATTAATTTATTTTTCTTAACGTAGTTTACTTGATTCACTGTTGGCTATTAATGAACCGTCTAAAGACATTAAAACAATTGTAAATCATTCGAATTAAGAATGCCACTGTAATAGAATAGAAACTAATTTCACCGAAGGTGTTTGCTTAATAAAAGAAAATAATACAGTAGATAATTCTACGTACAGAAATATTACAAGAAATATGGTTTTTGAATTTTAATTGTTTTCTAGTGATTCAAATCAAACGATGGTTACGTAACTAAGGATGAAGATATTAAAAAATTAACTAACAAAGATTTCAGCAACTTTTTTGAAGTAATTTGAACAAACAAGGAACCGAAAATACCACAATAATTATAAGAGTAATAAAAGGTAAAAAAAAGTAGAAAACTATCAAAAAGCACAGCCTCTGGCTGTTGTTAGATACATCCGAACAGACCCAAATAAAAAGAAACACAACCCAAAACATTCATTTCAAAGTTTCTTTAAATATTCATCTTTTATCGTCCCAAAGTTCTGCTTTTCTCCTTTCCTAATAGAGAAGTTGTATGCAAATAAAATCCCTGAAATATGGGCTTTTTGTGTTTGGACATTCAAACCCCCCGGGGAAATCACTTTTATTCAGCATCACGTGGCTATGCAGATATGTAGAGCCGGTAAAAATATCGTACAGTTGTCACGAGAACAATCAGACTAATACTGCGACTAAAAGTTAACTCCATTCATGATTCGATTTTGTGTCAAAACTGCGTTAGTGACTTTTTTTTTACGCGACATTGACAAACAGAAATGTGAAAGATTTTAATCGACAAATAAAATGCCAAATTTAATAAGGAAAATATTAACTATCAATTCTAGATGATTACAACAAAGTAATAATTACGACACATCATACTTTGCCAAATAAGACTAAGAACGTCATTGGATTTATTTAGTTTTTCTTAATTATTTGTGCGCTATTCTGCCGAAGTTGTTAGAAAGGCGTTATTAGAACTTGTTAGAAAATATAGTTTATTTCCGATTCACTGTTAATAAATACAACTATTGACAGTCATGAATGATGAGCCCCTATGATCTCCTAAAAACCATACTCACTGAAATATTTCACTTCTTTTCAAATACGTCAACTGCGTGTAGTTTTCCACTTCTTCTATAAAAAAGCTGTCAACTCCGTAACCTCTCATGTTCCGCAAAAATAGTAAACGCTGCGCGCACGCTCTCTCGCACCGAATGATTAATGATCAATTGTAGTGGAAAGACCCGAAAAAAATTTTTTTGTTAAAGAAACGACTTTATCACGAAGCCTAATGGTTATCACCGACGGTCGACTTATTAGTGACAAAATACATTTTTCCTTCAGACACTTGCAAGTCGAGAAAAGATCAGACCGGCCAGCATGTGACTAGTCATGAAACCGTCGCAACACACACATTTGCATTTCATTCGACTAACAATTTGTCACTGACCGGTTATTTTTTTTTTGCAAGTTAGAAAGCGGATTTTCGTAACGATGTGATACCGTCGAATGTCAAGGCGGCGTGGAAAAAATTTACTCATCAGACGTCGAAATCGGAAGACATGCCTACCTCAAGATAACTCTATTTACACTTGGCACAAAATTCAATGTCAACTTTGTTCGAAAGGGGGAATCCCCCACCACAGCAGGATATTTAACCAACCTGTGCTCTAGGTTCTACTCCTCGAGTTCGGTGTATTTTTGGGATTTCTCGGAACGCCTTCATGTTTCTTTCGACTTCACTTGTATTTCGAGACACAGCAGAAAGCCGATGACGATGATGATCACGTAAACAGGAGTGTTTGTAATCGTACGCAAAACATAACTTTTTATTAAATGAAGTGTGCAATATCATTGACGCATGATTAATGAATATCTCGCCAATTGGATAAAGATCGAATTACTTTCTACTTCTTGCCGGATATCGAATGTTTCCGAACATGAGCTGTCCCACATTGCACTCATCATTGATGGTGTTCATTCTCGGTCGAAAGGTAAAAAACTGGTCCCAAACTGTAAACTAAAATATTTGTAAATGGTTTAAACACTTTTCCACGGTAAACCTACGGTTTGACCATCTCTTTGATATGATTCTAACGCTGCAATGTAATTTAATGTAATTTTTACACTGGTTGGGAAATAAATTTTTACATTGACACAGTTGAAATTTCAGGTGGTGACGCTTTTTTCCCGCAGATTTCATTCCGGGCCCTGTTTCTACCGGCCGATTACCAGCCAAGCGATGAAAACGCTAAGAATTGCAATATTTCTTACGAAATCAAAACAAAAAAAACCATGTGACCATGAAACGAAGCAATTACACTTTTGCTTAAATAAACAAATTGAATTGTGGATTTAATGTCACCGCAAAATGAAAATCAGGTAACGAATATGCAATTCTTACCGCATCATGGAGACTATGAATAATTCAATGAAATCACTAAACGACTTTTGATTTCCGCTGGATAAAAAATTTATTACAGCAATTTGATCGGTTACAATTGTTACGAACAATATAATTCGCGATAAGGTACTATATTCTAGCATGTTGTAACGTTCTTCAGTAGTTTTCACTTGTGTAATATTTAACCGTCACACATTTTATATTACAACCTCAACGCCACGACTACAAAATTCTTCGTAGTAAAGAAGAACTAAAACACTGCTAATTCTATATTTTTAACTTAACGATTCATTCATTATTTTTTAAAATATATTACTAATAATTGATTTTTACTTGCCTCTTAGAAGCTGGAATTGTAGTAAAATCAGCACCAAAAATAAAATTATCTAACGAGTCCTGCTAAAAGTATATAATTCACATATTTTATTTATTTAACTTATCCTAATCTCAGTTTTTTATAAGCAGGGCCTTTCGTTCACCTAAATTGAGCAATCTTCAGCACCGACGTCTAAGAAACTAAATTTAAACTAATTTCCTCGGTATTAAAATTCTCTTTCTCGCTACAACTTGCTGCAACCTCAGTGGCAGATACCTTCACCGTAGGTATGCCCTGGTTGTCGGAACTTATCTGACTTTCACAAATTGTGCTTTTGTTTGTTGCAGCATTTACTTTTCCATTTTCAGAAGTCACGGCTGAACCCAAGTCCATTTGTCCAACATTGTCAGTCTTAACGGTTTCATTGGCTTTGGTCTCCGGGACTATGCCAAGTTTCTTTAAAATTCCATCTATATGTTCCCTTGCAAAATGAAGGATTTTGTCACTGGTTCCTCCCTCAATCTTTGAATTCAATATTTTGTTTAGATTTTTTCTACATATCATGAAGAGCGCCGAAGCAGACGGTTTAAATTGGGGATTCGTAGAGTGCATGTTCTTCTCCTTCAGAGTCACCGAAACAGCCCATAAAATTTTCTGAAATAATACATGTTTTTACATAATTTATTTGTATTTTTGAAAAATACAATGTTCATTTAAAATTTGAGAAGGAAAAATAAAAGGATTTGAATGAAAATAATTTTCATTGCCTTCAATTATAAATGTTGAAATTACCGTTTTGTGATGAAGATTTAGTTGAATTTCAGAAATGACTTTGGCATTTGTCATATTTCCATCCTGGCTCTTTCCTACATCTTTTTCAGAAAAAGTCAATGCTCTTCTTGGCCAATTACCATTTCTCTCTTTTGAGTCCAGTCTTCTTCTCTTCTTTGAGGAACTAGTTGTGAGCTCTTGTTGTGGGAGCCAATTATCATGTCCTAAAGCACTTTTTGATCTATAAACTAGATTTGGTTGGCTTGAAATGTACAGACTGTTCTGCTTTCCATCATTCTCATCTTCAGGGCTTAAAAACAGTGCTCTTTTAAAAGAATTACTTTTATCAATCTCAACCATGCTTTTCATAATGGAGCTCCTACTCTTGGTGGCATTCTGTTTCCTACAAATCAAAGAATAACTCATAATAATTATTAAGTAACATTGTACTACAAGATTATAAAAGCCAAGCAGCTTACTCTATTTCTATGTGTCTCCTTCTTTCTGAATTTGCTAATTTCTGTAGATTTTCAGATGAAAATATTTGTCTCCTACGAGCTAAGTGACTTAGTCTACTGCCTGGTGATAATCCCAGTGAACTTCTTCTGGCTAAACTTTTCTTCGCACTGTTGGTTGTTGTTGAAGATTCAAACCAAATATTACATGAAGACATGGTCTCTGAATAAACATACCTAGATAAAACTTTCTGAGAAATATTTGCTATTTCTTCAGATGTTTTTGAGGAATTAAAACTACAAAAAATAAGCCAATCTGTTAGTTAGGTGATTCAGAAATTAAACAAAAGGGACTGAAGTTGTTACTTACTAATAAACTAATGGAGTTGAATTTTCTCTTCTTCGACACTTCTTTGCCATAAGCTCATCAAATCCAAAGTTTCTCCAATACTCATTGTATTTGTCCAACATTTCACTTGCTGATAATTTAGACATTGTTATAGAGGACGGAGGTGGAACTCCTTGCATCATGGCTTGAAATTTTTTCAAAAGTAATTCCTCTAACTCTGGACCTGCAACATTGGTTTGAGTCAACTTAAATGCATTAACGTTCTGTCATAAGGAAAGAATGAGAGTGTAATGCAACAGAAGGGCATGATGCACCTCAAAGTGAATATATAAGAATGTGGATCTTATAAAACGGTTATAGTTATATTATTGAACACTTGTTTTTTGAACAAAACAACACGTATTTAAACACGTATTCAAAAATTTTTCAGCGCAAGCAAAATCCGTTAAACGTAAATTTTTAACGTCTCACCTTCTTCTTCATCATCCGACGAAAATAGTATGGGCGAATTAGACATTATAAAGAATTAGTGTAAAGTAAACAAAAATAACTACAGAATTATGTACAATTCACTGTCAAATGTAAAATAAATATATTGGCATTTGCATAAGTAAGCCCGTTACATTCTCGAAACCGCTGACTGCTCCGTCAACAATTCACGTCATCACGAGCAGTTGGACCAACATAAAACCCTGCTGTAGGATGTGAGATGAAAATGGCAAATTTTAGAGCCGACAAATACAAAATATTAAGGGAATTTTAATTGGTTTTAAATGATTCCGATTATTGTTTGCCATCATGGCTAATATAATGAGACTCTGCAACGGTCTCAACACCGAACTACTAAAACCGTTACTCAAGTAAGGATTTTTTTCCATTTGCAATTCCGAGTCCAATTCTTCAACGTAACTTTCACATTGCATCTATTAAATTTTCGTGTCCAAAATTATAAACAAGGAAAACTGCTTACAGGTCTACCTTTCGTAATGGATTTATTAAATTTCCTGCCGAGAAATCGAAGTTCGGCAACAGGTGGTATCATTTTACAAGGAGAAAATTACAGACCGATACTAGGGAACCATTATCAATTTATATTAAAATTGGTGTCGGAGTTGTGACAGGCATCGGTGTGAAATTACTTCGGAATAATTCAGTGTATTGCCTACAAAAAACTGGATCTAGAGTCCACAACAATGAAACTAAAGCAAAGGATCCAGATTTTAACTGGTCAAAATTTATTAAACTACTTCAATCTTACTGGTTAGAACTATTAGGAGCTGTTCTGGTAAGATTCTTTTTACCCTTCACCCCATTCTACCTTTTTACCCTTTCTTAACCTTACTAGTTATTATTAATTAAAATTATTTTATTTGGCAACAAATAATTTTTAATACTGTTGTAATACATTGTAGGCAGCCATGGTGTGTGCCTTGCTGAATATTCAAATTCCTAGGGCACTGGGAAATTTGGTGGATGTTATCTCCAAACTGTCAGTCAGTGAAACTGACTTTATGACTGACATGAAAAAACCTGCCATAAATATGATCACCTATTACACTCTTCAGTCCATTTTTACATTTTTTTATATAGCTCTGCTGGCTCATGTTGGGGAAGGAATTGCCAAAACTATGAAAGTGCAAATGTTCTCTTCCATAATGAATCAAGATATGGCATTTTTTGACACACATAGATCTGGAGAACTTTTAAACAGGTAAGTAAAACAATTAACAACATTTAAACAAAATGTGCAGACTTGACTTTTCAACCTTATTGTGCAAAATTTTTTCAGATTAACAGTTGACATTCAAGATTTCAAAAGCTCATTTAAAATGGTTATATCACAGGGCCTGAAAAATTTGACCCAAATTATTGGTTGCTCTGTATCTATATTTTTCATATCACCTTCCATGACAGCAATCATGATGGTTGTAGTACCTACTGGCATTATAGGAGGATCCTATGTGGGTTCTTTACTAAGGCAAGCAGCAACACAAAGCAGAGGAACTGGTTTTTCTTAAATATCACCATATTTTCATTCATGAGTAAAAATTTTTAGGGAGCTCTCATTTAGAGCTAAAGAGCAGGCCTCAAAAGTGACACTTACTGCAGAGGAGGCAATTAGTAACATAAGGACAGTCAGATCTTTTGCTATGGAAGAATTAGAGAACAAAATTTTAAATGAGCAAGCAGAAATCTGTAAGCAGTTAAATATCCATCTGGGGTATGGGATTGCTCTGTTTCAGGTAAATTTACATATAAAAACAAATTTTGTGCATAAGATTAATTAATTATAAAGAAGTAATAAAAAATACTCTTCCTAAGGCTGGAACAAATTTGTTTTTAAATGGAATGGTATTGAGTACCATATATATAGGAGGCTACATGATGACAACAGGAAGTATCTCTGCTGGTGATTTGATGGCTTTTCTTGTGGCAGTGCAGATGTTGCAGCGTTCTTTCACACAAGTCTCTCTTCTTTTTGGCACATACATTAAGGGGAAACATGCAGGTGCTAGGGTATTTGAGGTATGTAGTATGTAAATTTGTACATAAGCAGTGCAACATTAGTTTATTGACCTTAAGATATATCTATTTTTAATTTAATTTTAGATAATAGACCTACCATCAGGCAAAACATTATCAGCTGGAAGGAAGATACCTTATCATTCATTGTTACCCAATATTGAATTTAAAAATGTAGCATTTTCTTATCCGAGTAGACCAGATAAAGTAAGTGTGTCAATTTATTTGAATTTAAAATAGACTGAATAGAGCACCTAAATCATCCTTGTAGCACTAGCTGCATAGCATATTATTATTCATGTATCACTTTTATTATACACATTTCTTTACAGGAAGTATTGAAAAATATTAATCTCTACATACCAGAAGGCAAAACAATTGCAATTGTGGGTTCCTCAGGTAGTGGTAAATCCACCTTGGCATGGTTGTTGGAAAGGTTTTATGACGTCGACAGTGGAGTTGTTCTTGTGGGTGAAGAGGACATTCGAAATTTGGATTCGACCTGGTTGAGGAAAAACGTTATCGGTTTTATTAGTCAGGAACCAGTATTATTTGCAACTTCAGTTTTGGAAAATATTAGATATGGAAAACCAACGGCCACAGACGAAGAAGTGAGTAAATTATGCATACAAAAAAATGACTGACGGTTCAACCAAGTGACGCTTTTAACCTATTTTTATTCAGGTTGTTCAGGCAGCGAAATTAGCCAATGCGGATAATTTTATTAGAGGATTTCCTGACGGGTATAGCACAATGGTGGGAGAGCGAGGAGTTTCTGTTTCAGGTGGACAAAAGCAGAGAATTGCAATTGCACGAGCTTTACTGAAGAATCCGTCGATTCTAATTTTGGACGAAGCCACCAGGTTGCTTTAAATTGCCTTTTAAAATTTCTTTTCACCGTCTTATGTTAAATAAAGTAACATGGCACTTCTCTTTTTGTTTAGCGCTTTGGATTCTGAATCAGAGAAAGCTGTACAACATTCATTGGAAGAGCTAACAAAATTCAGGACAACTATAATCATAGCTCATAGATTAAGCACAATTAAAAATGTTGATTTAATAGTAGTTTTACACAATGGAGTTATCGTTGAGGTAATTAAATTGAATCATCATTAGTACCACAAAATGACCGATTTTTATATTATTAATTAATTTTCCCTGTTACAGTCTGGCACTCATCGAGAACTTTTGGCGAAAAAAGGCATGTACGCGGCTTTGGTTGCCAATCAAGTTGAACTCGTCTAGAAATTTTTAGTAGAAGAAGGCTTGTATATATGTACGTATTACGGCAGTATAAATACGCTACCCGGATATATAATCTGTTGGGCTGTTAATTCTTTTTGAGGAACTTTTTGAAAGGATTTTTAATAATTAATTGTACATTTGAATGACAGAACTTCTAAAAAATAGAGCTCTTTATTTAATTTCGATGCTTCAATTTTGTCTAAAATTTTCCGCATTCGTTCGGCCTCATGTCTCCTTATTACGCACAGAGCTTCCTAAGTTTACCCTTGATTTTTCCAAAGTTATCGAATCTACCGTTAACATAATTTTATTACTCGCCATTAATTGTACAAAGTAGAATGCTTTCTCTTACACAAAAAATTGAGTTAGCGTTAAAAAATCTAATAGAAAAATGTGCAATACAAGTTTTTATTTATACACTAAGAGATATGCATTTCGAGAAATATATTCAATACTTTTAAATTCTGTTATACTTAGAATTTATATATAAAATCTTCGTTTACGGCAAGTGTATTATTACCTTGCAATTTTGAACTCAATTTACAATTTCTAGTTTTTTTTACTATGAAATGTGCATCATCAACGGAAATATTATATTTTCTACATGAATCGAAACAGGGCCAATGCGGTCGGTGATGCCCATGAATTTACCGCAATGTACGATCTATCTTTGTTTTACTGTTTTTGATACGGAAGAAATTTCTTCAGATTCATAAGTTTTCTGAAACTTGTGTGCTTTGGCAACATATAATGGAAATAATTGGCATTGCACCTTCCCTTTCTATTCTTATCGCACACTATTCATAGTACTCAATTTTTTTTTTATTACCGAAAGTGAACTGCTATTTTAAGAAATTTCTGTAGATGGAGTAATATTTTTCACGTTGCTTTTTGGTTCTAGTTAGCTTTCCTACAGTTGTGACACCTACAGGCTAAAATAAATCACATTTGACAAAAGTAAACTTTCTACCACATTGCGACAGTAAAAACTGACGTTTTTGGCATCACATTTCTCTCTCTTGGCACTGAATAAATGGAATACAATTGTATTGTAAGCTTCGACGATTAAACCTAAGGCGGAACGGACGCAAAATTGTTTTATTCTTTGCCGATGTTCGTTACTTCTGCTTGCATAGTCGTGTCTCTCTCATTGTTCCATTGTTTTGGTATTGCCCTAAATGAGGTGAGTGGGCACCTCAACATGCATCGACATGAATCTTCTCTCAAATACCAGAACTTAATAAAGTGATGAAAGTTTGGGTTGAAATATAGGTCATGCCGTAATTGGTCACTTTTCCTCCTCATCATCATCTTCTTCTTCTTCAGTTTGGTCGTGCCTTTGATGACGGTCGTCATCTAACGTTTCTAATTCTTCAAAATTTTCATTTCGCATTAGGGAATCATGATTTTGGAGATCTTCCTAATGTAGAGCAAAATATAAAACATATTAGTAGTGACATTCACCAACAAACAAACGTTAAATAAAAAAACAAATAAAAGTTACCAAATTTTCTGTAGAGTCTAACACCTCTAAGGTAGAGAGGTCTGCTGTTGTGTCTTCTAAATCCAACCCTGAACCCGATTCGATTCTGCCTGTTGCTGTTGTAAAATTGCTTGATGCATCTTCCTCATCCTCGTCATCCATTTTTTTATAATTATTTACGGTGTCCACATCTGGAAGGAGTGTAACGTGTATTTATGGAACTTAGTTTTTACTTGAGGGGAATGAGAATGTGAATGAAGTATACCTTCTTTCTTTTCTACTTCCTCGTCACATTCGATTTGGCCGCTGTCGTTTAATAATTCCTGCAACTATTTATACACAATATTAATCCAATTAATCTTGTGAGAATTAATTTAAAATTAAATAAATATAAACATTATGAAAGCATTGATTTGTCGAAATGATTCCATGTTATTAAGTGGAATTTTTGTCAAAGAGAAGTTTATTTGACGTTTATTTGAAAAATTGATTTGACCGCAGGAAGACCTTACACTATCAATGTCAAGCAGTGTAGAATCAGCAGTTCCCAATTGATCTTCGTCCCTGTTACCATCTGCCCTTCGTGTCAGCGGTACCTGTCGAACCTGATCTTCCCTCTCATCCTCTAGGGAGGGATCCACATTAATCAGAGACAATGTCATTTTACTGCTAAGTATCACCGGAGGTTCAGGTTCACCATCTTCCGGGAGAGTGAATGCTTGTGTTTTTGAATCGCTGACAAGAAGTTGCGACTGCTGAGGCAAAGCCCCCTCGAGGAAGATGTTCTGGGGTTCAGGGCTATCTGGGGGTGGTATAGGAGGAGTAGTTCTCCCGTGACCTCCAACACCCAAATTTGGTGTAACCGGCCTGTTCCATTTCTGTCCTCCTTCGCATTCGGCCATCATTTCTAGTCCCATTACTTTAACTTTTGGCTTCATCTCATCGCTGTCAAAATCACGACGAGGACCTGCTGTATTATTCCTATTACTATTAAATGTATCTACCTGTTCTGTCTGACTTGGTTCCTTTTCGTATCCCTGACTAACATCCTTGTTACAGACTTCCTCAAGATCATTTTTCGCCTGCAAAGCAAATTAAATATAAAATTAAGTCTTGATGACAATATTATCGGTAGAAAAATACAAACTCAACTTTCTATTTATGAAATCGCATTCAATGTTAAGTGAATGGTCTAAACTATGGTAACTTTGCACAACAATAATTTATTATCAATCTACTAAATAATAAGTTAGTATCCAGCTAGCAAACTGTATTTTCTGCTACTGTGAAAGTAAATCAATTCAAAATAATAAATAATTCTAAATTCCGCATTACAATTACTTTATTTTGTAAACTCAAATAAATCGCTACGTTTCATTTTCTAAACGGTGCATACAAGCTAAGAGATGATAGTAATCAAAAGCCAATTGTTTGTTAACAGGGCAGGTTAATCATTAATGATAATAAATAATAATAATATTGTTAGAGTGCCTTTATTATTGCGTGTAAGATTAAGGGAAACTCAGAGGCAGTACGAAATACAAGTGTAAATTAATAGGAAAGCCCGAATTTCTCTGAATTTTTACTGCGTTTTTAAAGTGAAAATTTGTTTAATTACTTTTTTAAATAAGAAAAAGAAATGTTGCATACATAAAAATGACATTTCTTTACTGTTACGCTGTTGATATTTTCATTGTGAATAATGCATGCAATATGTTAAATAAGAACTTGTCTTTAGCTACCTTGAGGACTGTACTGTACTGAGTCTGAGTGTCCCCCGCCCCGCTTAGTTGTTGGTCCACCTCGGTCAACAACCCTGTTATTGCAGTCATTACTATAAGAAGAAATAAATGTGTGTATTAGGAGATGTGTCAGGTAATAAAATCAGCAAGAAATGGCAGTGAATCGCTTGTCAAGAGGTAACGAAAAAAAGTAACATTTATGTGTAGACATGAGAATGAATCTGACCGAAAACATAAGATAATAAAATTATCGTATTTATTTGACTCGGAAATAGCTAATGGGCGGTAACTATTCGAAACTTTCCATTATCAATTCACTGCGTTTTCTTTCTAGGATGAAGTGGAAAACTTTGAGAAATTCTAAATTCGAGCGGTAACATTTGCCAAACTAAGCAGGGACCATCCAATACATGCGAAAAGAAAACTTATGTATTCCCTCTGACCTCCGAAGGCCTATTTCGAAATTTTATTCCTAGTTTACTAGTTTTGGTCAATAATTCGGGTGGCACAGTGTCCATTTGGGCGACGATGCGCTCCATTGCCTTTTCTGTTTCTTCCAGTCTTTTCCTCAAATGATCAATTTCATCGTCTCCTGAAATATCAGATTATATATTGTGTCCAGAAATATATGTTTTCGCTAAATTCCCTCTAAGGATAGTGTACAGTGGTACTTTTAAGGGATGGACGATAGAATCGATCACGATGACGATTTAAGCGACTTAAACTCTACTCACTTGTGTATCTTTCACTCCAACCTGGGCATGAGAAAAATGTCAACGGTAACAGTATTAAAAATCAGAAAATGTGTCAGAAGAGTGAAAGCCATCCACGAGAGTATTGTCTTACCCAGTCGTGTAGACCCGTCTGTTGGCGACTTCCATATTTCTGGAGCTGGAATTTGTTTCTCCTTCGATGCTGTACCGTTCTTTTCCGCACTTGCAGTAGAACCATTTTGGTAGTGTTCAGAGAATACAACTCTCCGGAATTCCGGATCCGAGTGGAAATCCTTGAATTCATCGTTTCCGTTTGTCTTTTTCATAAACACCTGATAAATTTATAAAGGAAGAAGTTTGAGTAAGGCGTATGGCCAGAACGAATATGTGTCGTGATCTTCTGAGCAATATATTACCTTCATGACGGTATACATGAAGAAAATAACAATCCCTATTGTGTACAATGGCATAACAACACTAATTGTTCCACCAACTTTTGGAGGTGGTACAACATGACCAGGGCCACCCATTGGAGGTCTGGTACCTGGCACAGGTAACGGCTGTAAGAAATTACTTGTAATTAATATTACACACTTACGTTAATTTTTATATTGGTTAAATAATTTAATAAAATACGAAAATTGTCTCACAAAAACGAACTTATTACATTTCATGAGCAATTTCAGTCATGTAATATAATTATAAATGAAGAATAGAAGGATGGTGAAAATACAATGCAGAAAATATGATATGTGACACATGTTTAATAATAACAAGCACTACGCATGACGACAATTTAATTTGTAACGGACGAAAAATTTATTGAAGAATTTTATACCCATTCATACAATTTTCAGTACTCTCCTAATTTTTGTCCTACACCAATATTTACGACAACCTGACGGGTCATATTTAGTAAGATGATGGTTTGCATTCCTTTGACAAAACCTTTAAAAAATTTCACATCGATGGCTAGTTTTTAATTAGCTAGAGCGTCTCTTAAATACGTTATGAGAATAAAATAAATATTATCATTTTGTGTATTTATAGAATTTGGCAATCATTCGTGGCTTGGCCAGTATCGTAGATACATACACTGCGTTAAAAACGCACCTTGAGGGTTTACGAAAATTTCAACTTTTTCATCTGTTTTTCAATTTGGCTTCTTAAGGTTCCGACGAGTATTCGTCAAATGACGGAAACCTAAAGTTCACAAACGTTATAAAATAAATTGTAACTTAGTAAAAATATAATTTCCCGCTTGGCTTGCTGCTTCCTTTTGCCTTGATCATTGATTATATTTTCTCTTCCGTGCAATATATTTGTCGACAGTCGATTTATAAACTAAATATTCTTTCCTATGAATTTCACTTACTCTGCCAGATTTGTCCTTCTCAACAGCTAATTTGGGGGTCGCATGACTTTGAGGAATGGCTCGTCCTTTCTCTCTTAGAGCTGGATGAAGCATTTCAGGATGAAGATGTAACGGCCTTTCTTGTCGTAAATGCCCTTGAAATAAAATGAGTTGAATAAAACGATTTATTTTATCGATTTTTATTATATATTGTTCGACGCAAAACGATTGTTTGATTCTTTGTACCAGTGTGTGGATTTATAAAAATTTTGGGTTACGTTACATGAGCCCTAATTAATTTTAAAAATATCTAAAACACAGGTGAATAATATAAAACGTTATTATACGGAGTTAATGAATTAGAACAATTTTGACAAACAAATGAGGAAAGTGTGCGTCAGTATGCGACATACAATTCAGTATATAATACTTTGTGTTTACTGTCACGCATCGCTGACACCGTTTTTCAAACAGATTGAAAGAGAAAGTGTAGAAAATGTTTTGACATATTGTAAGCTTGTATTTGATTGATTTTGTCTTGGGTCAATTTCTCTTTGCACCAGTTACTAAAAATACAGATGGATTAATTTAAAAATAACAAAACGAAAGAGCAACATTGTTTGTTAGACGTTAATGTTAACAGGCAAACATCACACCAAGCGAACGAAGGTAATGTTTTTCTAAACTACCAACGGTGTGTGCCACCCTCGGGACTCTTACTTTGTGTTACCGTTGGACCCCAAATTCTCATTCTTCTAGGAGCTCCTATGAGTCCAGGTTTTATACCAAAATTCTCCCTCAGGCAGATTGAAATGTTAAATGACCTAATTTCATCTAACATTTGTCTGTAAGACTGACCCAACTTCTCTTTCTTATTTAGAAATTCGGCAATGTCAATGCCGCACATGTTCATAACTTCTTTCCTGCATGTGCTGATTATTTCTTTGTTCAGTTTTCCCTCTTGGAAATCGTGCGATAATCTTGGATTGAAATATTCTGGTCTGTCTAATATGGTTCCACACATTTCGGTCATTATTTTAAAGGCATTGATGTCAGTCTCGAATAAAACATCGCAACATCCTGTAAAAATGAACAGATGTAACAAGAGGAGTAGCTCTGATTTATGGGATCATTTACTTGAACGAGGTCCAATGCTGTTCAATGTGTGATAATAAGACTTATCGATTAATCAGTCGTGATATTGTTTGTTACGGATTTGGTGTCTGTAGGATTTAAGTTTGTAAACAATATAAGAAAGCAGGAGAGAGCGCACCCAATTGCATACAATAATATAATTCGAAACTTTATGAAATAAAATATTTTTGTACCACTAAATGCTATTACTGTTATCAGTTATTTTAAAATTTGAAAATGGGTGTAAAATATATAAATAAATAAACCTTAACGAGGTATCGCAAAAGTATCAAGTGTACAAGTCTTCAAATAATAGTGACAGCGTGGCAGAAATTTTAATAGGAATACTCAAGAAACGTGTGTAGTTTATAGTATGTCTTGCAGCAATAATTTAACACTATTTAGTACAATATAATATTAGCTACATTGCACTTGAAGAGTCGTATACTGCTTAGCAAAGTTAACACATGTCTAAATTTAAATATTATCATTGGACGACAAACACACGAACTACAGAGATCATACAACAAGGAAAACCAATGCCTTCAAATCATTTCATGTTCATTAAATGAACAGACAATATTTTAATATTCTGAAAAGCAAGAAAATTAATAAGCAGTGTACTTAAAAATTAATAAAACTGTTTTTAAAAAGTTAATAAAAGGGTGTTTCTGCTTCGTATTCCTACCATTCCCCCTTAAACTCATGTGTACTCCATTCTAAGTCGCGTACTTTAACATTTAAAAATTACCATTTGTAATGTTGCTGAACATAGTAATATATAATTCTATTAAAAAAAAATGTATAACCTGAAATGTAAAAAACGTCAAGCTGTCAATAAACACGTAGGTCGAGTATTGACGTTTGGATGTCTTCACTAAATGCCGGATGTTACACATGGAACCGTTGGGAAACAGAAAAATCAATCGCTTCAGACTTAATTTTTATACCAACGTTGGCTCAAAACTATTTTTAAAACAATTAAGGAGCCGTTTTAAAATTGTGTATTGTTGCAATAAATTTCACGTTACTTCGTTCGACCCAATTACTCGTCTTTTATTATCCCCAGTTACATTTATTACAAAAATTGCTACAATAATTTTATTTATGGTTTCAATCGACGACAATATTAATGAGTGACAACGTACAACTTACTTTTGTTAGTTAAGAAATAACAATGAAGACTTTGGTGCTTACAAATTACAAAGTGAGGATACTTTAGCTAAATATTTTAACCGGGAGAATTTCTGGCTGTTATAAGTGAAATTGCAACGTGAACAACTTCTTTAATTACTCTCGACTAACATAGATGACATGATCATATGAACGACATACGATCTGCTGAACTTATCTCCAGAAGATTAATACTAATGCATGAAATGTATTTTTTTATATTTCGAACTCACCATTCAAATTATCCGGATCGGACTTCTTATTTGATGTCAGCATAGGATAAAATATTTTTGGCCATAGTACGGCAAAGCAAGCAGCAACAATCGATAGTATGACCACTGTTTTTCCTGTACCAAATTCTATGTTCGCCATTTTCGTTTGTTCGCATAATGATTATCGAGTCGACTAAGTAAAATTTCGGCTTTGAGATTGCGCCCAGTTAAAATTTGGATTCTGCGTCGGCTGCTCTCTGCGAGGTGTGCTCATGCGTCCCAATCAGTAACTTAAGGCCGAAGAGGAAATTTTGGAGGTTTCCTGTTACTTTTATCACAACTGGGTTCTTCAGAAACTAACCAAAAAATACAAGTAACCTATGTTTTTCATTTATGTAGTAACCATTGCAATCACGCGACGTTTATGATTGAGACCCTGAAAGGTTATATATTTAATATAATTACATTTACCTTGGCGAACTTCGGCATAATGCATCTCAAACAGACGTCAAACAGGAGAGAGCTAAATGAGCTTTCACAATGTATTACTTCATGTAAAACAATACCCTGAGCAATGAACTCTGCTATCGCTCTATTATTATCACCGGCACCGTATCAGCTTCAGAATTAGATTTTTTATTTAAATAAGATGTGTTGAGGTCTACTAAATCATTTTCGTTCTACACGTGTAAGCTTTGAGGATAATGAAAAATAATGAACTCACTTATGTAATATGTATAAATATCACAATATGTGTAAAGTTTTGTTGAAGAACTTAAAATTGAAACTCCGAATGTGATTGGTCCAAGAGTGACCAAGAGAGTCCAAGAGTGACAGTCTTTCTGTTTAATTCATGGAAGTCGGACATTTCGGGGGCTCTTGGACAAATATAACGGATTTTTGATTTTAGGTTAGTTTTATTTTGTAATTACGTTTAAGTATTACTTTATTCATTTCAAATACCGTAATTTGTTTGCCTTCGGGTTCCAATATTACATCTGCATAAAAATCTTTTAATCTCTACAAAAATAGAGTGCATGGAAAAAAGTTTCTGTACCTTTTGCAATGTGTACGTATCCTCCGGTACGCAATTGTGATGGATTCATTAAATCTCACAAAAAGATAAATTTAATTGACGGTTCCCGCCTTTTCAATTCGTCTGTAAAAATTGCGAGTAGGCTGATAATTTCAACTGTTGGCAGCCGCGGTCGAGAATAACAATGGCGTGGATAAGAGAGATATTATTTTACATTTAATGTTATTTTACAAGTTTGAAAAGTTTATTAGTTAAAAATGGGTTTTTAAAAAAATATGTAGACCCTGTGACTGTATCTAGTTTTTCATAAAGGTAGAGAAATGCTGCAAACCGATCCGTTTTCTTACGTTCAACGTTCGTTTCCACCCGTTGTGGGCTGTTTAACCAGTTCTTCAGTAGAGCAAATATGTCAAAAAAACAATCTCTCATTTGTGGAAATGGTGCGCCCGTTTTGCCTGTCAGAGGTGGAGCACCGGCTTCGAGATCCATCTGGAAACGATCATCCTTTGCAAAAGTTGTTGATATGTATACAGGATGCAAAGGACAGACCTCCGCAGTCGACATTGGCGAAAAAAATTTTAAATGAATCAGTTAATATTTCATGTGAAAATATTAAAAAAGTAACAATTGGTCATTTAACTCTGGATGTACCCGCCGAATGTCCCTGGTTTCAGTCATGGACCAATACATTTTTACAAGTGCAGTTTCCCTCTGATCATGAGTTTACAAAGCATTTATTAGGTTGCCTTTTGGTAACATCATCAGTAGATCCTCCAGAAACACTTCAGTTGCTTCTTCAGTCACTACAACAAATGCAGGCCATTGGTCCCAATAGACTATCAAGATGGTTCATGCCAAATATATTTAAATTTTATGTTCTTGTACATGACTCAAAAGATGGTAACAAGGCAAAAGCTCTGAATTTTTTCAACTCACTCAAAACTGCTTATGGTCCTGAAAACTGTTACTTTTTAGAAGTAAGTTAATATGTTTGCAGTTAATTTAATTTGAAGTAAAGTTTCAGAGATAGGTAATATAAGTTTTTATTAATTCTTTATACTTTTGCAGATTAATTCACAGCAAAATGATGCTGAATCAACCATTCCAGACTATTGGAGCAGTTACATATCTAAAAAGAGTGTTGAATTAGATGGCAGTGATCAGGGAAGCAGTCCAAGAACTCCTGCTGAGTTGAACAGCATTTCAGGAATGCCTAGTTCTATTGCTACAGAAACTGAACTTTCTAGTAGGGGCAAAGATTTATCTGATGTGGGCCAGGAAGTGAGTGAACCATCAGTTGCAGTTGTAATTCATCCATTGAGTCCAGATGTAGGAAGTATGTCATACAATCCACTCATAAGTGAGTATTTATTGCAAGAAAGAATTTTACTTTATGCACAAAATGAAATTTTATTTCTGATTTTATGGTACATAATCTTTTTTTTAGCTGACCAATCACAGTCAAATGAGTTACCCAAAATTGTCAATGTCAATGTATGGAACAACTACCATAATAATTTGCAATTTGGTGCATGCCTCAGTAATTCTGATATTGAATCTATTAAATCGTTGGTGAAACATTTAGCTCTCGAAGTTCTCATTCCACATGTTGAGAAGCAAATTTTTCAACTGTCTGATTTGGTAATGATGATATTAATTTATGTTTCAGAACAATAAGACAACCTTTTAAATATAGAATTTAAATATATTCATTGATAATAATAATAATAATAATAATAATAATAATAATTCCACTATTCATCAGGTGTCAAATAAAAAAGGAATGAGTAGGTCATTATTAAGTGCCACAAAAAGGTTATTTGGAACAACGAAACCAGGTTCACCAAGTTCAGCTCCACTAAATTCTGTGATATATGCCCATGATGCTCCTGAATTGTACTACAGAAGACTTGGTGATCTGTATTTTATGTTTACCAATTACTCACTAGCTTTTCAGGTAAATAATATAAGTATGTTTTGACAACTATTAAAATAATTCAATTCATTTATTGTAAAAATTGTCTTTTTTTAAAAAGGCCTACCATTCAGCTAAAAGGGATTTTGGAGCAGATCAGGCATGGATATATTATGCAGGAGCCCTTGAAATGGCTGCCTTATCATCATTTATGCAAGGTGAAGTCACAAAAAAAGCTATAGATTATATGGAGGAAGCCATTCTAATATATTTAAATTCATGTAAATTACCACAATTTGCGACTAGAGCAACATTGTTGAGTACACCATTTTTGAAAGGTATGTTTTGTTCTATTGAATCTCTTGTTGACTGCATTTTTGTTCATTTTTCTAGAAGGGCTGTTGCTAATTCTTTGTTATATTTAGAACGGCATATGTATGGTGAAGCAGCTAAGCAATTAATTAGAATGGCCAGTGAGGATTCAGATCTAAGAAGTGCACTGCTGCTGGAACAAGCATCATATTGTTTTTTGTATTCAACAAAGCCAAGTATGTCACGAAAATATGCTTTCCATATGGTATTAGCGGGACATAGGTTTTCAAAAGGGGGACAGAAAAAACATGCTCTTAGATGTTACAAGCAAGCGTTTCAAGTAAGCGGCAACTTGAATTAAAACCATCAAATGCAATGCTGGATGAATAAAATAATTTTCAACCACTATATTTTCGTTTAATTTATTTTTAGTTATACAAGGATAAAGGTTGGAGTTTGGCAGAAGATCATATTCACTTTACTGTTGGAAAATTAGCAGGACACCTAAAGTTATTGTGCGAAGGATCTGCATCGCTCGCTTCATTGTTATCATCAGGTAGTAAGCAAACACCGCCACAACAAGAGACATATTTGAGGGAATACCTTCAAATGATACAGGTAAAATACGTGAACCTACTATCAAAAACTTTTTACTGATATAGAAATTTGATTTTCTGTTTATTTTAATTTGTAGCAGTTAAATGCGGATGAATCGAGTAAGGGTGTTGCCGTTTTACCATTGCCCATAGTTGAGGACAATAATATTCTTGTGTTGGTGTCTACTTCGAGATCAACTCTTGTTCGAGCTTTTGAACCAGACTCTCCAGCAGACAGCGTTAGGTGGTCACGAATGGAAGAATTAGCAATGACCGAGTCACAGGGTCCTCCAATGATTTTTAGACCTACAATTCACCTCTTCTCCAAAAAGACCATCAATACAAATAATCCAGTCGTAGTTGTTAATGGTACGAATTATATGTTTGTTCTCGCCATTGGGATTGCCTGTTGCATTGCACTTTACTTAAATTAATTACTTCTTACAGAATCAATTAATGTGCAAGTTTCCCTTCGAAACCCATTACAAATAGTTTTGCCTTTACTGAGAGTGCAATTGTTGTGGAATTTTACCGGTGAAGATGGCCAAACCACATCTAACGAATTTCCAAATGAAACCCTGAATTCTTTAGTGAAGTCAGATGTTATTGAATGCATTCAATTGGATCCGTCCACCACACGACAAGTAAACCAAACAACACTTTTGTTATTATATATTGTTTTTCAAATTGATGATATAATTTCATTATTTATAATTCAGGTTACATTGAGTTTGGTTCCCGTACGTCCAGGACAAATAGACATTCTGGGAATGATTTTCTCTCTGACGAATTCGTCAAACCCTCCAACATCTGACAATAACCAACAAGACTCCAGCATTGAGGTTTCTGGAAAGCAGATATTTGTAGTTCGCGGACCAAAATTGAAAAGGAAAAGTAGTAAAAATGAAGCTTCATTTGAGAAAGATAAAAGATTAGAGATTAAAGTTGTTAAATCAGCACCTTTCTTGAAGGTATGTACATCAATAATCGGTTTAATTGAACAATTTTACTGAAATATGACATTTTTAAACTTTAAAAAACCTTTCATATGTCTCATTTGTTCAGCTGAGTATGGAAACAAATATCTTACCTGATATGCTGTGCGGTGAAATTCAAGAGGCCACGATTAAGTTAGTGAATGAAGGGAACTCACATTTGAAAAATTTGTTCGTGGTCACCAGTTCACCTCAATTGGTTTGCTTCCCAAAAAATTTTATAGAAAAAGAGAAAACCATAACGGAGCCGGTTATTGATGACGTAAATGGATGCGAATACACTACATCTTCGGATAAAAACAATACATTTTCGGTTCGTATACAAAATTATTAATTACCATAATTATTATAAAGAGGTTTGAAATTAAATGAGGGTTTAATTAATTTTACAGGTTACAAAAATATGTCTAGAAAATGATACATTATTGTCTGGACAGGAAATGTTTGTGTCACTGTGGGTCCGAGCTCCGGATCGGAATGGTCCAAATACAATAGATTTATTATTTTACTATGAAAATGCTGAAAGTGATCCAGGGCTTGGGTATGTTGATGATTTGCTGTTAAAGAATATTTTACCTTTCAATATGCAAATCGTAAACTCTTTTGATTGATATTTTATACTACTTTACAGACATCGAATCAGTAGATGCTCTATCAAAATATATGTTCATCAATCTATTCAGTTCTCGGCTGCAGCTTCAAGAAGCACATTATGTGAGAATAAAGACACCATGAATATTAACGTAACTGTTCAGAATTTGAATGAGACCAGTGATCCCATCGCCACAGAAATTTCTTTGGCTCAAATATCTCTGGCGAGTCCTAAATGGACACTCCACGAAAAAGCCATTTTTTCGACTGGTACACAAAACAAGACAAATTTGAAACGATTTTGATTGAAATTGTCAACCTAGACTTTTCAATTTTTAAATATTGTTTCAGAGATGAAGTTAAAAAGTCAGGAACGGTATTACCTACTTATTCGAGCCATTCGGTCTTCCAGTGAAGATAAATCGGTGACGAATGTTTGTTTCGACGATAAATCTTTGCCTTCAGGAAGCGAGCAACCCTTTTATGACTTTTACAAATGGGATGCTCTCAACGAAAAGGAAAAGGAAAATAGCATGGACCTGTTTAATTTGCCGCTTTATTTGCGATGGGTTGTGAGTATTGACCTTTGAATTGAAGCTTCTTTGTTTTAAATAAATCAAAAGAAGACAGTTGTATATTTTTTTTGTTTTTAGGCAAAAATAATTTGTAGCAACTCCAAGCCGCGGTTTGTAATAGGACAGAGCTTCGTTTGTTTAAACCAGCTTGGAATAACAAAGTTTTGGCCCCTGGAAAGTAGAGATGACACACTGAAAACGGATAGTGGGGAAACTTTAAAAATATTCGGGCCAGAAAGACCGTTAAAACCAAACAAGAAAGGTTTGAAATCTGTGCAATTGGAAAACGCTCTGTCGTACAGTTTGTTGCATGAGCGCAATGTAACACACTCCTTCCGTCAAAGCAGGTATGAGTAACAACATAACTCCTGTAACGTACTGCTTTGAAACTATTTCATTATGATTGTCTTATTCCACAGAATCTGCTGCGTCAGTATGAAACTGATGTTAAGAAACTGTGTCGATTTCCCAGTTCGAGTTGTAGTCAATTCTCCAGGTTCGAAATTCTCTCGTCCTGTCGTCTCCAAAACCCAGCTATACACGCCACATTCATCGTCAATATTCAGTTGGACATGTCGATCAAATTCTCATCTGCGGTTAGAAGCTCACGAACAGGCCAGCGTTCTTCTAACAGCGGTGTTCAGTGCTCCCGGAACCTATGACTTGGGTTCGAGGCTTTCCGTTGCAGCCGCGCCCGATGGAGATGAGGACTACGTCAATCAAGTCTGTCGTGTTCAGTCTGCTATAGTCATATTAGGTATATCACCGGAGTTAAGCTAGCAATACTTTGTTCAAATGCAATAATCAATGTACACTATCCAATCGTAAAGTTTACGTGCAGTTGCTCAGATTATTTTCATACAAATGAGTTATTGATAGATTTTTGGGGTGTCGGCATTAACTATTAAATCATTTGACCAGTTTACTCCAGGGATTGGGTTGTAATTTCGAAATGTGGACCGAACAATAAGGGGTGTGTCTTTAGATGAGAGAAGAAGGAGCACGTCTCTGATGTTGGTCGTGCTCAGTCCAAGGGCCCATAGTATGGCCGTCTCCTTCAGCTCTTCCTCATCCATGTCATTCCAGGCTATTTCTAAATTTAGAATTCTTAGCACAGGATAATAATCGTCCGGAATGTGAGCGGTGCCAAGGCAATGGAGTATTAGATAAGTGATAAGAGGAACCTGAAAAATTCCCATTAGAAAATTTTGAATATCGGATTTCATTGGCTGCACAGTTGGATATGGCTGGTTGGCGGCTAAAGTTCTGGTACGGTAAGGCAAGCTCAGTTTAAGATCGAAAAGACTGAGCATTACCCTACAATGCTCCGTATGCATGGACGGTAATAGACGTATTATCATTAAACCTCTCATAGTCAAGAAAGCTAGCGAAACCAACTCCTCCCGCAGATACGGGTGTCAGAACTGCGTAACCTGATTCGCTGCATTCACTTGATGAAAATAATCTTTCGACGGTTTCGGGGCAGGCAATCCCGGGTTGCCAGACAAATTAACTTCTTCGATAGGAGCTCCCTTCGGTTGAGACATGCTTAATTAGAGAAACTAATTGAAATGATTAAGCCTGAAAGGATGATCGGTCAGTGATAGTAATGGAAAATCAATATAAATATTAACTTTAGACTCGAAAGATGTTATGGTTTGCGGACAATCTTTGTCCCAAATTTGTAGATTTTTGGGGTTTGTTTTGATAGTCTGATCTGGTGTGAATTCATTCCATAGTTGTATGGCAATTGACTTGTCTGTGATTTCAACCGCAATTTTGATAAAGTCCAGCTCTTTTTTATTTACTTTATGGGAATAGACAAGTGGTAAAGCTGTAGCATATACGTCTAACATATGTTAATGGTGTACCATTTAAATTCTATTATTTATATATCAGAATATAAATATTAGTAAAATATATAAATGCTTACAAGCAATTTTTATTACGTAGCCGAGTAAATTGCCAAATCCCTTTATTAACCACATTTTCCTGAGTTTTCCCATTCCTCGTTTCCATGAGAGGCAAAACGCCAAGTTGTTGAAAGAAATAACCACTCAAAAAAATCTTACCTTAACGTACCTCTCTAGTTTTTATTTAAAATATTAATTACATTTTCGACACCGGTTTTAATCCTAAAATAGAAAAGCATGTTTCCACAATCATTGCAGTTACTTCGCAGAGTAGCAACCTGCCCATGTGAATCTTGACGATTTCATCTGCAAGAAACGTAGATGTACCATTAGGTTCAGTTTCAATTCGTGTAATCGTTCATCATGATCGCATGAATGGTACGAACCTGATTTGTTCTTTTCAATACAGTAGCAGGAATCATAAAACTCGGTGAAAGCGCAGGCCGTCTCATAAACGAATTCGCACAGATGATGAAGGCACAGGTCCTTGGCTATGGTATTCAGCACATCGGGAAATTTAAGTAAAACCTAAAATAGGTTTAGAGAATAGCGATTTAGAGAATTTCACTTTAAGACTGAAGTAATGCGGCATTTATAAACCAAAAATGTTAATTACTTTTCCTAGATTCCATTCTTTTTCATGTTCTAGAGAAATTTGTGTCGTTTTGCTGGCTTCTTTCAATTGCTCGGATGTGACTCCAGCGCTTCTTGCTATTGATTTTATCCTTGTTAGAGCATATAGTAAATATACAGCTGTATTTCCTCTGTCATCGAGCATCTATAAAGATGACATAAAAGGTTATTCAGTTTATTCAGTTAAGTTATTCAGACGGTTTATTAAGTTGTACCACACCTTTTCGAAAGAAAACACGTATTCATGATTTCTATTGTGGGACAGGTCAGCGTACTTGATACAACCGTACGCAATAGATTCCTGAGCAGCTTTTAGTTCTTCAGGTGTTAAAACTTTATCCCTTTCTTTTTCCTTCAATTTCTCAAGTGACCTCTTCAGACCTTCTTCCATCAAATCCAACAATCGAACGGTCTCTCCTGTGTAATGATACAGAGGTAATTAGAAATTTGGAAAGCAGACCTGGTATTTAATTCGTTACATTTTTATTACCTGATCGTGTCTTAAATTTCTTTTTATCTTCTCCCAAAACAACTCCGAATCCAACAAAATCAATTCGAACTTTGTCTGGATTCAAAATTCCACATTTTTCGGCACATTTTTGAAGAATTTCAAAATGAGTCGATTGTCCGGCATCAGTAACATAAACTATCCACTCGGCTCGTTCTTCTTCTATTCTAAATTTAATGGCTGCTAAGTCAGAAGTGTCGTAGGTGAAGCCTGGAAAAAATCTTTAAAATTAGGTATGTTCGGCAAATGATAAATAAATTTCACTCGCCTTAAACACTTACCACCGTCAGATTTAATAATGGTAAATGGAATATTACTTTTATCTCCCCACAAAATTTTTCTTCCCTCATCCTCCTCAAGAAGTCCTCTGGCCTCCAAATCTTTTACTAAAGTTTCCATTCTTGTCTGATAAAATGATTCGCCCTTTTCCGTTAATTTAATGTTCAATCTGTCGTAAATTTTTTGAAATTCTGAAAACATAAACCCAAAGGCTAAATATTATATTTTGCACTAGGACAACCTCCGCCTCATTAAATAACGTGAGGTATGTGGGCTTCAATGGTAATTGATATAGTTACAAATTCTGTGGTTTAAGTAATTTGGGTGATCACTATTGAAGTAGGGAGGTCACAATACAGACTGGATACTCTTCCTTGATCACTGAAATTGTGGCCTTTTTGTGTCATTTATGAGCATTTGGGAATATTTATGTTGGTTGGTCACATGGTAACTTGAATTACCTTTCCTTGACACATCACAAATTAGATTCCAAGCTTTCAAATAATCAGGTTGGTGGCTTTGTAACTGAACAACACATGAATATGCTCTCTTTTTAAATTCTTCATCTTCATCAAATCTCTTCTTTGACTCTTTATAAAAGGCCTGCAAATCTTGAATTGGAGGAGATTTTGTCAAGTAGTCTGGAAATTTATCCTGCAGGTGTGCAATAAGCATTCCAAATTGTGTTCCCCAGTCTCCAACATGATTCACTCTAATTACATCATGTCCAAGAAACTCAAGAAGGTTGGAAATACTGTCACCAATGATAGTTGACCTGAAATAATATTCCACAAATGACATATTGTGCATTTCATTAACATTTTTTTAGAGAGAAATTTCTCTTTACATTTAATATTACCTTAAATGCCCTACATGCATTTCTTTAGCAATGTTTGGTGATGAGAAATCAACAAGAACTCTGCGTTTAATAATATTATTTGGTGGTAACACACCATGCTTTAATATTTTTTGTAAGGAGTGCAGACCTTCAGAACGACTTAGTGTTACATTAATAAACCCAGCACCAGCAACTTCCATTTTTTCTATTAAATTATTTGGTACTACTGATGACATTATTTTATCTGCAACTTCCCGTGGATTTGATTTTGAACCCTGAGCTTTAAGTAATTGCATAATTGGCATTGCTGAATTACACTGGTAGTCACCAAATTTTGCATGACTGGAAGAAGCAACAACCACAGGGGCTTGTGGAAATTGAGGATAAGCTTTATTGATTGCATGTTTGAAAATGTTAAACAAAGCATTCTGAATACTGTAGAGTGACTTCTCATCACTAATTGAATCAGTCATTTTGTAAGTCTGTTTCACATTACCATTCAGTATTCTTTCAGTAGCCTGTAAATATACAAATTTTGCAACATTTTACATTTATAATTAATAATTACAAATTACTTAATACTAAAATATACAGTAGAAAACTTACTCTTTTTATTATGCTTAAGCGATATTTTAATTTGCTATTTTCTGTTAATGCAGCCACCAAATTTGGATCTTCACTCTTTTCTTCTTGACATTCATTCACCAATAGTTTCTTCTTAAGTGAATTTATTTGATCCCTCAGCAACAAAATTTCAGATTCCTGTAAATATTTGTTGATTTCTATTAACAGATCCAAAACTATATGAACCATTAGGTTAATTCTTTCAGTACAATATGGTGCAACAACTAATAATTATTATGATATTTTAAGACATAAATTGACTCTCTAGTTGCCTGAAAAGTACATAATTTAAAGTCGTATTAAGTAGTAAAGTAAGAGACTTTCAAAGCTTTAAAAGTAAAGTAAAGTTCCTGAGGTTATATCCCTCAAATAACCTTAATCTCAAGTCTGATTGCCTTTTAAATACAATTAGTTATACAAAATAATTGAATATACCTACTGCACTTTGGATTCTTTGTAAATTAATATCAAGAGCAGATGTCATTCTGATGAAACAAATTAAATGTAATATCTCTTGCTTTCAAGAATATGTTACGAGATTGAAAACGAGTAACTTTAACGTGAACGGCAATAGAACATGCCAGATTTAAAAAGGAAACGTTACAGTTTTGGCCGCAAGGTTGTCGACACTGACGTGGATTTTCAAAATTCAGTGGGTTCTTCTTTTCTGCTTGCCGTTCTCAAATTTCGTTACAGCCTCCGGTTATTTGGCAGGACTTTTTTCTACAAGGAGTTGTGCAGTGCAACCCCTGACAGGGTTTTACGACTTACAATAAAAAACACATTGTCGTGGAACATGAAAAATTATTCCAAAGTTTTTTCGGCTGGAACTTGATGGAATATTTATTGTAGCCGTACGAACAGTAATGGAGGCCGCAAGATTTTCCACAAGTTTCCTTCCACGGGAACTTTTAATTGTCTTAAATGCGTAAAAAAAATTAAAACTATCGTAAAATAGTTGGTCGTGCGCCTAGTAGACACTTGGGACATTAAACTTTCTCGGATTCCTCAGGTGAAAATTCGAAAGGAGTGGACCATCAATCATTAACCCAAAACTTTTCACTTAAGGTGACGCGGCAATGGCTGTTCGTTTTTCTTCCGCCTTGATTCAATTTACCCAATTTACCAAACTTCTATAATTTTTCTTTATCTCTTTCTATTTGGGAACACCATTCGCCGCATTCAGTGTGTAACAGTGGAAATTCGGTTAAGATTTTGTGTAAAATGACACTTTCATTCATTTTATCAGCGAAATGGTGGATGTGTAGCGGGAAATGGAAATGTCAGCAACAGAAGGTAAGTCGTTCACGACATTATTTCTTTTTTTGTGACACAAATTCAGTACTCTAAAAGCACCCGGTGACAATAATTGGTTTTCAATTAAATTATACGATTTAATTATCGTGTACCCAGAAATACTCCTATTAAAATAACACTATGGTGGGTAATATTTACTCTTCAAGGAGCGCGGGCTTATGAAGTGTGTAAATATGGCGACCAACGTTAGGGTTTATCGTATGGGGATATTGGGTGTTTATTTCGTTCGTACTTCAATAGCACTGCTGTTTTCCGTGTTACATAAACACTTTGTTTTCTTCTCCAAGCGTTTCAACAGAAAGGTTATCGAACAACACAGACGCAAGACCGTTACAACTTGTTTGATTGAGTCTGAACATGCGCTATTTGACCCTCAAAAGGGGGAGAATATTCTCGGTAGTGTGCATTTTCAATTCAGTTCTTAGCCGGGGGTCTAAGCAAGTGGATTTTTTCGTCCTCGAATCAGAGACCCGGTCTGACTTTCGCTAAGCAGTTACAAAATGTTTGAAGTAGTGAATTTTTTTATTTATCGGTGTTATTGTTATGTATTAATATATTAATAAATCGGGTATAATTTTCGTGGAATAGGTTTTTGGACAGGTACGATTGGGAAACCCTCTCTCTTAAAGTGATCAGTATCAATTAATGTAACTCGGGCAAAAATGTAATGCATTTAAACGTAATATCTGCATACTGTTTTATACAACCAAAATTCTGTTACGTACAAATGACGTCTGCATCTCAAATTGTAATAGTTTAGACATTATTTTAATTTGCTGGAAAGACTTACTACCTGGGAAGTCTTTGGTACTTCTCAAATTAAAATGTATTCGTCAACGATTGCACTTCACATTAAATATATTTCTTAAATTTGTGCATATATTCTGTAAATTAATTCAAAGTAGATGTATGTTACGTACACATATATATGTAAATAATAATTAATAAATCCTTAAATAAGCAGATTATTTTAGGTAAATAATGTTTACGTAATATTAAATACCTCAAACAATTAACAATGTATTAAAGAGGCAATGAGAAAAGATCTTTAGAAGAAAATCGGAAAATAATTTAGTGTTCAATAGTAAAGTATTAAGTTGGTAGATGGTCGTGGGTCAATTTTTGTCGTGAAATACGGTTCAAATAATAAGAAAAGAATTTAATTTTCAACCGCGTATCTGTTTCGAAGTAATCTACGGTACAATAAAAAAGGAAATTCGTGGCATTTAGTCCCATCCGAAAACCACACAATGCTTCATCACTTAAAATTAAATTCAGTTAGGCTATATAAAGGAAACTCGTGAATTCCAATTCGAATGTCAGTGTAATTCCGGTGGAAGGTTAGAGAAATTGCTAGAAATCTCCTTGTCCAAGGTAAAAAAAAATAAACCGCATTTTATGGTTGAAAAGGTGGCAAAGAAAAGCGGCAGAAAAGGTCACAATTTTTACCTAAAAATGGCACAAAAACTTTTCTCTAGTGTTTCATCATCGCCATTACAAAAAATAATACTTTCCATTCGTTTTCGTCCGAATCGTATCTCCGGTTACCTTTGTTTTCCATTCAGCCTTACCTCTGGTTTATATTAATATTATCTAGCACTGTCATTCTGGAAGTCAGTTTTGTAGATTACACCTTCAAAGTCTGTTGTTTTCACCGAGAGGTTGGGTTAGCCGTAAGTAATTAAAATAATAATAATAATAATAATAAAAAATATCATCCTGTGAATTTGTGGAAAAGAAAAGCCTTTGTGAAATTAAAAAATAATAATACTTTCAACAACGTTGAACGAATGGCAAGCAGGTGACACTAAGATGATATTAAATTTTTATTAAAATGTATGGCCCTTGTTTTACGGGCTTAAAAGACCTTATTTCTTTCACGAATTATATTACAAGTTGAATAACGAGTCCAAAAGTTCAGTGACTTTTACTGCAGTAAAATTAAGATTTGACCAGGCAGAATTTTCAGTGTTAATATCCTCTCTAAATAAACTGTTTTTCAAGTCCACATTACCAATACTGCTTATGATGTGTATTTCATTGTCTATTCAATATGATATATGACCAAAAATATTCGGAAACAGCTAGCTATTAATATTTTACAAGTTGTAGTTGATATTTTACTGTTTTTAAAATGTGTTATTATTGTTGGGACAATATAAAAGCACCTTTAAAATAGATATTATTTTCGATTGGTTTTCTCAAAGCTAGATCGGTACCATAACTACCGACGGTGATTACTTTATCAGTTTTTATTTATATCAATATTTGATTATTTGTATCAAAATAATGGCCAATTTATAGTAACACAAAACTTCGTGATAAGTAAAAGAAAATTGAATACAAATAGTACTCTCACCAATGCTGATAAATGCAATTTGGTATGGGGTCGAACAATAATTTACCATTATTTGTTAAATTAATTGGAACAAATACACAATCAGCCGAATGTCTTATCATAAAACAAATTTACTTTCAAAGTAAAATTTTCAAATTTTGCTCCTTTTCTTAGTCTTTGGTAGTCTCACGGGAGCAAATTTGTTTGCTTCAAACAAAAATAAAATTAAGAATCGAAGCTTTCATTGGTAAATTCACATTTACTCTGCAAATCCTAATGGAAGCGAATTTTTTTTTTCCGGAAATTTAATTTGCCATCGTCTTTAACCTTTTTCACGGAAAATGTAAGCTGCTACAAGCTGACACTCTCGCACAACGTTTAGAATTCCACAGTTAATTTGGTTTCAGAGAGGTAAATATCAGCAGTAAATATAAATCGAGTAGCTCTTTTTGCAAACTAACTCATTCGCCCTGTAGGTGCTTCACTCAAACGATTTAAAAATAATTTTTGAAATTTTTTTCATATTGCTGTCACATGTTACCTTTCTTCTTCTTCAATTCCGGAAATTAAAAAAGTTAATTGCTACAGAAGGACATGAAAACCTTTTTAAGTGAAAACCATATTGCCGAACATGTTTCCACGATATTTGTGAAAAGCTAAATTTTTATACGGAAAATAGTATTAATAATAAATGAAAAACTATTACTTACTGCACGTTGTTTTTAAGGTAAATATTACGCATGTCAGAATGAAAATAACATTATCAGACTGAAAGTTTGCTGTAGAGATATTGTTTACCAAAATGAACCTAGTCAGCGTTGTGAAAAGTCTTACAACCTGTATTATCGAAAAGCGAAACCTGCCTCATGTTATTGCAATCATTTTATTGACATTTCAACGCTTCTTTAATTTCACTTCATTTTTTCAAGACCCAAATTCCTGAGGTAATTGACATTTTGCAACATGGGTACGGTAAATCTCGTATCGATCTTAAATGTATAATGTACCTGGGGAAACAATAGATCAAGCACAATAAGAAAATATACAATAATAACCTAGTTTTAAACCATTAATTTAATGCACGCGGCATTCCATTTTGAAATTTTTTGTGTTGTGACAGTTTAATTATTTCCTGCGCTGGCCCGACATTCTGGAAACTCAACAAGTTTTTGTAATTATGACTCTGTGATTTTCTGAAAAATAAGTTTTCTTAATGAAATCTTCCTTTCCGTTCTCTCATGGGTGAAAAAAGCAACAAACGTTCAAATGGGAAAAATCATTTTTTATTCATCCCTTCATATGGGAATAAACTATTTTTAGTTTAATTTTATCAGTTGCAAAAAATAACGTGTACTTTAAGTGTATATTGTAACATCATTACAATTCGCTTCGTTGTACAAGGAACCCGCATAAATTATAATCATATGTAATACATGTATATGTATAAAACGAGAAGCGTGAGCTATGGCTCTCTTGTTTGTCATGGCCTTTTGGTAATACTCTTGAGATCGACAAATTATGGAATACGTTTTTATTCGATTGTTCTGTTTATATTTAAGTTCACATAGACAAGGTTATTTATTTTCTCTAATGGCACATCCGGTTTTATTAGGGTGGAATAAAAATCTGGGTTTATAACGGCACTTTTGGTTTTTTGAAACACCTGATGCTCCATACCACACTAGATTTACAAGCTGCAATCTATTTCACGTTTCATTGTATAAATTTAGGTCTACGTTTATAATGAATCTGTTGATTCTTTCTATTAACTGTTTACTATTTTCTATTTACAAACGAAGTAATAAAGACTTCCAAATTATTTTTGAAATATATTTCATATATAACATAAATTTTACATTAGCCAACAGACTTAGCCAAGGGCGGTAGTTGTGATGTGAAATTAATAGTTTTTCTAAACCTTTATGTATCTAAATTCGCAAACATGTCTTTTAAAAGATAGGCAGAACGAGTTAAGAAAATAAATCATATTCATAGTCATATTTCTTTTTTTTAATTTCGTCTTGTAATCTTAAAAATATTATTCACATTCAGTTCAATTAGTGTATTGAAGTGATGTGTAATAATTTAATAATATTAATATAACTGAATTACAAGAAATGGGGAACTACGTAACGTATATTACAACTGTCCGAGTGAGGGACTAAAAGTTATGAAAAGGAAGGAAATAAACGAGACAATTTTTTGTTTCATCATGTGAGTTTTGAGTTTCCCAAATTAATGTGAAATGAAGGAAGCAGAGAAAAATCAGAGAAAGAAAAGCAGGTCACACTACAACGCAATATCATAAGAAACATTTTCAAACTGAAAATTAACGGAGAATCATGAAACTTATAAAATCAAAATTTTTATTATTCTCATTCGTATTTTGTGACTAATTCAATTTTAAAAATTGCTTTATTCAAAGTTTTCGTGATGTGATAATACCATAACTCAAATTTCGGAAGTAATACTCTGTAACTTTGAATTCAGATATCAATATTTTTGATTCCCAAACCTGATCTGTTACCCACAAGTAAGAATCAAGAAAGTACAAAAGTTTTAAATTGATTCGTACTGTGGAACCGCGGTGTACTCTATTTTTGACAAATAAGAAAACTTCTCAAAATCGAATGAAAATCAAACCGATTTCATTGACGGTAACAGTCTGCTTTGAATTTCCAATTTAAATGGATATAAACAAAATTGTAAAATTGTTGAAACAGCACTCGACGAAAAGAAAAAATTCTCAAAGGTTATTGGGTTAACAACGTTTTATCAATGGCTCAGTGGTCGCAGTTATTCTTTATTCAAATAAATGGCTAAGTGATAAGTGACATTTCATTTTTAGTAGTTTTGTGGCTTTTTTTGCTCATTTAGTTTGGACCAACAGTCGAAATAAGTCTATGATAAAATGGAAACGAACGATGCAATGAAAGATACAAAGGAAGAAACGGGCGCGGAAAACGAAGCTCCCAAAGCGAAGAGATTGTTATACCGGGGAATACAAGGTCGTATTGTTTACATTTGTTTGCTACTATTATTTTTCACGGAGTTGGTTCTGTCGTATTTTTTGTACGAGTATATATCCTCGGTCGAAAAAAGGTGTGTTGAAATTGATGTGGAAGTGTTGCCGACCAAAGTGACCCGAAAGAGAAGGTCTCCCGTTTTGGAGGATAACGCGGTGAGCACATCCGAAGACGCGACCGTAGAGTTTTTTAATCCGAAGCTGAAACACGAATTGAATGAAAAAAATGGTGGCAAACACAGTGGTAACAAGTTTAAAAATAACGGTTATAGTACGAGTAGTGCGAGTGCCGACGTTGGGGGTACATCAACCCCAAGTGATGAAGAGAACGCAAATAATCCTTGGGTATGGCTAACTTCTTATTCCCGGATACCGGTAAGTTATTTCTTATTATTCTGTTATAAATCAAAAACTAAGTTACATGGTTACTTCAGAAATCTAGTATTACATTCGAGTGCAATTGAACAACAAAAATGCCAATATATGTTTTATTCATGTTTCTAAAAACGAGCATTAAACATAAATAATTCATTAAGATACGCATTGTATTGACAGAGTACACTGGATATAATGCAGCTTAGAAGAACATAGTCTTGGAAAAAGAAATAATTTCTTATATATTTTTTTTTTGTGAATATTTTATGCGTTTTCATAAATTCGTACAGAATTTACGACCAAGGTGTTCTATATAAAATTCACTTTCCTCATCCTTTTTTAATGTGAAGAAATACATCTCTCTGAGATGCTTTTTACTTTGACAGTAAGGTAAGAAGGCGAAGACTTATACATATGAGTTGAAAAGGAAAGCGTATATTACAAAAATCTCTGTGTCTTGCCAGGCTTCCAAATGATCAGAATAATCTATTCAATTAACCATCCTTCATTCACTTATACTTTTCATGAAACATTACTCCCTATATATCGCTATTGAGTCACTCTGAGATTGGATTTGATAGATACAAGATTGGTATCCAACGTGTATTTCTAAAATATTTACCGTACCTGAATTTAAAAAAGACGTACCTGTAATATCCATAGTGCATGCAATGCATCAATACGTAGCAATATCTTAGTGTAAGCAGTACACTAAACAAGTGTTTAGTTTTTACTTTATAGCTACTGTTGCTTAGCATTTATTACTTCAGGGCTTTGTCTTCTTTGTGGGGTTAAATGATAAACACTTTCATTGAATGTCGACTCAATTAACAAGGTTGATTGTATAAAAAAACTTGTTGAAATTTGGTAATAACATTAGTAGAGTATTAACCGGAAATGTACTGAACTTTGATCTTAGTTGGACATTCTGACGTTGCAGTGAACTGTGAATTCTATGCTAAATAAATTGGGTTAAGATACAATATCAAAGGCAATGACCGTTCATTAATATTTCTTGTTTTGTACGGTAACCGTTTACTTAGAACTGGATGTCAGCAATGGAGTCTTTACCAAATTTAATGTGGCTTTAACAATAGAAATACCAAGGCGACTTTAAATTCGAAATTCACAAAAGGGTCGGTTTGGAAACGTAAGGTGGTGATCGACCAAAAGGGTTCGCAACTAATGGAAAACCGCAATGTAATGTTTGGTAAATTCCACTTTATCTAGGTGCTAAAACCCACTCGTCTAGGTTTTACCTTTTGAATAGAAATTAAAAACTCTCTGAACTTAACGGTCTACCCCGTACGAAAATTATATTAATTCAGAAACTTGCATTATTGTTTTCTTAACTAATTAACGTCGCGACAAATTTACTGCTCTACTTGAACTCGGCTAAAGTTTTCAATAAAGTTCGAACTATAAGTCCCGAATACAATTGTACACTCTATTAATACTCTATAGCCGGAAGCGAAACTTTAATCGCTATAAATTATAAAGTTCGAGTATGTTCCGCTGGAAAAAATATGTCATTTTTTGTTGGAAATTCTTCTCTAATTTAAAAAGATTCAAAAATCCATTAGATGAAACCATTAAAGAAAATTTGATTTAATATGCTGTTCTACCATTACCCAAGTTTGAAGGTAAACGCGGAGACGTTAATCATAAAGCTACAAAGCAATATAAACATTTACATAAATTAAAAGTTTAGCGTTTCGAGAGTTTAGCTTGTGTTAAAGCGTTTAATATCTGACAAAAATCCAAGAATCTGTTACAGTAAGAGTGCTTATCATATAAGTTTAAACTTGCTGACAACATTTAAAAATATTCAAAATTGAATTTCTATTTACGTAGACATAAACCTTAATTTTATTGCGTCGTATTATTAAGAATTTTTGTAATTGTCGCGAATTTGAGACACGTAAATTTTACACATTGAAAAAGTACGAGACGTAACAATTAGTATTAAATTTTATACGTTATAGTTGCAAGCTGATCGCTGTGGCAATGTAGAAATATAGATTTTATTTGCCAAAAGACTTAATCTTTTCTTGTCCCCAAATTACTGAATACCGTTCTGGTAACTAGAGAAGATTGTAGAAATAATTTTCATTTGTACACGAACAAAATTAAAAAACAAAAATTACAAGATAAATACAAAACAAATATTTTTGTGAATATTAAAAATGTAATAGAGTGTATAAATAACACATAAACAAAAGTATCTCTAGTCGGGGAAGCAGTTATTTTGGTGTTGCCTTTTATTTCCATATCAATTTTTGCCACTTCTTCATTCACGTTTGTCAAAACAGTAAACGATAAGTGAGAACAGTTTACAGCAAATTAGGATGTTCTCAAAGAGCGACAATATTTTTCGTTAACAAAGTGGAAAATAGAGGCATATGAGCGGGGAAGAGATGAGCTTCTTAATTTTTTCAGCGGTAAATTTATAGAAGCAAATCTTTTCGTCGAATAACTTCAAAGAAGTTTAAACACCGCGGTGAATTTGCTGAGGTTAACTGCTCGGTAACGGTAAACGACACCTTTCGCGGTTCCCTGAGTTTTGGCAAACACTTTTCGATTTTTCATCCGCATCTTTGAGGCAGAAGTCTCACTTCTCATTTGGCAAAAGCTCAAGAATATTTTTAATTTTACATAAGTGCAAGAATCACATTACTGGAATTTGTCGGGATTTAAAGAAAAATATACTTTTGCAGAACAAATTTTCCAGTATTGCTTATTACAACGACTGACTTACCAGTTACTGTCGTAGTTTCTTCTACATAAAATTAGAAAAGCATATTACTATTTTATCGGTTTTCATTTCAATAGGTTTTACGGCATGGTCCTGTTGATAAGCTCATATTTGACGGATAATACGGGATCATATCTATTTATTAGTATTTTATACTACTCAATAAGATGTTAAACGTTCACCCTCCCAGCTAAGTAGGCAAAATCTATTCGAAGTGCGGTATCTCGGTAAAAAAGGAAATTGAACGTTTCTATCAAATCACCTTAATGTAGCATCGATTTTTGTGTGATTACACTGACGTATTTGGGAAGTATGTGTAGCGGTAATTCAATTATTTTTCAAATTGTTTAAAACGTGAACAATCATGACTTTTTTCAGGAAACAAGATCTTTTTTAAAATGAAGAAATTATTGAATAGTCACCGGAGTAAAACTAAGAAAATCTTCTTTTTTTTTTTAAGAAAATTGAATCTTTAGGAAGCCCTGTAACCACCTTCTTGTACGAGGTTTTATTCGTAATGGAAAATCCAATTCAGTCTCTATATATAGCCTTTTGTTCTCGCCACAGCAAGTGAAAATAACGCGGAAAACTCTTTTTGCCAATATTGACTGTAAATCGTTGTACGAAGTGTTCAAAAAAGGTGTTCACGAATTATATACATCCTTACATTGTGTTCAGTTCTGCATAGTTTAAACCATTCTAAAAATAATCTAAACGACACAATGACAATTTACGAGAATTGTACGACAAATTGAAAGTACCCGTCATGTGCAGTCTTGTTCAAGCCATTTTCACGCCAAAACATATAATATTAAGTAACACTCAAAACGATTAATATAAGGTTATAGTAAATTTTAAAATTTCTAAGGTTTGTAGGTTTGAATATAAAACTGTGATTGCCTTAAATAACAAAGAGAGCCTAGGTAAATATATACCGAAATGATGGTTCCTAGCCGACTAATAATACCTAAATAAGAAGACGTAATAAATGCTCAACCTAATTCCTTAATGTCTGACTGCAATAAGGCCGAAGTGTATACAAAGTTTCCACACGTACGTAGTTAAGTTTTTAATCTCCGTAATTATTAGATTTTTATGTACATATTTTCTCCATTGCTGGAGAATTTTAAAATGCTTTCTACAAAGGCGACTCGCAGTTTAAGGAGGAAGAGTTTCAGGGCTAATAAAAATTTCATAATTCTTGTTCTTTCTTTCCTCTGCTTCAGAAACAGATGTTGCAAAGACGTTCTTTTAACTTCATTATAAGCATGCATTCGTCAGAAGTTCACATTCCGTTTGGTTCCATTGAAATCACAGTTTTATCGTTTCTTAGTTGCTTTTCCCGCGGGTGAACCTCTGCCGCGCCAACACTCTCTGCATTTCTTAGCTTAATAGTTTGCCATATTTTTCATTTTACCTGACCCAATTTCTGTGCATTTGCCTCGCATTCGATGGATGCACGTGTTTTCAATTGTTGTTTTCCTTTTGTAAATTTCTTTTCGTCGTCTACCCTAGTGTACGTGGAAAATTGCATAAAAGAACGGAGATTAGTTGAGCCAAAGCTGAAAACGAATAAACCTAAATGTTTTTCACCATTTGGTGCGTGAATACAATTTTTAAAGAATATAATCTCTTTAGAGTTCACTAATAGCTGTGTTTTTTTTTAATTTTAAAACGCTATTGCACATGCTGTTAAATAAATTTCTCTAACACTTAAAACTGTGTAATAGAATAGTCATGACACATACATTCAATCAAATATTAATACGACAATTCACAATCGTGGTGTCAATGCTTTCTTGTATACAATATTACGAAGTTGTATTATATGTAGTAAGATGCTTTTAATATGTATTTTGCATTCGTATGCGCTATATTTGCATATTGAGTGCTTTCCATTGAGTGGCTTTTTTAAGAACTAGAATTCCTGTATAGAGTACATAAAGAAGTTACAATATTACACAACACAGCGTTATTTTAGGTAACCTTCTCGATGGATTTGGCAAAAAAAACTTAGAAGCAATATCTTTAGACGTGTATTAGTATTTTTTCTTTTCACATTATACACTATATCACACTATACCGATACAATTATTTCCTACTCGTGAGAAGTCATAAATTCTGCCGTGTGTTTCGTTTCGAAAGAAAGAAAGAACCTAAAACGAACGGTAGAAAATGGCACACAAGAGGCAGTAGATGTTACCTGGCTGAGAAGAATGAAAGTCAATTTCTTTTATTCTTGCAACGGGACCAAATAGAATTTCATTCAGGTAATAACTGTCGCTATTATTCCACGGTTCCACTCTAAAGATTTTCCGGAAAATTTCACACGATTGTGGACGATTGTGAATTGTGCCGGCTTTTTCTTTTTCCAGTTGCTCTAGATTCCGATCGGCTTAAGTATTTTTATGAGAATCCCGTTAGGACTTTAATTCATTGCTTTTACTGCCGGTTATTCTCATGTTTCTGACGTCTGTGTTCTGCACTAGTCCACGTTGTTTTTTCTCCAAACACCTTGGTCCCGTTAATGGTTCCATTTCTTTTTGATGTCATAAAATGAAAGAGCAAAAACATCTTTATCCGGTTTTCATGTAAGATAACTTTGGGCTTAAGTGGAAACAGGGACGAAACCGCGACGACAAGTTGGTATTTTCCTGTCGGTAGCAAACGTATAGATATGCCCAGTGATGGCCACTTTTATTTACTGCCTCTATGCTCGGTTCGAAACTGATATAGTTTCACAGGCAAAAACTTAGTTTCTATTGTTTTCACTTCATAAACTACACCGTTGTTCAGACAACAATATAAATTGAATAAATCGTGTGAAAAACTCGGTTTTCAGAAGCACTCACTTTATTTTATTTTCTACGGGATGCTTAACCGTGGAGATTTTCCTTTTCGAGTACTCCGCGGTAAGCTTTTGTACATGGCCCGAAATTCATAAAAATTTTTCCTTTCTCAAGAGTTAATAAAGATCAGAGAAGCTTTCTTTGCCTTCCTCAGTCTGTCTTTTTTACACTTTCGTTCATTCTGAAACGCTTCCATTGTTTTCACAGCTCTTTTACATTTATTATTTTTTCTAAGAGACTTCTAAAATAGAACTAAATAAATTCGGACGACTTAATTTCGTTACCATTCTTGAGGTTAGTTGTGTGTGGCTGTGTGAATTTTTTAGATTCTTCGCACTGCAAGAATTTTCTTAGTATTCATAGTCAGTGTTACGAACTAAGTCTAAAATTCTAATTTAATTTCTGGAACTTAAACTGCAGCATTAAAGAAGTTACGTTGGTAACATATAATTTATTACATGATATATTTAAAGTATCATTTTGGTGTTAACTGTACAATAATTGTAATTTGATAACTTACAAGAGACCCTACTATACAAAACGTACAACATCGAGACTGCATAAAATAAGATAATAAATTAATAATGCAAAAAGGTAAAGAGTAAGAGAAGAAATGTCAAGGTAATTGAGGTTAAGAGGAAAGTAACATTTTCTCGCTTTATATTTATAATTAAAAAAACTGTTAATGTTAAAATTGAAAGGTTTATATATTGTTAACGGAATGTAACAGTTCAGTGAAAAAATAATTCCTTTAAAATTTTAAATTAATCCGATATAAAACTAAATTGCTTTATGTACCTGTGTGCCAAATGTAATTAAAGTATGTAACCAACTTCAAAGAAGTCGGTAGTGTTATAATTACATTTAATTAGTATATCCCTTTGGGATTTCTGTTTTCCCGACAAATTAGTATTCACAATTCTTCACTAAAAATAAGTTTTGTGGGCCTCTGCAAATTAAGGATGAACGAAGTTTGTTTTTTCGGGGCTGCTTGGATTCTCATCGTACTTTGAGATGGAAAAACAGAAATTTTCCAAGTTATTTGCAGTGAACATCACTGATCTGTTGTTATCTGTTTTTCTGATGATAAACAAAATTTTAATTTGATTTTACTTTTGTAATTTCAATTTCCTATACAATTCCAACTTAATCGAGAAAGTGAGAAATGTCGGATTGGAGAATAATTTCAGCCACTGAAAAAAAAAGGTTGAGAGTCTATAAAATAATCTTCATTGCTATCGGGCAAATCTCCCCAGTCAGTATTTGGCATCCAGATGTATAGGTGTTTTATGTTTTATGCTATAAAGTAACTCAGTTTACGCAAATACGTGGTTGGGAATGAATGACGTTAGCAAAAAAATAGTAACTTATGTTGTGGGTTTCATTCTTTCTGGGAATTATGAATTTATGAAAACTAGTTGTATGCTGTGATCTAGCTCACAGTGAGCGAATACCATTAGCATTAAAACTCTGGCCGGAATTGGGAATTCAGGACATGTATTTGCTTCTTAGTATCAAATTTACTCATCGGTTTATTTTGATGGATACTGCAGAAGGTTTCATATTAATATTTATTTCATTCTTATGCATAACATTATATAACTTTTAGTTTTGCCCTATAAATCTTTTCTGGCTTTTAGCCTTGCAGTTTTTTTTAAAATTCTTACATCGTCAAATGATTTATAAACGCGGAATATCCCGCGGCGGCATTATAAGGAGGTTTCCTTTCATTATTTTTGCATTCCCCTATATACCGATTGTTATTTCTCAGGCGAGCCCTTTTTCAATGTATAATTCTGATTTTCAAGATCGATATCTCGTCTAAAGGCCTTGATATATTTCAAAATACATGCTACACACTGCCGTAATTTTAGTTATTTGTCACCGTAATACTTGCGTAATAATCCAACTGATATTAACTAAGTCATGACACTTAGTGAAACTATAATAAATTTATTAGTGCATCATTTGACTATTTAGCGGCATTCAGTTGTACAAAACTGAGTACACGTAATGAATGAAATTTTTCGTAATTGTAATGTAATTCTCTCACTCTAATGTAACAATACTCACTATTTTGTGTATTACTCAAACTATTTTAAGCATTATTCATACTTTAGAAAGTGATTTACAGTTTTATTGGGCCAGCAGAGTTAGATTGCTGAAAATTTTTAACACGAGGTACTTTCCCATTATAAATAATTTAAAGTTTAAAGTTATGCGAAGAGAGAAAAGGCCGTAAATATTTACCGGGTCTGTCAGAGTGAGTTAAAAAAGCTTGTTTTTTTTCTCAAATTCGAATTACACAATTCGTTGACTTTTAATGAGCTCTTTGGGGTTGAGTAAGCTTCAAAACAAAAGCAACCGACAGCGAAACAAGAAGCCAGCTAGTATTTAACTAAGATTAATCGAAAGGTATTAACGAAGGTTAAACATAAACGAAAATAAAAAGATCAAAGATATTATTAAAGGGAACAAATTGAAATTTTAATGAACAAACCGGAAATTTGATACCTATCAAGTCAAACAATTAGAGGACCCAGACGTTAAGGTTGGCTCAATTCGTTTCCCTTTAAAAAGTACACCTGGAAAAATTCAAATAAGTGACGATAACGAAAGTTCTAATAATATATCCTTTATCCTGTCGTTTTGATCGGAGAAGAAGTGATCGACCATTATTAAATTCATTTCATTCAAGGTATTGTCAAATTCAAGGTATCGTTATCGGTTCTCTACTCTTTGGAAAATTCATAATAATTCATTGCTTCTACAAAATCATAGTTTCTCAGCGGTTATCGTAGTTTTGGGCTAGTTACTGTGTTCGTGTGGCTTTTGTTGTATTCGTGCAGACAAATTTCAATCTTAGTTTATGAATAAAATTTAGTAGACGTTTGATGAGAGTTGTTACTCTGAAAACATTTTAATGTATCGCGGAAATTTCCAGATTTATTTTTTTCATTATTTCAAATTCTCATTTTTACTAAACAAATTACTTTTTTAAGTCTAATAATAGGAATTCTAAGGTATCATTTAAAAGAATGAGATTGCTGTGCAGTTTTCTTCTTGTGAAATGAATCAAATGAAAAACCGTGAATTAATCGCTCCGAAACAAGCAACCAAAAGTTTTAAAAGAAAGCAACTAATGATAAAAGGTCAATTTGATTTTCAATTTCATTTCATTGCTGGTATGTAATGCAAAAAATTAATGAAACTACTAAGTAAATGTTCAGTCAAAGTGAAGTAAGAAAATTTGTAGCAAACAGACAAAACAGGTGTTAAACGTAGTTCACAGAGCTACGTGAATTATATGTAATTTCATTTTGTATGGTTTTCCCATTTCTTACATATTTTTTGAAACCCATTAAAAAGTTTGCTTCCATGAAATCTTCCTTTCTTTCACCCTGAATTTCAAACTTTCAGGGTCTCATTTTAAATGTTAGAATGCTTTATAACTCTCTCACTCTTCTATATAACTCTCATTATATTTTGGGAATTTGTTTTACAAGTAAACCGTGGAAAATTTATACGTCTTTTAAATAAACCAATCTGTATGTTTTCAATTATTAGTTTTCAACATTTGAAATCCAACACAAAGAAACCAAATCATAATTGGAATTAAATGATTTACGTCTGCTTAAGCAGAGCAAAAATAAAAAACTAAGTTATTGATATCTGTCAATCTATTGGCAATATCTATTGATGTTGTTAATGAAGGCAATCAAAATTTATCAATCAAGCATGATAGAACGCTATTATTTCAACGAAATGTAAAATTAAAACGAATTAAAAAATTTTGAAAAGAATAGGATTACGGAAAAAAAATAGTGAAATAATAAGAAATGCGATAATGTAACTAAAATCTCTATGATATATGCTACTTGAAGTTGACATTGCAAGAACACTTGCATTTTCATCAAAACTTTCATAAAAAAGTTTTAATGAAATTATGACTGATTTCTTGCTCCTGTACCGTACTGTAATGTAATTAGCGGTTTCAAAGCATAGTTCGTCAGAAACAAAGTTAACTCTACTACGAATAACAAAAGTACTTTTGCGGTATTGCGATTGACGTGAATTAATTGCATGGAAAGTGTGGGATTCGTGTGAATGCTTTCTAAATTGAACAATAAATATTTGCATTTTCGGCCAAGAATGAACTATACAAATTTCTTGAATTGACTTTGAATATCAGTTTTTAAAGGCACTCGGTGCGTAAAAAATCAGTTCATTTGTATTTGAAAATTTGAATTAAATATTTACAATGTGATTCAAGACTAAAAGGAATGACTATTGACTCTTGTTGAAAATTGCGAGCTTATGGTTTGAAAGAAAACAAACGGTTCATACAGTAGCACAGGGTTAACTTATATTAAAATATTTTACAGTAGTTATTATAAGATTCCTGAATGACACGCATTTGGACGTCCTCCAACATTTTGACAGCTGTCTATTGTAGGCGTGTTATTATATTCTCATCTAAACTTAATATTTACGTATGATTTACTCATCCTTGTTTTCATCTTTTTTATGAAAATTAGTTAGGGAAGGAGCGAAACCTCAGACTGCGTGGTAACATTTAAGATCATTTAACCTCATATTCACTTGTGCTTAATGCTTTTTGTATACGATACCAAAATATGTTATATATTATAGCACAAAAATTAATATTAAACATTGAATATTAAACAATTAATAAAATGAAGTAAAGTATTAGTATTAGTATATAAGTAAATAATAAATGAAATAATACCCAAAAAAGAAGTACGAGTATTTTAGATAATTTAAAAGCGGAATCCACTGTACTTGTAATTATATGGAAGACATATAAATATATGTAATTATATAAGCGAAATTATATGGAAATAAGACCGCATATAGATACGAAAAAAAGTACAGTGAATTTGATTATGGTTGTATATATCATATGTGAACTAATAAGAGTGCGTACACGCAAATAATACAATCTGCCGGAGTTCTAATCTCTGCAGCAAAAATATAAAAATAGTTTTACGTCTTTTGAACAGTAAAGCGATTTTCACTTCGCTACCCTTCTATTAGCAAGAAGCTTTCGAAACATATAATGCGTCGAACATATACGAAATCAAATTAGATACTTTTATATTCCAAAGTGAAATCCGAACACTCTTTAACGCCATTACATACTCTTAGGAATAAATACCAGAATGGTTATTAATACGGGTCTAAGTCGTAAGATCAGTGTACTAGAAAGAGCTGATAGCACAAGCCGATAGGTGAGGAGTGAAAAGTTGAACTCCCACAGAAAATCACTAAAAAAATTCCAGAAATTTTATTTCACGTAAAGCGAAGAATATCGACAGGATTTTGAGTTAACTCTACGGATTTATAAATGTGAATTAGGGAAAATTTAAAAAAAAGTATTTGATCTTTAAAAATAATAATTTTATATTAGTTGCACTACTTCACTATAAACACCGCTATGTATACTCACCACTATCAAATGTATAAAATAATTTGTTCAATAACGTTAATTAATAACAGTGTGAAAAATAATATTGCTCGAATTACATGATTGAAAAATTTTCATCCGAGTAAGAAAGAAAATTTATCTGATAGCAGCTTATTGGTTGTAGGTCGTAAATCGTTTGCCGCGAACTTTGACAAGAAATTTAAACTAGTCAACGTCTCTCATGGGTGCACTCACGTATACTCCACACTCTATGAAATATTACTTTCAAAATGGGATGGGAAATATCGTTCGAACTATATAGGGCTCTAAAGTAAAATAAATGTAGTTCATGAAATGGATATTTGTGGTCGTTCAAAGACCCAAATATATTATATTATGTTTTATAATTTCTTTGATTTTACATCTTTAAGAGATGAACCAATTTTTCTTCATTCAAATGAACACCAAAAGGCAGATTGAACGCCGATTCCGAGGGCTGGGAAAAGAGCAGCAATTTAATCAATTTGTAACTCTATATGAACGGAACCCAGTTTCTCCTTCTGATTGTGAATTATGTTCTTCGCCCAGGCTTTGCATTCAATGTTGATGAGAACTCCGGCTGAAATTAGAACAGAATTGTCGTGAGATGAAGAACTAAGATCAAAACAAGTTTCCTTCAATTTCAGTAAATTTTAAGATTTGCAGTCAATTTCACTTGAAATGTACTGCTTCGGTACTTTTACTTCCGGGAAAATGCAACATGACGCAGTTTTTCATTTCCGACGGGCAATTTTCCAGCCAACAGTGCGCGGCAATGGCACGTAAGTTTTTGCCGTTGGCGAAATGATTTCCACGCGAGCGATTACAAATTAGATTTCTTCTCGCATGTCCGTAGCCATAGAATGAAGTCTTAAATTGTAGAAAAATAAAAATTTATTTCTCCATCTAAAATCGATCCGAAAGATTTGGTCGTGCCGGTGTGTTTCGTTATAAAACGTTATCGGCCAGTAGGCTGACCTGCACATCGCCAAACATCAAGTCAATTTGAGAAAAAATGTTATTTTTCTAGGGTTAAAAGGGATAACTTTAATAACGCACACTTTCTCAATTTTTCCAATGCAAATTGAACTTATCGGTTATCTGTTGAAATGTTTGGACTCATCTGTGAGTGAAGGAGACTGTAAATTCTTCAATGGGGCTGTAAATCGGTAATCGGGGTGGAAAGCGTTGTTGGAAAAAGTGAAAATTTCAGTTTTGAATTAATCTTTTCGCAAAGTCACGAGCTTCTGCTTGATCCTCAAGATCAACGAAAGCTTCCGGTGAAGGAAAAATTTACTGGGGATGTCGGTACCGAGGAGAGATAAAATTTTCTTGCATAGAAGACGCGATGAACGGTTCTTCGCTCAAAGGTTTTGGTGTCTTAAATTTCTCGGTTAACCGCAGCAAACAGATTTGTAGGTTTTGCTCAAGAATAAATCGCATACGAGATATATTATTTTCTCTTCTGACAATTTAAGATGAATTGTTAATTTAGCAGTTGTTTTAATGGCTTAATTGATTTTTCTGTTAGAAGGAATCCAGGTGAGATGTCCCCTGAATTACCTCCGTTTGTTTCTTTGTTTTCAAAGCCAATAATTCGGCAACGGCCAACACTCGTAATTTAATTTGCGGCAAAATTGAAAATTAAATTTGGACTGAAACGGCTTTTAATCACAAATTTTAGCATTACATAAAAGTTTAGTTTACGTTTTCGTATTAATTTAACGGCAAATTTCTCCAATGTTTTGTTAATTGTTTCGTTCTCCTCGCGTTACACAATCCTTTTCTCTAATGCGCGTTCGTATAATCTCTGCAAGGAGTTTTCATTTTCACCAAAGGAAAGAGCAGCCAAACAAAAGGGTTTTGTTTGACAGAAACCAGCTTACACACAAAGACACATACAGACACATCAAACATCATTTGTATACAAAAACATCCTCTCATTGTGACTCTGTTAGTTTCAAAACGTTTCAATTTGAACTCGAAATTATTTCTAAATTAATTACACAGGCTGAAAATGCAAAACTGTTATTAATTTAAATTAAATTGTTCAATATAATTACAATCATCCAAAAGCTAACGATCACTAATTATAATTATGAAATTATTGATTATCATTATTTATAACTGTAATTATTTATAATTTAAAATATCTACATTATTTTATTAATAATAAAATTTTTTATATATTTATATTTCATTAATCATATTAAATCCATACGACAAGAAAAGTTACTTTATACTTATTTCTGTAGGTATTTTAGACGTATTTTTGTGGCGGAGCTCGAAGTAATATTATTTAAAACATACTACTAGTACTACATTACAACTACAGTGGTTTCGCACTCTATCAATAAATTAAACACGTTGAATTTCCAATGTATGCTCAAAGAAGTTTCAATGAGTTTCGTTTCGCAAAATAATATCTCTACATTAATCCTAATCTATAAGATTTAACTCGCTTTCATTTGCTTTATAAGAATACTACAACCTTTTGTAATGTAACGGTTTTAATGTCAGAAAACTAAAAGTCAAAACTTCCTGAAGTTATCTTGATTGGGTACAGTTTCATTTCTGCTTGTCTAACATTTGAAGGATTCTCATGTGGAACTCATTAATCAACTGTAGTTTGTGGTTATCGACTTCACGTTAAATAGTTTAAATTTACAGTACGAGTTTTGGAATGAGTTGTTTTCACTAATAGATTTGTTTTGTATAAGTTCCAAGTCATTAATTGAAGTGAAAAGTTACAGAGATGGTGAAAATACCAATATTATGAAATACGAACGAACTGGGTGTATTGACGTCAAGTCAGAAGTACCTGTCGGTTTGAGAGCTTATAATAAGAACTTTTAATTGACAATTACAAGTGGAATTTCTTCTAAAGTTAGCCTGTTAGATTTTTCACAGTTGGAAGTAACTAGATTAGATTCTGTGTACAGTGAAAGTAAAATTACTTGCAACGAAATTAAATTATATAAATTCTTGTGGATTGAATGTTTCATTCCTCATATGCATTGAATGCTTTTGCTTTTATTTAATTAATTTGGTAATTGTTTTTTTGTGATTTAATTGGAAATATGCAGACTTCTCTACTTTGTTTTAAGCTTTTAATTCAGCTACGAATTAATGCGTGTATCGGCTTGTCTTCTTTTTTTTGGTAGCGCACAATCTTCTGAATTAATGAAAATACCTTAAAGTCTGATAAGGTCACTACCGAAGTATCATCGAGTTTTACCTGTTATATTAAAAGATATTGCGACGCATTTCATGATACTGCGTGTGCTCCATAACTTTATTGTGCCTACTACTTGATAAGTAGTACGCAGGCCAAATTATGAAACGAAATAAATCAAGGAATACAAGCACGCAAATAAGGTTAAATATGAGAAAGTGAAATTCTTTTAAATAAAGGATGGGGCCATGTGACACTAGGAAATTTCACTTTCACAACAATGGACGTACATATGGTAACGCTAAATTGTTTCTCTGTACTACAAATGAGAGTATTCATAGCACAGGCATGTGAGGCAACACAATCAAGAAACATGAAGACAAGGTCTAGAGAGAACTCGGTGATGGTTTACGTTCAATTTGAATAAACCAAAACCTTGTAGCTCGAGGTATTGCTTCCCTACAATTATTATTTAAGTATGACAGTCAACGTAGTTTTTTACCCTAAAAAATGGTTATAAAAATGCAATTAATTTTACATACTAACATCACAAGTCAAACAGAATTTACTATTTTGAATTCGCTTCAGAGCACAACAATAATTAAATTCATGGGAAATATCTTATGAGCGAATTGTTAAAGTGAAGTAAAATTCAATTATATTTCAATTATAATTCAATTCAAATGTGAGGAGAAGGAAAACAATTTTCTGTTGAAATGTTGAATCGTATGCTTACACGTTTTCCTGTTTAAATTGAAAGGCAGAGGAGGATTTGCAGGTTGGCATCATCCATTCTGGTTACCTTTGTTTCAATTAATAAATGTATATTAATTAATGGATTTTTCAAAGTAGGTGGGAGTACTCATTGGAAAGGATCGCCAAACATACCCTTGAAATTTCATATTGTGGATTTTTCCTGGTTTAGTTAACGCTTGATAACACAATTTCATTGAAGAGTAGAAAATAGAAAAATACTTTTGGTGAATATATTGAGAACGAATTTATTAAACTGGCTAACGCAATTAAAAAATGCATGAAATATGTAGAATGTGAATTAAATTGGAATGTAAAAAGTGAACTCTAAAGTTATTAAAGTTTTTAAATTTCTAAAATTACTTCTTTATGTTCTTGTCGTTTTACAGAAATAAGAAACTCCATTTTGTAGTAAGTTTCCCTTATTAAGTGTTTAGTAATGACTTCGCAGTTGGTATTACCTTTCGTTGTTTCTTATTACTACATGTTACCATGCTTCTTACTACAACATTAATACTTTTTAATAACTTTCGTACTAGTTACATTTCTACATAAATTAATAGATTTATAATAGTTCAGCGTATGTTTACACTTTTCGAAATATTTATATTTTGTTGGTGAAATTTTAGAATGTAATTAAGTAGTTACCTTTATTTACTTTCACCACGCATTTGGATTTTCTTTCTATCCACTTATTAAACCTTTCATCATGGTTCAAATTTTGTCGGGTTAGATATATGTTAGGTGAAAAAACTTCTAAAACATTCACTTTTCATCGAGTTCTCTGTTACTTTCGTTAATCAAATATCACGTATGGTATCATATTTCGAGTTGCACTTATGTTGCTTTTGTGTCGTAAACCTTATTTATGAGAGTCTGAATAGTTCAGGTTGAAAAATTTTAATCATTTTTGTTTGTCAAGTAAAGGGAAGCCGATGTCTTGAAGTCCGAGTTGCTCCTACAGGGCCAGGGTTAAGTCATAAATAGAACAATGATTAAGTGTAATGAAGTACAATGTTTTATCCAACTTTCTTTGAGAATTTGAAAAACGAATGTTAAGGAAAATATCTTTTACTTACTTTTGGGTCGCTCAAGATGAATAGCCAACAAAGGACTCAAGTACCCCTCGTTGTTTTCAAACGGATAAAAATAACCTGGAAAACCTCTATTTTTCGGTATATAGTGAACTGGGCCGATGTTCTCTTTATCGAGCGGATTTTCTCCCTCGCAACTCACCCAAATTGTATTTAACTGGAAGCAAATATTTATTTTCCATCAAACGATACATTTTTCTCGCATCCTCAAAAAAATGAGATTTGCATACAGGTAGTGTTTTTTTAAAGCTTTTCAAACTCAAAAATAATAAAAATTAAGCTTCTTACAAGTTTTGGATCCAACGTTTTTTGCGTTGCTATATGCTCTTTGAGATCCGCTGGCATCGATTCTGGCAAATTGTTAGTATTGTTATAGTAGTCCGGCCTCCATCCGTATATCTGAAAAATTGTTTACACAAATTTAATTATTTAATTGTTTTACATTTATTTATTATTTTGCGTAGCAATAATAGCAATAATTCAAGTGGACATGACTTTTGAATTTTGTGCTTCTGTCTACACGGTCAATTGTATTTTTTTCTGTACTACTGTACATTACACCTATTTTTGATGACGGACCGCTCTTTCTTTTTGGTTATTGTATACGAATCAGTGTTGTTGAATACCAGAAACTTAATTCTCATTCATTTTGTAAAGATTTAAATTGTTCCATAATGTGAATTACAAACGTTTGAATCCTGCCACCCAGGATATGACATATAATATATGTTCTAGTGGAAAAAGTATCGAAAGCGAATAACCGTGTACTTTCAAAAAATTTCATTTTGATTTGTCTCATCCAAAAGTTTTGTATTTTACACACGCGTGAATGTTCGTAATTTATTGTGAAGTCCGGTGAAAAATTACGCTTTTGACCTCCAAGTCCTTGAAAAATATGAGAGGCGGAAAATGGAAGAATAAGTTGAAGAAGATATTTCCAGCAGTAGTCTCAACCATACATGAATTGTTTATGTGACAAATACCAAGTGAAAAAGCACAAATTTATATTTGCCTGAACGACTTTCCACCCAAGGCACCACTCTCCCAGGCGTTCGGAATTATTTCATTTTAGGGGAAAGAATATTTCCCACCTGGTGGTTTTCCAAATTCTTTATTCTGTTATTTGAATAGGAGTCAAATGTTTACTCATCGGAAAATTTCATTCTGCGGAAGGAAAGTCAATTGATGAGTCGCCGATTTATATCCGGGCATTTCAATAAGAAACGAGGGAAACGTGTTGAATCCGAAGTTACAAACTTGAATTTTCAAGTCATGAAAGCCCACCCTGGAAAATAATTTCCGTCCAAAAAGTTGCGGTAAAGTGAAGTTTAACAATCAGCCAGAGTAAAGAAAAATGACGGAATACAAAGAACGGGGAAAAAGTTGTTACGTGAACTTTATTATGTATATGTGTCATTGCAGAACGGGTTTTTAATTTATTTTTTTTTACTTTGCCTATAAGAATGTCGAATCCGCTCTGTGAATATCTTTCCTTGGAAGGAATGATTACAATCTTTATAGAACAGGAAGCCTCTTCAGCAAGACGTTATCAAAATATTACGAATTGTGAAACATTACCATTAACAAAACATTACCACTGGCAAAAAAAATACATTAACTAAAAATGAGTTGTAAACCAAGGTAAAAAATTTAATCTTTTATTTTTTTTCCCAACCTATATATGTGAAAATATGTAAAATTTCAGTGTTGACACGGTGCCTTATTTAATACTTATTTTTTGTGAAATCCATTAAAAATACTTAATTTAAATCAAATAATTAAGCGTCAATATTTCTAAAGCATACAAATTCAGAAATAATATGTGTTTTTACAATTAAATAAATTGACTTAAATAAATAGCACTTAGATAAGTTTTGATACTTTCGAAAATTTCAATGTACAGATTATGACCTTTTGTTTTGTTCAGTTAGATTTTCCCTTTTTTAATATTAACATTATTTCTTCTCTTCGTCGCGTTTCACCTTACTGAAATGTCATTATTGATTGGTAATTATAAGAATAAAGTTGAGTAACGAAGTTTAATGTTCAATTTCACAGTTGAGTGACTACGTTATATGTAAAAATCATCGTTATTTAAGTAAACTCCAATGTTAAATTTCTCTATTCAATAAAATTTTTGTCAATCAGTTCCGTGAAAAGATTGACTTATCATTTCTCGATGAAATATTTGATTTTTCGCCTCTGAAGAAAATGTTGGCAGACATAGTTGACTGATTTCATGCCAAATATACTTCCAATTATTCAGACATTAATTTGTGGCGCTTTCTTAAAAGCTATCGGATAGTATTACGTTAAATGTACGTCACTCTAGATTAACGAGTACTTAGCTATTAATACGGTGAATCATCATCTGTATTCTTGAAAAGTAGTATCGGTGAAGCACAAAAATTGAAGAATAAAAAATTATGTATACTTAAACCAAAGCAAATCTATTTAAAAAGAAATGTGTTTTTCACGCTAAAAAACTGTCAGGAAGTAAAAATACTGGCGGTTTAACCTGATAAGTTAGTAATTCTTTGCGGTTTAACGCCTACTCCCGGAAATTAAACAACCAAGAAAATTTAATTTAAACCTACCATTGGGTAGAATAAAGAACATAAAATAAGAAATAATATTTATTTAATGCAGGTGGTAGAGAAGTCAAATAATAATGGAAATGAGATTTTGTAAGAGTGTTAAAGGTTAAAAGATCTGAAGTAATTGCTACAACAGCCTGAACTAACCGTTATTATGCTAATGGTATAAGTATAATGTTACAATACAAGGTAAAAAAACTATCTCAACTACTGAATGATAATTAAATGTTTTTGAATTTCCAGAAATTGTACGTATGTTAATGTATGAACTCTGTTAATTGAACTTCTTTAACAGTCGTTCAATTTCACTGCTTTCCTGCCAATCATTTCTGGTGATGTAACTACAAATTTTACGTGTTCAACGTGTAATTGTAACATCTTCGAGACTTGTCACCTTTACGCCATTTAATAAAAAATTTGTGACCATAGGATTCTCACTCTCGGTCAACAACAATGAAGTGATGTTACGTTGACGAAGTAAAACATTTTTCGCATCGGCGGTTTCTAATAGCATTTCTACCGTACGTTCACATCTGAATTCAGTTAAATGTCAGTTAAATTGATTACAGCGTGCCAGAAAGGTGTGCTTCGTTTCATTTACCTGAAAATTTCGGACCCGACAAAACAAGAGAGCTTCCACTGAATGAAAAATAAAGAATGAGACTGATTTACGGCTGGAGAAATCTGAATTTTAACTGCAATCCGGCGGGAATTTGCGTACACTTGATAGATGGAAAAATAAATTTCTACCATTAAACGTTCAATATTTCTCCGTCTCAGGTGGTTTTACCATTTCATTGAAAAACTTTTCGCGTTTCGCCGAGAAAAAGGTCGTTTACGGGCTGGGAAATTTATCCCGTAATTAAGCCGTGTTTTCGAAGGAAACCTTCGGGATCCTTTTCCGGGAAATTTGCGCTAGAAACAAATCGAAATGCCGAATCCGAGATGAAATATCTTATAGATATAATCCTTAAGGACAAGTCATTAACCGTTGATCGCAAGAACATTCATCAACGGTGTCCGTTGAAAAGGAAAGCCAAAGAAAGCTAAAAATGAAAGAACTTTCTGTTTTGTTCACTTTTTGCGATTTGTATTTATTGTTTACTTTGCCTAAAATAGTGAGATTTTACAAAATTGTCATCACTGCTATCTCACATATACAGGCTGGTGAAATCAAAATTAGTGCGAATATCACATTGATTACCATGTGAAAACATCAATTCATCCTTTCTAACAACTGTAGCATACCATCACATTGTCCCATATTATCGTGACGGTAGCTTATACTTGAGCCATTCCTGGCTGCTCATCCTCGACCAAAACTAACAACGAACTAAAACCGCACCCTTTGTACCTGTTACAACTCAATGAATACGTACTGATCCAAATTTCTGTCCATTGGCACTCAAAAATACTCACACCTTTTTCAATTTTCATGCTTTTATTGTCGTCTTCTTTTACACCTATTTATTCATTCTCTCATCAAATTTCTCAAAAACATCCAGTTCTTGCCTAACTCTTGATAAATTCCAATGGTTTAAAACTAAAAACTCCACTAAGAATGGCAATATCTGAAAAGCTCTAAACGAGGGTAAAATTCAACACCCTAACTAAAAAAGATACTGTTACTTCGTGTAGAATTTTTAATATTCACGCTTACAGTGAGTGAGACCCTTTAAGATTTTTCCATCTTTTATATCAAAGTTATTGTCAAGTGGATCTGTTTCCAAAGAAGCAAACTAAACAAGTAGGCATACTTACTTTGTTCAATTTAAGAAATATGCACGGGCCGGATTTGTGATAATTAAATGAATTTTCTTTTGTGCATGGATGCCAGTTTTTGACATCAACGTCGCACACTTGGCCTCGGCTAGGCGGTCTGTCGTAATCGCAATTGTAAATGTTCTGTCCCCTTCCCGGTGTAAGGCCCGGCTTTCTGTAAACTGAAACACAAAGATTGTAATATCAAGATAAACTAGTTAACATTCCAAAACTTTTGCAACACAGCAGTGTTGTAGCACTCTATATAATGTTGTAAATAAAACCGAAACTTACACAGCTATTCGTTTTTTCATTTACTGAGAAGGAATGTGTGGTTTTCGTGTATGGAATGACATGTGAAATATTTCTTTGAAAGGTTACTAGACTTAATTTTAAAACCTGTTCATTTGACTTGACAAAAAATTTCATGCTGTAAGTGTCACCTAAATTAGTCAAGTTTCAGAGTAATTTTATGTTTTTTTTATTATTTGTATTATTTTCAATTACAATTTCAAGAGAGTTTGTGTTTGGTGTAACACCTGTATTAATATTTAATTCTAAATGTTTAAATTCCTGTATCCAAAGTTAAATACTAGGATTTCGTTCGACGAATACGTTTAATCCTTTTTCCGTTTATATGTCATCAACGTAGGATTTTTATAAACGGATTTGATTTTCGAAGCTGTAGGATTTCTATCTCGTTCCCGTGTGTTTTTATTTTTGTTCCAAACGGAAAAGCAATTAATATGACTAACGAAGAGTAAATGGAAAAATAATTTGTAAAAAAATAAAGAATTAATAATGAATAACCTTTCGAGTAATAAAATGAACAAATTGGCCAGTGAAATACCGATAAGGCACATTCAATTAAAGTTGTCAGTGGTCAATGGACTGTTGCTGTTAATTTCCTGAAGACCTGAACATTTGAAATGCTGTTTTATTAGTATTTTAACTATCCCGTTAAAATACCATAGGATAAATTTCTAATAGGACAGCTACATAAGATTTCCCTTATCTAACTTTTAAATGGCCAGCAACCTTTTTTTCAATGGATTTCTCACGAAATTCCATGTTTAATTTATAGGAAAATTTTTGTAGGGGGTATTAATGCCCGTAATTTTGAGCTGGGTGTAAAGCAAAAAGATTAAATAAGGGACAACAGCAGCAGCGGCAGCAGCTCACCTTCTAAAAAACTATTTAAAGCATCTATCCAGTACTGAAAGTTCTCGCTATTGCTTCCATTGTACCAGATCAAAGTGCTTTCAACATTTTCTCCTGGTGGATGTGGCCTGAAACCCATACCTGGAAATATATGTAATAAATATTTCGTGATTAATGGTGATGAATTTTTTAGTTTGGAAATTGAAGGAAGGACCTAAGGCTATTTGTAGTTAATAGGATGTTTTCCAATTTAACTAAATTATTGTTCCTGTGCTTAATTTTATTAAGCTGTTTTGTCTTGTAGAAAGATAAAAAGGAGCCTAGCCAAGGTCGAAATATGTAGCCTTACTTTTTTGAAACATCTTCACATGGTTCACAATACTAAATAGAACAGTTTTTTGTTAACACCTATTATGTATTATATAGTTTGCTATACATTATGTTATATTTAAGACGCAAAAATTGAAATGGCAATAGTATCATCTACGAATCAATACAAGCTTCGATATTTATGTGGTGATCAATTAATATTATTAATGGTTTCACTTTTTTGCAAGCTTGAGTTTATATAAGTTATCCGTGTAAAGCTCATGGGACGAATGTAACGTTAACGCGTATGTAAGGAAATGAACAATTAATTGTGCTCTAAAATATCGTTCTTCAAAGAAAATTGATATCCATATGTCGCTACAACAGGTAAGAATCTGAGATAAAATCTTTTCTAAAAGGCACGAGAATACAACAAGTATTACGTCCCATGAGTATCTAATTATTAACTTTCTATTCAATCATTAAACTTTCCGGAACAATGAAGCAATAATTACCTGGGTTAGTGCCTATTAAAGAGCTTTCAAGTTTCCACCGTGGCTCTTGCGTGTTCAACGTTTGAAAGAATACCCATAACATGATGGTGAACATTGCTGCGAGAACGATGTAAAATACAAGGTAGAATAGCGAAATTTTGGCTGAAAGCAAAAACATTTGACATGTAATAATGTAAATATACATTGTTTACATTGAAAGTATAAATTCTTGCAATAGATTGAAAAATCCTAAAGTGAATTTTGTAATTAAAATTATGAAATTATTAAATAAGTAGGACCATTGCCAAACTTTTAGGTACGTCGTGTAATAACTAAAGTAAAACAATGTATAATATACAAAAAAGTAAAAGGAATAGTCCTTGAATTTAAAGATAAAGTTAGGTGTGAAAGTTAGAAATTGAATGTTATGAGCGTAGCGTTAAATAACCAATAATGTACTCCTAAAATTTGTTTAGTCTACATGTTTTAAGTTTACAATATTATTTTTTTAATAATTTAATAAAGTTTTTTACTACTTAGTTTTCATTTGGTTCAAGAATAACGTCACTGAATGTTTACAAATTAAACTGCAAGGTATGAAGAGAGAAATTTAAACAGTTTCAGAATACTCAAACGACGGGAATTAAAATATTTCACCAAAAACTATTAGAATGTATAAATTTACACTTATTAAACTAGATCTTCGTAGGGCAAGCTTCAAAAAACGTGAACTTCACAATTTGTTTTTACATTTTCAGTCCCATCTAACGAGGCATATGTAGGTTTATTGATCGTTCGAGGCTCCTCATTACCCACAGGTTAATTTTCCTGTTTTCTTTCTCCTTTTGTTAAGCATTTCTGATGATGTATCAAATGAATCTCCTGCAGCTATCAAGTGAAAACTTTTTCTCACAGAAAGAGAGCACAAAATCTTGGTATACTGCAAATGTATCAAATTCAATATCGGTCGGGTGAGGGGAGTGAGAGTTCCAATATAAAGTATGTCTAAGAAAAGGGAAAGGGTTTTGTCGCTACATGTTCAGTATCAACATTGTCAACAGTATCACGACATTGAACACCGTTCTGCACCGTTTTTTCATTAATCCATTTAACATTCAATGGTGACCTTGTCGTAATTTCCGGAAACCGTTAACACTGCGAGTATTAACAATAGTTTCACAAGTGTCAACGTTCATTCACAATTTTTTTAGAGTGACATTAGCGTGAGAATGAATGTGAATGATGTGTGGTTGGTCATATGTCTGCTTGTGTGTGTTCGGAAAAGGGCAGGAGAAAGGGAAACAACAACTAAGATCTTAATCCAGAGCTTCTGACGAACCTTCAGACAATGATTTTGCTGCCAAATAGAAATACCACAATTATTCAATTTGTTCCATCCTTGGCAGACTCCGATATTATTATTAAATCGTGCTTAATAGTTTGCAAACTGTACACAAATGACGTGACAATTTTTTTAATTCACGAAACCACAATAAGAAATCCTTCTTGGCCTTAACACACTTGCGGGAATTGCTCCTTAAATATAGACCTACAGCAGAATGAATCGGTTCTAGAATTGACACTATAAATTTTTTAATAGAGTGGGAAATAATAAATGTCAACAAGACAAGATGTATTATTCATGTTTCTACCAGTTGAATACCTGAGCTTCTATTGCCAAGGGACATAATTTTCTAGGCTGTGCAAGCATCAGGATGCACCATTAATATGCTTCTTCTATTTACAAGTGAAGTAACATAAAAATTTATTCATTATATCTTACATATATTGAACCTCAATGATTTAGAATGCCTTCAGACTGTTCAGGTACTTTAGACTTATTAACTTTTGTCATTTCTCAAATGAAATTCATAAAGTAGAATCTTTTTCTAATCTGACACGAAACTTCTAACAAGGCCTGAGCTACATCAAGTAATACAATTATATATGTACAATATTATAGTTTCATAAATTAGAGATTGCAGATTTTCACAATGTTTTTCATAAATTTCCAACTTGATTCTGGTTATTTCCATTATTTGCGATGCCAATGATAACAAACTGTTGAATTCTGAGAAATGAGTTAAAACTCAAAGGGAAGCAGTTATACAGAAGAAAATATTATTTAAGTGAACTTATTACGAATTAAATTTCCTTTCCGTACCCAGCAGTGGAAGTCAGCTAATTCAACTGATAACTACGGTAGTTGGATTAAGTGATTTAAAAAAGCCACGGCAGTCGTAATGAGAAGCTGGTGGGCGAACTCTTTTGCTTGAAGTTACTACTTACAAAAGCACTTAATCTTTATTTCACCACTTTGTGGTTAGTTAGTCGTATTTCTAATTTCATTTGAGATTTGGACAAAGCGCATGAATGAGGCACGAAAGAGAACTCCAATAGAAACATTTATAAACAGAAAAATTATTATGCGGCCTACGTTTTGCGATGTATAATTTAGAAGTTTAACTTCGACCAGAGAGCATCAATGGCTACGCATCGCAATGTTGAGAGCCCTGAAACTTAAACCAAATTAGTTTAGTGCCAGACAAAATTGAATCCTGATATAATTCGCGAGGCGGAACGCTAACCCCCTTGATCAATATTTAAAATTTACTACAGGTAGTAGTTTATATTTCTTCAGAAGCATAGGAAATTTTACATGTAAGGTGCAAGCCTATTGTCGCATAAATAGATTATTGTAGCAAGGGCCGGTTATAAAATTCAAATTCCAAAGCTTAATGAAATATATAATACGATAAAAAACTACTCGGCAAAGTGTACGGTACATAATGTTTATTTATGGTTGAAATATCTGGGTACTTTAAGTGATTAAGTTTCCTAATGTTTAAAGCTTATGTCTATGGAGTTCACTGCAAACATAATCAACGTCGTAAAAAGTACTGCAATTAAAGGATTATAATCACAAAGGAAGGGTTTCAGATATATCTACAATATTTGTAAGACACTACACTAGATTAACTGAATAATATTATTTTTTGGTATTGTTAACTGATGCACAAGGCTTTTATTAAACTCATTGCAAAGTTTTTAGTAAAATTAATTCTTAATACCAGCCTGGGAACACAATTCATAATGAATTAATAGAACTCACCCCAATTAACCGGTGTCCTGTCCAAAAATGTGCCTCTTTTTGTATCAACAACATGAGTTCGAAGGTATCGTCCCACAACTACATAATTAAATTTAATGGATTCCTGAAAGCTCTTCTTGTCCTTCTTTTTATTAATAATTTCTTTCATTTCATTCGATAGATTAGGCGGGACAGACAGGAATCAATGAAAGGTCAATAGAACGAAGCTATCCGACAGGACATCTCAGATTTGAATTCCCGTTTGTTTGTCGGGAAATTATCTTAAGAAAAAGATGGATGTCGCGTTTGCTTCTTCGTCTGAGAGGGATTGAATTCGAGGTCGAAATTCCGACAAACACTATCCTTATTAGAACTATAAAAAATCATTTTCCTTCCGAACAAATCGATCTGTGTTAATTATAAACAAAAACAATGAGCAGAAGATGGACGCGGAGGTCACGTGATTTGATTTAAGACCGATGAAACAACACGAAATTAGGGTGGCTTCACCGTTTTAAATTCATTAAACGAGACTTCAATGAGTGTAAAAATTAAATTAAGTACTGTTTGACATTATAGACCATTGTCAGAGGGCAGTCAAAAAGCTTCAAATCGGACTGTCAGTTAATATCAGGGATCGAAGCACAACGAACGGAAATAATTATTCTTTTTAAATCGCAAATCGTTTCGCCCGATTGTGAACGTCAGTGCGTTGAACATAAAACAGAAAATAGTCGGCATTTCAAATAGAGAAACGTCTTTAATTTCCTCATTTCCTCTGAGTAGTCACACACATCGGTAACTGTTCACATAGATTCTCATTAATGTCAACTCCGGTCGGTCGGAGATTCTTTCCGACCCGTGACTGAAGAATATATTCCAATGTATGACACTGCTCCTCTCACTCCATGAATAAAATACAAAATTGTAATCAGCGTTACTCCGGCAAATTACGGGCGACATGACTATGAAATCTAATTATGACGGCTATTTGCGTCAGAGAAGTTTGTGAAACATTTTGTGCAGAAGTCGTCGCATTCATTGTAATGCAGAATTAAATTAAGCGGGTCAACCTATAAATTAATATTATCGGAATAGATCACTACTAGTTGTTGTTATCAAAACTAGTTATTATTATTGTCACTACATTATTACTAAAATAACAAAGCTTGCATGACAGATATTTAACTTTAACATTGGTGCTTAAAATGTACTAGAAAATTAGAATTACCCCAGCTGGAGCTCGTTCTTCCGAAGATCGCTTTGGTCTCGTGATGGTAGAAAAAGTGTTTGAAACTTTTTTTGGGCGGGCGAAGATATGGCATTCCATCTTTGCACTGAAATTTCTCTGCCATTTATTACTATTAATCCGATGCAGAGAGCTTTAAATCAAACAACAACAATAAATCCACTTTCCCTGATGCTCCTTCTGCTGTTGCTGCTGTTCCTTGTTTGCTCTTCCTCTTCCTTGCTTTCTTTCTGGCACACCACCGCCCGCACTCAGCTAATTTTCTTTTGCATCGAATGAATTCGTTTTACGCGTTTCATTGATGTACGTGCAACCGGTGTGATCTGCTGGGATTTGACGACCTATCTGACCCCATAAAAGCAAAAGCTGTGCCCATCGAATGAGCTTTCATTAGGACTCATTACTCTATTATCATAATAAAGCGTACGCTTAACTCCTTGCATATTACCCGACTGCTTCTTTGTGTGTCTGTCATCATACTAAGAGAAACCTACTTAAAACGTGTTAGCATTTCACTGGTCTCCACAGCATTAAAAACTGCCGTACTGTAATCTCAAAGTTTGTCACAAGTCGTTTTTCACTAAATTGCTTACAATTTTTAAAAATCATTCCAATCCATTCTAGTTTTTCAATTCTACGTAGGTCGCTCTCTAATTCCTGGAAAGTACAATTTTGTTTTTCCTAACTATGTGACATGTATCTGTTATTATTTTTTTAATACGAAGAGTTCAGTATTATTACAATATATAAAAACAGAATTCTGTGATGTGGTTTTGTTAATAATCTCAAGTCCGATTATCTTTTCTTTTCTGTCTGAACATCGAAAATAACATTATTGTAGTTACATTAGTAAAAGACTTTCAAAATAATTTTACAGCTGTTTCAATCGCTGCGGAGAAGAAAGTAATTAATTAGTGTTATTTTTCTAATAAAGAAGCTTTTCACTGCAAAGTGGTTGTCAATGGTAAATTATTTGTGGAAATTTCTTCAACGGGACAGCAGGTTGATAATTATATTTTTATCATGCGCAAAGTCGTGAAAGAAGCAAAAAGAATTATTAAATTTTGTTCGTGAGTTCGACTTAATAGGGAATTTATACGAATAAAACCGTTGAAACATAAAGAAACTGACATTTCGTACAGAAGAAAGTTTAACGAAGACATTATTTCAGCATTGCTTTTCCTACGCACAAAGCGGATTTGTTGGGCCGACATTATTATCTCATTAAGAATGTCATGTCGTTCACCGTTTCATCTGGAAATTTATTCAAAATAATTCCAAATTTGGTTCGGGAAGAAGAGTTTCCAACTTGGAAGAATCAAATGAACTTTGGACAAAGAAGGGTGAAATTTTGTATAAATTTTAATGCCTTCCTAGATTATCCCCGTATAATTAAAATATTCTCGTGGAATATCTGTCTCGCAGCAATTTGAGCCCGATGTCTGCCACGGTGTTATTACTTATATAACGACATATATTATAATTTCTATATACCGGTATTTATGTTATTCATACAACACATATTACGGCTGAAATATATTGAGACGAAATGCTTATGGCAGTCGTTGAATGCCCTTAATGAGAGAATAAGAAAAAAATAATAAGAATACAAAGGCAATTATTATTATTATACAATATAAATTATACTTGTCATTCAATACTAGATTTTTGAAATAGAAGTACGGGAATGTGCAAAACAGAAAACCCTCGAAATGTAGTTAAATCGTTTAATGACAACAGATCCGACTATTTTATTATTTCACCAAACCCAGATTTCAAAGAACGGGTTTTGCCCAACTGACCTCACCTGGTAATTGAATGAAAATGTTGATCATTGTACACTTTGAAAACCTTACCTTTCTGGTTCTTTGGTATAGTTAACTTTTACTGAATGAATTTCGCCAACAGTGGATAACACTACTTTTGCCAGATTTGCATAAGTTTTTTCATTTCAGAAGAATTCATATCAAGTTTGGTCTTTGTACAGGTCAATAATTATTAATGCAATTTTTCAAACTTGGTTAGTTTTAACTTTACCGAAGCTGTGTTATTTCGTATCACCAGGCCTTGAATTTGTGAAAGAGCTGTCGTCACAGTGAGCAGAAATTGTTTCTGCCCTTCTTTGCTTCTTTCTATTTTTTCTGAGTCCTGCTTCTTTATAATAGGACAGGAAAACTTTTTGTCTCGCAATTTCAAGTTTTTTTTCTGTACCCGTCTAAAATCTCCCTCAATTTTCTGACACCAATCAGACGTATTCCAACTGTCATAGAGGAAGAATATTTTTTGAGTCTGATTGCACCCTGTCTGGGAGCATAGTACCAACAAGGTGGACTTGGAAAGTTGGCTTAAGAACTTGTAAGGGTATCACTAACTTTTGAAGTAGCAAAATTCAGATTTGTTTGGTTCGTTTATTATTGGTTATTGAAATTTTCATAACAGATCAGAAGCACTTGTAATGAATGTGTTAAAACAGACCAGAACAATTGTATTTCAGGATAATTTTATTTTTATTTTTATCTTTAGTTAACATTCTAAATTGATTTTATGTATGGTATGTAAATTTGATTTCAATGTAATGTGAGGTATATATTATGATGTTAGTTCTACAGCATGTTTGAAATCGGTTTGGTCACTTTGTTTCTCGATTATTGCTGTATTAATTGTTTAATACTGCATAATTTGTTATCAATGCCGGTTATTCAAGTTAACTTAATTGACAAATAATTATTAGAGAGGCAAATGCAAAATATAAGCAATCAATTAAAAATATTCATTACGTTATAGTCTTAAATATTGTTTTTGTTGAAAGAATTTTATGTATTACTACCTTTTTTCACTGCCATGTGATCCGACAGTGAAAATTGTCATTTTGAAGCTTTTTTCAAACTTCTGTAGATGTAATACCCTACTACTTACTACCCTACAACCAAATTGATAGTATTTTGTATGAAAGTTCAATTAAATTTGGGCACTGCATTCGGCATCTCTGGGTAGTTGTCAACAATCGTGTGAAAGGAGGGTGAATTAGGGCCGAATTCAAATTTTCTGGCAACCCCTCAATTTTCCAAGCCTTTTGAAACAAGGCCTTATAACGAACCAACTCGCAGATTTTAACTACTACAGGGGATCATCCTCTCAAGCTTTATTGTCTTTCAAGAACTTAACCATTTGTTCCACTTCGCATTTGATGGGCCCTTCTGAATCGGGGCGGTCACTTCTGTTGTGGTAAAATCACAAATGAATTCTTGCGGTTTGAAGGGTTTTAACTAATATTGACTTAAAATACTACAGTCACTGCAGTTGGTGAATCTGGTGTATCTACTATCTAGGAACAGAAAACTTAGTGGAAATTTGTATGCTGTTGATAATTTGGGGGTTTGTTTTTCAAGAAGTCATTTACTAATTACAAGGGTTGACTTTTAATTTCATTCCTCTCAGCTGCCGTTATTATTATTGAAGTTTCACGCTTTGTTTGTTTCTATTTTCTTGTCTATTTGTCTGTTGATGTAGCTTCGACTTCTTGTTCTTCACATTTAGTTCTTTCTCGAACCACTAGCACTTCATCGCTGTCAGTCAATTCATAAAACATCTTAGTAAAATTTGATTTTGTTGTTAATGTTGTTAAATCGAACTTAAACTGTAGGTTAACTACTTTAAACCGTACTTGTTTTCTTTGCTGCACTTCAACTTTACTAATTAAGAGTTGTTATCTGACTCGAGTAAACATTCTTCAATGCTTTAACAAGCTTAGAATGGATTACACGAAAATGATTATTTCACTTTTGATGTTTATTAAAGAGTAAATTCAAAAAGAAGACATTAACACAACAATGTACAATATTAATTTGGGCCGATTTAAAAAAAATGTTTTATGGTAAAAATACTTATAAGTCGCACAAAATAATTCAAACAGAATTATCGATATTATGTACGTCTTATTTGTGTGAATAACAATGCGGTCGGTGATGAGAAGCGAGTAATTCTTTTATATCTGTTTTCGCACTGGATAAATAAATAAAAAAGCATTAATGTATTCACCTGAAGAGTAATTCAGGAGGGAATGCTGTCCCGAGGGATTATTTATATTAAGCTAGGATACTTCATTTTAAAACGCTTTCGTCTCCGCAAAACGCAGTGAATTTACATAAAAACAAAAAAATTATAGCACTAAAAGAAAAAGGTAGGAAATCGCAACCATCGTGGCCATGGTAGCAATTTCTGACAAAAATATATTCAACGGAAAAACGATGGTTCCTCATGTAACTCCTGTCCGGGTGTATGGCTTTCTAAGGTTAATACTAACTAACCGGGTTGCTTCCCCGGTCACCATAAATCTTTCAATGTTGAATTACTTGGCTGAAGCTTTCTTTCTTGTGTTTGTGGTGTTACTGACCGTCTCTTCTTTACCCTTAATTAAATTACTATACCAGCAGTTTTCCTCTCTACTTCTGAAGTGTATAAATACAGAATAGGTGTACAGAAAAACTCTTACGCAAAAATCCTTAATTTACGTCAGTTTCAGTCTCACTTTTGTCTTCTTCTTGGGCTTTTAGTTAACAACCGAGTAACATTTCCGGTATTTTAAGTAAAAGTAAGGTTAGCAGTTCGTGTAATTTTCTATTCTGCTTAATTTAATTATTGTTGACTTGAGAATAACGGAAGGAGCAGCTCACCTGGGAATCATTCTTTACAGGTATAATGGGAAGATAAATTAATCGAAGACATTTCAGAAGGTAAATCTCAATTGTACTGGAATTGTTTGTAAGCAATGGACTGTTTTGGCGAAAGTCAATGCCTCTAATCACCCACACCTTTTTGATGTAATGGCATAAATTATTACGACTCAGATGTGACGAGCTCTTCATTAGATAATAAAGCGTAAATATGTCTGTTACCGTAATTGGATATTCGATTCCAAACATTATAGACACAAATTCGACGTAGTTTTCATCAGAAACATGAAATGTTTTCACTCAGATAAGGACATTAAAAAGAAAGCAACGATTGTTTATATAAATGTTGTCTAGTCTTCGTATTACAAAAAATATATAAATTTTCTGATACATAAATCCTACAAAATTTGTGTTCTACGGGCAGCCGAGTTTGGTAAAGGTTTATTAATTCGTAATACGTAAAAGATTGTTATTCTACTTAATTTAGAAATACTTTTTTTGTAATTTAGACACTTATTCCATATCACGTCATCAAAGCTTTGTTCGTTGTTGACTCTTTTACGGTGACATTATGTTGGTTATTTAAATATAAGAGAATTAATAATTTAATTAAGCGTGACCTAAGTCTTTATTCTGGAATACGTTGACTAAAATATGAGTCAAGTTATATTAAATGAACTGTAATATTTCACATTTATTAATGAGAAGAACAATAGCGTGCACAATTTCGCATGGTGTGTCTCTACAATCTACGTAAAATTATTTTTACACGTTTAGATTTAATTGTTTATCTTTCGCAAAATTCGCTTTTTCAGGCGTGACGGGGAAATTTTTTAGGTAGGAATTAGGGTTTTTTTTCCACGTAAAGCTAGAAAGGTGCAAGTCGTATTATTACAGAGGATTAAAGTTTAAAAAAATTGCTTCAAAAATTCCAGTTTTTTAGAGATTTGCAAAATTCGAAGCAAATTCAAAATGCACACCATCCTGCATTCTGCTGAGTTAAATATTCATTAAATCTGAGGTATTATCGAATCATAATATATGAAATCATTTAGTTATTTTGTTTTCGAATCAACAGTCAAATTATAAATTTTGGATAATATCTATTAGAATGCTTCATAAAAATAGAAATGCAAAGTTAAAAATGTTATTAAGTACTTTTCCCTTGAAAAAAATAAAATTTCGATTCTACGGGTCGATTTTTAATTTGATTGACATGCAATCATGCATTTCTCTGAATTTTATGTTATTATGCCTGCTACAAATGATGTTGTTTCTAAAATAAGTCGAGTATTTTTTCTTTATAAAATTTTCCATCGATTTCAAGAAAAAGTGTTACAATTCCTTTTTTTCAATTAATTTCAGCTGGTTGCAATACAAGGGTTTTGCTCGGCAACTAAAGAATACTGCCCTCCGGGTCTTCCCGGGAAGCCTGGTCCTCCAGGAGAGAGAGGATTAACAGGCATGGAAGGACCAAAAGGTGAAAGAGGAGATAGGGGTTTTCCCGGTGAGCCAGGAATGCGTGGTCCACATGGATTGCCCGGAGAAGCAGGGCCCAGGGGACCAAAAGGAACCATGGGATGGCCAGGTAAAATGACAGTGACAATTTTATTTTTGCTTAACAGTGTTTATTACAGTCTAAACCTTTCGAATGTCTTCGGTCGAAATTTTATTCAAGGTGATTTTTCGACTAGAACTCGAGAAACGTTCGGTTTATATTCTTCACGGTCTCAGCAGTTTTCCAATAATTGCAGAACGTCAATTTGGAAAAGTTGAATTAAACCCAACGACAAACCTGTCTAACATTTTCCACAGATGCTGACTCTCTCACCAGAGGCATCTGGACCGACCAAATCCGACCTGAAATCGGTAAATCATAAAATTCCAAACTTTTGACGTTTCAATCCTCGAAGTGAAAATTTCGATTAATGTGATTTGCCAATTTAAAATTCCTTTGTGACGTACAAAATTTCGACTCATTAGAACACATCAACTGAGACCGGTTCAATCTTTAAACTGGAATTTTTCAATTGGTCACGTATCAATCATTAACGAGTCGTAAGTTAAGATTATACGTCTTTTTGGAAGAAATAACACTTTGATCGAATTTAAATTTTCACGGCGTACACATTTATACTTATCATTATTTCTTGTCGAAACACTTTGGTTTCATAAAAAACTAACAATTAGAATTGAATCGTTCGTACATTTTCCCAACGGATTTCCTACTTCTATTAATTCGTAATCATTAATTACGTAAATGTGGTTACACATATAAAAACACCTTCCTTCATAAATTACATCTATTTATTGATTATTATCAAATCAGAGAACATGTACTATTCGATGCAAACCTAACGTTACAGAAATAGTTTCTTTTCACTGCTCCTTATGCCTATCTGGAAACTTTGTACGGTTTATTGTAAAATGAAAAACTGAACATAAATTTTTTTGGCAGGATCCCCTGGGTTGGATGGTCGAGATGGAGTACCTGGTGAGCCAGGTTTGGATGGAATTCCCGGGAGATCGGGACTTGACGGATTGCCAGGAATGGATGGAATGCCTGGATTGAATGGATTACCTGGAACAAATGGAACTGACGGTGAGTTTCGCTTGTTTTTCATATCAAAATTAGAAATCGTAAATGAAATATTTTACATTTGTTTTATTAAGGTTTCCTGCTGTTCATTGCTTTCAAATCCGTAATTTAAAATTCAAATTAGTTAATTTATTTTATTCGAAAATAGAGGGTTTGCATACGTTGAAATGTAACAGAAACACACAAACTTTTTACTCTTATCAATGTTGATATACAACATAGATTCAAAACTAGCTGTATGGGGAAAGTAAACGTTGACAGAAATTTTCCATCGCAAACGTCAATCACCGTCAATAGAATATTTTTTCCTTTTGACACTAACTTATTTACTTCAACCTGTGGTGCACACAACACACGTTGAAAGCTTTCTTTTTGTCCAAAACATACCTCTTTCAAGCATTTACAGTTCACAGAATTGAAAAATATTTTACTTTTTATTGTAAAATAAAATAGTCTCACTGTTGCATGAATATATCTGAATGGAAATAGATAGAATGACTCCGGGAAAGTGACCTCTCTTAATGTTAAACGTGTGAATTGATAGTTCTACATTGAAATACTCAGTCTAACAGTTAGATTATCAATCAATAGTAATGAAGTTAATGTGTAATTAAATTTTTTTTCGTGATTTCTTAACTCTTCGTAAAATTTTATTGGAAATCGATTGCAAAGTATCAAAAAATATTGGACGTTGGCATTCACAAATTTTAAACAGGTCTCTTAGTGTTTAAACTTGCTTTAATAACTTCGGCTTTGGGAGTTATGCACTGAATCGCAGATTATCCTAGTAAATACTACTAAAATTTTCAAATTTTCGTTCGTAATCTCCTACTTTTACCAAAGTTGGTCCTTCTTTTATTAGTTGTGCTGTATAACAAATGTATTACTTTGGTACGTTTTCTGTCGGTATTAAATTTGCGTAGTTATAACTGCAAAATGCACCCCTTAGTGTATTTTTCCAAGTTTGACTTGTGAAAATCGAAACATATTTGTTTAATAGAATTTCATGTTAGCGTCTTTTTATATCTTAGAAGCTGTGTAAATGACAATTTTTTAATCTATTTCTGTACTGTTTTGTAGTTAAAACAACCCTGGAGATTTAAAATAAATATCGGTCCCTACATGTTAAAAATACTTACTAAAAATGAATTAGTCTTTTATTATTTGTTTTGCTACTAAACATTGAACGGAAAGCGCAAATGAAAAGAAAAGTAAAATCAATAATTACAGGACAAGTAAATTTTCCAGGCCAATTGGGTTCTTTCATTCTACGTCTTATTCATAACAAACGAATTATTTTGCACATTTCATTATCAGTTAATCCACTGCAGGAATATTATGTGGGGATTTTAGTAATTAGTGAATTATTTTTATTAAATTTTATTAAAATGATGAAAAATGTTTAACAAAATATTTCTACTTGATTTGTAACATTCCAAAAAGTAGTAGGTGAGCTTGAAAATTTGAACGATAAAATACAAACGTTCTAAAATGTTGAAAAGGTTCAACGCGAGATACGCGGTGTTCCGTATCAGAAAAGCCGAGGAAATGAAGTTTTTAAAGCAGATTACAGGAATTTATAATTACACATTTACACATTGAAATTTTAAGTCTCTTTGTCAAAGAAACAAAACGTGACATTGTCGCCAAAGGTCATGTGCGCTCTTATGAAACTTTTTGTGACGTACCAGAGAAAGGTGTTCGAGTTCAACCCTGAAATGACTTCACAGTCCATCCCTATAATCAAGAATGGAACAATTTACCACTTTGGTGTTTTATTAGAAAGAATCTAGCACCTTAGGGCAAAAACAAATAAATAGTCAAGAGACATGATTCCATGAAAAATAAGAATAATATTTAAATGCATGAGTTTTAATCAGAAGATATCGTGACATAAAGTTAGCGTTCTATGAATGATCAAATAACCTTTAAGCAGTATATAATTGTAAAATTTAAGTTTTTTATTTCCTAAATTGTTGGTTCTAAATTCAGCACAATAAGAGAAATAAGGCATGATTACTGAACTTTCAGCTAGCCAAGACGCACAAGCTATACAATCGATTTTACCAAAAAAGTAGCACCCTCCAAACTAACTTACCACACCAGACCGTGTTTTCCTGGCACCTAACAAACTATTTCCAAACCATTTAAATAGTTGAAAAGTTCACCTCAAATTCTCCGAAAACCTCAATTAACGAGTCCTTAGGTGACCTCATTAATGTAGTTCACGCTCTCTTGAACTTTGTCCACAGGCAAAACTTGGACATACAAAAGACTACAAACCAAAATATCTAATAGTTTTCGGGTCTAAAGAATCTGCCTTCCAGGTAAAGCGAGAGTTGGTTCAATAGGTACATCAAACGTGTCAAAAACCATTTATGTAGTGGTACCGGTGGTACCCCACAGTCTACTTCCCACATCATGTTTTTTTTTCTATTACCTTTCCAAGTATATTAAACAAGAGCTAAGCTATTTAGGCTGAAAACTCCATTTGGGCTCGAATACGAAGATGTCTGTAGCAATTTGTAGAAGAATAAATAAGTCTTACAGGAACAATATAGAGTAAACTAGAGTTAAAATTTTATAAGGAGGCGATTTTAATAAAGTTTTCAATTTTTGAATTTGAAATTTGTTGTGAAAGGACGATGGGGAGGGTTCGGGGGTTGGGCAAATGCCAACCCAAGCAGAGTTCCAAAGATTAATGAAGATCTAAGAGAAGACAATGGAACAAAGAGGAAAATCTTTCTTATGAATCTTGGGAAGTCCATAAATAAGGAGAGAAAGAGTTTTGACCAGGGCCTGGCCTGATTAATTTTATGCCACCGAGAAATGACGCAGTGGATCATCAAGGCATGAAACTGTATTTTAAACAGAGACGGTAGGTTTGTGTGATGTTATCTCTAGAAATCAATAGTATGATAAATTTGAAAGCTCTCGTGGGTTAAAAGTGTATATGTGTACAGATTACACAAAAATCACAAAACTAAAAATGTACGATAAAAACTATAGGAGCTTTAGTTCACGTAACTTGCCGAGACACATCTGGCATGTAAGTTGCCGAACTGATACTCGACAGGCGCTGCAACAAATTTTGTCGGATTCAATAAATTTCTGGTTTAGGATGTCATGCAATGGTTAATATTGAGAAAGGTACGGGTGAGCAGGTGAGATTTACGATTTACGCAATTTTTCAAACTCTTTCCTTTTAAATAACCGGTTTTAGTAACACTACTAAAAAGTTAAGTGGCTTTCCTGCTTTCACCGATATTTTACATATCGTCAGATGGTGTTTTTCATTGCCAGAATTCATCCCTTCGACCTGTACAGTAATATGCTGAAGTAATTTAGGTAAAATCAATAACCTACAAACAATTGATTGACTTCTACACATTGTTACAAGAGAAAATTAGAAACAAAGAAGGGCTAACAGAGGTGACGGGAGACAAAGACTGTTGTGCTGGTGAAATTGTAATTAAAAGCGCCAGAGAAATTTACGGCACCACCGTGGGTTGCTTGAGTGTAGGAAGTTCCCGAAAAGTAGAAATTAACCTAAGGGTGGGTTAAGGATAATTTAATGGTTGTTATTATTGCAGAGGATTCGGTATGTTTCCCACTTTAATAACGCAAACCACTAAGCAAATGTAAGGGTTAGATTCTAAATGAACCAATACAACAATTCAGTTATAACAAGAAAACCGAATACTAAACCGAATCTAGTATTAAAAGTATTTCCTACATGTACTAGATGTATTTTAAAAAAAAACTTTAAATGTACTGCACAACGAACATTACATTAATTAATATTTGAAAAAAATAACAGTGAATTTTTAAAAAGATATTTCAAATTTGAGACGACTCTACCACAACTGCAGTACATAATTTTGCACCTGAATAATTTTCTACATATCTACCTGCTAATGTTTGTAAGCTGGGTGATCAAATTTATTAAGAATGAAAGACCTCAAATTATTAGACTCTAATTTGTGGCTGTGAGGACAGATTTCAATTGAAGGTTGCACCAGTTGTAAATAGATAATGGGGGAAATCAATAACCGTTAATGATTTATTTATCATTATGATTCCGTCGTACAAAACACTTTGTCACCATTCTAGGTAGTATTTTTATAAATATTACTAGGTTCTATCAAGAAGCAATTAAATAGACGTTCATTATGGCGTCAATTTCGGTTTGCATACATTTTTATTTGTACGTAAACAATGGATTACGTAAAACGTTTAGAAAGATATCCACCTCATATATTGCGTTGGTTTATTAGTTACGTTACTATTAATGTACCTTTTTGTTTCTTCAATTAATAAAACTCAAAAACAGGATGTAAAAAGTAGGAAATTTATAATTATTCAAAAAAAATTTTATTCAAAATTGACGTTAACTCTTTATGCTTAAATAATGTAATAAAGCAATAGACTACGTAAGAAATACTTTTTTATTGGTATAGTTGTTTTGAAATGATTTTAAACAACATCCAATACAAAACAATAAAATAATTTTATAATTATTTAATTGTTACAAAATGTGTGTAATATTACTACAATGGATTACTTAGGTTTTACACCTGTAGTACAATTAAAAATAGGAAGTTAACACTCATTATACTGATAACTTGTTCTATTATGTAGGAAATGTTTCGCAACATAGTACTGTTTGTATATAAGAAGAAGATCTCGAAATTTTTTTTCACAAATTGCTAATTTAAAAATTTTTATGTTTCTTCCTTTGAGCAAAAGATCTAAGCCGAAATCTTTAACATCAAAACTTAATTATGAAACATAACACAACATACCCTTTTAAGACAATTCAAACTCAGTATTATTTAAATTGCATTGCTGTTTTCTCTTAAAAGTCTAAACACCTGTTTTAGACTTACCGTTGTTGATTTTAGCTATTGAATTCCTAAGTTGTCTAGACATTCTATCACATGAAAAATCCTAAAAGTCTCCTAATAGGATTATCAAATGAGATACTTCGTCCACGTGAGTCCTGACTTGAGCTACCGTCTGCAGAACTGTCCTTTGCCCTTCGACTTAAACCCAACCTCTGTAGAAGTGTTTCCAATCGGCCTCTCAGGCTCTGCCAAAAACCTCCTTCAGGCTTCGATTCGATGTATTTTACAGGTGGACTTGTCGTTTCCAGAGTGTCTTTTGTGGTGGGTTTCGAACTCTTACCTGAAGGTGTTTTTTTCTCGCTACAACTTTTCTCTTTCGTCTGCTCAACATTTTTGTTTCTCTTTTCTTTTTGGGAAGTCTCGTTCGGGCCATTATGGGAGTCTGTGGTTTCTTTCAACTGTTGTAGTTTTTCTTTCAGTTGATCAGAATCGTTAATTGCACTGTCCTGTTCAGCTTTGTCAGCATTGGTGACCTGAAAAAAAATTAACAAATGTTGAAGTTTTTCTTCTAGCCAGAAACGGTGTCTTGCTTGGCGATTAACGTGTTTAACAATTTATTGCTTTAGAACTATTTAGTGGCACTCGCTGCAGTAACAATGATTATGTAACAGTGCAGGAATCTATCAGAACCTGATGAGCATCACTCCAGATTTGATCAAATTTTTTGTTTATCAGGGAAATACTTGTATCTCTCTAACTCATGTCAGAATTAAGAAGCAATAATCTGACTTTCAACGTCAGAAACATGTTTCTTATAAAGTTTTACCTCACTATCACCTGTACAACGCCTTCGGGGCTATACTTTGTAAATTAAAGTTTGCTTTCAACGTGAGAAGTTGGAGAAATCCAATCATTTTTACTATTTGTTATTTTCAACGTGAAGGGCTCAAACTGAAATCCGTCACATCAATGCACAACCGTAAAAAGAAGTAATTGAGAAAAAGAAAAAAAATGGCAAGTTTTTGCCTCGACAGCGTGAAAAATGCACAAAAACTGTGTGAGACGAAACTGTAACTACATATATATATATATATATATATATGAACAAACGAACAAAAACTATATGAAATAAAGGATCGCGTGAAAGTTTTTTGGGAAAATTGTCACGTTCTGACGTTCTCACTTGGCAGTCTTTTACCACGTTTATTGCAACCGTTCGTCGATGCTTTTACAATATTAAAAGTATTTATCGACAAATTTCATAAATTTTATCTTAGTAATACGGTGAAGAAACAATAAACCAAGTTCCTTCTACTTTTACAAGTTTTCCGAAAGAGGTTTAACTGTGATAACGTTTTCTTTTTCGTGGAACTTGGTTTATTACCACAAGTCGAGTATTAGGTCTTGTAAACTAACACCTAAAGCAACAATTCTAAACTTTAAACGGCAGAACTGAAGTTCGGTAATGTAATATCAGAAAGATAAGATGAACGGTTTCTCACCTGGGTTAATGCGAAAATCGCCAAGAAAAATACCACGAGAAACTTCATGACGAAGTGTCGTGCTTTTACCGACCTAAACGAATTAGCAAGACCGCGGCAACTTCTTTGGTTATATTATGAGAGAATAGTCGGTGTTAGTCTATTAAATTGGAGCTGTTTGTACAAAATCACCCTTATTGTTTAAGCACCGATTAACCGCTCCAATTAATGGCTTTTACGTTGAAACCATATTTTACTTCTAATGAATTGTTCAATTGTTCACTGCTCAAAGGCGTTCTCGTTAAAGCGAAAAACAGTTGTACTACATAGTAAATAGGTCAAAGGGTGTAACACTAATTGTGATCTTGGATTCGATCGTGTTTCCATAAAAACCATAAATTTTATTCAAATGAGTGAACAACCTGTAAAAAACAGAATATCCTTAAACAAATAATTTTGAAGTAAAGAAACTTGATATTTCAGATTGAAAAATAGGTGTCGTACGTATATGTTACGTACGTTAGTATTTAAAATATTCATTCGTAATAAACGATTAGTAAATAATTAATTACATTAGAGTGTGGTCGAGTGGAATAATTTTAAGTGATGTTATGAAAGATAGCAATTGTACACATAGAAACTTATTTATGTATTATTAAACTTATTATAATAGGTAAAATTTACATTTACACGTAATACAATGCAATGTGACATTTTATAAGACAAATTGAGCAAACAGAATTCGAACTTCAAGTTGTGTGGGACGTTAACCCTTCACAAAATACATCGCGAACCAGAAGAGGAGTTTCATGAAAACAACCTTTTCAAATTAGATTTAATAACAAAACAGGAAACGCTAACATTGTTAGCCAATCCCTACAAATCTTTGATAAATAAAAATATCTCTTTGAGTCGTAGGAAAACGAGTGCGAGACGAGTTATTTGAAGGGCACAATTTGATGCTGAAACAATGAACTCATCGACTGGTAAAATAGGGCACGAAAACGAGTACCCAGGTCCTCACAAGTCAATCAGGTTATGACAACAGCTCGAAGTTCTGAATAACCTTGAGAAAATGTTTCTGTCGAAGGTAAATGGAAGGTAAAAGCTAGTGGTATGTTTTCAAAAAATATTTCAGTTGAAAAGTGGTGGAAGAGAAATATTAAATTTACAAAAAGAAGTTTTAACAAGTCTAGTTGATCGATGATAACTCACAAATCGAATGAAAATTCATAGAAACATTCTCCCCGTAAAAGTAGACTGTCGCTCTCTTTTGTCTAGTTTACGGCCGCGTGCCCTCGTCCTAATTTCTCCCATTCCTTTGGGATTATCAGTCATAACTTTTGGAGTTGTAACTTCGTCTTTGATCTTTGGGTTTCTATGAGTAGTCGACGGTCGGATTTTACGCCTGAGTCTGAGCATCCTCGTGCCCCTGCGAAGTCTGTTGAATATCACGGAAAGCACGTTCGATATGCCGTCCAGAAAGAAACACTTTCTCCTGGGTTTTCTCTTTCTGCGTGCCTTTGCGGTGGTGTACACCGGTGTGACTGTCCTTGCTGTGGTGGTGACAGTGACTTTTATCTGTTTCTTAGTGGTCTTTTCTTCGCCTTCTCCTTTAGAATTGTCAGGTGGAGCTGCTGTTTGTTTGCCCCCATTATTTCTGTCTTGGTTCGGATCTTTAGTGGTCGTCTGTGGATCTTCAGGTCGAACAGTTCGAATTTCATTGTCAGGTTTATCTGTTACCTGTTCGGATTCTTTTCTTTCGGTAGAATCTTCATCATCTTCTCCTCCATTAGCATCTTTTCCATCTGATCCTATTTGGTCACCATCATCGCCGCCACCGTCATCGCCCCCACTGTTTTCTCCATTCTCTTCCTGTCCTTCCATAATCTTTGATTTTGGCTTTTGTGTTACTTCTGGAACTTCTGATGTTTTTGGACTGACGAAATTTACCTCAAATTCCTCAATGTTACGGCCCTTCAAGCAATGAAATTTACATTAAAAATAAATGTAACAATCTAATTTATAAACATCTACGTAATATTCCTTACGTTTTCTACCAAGGATTCAGCTTTTTTTCTCCTGTATTTGCCACTTCTGGTAAAGCGGTTAACATTTCCCACTTTTTTATATTTAGATTTAAATCTCGCCTTTTTATTTAACGCCATTGTTCTGTGACCGTTACTATTTTTCTTGTCTCCATTTATGTCTTTTGATACGCGCACTTTATTTCTGTCTCCCGTTCGCATATCCATGCCTATTGACGACACTTTGGAAGGTTTACTCCTTCGTCCTCGCCTCTTTTCACGTTGCCTCATTAAATAGTCTCTATCCCTCAGATATGCTCTTATTTGTTTCATTTGGTAAGGTCTCCAGTTGGCTAGAGAGTCGTCTAGGCTCAGATCATCCTCGGAATCGGTATCATAATCATCGTAAGATTGCGTTGCCTGGAATTAAAAACGGCGACTTTGCACAATTGCTGAAATTTACCAAAAACGCACAAACCCGCACACACATGCTTATAAGAACATAAATCGTTATAATTATTTTCATTCAAGATTGGTATTTGTCATTGTTATTGATTCGATCGGTTACGTCACTTAAATCATTATTCTTGGCCTATGAAATCATAACCTTCATATAAAAACATTTCACCATTCTCACCTGAACGAGAGCAAAAATGGTCAGGAAAGCGTATCCGAAAAACGTCATGCTCAACAACCCGTCGAACAATGCTCGCCTGAGTGCTGAATTACATGCCCTAGAAAACTAATGGCATTCAACATCTTGACTTGCCAGAATAATTAATTTAAATTCAATTAATGACGAAAGAGACGAAACCTTGGCAAAGCGCACTTATACAAAATTAATTTAAATAGCAGTCCACAAATGTATTGCATTCAATCGAATTGGTTAGCGACGAATCACGCGATATGAACCGGTCGAATAAAACTATACATTTAATACATTTACTACATTTAATACCTAAATCAACGTGTAAAATTAAAATTTCTATAACTCAAAAATGTAAAATAATCTATGCGAAATTAGTGCAGGTATTATTACACGATTTAGGAAATACTTATTGGGAATAACTACGTATAAATAAAGTAAGAAGTATAAATAAAACATAAAATTATTTTTTAATTATTGAATGACACTTACGTTGCGTCACGTTTTTTATCATGGAAGTTAACCGCACATAGCATGTTTATAATTCCCAATAATAAATCTTCAATAATACCTACATTAAAACCTAGGATGAGCTTGATGAAGGGATGAACTTGTTCTAAGAAATGGACGTAAGATAAGGGGTCAGAATGATGGCCTGTATTAGTGTAAGAAACGCCTTAGAGACATTCCATTTAATTGCATAGATTAGGTACATGATTTGATGATCTTTGGGAGAGACTTACACAGAACTCCACAAAGCTGTCGAAATAAATCGCTGGCTTACGCACTACCTTTCTGTCGCCTCGGAAAATCCAACTGGGTTTTGTAAGTTTTGGTCGAAATAAGTTCGTGCAGTGTCTACGTTACATCGAGTATGTATTTTGCTCTATACAACACTTGTAAAGGTGATTTGTATATATTTTATTTTTATTTTACGTGCATATAGAATATAAATTGTTGATTTACACCAGCGAGAACCAGAAGTTATTTCTATTCGAGATTTGTATTCTATTTTTGGTTCTGGTCAATATTCGATCCAAGGTTCGTCCCTTTAATTTTGGCAAGTCATAATCCTTAATTATTCATCCTTAATCTCTTCATTTTTCTGAAACAAATTAAATTCTTCCCATTGAGGAAGTAATTAATTTTGTTTAATAATAAATCTCGTTTCTATATAGTATAACTTTATTTAAATTATATTTTTGAGTTTGGGAATGCAAGTCTCATAATTCGTCGTTGTCTTACTTTATTTTTCATTACAGTGAGTATCTTATTTTGCTTGACTTATTTACATATTCATTTTGCATGTAAACCGATGCTTAGAGGATTAATGTATGCAATGTGTAATTGATATTATTTTTGTACAATTGGTTAACTACAAAAGAAGTTAAATACATAATTTAACGATCTGGTATAACTTGGAAGAATAGTCGGCAAGATCATTTTTAGTCGCCAGCTGCATTTTCTGAAATATCCAAGTTTTTCACTTTTCCAATTACCGAAGTTTCAGAAAGCTAAACCTTTGGGCGCTTACTGCTGAGCTCTGGTTAAATTCCCAGTTGCGATTTTCAAACTAGTTTTGACCGTTTGTGGCAGAAATTTCTATTACATTTTTGTGCAGCATATTTTAATATAAAATATATTTCACTCTTACAGACAATCGGTAAATAGTGTCGCATTTTGAACTACAATGCGAACTACAGTTTGAACTACAATATTTAATAATTGAAGGCTGTAAATTTATCTTCTCGTCACTCTTGTTTATTAAAAAACATTTGTTCATCTGTTCCAATTGCCAAATTATATAGGAAATAAAGTAAAACAGTGTGGAGTACTCACGAAATAAGTCCTACATATTTTTAATAATAACAGTATTTATTGAATTAAAATTATTAATTAGTATAAATTTTTCCCGAAGATGATATTGGCGGTTCCTAGAAATAAAAGTTGCAACTTTTACCAACGTTTCTATTTGTAAATATTGAAACTTGTGCTAAAATTCTTAAGAAAAACTAAAATTAAAACTTACCAGTATGACCACCACTACCGTGGCGATCTTTGATCGTCGGGTTCAAAATCGGGATGACCGTCAATCATACTACCCATTTGGGATTCGTGAGCGTACCCTTGTATCGCCACCTGGAAGCAGAAATGGTAATTTTAAAAAACTATAAAATTCAATAAATAATAAATTTATTAATTGACCTACATTTGACCTGCTTAATAATACTTGTTTTTAAAAGTCAAATTTCTTGAAATGTATCTTACCATTAAGATGGCGGCAGCAATCACAGCGATATATTTCAGCCACATTGTCTTTTGCTGTATTGTCTCTCGCGCGTTAAACAGTTTTGCTTAAATAGGTCACGTTGTTGTTTTTTGTAATTACAATTATTAACACACCTTTAAATTTATCGATGTAATGATGTCAAAGCAAATTCCTGTTCTTTATTCTAATTAAAATCATACACTTTATTTAACTGCAGTATTTAACTGCACTTTATATATGCAGACTTTTAATAAGAACACTTCGCATTCTTAATGCGACAAATGAAACGTTTTTAGTACGAGTACTTAATGTGTGCTAAATGTTCATGTCGAAGTTTCAGAATATCAACTGCTATTTAATACTAATAACATCGATAGGGTAGGGGAGACAATAATAAAGCAAACTTAAATGTTATGGGAGATAAATTGTCATATAAAGAATCAGAGTCTTGTGAAAATTCACATAAAAAATGCTATTTGACGGAGTCAAATTTAATGACATGGAAAAAATCGTACAATTAGACCTAAATAAATTGCAACTTGAAGGGAATATCTGCACATGGAAAGTTCCAGCTGTTTATACTAGAGTTAACCTGGTTTATACCTGTTCATTGTTTCACATAGCATATAGCAAGTTTCTCGGTAATAAGAAGAGGGACGAAAAGTTCAAGATTGTCATTTTAAATTTAATGGCTCTTGGACTCTTGGGACCTAAATGAATAATTTATTTTTATTAATATATTGTGTTGTACGTTAATATTTATTATTGAATCTCACTGAAGAACATTCGTGATATCTTTAGATTGAGCCAACTACTACAAACTTCACCTTGGCTACAGATGCCACTCACTCACTGAAAAAACTGACGAATGTATCACGGCATGAACGTCATAGTGAACGAAATGAGTGGTAGCAAAGAATTACTTGTGAAATATTTTCCAACTCCAAAGTTTTCACTGGCTTGGAAGACAGGTACCCAAAAACAATGAGAACGCATACCGCTCCTAAAGGTGGAATGAAGGTGAAGCCTTTTTGGGAGGATTTAGAACTACCTCGATAGGCATCACACAAAATAAACTTATTTTTTGTTCACAAAAGAAAGTACAAAATATTATTACATCTAGAAAAGTATCCCTAAACGGGTATTTTCTCAGAGGCTGCTTGATACCTATTGTTAGTTGTTTATTGTTGTTTTGGCTGGTTATTGAATGTATGACCGTTTATCACCAGCGTAGCGACACAGAAGTAATGAATGAAATGAATGACTGAATTGCTACAGCTTATTTTGTATTAACGCTCTTTCATGCTCTCAATGAAACAATTACAAAAAACAATTGTGAGGCTGTAATTTCAGACAAGAAATGTCTTACACAATATTTAAATGCCGTAAGAAGTGAGTAAATAAAATTAAAGATGTACATAAAATCAAATTTTATTTATTCATTAGCTTTCTTCGTCTTGGACATTTACTGATCCCTGCGATCGATCCAGGAATGACGCAAATTTTATTCCAACTCTTTGACTTCTTTGTAAGATGCTAAAAAAATTATTGAAAGAAGAAAAAAATTATAATAGAAGAACCAATATTTATTATTGAAATTATTTTATACATACTGAACAACTGCAAATGACTAACCTTCTTTCATAACCTTAACGCTAAGTGCCGGAATCACCACCTTTAAAAAAAATAAAAAATTATTTTATTTTAATCTAATTACTCATAACAAGAGCACATGTGAGAACTTTTTATATTTACTACCAGTTAGACAGTAACCTGTAGTACACTACAATTTTTCTTGATTTATTAATGGAAATATTTGTTTTTACTTATGCATACACTGACTTCGGAAGAAACGACTACACTACAATAAACTTTGTTTAAGTTTATTAAAAGTAGTGCAAACAAATTTCAGTGTGCAGTTTTCCGATGCTTTTGGGGTTCTACCAAATAAGTTGTAAAGATTATTTAAATAATACTGAATAAGATGTAACATATACCTGCGATAGTATGAAGACAACGACAACTAGAACTTTTGCTTGAATTCTTTGTAACATGTTTACTATTTGCTGTCTCCTTTTGCAGTTAAAGAATAAGCAAAATGGAACTTGCCTTGCACTTTATATTGATGTGCCTCACTTCCATTGTGATATTTTAATTTCAATGTGAAACCAATGACTTGCAGTGATTTTCGGTTTAATCAGAACGGAATTTAGATTTAGTTCCGAGAATAATCAATTTATTTAAAGTTATGGCTGGATGCATGTGCAATAATGAGATTACCTTTGTAATTAATAAATAAATAACAATAAGCTACAAATAGTGACATTCGCAAAACTAAGGTTTGTTGAATGAACGCGTTGGATACTCTCAGACAGCACAGCTTGATATTTAAGAGAAAAACTTTAGACACATTTTAGGTAAATTATATTATATTATTTAATTTTTAGCTCCGAAAAACCAATTAAATCTAATCGATCGCCGTGTAGATCGCCAACAAATATGTTTCAATAAGTTTTTTATTAGGTTGATAGGAATCTAGCAGTTTTAAAATGTCCGACCACGAAATTTTATGAGTTAACATTACATTATTAAATTTGTACAAATAAAGTACATAATTTTAACGGTAATTTAAAGTTGTCAAAATGACAATAATGATGATTTCGAATTATTAACTTGGTAACCATTTGGTGCTAGGATTCATAGCTGGTTTTAATATTTAATAATTATGTTATGTTAACAAAAAGGGATTTAATAAATAGCTTCTGATTACATTTGTAATAAAAAAAATTTATTCTCATTAATGATGGGTACATTTATTGCTACATTTTTCAAGTTCTTAATTCACCGTTTTGACTTAATGTGATGTTGCTCTATGTGTGGAAAAGAAAGTTCCATATTTGTTGCCGGTTTTTAGTGTTTCATGAACTAATATTTAATGTCACATTATTGTAAATAAATATTGTTTCGGATAAAAAATTTCATTTAAGTTTTTAAACAAACTGCTGGAAGACATAGAAGGCGTTGAAAGGCTCCATTAGTCTCTCATCGAGCAGTAGTTTTCTTCTGATTGTGAAAAAGTTAAATTAATTATTACTTTTTAAGTTAATATTGTTATTTTTATTTATTGTTTGTTGAGTTACCTCTACCACCCGTCCATATTGAATCCTCTCGATTGACGCAATCGGCTGCTATGGCTACCTGAAAGTAATTCACATGAACATTGACACGTTTAAAGCTACTTTAATAGCTCGGGATGGAAATTACTTTTTAAGATTGTAAGATTGTAGTAATTTATGTACAACTCACCTGTATCAATGCAAATACAAGTGCAACAATGGCGGATCTGAAGTACATCGCGTTTTTACCTAAAAGATTCCTTTCGGGCGACAAGAAATGTTCACTCTCGGTGGTTTAATACGTGAAAGATTTTTTAATTTGAGAATCTCTAATTTAAGTACTTTTTTATGCAAACTTTTTAACGCATCGATTATATAAGAATTTATGTATCGATACCAGGTATGCGAACCGAGTCGCTAAATTACATGGCTGATGTTTGACTTACAGACATTCCACAGCTCTCGCTGCGTGCTATCCTTCCACTCGATGAGTACAACATATTCTTCCTCTGGTTAATCAGTTGGTAAACGAAATATGTCAAGCGAAAATTTTCTGATAAAAGACTTACACACTCAGCGTAATAAAGAGATAGTTTACTAGTGTTACACCTTGACTAGCAGGATAATGTATGAGAATCTGTTTAAGATGATACGTGGGTTACTTCGATACACCCCAGGGAAGACTGAGTTAACCGATTACTATTATAGGTAGTACAAATTAGAAAAGTGTTTATTATGTATCATAAGTATTTTATTGCAGTTTCGTATGTTTCGTTTTTACTGTCGTAACAAAATTGAGTAAATTAAAAACAAGAATGTAAAGGTCACTGTAAACTAAAACTATCAAGATTTTTTTCATTGGAAGTGGTCTACAATGTTGTAGTTAAGCTTTACCCACAGGCTTCAATTGAAAGCCTCCCTTTTGTGGATTCAACGCAGGTAGTTTTGCCGCGTCTGGAAAGCCACCTGGTTGGTGAGATGGACATGGTGGACCTTCCAGTTTAGTTGAAGTTGAAAATCCAAATAATCGGGGAACTGAAAAACGAGAATTCGACATGTAAAACTCAGTTATTATGTAAATAAATAAGCCACATGTATGGAATGAAGAACTCACTCCAGGAGAAAGCGTTCGTAGCACGAGCTTGAACGTAAAGCTGATTTTGTATTTCTTGAGCTTTGGTAAAAAAATCCCGAACGGTTTCCGAAGCCGCAATTGCGTACGGTTTTAGCCAGGTGAAAATGTTCCACATTTCCCCGGATGTAGTGGTCGGCGGCACCCAAATGCGTTGGCAGAAAACACATACCTGTCGAGAGTACAAACGATCAGTCTGAAGGTGCGCGGAGTTGACTGGCCAAATGTCGAACAGTCGCAACCTTCTTTCGTTACCTTAAAAACAATGGCACAGGTCAGAACTATTAATTTCAGGCACATGCTTTCTACGAGTTGACCGATTTTGTTTTGAGTTAGGTTTATTGGACCTAAAGAAAGACGCCAAAAGCACAATTCATTGTTAGACAGGTGTTTTGCTCCGTTTGTTCGATGACCCGAAACTCTCCCGAAAGCCTCGTTTTCCACAGACAAGGACCTCTTTGTGTGACGTCTAATTGTGCAAGTGTTTTTTTGACAGGTTTTCTCTTTGTTTTTATACCTTCTGATATTCCGTTGGGTAATTGCTTACATTTACAATATGGTTCGTTTGCTCCTCGGACGATTACTCTTCTTAGGATTTCATAAAAATATTTCCATCAAACCGATGACTGCTGAACCGAATATTAACTTCCTGCCAACCGACAGGTGTTAATCCTTTCTTTTGGGATGAATTCTCCATTCTACGAGCCTGAGCTTGGCTTTTTGTGTTACGTCGATTTACATTCCCAGGAGGATTGTATTTCTCGTCAAATATTTTATCAAAATTAAATTCGCTCATGTACATAAATAAATGAACAACTGACGAATGCGAAATAAGTTAGATTAGAATCCAAAAGTTTGTATTCAGTTCATGACTCGGTTACTACACCTAAAAGTCTATTTATTCGCATTTATTCTAACTTGTGCTATTTCTATTTTATTTTTATATGTTACGGTATGTTTATTTATGTTCGGTATGGAGTTCCCGAAATAGAATCGCCGCTTTTAAATTCACAATTTAAATTAATGGCGTCGAGGAACAGCCTGTTTACCTTTTAATTTGTACTCCTTTTCCGACATTTGAAGCCTCCAGAATTACATTTCCTGTTCCAAATATCCGCCGTAGTAGTAATGTTAGCACTAGTTGATTCTTTAAAATCCTGACAGAAAGCTTATGACCGGTTGGAATCTGCACTCAATTTATTACTAAAATGAATTCGTTATTCAATTGTTTTTTTAGTATTAAATGAAACATTTACTTTTCTAGTTGAATATTTTAGTTACAAAAATTTTCACGATATAAATCTTACGTTTAGTTAAAGCTCTAAAATTTAAATTAAATAGTTGCTGTATATCTGAATTTTGTAATTTTATTTAAGCATAAATATTAACAAGTTTAACAAATTTTAGCCTCAAAGTTAAGCACTAACATCTTGGTCTGAGTTTATTTAATGAATCATCCAGTGTTGAGGTTTTTTAATTTGGTACCGTTTTACTTACTGCAGAAAACGCCTTTATTTTATTATTTTTATTAGTGTTTAATTGGTCATTCAAATTAATTGAAGACTTTCCTTTTTTTCCCAGGGCGTCCTGGTGCTACAGGTCCAGTCGGTCCTCCTGGACCGCAAGGCCCTAGAGGTAAGTACAAAATTAAATTACAAGGTGAGAAACTGCACGAACGGTAAGACTGAAATAATAGTCCCAGTCTTAGTATTTGACAGAAAACATCAAGCGATAACAAAGTGCAGAGTAAATAATTTTGTTCAAATATAATCAATCGAAAGTTATAGCCCGATTAATACACAACGAAATACGGAAAATAGAATAACAAAAAATATATAATATAAATTGACCAGTTAGGAGGCATCATGAGTTTAGATATACAGAAAATATATATATATGTCGGCGGAGATATAAATAAATTACCATAATTGAAAGAAGGGATGACAGAGGTTCTGAAGAACGTTCCCAGCACAAATCTGGTTCAAATAAATAAACAAAAGTATTTGTGAAGAAAACAACAAGTGGCTATCAGGAAGGACCCTTGCCATAAATCAGGGTCAAATCAATAAACAAAGGACAGGGTGAAGAAAGCTACACATGTGGGTGCAATTAAGGCTTCATATGAAGAGATTAGAGGAGTGGCATTGGTGGAGAGGAACCAGGTTTTGGGCGAGGGAACAAAGACTGTAAAATAGATGAAGAAGGTTTTGATGATCATTCTGAAAGTGATGTTGGTAGCGTTAGGTTGTAATTCGTTGATGAAGTTGTGAATACGTGAAATATTATAATACATTTGTAAATAGTAATGGATTTAGGACAATCATTACCCGGAAGGGGCAATCCTTCTCTAACATCAGAAGAGGGGATGAGTCAACGCCAAATCTCGGCAACAGAAGCAAATGTAACTGACAATGAGTGTGAAAAAACTTTACAAAGTGTATTCTGTGAAGTGATGAAAAAAAAAATATCGGTAGAAAACCGCAAGACGATGATGGACATTATTTCGACCTTTAAGTCAGTAAATAATTCGACTAGAATATCCGATGTATTTTTTCCTACGTTCGATCCGGATAAGAGCGTCGGAGTAAAGGAATGGGTGGAACTTATAAGCCGCACGCAAAAAGAGTACAATTTGAAAGATCATGAGGTTCGATTGAAGGCGGCAAGTGTGCTGAAAGGAAGAGCCCAGACTTGGGCCGAAGATTGCCTTCTTAGGACAACTACATGGGAGGAAATGAAGAACGACATGCTGCAAACGTTCGAACCAGAATGCCGATTTTTCATGGATGTGTTAAAATTTCGACGCTACTCGCTAAGCGAAGCAGAGACGCTAAGCGAATATTTGAGCAATACGTGGAAAATGTACACAAGAATTATGTCCACCGAAATAAATGATGCCAACGCTGTTGAATTCGTAATAGGCAGCATCGACGACGACATACTGCGTCTAGAACTACTAAACACAAAATCAAGAACGGTTCCGGAATTAATTTCTATGGCAAAAACTATTGGTAAACGAAAGAGGATCAACACAGGAGAGGGACGCTCAATGAATAGACGACTCAGAACTTCGTCTGCTGGTGGCGATTCGATCATGAAGTGTTATTCTTGTGGACAACCCGGTCATCGGATGGCAATATGCCCACAAAACAAAAAGACACAGCATCGTGCAGATGAACCAAAGAGGCAGGAGTGTTCGTTTTGTCGCACGGCAGGCCACACCATTGAGACTTGTTTCAGACGTATTAATACAACTACGAAAGATGTAAATTCGTGCCAGAAGGGTACAGGAAAGTCTGTCACGAACACTTGCGAGCAGCACCAAAATTTGGGATTCAGACTGAATTGGCCATGTCGGCGAGGTTGAATGCAGCACAATGACGTTGTGCCTACTTCTACGAGCTTTGTGTCACCGTATTTTGAGAAATTAGATAAGTAATTAGGGATAAATATCCCAAATAATTTTTACGAAATTTAATTGTTGAGTCATTTTGTAGCATTATGTAAGCATTAATGAACTTGAGCATAGCGGTGACCGTCAATTGGCATCGCAGCCATGAGGCACCGATGCTATGCGAATGAGATGATCAAAAGGGGACAAGAGTTTCATGAGGTCTCGTGTGCAGTAATCAATAGTGGACTGGAGCGCCATGTGGTCATGTGTGTGATGATCAATAGTGGACTGTAGTTCCATGAGATCTTGTTGTGATGACCAACAGTGGACTTAAGTGCCATGAGGTCTGTGTGTGATGATCAATAGTGGACTGGAGTTCCATGAGATCTTGTTGTGATGACCAACAGTGGACTTAAGTGCCATGAGGTCTGTGTGTGATGACCAATAGTGGACTGGAGTTCCATGAGGTCAGTGTGTGATGATCAATAGTGGACTGGAGTTCCATGAGATCTTGTTGTGATGACCAACAGTGGACTTAAGTGCCATGAGGTCTGTGTGTGATGATCAATAGTGGACTGGAGTTCCATGAGATCTTGTTGTGATGACCAACAGTGGACTTAAGTGCCATGAGGTCTGTGTGTGATGATCAATAGTGGACTGGAGTTCCATGAGATCTTGTTGTGATGACCAACAGTGGACTTAAGTGCCATGAGGTCTGTGTGTGATGACCAATAGTGGACTGGAGTTCCATGAGATCTTGTTGTGATGACCAACAGTGGACTTAAGTGCCATGAGGTCAGTGTGTGATGACCACTAGTGGGCTAGGGTTCCATGAGATTTTGTGCACGATGACCAAGAGTGAACTGGAGTACCATGAAGTTTTGTATAGTGATAAGGTGGTGGCTAATAGCGAGAATTACCCAGGCCACGAATTAATAATTGTTTAAAGTTTCAGATTGAAGTTTTGTAGGCGCAGGGACGCGCCTTTGTCAGTATGGCCGTGTCGGCGGAGATATAAATAAATTACCATAATTGAAAGAAGGGATGACAGAGGTTCTGAAGAACGTTCCCAGCACAAATCTGGTTCAAATAAATAAACAAAAGTATTTGTGAAGAAAACAACAAGTGGCTATCAGGAAGGACCCTTGCCATAAATCAGGGTCAAATCAATAAACAAAGGACAGGGTGAAGAAAGCTACACATGTGGGTGCAATTAAGGCTTCATATGAAGAGATTAGAGGAGTGCCATTGGTGGAGAGGAACCAGGTTTTGGGCGAGGGAACAAAGACTGTAAAATAGATGAAGAAGGTTTTGATGATCATTCTGAAAGTGATGTTGGTAGCGTTAGGTTGTAATTCGTTGATGAAGTTGTGAATACGTGAAATATTATAATACATTTGTAAATAGTAATGGATTTAGGACAATCATTACCCGGAAGGGGCAATCCTTCTCTAACATATATATATGTATTTATATACATAATACAGTTTAAGAAAATTGTTTAAATGTACAGAACGACCCAATGAACTGAATAAATAAAAATAATGAAGTTTAAATGCGAAAAGAACAAAATTGTAGACAAATTGACAGTTCAGACAGTTTATTATTCACACAAATGCGGATGATATTTAAAATAATGTCAAAGAATAAATAATGTCGTGAAGCCGTCAGAGTAAGTTTTAATGCGATGTTCAATTATTCATATCAATGTGACAAGCTGTTTGACTTGCATTATCTGGGTGAGACACCGCCACAACAGCGATTGTAGTGTGGGCAATATCTGAATTCAATAGCAAACTTTAAATTTTTAAAGAAATAATTTCACAAATATTAAAAAAAAAAATACGTCGATGTGATAGCTCAATTGCTAATAATTATTAGCACAAATTAAGCTGTGGTTTATGCTTAAAAATAATTTGTGCTTTTTAATTAGGTTTACCCGGACCGAGAGGACGAACAGGAAAAGCGGGAAATCACGGGACTCCAGGAATTCCGGGCGTGAATTTATGGACGGTTAAAGTCAATGGAACAACACTAGAAGAATTATTAATGGCTCCATCGATTATAGGTAAATATTCATTTAATTTTTTCTTGCTTGAGGCGCTTCGTTCTAAACTTGACTTCCGGTCAAACAAAGACTTCGAGAAATTTTCTTACCTGAACCTAACCTGCAGGAAGCTTATTAAATGGAACGTGAAATTATCAAATATTACTTGGTTGCCATTGTTGTATTCCCGTACGACAATTTATCGTAATTTTATTCGCTTATTTTCGTTACGTTGTAGGATTTGTTTTTATTTTATATACTTCACATTGGTAGAAAATTCATGACGATTAATGTTTACAGTAAACTTCGTAGAGCGGGTTATTGATTAAATAATTCTCTATAAGCTGTTGAAAAAAAATCAGCAATTATTGTTGTTAAAGCACTCTTAGAGGCTAATTGCTTCAGTTCTAACTATTAATACGTCAAAATATGTTTTAAAAATCTAATTTAACTTCATTGTAAGCGTTGTAATTAGACTTTTCAAATAAGTTGGTTTGAAACTTTTTTCAAACATTTAGAATTATTAAACTTTGAGGAAATGTGACTTTTACGCATGACATGAATTTAGCTTTTGTGTTACGTTTAATATTTAAACATGAACCCACTATAGCGGTTTGACTAATTTTCTAAATGTAATTCATGTAGTTGAGATGAAGAGTTAGTTTCTCAGCAGTACCGAACCGACTTTTTCTGTTATTGTGGCTTGTAGCCATTTTAGCCCTTCGCTTGTAGTAATAGTTTAGTAGTAATTAGCCATTCCGAGAGAGCTCTGATATCAGATTTAATAGGGAAAGTCCGACAGAAGAATATCTAATTTTCTTTTTTCTTATTAAAATTCTACATGACTTAATTTAATAAAACGAGAAATTGTTCCCGTGCACCCAGTATCTAATGAATTTAATTTCAAATTTTCAGGAGCTGGAAACTTCGTTCCACCAAAACCGATTGTCGTACGCGAAGGTGAGAACGTCAGAATGCGTTGCGCTGCCGAGGGACGACCAAAACCGAGCGTGGAGTGGAGGAAGTTCGACGGCAGCACAATTCCTGTCGGTTCTTGGCAAGGTAAACGGAGATACCCTCAACTCCTGTCGTACTAGTAAATCAAATTCGATGCAACTGTAACTGATGAATAAATTTAAAATTTTCAGCCATTTCTGTGCCAGGACACGCTTTGAACATAACGAGAATCAATAGACAGCACATGGGGGTTTACATGTGCATCGCCGACAATGGAATTCCACCCCCGGCCAACCAAACATTTGTTCTCGAGGTACACTGTAAGTGATTCCAAACTATGTACCAGTATTTCTAGCGTTGATATTAGTACTATTCAATTTCTCAGATGTGAACGTACCGACTCAAAAATTTTATAATTAATGTCTCTGGAACTTAAGTTCTTTTTACAGATATATTTAATATTATTTTTATATTATGTTTTTGTACACCTTATTACCGATCGGATTACTGCCAGTACTTAATAATGTCGTCGCATATTACTATCCTCTCATCAGTCTCGTTATGGAACTTTTAGGAATGCGATGGAGTCTGATACTTGACAGATACAATTATTATCAGAAATCTGAAACTTCCCAAGCATTTTCATTTACTGGGGCACACTCTACAAGTGATATATGCGTGTACAATATATATGTTGCAACATCATACGTAATAGATGTCTGTATTTAGAAAACAATTTGAGGGTTATTCCCAGCAGATGAATAAATTATAAGTAACTTCCGTCTTAAAATCGCGCTTTTGGGCCCCTCGTAACGCCTAGGGCTTCTTATCTGCCCAATTAATCTTAATGCAGGTGGTAATAAATAATTAACTACTCGAGCGTGGTTAATTCCCTTAATTTTCAATGCAATCTTCCTCCTTAAGTTTTTTACCAAATGAAAATGGTACACTAATTAAGTTATACAGTAAACCGACTACTCCGACTTAATTATTTGGATTTTGGTTTGCGGATTTCTATCCCGCGTAATAATTCGTGGTCTTGTGTATTAAGCTTAAAAGAAGTGGAAGGTTTAACTTTTATTAATTTATGGCAACTTAAATAAGCATCAATAAGTTAACTTGAACAAAAATTTTTAAGTTGTGACTTAAAATTGTTTTTAAATAAGCGTTCGATTTAATATTTTTATTTCTGTGTGATAACACTCCTGAAATTTATAATACAAAAGCAACTAACGGTTTCAGTCGCACCTCTGATACGAATCCAAAATCAACTAATTGGAGTCGCTAATGGATCAACTGCGATATTGGAATGCGACGTCGAAGCTTTTCCGGAATCTGTCAGGTATTGGGAAAGGGCCGATGGAAGGTTCATCGAGCCGGGGTTCAAATACAGATTGAATGACACTGAACGTGGAAAGTACAAAGTTCGCATGCAGCTGAACATCACAAACATCGGAGTTAATGATTTCGGACTGTACCACTGCATAAGCAAAAACGAAATTGGAATTACAAAGGGAATTTTCACAGTTTACGGTGAGTCAATGTGAAAAGCATAAATTATATCGTACGCTTCCGGTACGTGAAAAGGCGGTCACTGAATTTAAGCTCTGCAGGTACATAATTTGATTTGTCAAGGGGATACAAACGCTGCGGCGCTGGGACTTTCTTACACATAGGAGACTTAGCCTCTTTAGAATATGTCTCAATTCAACATAATTAAAGTCTGCACTTTGCTTGCATAATCCTCTGAAAGTAATGAATTACTAACTACTACAAAATAAACTTTCTCGGAAGACGACCATGCCATGTAAAGAATAAAAATATTTATTGGTACGATGTAGTAATATTAAAATAAGTAATCATCAATAATTATCTATCGAGTAAAGGAGGGGTAGTGAATTTTATTAGAGTAACACAGGATAAACAGAAAGGCATTTACAAATTTCAGTTAAGGCCTACCCGGAAGGCAGTTGGTATAGCAAGGGTTTGAACGGAAATAAGCGGAAATAGCGTAATATTATAAAACGCAAGATACCCTGGAGAGATTTTACATGGTCGTAAATTTGTGAAATTCACGGCGTGCCCCCTGATTCTGGCCCGAAGACCGAAAAACACAAAATTTTCGACGTTTTGCAACGAGTTTTAATTAACTGATAGCGAAAGTGTTTTCCTACAGAAATTGATCCAGGTTTGGCCACACCGCCGCCCGTACGAATCGCCGGTCAAGGCGTTGCTACCTATGGAGAACAGCCGCCTCCGCCTGTCGATTTCGATGACATTTGCCCGCCTCAGGTAACCTGTCCGGAATGTCCGGATCCGAAGGAGTTCAAATGTCGAGAAGGAAGCATCTCACTCTTTGATTTGGTTGGAAAACTAGAAATAAAACCTTTCGGAAATGAAACTTATCCGGGACTACCGAACCGAACCTTGGGTAGGAAATTTAATGCAATCTAACCCAGCACTGCCTAGGTGAGCTACTGACCACAATCTTTTCTTACAGATTGCTTGCTGTATGCTGTCGGAAAGCCTGTCTATCATCGGTACACGGATCAGACGTATGGAAGTTGGATGCGAGATCCCATGCCCCGGACAGAAGCCCAGGGTGAAACCTTTTGGGTGACGAGCGAGTCCGATTCCACGCATTTGTATGAATTCGCCAATAAGACTGCATATAGAAAGGACATTCCGACTAGAGTGTATGAGCTCGAACATCCACTTAAGGTATTAAAGCTAAATCAGGTTCAGATGTGGGACCTAACCGCATCGCATTCATGTCTGCCTTAACTTATATTTTAGGGAAATGCTCACGTTATTTACAATGGGTCCTTTTACTACAATGAAAAGGACAAACCGAGAGTTTTGAAGTTCGACTTGGCGACGAAAACATACGTGTCTTTGGATGTACCGATGGTAGCAACGAGTGGCAGCAACTACCTGTATACAACCGAATTCAACTACATGGATTTCTCTATAGACGACAATGGATTGTGGATTATCTACGGTTTGCCTTCAAATAACAATACAATTGTAATGAAAATAGATCCGAACACGATGAAGAAGCAGTACATGTGGGACATAAGTATCAATCACCATAAAGTCGGTGAAATGTTTGTCACCTGTGGCGTTTTGTATGCAATCGACAGCGTCACAGAAAGAAATACAAAAATCAGGTATTTATATTAATTATAACTACAATACAATAATTATTAAATCAAATAAACTTTGAAGTTCACTTTTTATGTGCACTACGATTTTTCACTATTACGTTCGACTACCGATATGGGGAACGTTATTGAGAATTAGAAGTGTATTAGAAGTTCATTAGATGCTAAGACATTCAATTTTGTATTCAGGTTTGCCCTCGACTTGTACAAAAATATTTTACTCGACGTAAGCCTTGCATTCACAAATCCCTTCAGGAGAACAACAATGGTGGGATACAACCACAGGACCAAGGTAATTTCCAACAGAATCTCTCGCCGTTCTTAGCGGAAAAGCGGAACAAAAAACTAACCGGAAATTAACGTCCCGTTTCAGGAACTGTACACTTGGGACAAAGGAAACCAGCTGACGTATCCCGTTCGATACCACGAGATAGGCTACAACCTCACGAAGGAGGAAAAAGGTGAACCGGAAGCAAATGCTCGGACCGGATATGACATTTACACGTGAAATTTGTCGGAGTCTGAAATTGGTAGAAAAAAACTGTTGACCCGAAGTGTAATTACGTATTATTAATGCATTTGTATTGTAAAATAGATTTGTAATTTTTTTTATAGCACTACCTTACTCGAGTGCACGGACGAACTTGGTACGAAGTGTATAATTTTTACTAATAAAATCGGAAGTGTAGTGTTTATACAACGGTGACCTGTACTCTTTTTTTCATTGTCTGGTACACGAAAACCTAAATCCGTGAAACTATGGAGAGCGTACAACTATTAATACACGTCAGTGTCATTCAATTCGACCACGACCAAGATTTTTCTACTTTTTCAATGCTTCATCATAAATCATGTCAAATCACGGCCGCCGACCCTTCCAAATTTTTCTCCGCTGAAGTCAAACAAATGTTTGGTTCCGGATAACGCAAAATTTTAAAAATTTATGATGGTGTAGCATCCTTTGTTTTTTTTCATGATTGTCTTACGTTTCGCAATAAAAAGTAAGAGAACCGAGTAAGGTTCGAGTAAGAGTTTCGAGAAGTGCTCGAAATTGGAATTTTCTGCACTTGACTAATTCATAAAACCAATTCTCACAGGGAGAAGTTATCGTCACTTTTGATTAAAAAATGATACAGGAGATTTGGATACGTCGTAAAAAGCGATATTTTTTTTGAATATTCTATTAGTTAAATTTTTAAGAACAACTCAAACTATTTAAAGCTGTCAACAGTATGAAGTTAATCAAAGTAAAAATATTATTTTGGTATTGTTTACTCTAATTCAAATTGTCTGATCCCATTTTTATATTTTATTTGTGTAACTTTAATAATCATCCTTCGACCTTTTCGTACTTCATATACTGTGTAAAAGTATACTAATGTTTGCCACATTTTTAGGGTGGCAAATTAAAATTTTAGATGGAGCCTCTGCAACAGCAATTCTTTGTATTTATACAAAATGGTTTTCAGTACGTGTTAGGGTCCTGACTTAAAGAAGATTGAAAATCTAAAAAGATTAGAGAAGGTTTCTTTATATCCATTCCTTCTCAAATAATTACACAGATTAACTAGTTCATTACTTCTGCAATCATTTGGCATAATATTTTATACGGAGTTATTGAGATAATATCGTAGTATGTCACCGTTTCAACTATTTCCCTATGTCTTCATCTCTACACGGCTGACACCTTTTGTATATAACGACGTTAAAGATAAAAGAGCTTAGTGTACTACAATTTTGGTTTAAAAGAAGCTACTTTTCCATTTTATTTTTAATCAATCAATTAATTGGGGTTGATTCGTTTGAACTTTAAAATATGTTTAGTAAAAAATAAACCTTGGTTTACAAGAGGAAGGAACACGAATTACAAATTCGAAGAGCGACAGGTATGAAGTTGAAATAATCAAGAAGTAAGGAAGCAAAAATTTCCTCAACGATTTTTGAATTTGTTTGCGTCTCAAATAAAGAACTGCCCCTCGCATTTGTCAGATTTAACAAAAATTTAATTTAAATTCATTTCAATTTAAATAATGGAAATAAATTAGTGGTTTAATAAGTCTCCAATGCAGAGCATTCATTACGCGCATTTCAAGGGGCTTTGAAATCTCAGACAAATAGCGGAGGCACTGACACGAGCAAGCAGGCACCGCTCTCATTTTTCTTAGAGGGTGTAATTGTCAACAACATAAATAGAGTAAGTTAAGTAACGCTTACCATTCGTCGGGTTTTCTTTTTTTCTACTTGAACAGAGTTGTGTAGCATGACCTGTGGTATCATTTATTGGGAACTCGTATTGTTTTAACCAGAGCCGGCCATGGAACAGTTCATCGGGAAATTTATTTCACTCAACTGCGATGAACCGTTGGGAGTCTTCCAGGGCCAAATCGTTCATGTGGATTCCTGCTTGCAGAAAATAACTCTTGAAAAAGCCTTTCAAAATGGTTACCCGTACCATTCTAGACAAGTCACAATTAGGTAATACTTAATTATTTTATTCACGTATTTTGCAATTTTTACATGATTCAACAATATTTCAACGGTGGTGCAACCTTGTGGACTCCTCGTTTGACGTGATAAATTCAATTATTCCCAAATGCAGAGCAAGCCAGCGTGTTGATATTTCCCACATTGTTAATAACACTGACAAAGAATCTTAATATTAATAAGCCGTAAGAGAATGTAAACCGTAATGTGGTTTTGTTTTTCAGTGCAAAAGACATCAAAAGCTTAGAAATGATTGAAGCCTCCAATGATGCATCAAATTCAAGTGCAACAAATATAAAAAAGCCAGTTGCCAAAAAGGTAAATCATTTATTGTCAGATAAACAGTCATCTGTTAAAGAAAGTACTTCTAAGGAATCACCAAGGAAGAACACAGAAGAAACTAGTAGCAAGTCAAATAATTGCAGTGATATTGGTCGAGTGCTTAACAAGAGAGACAAACAAAGACAAAAGTGGTTGATGAGAGATGAGGAAGCATTTGGGTCACCTGTTGACCACCATATGCCGGCTGATTTTGACTTTGAGAAAAATCTAGCTCTCTTTAATAAAAAAGCATTCTATGAAGAAATAAATGCATCAAAGCCTGATGTTGTCAGAAACACAGATAAAAAGGGCGCAAGGTACAGGTGTGATGAAAATATTTTGAGTTCAAAACCTCCTGTATACAAACAATTAATAGTTCCACAACCTGACTCCATTGAATATGTAACAGATTCTGGTTTGATAGTTCCAAGTGTGACTCCAGACTTACACAAAAAAATTTTGGCTGTAGCAGAGAGATTTGGATTATCTTTTGAAAGGCAATCAGAGATAATTGGCAGAGCTTGCACTGAAATGGCTGTTTTGCTACTTGGTGGGGCAAGGCGCTTGAATCCTCAAAACCAACACCAGTGTCCAAATGTAGCTGTTCTCTGTGGATCAAATCGAACAGGTTCACAGGGTGTGAATTGTGCTAGGCAGTTGGCCAGCCAAGGTGTTAGAACTATTGTTTATATACAAGATCCAGTGGATCTTACTACAGAAATGACGCATGAGTTGGCACTCTATAGAATGACTTCAAATAAAGTAACAACTAATGTACAAGGTTAGTTTTTTTTTAATAATTGGAAGTAACTCAAACCCCAACTTGGAAGTCTCTTACTAACTTTAATTTTGTATTATTTTAGATTTATGTGCTTCATCAGTTGACCTGATAATACTTGCATTATTGGATTCCAAATCAACAGTCAAAGATGTAGTAATGCCTGCAGCGAGATGGGCAAATGAAAATCGGGCCCAAGTTCTTGCCCTTGATCCACCCCGAAATGGAACACCTGGTGTAACTGCAAAATATTCACTTGCTCCTGCTTTACCCCTAGCCTATAATTCATGTAATGGAAAAATATACCTTTGCAATATCAATATACCTGTACAGGTATTTAAAGATGTTGGTATCAGTGAGTATGTTTCACCATTTGGACCTAAATTTTTCATGGCTCTTCATCCAAATGATACTTGTCCAAGATAAATGAACTTCTGCCTTCATAAAGTAGAGTTGAGTTTCCATTAATTTAATGTTGAGTTGTGAAATGCAGGTGGGTTTTTCTCAAGCAAGAAAGCACTGGTGTTTGATTGATATTATCAATTTATTATTTTCTTATTAATCCCAAAGATGACTCCTACCTGAATTTAAGACCATTGTGTATGAACATAATGGATTGAATTCCTAATTGAATTCCGCACTGTTATTGCATACATTTTGAAGAGAGATGTGTTCCATATGATTAATTCTTGGCGTACTACCATTATTAGATTTCACCAGGCATTAAAATGATGAATCTATTAATATTTATATATGTGAATAGGGAAATATTTCTGTAGTGTAAAAAAAAAATAAAATGGAATTGATATGTCTATAAAATGTGATTTGACATTTGGACAGAGCAAGGCTGCCAAATGTGAATGAACTGTACTAATTTGAAATGTTCTAGAAGATAATTAAAAATTTTACATCATTCACATGTTGATTAAATACAAGTAAATTATTGATGTGATATTAAGTAATTTTTATTTCAACCTTAAAACCCATGTACCTACTTTATATGCTTGAAACTTAGTACAACAAATCAGACTTGTGGTACCAATTCTAATGAGTTCAAAAACCTAGAAAATGTACTCTCAAAGGCTACAAGGCCTGTCATAATATCAAAAATGCTGACTTCATTAAAAGTCATATTTTATTGTACATGAAATTGAAGACAATAAAATCTCTCAAGTCTGCAATTAATTGTGAATATCTGGCAGATTACTTTTATGTGCATTTTATGAAATTTTCCTTAGTCCCATAATTATTGATAAGTTTTATCAAAATTAGACTTAGATAGCATCTATCTAGCATGTATCAGTCAGGCAATCTATCATGTTTGATCATCATTAAATTACATTTTCTACTCAGTCAGATTAAACCAACGACATCAACAAAAGAACATATCACAATTGTATCTGCAATGCTATTATTGGTAAGTTATCAGAAAAGTTGGTGTACTGCACAATACTGAAAGCCAACATTTAAGTAAAGAAACTTGAGTGTCGATTATTGAACGAAAATCGAATGATTTGAAATGTTTACACTTTTCTTTCAATAAAATAACATGAAAAATATATATACTCCAGAAATAGGACCCGTAAAACATTTGTGACGAAGGATTTAAATAGAAGTTTAAGCAAACAATGGTGAAGTATATAACCCGACTAATATTACTTTTCACTACAGTGTTGTAGTATTCATGCTGATGTTGAATTTTCATTAACTTATTGCTCCTACGTGAACAATTACAACTATTTTATTACAATTATTTTACCGTTGGGCAAATGCAAATTTATGTTGATGTCATTCGGTTATTTGTAAAAGGGCAAAATTTGAATTTTCGATATATCGTTGCGATATTGAATGAATCGATATTTTACTACCAACGTAACAACAAAGAACATTACCATTTCCCTAAAATGTTTACGAGGATTTGAAATGGCATAAGTGGTGATGTCATCCTACCTTTTATTATTATGTGATCTAATAAGTTCGCGGGACATTTGACACTGCTGTAACTAATTTTCACATCGAATGTTCTCCTACAATGTACAGAAAAATGTTTTAAAGGCTCTTCCTGCACTGGGCTCCAACGTAGATAGTACCATTTCATTTTGTTTTTTCTCACTGTAGTTCTTTCAATAGCTGAATGATAATATTAATTACAAAAAAGTAAACCGTATTTCACAAATGCCTTACGAAGTGTCAAGGATAAGCTCACTCATGAATGCAAAAAATGTATATGGATATTTTCCAAACGTCGTAGAAGAAGATGTAAGTAAATAATTAGGAAGGAAAACAATAACTTTTTATCACGAAGAAAAATGAGGTAACTCCCAAGCATTTATCGTCAAAAGTACTACGTTTCGTTGTAGAATTGTGCGGGAGTTCCAGGAACGAATCGTCAAACGGTTTGCAAAACGCAATTATTTTAAAATTACCAATAATACCTTGTATTGTCAATGCAAACATTTTTGCAAGTTGCATACCATGACCTTCAAATAATAAAACAAAAACTTCTTGGAATTTTGCTTTTCATTTGAAATTCTTTGTGATTTTTAAGTCAAATTTAGTGAACTTCAAATATTCAAACAAATAAGACTAACATTCATGTAAACTATGGCAAGAGGTGATGAATCCCATGAATCAATGAATCCCATTTTGAGGGTTTTTGGCTTGTGTACTGTTTCACAGCAATTTTTAAGGAAATGCCTTGAGTTTATTATGTTTTTTTGAAATCCAATTTTAAGTTATTTAAATATTAATCTAATTTTTTCAAACTCTCTTTTTTTACTCAACTTACAGTTAAATCATTCATCAATCTAAAATAATGTTATAAATTTGCTTACAAAGACAAATTAAAGCCTTTACTTTGTTTCAGAATGATAATTCCATTAGCAAAATTAGTATAAAAGTGATAGGAGGCCATCACTTAGCCAAAAAAGATATTTTTGGGGCAACTGATCCATATGTAAGAATTGATTTAAACACAATAAATGGTGACCTAACTATAGATTCTGTATGTACCAAGACAAAGAGAAAAACCCTGAATCCCAAATGGAATGAAGAATTCATATTTAGTGTAAGTTACTTATTACCCAGCATATTGTAGATTACTTCACATTATTTAAATGCTGTGGGTTTAATTTATTTTAATTTTCTGAAATTCTTAATGTAGTAGAACATACAATATATGAAATGCCAATATATTTTTGCCTCAGGTAAAAGTTGCAGAACATAAGCTTGTGCTTCAGGTGTTTGATGAGAACAGACTAACAAGAGATGACTTCCTGGGAATGGTTGAATTAGTTTTGCCCAATTTGACAGCTGCTAATGCTGGAAAATATGTGAAATATCCCCTCCAGCCCAGAAGGTAAATTGTATTCTGTGTTATTTTCTAGCTCCTTAATTTGAAATAAAACCTGCAATATATTGCTTTCAAATTATAATGTAAAAGAACAACAGAATATAAAAATAGTTCTTCAACTAATATAGTAAAACATATATATTTTCTCTTTTTTCAAATAAGTAAAATATGTGTTATCATTTTTTTTAGTGCTAGATCCAAGGTTAAAGGACACCTTGAGATAATTTATAATTTTCAAAATCAAGTTCAGACTGCTGGTGATGCTTCAAGTCAAAGAAATGTAAGACTGGTTGACAATTGGGAAATTGTAGATACAGTAGGACCAGCTAGCTGTCCTGCTCATACAGTTTTCAGTGTTACTTCAACTGAGAATAGTTTGCCTTTGCCTCATGGTTGGGAAGAAAGACAAGATGCCAATGGGAGGACATATTATGTAAATCACATTGGAAGATGTACACAATGGGAAAGACCAACAATTAAGTAAGTTTTTGTTAGAAATGAATTAATGGTAATATTGGTTAAAATTTAAAGAGGTGGACAACCTTCATTATATTATTATACATATTACATAATTCTCTTTTAGCAATGAGCCAATTGACCAGGCTGCTAGGGAACATAGTTTGGAATCAGCTGCAACTGAATTTGGTAGAAGAAGTCATATTAGTGCAGATGATAATGAGAATAATTCAAGGGAAAATGGAACAACAACAAGTCAGGTAAAGTTACCATGTTATGTGTACAAATAATTGCTTTTATTCCCCATCATAGAATCAGAAGTATTTTGGTGTCACATTTAAGTTGTTGTTTTTATCATTTAGCATGGTAAAAACCCTGAGGCATGCAAGTGAATTTTGTCATAAAAAAGAATGTTAGTTGTGAACCTCCATTATGTAGATCTTAGAATTCTTCTTGGGTATTTCATTAAATTAGAAGTTTCATACCAAATGAATATTGAAAATGTTTTCCACTTTGTTGGGGAACTTGAATCATTATAAATTATCGCAAAACGTGATTTTTCCCCTATCGGCATGTTTAACGTATTAAGTTGCAGTATTTCTTTATTATATATGCATCCAAAAGGATTCAAATATTGAAACCGTTTCCACATTATCCGAAGATGTGGAAATTGAGGAAAACGAGGGTATTGATATTGAAGATGAGATTGAGGAAGAAACGGAGGTAAGAAGCCGAACGATGAGGCAGACTAGTCGCACAGCAAACTTAACAGTACATGGTGTATAATGTAGCTGATGCCTGTCATGTAATGCAATCACAGTTAATTCAATGCTTTGCCAATTAAACGTAATATTATGTTTCCACAGGGAAACGAAGATCATTCATAACTTTCAAATTCCTAACCCATAAAATTTATTTAAACAATATTACTTTTATTTGCAAACAAACCATCGACCTTGGATATTTAAATAAAATGAAACAATTTAGCTTAATGGAACAACATGTTTCAAATATTATGCTTGACATTTGTACAAATGTTGCACCTACAGACACCGATTATTAATTTTACTAGAAACTCCCAAAGCTCATTTATTGCGGTTTCTGCTTTCGATGTGTCATAATTTTATATATTTTTTATTGAAATTAAAAAAGTTAATGGTAACAATAATTTTAAATCATTGAGACAGATGTAAATATATGCATGCAAGCTATGTAATAAGCCCATATTCATATTAGTAGTTCATATTAGTTGAAAAAACGTTGACATTTTTTTTTAAATTACAGAATCGAGAAGTAACGGAACCAATAGTTCAGTCCAGACGAGAGGCACAAATAACGGTTAGTGACTCGTAAAATTAGAACAAACAATATCAGTTCACAGGGACAATATTTTTTCCTCACGTACTACCGTTTGTTTCCTCACAGGCTGAAGATCATCGCACGGGTATTCCGTCATCGGAAGGCTTGCCGCCCGGGTGGACAGTTCAAGTGGCTCCCAACGGTCGTGTCTTTTTTATCGATCACAATGAGAAAACAACAACTTGGGTGGACCCGCGAACCGGTCGAGCAAGTCCCATGCCGAATCAGCCTGTTGCATCGGTGCCGAAAAAACCGGACGACGAACTGTCACCACTGCCGGAAGGTTGGGAAGAACGAATGCATACGGATGGCAGAACGTTTTTCATAGATCACAACACCAGGACAACACAGTGGGAAGATCCTAGACTGTCAAATCCTCAAATAGCCGGCCCGGTACGTCTGTTTGTTGAATTTGATGCACCAGGCTTTTCATCTCGGACCTAGGCTAATGTTACACGTAATTCTTTCCAGGCTGTGCCATACTCGAGAGACTACAAACGAAAGTACGAATACTTTAAGCTGCAGCTGAAGAAACCGGCAAATGTTCCAAATAAGATTGAAATCAAAGTTCAGCGAAGCAACATTCTCGAGGATTCTTATAGGATAATAAGTAGTATAAACCGCGTTGCTCTGTTGAAGACGAAACTGTGGATCGAATTCGAGGGAGAAGTTGGCTTGGACTATGGTGGTTTGGCGAGGGAATGGTTTTTTCTACTTTCAAAGGAAATGTTCAATCCTTACTATGGATTGTTTGAATACTCGGCAACGTAAGAAAATTATTACAACGGTTTTAGAGCTCGCTTTAATTACAATTTCATACCATCTCTAATGCAGTTAAGAGATGCCGAACAGTTATTCATAAAGCACTCTGAATAACAAAAGTATTCGTCTGGGAAACTAAGTGTAATTTTTTCTCAAATGTCTAATTTTACATTTCAGGGATAATTATACACTTCAGATAAATCCATTGTCCGGAATGTGCAACGAAGAGCACTTAAATTACTTCAAATTCATCGGGCGTATTGCTGGAATGGCAGTTTATCATGGAAAACTTCTGGATGGTCAGTTTAACTTATGCTAATGAAAATTCTGCATTTCAATACAACTGCTCCGGTTTTTGGAAATCCTGAATGAAGCTTTGCAAAACAGTGACGGTTTTAGTGCGCAACTCGAAACCGTGGAATTTACTTTTAAATATTTTGTTTGTTTGGACATGAGTTGGGACCTGAGTTATTGAATTTCACTTAAACGGTATTTGTAGATCTTGCGCAAAAGGCCCCATTCAGTGTTCGGCATTTCCGTTTAATAATTTATCAGGTTTTAAGAGTGATTCAAACGGTAGACCTTGATTTTGTCTTAATCTTTGGCTTTTCATCCACAGCATTTTTTATTCGTCCATTTTACAAAATGATGTTGGAGAAACCGATAGACCTGAAGGACATGGAAAGTGTCGATTCCGAGTACTATAATTCTCTCCTGTGGATTAAAGAGAACGATCCCAGTGAGCTGGAACTGACTTTCTCCATAGACGAAGACAGTTTGGGGATGACATCCCAGAGAGAATTGAAACCGGGGGGTGCCAACATTGCTGTAACAAATGAAAACAAAGATGAGTACATAAAGTAAGTTAATAGTTTTGGCGCAACTTTTGGCGATAGGATATAATTCATTCATTATGACTACTTCATTAAATTTCTCTTTTCGCAGTTTGGTCATCAAGTGGAGATTCGTATCTCGAGTTCAAGAGCAAATGAATGCTTTCTTAGACGGTTTCAGCGGACTGATTCCATTGGCGTTTATAAAAATATTCGATGAAAACGAGCTTGAATTGTTAATGTGCGGAATTCAAAACATAGATGTTAAAGATTGGAAGCAAAATACGTTGTACAAGGGCGACTATCATCCGAATCATATTGTGGTTCAATGGTTTTGGAGAGTGAGTTGGTCAACCGGGTCATCTTTTCACTTTTATGCCAAGTTGGGATAATTGAAGAGTGTTTTTCTTTTAAATTGTAGGTCGTTTTAACATTTAACAAAGAAATGAGAGCACGTTTACTACAGTTTGCCACTGGTACGTCAAGGGTACCCATGAATGGGTTTAAGGAATTATACGGAAGCAATGGGCCTCAGCTTTTTACAATTGAAAAATGGGGAACGCCTGATAACTATCCCAGAGCTCACACATGGTAAGTCGAAGACCCTTTATATATATATAATAATGGGCCAATTTCTCTTTCCAACTTACATGAAATACTTTTTTATATGTTAAGTAATTTAAGGTTCGTGTACGTTGCTTTTCAGCTTTAATAGAATCGATTTGCCTCCATATGAAAGCTATCAGCAACTACGCGAAAAATTGATACGGGCAATAGAAGGGTCTCAAGGTTTTGCCGGAGTGGACTAAGCTACATTAACAGAATAAAGTCTCAAAGCTGTTAGATTCTCAGACATTGCTCTACGTCACTTAAAGTCTTCTCAAACGAAAATCGGTATGTTTTAAAAAAATTCCGGGCGATTGGAAGAAGAAAATAGAAAATAGAAAATTTTAGGCACAGATATCTCGCCGTTTCATAAAGGGTTTTTATCACTTTCATATAGGACCGCACTTAATGTAGAGTCCATACTAAAGCCATCAGGCACGAGAAACAATTTACCCACACCATCCTGTTTATAGCTTGGTAGTATTTTGATAGTCATTTACATATTTGTAAATATTTAAGTGTACATGCAAAAAATTATTTTTATTTACTACGTAAGGTATCATATATTACGCTTAAGACGAAAGCGATTTTTAAATAAATCAAAACATATTTATCCGTTTCATTTCCTTGGGAGAAAACGTTTTATTTTTAATGATGAAATAGTTTTGAAAATTAAAAACGTAAGATTGAAAGTCTTTAAGGTTCGAAGCAATTAAATTTTTTAGCTTTCCTTTTAGATTCTGAACTTATTAAACATATTTGGAATAATATTTAACCACAATTGGAATTGTTAGAAATTAATTTTTGAGGTCAAAAGCAGTTTATCGTCCGAGGCATTTTATTTTGGTCGCACGTAATACGTACATGAGGCTATGGATCAATTGCGTGATTCTTTACCTGCTTATCTACAAGAACTGGGATAGAGAGATAAACTAAAACGGCTATTACAGTCTCTCTAAAGTTTGAAGTTTGAAGGTTAACTTGAGTTTCCTGACCAAAACCACGCACATTGGTTTTGTGCTTGAATATTATTCTAAAATTTGTCCAGATTTAATAAATTGCATTGTTACGCTTTTACATGCATTACGAATTTAAAACTATTGAGAGCTACAAACGTATAGTCATTGAGGTAGTTACATTACATCTAACACTCAAAGTTAATATTAGTTAACATCACCTTAAATATGTGCATCACCTTGAAACCTTTGTCTCGGCCACCTACGAGATGTGCATTGTATCTCAAGAGCATTGTTTTTTTTTTAAAGCTCTATTGAAAGTTAATTCAAATTTAAGGTCTAAAAAAATTCTGTATTTCGCAATTGGTTCGTACGGTAGAAATCTTAGGAATAATTTTATTTAAAAATTGCATTGCTCCACTTACATAGAGAGAGCGAAAGGTGAGGGAAGAATCAAGCAGAATTTTTATGTAGAGACCGAATCACGGTGCTAATATCCGTTCTTTTTCAGACAATTTTTTAATCATTGTTGATTATTAGAACCTGCTATCAGAGGTTTCGTCTTGGTTAAAATATAAATGTCCAGTAAAATAATTTTTGGTTTTTGAACAAGGTATCGAAAATTCAGTGGATCTTCATTACGATTATAACGCTGGGAAGAAAAGGCAGTGTAAAATGGAATTTGTCACATTTACCGTTAAATTTTAATAGTTCAGACTTCTATATAAATATATACATATATATCTATATGCATAAACCAACTATGAAGCAAAAAAATTGTTGTTACGATTAATGAATTTAAAAATTTTAATTAGCGGAGGTATAGTGTATTTTTTTTTTTAAATTAAAAATTCTATGAAAACTTACATTTTATATTTCTGAGTAATTGAGTTCCTTGTACACTTAACCAGTATACATTCTCTATTTCAGTATGGTTTATTCATAATACATCATTCTTCCCCTTCATCAGATTCATCTTCACCTAGAAGTTTTCTCATATTCCATTGATCAGACGGAATGGCATTGGGTCCATTATGTATGCAAAGAACGGTCATTGTTCTTGAGCAGTCTACATCAGGTAGTAACTAAAAACATACAAAATTAGTTCGCTGAAGCGGTATAGTAGTACGCCGTGGAGATGTAAGCCGTGAATTGCTTACTTACCTTCGGCGTTATAAAAAAATATTGACTCGCTTGATTGCGAGAAGTAACGTTAATAATGATTTGTAAAATTCTCTTCTCGTTTGTAGGATCCATTCCCTAAAAAGCAAAACTTTTTACATAGTTGTATTGTTTAATGATTGTGAAACGGACAAGTTAAGAGAAAAAATGTACCTGATTAATTTCATCCACGAATCTAAATGGCACGGAGGTTAATTCTTGTAAGGACAGCATAAATATTGCTGTCGACACCGCTCTTTCACCGCCACTTTGAAACTGCCTTCCAAGTTCTTCTAGTGGAGTGCCATCTCGAAATTTTACTTTGATTTTGATTCCATACTTATCAAAATCAACCTGGAAAATCAAAAATCAACAATATGTATTCGAGCACCCAAGTCATAATTCCATTACCCTAGATAATCGAATTTGAAAATAAATCTTGTTACCTGAGTGTCACCAGTTGTTAAACTAACTTCACCGGCACATCCCATTGCTTCGAAATACCGTCCAAATTTGTCATTAATACTTGATATAAGGCTATTTACTGGAGTCAACCATTCAGTTCGTTTCCGATTCAATTCTGATTGCTTTTGTTCCAAATTTCTCATGTTTTCTGCCAAATTTGACTTCAACTCGGTTATTTTCTCTTCCCGCCTTTCATACTCTTGCAGAATCTAAAAATAAGATGTTACAAAAAAAAGAAATAGGCTAATGGAAACTACTTTAAAAACTCACCTGAAGATTCCCCGCTTGTAAGAATTCAGTTTTCGTTTGCATCACATCGATTTCCGTCTCCAATTCTTCCAAAGTGTTTGGCAGAGTCGAAAATATTTCCCTGAATCTTTTGAACGCCTTGTCTTCTATGGAAATATTATCCGTTAATTGCTTGGCTTTGTCCTTCAATTGTGAACACTTGTACTCGGCTGCTCTTTGTCGTTCTTTTATTTCCCTGAATAATGTCTACAGAAAGAATTTCAGGAATGGGTTTTCATCAAAAATACATCGAGCCTAAAATACGGTTTCCAGCAACTACCTCTTTATTAGACATTTCGTCCATACATTGCTCCTTATTTTGTAATAGTTTTGCTTTGCCGAGTTTCTCCACTTTGTATTTTAATTCACATTTTTGCCTAACCAAAGTTGCTTTCTCGTAAGCCTCACTAACTTGACTTAAATCTGTCAAATTTCGTTGAATTTCTTTTTTTAATATCTGAGAAAATAAGGAATTCAAATTATTATACACTTTTGGAGAAGCATGTATATTTCTATCTGTCAGCCGTACAAGTACCTGCTCTTGTTCCTTTGCTTCATCTTCGATATCCTTTGGATTTCTTAGTGTTACTTTCACTGACTGATACTTATTTGACGCTCTCGTTAAACTCATTTGAATCATTTGCCTTTCCTGTGCACCGGTGGCCACTTCCTTTCTTCTTTTCTTGATTTTTTCCAGTTCAACTCGCAACTTGCTGATTTCCGAATCGACTCCGCTTATTTCCAATTGCTTCTTTTTAATCGCTGATTCCAATTCCTTGCCTCTACAATTAATAAGGTTACGGTACCTCTTATGTAGCATTTACCATGGTGGTAGCAATTATTGTAAATACTAACCTTTTAATCAGGTGTTCAATACGTTCTTCATTTAGCGACTCTCCAAAAAATCGAGTACCCGCCAACTTTTTCACATTGATTGATTTATCACCACTGTACACAGAGTACTTCACAGTAAAAACGTAATTGTCTGTAAAAGAAAACGGATGTGGTTAACTGGATAGATAATACGTCATATCGCTACCTGAGAAGTAATGAAAAATTTCAATTATTAATACTGCACCAGAATAGAAAAGAGGAATGTTTTGCGGTACTTTAGCGCAATTGGCTTTGACGGTTTCATCACCAATTGGTATGGCATGAATTTTATATGTTTTACATAGAAATCGAATAATGTCGTCCGGACCCGTTATGAAATCCTTCATGTAAGCATAAAAACCATAACACCTATAATAAAAAAAAATTTTCAAACATAAAAAATGCATTGTAAAAAATTATTCATTTCATATCAGGAAATTAAGGATGATCTTACTTGGTAGTATTGAAGGAAGTGAACTTTTCGGGTGTAACAAAAATGAGGAAATTGTGGTAATTCGGTTTTTCCAACTTAAAGGGATAGAGTATAAAACGTAAATTTCAATCTGTTTTACCTAAGATCGCTTATTGGAATTTCAGATATGTACTGGGTACTGTCACATTCATCGGAGCATATTACATTAATCTTGAGCTTTTGTTCGTTCCTTAATTTTTGTACTAATAAATTTAAATCGTCAGCGTTTGTACAACAAAAAGAGATCAAGTCCTTGTAACCTATCCGTGCTTCCACAAATTTAGCCATTTTGGTATTTGGTACGTCCAACTGAAACAACAAAAATTGATTTTTGCAGTGTAAAATTTAGTTCATATGTAACACTTTTCCCTGAACCTCATCGACTTGTTATAACGACCTCCAACAATAGGGGATTGTAAATTTTTGACTGAAATAGGTGTCTATGCTGTTCTAGCCACTCAATAGACTTGTATACGTCTGGTTCGTTCGTCCTTATATAATCCAAACGGGCGGTTTGACGTTGCTTAAGATTCTGGCATTCCATCGTCACTCTTCTAAGTTCTTGCTTTAGAGAATCCTCACTTTCTTCCAATTCTAACTTGGCGTCGTTTAAACGAATGTCTTCGGCGTGGGACTGTTTAAATTGCGTTTCAATTTCTTTCAGTATTTTATCATAGTTTTCTTCAGAACCTGAAGTTTTAATCAAATCCCAATTACTAAGACATTGTTTGTTAAACCACTCTGATCCTGTGTTAGAATCAACCAAAATATTTGAAGTAAACTGCTGTGAACCTACCAATTGTAGAGTCTAAATTTCTCAAATCATTTGTTAGTTTTTCAACACTCTCTTTGTACTTCAACATTTGTTCCTTTTTTTCATTCTCTTCCTCCAATCTAGTTTTCAAAGTGCTTTTAATATCTTCCAACTGATCAACTCGCTGCTCTGCTCGTCTCAAGCGATCTTTCATCGCTGCCTCTTTGCCTGCTTCATTTTTTTTCTGAAAATTAATTAATTTCATTTAGAGAAGAAGTAAAGTAAACAATAAAATGTCTCAGAAGTTTGAAGGGCAAATTCTTGTTACAAGTACTGTTTTAAATTAAGAACTTACAGCTTCTGTCACCTGCTTCTCATGCAATTTGAGATTTACATCAAATTGTGCTAATTCCTTATTACATTTATCAACCTCTTTCTTTTTTGCCTTAAATATATCTTCTGCCAGTTTTGCATCTCTGTCAATTTCTTTTTTATTTTCAACTTCAGTATTATAATTCACCCAGCTCAATTTTTGGTTCAATAATTTTATCTTTAAGAAATAACAAAATTAACAGTTAATATTGCAGAAAGAATAAATTACTTGGTTATTACTAGTGCACTACAATGGTCACACAAAACAGAATGTGCACAAAAAATTATACCTTTTCACAGAGTGATTGTTTCTCCTTAAAGCTTTTAACCTGTTCCTTTATCCTGTCATTTTTCTGCACTTCCTTCTCTAATTCAATCTTTAACACTTCACAATGTTTCTCCTGGTTAAGGGTTTTAGAGTTCAATTCCTTTAATGTTTCATGAAGTTGTACCAATTCTCCAGTACCTATAAATTTATTTCAATCATAATTTTACTCCCAAAGAATAAGTTTTTTGCACTTATTGGAAAACAAAAGTAATTTGCAGACCAACTGTTTTTTGTGTGTGATCCAACAGCTGTTGTGGGTTTAATTTGGCAAAGTCTTGAACTTTATCCTGGGGTAGAAATGTACACAAATTATCAATTTGGATATTAAATTTCTTTTTGATGTCATTAACCTAGCAGAAAAAACACAAATGGTTACTATTTTGGTACAACACAATACATAACAAAACTGAAATAATAAATCATTCATACTTTAGATATTGTTGAAACCTTTCCATTTATTATAAATTCTGAGTGGTTATTTGACATAATTTTTCTTTTAATGATGATATTATGATCCCCTGGGTTGAAGAGTTCAACTTCGATGCAACTCTGGTCACATCCAGTTTTCACATATGAACCCAGGTGATCAGCCCTGCTCAGTGTTTTCATTTTGCCTCCTAAACATAACAGAACTGCACATACAATTGTTGATTTTCCTGTTCCATTAGGTCCTATAATTAGGTTCAAGTGACGTCCTGGATGAATTTCAATATTATCATAAGACCTAAATAAAATATAAAGAACTTGCATTGAAAAATGAACTTCAAAACAGTTATTAAAACAAAATTACAAAACTTATTTATTTGAGGTTGATTATTCCATAACATCAACTGAACTGCAGAATTTACAAGTTAAGGTTGCCTAAAAATATTAATGTATAATATCTGTAATATTTTTAGTTTGAAGCACAGAACACAAGTGGAGGAATGCAAAAGCCTCAGAACTACATAAAAATTTTTAACTGTGGATTAACTTTTGAAATCATAAAGGACTTCAAACATCATCTATCCTTTCTTAAGTACATTTACAATTTCTTTAATGCCAACGACAATAACTACTTCTTTCCAAATTACTAAAAAACTCAAAAAAATAGCAAAAAGACATAGTAATCGTTTCCAACGAATGCATTATTTTTAGAAAAAATAAGCAACAGTTCAATTGAAAAAATATGCTTACATAAAATTTTCCAAATTGATTCGCACAATTTGACCAGCATTTTCAGGTGTCATACCCACTGTCATACAAAAGACACGTAAAACATTGAACTTTTCAAAAACGTACACTTTAACCTGAAACGGTTAGTTCGAGCGCACTCAACACGGTTGCCAACCTCTAGAAAAGTTAACGGTAAGTCGTTATTTTCAGTATCTTTAGTTAGTGAAAATCGTGAAGTGCAAAAATTTGTTAATTTTTCGTTTAGATTTTAAAAGTGTTTTGGTGATAGTGAATCTCATTTTTTAAGTCACATTGGCGCAGTTTTAGTTCATTACTTCTAATTTTCTTGGAAAGGATCGTCGTGGGAGACAAAATAGTGCTTATACGTTGCAGGTAAGTAATAATATACCATAATATAATTTTCCTGCAACAAATTTATCACTGTTTGTGTTGGTTTGTAACTATTTACCACTAATTTTTTTGCTCTAAATTATTCAAAGAAAAATGTGTTTTGCTTTAAGCCTTTCTTTAAAGATGGAACATTTGTTCTTACAGCCCCTAGGTTTTTTTACAATTATAAACGACTACAAATGTCAGTTTTCGACACTAGTACAATACAACAGTACACCGGTACATAATAAACTTTGAAATGACAAAATACAAGCTTTACTTGCGATGAGTAATTAAATGTGATATACAGCAATGTAAGCGATTTATCATTTTTCTACATGTAAAAATTGTCCTTCCAAACATTACCCATTAAATAACTGAAACTGAACTTTTCACGCATTCGATTCGGCAAAAAATGGCGACGGTTTTGCCAATTAGACCACGTGGCGAAATTATGATTTTAATTGTCTTGCTACACACAGATACGACTGTTCTTACTCTTTTCGCTTATTTTTTTATTTTATTAATTTCGACGGGAAACCTTTATTCGTTTATTAAAATTTATGAATCCCAGTGAAACTGTCATTAATTTGTGTAAGGGATGACCGCTGCGGAATTTGTTTTTTGTCATCCTAGTTTTTATCTCAACCCTTTCGACTTCCATTCCAATCTCGTTTTATTTTTTGTGTGATTGCTGCCAATCCAAAAAACTTTTATTTGTTTTTCTGAATTAAGGCTGTTACCACTATTAAGGTCCTGTCAATTAAAAAAGCATTTCTCATTTTAAATATTGGAAAGTTCAATTTATGGGTGTGGGTGTTTTATTATTCCTAATATCAGTACTTGATATTGTGCAATGCATGCAGTGATGTTTTTTTGGATGGACAATTTCTTGGTTACTTTTTAGAAACTGTGAACTTTTTAAATAAAATGACTGCAGCTATACCGTAACGAACATGTTGAAAGTGAAATCAATAACGTTTCCGAAAATTTGAGCATTTGCTTGATAACCGACCCGCACCCATAATTACTAAAAAGGCTTCCCGAATAAGAAAGGTTCCGTATTTTGTTTATACCAATCCCGCATAACCTGTCTTCATCTTCATTCTAGTCACAAAATAAAACATCATATCCGAACATTCCTGCAAATGTCTGCACAGCCCATATTATAAAATCAGTCATTTCGTCTTTGAAGGGGAAAAATTTCATTAAACCTGCAAGCCTTTCAGTGAACTACAAAGGAAGCCTTTTTACTTTTCTTTTAAGGAACACTAAAAACCATTGTCTTTGTCCTCATCGAAAGAATCACAATTCATTTTATCTCCCAAAACACTTTAAGCCTCTCTTCTGTCCGGATGTACACCAAAGTCGTCGTCAATGTGGTCTGATTATCATGGGCATGACATACCTTCTGCAAAGACATGTTGCAAAGAACATGAGCCATCCATCCATCGTCCCGAACAGCCTGACAAATCTCCCCTGGCAGAACACGCCCTCGAAGTACAACACTGAATTACCTTTCAGAATCGTTTGCAAAAGATCTTTACCTAGCAAATCTCTCTCTCTCTCTCTCTCTCTCTCTCTCTCTCTCTTTCTTAGAATCTATAACGGTCTTTAAGAATAATCTGAACTCCACTGCAAGCCTTACCGAGATCTATACGTTATCAACCCTCTCTCACCACACATAGTTCAGCATCCATCAAATAGTCGTAGCCCGACGCTTCCAAATCCTATGAATTTAAACCGATGACGACATCTTCCTTTTCAACCTTTATTCATTCATGTATCTATCACTCCGTCATTCATTGTATTCAAACCCCTTACTTTCCTTTATCTTCCATTTTGGTACCACGTAATGGTGTTTACGTCTTCGTCGTAGCTTACTGACGATGCGTTAGAGAGATTTAACCTTTTTCATAAGGTAGAAGAGTGAACCGAAGTTTGAAAAAATAAGTTGCACAAATGTATGTACTGAGAATAAAAAAAATTTTATTTCTGAATAGGACTGAAAACCCTAAATCCTTACAAAACTAAATATTATTTCATTATTAATATAAGTTAATTAACATGCTTATTTTAATCGAAATAAAATACTTTTATGGAACTTGCAAATTCGTCAGACTGAAAAGATCCCTTTTCGGAAAAAGCGCTATAGGCAGCTAGTACACGAAACGATAGAAACCTAGTTAAGGCAGAATTCTTTTATGGTTTCACGTTCAAGTTTTCCCTTAAAAGAAAAAAGGAGAAATGCGGTTTTTCTTTAGAGGAAATTGGAAAGATGAAAACACGAATTTAATGGAAGTGGTTTATGGTTGTGCTGCGGTAACGGGTACGAAGAAGTAAAAGGGAACCAGAACAAATTCGAAGTAAAGGTAAAAGTTATGTCTTTCTTATTTGAGTTCCTTCCATGACTGCCGTTGGTAGAATTGGGAAAAACAAGAAAAAATTAAATTGAACGATGAACAAGGCTCAGAAGTTTAATTGGACCAAGTCTTGTTGCTGGAAGCAGAAGAAACCTACCCGGGACCTACGCGACGCCTGCGTTCTGGCCTAGCCGTTGGTATTGATTTGTCCCTGTCTTTATGAGTGCATTGAACACCTGCCGGGCTGAGTGATTCTCTAAGGGATTTATCTTTATTGGTCATAAGTACCTGAGGAACGACAGCCAAAGAGGAGACAGTCGTTTAATTAAAATTAATCGAAATGATTTATTAGACGTGACCGATAGTTGACACACGCACTTTTTGATGGTTCCTTGATTTCCCATTTGAAATCATTCCACCTTAGGAAGAATGTCATTCAGTTATAGGAAACGGATAAAGAAACAAACATTTAGCCAACACACGAGAAAATAAATTTCTGCTTTTTTGAAAGTTTTGCAACGTGATTTCAGAACATTGCAAAGGCTGATTTATATGGTAGACCAAACGAAAGCTTTTTGCAGGACTGCATTTCATAGCCCGAATTTTAAGTGATTTCATTTCAACTGTTTGAATGTATTAAATCCGTCGTATCTGACTTACTTTTAAGCATGTCAGGAAGCTGTCTTCTATACAGTAGATCCGAGCAATCGAGAAGTGAAATGAGCTTGCTATTTCATCATTATTCGGGTTTAATATTATACATATACTTAATATAAAGCTAAATGCATGTTTCACTTTTAAATTAGAGTCCCATTTTCATTGGTCAAATTTTATTATTTTTTGGTATTACTTTACCTTGGCATACCTTTAAATTGGTTTTAATTTATTTAATTAAAATTTAATGTGAAAAAGTTAGAATTATGTTTTCTTTAATATGGGTTCAATACAAGAATGCTACTGATAAATAAAATGTTACATGTAGGTTGCTATAAATAATACATAAAAATATTCAGCAGTCACAGACAACTATTTTTGTCTTGATTTAAATTATAATTAATATTTTGCTTTTTATATATGACGGGCAACGACGTGGAAAATGAACGGTGAAAACGTAAGAACTTTATATCCAAGTGCACATTTTGTTTGTGATTGAAAAATCACATTCTTACAATTGAAAAAAAGGGAAGACTCAGAAATAATTGGGAATTTGAATTTTGTTCGGGACGACAAAGAGCTAAAGCTAAAGCTAGCAAAGCTAAAGCTTTTATCATTCTACTGAAGCAGTGAGGAATTGTAGATAATAAGAGTTCTTCAACAAGCAAATAAACCTGAAAAACTCGAATTCTAAATTTTACCCAGAAGGGAATTAGATTTTTTTTGTAAATCGAAAAAGATTATAATAGGAGGAACGGCTCTTTACCTATTTGTCTGACTGAATGAATTGTCACAATTCAATCCATGTCATTGATTTAAGTGGATCAGGTAATCAAACGAATTACTTAAAATTATTGATTGAAATGATACAGATTGTAGAAATTAAATTAAAATAATTGAGAAGAGCATGTGCAATTGTACTCTCCCAAAAGGTCGGTCAAGTAATTTGTGTGAATTGATGATTTTATGCCTGAGTGCAAAGTAATGTTGTATTAATTGCTACTACGTTGGCCACGTGTATGTTGCTTTCTACGAGAGTTGCACTAAATACTTTGTGTAAACAAAAAGTAATTTGACTTGATGAAATTGAAAATATCGACTTTGAAAGAGCATCAAAACATTTGTTCAGAATCCGATGTAATGAAAAACTGTAATTAAAAATTTAAATTTCAACAAGAATCCCTTTATAGTGAAATAGGAAGAAAAATCGAAAAATTTTGACGAGAGAAATTTTTTTATTGCTGTTATTTATGTGAAGGTGTTGTTTTGATATTGTAATTTTGTGAACTCCTAGAACTTTTAACGCCTTTAAACTAGGATAAATTCGACATTCTCCCAGCATAAAGGTTGACATATGTCGCATACATATGTAGTAATATCACACTTTACAACAGGCAAGAATTTACTATTTAATGAAACTCCAAGGAATTGAGTGATATTTAAGGTAAGGTTGTATCATACATGCAGTCACGTAAACTGCTTGTGTATTTTAAACGGTAATTTTGATATCTTCCATAACAGAAAACCTTTTAATTAGAACCAAACAAGGTGAAACCAGAAATGGTGGTTTTGGTTCGGACGGAGATCGTCCGTCTGTTTAAGAGAAACCTAGCAATAATTTTGGAAGCTAAGGTTATATGTTCCTACGTTAAAAACATACTGTAAAATACAAGTTTTCTTACGGTTTCAAAATATACATCGAATCCTCTTACATTAACTTATTTATAAATACCTCTTATTGTACATAATAATGTATTATTTCTGTAATATTAAATTTAGGTGTTGCTAATTTCATTTAAAACATCTATTTTATATTTCGATTAAAATGTTATTTAACAAAAGAAAATCTTAAATATAAAATAGAGTAAGTTGTAAATATCCCTATATGAATTTAACATTAAAATGTGGTGGTTAGTCAATTAAATTACTTTACTCATAACGAAAACATTTTTAAATTATACCAATTTTGTTATTGTCGACATTGAACCGACTATTGGCTATTAATCAGGAGACTCCTAAGGGAATAACACGATACAGATAAACAGAAGTGACCGATATATCAATTTTATTTATGCATTACGACACCATTGAGGTTATAAGTTTAACTGAAAAAGAAAATTTAGAAATTAAAGAAAATTTTAAACATTTATGCTTTGTTTCGTGAAGTTAAATTTTCGTTTATTCGTTTATAAAAAATATAAATGCTTGTTAGTTTTAAAAATATTTTCACAAAAACACCGAATATGAACGAAAGTTAGTGAAAATGACATAGATCAAGAATAGAAAATGAAGTTCAGAGGACAAAGCAATGAAAAACCGCAACAAAAGCAGTACAATAAGGTCACAGCGGTGTACTGACGAATGCATTAAGCTGATTTATCGATTCGCTTATTATTTATGTGACACATCCATAAACTAAATTAAGTTGTACAATGCGTTATAATTAATCAACATCTAGGGTAGATTTTCAAGTAAGAGATGTAGAGTGTCGGAGTTCTGTGAAACTGGCAAAAATGAAGGACACTAAAATCTGCTTAGAGCAATCCTTCTATTTAGAACTTAATTAATGAGATTCATTAAAATACATATTTAAAAATATTTTCAGTGGCACGGCATTGACAAGTAAAGACATTAGTAAGGTTTGATCAGATAGAGCCTTTTCTTCTTCATTTCTCGAGGAAATTCAAAGGCCACGAAGGTTATGAATGAAACAGTAAAAAGGTTCCGTTTTTTCCGTTCTGCTGTTGAGTTGAAGAGATGAGCCATTTGTAGTGCTCAGAATCTGTGAGCAGCCTCCAACAGCATCTCCCGGTCTTCTCTCACTGCCTTTTCATTCGGGCAGCCGCGAGGACGCTAGCCCAACATCAGCAAATCCGGTCTGCGACAGTTCGGAAGTTGTATCAAAAATCGTTTATTTTTTTGTGGTGTGGTGGAGTTTTTTGTCGGGTCTTCTGTTAGAATGGTGATCGGGGCATGACAGACAATTCAAGAGGGATTTGGATTTTTCTCTAGGCGAAATGGATGCACTGGTGTTCGGATTTGTATTGCTTCTGCTATCTTTGCCAAAAGGTAAGCAACTGGTTTTCGTGTGATGGATACCCAATTCGAATTGCGGATAGAGTTTGTTAACAACCTGTTCCACCTGATAGGTTATTCAACTCAAAATGCAAATTGCTTCAAAAAGGTTATTGATTAAAATTATTAGGTGTGATGTTTCTACCTTTCCGACGGCTACCTTTTCGGAACGCACTATATTGCGTAAAAGCATCAGCCCCTGTTGAATAGGTATTCTAGTTTATTTGAACGTAGCGATTCATTGTGATCTACTACAAGAAAATAATAAAAAAAAATTGTGCAACGAATCCACTCTAAACTGAAGCTATGGAAACGTTTAATAAGATGGAAGACAATACAAGGTCAAAGAGCTGGTACTATCTATTTATTTCTCACAAGTGCACTCCAACAATTTTCAAGTATTCCAAAAACGTTTGCAATTATTATTTTTATATGCAATTATTTTTCATATCATTACTATCTGTGATGTACGTAATAGCTTTTTTTCAAAATGTAGACGTTCCTTCCAATGGCTTGCAAAAAAAAAATTTCTTACCGAAAGGAGTCAGACCAAATTTTAACTATACAACATTTTTTCAAGAATACGAACAGAGGTCTAAAAATTATTCCCATGTGGGAGTATTGGTCCTGCTTGACATAGTGGCAGATGTGCTTTTTTCTGTCGAAATTACGTTTCATTTTTTTCAACTACATTAACGTTTTTCCTATAATATGTAAATTCTGTCTGCCTAAAAAGGTGTACACATTAAAGTTTTGGAGGACAATATATTAACTTTTTACATTTATGAAGCACATCAAGTTCGAGCCATCGAGTGAATGTGTGGAAATTAACGTTTTCAAACTCACTCACATGATGAAAACTTTTTCAGACCGGAAACTGAGCATTAATTCCTCTTTAATTACAGTATGTTCTGGAATTTTTATTAAAATAAGATTCAAGTTAGCTGTTATATGTTTATTAGCCGGCAGGAACAATAGTTGGCAAATGACTGCGGGTTTTTTTTCTAACTTTCCAAAACTTTTTTAAGTTTTTGTGATGAAACAAGAAAAAATGAAAATCTACCCCTTTAATTAGAAAATTAAAGAGTAATCAGGATGTCAGACATTAGAAGGAGTGAAACTTGGAAGTAGTACACTACGAACTATTTTTCATGTTCTCATATCGAATTATAACGTTTAAATTAAGTTAAAAGAAAATTTAAAAAATATTAAATTTAACATAAAGCATAAGTTTTCAGTAATTAAACAAAGTTATATTTTATTTATTTATGCTTTGGTTTATAAATCACAACTGTGTAGTATTTAACACATAAATTTCATTTATGTAAGCAAAGATTTTATAATTATAACGTTGTTTGACATAAGAAATCTGTACATTGATTTACCTTTCACAAAAAGTTGTGACTAATGAACGTGCACAAGAAAATCAATTAATAATTGATTGGTAATTATTAAAAGGAGAAAAAATTATAAAGAAATTAATTAATACACTGCACATCTAGAAGTTCCGTAATTACAAAAGACCTCTAATTTTGCTTCAATAAGGAAATGAATTTTTTTACTTTAATCTTTATGAAAAGGAAATATAATTTTTCATTTTTTCGCGGCAAATGTAATTTAAAATAAAATTTAATACATCAGCATTAATTAAACGCAATCGTTATTTTGACATGAATATTTTAATAAATTCAATTACTTAAACATAATAGCTATGTATTTTGCTAAAAATATTTATGTGTATCCTACATCTTATAAATATACATATCTAAATTTTCTTACATTTCTTAACTTTTAAGATATATGGTGTGATTAAAATTATGAATATAATTTCTGGTACTAAAATTACACCAAACAATTTAGTCAAATGTCAAGTATTCAGTGTTTTTGTTGGAAGTGAATTTAAGTGAAATAATAAAAATAGTAATGCAAAGTAGCAATAATCAATTTTACTGTAATTATATTCTTACGGAGTCAATCTAAAGTTACACAATAAACTTAAAGTAATGTTTCAGCTCGTAATTATTATTTTATTAACACAAAGCTTCATGGCCTACCAGGGTGTTTTGTTTTCCTTAGAACTTCAGTGGTGCTGACAACCTCACACGTTAGAATAATGTTTTCCAGATAATAAAAAACTTGTGCTATAAAAATATAGGAGCAATGATAGTTTAGCTATTTTTCTTATTATGTATTTTACTAGGTATAGAACTCCAAGACCTGTTAGTTTTGAAATTTTGAAAGAAGAATATGCTACTCTGTTATTAAACATTTTGACTGCGTAATCGTGACTAATATTACATTACACATTTAAAAATTGGCATATTTACACTACGTCCAAAAAATAGTTGTTTTAAAATTTTCACTAAGTTACATTAGCAACTCTTAAGAAAAATAGGCGATTCGCACTTTAAAGGGCTCCACAATAGTTGAATTTTTTAGATATATTTATTCCATCACATCCTAGATATTTCCTATTTTATTTATTTGCATTACTTTTTTAAACAGGAACGAGGCGGAACTGGGCGTTCTAAAAGGAAAATTTGAGCCATAAATTTTCCAGTGAACGTCATTTTGAATTTCTTTTTTTAACACAAAAGGGAAGATTCTCCAGCAGTTGACTACAAGGATGGTTTCCTTTGTCCAGGTGTAAAACCAAGAAAAAAGTAATTTCCCCACTGCATGAATAAGAAAATTAAAATTGGATTAAATTTATTAACACACCTGGCAAATATTACTGATTCCCGGGATTCCTTGTCAAATCCCCTGTGGTGTTTATTTCACATCTTTTTAGTAGAATATTTATTCGTAGAAGCAGTTTGTTTTAGATTTTCCTCCTTTCCATAATCTTCTCATTAGTTAAAGTCAAAGGTCAAATATTTTGAATTCTATTCGTTCTCTCATATTGTCGTCTTCCTACCAAATTGTGTAAGCTACTTGTTTTTTATAGAAACATGAAGAGGTTAGGACGTTGCATTTCGTTCTACTCTATGTACTTTTAAGAAGTTTCACCGTAGTATAGACCCAAGAATATTACATTCCACCTATCAATAGATAACTGACTCTGTTCACTAATTTGTATATTCAAAGGCCGAAGTACACAATTTTCTGTAATGTACACTCTTTTGGTACACTAAAAAAAATGCAATAATAGGGTATGATTACATTGAATGTAACGTTTTTTAAACTGTTTATAGAAACCTGCTTAAACAAAAATCATACATTTTTTAATATAATACACAAAAATTTTAATTTATGCCAAATAATTTTTTGCTCCGGAACAGTATGACCAGTTATATATTACGAACATTTTTTCAATTACTTGAAATACAAGTCGGTAGTAAAGACAAGTACAGTAAAGACATGAACGATTTGGTGACTAATTTATTTATAATTTAACGTTATTGGCTAAATTAATTTTACTCATTTTTACGTTGTGAAAAGTGGCATTTTTGCTTTCCACTAAAGTTCCTTCCTTTTTTTTGTTGAAAATTTGCACCTTTCATTCATCGTTTGGTTATTAGCACTCCATAAAGAGGTTGAAGGAGGCTTGAAAAAAGCTTTTAACCGGTGGAAATAAATTTGAAAAACTAAAAGAAACCTTTTAGTTTCTTTATGAATTAAGGAAAATTAAATTTTAATCTACAATCACAGCATAAGAATTTCAACTTTATTGGTCGCAAGGTTCCTTTAGAAAAAGATCTGTTTCTTTCTGTTTCTCCTGTGAAAATCTAAGTAAAACATCAATATATATTTAAAACCGTACGATGGCTTACAACGCTAAAATTTTGCTAGGAGAAATGCCTTTCTAAGTACATAAAAAGCATATAACCGTTCTTAATAGCTTGCCTATTCCCTGCAGGATTACGCTAAATACCGTGAAGTACATCAGAAGCGTCCAAAAACGCTGCCACAAAGTTAAAATGTGCAGGGAAAAGAAGAATCATTCGACTTTTTTTCTCCGCTCAAGGAAAATAGAGATGGTCTACGTCTAAACGCCTCTCTGGAATTGTACATCCTATTCTTTAACTAGGACGAGGCGTGTCCATGAATTTTAATGGTAACCAAGACGATAAGAGAGGTGCTTATTGTGAACATCTTCTTTTATCGTTACTCCTGAAATTAAAACGTTTAATGTTGTCCGTCTCATGTACTTTAAATGTGCGTGATAAAATTATAACATGCACGTTTTCCTGTAGTAATACGCGGCAACACCACATTCCTGCTGGAATGGTAATAAAAAGTACAAATGAAACTATCTGATTATTATAGCGGGAGTGAAAAGGCAATCTGCATGTAGTAGAACACGAGTTAAATATCCATTTTTGTTGAACGTGGAATTTATTTTCTATGTTAACAATCATAAGTTATAAAAGTAATTAATGACGAAGTTAATGGCTTATCTCAAACATATACTTATCTATTGTTCACCTGAAATAATACTCCTATTCAAAAAGTGTTCCCCAACACAGGTGGTACATTATTAAAAGCGAGAAAGCGTTCGACCCAAACTTTCAGCTATTTGTTTAGTTTTTTATATCGAAGACAAGTGTTATCGCCAGGCAGTTGCGGCCGGAAGAGTACTTTCCTCTACGAATACATAAAATATGACCCAACAAGGCACTACTAAATTAATGTGTAAAACTGTACATTCCTGAGTTCCTCTCTTCTGTGTTGTACATACTTTTTTTGCAAACCAGGAAAAATAATATTTTAAAGGCTTCATTTTTTCTCACGTACTTGCTTTCTCTGGAAACGTATAAATAAATTGAAAAAGTAATTCCGACAGAACGAGCAGAGTTTGTACGCCACGGTCTACCTACTGATGTACATTTTGTTCTAAAAAGTCAACGGTGTGACAAGGAACTTTGACTCGCGTTGAGTAAAACAAAATTATAACATTCTAGAGCGTTCCCACTTTATTCTACTTGGTTGAAAATTGACTGTGTGGGCCGTGAATCACGAATAGAAAATACCTGGAAACATTTCCCAAGACGGAATCACAATTGAACAAGTGACTAATGGATAAAGAGACAAAAGAGCAAGAAGTAAAAAGTTTTCATATTCTAACAATAAACTTCCTTTTCTTATTTCTCTCCCGTGTCGGTTTTCCCAATGGGCAGATAAATAATACTCCATTCTGAAAAGAAGGTTTCATCGAAGGAAAATAAATATGCGTTATTAATTACCGCAATCTATACCGCAGTATTTGGTAACACCCAGTACAATTGATTTGAAAGGCACCTGCATTAACAGTAAAAATTGCAGAGTTATTATTGTTTACAGAACATAAACTCAATTTCAGAAGTTTATGCTCGGAAGTAAGTGCTTTGGATACGAAAAATATAGAATTCAATAATATTTAAGATTATGAAAAATTTTTCCTGCCACAGGAGGTGTATCTTTATGACTGCATAACTTTAAGCGAAGTAAATTGTAGATCTTTTATTAGAAATAAAATGCTTTAATTTAACAATATTACTCTACTGGTTTTGAAGGCACCGTGTGATACAATTATGTATTACGTTTTATTGTACTTTAATGAGACATTTGGACAGTAGAAATTGTTTAAGTTTGACTTGAGTATGTTGTAAAAGTTTTGCTATAAATTAGTAATAATTATTCTAGGAATCTGCCTTTAGGTCCAATAACTTTTCGTCAGTCAAAGTAGGCATTCACTATCGTAGGGGTAGCGAAATGTAGTAGAAATAATAATTAGTAGGTTATACTTTACTCTTCGGTATTAAAGTTACATAAAGTATTTCATTTTCATCAAAGTGATTTTCTTACAATTAATTCCCTTTCTCCGGGAGTGTTACAAGTAAAAGGCACAATGGGTTGACAAAGCCTTTGTTTTTGTTAGAAGTTCCTTGTAAGTTCTACAAATTTCGCAGCAAGAAAAGAAAATGAATAAGACTCGTTGCTTTAAAAAAAAGGTTCGTCTTTCGCAATGAGGATTTCCCTCATTTGTCATTGTCTTTCAAATGAAAATTCCGTTTTTGTTGAAACCCATTAAGAAACTATTACTTGAGCCACCGGAAGGATTGAAAATAATACTGTCAAATGTTCCTTGAAATTATTCAACATAAAATTTGCGCGGTATTATCCTGTATATGTTTAAGTTCATATTTTTTTTGAGGGGATGACTTGAAAAAAGGTTTTGCCTAGAGCCCGGACCATAATTGGGAAAGCGAGTCAGCGTTGTAACTTCTCCCACTCGTAGCTTGATTTATAAGTAATGTTTCCCTTGAAAGCACTAATTTCTGAACAAAAATTTTTTGACAGCATTATGTGAAAACTCTCCAAATTTCAGTTGCCTTCTTTGGTAACCAAGAAAGATTAGGTACGATATTTGAAACGGCTCGTTAGCTGTACCTTAAATTACTTGTGTTCAAACGAAGAAAACCACCTGTTTCAAACATCGTCCGGTTTCTTTTACGGGTTTTTATACGCTGGGAACATACTGAAGGGAGCATTAAGACATATACATTAATCTTCCTAGTTTCGTTTGAAAAGGTAAATAACGTAATCGGATTAGACGCGGGACAGGAGACTTTTGAAAAACATAAACGACACAAAAAATGAATCCGTAATTGGTTGAAAAAGCGGTAGTTTGTGAAAAAAAATTGAGGAAAAAGTAGTTTAATATAGATCATGTGATTGATATTTTGGCGAGTATTGAGTCTGTGACGTGATGCTTGAAGTATTTTGGTATATCAGTAATCAATAGTTTCTTGTAAACAAAGCTTAACCCTTGCCTCTGGTCAATTATGTTCAGGAAAAATTCCACTGCCCATTTTTATCGACACTGAACGGATTGTCCGCATATAAAACATTCAGTTTGACCAATTATAATTATTTAATGGGAAACCTCTTTTGTTCGGTAAAAAAAATAGGTTTCTACTCTCCTCCAGCACTGAGAAAGAAACCTCATGATGAAGTGTTAATAACCCTTATAGAACGAGGCTATCAATTTCTTTGTCACTTCTCGCTCTCCTATAAGAACAATGAAACCGTACAAATGAGAACGCATTGTGTGAATGCCAAAAAAAAATACTTTACGTGAGTCCTAATAAATAAATTATTGATTAGTACTTCACATTTCCTTGAATTCAAATAAAAAAATTGAAGTCAAATGATTTTTTGAGGCAAACATATTATGTAACGTGGTAGGTAACATAAAAAACAGTAACTGGTTGAGAACATATAAATTTTTATTAACTCTTTCAATTATTATGTTATTCTTCATAAAGAATTGAAATTATCATCTTACTGTATACAAGGACCCTGTTAAGGGGGCCAGAGAGACCTCCACAGAACAGGAAATAGAGGAAAAAGTCACTACTACTAACCTAATTTGTATTAGTGGATCTACTTTAAGCTATTTTGACGATTAGCTATTTTGAATCTGTCTGTTTGGTATTTGTTGGTGGCAAGTACGAAGGAAATGGCAAGATATGGCACTAAAGTTGTTTAGTAACAGCTCTTATGTAATAATATGATAAGACGATGACAATATTTTACTTTGTGCCTTATATTTTACGAACGAGATACTACAGAAAGTACAAATTAAAGCATCATAGACTGCTTTAAAGATCTTATAAAAATTCATCCATTAAAGATTTAAATTCAAATTGCATCATTCAACTATACCACCAGCAAAATTTACATTACGTATTATATGATCATTAAAAAACTTATGGTACTCCTAGTTTTGCTGATTGAACCGGGTTGCAAAATTAAGAAAATTTCATTCATAGATTTTCCCAATGAATTTATCAAGAATTCTTAACTACTATTTGAGCTTTCGAAAACTAGTAGCAAAAGATAGCCCTTGGCAGCAAAGAAAATTATTTCATTTCAATATGTGAATGTTTTGAATTTCTTAGAAATCCAATGGCAAGAAACACAGTTATTTATATTTAGAACACATATTTACTGAATTTATATTTACAGTAACGTACATGTTCACAAATATTTTGACTTATTAATCTCTTATTACATTCACCACTCCTCTTTCTTCAATTTATCTCTCTGTTTGATTATTTACACGTGTGATTTAATAGAATATAAATTTTTCAAGATTTTTTATTTAAAATCAGTAATAAAAAATAAATGAAAGAAGTTGATTTTCTTACGTCTTGCCTCAAGAGTGACAAAGCCATTTTAAAAAAGAAAAAAAGTTGTTTACCGTGCATTTAAAAAAGTTGTCGTTTGCTGCCAATTCTTTAATGCTTAGAAAAGGGAATATTCAGTTGAAATCCATTTCTCTTATTCTAGCTTTCTCTTTTCGCCACAGCAAAACTGTCCGGTTTTATTAGCAAAAAATTCCTCCGAAATTCTCTCGTTCTCAGTAATAATAATGCATACGTTTTATCGGATTTTTTTCACCATTTCCCATTAAACTGAATATCACTTACAAGCATGATGTCGAATCCACTTTCAAAACAGGCCCTGAACTATGTATGTTACTGAATAAAACTAATCGCTGATCGTCAGCCAATATTTCCAGGATGGTGAAAAGTGCAGTGAGATGAGAGACTTTTCTTTTTGCCAGAGGAACTGCAAGTTAATTTTCACTCGGTGTTCAGTAAAATCTAAAGGGAAGAAAAGCTCGAAATGTTTAGTGATAATAAAACGCACACTGAAACTTTTTTAAGTAGCACGAGCTGGGTCGACCTCATTTCATCGCATAACGTTAATGTGGATAATAAATTTACATTAATAGTCATTGATGTGTGAATTTAATTTTACTTCATGAGAGTTCAGTCGTGTCACGATGGATGACAATATATCAAAACTCTCGATACATTCGCATCTATGGTTTGCTCGTGTTTGGGTTTATTGCTTTTACTACAATAACATGTGACTAGTGAATTGATGTCATTTTTTATGATACAGTTGAGGAATTTGAGTTATTTATACTCATGCAAATTCGTAGAATCAAATGCATTGTTTTAATATTGTTGTTTCATTTTTGCCTGACGCTGCAAAGAGCTACATAATATAAAAAAATACCATTTCCGTATATCATAAACTGAGGGCTACTGGAAACCTTCGTAATAAGAAAGTGACTATTTGTCATGCAATTTCATTATTTTGATTCAATTACTTTATTTAAAAACTTATTGTAAATAAAATAAAAATTTGTGTGATGGATGATAATATAGTTTTGGTAATCAGGGATTTAAATAGTTAACCTAGTTCGAACCTCATACACTTAATATTCCTATCATTATTCATTGATTTTAACGGCTGAAATTATAAAATGGCTGCATTTTTGCATGAAGGTAACAGTTTTTTCAAGGTGAAGTAATGTCTGTATCATCAAATTATATAAATATTCCTTATAAAGGAAATTTGAACTTCAAATGTTTATAAGACTGTTGCACACCAAGTTCATTGCTAATATTATGTTACAACAGTCACACAAAATAACAAAAAGAACGAATTATAAAAATTACAATAAAATAAATCCACTCTCTGTTGAATAAGTGTTTTATTTATATTTATTCTCCTCTGTAATTAGGAATGCCAGAAAGATTGCCAGAAGACATAATTTAGATATTATTTCAGTTTGAGCTTAATGTATACGTATCGTAAAATTTGTTTTGATACTCTTTCTCGATTTGAGTACTAAATTTAGGGTTTGTTTTATTTGCATTTTAATATATTCTATATAAAGTTACAAGACCGTAAGAAACAAAAGGAATATATGAACTATTATTTTAATTATGAAAATTTTAATATCTTATATTTTAGACGTTGTAAAATTGATAATTATATTATCAACTAATTAGAAATACTTTTAATACTGTAATACGTAAAAACATATCAATTTCATGTATAGTCAATCAATCGCTTCATATTGAAAGCAAAACTTAACTCATGTTTTGTTACAAAGGTAAGGACAAAAACTTGAAAATTTCGTATAGAAATCTATAACTCAGTTATTTCCCTGTAAACATGAATTCAATTTGGCCCTCCTTTGTGACAAACATTTCATATTTTCAGCCAGAAAGTGTAGAATCGGATGGGAATGTATAAAAGTAGAAACACCTGATCCCAAAAGACATCAGAAAATTTTTATTTCAAATTTATGTGTGAAAGAAAAATCGTGACGGTTTGAAGAAAAAAGCAACATAGAAAGAAGAGCAGGAGAGTACAACTTTAACGATTTTACTCGGAGTGATATAGCTTAAGAACTGAGGGTTTCATAAAGAAGAAAAGTTCATTTCCAATAATTTCCGGTTCAAATTTTTCTCCAAGAACTGTTAAGAGTTAATGCCTTTACCGTGTTTTCAGAGTACAAAATAAGGTTCTCGTACGTTTGCTAAATTAAGGAGCAACATTAATGTAGGACGATCGGCATAGGCGTTTTATATCCAAACCATTTTTCAAAATCGATAATGGATTCCGTGGACCAAGAAGAGGAAGATAGAGAAATACGTGGAGTCTATCAAAATGTCTTTCCTTTTTATATAAAAAGAAACTGGCCTTTGGTTTACTAAAATTAACATTATATGGGTATTTTTCTTAAGAACAGTGTTTCCCATCGTCAAAAAGCTCAGGTGGCTTAGATCACTCTATTAAGCCAGCGTTATATAAAGAGTAATACATATTCGTAGTTCTAGCTTAAAAAAACAGAAGTATGAAAGTGAGGTGTGAAAAAGTGGGTAAAAATACATGCTGTACATATACCTATTAAAACATTATCTCTTGTCCTACATATTCTTTATTGTTCTTATTATTATTCTCACCTGCAAACAGAAAGGTAGATACAGTTTACATGCAGAAATAAACCGCCTGGGAGGATTTGCTCATTTCAAATGTACACACGCGTGCACATGGTCATTACTTCTCGAGTTTTTCCCGGTGAATTGAAGCATCGTGACTTTACTTACGAGTAGCAAAAAACAAATAAGGCCAGGCGGGTAGATGAACGCATTTTAAAATCAGATTTAAAATTGATATTTACCTGCCCCGAAGGTAACGAAACATTCGTTCGTTAAAGTCGGAAACCACCTGCTTGTGTAATGTAAACGTGAATTTTTCGTGTCAAATGCTACAAACCTAGACTAGGTTTCTATAAGGCGAAATAAAAAATTAATTCTACTGTTTTATTTTTGAGCAAATGCTTGCAAATAATGAAACTCTGTTTGCACTTGGAAAGTCAAATTAATTTTCAGTCTCCTCCGGTCATTTGCACAGGATTTTTGAGTTCTCAATGTTGAGGAATTTGAGTGACACTGGGGTTTGGATGATTTGCCTCCGGCTTTCAGGTTTCACTTTTCGAGAGTAAGTTTTGATGCTTTTCGAACTATTTCCTACAAAGTACTTGACATACAAAAATTAGAGTGATACATTCCACTCCGGGTTCAGAAATTTAGCTTTCAGGGTTAGGCTTGTGAAAAATGTGCCATACGAAAGGTGCTGCACTATGAGTAAAGGTTAATTTTTTTGTACAGCTCCTATTGTTTCACGTATTAAATGTAAGCTTTCGCATTAGCTCTGATATATCTCTGAATTCAACAACTGAATTTAATTGCGAGTGCAATACATCAATTCCACTGTAATGTTCATTCATATTTTAAAAAATTCTGTTAAATTTAAAAAATTTAATTAATCTAATGTATTAATTTGTTTAAAATGGATGTTTTCTTCTGCATTTGAACTTTTATATAACAATCTCCATCACAATTTAAAAGTTGTAATTCTTGAAAATCGAAATATATTAAAGCTTAATTACATTTGTTAGAAATTGATTAGGATTTTGTTTAGTGACAATATAAGATTATAATTCGAAAACCTAGCAGTATACAACTGTACTAGTGGTACAACTATTAGTTTTACTGTATTTTAAATCATCTCAGCCTTACAAGTATGGGACCAGTTCAATATTGTAGTTGTTGTTGATACTTAGTCTAGTTCAATAATAACATAAATCTTGAAATCTAGAAAAATAAATTCAAAGTGAATTCTTTTTTTTCAGAAATTTCTAGTTAAAAAATACAAACTGTCCGTACGTTAACACTACAGTTATTATTTAAAACCGTAATGGCGCCTTTCAAAGTTGTAATGAAAAACAGAAATATTAAAAAACGCACTTAACACTGAATATAAAATATGTAATAAACAATAGATTAATACTAATGGTTTTGGAAAATTCACAATTTTTAACAGAAAGTATTAAAACGTCATATATTTAGAATCATAATATAATGTATAACTATTAGAACTATTAAGAGCAACTCTCTTAAAACCTTGAAGTTAAAATTATTCGTTTCACAACATTGGAAATAACAACTTCTTCATTTGTATTTAGTTGTCGAATTTTTTTTACCTCGAAGGCATAACTAACTCAGAATACAAAATGAAATATCACTTTTGAAACTATAAGTTTCAAAAAAAGTTGAAATACTTGAGAAACACCCGCTCGAGGAAATGAAAAATTAAATTGCGGCAGCTACCTGTGCTACCGATGGGCTCAATAAAAAGTTTCAAATTTTGTTTTGGTTCCTTGGGGAGTCTGTTTAACTGATTGATTGCACCAAATTAAGCGCTTAAATGCTTGTTTCGATTTTACATACATTTGAACGAATAAATCTTGTTGACCAAAGTTTACAGCCGTTTCTTTTCATACCAAAAGAGTGGTAATTGAAATAATAAAATTAAAAGTCCCAGAAGAGTTCTGTTTTCCCCGTACATCTCTATCATGTTTTATTTTCAAATTTTTAAAGAATATGGCAGTTTATTGAATATTAATAGGTCTTTCTTATCGGCAACAAAAACCAGTACGGTTCCGAAGCTTAACTAATTTCCGACGAAAAATTGCTTTGAGACTAAATCAAACTTATCGAATTGACCTCGAGCGGAAGAATTCTAAATATGGTTCATCTCCTCAAGGCCGGAAGAATAAATGGTGTGCAGAGGAGTAGGAAAGCCATTCGAAAGTAATGATCGAAGAAGATTATAGGTCTCACGAGTCGGGCAAGTCGTGGAATAAGGATTAATGAGGATTGGAAGAACGGAAGTCTAAAAGATTCACGAGGATGAGAGCTTCGATATGAAGTGGTGGAATTGAATAAGCTACAGGCTACGGAACTGTGATGAGAGTAAATGGGAGACAGGGCGGAAGAAGAACCGACAGAGTGAGTTAGGAAGCGGAAAACGAACACTGCATGTATACAACTCGTGTGTCTTGAAAGTCTGTGTGTACTGTTAACGCAGGAGAATGAGACAAACGAAAGAAGAGGTAACATTTGGATCTGAGCCGGCGAAATGATATTAATCGAAACGTCACTATACAAATAATACTGTTGAACTTTAATATTTTACTGTAGCGTTCGCATTTCCAGTAATCAGATCTCTTGATCAAATAAGTGATTTCCTCACGAGGTGCAAGTGTCTGAGTTGGAATTCGAGTGAGTTCAACTAATGGTGTTTGTCTTCGTTCCGCTGGGAAGACACCGGCACTTCTAATGTGGATAAATCATTTTTGAACTTCCCTCAGGAGATCTGCCATTTCATAAACAGATTGAAAAGAAAGAGAAGGAAATTAATTTAAAGTTGAGTTTCTCCAACCTAAAGAAATTGAAAAGGATTTACAAAGCAAATTAGAAATTCCATGTCTCTTTCTAATTTTCTTTCTTTTTAACTTATCTGACTCCGGAGTAGAACTATGGAAAGAGAGAAAAGATTCACGTGAAAAGCATAAAGTTTCCATTCTGTGTGGTCTATACGAATTCAGCAACTCTACCTTCCTACAAATTGTTTAAAATCACAAAAGTTTATTTTTGTATTGATTGAACCCATTTCACTGAGTCTGCCCTCTTACCGTCCCGTCGTCCGAAGCGGTGAAATTCAATAGTAAAAGATATATTTTTTCTAGGGCGGTAAACCTTTTCTGCGCTCTGTTACAGGCAGAAAATTTAAGGAAAGACGTAACTCCTTGAGTGCAAAAGCAAATAACCCTGAGAATTATTTAATTTCGAAGAGTAAATTATTATTGTCTACAAATATTATTAATGCAAACATTAAAAGCAAACTCGAATTTAGCTGCTCGAGAAATTTGAACTTCAAACTAAGTGAAAATCAAGTTTTTATTGAGTTTAAATAATTGTAAACACGGCGGATGTAAAATTTTGACAAACGTAACGAAGGTGAGCGGTAAGATTATGAGTAATCTTCTCATTCATTTGTTACCAAATGTTTATTAATCATTTCAAGTAATTCAGTTATTTTGCAGAGTAATAGTATAATATATCGTAATCAAGTTTAATGTATATAGATATTATAAATTTTACCGTGGTGACGTTTAAGGCCCATCGTGAAGCATATTAAAATAATTTTCCATATTCAAGTAAGAAAGCTAAACTGAAATTGTACTGCATCGCTGGTTCACAAAAGGTTAAAAAAGGTTAGTAAGAGCACTGCAAACATTCTGTCATGTTATTTCACTTAGCTTTTATGATACAGGCTAACGTATGCCGTAAGGTAACAAAAGGACCGTAAATCTCAATTTGGAAAAACCCGAATTTCCAACATATGTTGGTTTAGTTCATTTTTCAAGAAATATATAGTTTTTCTCTTTTGTCATGCGTTATTTAAAACTCGGTTGAGTTATAGGACTTGAAAACCCCTTTCAAATGTTGTGATTAATGTGCAAACTATTTCTACACATCAGTGCAAGTATTGTTCGTCGATTGCTTTTGGATTTCAATTGAATACATTTTTCTAAAGAATGAAAATCTTAATTTGCAACTTATACATAATTTAGAACAAATGAGAACTTCAAAATTGGAAACTATTAAAAATACATTAATTGACTCCTACTGGAAATTAAATATAAATTGTAGACAGATCTGTCAGCGTCTAGACTTTTGTCCACCCTTTATAAACTTACTTTTAAACTTGATTCAAAATACATACGAAAATGCGTTGCCCACCCTCATTCATTAGAATTGACTTTTTCTCTACAAATTTCGGGTACATCTGTTTCAAAAGTATAGAGGGATCAGTCATTGTGGTAGTCGAGTGAAATATTTCTCTGAAAAGCTCCAAAAATAATAAGCTTAAATCCCCTATTAAAGCTATTCAGAAAATTCTGTATCAACTTTCTTTTAAGCACTTTTTGAAATTATAATATGATATTTCACCGGGATCTTAGAGAAACGGGTTTCTCTTAAGTACGTAATTTCCCTTACGTTGAATTCGATTTCCTCGGGCTCATAGTTCCTTTTTATTCAATCGACATTTTTCCAATAAGTAATTAGGAGAAAATTGAATATTTTTGAAGTGTTTCAGATTGGGAATTCTTAAAAAATACATCTGCGGTTCCATTCGAAATAATAGTAGTAAAGAAGGAAAATGGCTTAGAGAGCTGTAAAAACAATCGGTTGTCCCATATTCTGTATTAGATTTTATGCAATACCATTTGTAGAGTGTAACAACTTTATGTTCACTTTGGCACAGTATGAAGTATACTTTACAGTTGCGAACCACCTGGAATAGGACATTGATTGTATTTTTGTTATTTTTAAATTATTTGTTTATAATTTATTAATGTTTGCTTACGTATGCGACAAAGGCGCAAAGATTAGGGCTTTGTATTTCGGTGAAATTATTTGTACTGTTGAGAAAAACATTTTACGTTCAACAATTGGAAAACTTTTTTATATATTTTACAGCCCTCAGCCTTATAACACCCTGAGCACAGCAAAAGTTAACGGGTGTTCATAGACATCATCAATTTCAACTGCAATTCTCTGTTCCTCGTTTCACGTCTATATAATAAATTAAATTGCCAACAGTTGTGTCTTTGTCTCCAATTAATTTCTTTTCAGAAATAAAAGTACAGAAAATACAAGTGTGCACTTTTGAAAGAAGAATAAGGTTTCGAAGTTGAAATTAATTAGAAATACTCAGGTAGTTTTGCAACGGTAAAACAATGCAGACCGTTTACTTTCATCTAATTTAGGAGTGTATTTCAAGGGGTTTTAAACCTCGGGAAGAGCAAAATCTCCAATAAATAACTGTCGCTCTTATTTATCTCGCTCCTAGACCTACAATGCTTTGTCTATCCCTATCTCTACTGACCGTGGTGACGAGTGCCCGATTTCCGTTGAGATAAACGCGTCCAAACATTTCCTTAAGTCTGGTTGAAAGCTTAAATTTTGTCATTCGCCCGCAATAACAGGTGTGTTTATGGGAGAGGTGGTTAAGGTAACGTGTTTATTCATGGTTAAAATAACCGCACACTAATTTAGGTTTCTGCACGGTAATTTAAGTTGTTTGTTGTAGAATCACAGCAAACAAAGAAGGAGCGTAAGAAAACGTGTTACTGTCGTGGAAATCGTCAATGAGAATAACACGCTAAGAGCCAGAAGTATAAAAACAACAGCTGTAATTTATACCTTCATTTTGAATTAGAGGAAGGTAACACCGGAAATAAAAACATCTACTTGCGTAACAAATGGCGCATGAGAGGTGGAAATATTTAAAACTTAAAAAGCACAAAAAAATATTTAAAATCTTAAAAAGGTAAAATATATCATTTGTACATTATCATATCGTATGAATCATATTTAAAATAGTAGATTGTGTTAAATTAGTGTACCAATCTTATAAACTTAATTAAAATCGCAACGCTCAATCTTTTGAATAATTTTTAAATTACTAACTAAATTCGCAAGCAAGCAACCAATTGTAAAGCACATGTTAATAACAAAATTGGTTAAAGAACTATACAGAAAAAAATGAAAGGTTGTAACTTATAAAGTATATCAGATTTTTCTCAACTTTCGATCCAAAATAAGTATCACCAATCCAGGTGTCACGTTAAAATTCTTTCGCTTTTCAACCGAATGAAGAATTTATGGAATCTTAATTTTACACTATGTCAATGTCACGTCGTTATCCCAAAGTAGATTATAGGGAATCGTGTGCACAAAGTTTTGACGGGGATGAACAGGTATTGTAAAAATGTAAGACCTACAAAGCTTACCTGTGGTTTTAAATAAATGATATTGCTGCGGTGACATTGTATGTTTAACTACATTGTTAAATTTTATCAACTTTGCATCAACCTTTTCTGCTACCCCGGTGTGATGTATCACTATTGGTTTTCACCTTCTCATTGTGTATCACTTTCTAAATTATAATATGAAGTTTTTCCTCGTTTCCTGAGTCTACTTCCCGTAAGGCAGAGTAACACTGCAAAACGGTTTCCATTTCACGTTGTGATGAAAGTCACCCGAGTTAGGAAGAGTGAAACCCGGAAACAAAGAAACAATTTGACGGGTTTTGGTTTGGTTTTTTGGATTTTTTGGTTCATCAACTGGTGGTATTTCAATTTCACAAAATCCCTTTTCTGCTTCGATACATACAACTATGATATGTTGTTTCAAATCTAGTTCTTTGTTTAAATAATCTTTCTCTTTGTTGACGTTCCCTGACGGTCTTTGTATTTTTGCAGAAGATATATTTTTCGTTTAACTTCTCTTCCTTCCAACCACTCTTTGTTTTACTAAGGTGGCAGCGCACGTGCACATGGGATTTCTCTTGCTAAAACATTCTTTGGCTTCGCTTAGGACTTCGGCATATTTTAAGTTTTACCTAGTCGATGGGTTTCTCGAATAGGTCGTCCGATAAATTCAATTGACGAAAAGGAGAGTCTACCCGTGTAGGATAATACTTTTGGCCAAAATTCACCCGAAGATGACGATTATGTTCACTGACTTCATTTTCCATCCGGATTGCCTTGCGCCTATTAAAACTTGGTTAATGGCTAATAAATGCTCTTGCAACGGGTGGAAATCGACTAGAGAGATGCAACAGGTACGGGCCTTGCGTTCGGTTCCCTTCAAGGAAGAATCGTTTCGACGTCCGGTTTGAAAAGGAACCGGATGTTAAAGTGAAAAATGAAAATTACCGTTCGAGTTACTCGGTTAATGGACAACTTTTAATAGTTTCGACCTCGGAAAGATGCGCCTCGTGTGGAAAAAATAGGATTATTGATTTCTTGTCATTTTGCCTCGTTTGAAAATGCGCGGAAAAAGCTCCACCCCTCGCTCCGAATTAATAATATTTATGTGGAATAATGACCACCATTATTATTCTATGTATTCTTTTTGCATTTAAATAAGGTCAAGTAGTCTGCTGCCATTAATTGTTTAATTGGGGAGCGGGCACGGCGACCGGGGAATTGAAAATTACAATTTCTAACTCATTCACCAGTTTCGATTCCGTCTGATGAACATGCACACATATATTTTTATTAAATATATATTATATACACACTGCAATGTTTTTTCGCCAATATGAAATTATTTCCGAGACGTGAATCCGAATAATTTGTTTGCCCTATTACTTAATTACCAAGAGGAATGAGAAATTCATAAAGAATTCATAAAACCGACAAGCATGAAATTGAATTCTTTTATAAGAGACCAACCACAAAAACGAGGGAAGTTTTTTCACAAGTTCTACCTTTCAGGGAACGGATATGGGGTTTAAATATTCAGAAATCAAGCGTTTTGTTTCTTAGATATGATTAGGTATTACAGGGATTATTGAGAGCTACTCGGCTACAGTGCAGATGATTAAATTGCTTGTTTGACATTGGGGTATACTTTTCAGGCACCATAAAGGTGGTTTCAGTATTCAGAAGGCCAATATTTTGTAAACTGTAGCAATTCAGTCACTCATTAATTCTGTGTCGAATGTTTCTAACTGGCCGGTATACACTCAGTATCCACGCAAAGCCTAAAAACATACAAAGGAAATACTTTTTGTTTGCACTTTCTTTTGAGGAACAAGGAAAAAGGTTACTGTACCTGAAGCCAGTCGCGGGTAACCCTTCGCCAAAAAAAACACTTTTGGTGAGGCGTCCATTTTCATTGATTTTTAGGTACCTCATCTCAAGCCAGTGCGCTGCCGCCTCTGACTTAAGTCTTTGTTGTCAGATCATTCGTTATACATTCATGATACATTCAGTCAATTAGTTAGTAGGTAGTCTGCAGCTAGGGTGAAGTATGTAAAGTTCAAAGTGTTCAATCTACAGATGTCACGATCTACAGTGAAATACTAATCGTGGACAGCACATGAGAAATTTACTCCTTTGCCTAAACCTCCAAATCATTGCTGCACGTAAAATTTTTACCGAACAGTAACTGGATTCTAAGAAAACCAGGAAACTTCAATTATTTAATACAATGAAAAATTTATTATTTCTAATGCGATGACTTTTTTCATTACCACAAAATGGAACGAGCCCGTAATGTGGAAAGCATGTAGAATACTCGAGTATTTAAGGAATATACCACGCGTTGAATTTAAAAAGTCGAAAACTGAAAAGTAATAAAAATCGAATGGCCAAAATGTATCAAAAACTGCAACGATAATGTCTGCTAAACCCAAAGGCTGATTATTTTTGCAAATTACGAAAATTGTTTGTTTAAAATATTAATTTCCTGGTATTGAAACCCAGTAGAAGCTGAAATTGCTTTTCATGAAAACTGGTGAACCAGTGAACCTGGAAAATTCACATTAAAAATTGTGATGAGGCCTCAAATTTTGTTGCAGGGAAATCGAGTGATACCATTCGAAGTTTTGTTTGTAGAACGAATATTAATGAACATAAGGGAAAGTGATATGAAGTGTTCCTGAATAGCATCCCTTAACTTCCCATCGTCCCTTTCACCTACTTATGAATATGTCCCTGTACACTAAATGGTAAATTTTCGACCATGCTGCTAAAATTTTGTTGCTCTGTAACAATTGCTTAAATGAGTGTTAGAGACTTGATAAATGCCTCTGGTTCATCAGGTTAAAGTTTCTCTGTAAGCTGTTGACAGAGATAATGCTTCCCCTAATTTTCTAGCTTACAATAAAAATGTTAAAATGATTAATGGTTAATGCAAAGAAAGGATATCAAAATTCAAGTCGTGACGGGGTTTTCAATGGCTCTCTCATGTTTTAAAATATACCGAGGATTTTTCTTCATCCCTGAATAATCCCAGAATGAGTGCTTTTTCCAAGAGTTCGGTTCATCCATCGCCAAACTAGCTTTAAATTTCTTTGATTTTTTAAAAGGTATACCTTAGAAAAATTTCTCAAATTTTTGAAGTTTCAGTACCTATTTTTCTATGATTTGCAACAAGAGTGAACAAGAAGCATGAACAATATCATCGGTTGAATTTGAATTGTTTGATTTTCCCTTGACCCCTTAGGATTTGGGCCGAGAAGTAGTCTATTTCTAACTTACATTTAGTTTTGACGTCTGAGAAGAATTTACATGTAATTCGACATGTTTCAGATTGAGACCAGTCATGTCCTCACCAGTGACCCCATAGTGCAATGAAAATGTAATAATATTTATTGCATTTATTGTCAATATTTTAAAAGTGTTCTTTCAATTTTTAATTATTACCATTATAAACCTCCAGATATTTAAAACACTGCACGATAGGAATACACTCACCATATAGGCACAAAAGTTTTGCTCGTAAATATAATACGTTTTTAATTATATACATTTACTAACGAATTACACATGCAATTAGTTGAACTAAATGACACATGAATTCCTAATTGACTATTGAAATATATTTGATTTGAAAGAAAGAATTAATGTGTTAATGTTTTGCCATATATAAAAAAGCCTTTTTGAATACAACAACTTGATCATTTATATTTAACAAGTAACAGGTAGTTGAGAGGGAAAATTTTAGAAAGCTTACTGAGTTCTAAAGCTTCACTGCGAGTATTCAACAATCTGACGCACATTTTTTAAAATAAAATTTTCAATAAATTTATTACAGAATGGTAATAAATAAAATATAAGTTGAGATTAACTTACTTGAGAACCATTATATTATCCTGCATTGAATTCTTATAAGAGGCAAAAAAAGATAGTCAAGTTTTTGGTTTTACACACCACAAGGGGCAAATTGTTCTGTTACACTCAAGAAAATTTTTGAAGTATTATTCCGTAGTAATAATGAGTGGAACAAATATTCTACTAAGCGGTAAATTTTCGCTGAAACGAATCACTTGATGGGGTCAATCGATTCGTATGAATTGTAACGTGAATATTTTGTAATAAATTATTAAATATTTATATATTTCAAGTAATTCTACACAAGTAACAAATTGTCAGAATTATGTTTTGAATTATGGACATTTATTGCTTGAATCTCGCTTTTTCATTTGTGAAACGCTTCACAGTGTGCGACGCGGTTGAAATTTCTATTCAGCAATTCACTCGTGCTGTTGATGAAGACCCCCAACATTTAGAATAAAAGGAAGCAAAAAATAGATATGTTGTTCATAGCATCCCTTCTAAAAATCTAATGGACTTGTTTTTTCTGCTATTCTAAAGAGTAAAACACCAAATGGGTGACCTCATCCAAGAGTTTTCGTAAATTCTCATCAAAGGTTCTAACCCCGAGTTGAACGAGTTCATATCCAGGACAATGAAAGCTCTGCGTTTCCTTTTCCCGGTTTTTGTTTTCGTACTTGCGGCACTCGAGAGAAAGACAACAATGAAGTCATAATTATTATTCGTTAAAATAGTTTTGGCATTTTTGTACAGGATACATTCCTGAGGGTGTACATTGTTTTGGGTTCAGCGTGTGAATTTACAATACATCATCTAAAGCCGCAACAGAAACAGTGGTAACTGTCCCCGAGCACGGACATGAAGTACACTTCTACGAATGTAAAAGAATTTATTAAGTTATACACGGCTTGATGTTTCTCAAATGTGTAATACATATTCACGTGAAGTGGATATTTTTATAAAATAATTTGTTAGGAATCGGTAGATGCATCAAAGACTTCTGTGACGGACCCGTTAAAATATTTTTTGTTGAATGGTTAAGGATGTGGAAAAGGGAGTGAACAACATGTGACTAAATTCAGGTATAAACTTCTAGGTCAGCTCGATACAAAGGTCCTTACAAAACTTCCAAGTACTCCTTTCTAAAATCTCCCTTCATCATAGAATTTTTTAGAAATCTACTGTAGCATTTAATACATAGAGGAAACATGTTTTATGTAGCACAACATGTCTCGCAGTTATCGTTGTAAATCGTAAGGTTTCTGTAAATAAGAAGCCAGCAAAAGTTCAACTTCTTTCTTCAACGTTTTTTCTTCGAATTGAATGAAAAGGTTTCATAAAACAAGCGGCTCATTCTACCTTTTTTCATAATATTTATGATTCAATGCAAATTAGAAGTTGTCGAGGAGAAACAGTAGTGAAGTTTCCCATAATTTTCTAAAGAATTGATATTGCGGTTTATTATGCTATTAAGTAAAAGTATTTGTTTAGGGTAAGTTTGACTTTCGCCAACTGTTTGCTATCATACCATCGTATGAAATTCAAGGGATGACATGTTGGTTTAAGGAAAGAGAAAAACAACAGGAATATTTTTTTCGTTAGTTTGAGGACGAATTCGCGTTACGTAAAACCAGCGGAAAGTTTATTGTAAACTTAATTATTTTCAGAATGTGTACCTACTGAATAACACTCCTGCCGTCGTTAATTTTGACCGTCAACGAGAAACGTCTATTTTCGGTATAATTTTCGTACAGAAGATTAATTATGGACCATTGTTCGATATGAAAGTTTGAAACTATAGGAGTACAAGGGAAAAATCCCAAAATTAAATTTAAAAATTTACAAAATTAAATTTAAAAATTAGTGAAAAGTTAGAATGTGTGATCGTAACTTTATAATGGAAAACTTTGAGGAAACTTGGCAAGAAAGTAATCAAGTTAGAGAAAACTTCGTGTGCAAAGTAAACGAAAAGAAAATTTTTGAAAGAAAAAAACACGAGGCAAAATATTGTTCCTGAGCTGAGATGTAGGAAACATGGAAGTATTCGACATAGACTGAAATGGTGACACGTTAGCAAAAGTCCTGGGACAGGGTTACGGGCACATATTCGAGGAAAGAAATCAGTTTGGTTCGTTAATTACGAGGAAATTAACCAGTTGTCAATTAAATCTATTAAGTTGTTGATAGAATCGTAACATGATTGATCTTTTATGAAAAGGCATAAATATTTAATCCCACAATTACTGCTGAATCCTATTAGAGCCAATTTCGCGGCATTGACAAATGAGGTCGTTGAAAATGGAAAAATTGAAAATGGACTTTATAACATTACAAAATTGATTTGCGTAACGTCAAGCACACCTATCATGCATACATGTAGGTTTACGGATACGGCTCAAACACATTAAAGCACATACATTACAGAATATTCTCACTACCAAACTTACTGCCTGAGTTAAAGAGAATGAAAATCGAGGATATAAATATCAAGCGTAAAATTTTCAGGCAGCTAACTTGTCGCTCGCAATTGCTTTCCATCAAGAGTCAAAACAATAAAAATTGTAAAAGTCTTATCCTAGACGAACTGTTGGAAAATATATTACCATACACTCCTTTTCTTGACATGACTATTTTGTTTCGTATGCTTTGGTCTAACTCTGTTTTGAACTTTTCAATTGCAGAATTTCATACGAACTGTACTCTTACAGCGAACTCCAAAATGCCTTTTCGGGTTATTGCCAATAAGACTTGTTCGCCTGTTTCCGGTTTGAACCCTACAACTTTTAAGGAATCAATTTCGGAACCGTTTTCTCTATTTCTCTCTCTCTCACCACTCTTTCTCGACTTTTCCTGTCAAACACTCGGAACTTAATAAAAATTCTAAATTTCTCATTGCCTCAGTAGATTAGGATAAATTGCAGTCATTTATGCAAGACGTGGGAGACGTATGCAGCAGACGAGCATAATTGATTTGAGTCTCAAAAAAAAAACTCTGAACGAGATTATTGAAGATTAATCCCTTTAAAACGTTGAATGGCATTTGAGAATTACTTTTCACTTCCAGATGAGACTTTCATAACTCGCAATAAACGTACGATAATAATTTTCCACTTCTCTGTCCGACTTCAAATCCTCACAAATCAAATTTCTTCGTGATGTTCCGATGATATTAAAAAATTCTGTGACAGATCAGGAAGATGACTCTTACGATATGCTACTCTTTTCGATTCGATACTCTATAGGTGTGTGTTTATTTATCGAAAGAAGCACCAAGTAGGCCGCCAAATGGAAAGGAAAAACACTTGGTAACTGCCTAGTCACCCAATTTAGACAAAAAAAGAGTGCGAAATCACCATAATAAACACGCTCCCATCACAGCCACGAAGTCGTTAAAAAACCAATCAATTGATTTACTACGACTCCTATAATTAATAGTCAACCTCGAGGACATGACACTCATAAAATTGTCATTCACATTAATTTACTGGTAAACATTAAAATTCACGGCCTTTTACATCTGAAACAGACTTGAAAAATGAAGAATGAAAAATTTTGTGAAAAACAGTTTTCCCAAACTTTTATTCTGAGGATAACCACTTAAGAGCAATTGTCACTCGAGCAAATTAATTACTTTCAGCTAAAACGACGAAATACATTTTTATTGTAATGGAGGCGTTAAATTAAGATTAGTTCATCATGTTTGATGGTTGTGAAATGGTCGGAAAATTTTCACACATTTCAAGCGTTTAAAGCAAGTGAAAGTAACCAAATATTTCTTTTACCTCACGCAAAAGGATAATATTTTTTTAGTGTGCACTAATATTTACGCCGAATGGCAGTAGAAAAAGTTTTGGAAAATAGTTGAAACAGATTTTTCAGACGCCCTGTGGAAAACTTAGTGCCCGCGAAAATTTACGGATAAAAGAAAAGTCGTAAACATAAATTCCCACAGGGAAAAACTCATGCTACAGAGATTTCGAACTCAATATTAAGTTCTCCGACCGCACAAAAGGTCACACGGTTATATGCGTTCGATGAAACAGTTGTACGGATTTTCCTTACACACCTGAATACGAAAAAAAAATTTAAAAACGGAAGAACTGACATGTAATTCAACAAACGTTAAGGTGCGAATAATAAAGCGAACAATAAAATCACGAAACTGCATGATAACCAGTATAAAAGTCTGCACTTCCAATTTTATGTACATTTGACGCTCCTATTATTTTAATTTTGGTCTTTTTGATGTAACATACATTAATAATAAATATGTTAACTACCCTCTACTTTTAGAATTGATATAAATTATTTGTATGTATTACATTATACATGTTATTTTATAATTATTCCCTGTAAGCCGCATTACAATCGTAATTTTTGTGTAAATAGATTGTCAAAACTAATTTTCAAAACTACTTAATGAACTATTTTGCATAAATCGTGTGCAATAACAATCCAAGTAGTCGAATCTTCTTGTACAGCGTTGACCCAAGTGGTCAATATCTACCAATTGACTAAAAACATTTAGAAAATGCAAGGAGATAATTATTATATTCAGAATTACGTCTCATTTGTGGTAGCATATCACTACCCAAAAGGTTTCACATGTCTGTGTCACTGTAGTGAGTAGCAAACGACTTCGGTTGAGAACGTCCAAAAGTAACTTTTCACAACAAGGTGCTGGTACACAATGGGATTTCAAGAAGGAACCTTATTTCCTGAGTTGTTTCCTGAAATTAATAATAGAAAGCAGCATTCGATAAAATGTTAGTGCCAGTGCGTTTTAATAAAACAAATTTAAATAGATAATGTATTTCAACCATTACTGAATGGCACCAGCGAGAAACAAACTACTGCTACCTGACAAGATGATTAATATTATTCTAAGCCCTTTGGAGTAGGTAAATTTACGCGGTTTCACGTTGGATCTAAAACACAGCGGGAAAATTCACAAAACCCAACTCCTCACAATTGAGTTTGAACCCTCTTCTTGCGAGAAATTTCTACCCTAAATAACCCCTGAGTTAAGATACAATTACAGCTAATCAATGAAATGTAAATGGATTATTCGTTCGATTATTGTCAACATCCGGCTAAGTTATTTAATTTGAATAACTGTAATGTTCAAGTGTTGTTTTAAACGAACGTGTACATTAACAATGGATTTATCACTCGGGTTAAATAATGATTTAACGTCACTTAAAAATAACCTGTTTTATTAGGTAGCACAAAGGTTTTGACAAGACTCGCTTACTGAATGAACCTGAACCTTATTTTGCTGGCCATGTGAAACTCAAAACCTCCAATTCGGCGTGGACGTTGGTCGCGAACAATAACAAATCAAAAGTACCAAATTATTAGATAAAAACTAAGTTAAATAACGTCTATTTAAGGGTAACTAAACCAGTAAAAAACTGATATTTAGGATTTAATTTACTACGGAATACTCTCACACTTTCCCATTTCTGAGTTCCACACCACCTCTTTGTCTCTTTCACATAAAAATTGATTGAATTTCTTAGTGTTTGACCACAATGCAACACTTACTACATTGTGGAACATTTAATGTGTTACTTTTTCATAAAGTATTAACTAGTTAAAGTGAAAATGCCAGAGTACTGTTAGTTTTCTGAAAAAAGAATTGAACGATGTTATTTATAAAACGCTCCAGGTATACAAGAAATATTTTGTTAATCTTAAATTACGTTGGGCTCAACTATAGAACTTGAAAATTGTTTCAATTCCTGAAAGAATTTGACATAATCCTGGTGAGATAAAAATGTTACGTTCTACCTGAACTGTTTAAAATGGCTATTGACCAAACTTTTTTCTTTTTTAGGTAAGTCGAAAGGCATTGTTGGGTGTTTCTGGATTGTTGGAAGACCAATAGTACAAACCAATTTCAACGGTACAGGAGAAGAAGGTTCTTGTAAGTAGATTTATGATTGAACAGTAGAAGACGGTGAAACTGTAAACTTTTTTTCAAGTCTGGTCCCTGAAAATTGACTTTACTACTGAAAAATTAATTATTCAACAGAGTTAATGGAACGTGATCCGTTGCTCAGTTGAGTATAAATATTAAGGTTATATTTTGTTATAATATCATTCTTTGTTTACGTTTCATTTCGACCTGGTCGATTCCTTTCAAGGCCCGACATGATGAAGTTCATTCGTGCAGAATTATTTGGGTCTCTCGTTCTACGCCCGGGCTTTTGCACTCCCGAAAAAAAGCTCACCGGACAGGGAAGATGACTGATGACTGTTATCTTGTATGACAGGTGTTATCAATGTGGAGCTTTAACTTTTCCCATTTCGCGACATAAAAAATGCTTCTAATATAAAATGTCGTCAAACGAGCCGGAAAGTGCAGTAGCTCCGCTTTAACGGTCAATTCAATTCCGTTTCTATGGCGTTTGTGTCGTGTCATGAGCAAAGAAATAACAAAGCTCGTGGATGCCTTTCGAGCACCATTAAAATCTGGGGAAGTAGGAACAATTTTTAGAATATTTCTCTATTTTTTCTGTCATCCCTAAAGTGTTCTGAGTCTTCAGGGCTCGCTTTTTTTGTGGGTCAAACGGAGGTTGACCCCGTCCGCATGGGAGAAAAGTAAAACGGAAAATTCCTGTGGAAAATTTAATTTTTTCGTCGCTTACGGAAATCAAAATTCTAATAAGAAAGAAGTTCGTTGCATTATTCAGATTTTTTTTCAACAGACGATGGAAACGATTGTAAATTCAGTTTTGGGAAAATTGTTAAATAAAATTTAATTTTGGGTGGCAACGACGAAGGCTGGCTGATAAGAAAAAGGCAAGGCGAGACCGAGATCGATGAATAAGACGTGCTGCGCTATTACTGAATTGAACTTTCGATAATGAAATGTGAGGAGAGACAGAGCGAGCCCAAGAGAGAGGAGACAGGGAAAAAGAGAGAACCAAAGGGAAGCACACAGAGCAAAAGAGAGAGAGAATGAGAGCCCAAGAGAGACCGTCAGGGAGTTATTTAATGAACAAAATTTGAAATTTCTGAACGGTTCTCCGAAAATCAATAAGTCAAAGAATGCCTCAATAAGGAATTGATGTAACAGTTAAAAATAAAGTACAAAGAAGGTAGACTGGAAAAAAGTAATTTATTTTACATTTGTCGAACATTTGTGCTTTCATAACTTTGTGTTCCATATGCAGTTCAACGGGACTATTCCAATGTCATTTTATGTGAAATCTTTCTCTAGACCGAGAGTTGTTTTGCTATTCTCCTACAAATTTTAGAGTACCAGGGGAATTTTTTCGAACTGATGAAGTTTCAAAATAAATTTCTGCCTGCAATCCTGAGAGATTCACCTTTTGTACCTATCCAGAAAAAAACTACATTATTCATAAAATGAGATCTTGCCTCACAATTTTGTACTTGTAATTTGTATACATTTAAACATCAAAACATATGTTAAAACTAAGTACAAGACCTATTGAAGTTACTTACAGAATAAACATTGTGTGTGATGAAAGGAAACATGAAAAAATAAATAAGATATTATTTTAAAAAGCTAACTAGCAAGCTACACACAGAAAGTTACATACAATTATTAACATTAGTACTAACGAATAATACTAGTACAATAATTGAACCTCCAAAATGCGACTAACTGTTAGCATATAACTCTGATTCCCGCATAAGAAAAGTGATTGAGATCCACCAGACCAGCTATCTGGTAACACTATCTATAACACTTTATCTATAAAGTTATCAATAAAATGTTTATTTCATTGTCAATAAACTAAAGAATATATTACGTAAAAAATGTTTTGATAGTCTTCTCTTACCGGAAAGGCTAATTGAATTATATAATATCCTTTTGTAAGCAAAAATTTAAAGTATGACAAAAACATAATTCCATTTTAAGTTTTAACTTAGTGACCCCAAAAGTGAAACTTTAAACTCAGAGAGAAAATTATGTATTAAGCACGGCGATTTTTACATGAGTTTTATCCTTTCCAGTACCCTTTTCCTACTTAACTCTTCCACATTTTATCCTATTACCTTTTGTGTAATGAAGTTTTTTGTTTCAACGTACTGCCAAATTTTTATTCATGAAACTACTAGGGTTTCATGGAGTTAAGAATTAAAATTTGAATATTAATAAGGAGCAAGTGTTATCGGAGGTACCTTAACTCTTCCCACATATTAAAATATTAAAATTCAATTTGGGAGTAATTAAAAGATCGTTTAATGACTTTTACATTGGATTGTTTTGCGGAATACAAAATTTCAATTAAAATAACAGAGACAATGTTTCATTAAAAAACAGAAGAGTCCAGGTAGAACAGGTTAGAATGAAGTGTCTCTGAGTGGGCGCCAGTCCCAGTGCCAGTCGGTCGCAAGTCAAAATATTTTAAAAGACATATTTATGTGTAAATATGTAATTCAAGTCATAAAGTGTCCCCATTCAAAATAATTCAAAAAACGGCCATGAAAAGTTTTAGTTTTTAATAACTATGAAATACATGAATAAGTTGAAATACATAAAGCTCATAAATAATATTGTGTAAATAAATGAAATTAATAAGTGAGGATAAGTAATAAGTGTGCAAGCAACTTTTTACCGCGTTACTGCTGAGAAATAATTTTCGCGTAACTGATCACTTTTAATTGTGTAACTTATTAACTTCTAACATTATGAACTTTTTAATCTTTATCGAAAGATTTAGCATTTATTGTTAGTTAAGTTTGGTTTTGACGTACTTTTTCAATTACTTTTTCCGCGTAACTGAATGATGAAATTTACTAGTGATGATTTGTGATGAGTACTGATTTAAAATGACTTGTTTGGTGGTTGTCATTTCTATACCACTGTCCCAAACCCTCTGCTCTTTCCACTTGAACTTAAAATTAATCTATTTTTTTCAAGGAAATGAAATCAAACTGTTCGACAGACAGTAAAACTTGGAAGAAAATAATACGGGGATCCATAAAAGAGTCAATTTGAGTTCGTAAACGGTTTGATGGAAAAGAACGTTTTTTCCGTAGAAATGGCGACAAGGAATTTGTTTTATCTGTTTCTTGTACAAATTCTTTTGGTATGTTCTCTGCCTGATCCAACCATTTAAAAACCATGACAGTAATTCGAATTTATTGAACCGATGTTTAAAATCTTATATGATAAATATTTAAAAACAGCTTAAACCAAAATTTTTTAAACGATAGCTCTCCACGTAAAAATTTACCTTTTCTAGACAGTTTTTCAAACGCATTAACTTAATTGTGTTACTGGATAATATTTCCCTTATTTATGGAGTTATAGTAAGTCGATATTTGTTTGCAATTAATTTAAATATACGATTGATTAAAAAAAATTCTTTTAGATTTCTTAAACGGCAAGAAATGTTTCTGCACCTTTTTGTTTATGAATAGATCGACATTGCAGTTTTTCTACCGTTGAAAGGCTTAGAGGCAAACGTTTCTTCTGTTTTATTGACGTCTTCTAATATCCATTTAAGTTCACACAAACAATATTGTGTAACTATTAGGTATTTTATATTTCGAAATTTATTCTTTTGTGGCCACACTCCGACGTGGCGAAAATCGTAAACACTGAAATCACAAGGAGTCGCTGCAGATCGTTGAACTCAGCTGCAGAGTTATATATGTTTCACTCTTACCTTGAGTTATTGTTCTTGAAACTATGGCGTCATTTCCTACCTTTCCTCCATTAGCCATTCCTTTATAAAGTTTGTCCTCAGTTTTGGGGAAAAGGAGTCATCTTGCCGTGATAGTCGAAGGAATTTTGAACTTCCGTTGCATTACCTTTATTGACAGGTGGTACGGTAATGTTAGGGTTAGACAGGAGGTTTTGTCAGGCCTTAAATGTTGGGTTTTGGTAATTTGGCCTTTTTCGAAATTACTGCCGCTTCGAAGAGGATTACTTGAGATATGCAAGTGGAAGGATATCTAATGGTAATCCTGAAGCTTGGAGTGGGGATTTGCGGGCTTTAGCAAAATTGGAATCTTTCGTTAGAACTGCTAGACTCATAATAACCAAAAAAGGCTGTATGATTTTAAAATAAAATACTACTTGTTAATTATCTAAAATTTCGAACTCAGACGATTTAATTCAGAGCGGTTTAAGTTTTAAAATATATTTTGTGACTATTTTGCTTTACTTTTGACAGCGGCTTTTTTTTAACACAATTTTAGTGCTTGCCCTTTTTGTTTGTAAGTTAGTCTAATTGTCTTACTCTTACGTCTAATCAATATTCATGGGAAAAGAAAATAATATCAATCATGAAGTTAATAATAAATTAATAAATAACAACTTATTATTAGGCAAATTGTTTACTAGCCTGCTTGTAAGAATATATATATTTGGAAATAGGAAAACCGAAGGTGAACAATTTACGGTATTTTTGTTCTAAAACCAAAATTTACAAATAAAAGTGAATTATGAATAACAAACTTCTATAACATAAAAATTAATAGTAATTAACAAAAAAAAACTAACCTAAAACCACAAATCCATTAAATTGTCCAAGAGTCCCGAGACGTCCGACTTCATGAATTAAACAGAAAGACCAACGACAAGGTGTCACTGTTGGACCAATCACATTCGGACTTTCCGTTCTAAGTTCTATTCTAAACTTTACATATTTACATAATTTTCATGTACATTTTTCTAGATAGCGAGGTGAGAAAAAATTAATTCTGAAGTGAAGTACATTTTTATTATATCGAGCAAAATTTTCCTCTTGTAAAGGATATAAATCATTCTTGCCACCGGCGGGAGTTAAGGGACTATGATAAGGAAATATTTTGAAGTTCCGAGAAAGAAGATGAGTGACAGACGAAATTTTTATTTATTTCTCCAGACATTTACACAAAGTAAAACTAGGCCACTCCATGTGAGGCGAACAAACTTTACTAATGGACAAACTAGTTGTTACTAAATTTTACACAAAAACACACAAAGCAACAAACAAATGACCAAATGTAACGGATGGGTAGGCAGTTGAAAGGAATCAAGCAGTGTCAAAGAGTGGCAACCTTTTTGTTTCGTGAAAGTAACCCACTGAACTCTGCTCAGGGTGATTCAAAACTTTGTGCTCCTGCAAACCAAAAGGCTGAAAAAGAATTCTGCCCATTAGTTCTCTTCTTTTCCAGTAGCAATGTGAAGATCAAAGAGCCCGAAGCTTCTTTACATGGGTTTTACCTGACTTCCAGATGAATTTCTGTCTTCTTCACCGAAAACTTACCAATTCAATTGAGGAGCATCCTACAGCGTCCAATACTTCTACCCTATTTTAGATCATCTGATCCTTTTTGTTTCTCAATTTCTTTGTGTTTATCTTTCAGCCCGTACTATTTTAAGTTTCGACCCTTGAGAGAGACTGTTGTCTCAGACACATTTCTAGTGTTCTGACGGACCCTCTCGAAGCTATTGCTACGAATAAATGAATTCGAAAGTTCTGCAGGGTGATCTTTTTTTCTGATACTTCACGTAAAATTTTTTATCTATTGAAAACCTTTAACGTATGTCACTCATTATTAGACCAAAAGTGTCAGGTTCACGAATTCATCACCCGTTTTTGTCAGTATCCGTTCCATTTTACAGAAAAATATCAAGAGAAAAACTCGTTTCGTACGAATGGCAGCCGTAAATTTAACAGAAGCTTTTTATAAAACAGTCAGGGGCAAGTTTGTCTGTCGAACATAAATTTCATAGTTACAAAAATTTCCAATTTACCCCGCCCGGATCGAATCCCAACGGTTATTTTACACGGCGGGTAACGTGCTTCAACTTGCAATTTGAATATTTCAGATTGACTTGGCTCTCATCGTTTATTAAATTTCCAACTCTTTTGACTTTTAAAACAGTACAAATATTATTTTCAATATAAAAAGCAATGTACGTTATTTCTTGACGCCGTTAAGAATTGATTTACTGTTTGCAGAGACGTTCGGTCACTGTTGTCACTGTTTATTATTTTACGGTTCGAAATATAAGTTAGAGTTGAACCTTATAAAGATCCAATTTTATGCGTACTCAGTTAAAATTTATAAGTATTCAGTTTGTATAATAATTTAATAAGTAAGCAATAGCAATATACTTGAGAACTCAATTTAATTAATTTGGGGTAGATGTATTATTTCTTTGAAACTTTGCGTTAATCACGTGTTTCTGTATCCAAAAAAGTTTAGTTTTGTAGTATAAGTTATTAATGACTGTAGATTTTAGAAGCACTGCGGACTCTAGTTATTTTCAGAGAATGTTAAATAGTTTTGCACTTTGAAGTTAAGCATGTAATATTTTGTTATATTTATTAAATATTAATGTTAAAAAAATGGCATTAGACGATTTCTGTAAAAATGATAAAACATTACAGTGTCCGTCAATACTTAAAGAAGACTAAGATATTTATTCGCTTTGCAAACGAAATTTTTTACATTTTTGGTATCTATATTCTCACATAAGATCACGTTATCCTTGCTTTTTACATAGAGAAGTAATGTGTCCCCTGATATTTCACCAACAATGATGGATGTTATGTGGAAATAACGACAACTGTTACTTTTTGATACATTCTTGTATCATTTTCCCTTTTATTCTGTAGCCATTCTAACTTGTTGCGTACATCTTGTCGGAAGATCTTTTTCACTTGCAGTGAAATTCTTGCTATCTCTGTCTTAGAATCTCAAGTCGGCCACCGAGTGAAATTTCTCATTCAACCCTTCCTATATAAATCTGAACGACATATGGATTCAAAAAAGACGAAAACCCCTGTAATTCTATTGTCGCCGCAATAAATAACGTCTAAAGGATAGCGTTTGAATGTGGAAAAGCGAATTGAAAGGGCCTTTTCCGGGTAAAATTCAAATTTTTCACCAAGAAAAATAAAATTTTCCAGAAGAAGAACATTACGTCGACTTGTTAAATTTAAAGGGTAGAAACTTTTTATTTGTGCCATGTTCTAAGCGGATTTGCGGTTTCTTTCAACATTTTCAAATGATGAATCGGTGATATTGATAAAATTATTGAGTAGCTTTCAGTTTAGTTTACATCAGCACTGCGAAGCAAGCAAAATTTTCAGCAAGTGTAAAGAAAGGTAAGTCTCGTAAGAGACATCAGAAGAATCGACCCCTGTCGGTGCACAAATAAAGTTTCAAAATGTAGAATCGGCTGAAACTTATTTGAATGTCATTAGTTAACAACAAAGCCGGTTCGATTTAAATTACATAAATTAATGTAAATGTATATAAACTTGACTTGAAAAAACTATTTAAATAGTTCAATAATATATTGGTAAACCTGAATATTTGAGGCCATCCTCTGAGAATTGTAATCGCGGCAGGTAATTCAGTACATGGTTTACATTACAATTGACAACGACGAGCAAAAGATATTCTGAGGTTGCACCTTAATTATAATAGCATTTGTTGACTTTCTATCAACAACACAAAGTTGTTTTCCCAAGGGAAACTACCACGGGATACGATTAAGAGTGTTTGACGAGATGCATTTAATATTTAAAATTACAAAGTAACAAAACACTTGAAGCAATTTCAATTCTCCTGGGTGAAGTAAAATTATTACATCCGGGAGTTACTGTAAGTAATTTTGGCCAAACAAAGAAAACTTTGTTCGAAGCTCTGGAGGAAAAGTCAATGTCTGAAATCAGGAAAGTAAACTTTTAACTTGGATCATGATTTTTGACGTGGTACATATACATTTTTAAGGTTGTTTTCGGTAAACCGTTTGTATACTTTTGCCGAGTGTATACTTTTGAAGTGAAAAATCACTTTAACGGTCCAGAACACCTGCAAAACATTTTAATTCAAAAATTCAAGTGACTGGTGCAGACGACTTGCAGATTATAAGAAGAAAAAAGTCTCGTACATTGTGTGCGGTATACACAATGTAGAGATTTTTCTGTCGCTACGGAGAGTACGTGATATTTTTCACAACTTTTAAAAACCGATGAAATTATTTCTGAAACCAACCACGAATTTATATTGAAAACATGCCCCATATTTCGTCTTTTATTCAGATGTGTTGCACTCGTGTACGAGCCCGGGTAATTTCAGAATGAAAAATTGAATGGCCATTTAAGCAGAATCCATGAATGTAGTGAAAGATTTTCGAACATTTCACTTGAGTACATGTTATATTGGATAAATAATAAATGTCCGGGAATCGTGAATGTGCCAATCTTTTCCGTGTCTACTTTAATAGATCTAATATTTAAGCCTGAGAAATTTTCAATCTACGTCAAAGAATAAATTATGTATGTATTGTAGTAAATTGCAGTTCAGTCAAAATCGATGCAATTTGTTCGTGGATCAAGGTGTTCTAAAGTAAAATCAATATTAATAAAGTGTTTGAGTCAGTGCTATTTAAATTTATTTTAATTTAAAGTCACAGATGAATTTATGGTACTCACTGGAATTTAGGGTGTTTTGTATATTCATAAAATTAAAACATGCTGAATGAGATCCTGGCTAGTGCTTCGTCCTTGAAGAAGATAAAAAATTATTACCTTAAAAAGCTATAAAATTCTGATGTTATTAGTGACGTAATTTTTTCTCAGGTTAATTTTGACAAACCTTAAACTAAACTTTAATGTAATAGAAATTATTAAAATTAAGAATTTTTAATTTTAATTAAGTTAAATATTAAATATTTTTTGTTTTTCAGAATTTTAGGTCTTTAGTTGTTTTCAATTCTAAAAGTTTTTAAAGTGGTTCTTAAATAGTTTCTTCTAGTTCCTGAAGTTTAAGTTTTCATTGTGAAAATCATCACAGAAATTTATAACTTATAAAACAATACAATATTTTGGAATTTTAACCGTAAAACAAAGAGTAAGATCTGAAAACGACATAAATTTTTCCTAATAAAACTACGTTCGCAAAGTGAAAGGGTTACATAATGCAAAATAATTTATAATCCGCCAAAATTTTTATTAAAATATAGACCACTACAACTGTATTGGTAATGTAGAAACTTAAATATATAGGGTAAAGGGGATATATATGTATATATTTGTGTATATGTAAGACAGAAAAGTAAAAATGGAACATTCCATTCCTCGTAATTTCGTGAATTTGAATCAAGATAATGAAAAGGAGCAAAAAAAGGTGGAAGTAAAAACGTGAACTTTTTTTCAGTTTGCCTGCCATTATACATGGCAGTTTAGTTTAGAAACTAATACAAATGTAAAAATACTAAACTTCAGATTGCTAATACCGAGTATATAAACTCGCAATTTTCAAAAAAAAGTCAGGGAAGTACGATTGGGAACTACTTTATCTCTCTCGGATAACTTTTGCCTTTTCCATTACAATCGTACATTTTAAATCTTCTTATCGATATTTTCAACAAAAACGGCTTGGACGATTTTTGATTCTGATTCAATTATTCATTAACGTGGAACAATTGAAGAGACATCCGCCAACACTCGTAAATTTTCACCGTTCAATTCAACTTCACAATTTGAAAATTCGTAGCCTCACTCCCCGAATCCTCTTTGTGTAGATGGGAATACCTAATTGAACCTTCACAAAGTTCATTCATTTTGGTATTGTTCCCTTTGATCGATCAACAATCTCGCATATATTTACCGTGATTTTCATGCGGTGTTTATTGTTATTTGCTTCGCGGTCCCTAAAATTACGTTACCACTCCTCCAGGAGCCAGGGCGGCCATCTTAAATGAGAGCGAGGGAGAGAATTGTGAGCTTTGGCTTGCGTTAGACATTGTTTTGATACCATCCAGTGGCTCTTCACAAAAAGAGTATTAAATTAATTGAATGACCCTCGAGTTCCTGCAGAATGCCAATCATAGCAGAGTGGGAGACTTTAGGACGAATCTATAATGTATCCCGGTTTAAACATCTGTAATTTGAGTTTTGTATAATTTAAAGGTTGTTTCGTACCATCGTAGCAATTATGTTTATTGAAGTGACAATTTATTTTTATTTCTATATATTCAGAAGTAAGAATTCAAAAGTATTCGTTTCATACTATGAGAACTGTGTCAGGTGTGATGTGTACCGTCCTAAGTAGTTCAATTAAGCTCAGTTGTGACCTCCTTAACTAGTGTTTATCGAACCGACAAGATGACAAGCTTAATAAACAATTATTTCACTACTTTTTGAAAAGCCAAAAATGACAAGTATTGATACATCGATTATGTAACCAGTAACTTATTAGTGCGGAATAAGTTTATTATTTATATTCAACTCTTGAGTCAAATAGGTAATTCCTTCACGGGTTTTTAAGTTTGTTTAAATAAGAGGTCGTGTGCAAATGCTGCGTTTCTTAAAACTTGATGAAATTAGGTCAGTTTGAATTGTAGGTCAATTTCACCATAATAAGAAACATAGACCCAGCATTGCACTCAGTCATAATTACAGTTAGAAGGAATAGTGAAGTTGTGCTGAAAAAATGTTTAAAAAATTGTTAATACTTTTAACATTCGCAATACTACAGGTATTGAATAAAATACAATAGTTGACACCATCGATACATCAAAGCTAAATTGTAAGGTGAAATATTAATTTAATAGTTTAACAATTAAAATATTTATTCAGGCAGAACTTGTAAAAGGAGCCGAAGATAAATCGCCAAGTGCCATTAACAGGCTGGTAGGCTTCTTTAAAGATATATGGACTGGGATAATCGAACGACTGTAATTTGAATTTACCTTTCGCACATAATTCAACTTTTGTATTTTGAATTTTGTATAAAAGTTAAGTTACTTTTTTTAGCTCTAAAAGTAAAATTCCTGGACTTAACAAACTGATTTCGTCACCTTCGTTCAACAAGGACAAAATATTCTCACCGTCTCCCGAAGACATCAAAGGTGAGGACGAAGATGATGGAGATGATGACAATTATGAAAATAAAGACGATGGCGAAGACGAAGAAGAACAAGAGGAAGAAGTGGAGGAACAAAGTACTACAACGCAATCAATAATCACGAAGCCTAGTTATCGTCAATGGGAAATTAATAGAAGAAAGAGAATTCCCAGCAGCATAGACTCTGAAGAACTACTCGTGAAAAGCCAACACACAACCGAGGATTTAGATGTTGCAACAAGAAGAAGTGTGAGGTCGACCAATAAAGTGAAAACTACCACGAAGGCTCGGAAGGAAAAAAACATTTCACCTCCAGTTGAAGAGAAAAACACGACTGCCGTGGAAACGACAGAAATCATATCAACTACCTCGTACGATGATCTGAGCGAGGAAATTTTAAATTTTAACGACAATGTCAACGGATTGAACAACGTGAACGCGTAATATAGAAGCTGTTAAATAGGCCAAAAATATTGGAAAAAAATCTCAAAAAGTCCTCCCGAAAATTACATCACATCACATAACAAAAAGTACATAAAACTGGAGAATGACGTTGTGAAAAACGGAGTATAAAATTTAAAAAAAAGGAGTTCACAAGATTGAATTTCATTGTGTCTTTCCAAAAAAAGCGCTGTTTCATATCCTGAAAAAATAAAGTTGAGATAATCGACAGGGAACGGTTATGACATATAATTTTCAGGTCGTGAATGCACTATTTTTTTCCATATTATCATTAGTATTTGCGTTATTAAACGTACCATGTTGTTTAATTTAAGGTGTCAATGTGAACGAACTAAAACGAACTGATCGTCGCCGCAACAAAATTACATGAAGTAATTATAAAATCTTAGACGAGTTTTTATATAGCGTGTTTTACAAGTTTCTAGAACACTAAATAAATTGTGCTGCGTAATACGTTAAACTGTTTTTAATAGTTTTGTTGTTGCACTCACGTAAATTTCAAACTAATTACTTGAAGATTTTTTTTTATTAAGCCTTTGACTAAAATATTTTTAAAAAGGGGGTGTTCGAAAGGTACGTTAATTTTAATTTTATTTAGTAAAAAGTGAAAGCTTATTGAAATTACGAGCCCATAACAGTCTCACACCCACGGTTTAACACCGATTATTTTACCTAATGTAAGGTGTCAAATCAATGCGGAAAAACAAAATGGCAAGTAGGAAATAGAAATTTCAAATGATTCATGGGTTAGGAGAAAGCTTCAGACTGCACACAAGACGGTGTAACACGTTTATTATATCATGAGTGGAATATGTAAAATTCCATTTAGAAATTTTAAATGCCGAGATGAATATTTGTATTATAAAAAGGCCTCAATATTGATAGGACCACGATATTTAAGCATTGATTTGAGAAATAGCAAGAAGTAAACAAAAACTGTAGTCGAAATACCTGTTTTAGGAAAAGATAAACAAAAAGTTATAACAGGTTCTATTTTTGAGCAGATTTTTCGGGCACACGATTCCCAAAAGTAAGTGACTGTACGACGTATTAAGCTTTCTCATTTGACTTTAAAAGTGTAGACAAGACAGAAACGCTGAATTAACAAAGATATATTCTAAAAGGAATATCCCACGCGTTCGTAAATAACAGTATTATCACTCATCAAAATTTTATGCCATTGGCTTTATCCTTTTTCATGTATGCTGAAGCTATGTGATATACACACAGACACAATAAGCCATCCGATTCTGACGGTTGATTAACATTATTTGGAAATCTCATGCCCGCGCCTTGAGAATTTTCAATTACGACAAAATAATATAGGGAACGCTTACATGTTAAACAAGAGAGAGATGTAAAAGGAAGTTTTAATTGGAAAAGTTGTAGTAATTAACGATGTATGTTTTCCGCGGGAAACTGTTACTGTAGTACTGCCAACCCGGGCAAAAAAAATAATAATTTTCGAGTACAAACATTTTGTTTACTCATCAGAATGGAAAGGAACGCATCAGCATGTTGGGCAAATGCAAAAAAAGCCGGAATGTTCCGGGGAATGAAAGGAATCGATCGAGCAGACGTTGAAATGCAATATCACGGACATCGTTACATGTTTACGACATAGTTTGAATTATATAATAATATCATGGGAGCATAGAAATTCAGGAGTGCTCTTCATACTTTTGAGCTCCTCAATTTGTTCGAGCACGACCCCAATCGTCATTATTTTAAGAAATAAAAATTTGTTACGTAGGAAATGTGCACAGGTATTATACTTTTGCTGGAACGAAGTTGTATCGCTCGATAATAGAGCCGTTATGAGATATGATAAAAAATTAAATATTTGGAAATAAGTGTAAACCTGCACAATATAATTATATAAATACGTGAACTCCGTACCTTTGAAGGGGAACGGGCTTGCCTAGAAAGTGGAATACAAAATATTACGAATGCACAATCGGTGCAGAACGAAGCCTACAAGTTCGAAACTTAACATCTGCTAAATTACGAATTACTGTAATAAAAAAAATTTGGTGTTTGGATGCAGCGTTGTTTTTGCTGTATGTACCCTACCAGGAAAAGAAACGTCTCGCCTGGGTGATTTTGACGCGGAGTTCAACAAAGTTGTTGACACCGCGGCTGCATCATTAAGTTTCATTCTACATGCAAGACGTGAAGTGTGTGTAAAAGGTGTAGCTTCCATCCCAAAAGTAACTTCTCAGAAGTAGAATTTTTGTTTACTTCTGAATCTTCCGTATGAAACAAACAGAAATGGCATAATGAAATTAAAACTGCAAACTTTTTATTGCAATTAGCTGGGAAATGAAATGCGCAACAATTAGCAGAAGACGGGAATCGGTTTTGAATTGCCTCATTTATTCTTCCATAAATTAAAGATGAGGAAATCCATTTGAAAACGTTCTGCCGGATAAATTATACCCGGGGACGAATATTAAATTTTATTTTCAGTCGAAATAACCATTTGGAAAAGCTTTGAAGCGAGATTTGCCTTCCTGCATAGAGATAGAATCTGAGAGTGAATCCGATGGGGCACCATAAAAGTAAGAGAAATGGATGAAGCTATTCGACCTGAGCTTTTAAAAAAAGTATCTCTTCGTAGTTGTACCACTCACCGAAATAACGTACACGGTAAGAATCATCAGGTGGACCGAATGTTTGGAACTCATCCCTCTCTCGGTGTACGCCTTGTAGAGTAATGAATTCATCACGGTATCCCCGTCAGGCACATTCCAGGTACTTTTAAAATGAAATAGTTAAACTGAAGTGTCTAACTCGTTTGAATTTTTCAAATTATTTCCCAACATTCCAAGTGTGAATAAAATCTGTTGCTCTTCGATCGATTCAACGACGCAATGTCTTTACGCATAGGGCACGGACCTCCAGTCCTTGGAAACGTTTTCTCCATCCGCATCACCAGAATTAAATGCCTCATCCAATTTTGAAACAGGAATGAAAAAGCTTTTTCTATTGATTACAAGTTCGGGTATAACGTTTCAAGGATAATTTCTAGCCTTCTCTCTCACGACTCGATCATAAGGGATTTCGAAACTTGGATTCCGAAAAAAAAGAACGGAAATATTCCAATAACAACGTTCCAGTTGTGAAAAGGAAACATGTGATGCTTCTTCAGTCGGAGCGCTCGAAAGGTGATTTTCCTGCTTCTGCTGCTGTTGGCTTCAGATTTTAAATATTTCTGTGCGTGTAGGCGCAAAGTCCTCGCTTTCCTTTCTAGGAAACCGGTGGAAAACAGTCAAGTTGCTTAGAGAAGTTTTTCCTTCTCGACGAACTGTACGAACGCATAACGCCTTTTTTCGCAAGATTAGAAACTAATCCCACAGCTGACATTAATAAATAATTACATGGAGTCCAGTGAGACCTGTAGAGAAAAAATTAATTTTCGCCACCTGGACCGGAAGTGAAACATGAGCGACACGTGCACTTTCATAACTCCATAACTGGTCAAACACAACTTTGGGTTGTACGTTTCTGTAAATTCTCAGCTTGAACGATGTTTCCCCGGGCCCGTCGGTAGAATTCCCGCAGAACCGCAGCCGTTCCCCCGATTTATGTCCAGGTGAATTCATTTTCAGTACGTTTTTTACTGCTTCTCAATAATTGATGTTCAGTGTTCCGCCGGGAGTTTTTGCTTCTTTATAAGAAATATATAAATCGAATGGTAACTCTATACAGTCATTCGATCGACGTTTTCCATTGTCTCTTGAATAATAAACGTCGACGTTTCAACTGAACATCCGAACATTGATGTGTGCACACGTACACGACACACGGACAGAGACAGAAGCCTGCACTTGGAATTGTTGGAGTGGGAAATTAGAATAAGCAAATTATCTGAGAGCTTATGATGTGCACCGGATGCAAAAAGAAGCGTCAAAACGTCAAGCAACGTCACATTTCAATTTGGCACGTTATCATTTATCAGCGTTATAATTACTCGGATCATTAGGAGTAGTTCTCACTAGAGCAATTAACTAATCGTGTAGTAGTCGTTATTGGAAGTTTCTTCAAAGATACCGGAATGAGAGTTTCATGCCGAGGTTAGGATATTGTCTTATGGTAAAAGAGAAAGAAATCATACCGATGAAACTTATTTCGAGAGAGAAAAAAAGCAATTCAATAGAATTGCGGAGTGAAAGGTAAAATGCCCGAACAGAGCTTTCATTATATTGTATGAATTGCTAATTTCTACAAACTCGATTGTTTCGTTCTGACAATGTGGAGAATATTAACAACTTGAGTTTTCACCGATCTTGTGAGTTTGATAGGAGAGTTCCGACGACATGCCGCTCCGCTTTTATCTTTCCCATTTTCGTTCAAATGTTTCGAAACTACGGCAACAACAGCAACAACAAAAAAAAACAAATTATTTCATACCGCGTGACGACAATATGTATGTTTACATAGAGTTTTAATCTCGTTCTCCGGCGATTTTCCATATGAAAACGTCAAATTTCATTTTTTATGAATTCATTTTTCTGTTGCCGTGCGAATGGCTTGACCCGAACATATATTATTTTTTCCTTTGTTTCCCATTTCTGTCCCTCAATGGTTCCGAACAAAAAGGAAAGGAAACACATGCAAGTAAATTCCGTTCGATGAATACGAGTCGGGTGGTGTGCGGGACAGCAAGTCTCCGGTGTGGAGTGACGATTGTGCTTAATGATCTTAAAATGAATTTCCACACACCCACGGGACAATTTACTGGGGAAATTGCTTTGGGCCATTTTCGGAGGTATTTGTATTCACCAACTGAACGTCCTTCTTTTCAAAATTGACGCTCGCACATCTGCACGAATCAATCTCCCGGGCAACATTTTGATTGAAGTATTAGCCGGTGTTGGATGTCTACATTCCCGGGGGAACACTTGCGTGCACGGGACGTACTTATTAACCGCACTATTACGTCTGACTATTCTATTCATATGATCATGCAACTGAATTCCGCGAAGTGTTTTCTATGCATTGTATAGATGTGGAAAGAAAGAAGAAAGAATTAATTGTATTATTAGTTTTATCGTTAATTTGGGTATTCAAGTTCAGGGGCGAAAAAAATATTTTTGAATCATCGGTGTTAGATTTGTGTCTATCGCGAGCTTCAGAAAATATTTTACTTTTCCTGATTTTCTTAAATAAATTAAGTTTAACTCTTCCAGTGAGCATTCAGCGAACGCTTTGTACGTAACAATTAATCTTATTAATTACGTAATTTCATTGATTTTCACGGTTGTTCCAACAAAAAATCTGCACGAAGCATTTAAATAATTGATGAACGTTGAGGAAGGCTTGAGAAAAATACAGCTGTGAAAACAAGTTTTGATAATTTTTCTAAGTAACTTTTATAAAATTTACTAGTCGAGTTAAATGAAAAGGTAGACTTATATTCTGTGTCCTGTTTCGAAGGAACGAAATAATTCAAACGTCTGTTAGATTTTTCTGCGGTTGTGCTTCGTGAGAAATAGCCTGTTTCCTTCCTCTTGCTTCAACTTATTCGTTGTCATGGAAAATAATACTTCTTGTGACATGTGTAAAGAGCTAAATTTTCATCAGTTAAATTTCACTCGTCTTTTACGAAAAATAAAACGGAAAGGCAAAGTAATGTGGAAAATCGCGATGGATTTTCGTGCTACTTAATTTACGACGACACGTGCTTGCAAGCAAGGCATATGAATGAAGAATATGAAAAAGAGAACGGGCTGGCAATAAAAGAATCGCTAGTCAGAGGGAATTGCGTTACTCGGTTTACTCTCAAACATTGCACTGGCTTTTAGGCAATGTAAAAGACTGAGGTGTTGTCATTGATATGGAAAACAAGCTTAGAAATCCCATAAACCTTTTCTCTCTTTCTATCCTATTTAATTCAGGCAAGGGAGCTAATAATGGAAATGTCGTTTGTTTCTGACTCCAATGAAGTTTCCATTAATTAAAGAAATTGTTGCGCAATGAGGCACGTAAGATGAGATTCTTGTGGAAGAAAATCATTTTCCAAGCTTTCAACGTGATGCAATTGTATGTAAGTCGGTAATCGAGAAAGCTATACATAATTAGGTGCGAGGCGTAAAATTCAATGGCAGTGGTGCAATACTTTACCAAATTTTGGCGGTGTTTAAATGTTACGTTACATTATCAATCATATGTCTCATTATTGTGAGTAATTCAAGTGAAACATCTTCTGTTTTCTCACGAATATATTTCTTATTGCTATGCATTAGGTGAACGAATGTGAGCTTTGTCATCTTTTAGTAGGATGACTTGCAATGTTTGGCAGTTAAAAGGCAAGTTAAAAAACAAATGATGGATTCTAACGTAACGAATATACTAATTTCATATGTGAAGAACGAAATAATAACTTAAAATCGATGTGTATTAATTGTACAATGAATGATGCGAGTGAAAATTTAGTTTAATGGTAAAATTATTTACCATCGTTTAAGGTAAATCATTATTTTAATGTGTGGGATAATACAGACAAAATAAATTACCATTTTGCTTCAATTATAGTTATAAGAACATTCAAATCTCAAAATGCCAGATCAATGTACGTTGGTTTCTACCCGCTGTAGAGTACTTGTAAATGTACTCAAAACAAATGACAAGCATAATCAACATCAATTTTGTACTTGGTTTGCCTGGTGCAGTAGAAAATATCTTGTTCGAATGTACCTTAAGTGACTCTCACTGGTATAGAAAGAGACAAAAAAGCCGTAACAACTTCAGAGCAATACTCCCTAAGTGGTAAAGTCTTCTCTGCCTCGAGTAAAACAAAAAGAGACGTTAGGGAAATTTATCCGTCAAACAGTTACCACTTGCCTACAATAACCTCGCACTATATGGGAGAAGAAGGAGAAGAAGAAAATTGAACGATTCGATTATTCTCTTCAATTCCGTCCATTTGTTTTTCTCCAGCACCCGGGGCTAGACGAAAGACAATTTCATCTCGTCTATTTATCTTAAGAAACATAAAACTTTTATACTATCTAACAGTAGGAGAGCTCTGTAAGTGAAACGCACCGGAATTCCCTTGAAAACTCTTCTGCATTAGCGTCAACCGGCATTTTCTGTTTTGTCCCCGTCGGTTCTCCAGTTTTGAATGTCACCCCGTGGCAAAATCACAACGGGAAAAATGTATACACAATAAAAGCGAAGTTAACGGCAAAAAATTCTCCTTTGCCTCCGCTCGAAAGAAAACGAAACAAATTATGTGTGAAGTTTACTGTTACTTCAAGCGCACGGGTGGCTTGGATTCCGTTGTTTATGACAACGTGGAAAAAACGTCCACCATGCACTAATATATATAAAATATATATCATATAAAAGTACGTTAATAGAGAGAAATTTTAAACATTTTTTGTTAAGATTTTTTCCAGTGGTGGTAACCGCCATAAAACAAAACCGCGGTGTTACACACAACGCACGATTTATTTCTTGCAGTTGTGAAAATTATTACTCACAACTTCTTATTCCGTGGAATTTGCGATGGCTGCGTTGTTTTTTTTTGTAGACTTTTAAACATCACTCGCGGAAAAGGATACCTGACTGATTCACTAAGTCGTTAGATTTTGGGCTTTAACTGCCACGGATTTGCATTCGGAGAAATCCTTAAGCCCGTCACACCGAATGTGTTGGCGTGGGATTAGTAAGCAACCCTTCTCCAGCATTGTCCTTTTCATTTAATTATAACTCAAATGAGGGGCGGGAGGTGAAATTATTAAAGTCAGTAGAGGGAAGAATTTGAGACGCAGACGTGCTGTTGGTTTTTGTTAAATCAACACCGCCTGCATTTGCGTAGTTCACCTGAAAATTACAATAAAGGCATTTCCTTTGATTCTTTTACTTGTGTTACCTGTAATTTCCTTCGTTTTGCAACCTTTTTTGCCTCGGTCAACTCCATTCTATAATTAACCGCGTCGTCGTTACCAATTTTCTGAAGGAAGAAAACGCAAAAACAGTAGGACACCGGACGTTTCCTTTGGCTGAGGAAGAGAAAAGGGCAAAGATTTTTGAAATGTTGAAGCCGCAGTCGCCTTTGTAACGCGAGAAACGTGTATTTTGTAATTAGCAAAGCGTACCTTGTGATGTAGTCAGTGTCATTACCTTGTATCATGTTGATTGAGGTGAAAGAACTGCGTTTTTTTAATTAGATTTTCACCTGTTGTGTCGCAATCTCTGCAGTTGCAGTAATGCTCCCATGGCCTGTTGAACGTTATCTGGGACAAATGCTACATCGTACACTCAAATGTGAACTCCTTTCTCGACAGCAGTGCCACAATTAACTGTAGTAACATTATTATTTCCTACGAGGTCCAGGCTCTTATCATTCTATAAGGGCAGCATGCCCGGTAAACCTTTTTCCATCCGTCGCACTCTTGCGGTTTATAATGAAATTGGACAATCACTTTTGTAGCTCGTAACATTAGCTATCCAAGGTAAATGCACGCAACTCTTCAGTCGCTTATTACCGAATGAACATTGTATCATTGTCGGAAACTGGATGTCGGTGATGTGTACCACATCTCAAACTAGAAAATTTAAATCTGAATTAAGGCACAAATCAGGAAATTGTAAAAATATTGATAGAACCGATTGCATATAATAACAACAATACCCAGAAGTTTCTTTTAAATTATTGTTCAACAGGTTTGCAATACTACCACCAAAACCTTTTGATTTTAAATATTGTGGTAGAATTACTTGATATGAATTTGGTAAAGTTACTAACTAATTAAATTTCTATTGCTTAACCATTTCCAATATTCACTACATAAAAGATTTAATACAAATACCAACGTTTTTTTCTATGTTTAGATACTTACCTTGTGTACTTAATTCCACGTAAACATCCAGTAAACTAATATTTCACTTGTTTAAAAATATATAAGGGATTTGTTGTGAAGTTACAAATTCTATTAATTTAACAAAATACATTTAATTGAACTAGTATTTCATTTCGTATCTGTAATATCTTAAAAATCGCTCAATAAATTCTTCAATTTTTGACTTTGTTTCATTGCTTCTTGTCAATGTGGGAAGTAAAAGGTCTTACCACCATAAAGCCGAGAATATTTATTAAATTCCTTAAATTTATAGACCAAAAATATAAAGAGCTGTAATAAAAATCCTTTATTGCAATATTTCTACCCTTTTCCTAGGAGTTTCTCCGGTTGAATGGACCAATCATTGAAAAAGGAATCGTTCCGGCGCTCATCTCCTTCGTAAAAATCGAATGTTTTGTTATAGATTTAAAGGGCGTGCGAGTGAGAATGGAGCTAATTATTAATAAATAAAACAACAAGTTTAGTTTATGTATCTATTTTTGGAAATTTCGTTCAACCTTCGGAGTGTTTCATTGATTTTGTATTCACGTGGGTTGCGGTTGATATTGAACTGTTTGGTCACTGACCTTATTTTATTTTCAGTCAGTTAAGAATTATGTACATAGTTGAGTGGTCAAGGGCAGGGTAAATTTCTTTGAAATAATTCTTTCGGTAGGGTTTTTACCCTCCAATATTTTTTTAAATAACTTAACCATTTCAAATCAAAAAAGGTCATTTAACATTTTTATTTATTTTAGTGTATTACTCTGTTATTATATACCGTTTTTTCGTTCATTTCACTACAATTATAAGTTTCGCATTCCCCAAAGTATGTTCAATGGTCTCGGAGAGTTCCGAACATTTTACTCAGGTATAAATTCAGGTTTAGGGTTCTTAAGATGACGTGACTGGCGAACGAGGCGTGGACATTGTACGACACGTCACTCGTCACACCATCGATATCCGGTGCCATTGTCCCCTATTCTTTTCATTCCTTCCACCAGGAAGATTGATTTTCTAAAAGACAGAAAATCCTATATCTAAATGCGGGTTGGAATCCGTAGTCCCGAATCAGTCGGAGCGGCCAAAAAATCTCCGAACAAAGTAATAATAAAGTCGTGGAAATAAGAGAAGGAACAAAAGTTCAATAAGAAAATCAATAGAGCAAATATTGACGAAACGTATTTCAATTTAACAAAATTAATTTTTTTTTTATTTATTTCCAATAAATTAATATGTCGCAAAGCAATTTCACATACTTCTTCCAGGTATGAGTTTGTTTCCAGGACGAGACAAAAATTTTCATATACATAATTGTAATTATGTTTCTTAAAATTTGTTTCTTTCCAAGAAAAGGAAAATCACGTGTATAAACAAAACTAGAATATTACTCCTTTATCCGATTAATAATAATTAAATTGAACGAGGCAACAAAATTAATATATTGATGAACCTACCTACTATTAAACAAAAGTTTTTATTATTGTACTGTTATTTTTGGGTATAATTTTAATGCATTACATATTTATAACTTACTGCGAAAAAAATGCAGTTCTGGACAAAATGTTGCATATCATCAATCTTAAATATTGCAATTTTGAGTCAAAGATGTCAAAGCCATTAAATAGTTCAACTGAAGCACTAGTAGTAATTGTAATGATAACATTCAACGATAAAATTGTAATTTTTAATGACGGCACCAGTACATGTTAGATTTCATTCTTGTAAAGGGTGTACAGAGAATGAATTAGAATCCAGTTATTTACGACCTTAAGCACTCCTAAAAATCAACTTAGTACTTCATATTCACTTGCAATAGGACGGAAAATCTATGTGAGCACAAATTTAAAATAAAATTTATCTTACTTTTTTAATGGTAGGAAGACTTCAATGGTCGTTTTATCTGAATCTGGCTATTACTTCTTTTTGTTCGTATTACCCTATAGATTTCTACATTCAGCACTTTGTCGTTTTGCTTACGTTCACTTTCTCCGTATGAAGATCGATTCCTCAATTTCCGCTTTATTATAATCGTCTCGTCTAAGATCCCGGTTTATGACTGACCCTGCAAAACTCTGTTTAGTTCCCTAAATAAAGCTCTATTAAGCCTCTATCAGTCGTCTTAGTCTCCGTGTTGCCGTTCATTGCGTTCTACTTAAACTACCCGAATTAAATTTTTAAGAATTTCATCTAATATTCTCCTTCTCGCGATGAAGTTTTTCTTGTTCTTTGTTCTTTTCGCATAAATGTTCTGCGGTCCGTGTAACTAAATCCATCTAACTTTAAGGCTCTTGGACAAACTCATAAATTTCCTAGAATACAAACTCGTTTTAGACAAGAACAGAACTATAGTATTGTGTAAGAGACTTAAGAGTACACGTATAAAATTTGAAGGGGTGTACATGTTTTGGAAATATTTTCCTGCATTGTCTGCCCCGATGTTGATTTATTTACTTTTTCGTTTTACAGGTTCCACAAAAGGAAAGTAACAAGAAAATGATTTGCCCTGGATTATTACACAACTCCGTCCCGGTGAAATTTCTTTCTGTGAGAATTCCCTTTAAATATGAATTACCCTCTTTTCCGCCATACTTCGCTGTTGAAAGTTTCAACTATTGTTTTTCGATTTTACTGTACCTTACGTGTCCCATTCCCCTGTGTTTCGTGTCTCATGGCTCGTGTCTTCTACAACGTCCTCTGATTCTTTTTTCTTTTTCTTCAAGTCTGTTCCCACAGGTTTCGGATATTCAAATTTTACATTAGGTATTGCTTCCTTTTATTCCTCGTAACCAACCAATTCAGAAATTTGATACGTAATTGTTGAAGAGTTTAAAATTGCTTGTTAAATGCCATATAAAATCAAATAAGGCAGATTATACGTATATAGTAGTGGCGAAGCCCAAGTTTATAGGAACTTTATATATAAGTTTTTAACTATAAGTACATTAACCTTATTATCATGGTGATATTGAAATAATGTAACTGTATATTTATCCACAGCGTAGTAGCAATGAATCCGAGAAGGTCGATCTGCCAAAGAAACGAGGAAAAGTGTGCTTATGATGTGTACGACCAGGGTATAGGGACATTAAAAGAAAAGTCGTGGAAAGTCTGTAATTTGTGATTTAACAGTGAGGAGTAGGAACATCTGTTTTGGATGGCCATCAGACAGAATTGGACAAAGTTGTCATGACCGGCTCTCATAGGGAGAAGAATTCTCCCTCGAAGTTTCATCTCTTCGTCTCCGCTACCACTTGGGCATAACCTCAATTTCGAGGTCAGCACTAAATAGTTTGCCCTGTCCGGACCGGATTGTATTCCCTTCGTAGTTGCTTGTTGAATGCCAAGTTAAACTTTCCGGTGGGCCAACCCCTGCCAAAAACTCCTTCCCTGAACTCACATGAAAATGATGAGAGCGGAGAACCTTTCCGCGGCAAACTCTCCGCAGGCTCGGAAACGGAAGTTTCGTGAATAAGCCGCGGAAGAATAAGAATGGCGGCAACGAATAAGATGAGAGAAGAACAAAAGTCATAACTTCTTCTGTCTTACTCGTAAACGTTGGTCGCTTTTCTTTCTAATCCTTCTAACGACATGATAATGTGATGTTCTTATTAATAATAACCTTAAGGTAATTGATGAAGGGTAGGTAATATGAGAGGTTGAAAATGGGTTAGATAATTAACCAACATCCGTTCATGTACAAGAGGATTTGTGTTATTCTGTTTTTAAGAGATAGTTCTATCCAACCCCAAATAACATGTTCTCACGTCTTGCCGTCATATTTGAATGGGGTCATTTCAACACTATATTCAATGTGAATTGTAGAAGGAAGTATCCAATAGGTAGGCTGCAGGATCTTCACCATTGTGTCTAGAAAAAGGCTCAAGAAGCGTAACTAAGGGCCGCTTACTTTGTATTGTGAGGCATGACGAAGGATGAGTATCCTTTGAGTTCTAAAGTCTATCAACTCAATTTCGTCAAAGGAAGAAAAGCGTTACACAAATCACATCAAACGGGACCGATCGTAAAATAATTGGGGTGCCACATCAAGATGTGCACTAAAAAACTGTTAATTGTTTGGTCAAGTCGACAGAACGGGATCAAAGAAGATTTTTAATCAGTCATTATGTATACGACTCCGTCAGAGTGAATTAGTACCGGGGATTTAACACTTTCTGCATAGGTCTAGGGATGGGAAGTTCAATTTGCAACGGAAACGAATTAATTGTCACGTTTCGTTGTTTCATTACTCATTCCGGTTGCTTTCATCCGCCAATTGTAATATTAATGGTAAGGTAATTAGCCATTTAAGTGCGGGAGCGAACCCCGGAAAACGGAAACTAAAGACTTTTTCCATCAAAAAGTAATTTTGAAGTGAAGTAAAAAACAATAAAAATTTTAGATAGTGCAGGAAAAAGTGAGAAAAACAGGTAGAAGAAGGAGGCGAAAGAGGCGAAGGTTAAGATGCCGGGGGTCTCGAGCTAAAGCTTAAGATGCTCCTGCCCAAAGTAAGAAAGTTTTTTTTTTCTCCTTCTTCCCAGAAAAGGTTTAATATGATTGAGATGAGTTTCACGTCGAGTACATTACTCTGCCTCGAGAAACGTATTTCTACCTGTGCAAAAAAACATATTTTATGTATTTGTCTCGAGTTGACATTCAGTTAGTGTTTGACTAAACAGATTAAATCTAACGATACGTCATTCGAGATTCAATAAAGGATTGTATTGGGTAATAAAAACATTTAAAATATGGAAGCGATTCAGCTCGTGCCTTAGATTTAGAAAATTTAAAAACGTGTGCGAAATTGCTAAAGCAGCAGAAGTTATTTTACAACCGATAGTTGCTATATATGCAATAAACGGGTTGACAAATAATGTATTGATCGGCAACCTACTAATATGTTTAAAGATGTTGTTCAAGCACCGGAAGAGAAATGATTCCTGAAAAGAACCGAATGTTGTCCACTCAAAAATGTGCATGAAAAGTCATAAAATTATGGTGATGTATATTTATCCCCTTAAGGGTCGCCACAATAGTCACCACTCTGTAGAATAATTAGTATTTACTTATTATTAGTATGTACTTCAGTATATAATTATATATCTACTTTAGTATATAATTATTAGTATCTACTTCTTCACCTAATATACTTACTTTATGGACTACGTGTACATTATAATTGCGTAAAATTTATATGTTTTTTAACTTCAATATGAATATTGCAGAGTTATGAATGTTAGTCTTAGGTTTACTAATTTAGTTATTTCTTACTAACCGATGCATTAGTTAATGGTTGCCACCCTATATTATACATAGACAGTTCCACCATTTGCGTTGTTATATTATTCAATATCGCACTAGAATTTGTATCTTTTGAAATGCCGAAAGCATAACGAAAGCAACAGTTTGCAAGGAAGATCTAGGAATTATCTATGCATCAAGTGAAATGTATTCAAACATATTGAATAACACACTTGAGTATGTACTGGATGCTTGCCAAGGTTTTAAGGTCGGAGGCGCATGAAATTATAAAGGAAGCATCGCATCTGATGTGATTCTCTTTCAGCCATTAGTGTCTATTCTTTCTTCGGGCATCTTTCACTTTTTGTGGATAGAAAGGCCTGGCTGATGGCCCATAGCTGTTGCGCATTTCTTACAAATGGTTTCGGCAAAAGAACACAACATGACGTGCTCAAGGTACGGAAAATAATAGACACACTTCACCCGGTTTGAACGTCAACTGTTGAAGTCGATCAGGTGTCACTTCAAAATTTATTTTTCTCTTGCTCTTTCCTTCGATCCTTTTATTTGCCGTTTTCTATACTGTTTTTCAGTTTCCTTTGTCTGACCACTTCGAGCCCACTTCCCTTGAAGATACCCATTTGAAAGGTCTTTTTTTTTCAGAGAAACAGGTGACACAACGCTGTAAATCAATTTCCTAGTCTTTCTACAGTTTCGTCGTCTGAGATCCCGTAATAGATAAGTTCGCATTCAAAGGAATCGAAAAATAGGAGCATTCGTTCTTTTTTCCTCCGCGTAAATAAATAAAAAATAGAAATCAACTTAATTTGATGATCTCAGGGCTTCAGGTAATTAACTGGTAAATACAATATTGAAGTGCTACATTTATAATAGGTGAGGAGAGTCAACAAATGATTGGTGTAAACAAGGTGTAAGCAGTTCACCAGGGGATGATCTCAGGACGATTACAAATATGAAATCATAAGGGTCAGAGCTTAAGCAGTAAATCAAACATATGCAGCACTTCCCTTTTCGTTTTTGGGATCTGTTTACCAGCGAAAGTTCAGTCATTACAAATTTACGCCCCTTTCACTTTGTTTAACAGGCATCATCGAGGTAACTTTGTATTTTGGACACCTATACTGCTCTATTCTTTAGCTGGTGTTGACTCAAATGTGATTTCGACTAATCAAACTGACAGTGAATGTTTACTTTTAATACACTTTACAATAATATATTTAAATACGTTTATCGAGAAGAACAAATGTATTTGGAACAATACATATTTTGTAGTAATCGAATAAAAGTGGATATTCCAATTAGAATTATATTATTTAATATTCAACAAGTGCCATTTAGAAAATCAAATGAAACTTTTCTCTTATTTTCGTAATAATAAGGAAAGTTTAGAATTTTTTAAAATGTATACAGAGAATTTAATGTGAATGTGGATTTACCAACGTCTTCTTTAAAATCACTAAAATTTGTTGCACGGATTCCTAGAAAGGCTCTCGAAATTTGATGAAGTAACGTGAAGGTTTAACGTATGTTACATAAATACATAACTTCCAACCTTCACTGATAGAAAAGAAAAACATAGTAAAAGGTAGAACAAAATACAAAACGAAACGACTTCTTAAACGTACATGCCGAACGCCTTCAGAAAAATAATAAAAACCAGAACTTTGTATTTTTCTTTAAAACTATTTGTGGGATTTATGGCTGGTTAAGTTTGACTAGATTTAACTTTGAACTCTCGCCACCGAGGAAATAATATCCAGTTGGGAAGGAAAAAAAAATATATGATGTGGTAAGTTCGAGAGAGTTCGAGAACCTTCATTTGCAGAACAATATATATCATAAATTATAAGACAACAAAAAAACGCTATTATCGAGGCAAACAATGGGTAAATCAGTGAGGCTGTTAAAACACTTCCCAAAAATTATCTCCGGACACCTACGAACAGATAAATTGTTTAGAACAAATGCCTTGAAACTTTTTTTTTATTTATTGAGGAGAAGAATGTTTTCTTCCGTTTGCTCTACTTTAGAAGAACAGTTTCCGCTTCCTCTGAAAATTCATTTACACGACTTGGTTCCTCATTCTCTGCACGTTTTTTTCAACTTCGTTTGGTTTTTTTTTGTGTCGTTCCAATAAAAATTACGGCGGTTTTATATTCCCGGTGTTTTAGAATCGGATTATGAACCTGTTCTGATTTCTCCAGACTCAGGTAGTCGAGGACTCCGGGTACATGAATTAAACTTACATTGTTTACTTGGACGGGAGAATCGGCAGCGTAATGTAAGACTTATCGTATCTACTTTATTTATTATAAAATTAGTATAATTATTATAAATTTATTATTAAAATTAATTTGTGTTTGTCTGCAGTACTTACGAGAATGTTTTCAAGATTTTTATGTTATTGTAATTTATATTTAATTACGTTAGAACCTTTATTATTGTTTTATTAAATAAATTTGGAATTTAATGCGATACAAATTTGTGCGAATAATAAAAGCCATTAGTAAACATTTTATGGTACTTTGTTAAATTGAGGTCTATGTAGTCCTTGAATACGACTATAAACATTTACTAATTGTATTATTTATACAGATGAATATATATGGTTTTGACGAACGGTATGTGTCAAAAGCTTCCGCAACTCTCATTCTGTGAGCATGATTATTACTATATACCTAATTAAGTAACAACGAATAAGGTACTCGTAATTCAATGTAATTTCGTTAAGGTTATTATCATTAGGAAATGTGGATTCGAGAGTAGTAAAGTGAAATTAATTTACGTCTGTGATTAGCAGTAACAAGCAAAGTAGTCGCTATTGATATTTCTCAAGTGAATAATAAAGTAAAAATAAAGTAATTGTGCATAAGTAAAACGTATAGTGTAGTAATAGTGCATAAAATAGAATGTAACATTTAACGCATAATCAATAAACATTGTTTAACCGAATTAAATTACATAAGGAAAAATAATGTAAACGAATTCAGGGTCCTAGTGTTTTGTGTGGAAGACATTAACGATTTCCTTTTCAGCGGCACCAAATCGTTATTGGTGAATTTTCAATGAAGTGTTGAGAAATGTTCATTGAGCGTGAACGACTTGCGAGGCTAAGTGAAATTTTTAACTAAAAATTCAAGTTAAGGTTCAAGTTACCGACAGACTCCAACAAAGAACAGTGAGGTTCATGTGAATTACTTACTCTAGGTAAAAACTTACTGCCTTTTTTTTAAGTTAAATTGATGATGCGGCCGTCGGATTTTCATTTAGTGGAATTGAAATATTTAGCTATTTGACCGAATTTTGTGTTGTGGACCACCAAGTGGGAAATGTTTTAGTGTTGTTGTTGTGACGACAAATTTGTTCACTGTGAATTGTAATGGGCTAATTGTTGAGCAGTGAATAGTGTTGAGCGTTTATTTTGTTCAGATATCACCCCAATACAAGTGAAAATATTATGCAGAATATATCTCGTGAGAGAGAGAGAGAGAGAGAGAGAAAGAAGGTTCTTGACAGATAAAATAATTTAAAGGGTAACCTCCAATAAGGCAACGTGGGAGGCATTTGACAAGAAGTAACAAGTAAAGAATTAAAAAAAAGTAAAAATATAAAATAAATAAAAAGAATGTACAGAGAAGAGGAAAAATAATAAAGGAAATGACCAAAAATCCCAATTACATTCAAATGAAACGCTTGAGGAGGTTCTTGAATGTTCCTGACCAGAAAAAAGAGAGGAAAAAAGTTAAAATATTGAAGTTTCGTGTAAATAAAATTGCGTAGAGCGGTATCATTGTGACCGTACGAATTACCTCTACGGAAGGTCATCGTGTCACCGTTTAATTATAACATGTGTATGAAAAATTTAATAAAAATGTAACATTATATACGTGCAATTATAGTTAATGATGGAGCATAAAATGTTATGACCCGATAAGGTTGAGTAATACGTTACACCACCACGCACAACGGTTTTAATAAAAGATAGCTTGTACGCAAGTGTACTTAAAAATATTATGTGATTTATACATACATTTATATAAATAAAGGTGTTAAGAAGTATACCATTGCCTGACTTGAGTTCCTTGAGTTGTATATTTAATCTAAAATTTCGTGTTATCATCATTTGGGTTGTGGTACCAGTGAAATTGTCATATTAAATTTAAGAAATGTGTATGTATAATGTGCCGGAGTGATGGTTAATATGTCGTGAAAAATAAGACGTGAATTCGTGTTGCAGCGTAGCAACAAGTAGTCAGAATTGTTTGTAATTTTAGCGGTCATTATCAATCACGCAACGAACGTAAAGTCAGTACAATAAAAACCACAGACCTCCTCGGAAGGAAGTGTTAAAAGTGAAGTTCAGAAAGAGGCAAAACCCTGCATTCCTCTTTTTATTTCCTTAGTTTTGGAAAATTATTGTATTGCTATGTGAGCAAACTGGGCTTTTGTGAGCCTCTTGAGACGAACCGTTTTATTTTAGCACTGCCTTTGAGTTCTCCACTTTTACCTGTACATTGTAATTTAAGCGTTACATTTATTTTTATTATATCAATCATAAATATATTAAGAACTGGGAAAGGATGATCTTCTTTAAATTTGCTATTTTAAATTTTTGGTCAGGATTAATTAAGGAGTACACTTTTTCAGGACTTCAGGTTTGGATACAGTATCAAGTGAATCCTACAATTATGCACTACAAATAATGATATTTGTAACACGAAGGTAGAAACAAAGAACTCGTTAAGCTTAACCCAACACGAACATACAGGTGCTGATGATTTTAAGCTGAAGGAAAATGATGTCGGGCAGTTCAAAATTGTTAATATTTCTGTCAATATTTGTTTTACAGGTAATGTGTACGGTACCTTATATTTTTCGTACATGAAATACATTTTATAAAAGTTAAATAAATTATCGAGTTAACACACATTGCAAACACTGCGGTATATTTGTAGACTCAGTTTGTTCCTGCGAATGCGTGGACATGGAAAGGAGTATGGGATTCCATAACGCATTTTTTCAAAGGATTATGGGAGTCACTTTGCGCGAGAAAGTAAATAAAAAATTTTTATTAGGTGTAATTAATCAAATGCAAGATATTGGTTTTAACATGTATAATTTTTGTTTTATTTAGCAACAAGTTACCCGATTTGAATAACTTGACTGGAGCTGACTATAGTCACATTTCTAATAAGATAATCTCCCAGAGTCCTAAAGGTTCTTCTATTGAACTGAATACTAGCGTAATTGACGCCAATGTAACCAGCGATGCACGGTAAAAAATAAATATCGAAGTGTACCTTTGATACTTTACAATGACGAAGAAACTGTTTTTTTTTTTTGTATAAATTAATATTGACTTATTACACAGAATTTTAGAAATTAATTTTTATAATATAATTATCTGTATTTTACGAATGTTTATACTCGTGAAATGTTGATTTTATCTAACATATATGAAGGACATTATTGTTTTATGTATTCAGAATATGTATTTGTAATTAATATTATTATTTAATAGAATTAATCAAAACTACAGGTATTTATTTATGAGACTAAAAATATATAAAACTTCAATAACTCCATAAGAAGTTCGACAGTGAAGTTTTACGTTTAGTATATTACGTTGTTGGAGAAAATTCAATGCATTTTTGTATAAGTATGTTACTGTGACGTCAGCACATCTCTGTATCATTACATTAGATTTGAAAGGTTTAATAGTTTTTCAAAACATTAAATTGTAAAATAATTTCACCTTGAGGTAGAATTCACAGAAAGGGACCCTGAAGCAAAGTAAAATTTCTGCGTTCCCTGTCTAAATTGTAGTCTGAATTTTGCTCATGCTCACAATATGTGCAGTAAATAGTTCGCTGAATAAACTTCCAGGAAGTTCCGCCAAGTGATAATATTCCGCGCGGTAGAATATCGAAATCCTGCTGAGAAAAATAATTAAAATCTTAACGCTTAAACAATGTTACAATAGAAACAATCTGTTTGGATTTAGTCGCGGTACAACAGACCATAAATTTCAATTAATCTACAATCAATGTGTATACAAAATTTGAGAAGTTCCATGAAAAGCAAGTAAAACGAAGTTACTCGGCTGTTGGTCCGCGTGTGATATATTCCGGAGTTAACTGACTTTCTGACTCTCGACTGAAGTTTTTAAAGTTGCACATAATTTTTACTAAGTTGGAATAACAAGGTAATAATAATTCAGCGATGCATCACTCAAGAGGAAGGGAAAAGTAACTCATTTCGCGGTCCGAACCGTAAAAGTGCAATTCCTGGCCGTTGCGTGTCGTTAATTTTGTGCTTTACGTTTCATATACACAAATCCTTGGGAAACTTTTAATAATAAATTTTCGTCTCGCAGTTTAATTGTGTACGTACGAGCGAGCGCGAGTGAACATGGTCACATTACAACAACTGACGACGTCCAGAATAAAAAAGTTAACAACAGGAATGTACTGATATTTAAAAAGTTTCTCTACTTCGGTGCGAATTTTAATAAAGTTACACAGAGCGAGTGCACAATCTTTGACTGACTTCAATTGAAAACTATTGGTCGTGTGATGACAATGGCTCTCAAGGTGTGGTATTTGTGTTTTGTATTTTAAAATGAAGAAAATTTGTATCTGCTCCTAGAGTTAAGTTGTTGACAACCAAATATTCCACCCCCGTTTGAAACGAGGAACCACCAGAATTTCATTCTGTTTTTCACTAAATGTTGTTGTCTTCCTGTTGACTTTGCCTTTGCCCTGAAGTGCTTTAATATAAGTTTTAGAAGTACATAACTACGCTTAGGTCAGAGACCAATTAGGTTCACGCATACTGGTATTGTATATATGTACAATTTAACAGTTTTATTTATACGAAACCCTGATGTATGTGCGGCACAAATACGTACAAACAAATAATTATATTTTAAAGCTACGACTGAGACGTCCAATTTTTAAAGTTACTTTCTCAGTGAGACAGAAATATCGCATTCTAAAAATTATTAGATGGGTTAATAACTGTCGACACTGCATACGTCTCAATAACCGTACTTATTTTATGGAGGAGCGAGTTTAATTTTTTAAACTAATTAAAATAACAAATACTTATTCAATGATAAGTCAAACAGTCTTACAAAACATAGATTAAATGTTACGACTGGGTTGGAAATTCTAATTTTGATTTCAAAGGGAAACGTTTCATCGTTGGAAAATTGAAAAAAGCCAAAAGGAAATTATTCCAAGAGTCATAAAATTAAAAACCATTTGGCGGAAAGGCCTGGAATTTTCTTTTTATTTTTTTCTGGTGTTGTTGCCGCTGCTACCCCATCGAATTATTCCACGTCATTTGCGTGGCATTAACCGGAAATCTAGTACTGACGCGAATGAAATTGATGAAAGTGTAGGTAACGCTGTGAGATAATCAACTCGTCGACACAACAGCTAGTGTGTGAGCGAAATGAAAGCGAAAGAAGCCACTTGACGTTCTGGGGCTGTTTTGTACGTAAAATGTCACGCTTCACGATGAAGCTACGGCTGTATTCAGTACCCATGGGTTGATGGTACCACCAGTCATCAGGTATCCACTTATTTACAATCGACAGCAGACAGTAGTCGTCATGTTAGTAATCGAACGTCGAATCATTTATTTAATTTTAGTTATATGTAGTTAATTATTTCCATCAGAAGCTGTGATGCTCGCTGTCGAAATTAATCTCAGCATGAATGTTTGAACGTGCTGTACATCATACAGAGGCTGTTTATCTGCTGCTGCACTCAATGAGTACATTGAATGCTGTAGAGTTGTGAGAGGAGAGATGGAGTATTGAAGGTCCATAGACGCTACCCTGAACTCATTTGTGCTTCTAGATGTGACGGATATTATTACCGTGGTCCCGATATATTGATGATTCTACTACTTGTAATTCTGACAAACATTTCGTGAATCGTGAAAAATTTGTCTGTTTGTCGTTTAAGTGGAATTCTTTAAGGCCATATTTAAATATCATACGCCTGCACTTGTCTGAAAAACGCTTTTATTGGGATTATAAATAGCAATGATATTCAATAAATTTAGTATAATAGTACAAGTTTTGGAAACGTAAGTGATGTAAGTTATTAGTTATTGATTGAACTCGGAGAGTTTTGAAGGAGTCGTGCACTTGCTGTGTGAATGATTCAATTTGTCAGTTCAAACATTAATAATCTATTTAACAATTGATCAAATGTGGCACAATTTATAAAAAGCAATACCAGTGGTACTAATTATGGTGGTCAGATAACAATAGAAAAGTGGAAAATCCCTGTTATAAAGTTGATGTTTCACTAATTTTTTAATTTAATTTGCTAAGCTTTTATTGAACTTGACAGAAGGAACATGAAGGACAAAAAGATCAATTAAAAGTAACTTGCTGTAGAAGTTCAATTTTTCAAAATCATGGTTAATAATGTGCTGCTATTACTGTTAATGATTGAAGAAACTTGTAATGATTAAATAAGAAATTTTAGTAAAAATTGTATGCAGTAAAAAGTTCTGAACTTTTGGGTTAATGGCCTCTGTGCGCCGTTGTGGAATAATTATAAAAATTTCTCTTAAACGATTCTTTAACGAGTCTTGTGTGTAAATACTATATCTATATATTGTAGTAAAAACACTACAGCATGAAGGTACCAGATTAATTATTTTAATAAATATACTAATTTATTCTAATATGTAAAACAATCAGATTCTTTTACATTTTATATACTTTTCTTATAAATATATTTTTTACAATTATCTGTATAAAATATATATTTATATTGCTTTAATTAATTATTTGCATATGAGGTCAAATTTTTTGTACTCAATCAAACCAAAATTTTGGTTCACAAAGTTCTCCTCCAGTTAAATAAATAATGGTGAGGACTTGAGGTAACCTGCTTGTTGTGTTCGTTAGTAGGTGTGTGTAAACCAAATTAAAAACGACTGGTGACTAATAAAATGCAAAATACAAAAAAATATATTTTTTATATAAATAAATACAAATAAATAAAATGCAAACAACATACATCAATTTTAGCACATGTCGTAGGAAAACTTCAGGTATTTCATGAAAAAACGTACCATTGAAATACATTTGTAGAAATAAAGACGTAAACAAAGGATTTAAGAGGATAAAATCGGGAAACTCTAAAAGGAAATCGATTTTCAAAAATCGTTGTAGAGTCATCACAGGTGCACTCTGCTCACCTGATTAGTCCTAAATTGTGCACATTATTGTTGGGGCTTGGTTATCCTGGTCCACTTGATGGCACAACTCCTTAAAGGAAAGTTTAATGAAATGGTGTGAAATACTTTTTAATATTAAACGTTAAATGTTAATAATTATATTAACGTATGTCAATGTTTGATATTAAATTAAAATATTAAAATGCTTTTAAAACTGTTACTAGTGTTGTGTGTGGTTGCGCTGCAGGTAAAGTAAATTTTTAAAAAATATTTTAGTTCTACTTAAATGAAGAGTGAATTAAATAAAAGTTTGTGCGACCAAATGAGGCTGCCACTGAACACGAGTTTTCTTTTGATGTTATTTTACATAATAATTTTTATTTCTTTTTTTTAATGTACTTCTATGTGATTAATAATAATTTGGTGCAAGATGGTGAAGCAGTATTTGAAAATGTTGTAAAAGTCTGGCACTACTTAATGTCGTGAGGATACATACATTATTAATTTTTATTGCATATTTATTATTATTTATTGATAGATTTCAGTAGGTACTGGTTTCTATGTGGTTTATTTATTTTCATTTTTTGGAATATTTAGTTAGTTTAAATTTTTATTATACCTAAAACTGAAATAAATAAGTTTATTAGTGACATTTTATTATTGCAGTATATACTTTTTCAGAAAAATAATATTTTAGTGGCACATTCTTTGACAAATTGTTTAATAGAAATTTTACGGTCACAAACATAAATTTATATGTTAATATATCTACAGGTTCCTTCAGTACCAGGAAAGAAACAATACACAGATTTAAGTTCACTTTTGACTGGTGCGACGAGTTACTTCACAGATTTATGGCAAAACGTTTCATCGTCTCTGTAAATCCTATTTAAATTTCAATAAATCAACTGGTAGCACATTGTATCTTAATAGTAGCCCTAATGTTATTCATATTTTTACCAGTTCTAGTTTTTGGCAACAATTTTCATTGGGAATTCGCAAGCGGAGGAGAAGAAAACGTAAAAATAGAACAAGGAAAACTACAACATTGCCCACAACATTAATGCCTACAACAGTAAAAACTACTACCACTACACATAATAACAGTGTGGAAATGTGAAATAACAGTGTGAAATTTAAGAAATTTAGCTATCGAGTCGTCACCGTAACCAAACTAACCAGTGAATAAGAAGGAAATGAATGTCAGGTATGAATGCAACGCAACCACCATGTTTTGGCATATGCATCAATCAAGCAGAGAAATTAATAAACTATTCGGGTGGTTTCCTTCTCACAATTCTACTACCTCGGCACGGAGCTTGGATATTGAAATGAAAAATGAACACGTTGGTTCCAGATGAACTACTAAAATAGTGCCCGAATTAAAACCTTACGAGTGGAAGTTATAAAATTTGAACCTCACAACTTTTGCTCTCAGTTGTAATAGTCTCGAGTCGTTTTTTTTTTTAAATAAAATGAATTTGAAATTGTTTTTTGTGATGTCCATTATTGTTCTGGTTCAGGTACTTCTATATTTTTCTTGCACCTAACAATGCATCATTGTAAAAAGTCATTGCACTACTTATGTGACGCATCACGGCTGTCCGTAGGTACAAATGACCGAATCAACGATAAAGGAAGGATGGAAAAAATTTTTGGAATTTTTTCAAAGATTCTGGACATGTCTAAGTGGAAGACAGTAAATAGATTTACCATTATTGCTCTTTGTTTCTCTATTATGCCTTACCTACTGGTTGCTGTTGTAGAAATTTTAGTTGTAAACACAAGTCCCTTGTTTGTTTTAGAACCGATAGCTATGATCTACGGGGACCTTCAAGTATACCCACGTTCCCAGGAGGGCCATCTACTCAAATATCAGATAAACAGAATCTCACTAGAAGTTCAAAAAACTCAACCACAAACGGTGTACCTGCACCGCAGCAGTTGCATGCGTGAAATATTCATTCCCTTTAAGCAATTTCTAATTTGATTATTTTAATCTGATATAAACGTTTTTATTTATATTAAGAGCCTAGAAAATATATAATTACAAGAATAAATACATTCTTTTAAATTAAATTAATTAAACGTGAAATATTTGACATTCGCGGACTCGGAGATGTCCACCGAGGATAAGGAAACCACAAACCGTTTCAGTTTTCCTGTACTCAAATCTCGAACAAAGGAGAATTTTAAGAAATCTTGAAAATACTACAAAAATGTTTGGAAAATAAATTCTAACTCACCATCTTCAGACTGAACAACTGTCTGAACAATTTATTTTTCAGCATAATTTTTATAATAAAAGTTTGTATTTGTGTGGTCCGGAATAAGTTTAATTTCGAAAACCTTTCTACTTGTAGACGAGAGACGTAATGCGTAGTAGTGTTAAAACACTACCAACCATTCCGTGTTGGTCTCGTTGGTCATCATTCAAGTGTACTATGTCTGTGTGAACTACAACTAAGTAGCATTTATTTTTATTTTGAAGAAAGTGGATATCATTAACTAATAGCCTACTGGTAGTAAAATACTACATAATCACTGTCTCTGTATGAATGCAGTCCCCAATGTCTGAGACTCTTTAATTCAACACATATAAGTTTGTACTAGCAGACCGAATAATTATTTCTGATAATTTTTTTTGAAAATTATTAAAAATTATCGATTTGCATTAATACTTAATGGGTTTAATTTACTTATTAAATTAAGTAAAGCATTAACAGTACTTGGTTAGTTCGTGAAATTCCCCCGTTCCTTGTTCCTTTTTGCGGTTCAACGTTTCCTTTTGAAACTCTATTTCTAAATGAATCTATTTACATAATTCGTATTTGACAAAGAATACCAAATTGAAAATTTTCTATTATAACGGTGTGATTCATTCAATTGAGATATGCGACGATTATTTGAAGAATTTTATTATGTAAATTTAAATGTTTATGTAAAGCATAAATTTAAATATTAAATGATTGACTCGATTATTGAATTTCATACATTTTTTTAACTATTTGACTATTTGACGTAGTTATTCGGCCGGGAGAGATAGATTGCAATAGATTATTAATTTGTTTTGGAGTGAAAATAATTAATTGGGGAGAAAATGTTGAGAGTATTTGTCTATGCATTGCCCGTGATTATTTTGGAGGTAATTTAACAATGGTGAAATATTCATTCATTCAGGCAACTGTAGTTTTATTATTAAACTTGTTACCTGTTACACTGCCTTTTTATTTAGGCTCAAGCAGGGAATATTTTTGATGAGTCAAAGCTGAAAGAAGCACTACTAAAGCATAGTTGTACTTTAGACAAAACTACGGACAGCAGTAGTGAGGAAAGTTCCTCTCAGTGTAGTGACCTTAGCATTTTTCAACTTTCTTCCAGTGAAGACCCTTCAACCGAATGTCTTTGTGGCAATCCCGTGGTTGGTGAATGTGGCAGGTGTAGTACCTGGTGTAATCCCACGTGTGGGGGATGTTGCAAACGTGATCCGTGTGCCAAGTGTGGTACGTGTGGCAAGTGCATGGGTTGCGCGAATAGGGGGTGTAGTAGGTGTGCCAATAATTAGAAGATTCAATATTGTTCAGTCCATGTTTGAGTGGACCTGGGCTCCTTTCTACAAGTATATGCCGTCGTCTGTTACCTAATGGAAAAAATATTAAAAATACTTTCTAATTACGCTCAGAGTTATATATATTTTTACACCTCCTTAGTTCATTACCTTAATTTAATAGATCGAAGTGTAAAAATTCCTGCGACGGTTATTTCCCAACAGGACAAGGCAAGAAGAAAACTCCGTAACATTGAAATTTTAAAAAAAATCACTACAACCTAATGAATAATGCAAAATTAAAAATTAGTGCGTATTGCACAAAAATTAAATAAGTTTCAGTCCTGGTTCTCACAGATAATTTTACGCTATATTAATATAGTACGTTACCAACACATATGTTAAAGAGATAAACAGCTAACCCATCAATACTCTTGAAAACTTCCTATTGCTATAATTGCATAAGATCAATAAAATAGGTGGATTCTCTAAGGTGCTACGACTAAAATATTTACATTAATATTTGCAAAATATATTCAAGCAATTGTGTATGTATAAGTTCAAACTCGCCCCTATTTTATATTGTACAACATTGGTAGGTTTGCTTCATACAATAACATCATAAAATCATAATAACTTATTAATGTCATTCGAGTCAGATCTGTCTGGAAACTACGATACATAAATCATCAGGTATGCTACGGGTGTACAAGTACATTAGTTTCATAGATCACCGGAACACTTATCTAAAGGAAAGTAGGCAGTACGAACTGTGTAATGGTACATGACTAAGGTAAAATCAAACAATTCAGGATTATTTTAAAAATGAATCCGCCACAAAAGGAAATAAATTAGAACGAAAGGTAAATAAATAAGCCCCGGTTCCTGTCATTTTACAAGACTTTAAATGTGGCAAAAGGCATTTAAATGCATGACTCCTCAGAAATTAAATTTTTTCTCAGGAATTTAATTTAATTTAACGTCACCGTATTAAACCGAACAGCGAAAAGGGGACGTTTAAGCTAGAGAAACCTCTTCCTGTCGTTACATTTTTTTTTTTTAATAATAACCACACCGAATAAAAGCCTGAAAATTTATATGCAATAAATTCATGGGAAAGCTCAACTCCGACACACTGACTTTTGGAACTTAATTACATTATTATTTACCCAAAAGACACCAACTCTACTTGGAGTCGGAAGCATTAAAATTTCAAATGAAAGACATTCAGCGATGGAGTTCCTCCGGAAACCAAGAAGAAAATGATTTCTTCCAGAGTTATGAATCAAATTGATGTATATATATCTCTCCATATATTTTGTGGCAAGTCAGGTTCCATCGATTCACGGGAATAAAATTAATTTTTACATCGATTTGAAATTTTGAAATGTTTGAGTTTTATAAATATTAATCATTTCTCTTGGGCGTTTCCGTGGTGCCGTGACGCTAATGTAGACTAGTCTTCTTTGTACAGTCATCATTACAATATTAGCAGGTAACGGGTAAGGTGGACGAATATCCCGTTTCTAGCAGCAGATGTTGGCTTAATGAGTTGCCTTTTTCAATAAGGTGAAATAATGGAAAAATTATTTAAGCAAACAAGAAAATAATTAAGCTCTTCACCGAAACAATTAAGGTACAGGTGCGTCTTGTATGTTTTTTGAATCTATCAGATGCAGAAACGAGTGAACGGTTTAATCGACTGTGTTTTCATGGGCACAGGCAGATGGCAACGGGAGGGAGTTTATTTTTCAAGTTCAACTGAGAGTCTGTCGACTCTTTTGTGACGTCTATTTCTGTCAACGACCAGGTTTTGAAGGTTGAAAAGTAAAATTAACCGCAGAGCAGCCGACACGAACAAATACCACATTCTAATATACATACTAGAGGAGGGCGCTATGTTTGTACAAGGTTTCGTAGATGATGTACGAGAAAATAAATTACATACAAGAAAGCTTCGGTATTAAAGTTTAAATACAGATATTATTATGCGTTCAAGACCTTTGTTATTTACCTATTAAGTTTATTTATTCCGCAACCGCAAGATAATCCGAGAATAATGTAATTGTACTCTCTTGTGAGCGAATAAGTACATAATGTATTTCCTGGGGGAAACTTTATAGGAGACGTAATGATAATCGTGCATATTATTAAAACGAGCAAACACCTGGGCATATGTAATGTGGACATTGGTATTTTTCGTATTGCACAGTAGGATACTGGTAAAACACCGTTCCACAAATAATAATACTTACAACTGTATGTAGAGAAATTCTGTTTAATAATTTCTGTTTAAAAATTTTAAATAATTATTGTTATTTTGAAACAAAGTTTGCGGCCATTTGAAAACTGTACGTAATTTAGAATACTAACTATTACATGTATAGATGGTTAATACAAAAAGCGTGTAGAAATTGTTGCATTTTGTTTGTGTGTACAGTACTAATTGAAACGATATCACCTCTCCTACAAGAAAAATATGATTTCATATTGTAAAGTGTTCTGACGTTTAACAAAAATAAAACATATATTTTTTGAAATGTATAAAATTATTTACACTACACTTTGGTGTATAGGTCAGTCCCGTGACAAATATACTCGAAGCAATTTGATTACCAATTGTGAATGTTTATTTATGTAAGACTAAATCTTGGAGACGGGAAGGTAGAACCTGCTTCTCTACGTCAATAAACGATAAATAGTTGTAATTATAATATTACGTGTAGTTTGGCAGCTTACACATACATAAGTCACCGTTGTTTATTATGTACCTACCTCAGTTTCACACCTACCTAATTTCGATGGAGTTAGTTTACTTTCTCTTTTGCAGTCGTAAAGTTTAAAAAGAACAATACGCAACGAAACTTCAATGTTACCTGAAATTACGTCTCATACCTGAAAGCAGGAGTACTATCAATCATCACATTCATGGTTCTGATTTCTGTTCCTCACTACAAACCATTCGGCCTTTCCCCAATCATTTGTCATTGTCTATGTAACAGTCATTTAATGTAGACTTTCATAATCAATGTGTGGTATGGGTGGAATTAATAGGAAGACGGTTTCAAGTAGTAAAAACCCTGTCTTCCCTGACTTCTCCCTGCAACGTCCGCCGCCTGTAAAAGGTTTTTCCTGTTTCCTGAACATAGAAAGATTTACGAGCATTGCTACGAATGGTCGTTACTCTTAAAAACCTAAAAATTCTGTTCGGTTAGTCGTTGGATCATTATCTTTCTATTGTTTCGACGAACAACGATATATAATTGCGAACTGAATTGATTTTTTTACGTAATTGTACATATTTTAGTCATGTTTGTCAAGTTAATGCTATTCGCAGCGGTTGCTGCTACACAGGTTTGATATCTACGACAGGTTTGATTTTATGATTTGCAGTAATACTTTGTTTTTATTTCAAATTTCACATAAATTGTATCATTATCACAGGTTACACCGGGATACGGATTTAGCTTGCAAGACTTATTGGATGAAATAGTGATTTTATGTGAAAATCTTTACACTACCTTCTACAGAACACTGTAATATATGTATACATATTTTCAATTTTTGTGACACTGTTTTTTTCGTGAAGATTGTTATATATTGTATTTTTAGTAATCCGATGCGATTTGCTGAAAAGTTCGTCAAAGTGGTGAACCAAACAGCCCAAGGAAATCCACCCAACTGGACGGAATTTTTGAAGGCGACTGATATAAAAAACATAACTCAATTTTTTTAACCTTCGCCAAAGATTAACACAGATTGAAGAACCTAAGTCCTTCCGGTTGCCTTTTAAAGTGTTTGAAACCAACATTCAAACAGCGGTCCAATAAGAACCTGTACGTTGTAAAATTATATAGGTTAAAATGGAGATGAAGGAGACATTATTGAAACTCATGAGATCTAACTTTAGTTTTAGACAATCTAATCATTCTTATTTGGAAATTTAATAATGTAAATAAGATAAATAAAATAAAATTTTAGTGGCAATTATTGTGTTGAGATGAATTACATTACGATTTAACGTAAGTTTTAATTTTGTACTTATGTACACCATTCCGGATTCATTCCCCTGAAGAATCGTTTGAAAAATTTTGTTGCGAAAGTTTCCTGTATGAATTTTATTAAGTAAGAAATAAGAAATAAAGAATAATAATACGCCTGGCTGGTACTCGGCAACATTAGAAAATATGCAACCGTAATTGTATAAAAAATATAGTACAAAAGAATACAAATAAAATACAAAAAACCTGTATAGTAATTTCAAATTGAGTAATTTAGGTGCCTTTAAGGTGTTCCTGTTGCTGCTGTTGTTTTTTTTTTTGGCTTCTCATTTTAACTCATGCGAGAAATCATGGAGTTTGGGTGCTTTGGTTTGGGCATGTAAAACTAAAATTTTGATTAATCTGTTTTGTCTAATCGAAAATGATTTTTTTTCACGTGAAGTAATCGCTTTGTGTTTGCTCACCTATTATTCACACCGAAACTACAGGTAAAATTTAATAATCACTTGGTAGTGCCTGCTTCAGGTTGCAAATGTCTCACAGCTTGACATGGGGCCATAGAGTTAAATATAAAAGTTTAGATTTTTCTCTTACTGTTCTTCTTTTTACTGTTACATTATTTTTTAAAATATTTATTTGGAATTATTATAATACATCGTCTAAAAATTCTGTGAATCTTCTATTAGAAGTAATCTGTTTTATTATATTATAATGCAACTCTACATTGTCTATTTTGTGTAACTATCTGAATTAGAGAAAAATTGTTTATTACATGCCCAACTGACCATTCTTTTCAGCTTATTATGAAGTTGATGTTTCGTATTATTTAGAAAGCGCAAGGATCTGTCAACTTCGTTACTTTATTATTAATTTACTAATATTGATCCCTTTGCTCTGAAAGTTTGTTGCTAAAAGCATTTCTTTTCTTTTCCAGGTAAGAAAATGATCAGATTGAATGTGTGAGGTAGGAGACCAACGATTCGACAGCAGTTGACAGCCAAACAGCAATGGATAAAAGTGACATGGTTTTCAATTCAATGAAATTCATCAGATTCAGTGGACCGACACATCCTACATTTTTATTTTTCGAGTATTAAACGTGTAGCAAATTACCTGTTTACGTATTACATGTTAGCACCCACGAACCGTAAAAACTTGTACGGTTGTTGTAGTTTAGTTGTAGTTCGCCTCTCTTACTGCCATTTTAATTTCTGTACACAGTCCTCGAGTGAAGACCATTTTATAATGCTGGCACAAATATTACTTATAGCATCGGTTTTTCTTTTTCAGGTAAGGCGTGTTTCTTTTCTCGTAGCTCTTGTCCGATAAAATACGCTACTAAAATTAAGTAGTGACTTCGTATTGTAACGTCATAATTAAATAATAATATTTTTATACATATGCCTGAAAGTAATCCTTGGGTACTTTTAAAATTAGCGCCATTGTACCGCACTGCTTAAAATCGTAAGACATTCTTTATACATACTCTTCAGTATACATTATTACAGAATACAATATACTTTAAACATACAAATTACAAATATTTAATTGATATATTGGTACAGAAGTATATAACTACGAAGGTAGCATATGACTAATTAAATACTGTTCAAAAAAGTTTCAATGAGAATTTCTGTTATATATATATAGTTGCGTAACTACTTGCGGAAGGATTATTAATTGTTTTTGTGTAAAATTTAGATTTTCAATTGCCTAATAAGCTTTAGAAAATTAGAACTAAACAGAAAAATTGATGTTTGAGCTTACATTCTGAAATACATAAATTGGTTTAGGTCGAAGGAGGTAGTGGAATTTGTGAAATTCAACAAACGAAAACAAACGCGACAGAACCAAGCAAGCCAAACTTAATGGAAAATTTTAAACAATGTTTATGTAACCTTTTGAGGAAAGGTAAAAAATAAGGGATGCATTATTTTGTCGGAATACAAACAGAACATTCAGTTAACTCATTATCGTTCATTTAGTTAAATGCGCTGCAAAGGTTTGGACGGATTTGCTTCAGGGTGATTTTCCTTTTACCCTTGGACAACCTCAGCCGCCGACCGTTAGCGACAGCTGCTAATACATAAATTAATAAATAGCTCATTGTAAAGCATACATCCTCAAAATAAAAATATTACAATTAAAATATTAATGTTTTCACTCAATCATATCACAAAACAGTTATTTAAGGTACAAGTAGAATGCAGATTTAATGTGTCACGCGACCCTTCCTATGTAGTAAACATATAGACAAAACTCTCTGTGCAGAACTTTCTAAAACCAAATGACCGTGACCCGTTTTATGTAAAACAGAACTTGTTTCGTACTACTCAGGCTAAAAGTCGGGGGAACATGAGAATTTAGCTCCACGTATAAGAGACATCCTATTTGGTGGAAATCCTCTTACCAAACCCTTATGTTTATATAAAAAATAGTGAAAAGTGGATTGCCAAATGACACAAACCAAGCGTTCAGGATTTGTAGATTGTAGATCCTTTTCTTTTAAGTGCTATTTGAAAACTATTAGAAAACGTATTTTTTTTATATATTGAACGTCGGCGAATTTCACATCTATATGTATTGTTGTAGGGTTAAATCAATTTGCGGAAAAAAATGTTGTTCCGTCCTTATTTATTTTGTACATGGGGTGGTAACGACCGGCCATTTTCCTATATACACTGAAGTGACAAAAGTCATGGGATACCTCTTCATATCGTGTCGGTCTTTGAAGTGCAGCAACTCGACGTGGCACGGAGTCAACAAGTCGTTGTAAGTCTTCTACAGGAATATTGAGCCATGATGTCTCTATAGACGTCCGTAATTGTGAAAGTGTTTTATTTTTGCATACTGCTATCCCATTATTTTTGTCACTTCAATATGTTCATGAATTTCATGTGTGTGCAGGCATTATGATGAGTCGTACGAATTAAGACAGATACTCGTTGCACAAAAGAGTTGTGATAATAATTGAAATGACATTGGAGATTGGGCAAATCCATAAAATCAGGCAAAATTTAGAGAGCTAAATATTTTTAGCTGAAAATTTTCACTCACAATTCCCAAAATTTTTTTTCATAAATTTTAAAAACCCTGCAAAGAAACAGAAAGCTTTATAACAATACAATTTGCTTCTGTAATAGTAATGTATTTGAAATTGTACTGCAGAACGAATTATAAACTACACTTTCAGAAGTATTACATAAATTAAACTTTTTAGGAGAAACCCGCGGCAGGTAATTGGGACTCGTTCGACCGCTTCTTTGGAATTCAGGACATGAGCTGTGGTAAATATGTGTTTAGGATTTAACTGGAGTTAATTATTTGATTGACAATTAATAATTTGTAGTTACAATACTTGTATTAATAATTACAGCCAGGGGGTATTACACGCCAAAAAAACCTTTAGAGGTAAGATAATAAAAATATGTTTGTGTGCATAAAATATCATAAAAAATTGTCCAATACGTTTTATAAGGTTTCTTGTGATTATATTATTATAATCATATTCTTATAGGAGAAATTAACAATTAACGACGAATATTGCAAAACTTGGCTCTTTAAGTGTAGCCCGAACAAAGTCTAAATTCAAAATGCAAATTTTTCGGTCGTTTGGTTATAAAAGATTTATGTTCTGGAGTGATTGATTATCTGAATTTAAATCGCGGTCGAGAGCCTGCAAAAGCAAATTTTGGAAGTTTCTGATTAAAAAAAAAACCAAAATATATCATACGTGGAATTGTAAGCCCAGTAAACAGAAAATACTTCTCTATCAGATAACATGATTTAAAAATCAAGGATATCAAATTACAATTTGGTTAGAATCAATGAATAATCATCAAAATTGGTTAAATCAAAATTAAAAATGTGAGGAGAATTGAAAATCTGTAAAAAGAAGACTACAAGAAAACAAAGCGCAGGATTATGTTCTTAAAATAAAAATCTGTTTTATGTTTCAATAGGCTAAAATTATTTGAAAAATAATCGAACAATAGAACATTGTAGTAAACGTTGCAATATTTTGGTTGATTGTGGTATAATATTTTGAAACCGTGTAATGGTACAATATTCCTTGATATGTAAGTTTTGAATCTTTTTTAATGGATATATGGATATATACATATATATATGGACTATTTTTTTAAAAATTAAATAAATAATTGTGTTATTTTTGGATTGAATTCTAGGTGAAACGTTACCGGCAACACGCTTTAAAAATTATTGCATGCGAACTCCAAAAAGCTTTGAAGAAAGGGACTAATTTATTTTTTTATTGTTTATTATTTTCATTACGCACCCGACAGCATTACTTATCTTACTTATTTTTTTTATTTAGCTGGTATATATATTATGAAAGGTGGAGGTTGCATCGCGAAGAACAAAGAGATAAAACCAACGGAGTCAGCAGACAAAAAATTTGCTACTTGCTCTTGCAATAATTTGAATATGATACAGAAAACTAATAATTAAAGATGTTCATCCTTAAGGAATATCAAATGTATGTTGAATGGATGAAATATATTTAAAAAAAAAATGTAATAACTTTGTAATAAAATGTCACGCTGTCCTTGTACTATTACAACAAACATTTCTTATGTTGTATAACAAGTAATCAAACAATTAATATAGTATAATATTGTATAATAATTAATATTGTATAATCAAGTAATTCATTAATATAGTTGGTTAATCACGGTTAATCGCAACATTTACGTTACTGACAATTCAGTAATCAATTACAATTGTAATTATAAGTTTTTAAAAATTTGCGGTTTAACTATGTTTATTTGGTTAACTCATTGTATTATTGTGTGAGTAAGCCTCGTAAGTATAAATAAATCAAATTAGAAATTATTTAATAATTTAAATTTTTAATATTTGTAAAATAAAATATAAGGTGCGACATAATCCTTACCTAGGTATTAATTAACTAAAATTTATTGGGGTAACATCACAGAAAAAGTCATTTGGTACGATCAAAAACCATTTTATGTATTAATAAGGATATTTATTCTGGAAGGAACAAAATATTTTAGTTACGTAAAAATTTGGGACATTTTTTCACGCGTTGGTGTTTTATGTGTTTTCTTATGTTCCTGACGCGTAATTTGCATGTGTACTTTAACATAATTTTTTAAAACCGTCACACCTCGGACGATTTATTACCAAAACGGGATTTATTCCACAACTTAAACTGATTCTTTAATTTTTTGCACAGTCATGTCGGCCTCAATGTGTGACACGACACGTCTAACTGCTTTTTAAATTTTAAAGAAATTCAATTAGTTTGTACAATATAACAGCCAGGTCTGAAAGTAATTTTTCAATTCAACTACAGGAAACCAAGGAAAGAAAAGGAGGAAGACAAAATTGAAAGACGTTGATAGAATTAAGTTTAGTTAATTGAATATCTATTAATGTAATTAATTTGTGCTCATATTCATGCTTCAGTCTAAAATGGAATCGGCGACACAAATTTGAGAAAGTCAAAAACCGTGACGTTAATTGAGGACACGTTAGGATTTCTATCTTTTGCTTACGAGTATAACTGGTGACTTAGTCACAGTTAGTTTGAGAAATAGAATTTGTATTCCTGCGTAACGACTGCTTCGAGTGTCCTTAAAATACCCGTAAGCAAACACTTTTATCATTGGACACAGTAGAAAGCTCAGAATTATATGTAGGAAAACTTTATATTGGAGGAAGAAATAAATAACGTATTGTACTGTTTGGTGTGCGAGTGTCATGCGAGCCAGACAAACTGCAAATACTCGCAGACAATTCGAAACGTGAAACAAAAGGAAAGTTTCGTAAAGTCAAAATGAAAAGGAAAGTAGGAGCTTCTAAATCTGGGCTAGATAAGATTAGACGAGATTAAAGGCAACACTTTAAAAACGGGTCAGATACAAACTCAAAATAAGACCTAAAACGAGCAGGCGGGAGAAAAAGGCTGGAGTCTGTAAATCTCCAGAATGTTGCACAGGTCTAAGCTAGAAAAAAACCGTAACGAATTCACCTCTGAGATATTTCAGAGACTCAATGGATGCCCTAGAGTCTCTACAATTACGTTGTAGTGTAACCAGAGTCATTTTATGCATCTCATTGCCGATAGTAATGATTTCACATAATGGATCTTGTTGGTTCGTTGTAATGGGATGGAAAACTCTTTTGGATATTCACACTATTGTACATATGTATTCATAATATATTCTTGGTACACGTGCAATAATAACTCATTCTAACAATATTTTGATATAATGTAATAAATAAGGTCGACTGTCAATAATAATTTTATTGCTTAATAATTACTCGTTAGAAGTAGTATTGCGGGCGGCTGCCACGTATTATAGTAGTGCCTGATTGTAGTACAAAACCAGGTTTTGATATCCGAACTGTCAGGATGTACATTTACAAGGAACACTGGTAGTCAAGAAAACGTCGGAAAACATGAAAATTTGCTAAGATGAGACAAGGAGAAATTTAAATAAAGGAAAAAGCTAAAAATTTCGCGAAAGACACGTTTCCAACGGTAATATTTCATAAAATACGATGACAAGTGAAATGTAAAGTATAATAAGGTACAGTATAAATTTAATTAATTGAAAATACGTGACCCTCCAATCAAGAAGTTTTCTCTCACACAGTTAAGTGTTATTAAAACATATTTATTAAAGCACAAATTGAATGTTTTTCCCACGTTGCAATTTATAGAACGTTAGACAACGATAGTATACAAAATGGAGTTGTTATTTGGCAACACGTGACGCACGATTTGACTCAAAGTTTATTAGACATGAAATATACCAAATCTTATACATATTCTTAATCATAATACTAATCTTAAACATAAACGTTGTCCACGCCTTTTTGTTTTAACAACTGTGCAATGTACACTTTCAACTACAAGTCAATTTCTGTAAAAAATTATTTAAACGCCAAGTTATTCATGTATTTATGTGTAAATAAGTTTCGACTTAAAAAACAGGACGAACGTGAACGAGAAACGATGAAGTTGGAGAATTGCAATGCAACATGAGTTTAATGGGAGTAAAATAAAAATATGTTGGAGAAAAATCAAACTTAAACTCAAAATTATGTATTGTGTAACTAAGTATCTAATGCGAAAAACTTACAACTCTTTATTCCTTATTTTATTCGAAAAAAATCAAGTGAACAGTTGAAATTTAGCCATCCGTAATCTGTTGAATATCAAATAGTTTTAACCCATCTGAGCGACAAACGATTTAATAAATTTTTTAAAATTCAATTTGCATTTTTAATTTATGTTAATAATTAACAAATAATCGGTCCGATATAAAATCGTGGCTTAGTCGGCACCTCCATTGCAAATATTAGTGAAAATGATGCGCATACTTTTCAACTTTTTTCTCCTCGCCATGTTGGCGTTTGTTATGGTGAGCAATTAATCTATTTATAATATTAATAATCTTTATTAACGTTTTACCGCGCGATAAAACTGTTTTGTTAAATTAAAAACACTCGCTTTTAGGTTGCTGGAAAAAAGAATTTGGCAGAAATACAGAACGAATTGAAAAGTGGTTTGGAAGACAGTAAGTTTTCAGATTTCATCCTAGTGTATATTAGATACTAATGTACGTTACATACTTAATGTAACTTTTATAACTAACGGGTGTGTAACTTTTTATTTGTTTTAGTTGCAGAGACATTGAAACTGCTTCAAAGTATGAAGTAAATAAATGTGAAACGTATAAGTGTGTTACAATTTAAAATAAAGAGAATATAAAATATAAGAATAATGTAAGAATAATGTAATGTAACCTGTTTTTATTTAATTATTTAAATAACTATTGATTATCCCTTTCCTCACATTTGCAGGTAAATTAATCGCAAGCCATGACATTATATAGTTTTAGTTTCACTCACACAATTTAACGTATTATTTAACTATGATTAGGTTTAGGGGTTGCCATAGGTTGCGTTCTCTGGTTTTTCTGTCACGGCCTGCGGACTTCTAAGAATAGTAATCAAATGTAAAGATGCACGAAAAGTTAAAACGGCAGTGACAATGATAGAATATTATGTATACTTAAGTTAGTAATAATGATTATTATGAATATCTTTAAATAAATATGTATAAGCGTACTATAATCAACATATTGTTATTGCTGGATAATTACATATAAATATTCACGCAGTATCACCCGCAAATACGCGCGCTGTATGTTTAATTTTATTAATTAATAAATCTAGCTTATTGGAAAACCATTAAAAATAATAATTTCAATTTGACAACGTTAAATTTTTTTTATGAAAATGAATACACTCATATTAAATTAATTAATTAATTAGGAGACAGGTGACAGTTAACACATATCGATCCTTGAGAAGTTGACACTTATGTGTTATTAATTCATGAATCACTACGATCGAGCAAGTGCTCCGTAAAAAGTAATGTCAATATTAATAACTAAATTTGAGATTCCAAATTCAAATAAATTAACCAAGTCTCGTAAAATGCAAATTTTACCGTGGCGTAAAATGCAAATTAAAATTCAAACTGTGGCGTTTGAAAGTGATCTTCCACCTATTCGTAAAGGTGTCGAGTTACCTGTCGGTTGATGTCGTCTCTTCTCAAAGCAACGTTCCGAATTCTCAAAATGCAATTGAGTCGAATTTTCCGAATGGCAACTGATCACTATTCAGGTACCGGTGACAGGTACAATATCGAGAATAATGCAATTGACTCGTCGAGCCCCTATAAAAGGACTTTTATCTAAATGATGAACGGCTCTTCCTGTGACTCGTTTTACTAAAATATAATCAAAATGATGAAAAAAATATTCATAATATTAATAGTTGCGGTCGTTGTACAGGTAATACAAAACCTTTCGTCTCCAACTCCTACTCTTTTAGTTGTAGTCATGGTTATGTAGTTGGAGAGGTGGTCTTCGTAACGTCTAACTACTCCATGAAATATTATAACCGGAACGTGTTCGGCTTCAGCTCAATTGATCAATTTGTTTTGGTCAACTTACAACATCTCTGATTAATGACAGTCACTAACATTTTGTACACTTTAATAATCAATTACTCCAGATTATGTAGATCCATTATTTTCAGGCTTTCAAATTAGGTTCGATGGGTTTCTCTATAAAAGCGTGGATGGGAAAAATGACCAAAGGTTTAGGGTACTATTTGGACAAAGGTCAGACTTAAAAATTTAGTTATTTAAAATTATTTAAGCAGCACCACAATAAAAAAAATTATAATAATCTGTTTAACGTGTCAAGGTTTGATGATGGCTGTTTCTGATGCCTTCAGCAAATTAGCAAGCTTCATTCAAAACATAAAATTGAAATTCTGAACGGAGAATGTCGTCGTGGAATCTTGTGAAGTGGCAGGAAATCTAAAGCGACACCCTGAAACTACAACGTGGTCTTGTGATGTACAAAATTTGTAGTCGTGTTAATAAAAATTAGTGGAGATTGTGTCAACGTGAAAACCGTAAAGTAGAAAAATTATTACGTACAATATATGTTGTTTTAAAGTAACTAAAATAGAATTCACGAGAAAGTATTCCGCTAATTAGTCTATGTGGTTTTAATATTTCTATTGTATATATGTATGCGTCGTCATATGATATCTCACTATTATGTTTGACCCAAAAATTTGTCATAAAAAATGTCTTTGTAATATGTAATAATAAATTTTTATACCCTTAGTATATCATTACTCTTAAATATATATATTTGTCATTTGTTTTTCATTTGTCATAACCGTTTGTTCTGTATTGTTATCTAAGTAATTGTTGTAGTGTAATATAGTAAGTAAACTGTCAAAATACATAATATTGATTTCAGATTCTTAGAACAATCAAATCATATAATATAAATCTATAATACTATTAGAGATACTTTTAAATAATAATCTAATTTTATTGTACTAATGGTGGTTGCGCAGACAAAATGTTTTGTTGTCGTAACACAGTTACGATCTGTAATATTAATGTATTAATATTACAGTTATTAATATTAATATATTAATTAAGTATATTAATATTATTAGTATTAAAAACAAACAAAATCTGTAATATTAATGTATCAATAATTACTTAAAAGTAAAAATTGATTTTTAATTTTTGAAAGCTATTTTGATAGTTTCACTTATTGAACTGCACAATTAATAAACATTTTTTTCTTCGTAAATGTCACGAATTTCTTAAATTCCAAGATTGTTCATGAATTGAATACAAAAACCATTTAATTATTAAAGACCAAGTGTACTAACAAGGATTTTATTATTTTGTAGTATTTGGTCGGGATGAAATAAATGTGTAATGTTGTAGTTAAATGCAGCAGACGCTAAAATTATTAATCATATTGATGACGATTAATTGATAGTTATAATTTGGCAAATTTAATTAAGGTTGACAACATACATAAATTAAATTATTTATCTCTCTCTTTCTCTCACTATTTTCTCTGTCTGTTCTAATGCACTTGCCTTGCATTTCGTTTGACATGCACTCGTGTGCACTCAAGTTGGGCCCGCAATGCAACATGCCTCAAAGAGTTAACCGCATAAAATTTATTACTTCAGCAATAAAACACATCTTAGAGTTCCGAGGTTACAACATTCTCAATGCTCTTGTTGCTGTTGTAAAGTTCATCTTGCTGTTCACATTTCCCTCCCGGCTTATTTAAATATGAACTTATTCGGATTTATGTCGTAAAATTCTAACTTTGTTTATTTTTGTTGTACAATTAATTTTCATCCCTGAATTTTTCTACCCCATTTGACATTTCCTCCGTTTGTTCTGTGTATCAACCCTCTGGCCTTATTTGAAGTCGAAGCCAACTTCCGCTACACCTGACAGTCTTATAAGTTACAATCTCCACCTAAAAAATATCGCGTTACTTCGAGACGAGGGTAGGAAGTTAGTTTTAGGATAGTTCGAGCAAATTCAGTGCCGACTCTAACAACCGGAGAGTTGTGTTCAGTTGTGTTAGCTTATATTCTACGTATAAAATTTAGATAGGCAAGTGAAACAACAGATACGAGGGTCGTAGTATTGTTTTTTAGTTGTATTGTATTAATTTAATAAATGAATTATGTAACACTTTAGTGTAAACTTTTATTGTTACAATTTTTGTTTTGGCTTTAATTAATTTCTGTTTTCAATGTAATTGTCTTCTACTTAGTAAATTCTGAGTTGTTCACATGAATTTACGCCTTGGGTAGAACCACAGATTTCTCATGTCTTACGGTACGACAGCATGAACAGAATCTTCTGCACCTCCGTTTAGTATTTTGAGTATTTGGTTATTGACAAGTAAAGTTCCAAATTTTTTTTAACATTACAAAAACATGTTAATTTCCACTTGAAACATTTTAATTAATGATACCGTTTGAAAGAGTGTTGATTTCACAGTTCATTACGACAATAATCACACATGAATAAGACATTTAGTCAATGCTAAAATAAAATGTTGCTAGGCGTCCCGAAAGCGCAGAATTTCATTTTAGTTTGAACCATAAACTTGTAGTTATACTGTTATAGAAATGTTAACTTATCGTTAACAAAATAAAACATCAACTGTAACACTTATTTTTCCCAGCAGTTTAATTGAACGCAAAATGTCCATTACTTGATTTTTTTAAAACAATGGGTTGTTATTATTTAAGAATTAATTAACACAATTGTAAAATTTTGTTACACAATATAAAGAGAAAATTAAGTCTTTCCCGAGAATGTTAATGCCAAACTAATAGAATCACTTTTCTGCTATTTATCTAGTAACACTGATTGATAGTGAACTGGAAATTCGCTTTTGATTCCTAAAAGAATTTTATTTGTACTCCAAGGACCTCTCCTTTGTTAGGAGTTATTTCAGTTATAATACTACAACTATTGTAACTGAAATTTGTGCTGGGAAGCACATCAATGAGTTTAGGGGATGATGAATTGAGTACGGTATTCCATGTTTTATCAAATTCTCAAAATGTTAGAATGCACTTTGTGAGTTTTTACTTTTATAACACAGAGAAAGTTGTGCAATATATTTATATAAAACACAAGGATTAATGTTGTGCGACTTTGTTGTTAGAGAAATCTGATAATTTGAATGGCATTTCCCTACATTATTGTCCCAGCCGGATTCCTCTGATTTAACACAATGCGACCGGAACTTTTGCACAGCTGAAGGTATTCCTGTGTATTCACAACTTGAACTTGGGTTTTTTGAATTAATGGAAGCAAAATGAATGACACAGCATTCGTAGAATTCAATGCACGTCATCGTCCACCGTTGAAATTTTCATTCTCGACCGAGTTTTCGCTCACCTCCCTTTAAATTTCAATTTTGCTATGATGGAGTTCTCCTGACTGAGTTTGACTATTTTTCATGTTCTCCCAGAGTTGCAGACTCACTCTCTCTCTCTCTCTGTCTGAGAGATGAGTGCAAAGAGATTATTGTCGTGCATTTCTCTTTGACATTCATCTGGTGAGAAATTAATAATAAAATGATCCGCTTACTTTATTGCCACGTGATGTATGTAAGTCAAACAACGTTACTCTCAGACGGAGGATAACTACAGTGAATGAAATTTTCAATGCCACTAGAGAAATTAATTTATCAGCCGTGTGTGAAGAGAAAATTGAAATTGATGTACAAATGTGTATGTATATATGTTCCACAACCTGACAAAATTCTCCTAGTTAATGTCTTAAAACACTGCTGAGAGGTGTACGTTGACTGAACGTATTGTAGAATGTACTTAAAAGTATTTTTCGTTGTAGTTTCCATTTTGGTCTTGGAGGTAAACAAATTTGATAGATGTTTTGTCCCCAATTTCAAGAAAGATTAGTTTCGAATAATTGACTTAATGTCAGTTTTTATTACAGTTATTATGTATGAACGTTAAAGTTGGTAGTGGTAGTGTTTCTTATTGAAACACACAGAATATGTTGAATTTTAATAATTTTTGCTGTTGATGTAACATTCTCATTAACTGCTTACATTGAAAGCGTATTTATTCACAGGGCGAATGCATTGATATCCTAGGGAAATTTACAAATTCTATACAAGGCAGTTTGGAAAGCGGTAAATGGCAGTGTGTTTTAAAATTAATTAATAAGTGATTATTAAATGTTTATGGAACGTCATTTTTTTATACGATATCGATAGGTATCTTAAAAACGGTGGCCGAGTCATTTAAAAAAATAGCGAGTGTCATTGCCGGTGCTGCTCTGGGCAGGTCAAATGGTGCCGAATAAGTTATTAATACAAGTGCAGAATATGAATTCACGTGATTTATATAACACAACAAATTATTAATTAGGTTGTATAAATATTATTTTGACAAATTTTTTTTTCGTGATATTTTCGCATTGAATTTCAGATTTAAAATGAAATTTACCTTCAGGTTGACAATGACGCGAGGATTAGCAACCATCCAACAGGTCCAACTGATCGTCTAATATTTTAATGAAGTGAAGACTGAAAATATTTCATTTGACAAGGAGTGTTCGTAACGAGAGAAGTAAATTTTCAATGTAAATAAATAGTTTTATTCAGTTCAAAAATTTTATGTAAAAGAACAAAGCACTTGAACATTAGACCTGAACTCTAAAAATAAAACTATCATTTTATTAACGTTACTGATAACATGAATAATTTTACGTTACATATGTTAGGTTAGGTTGTGTTACATAATATATTTAGTTTTAATTTATTACTTATCAAATCAATATTATTTCCTAAACCAATTACAATAAAGCTAATAGTTATTTGAAAGCCTTGGTTAGAGATGGTCGGTCAGGCTAGCTCGACAGCAATTATGAATATTAATAAACATAACCAGACTTCGTTTCGCACATAGCAAATTCTCAATTACAAGGAAAGGAATTTGTAATTTTGTAAGCGAAACCAATTGTCAAGAATTAGTACAAATATTTTGACTTACTAATTATTCTAATTTAAGATTGAATAAAAAAACTTGTGATAAATTGGCAAATTAGTATTCCGATTTATTGAATTGTTTTGTTTAATTGTAACAATCAAAGATCGATAAGGATTTTTTTACAATTATTAAAAGGTTTTGCATAAAAAAATGCAAAAAATACTATTGTATTTGTTTTTGGTAACGGATGTTACACTAGCAGTGGTATGTTGTTACTTTAATGTATTAAAATATTCTTGGGGAAGTATTTTAAGGTATTTTTGTGTTGACTAAAATTGCATTCGGGGTATTTGTTCTATCTTTTTAAAATAAATGGCAGGAGTAGAACTTAGACAGTAGAGAAAAATTATACTACACATGATGTGGATCATTAATTGTCAAACTTTTTTGTTAAATAAATTTGTAGTTCTACTTATTTAATGTTCTGAGGACCTAGTAGTGGCAATTGGATCCCAAAGCACCCCGTACAGTATAAGAAATGTACAATATTTTTAGTTGAATTGATAGAATATAACTATTTGTGTATTTATATAGAGCAACCAAAATCAGTCTTATAAGAAATTGTATTACGCTGGCGGAGCTATGTAATTTATTAGGGCATTTTCAAAGTCAGCTTTTAAATTAACGTTTAATTGTTACAAATTATAGGTCGTCTCGGATTTTACCAGCGTTGTTTATTAAGTGATACAGTTAAAAATTCATTAAACGGTCCGCTGAGCAGTACATAATTACATAACTTTCACTGCAATAATAAATATTCCAATTTGAGTTGTCCCTTTGCATAGGAATACATTCGTCATCAATTATTTATACGAGTTAATAGGATTCATGTTGTCTAATTTTAATTTTTATGTTACTAATAATGATTTTTCCTGAATTAATATTAATCGTTTTGTATTATTTATTATTAATATTGATATCGTAATAAATAATATTACCGCCAACTCGGGACCCCCTGCTGACGTAATTTAACTATGAGAAATGTCTAAATAAATTAAATATAACATATTATTATATTATTTGTTATGTGTGTTATTATTAGGAGTTGTTTTTGTAACTAATCTTCTTATCATTTTCTTATTAATTTTTTGATCACCAGAGTGTCACTTTCAGCAATCCAGTGCCGAAAGTAAACAAAAAGTACACGGTGAGTTTTAATAAAATGACACTAAAGTTATAAAATGCAGTTTATACTTCAAATAGGCTTTCACTGCCAAATAACACTTAATCTATTTTTTCATGTATTAAAATTGCTCTTTGATGCTGCTAATTTATGTAGGATTGTCAGTTCAGTAATCCGGTCGTTGATATACAAACAAAAGTGAGTACATTTAATAACATACAAATTATTGAAAGCTTTTTACAAAAAAGTTTAATATGAACCGTTGCTTTTGGAGATTGTATGATTGATTTTAATAGTTTTGATTATCGATTTATTCAGGAATGCTGTGAAACTACAAAAAATGGGTTTAAATATAGGGTGAGTTTGTTTTCTAATTAAATCAGAACAATAATAAAATGCATTTAATAGTACAATAGAGTAAGTAGAACAAAGCAGGGTAGTTGGTTCTAAAAATGGAATAAGTTTACATATTTTAATATTAACGTATTAACCATTTTTTAAATATTATCAATTAAAACATAATATTATCATATTTTAAATTACAATATAATTCTTTTTGAAATATACGTATAATTTACTTACAAATTTTTTTTTCATATAGTTTTCGAAAGTAAAGAACATATTCCAGAAAATTAGGCATGAGATTAAAGATTACGTTAATGAAGGTAAAATTTGTAGAATATTGTTTCTGTTTCTAATAGAACAGAATTTGTCTATACATTTAAATAAATGTATCCATTGTCAGTTTTGGATGTGGTTGAAGAATTGAAACGCGAAAGTCCACCGGGTATGGTAGAATCTGCAGTAACCGGTATGTGTAGCCTACTGGAAAAAGCAGAAAATAGTAAGTTCATTTATGACACTGAATACCATAACTGAATATTATGTGTAGTCCATACTACGTAGTCTAGTATTGTACCATTTTTTATATAGTGTTTTCGTCAATGAACAACACAGCGGAGAACTGTACCAAACAGCCTTCAATGAAAACTCTATTTAAAGAGGTAATGCAGCAAATGGACAAAAAGAAAGAAGGTAACTACAATTACATTCATCAATACGGTTAATTTCGATACAAGTTTGAATGCATATTACGCTTTACATGTAGAGTGCAACGACATAAAGCCACTTAATCAACAAGAGAAGGTTCCAATAGCAACACCTCCTCAATGTGGAAAAAGACCGAACGGTAAATTTATCTTCGTTTAGACGTGGCAACTGTATAACTTAGAGGTTCTGATGTTATTCCCCTGCTAATAGATTACCAAAATAAAGTTGAGGGAGGATGCCCTCCAGTACCGCAGCCAAATTGTGAACCGCTTAAGGATGTGATGAGCATGTTGCAACAAATTATGCAACCCATTAATGTCCAATGCCCGAATCAAGCAAATGGTAACTACTATTTACAGACAGTAGGTTAATACGCAGACGGGTGGGTGTTGTGAAAAATGAATGTACTTTATTTTTCAACAGAAATTAATTTGCCAGAAGGAAATGGAATACCGGAAACAAACCCCAAACAACCACCAATTTGTCAACAAACGGTAGATAACATGATGAACTTCATTGAACAACTTGCGACACCCCTACAAAAATGCCCTAATAAAGTAAATGGTACGAAAATTTGTAGTAATTATGTAGTACAATAACATGTAAATGAAAATAAAAGTGCAGGTTTCAGTATACGTTTTCCCACAGGTGTTCCTTCCTCTGGTGGTACTGCAGGCGAAAATGAAACAGGTAATATTATAACTGTTGTGTTGAGTAAGGATTGAAGAATTTTTTTTAAATTTATTTATTTAAAATAATTATTACAGTATGTTTAACACAGATTCTAACTGGCCTTGTGTCAGAAAGGATCAAAGGGTAGTAATGTATTTTTTTTGTAATAACTTACAATTCAGTTTCCGAGATGTTTTGTTTTCTTAATAGGATGTAAAAGTGAAGGTGTGACCGGGGGGCCATGTCAAGCGCCAAATTTTCAAAATATCCTGTGTAATATGATGAACATGATGCAAAATCTGATGCCTGAGGAGCAAATTAAGCTAAAACAAAAGTAACTACCGTCGGAGTTGTTGGTAAAAAGCGGATACCGTTACTACAATTGCTACAATAGCATGATTACTGTTACTCCTATTCAAGTATAAAATCACAAATGTTCCTTTGAGTTCCGAGTTCGGTCGGTTTACTTTTAACATTTAGCTTTGTACACTACGTTTTGGTGACCAATTAAATTTTTAATGAACGAATTGTATATTTATTTCTTTGTCTAAATTTTAACATTGACACTAGTTTATAAAGTGATAGTTAGAGTTGTTTACGTTTATGTAATATGTCCGTCGCTTTCACTTGAATCTTTTTATATTCAACATTTAAGTCTACAAGGTTTTGTCTTCATTGAATCTGTTGTTCAGGCATTGGTTCTCATCGATTTTTAGTTACTTGACTCGCAAGCCAGTGAAAATTTTGGCGTTCGCGCCTCTTATGTAAACGCAGCAAGTCATTCTTTAGGAGTGAATCAGTAGAGTGGTGGTATGTAACGTTCAGAGTGATCTGAATATCCTCCAGATAGTACAATGAGATCCCTTAGGACCTTTTAGTGTTACTGTTCTGGACGTTCCGTTCCATGGGGAGCTTGCTGGAATTTTAGACCTACCATTTCTTCTACAATTTGATTTAGCATCTGGTGCTTTCTATCCTACTGTTTCTGTGAACGTCCGCAACGACATTAAAACAAGTTGAATAGGATATTTCAATTTGAGTTGTATTTTTTTTTGTCCTGCGACGCGATTTTATGTTATTGCAATGAAATGAATCTTTAAAATAGAATCTTTGGAGTTTGTGTAAGTCTGAGAGCAACCGACTCGATTTTCGGCACAATTCATTCACTGCTTTTTATGTTTGGTTAGAGTTCAGTAACAAAGAAATTAATTTGAGTTATTGGTGTCTAGGCAATGATGAGCATACACCCTTTGTATTCAATCAAAATATTACTTAGTGTCATCATTATTTTTTTAATTCTTGGAAGGCATTGATATTAAAAATTGATAGATAAATTTGTTTAAATGTAGAAGGGATGCGAAGGTGAACGTTGCGATTCAGTATTAATTCTGTACCGACCCTATTGGTCACACGCGATCATACAGTCGCAATCATACTCTCCAGCCGAAGAACAGCAGATCGTAGATTCCAGACATTCCGGAGGATACCATCGCAAAAATAAGAATTGGGCGACACCCAATAACTTCATTCTACTTCCTTCCGATATAAAAGAAAAAGGGTCTCAGACTCAAGCTCTTAGCCAAAAAGATTCACTTTCATTCAACGTCTTGACGGAGTGTCCAGTTTCATTGAATCGCAGGTACTTGACCCATAAAACAGAAAAGACTATTGCGCCCGACTCTTAGGGACATGGACAGTAGTCTGTAATGCGAGTATTATATCGAGTAGTTTGTACAGACAGGAAGAGGCGGTGGTACCGGAACGATGTGTTTTATAATAAGTCACTAATATTATAATTGTATTCTTCTTGTTAATTTTTTTGTGTTAATTCTATCTAAAAAATTCCTTTTAATTTGTATCAATAATATTAGTTTACAAAAATTTGCAAATTTGGAATTTACAATTCCAATTGAATTAGTAGTAAAGGATTACTCAAGTGGAATGAGCTAGTGTTTTACTACAAATACGGCTGAATGTAAGGTAGTTAACAGTCTCTGTTATAGCTGTCAAATAAGTGTTTTTAGTTTGGTGAAATGAAATATTTCATACTATTGTTGTTTGCCTTCCTCATTTTTGAGGTGAGATAAATTGTTTCATGCTTCTTATTATTATTACGAATTTAACATAAATAAATTAATTGTTATGGTTTTTGTAACGGCTCTTAATAACATGAGGTAACAGGGCAATTTAATTGTGGTTCTTTTTTTATTTCAGGCTGCATCGTTTAGTGCAAATCGTCACTCACTAAGTAATTTTTAATAATGTTTATTCAAGTACGTTTTTGTCCCAAATATTGTCCCAAATACTAAAACTGTTATATATTACAAATTTGCAGCAATAGATCAAGTAATTGAGGAAATTAAAAAACAACAGGCAAAGAAATAAATATCATTAACTTTAAAAATTTCAGGTAAATAAAATCCGTTTATTTTCTTTATCTCTGCATTATTACCAATAGTTGTCTTTGTTATATGAACTAGAACTTGAGTGTTTTACTAACACTACTCATAGCATACAAATCAGGGTTGCTTGGGTACCTATAACCATCACGGCTTGGCACCTATAAGTCAGAACAACGGTGTACCTGTATACCTTCAATATTCCGCCTCAGGCCTCCTACTCTACAATTCTAGCTTTTCTACGCTACAACAATCACTCCCAAACCCCGATGTTCGGGTTTGACTTTCATCATCCTCAGTCTCTGGCACACAACCACTCTCGACCTTTGTTGAAGTGTACCTGCCAGGTTCTCATTTCCACAACCTCACAAATCTCACAGACCAGCCTCTGACCACATTCAAGAGCGAACAACCATAGTTTTCTGTACTTCCATCCTCCGCTTTATGTTGTGGCTGCGATTCAGTCATTTCACTCATTAATTATGTGTTCATCATCGCTACCCGGCTGGTCGTAAAAGGTCGTAAACGAAAATCATCATACTATCGGTACCCAGCAGCCTAAATAAAATATCCATCACAACAAAAAACAATGGTATGTACCTGATCCACCACAAAAATGTCATCGCAAAAGTAGGGATTTCTTTCCAGGTCCAATAATCTTGTTTTTTAATTTCTTTTGGGAGCAAAGAAAAAGGTTATTGTGACTGACGCCCATGAAAGTAGTCCTGGACCTTTCTCCTTCAACCTTTTGAAGGGGAGGTGTCATTTTTCATTGATTTTTAGGTACTCGACTCGAAATTCAGTGACACTTATTGCCTTAGCACCTCTAATATGTATAAAGCGAGTAATTCTTTCTTAGATATACAACCATTATTATTAATTTTACATATTATTTACCTGGGCAGACGAAAGCCTGAAGGAGAACAGCTTTATGCTTGCCTAGAGTCTACACTGGTTCTCTCGCTCCATTCTGGCTTATGTATAATAAAACTACTTTTTATTGCAGTTTGTTTTGAGACGTATTATGTAGAATGTGATTCACAATAAGAAATCCATGAATCCTAGAGTGATGAAAAATGAAATAGAAGAGCCGGTCTTGTTATTATTAATAAAATTTTGTTCGTTTGCATTGGAATAATACAATCAAATCTAAATTTTGGTCATTTATATTTTATTATTATCATTTCAATTAATTCTAAAAATTAATCAATCACAGGCCTTGTTTTATAAAAATTTTATGGAATGATATGTGGAAATATTCCTTAGAAGCAACATGGTTCCTTGGTTGGTTGTTCCTTAGCCAAAAAGAATAGTACAATTTACGATTTTTACAAACGTTTATGAAACTGTTGGGTACATATTCATTATGTTAATAATCTATGTAATATGTGTGAGTATCATTTGCGTCGAAGTAAAGAAAGTGTTAAAGAATTACACGTGACATATTCAAATGTGAAACAAATCTCGTAAATAGCAATTTATTATTGTTTTTCAGGCGTATTCCATTATTATTCGGTAAAATTTATTAACTCAAAGAAAAACTGTTTGAGATATTTTCAAATAGTTGCTTAAAATAGTTAGAGCTTTTTATTTTTTGCTCTGGACCAACAGCAGGATGTTTCGTGATCCAAGTAATGTGTGATTTGTTTTGAAGAAAAACATCTGTCGCCTCATTAAATAAATTACATACTTCACGTAACACTTCACGTAACGGTGAATTATACTTTTAGAGTTTTCTGTCGGTTACATTTGCCACCAGAATGTCACCTGAATTTTAACTTAAAATAGTTGTCAGGTGAACAAACCACCAATCAACTGCGTCGTCTTATTGGAGTGACATTAATCGAAAACAAATAATTATAGCCGGCTTTTACCGTGCTAATATTAACAAGTCTTAAGTGTTTAATGAAACCGAAAAATAAACGCATAATTCGACATAAATGAATTAATAAATTAACAACATGTTATCCGAAGAACATTTTCACTAACAAACAAATTGTGTAATTTATACAAATTTCGAAATGTTTTTTAAATTCTGGCTGCTGTTGTTCCTTGGTTTTCAGGTACAAATTTTTAAGGTCTTATTACCCGGCTTCCATAAGTTAGCTTGTAGTACACAGTATAAGTATGATTAAATACAAAAATTTTGGTAATATGGCTGCTAATTAAATATAACAATAATGATCTGTATTATTGTATTCTATCTATATTATTATGCATGAACGTTATTTTATATTTTTCAAAAGTTATTATAAAAACTAATTATTAAAGTATCCAATAGCATTACTTGTAATGAATTTTATTATCATATCTTGAGTAGTATAATTTCAGGTGCTGTTGTGTTTGTATGATTTGTGTAGTTAATTATTTATATAAAAAATGTGTACAAGCATAAGTACTGATTTATAAAATGAATTTAACAATTATTTAATTTTAATAGGAAATTTAATATTGCAGGTTTTGTTACAAGGGAACACCCAACAACCAGGTAGTAACAATGCTATTACCAAAATATAGGAAATTAATATTTAGTTATTTTTTGAAAGGGTTGTATTTGTTTTTGAAATTTAGAAAACGCTAAAAATGGCTCAAATTTTGCAACTGGAACTTGGCGAAGACAAGCCATAAGAAGAAAATGAGAATTTTACAATTATCATTTTTATTTTATTACTACATAAAATTGTTAGTCACCGAGCATACAATAAACTTATAAAATTTATTATTTGAAACATTTAATTATAAAAAATACCAATCCGCCCGTAGGTTTTTGAATTATGATTTTTTATGTATTTAAAAATTAATTATATTTACATTGAACATTACAGTATTAATGCATTATTCTGTACTACGCGAAATAAATATTTAATATTAAGAAAACCTATACAGCAAGTCATTTGACATGAAGGTTTAAAGGAATATTGAAAATTTCAACCAACAATATATTTCAAGTTGAAAAGTTAATACCTCCGATTCAATAGCGTTACAATGCGTTGTGTAGCATTTTCCAAATTGTACTTACATAAGTTTAATTCAGAAGAGAGTTGTGTTGCATCAGTAAATGTTTACAAATAGTTGTGAAGCTTGTATTAATTGGAGGAGTACACAACTTAATCCTCTTGAGGTTGGTACAGTCGCTCACTCAAGATAGGAATCTTTCTTCCCTTATTAGGAGTATTAGAGGAAATGAAATAGTTTTTGGATTGTTCTGCAGAATAAGTCCCAAGTATCAACTCTTCTTATAAATGAGATTTTCTTAATTCGGGCACAAAATAAAGTGATACAAATGAAAACCAACCAATATCATGTCACTAGAACATCTCAACGTTTGTTAGACGTTGATTGTACATACCATCTGGTTACTATATATGAGTATTAAACACAGGCACAACGTACACGACGACATGACTACCAAAAGTAGTGCTTTAAGTAACATGTAAAAGGATAATTTTTTAAGAAAAAAGAAGAAAATAAATTCAAAAAGAGTACAAAACATTTTTTTTAAAGTTTACAAAACTCATTACCAAGGTGGAGAAGAGAAAAACAGTTTTAGCTACTAGACACTACAAAATTCTACATTTAAATTTTAATAAAGCGTACAGTTCACTATATGCTCCGATACTAAATTCGTCATTTTAGAAACTGCTCCTGATTAACCTTCCAATTCTCAAACTTACTTAAAAACTTTTTTTCCATGTGGGAGTATAATATTAGACTTTCTAAAGTTTACAGAACCTCAGTTCTAAAAAGTAATGAGATCGCCTCTAGAGTTAAGACTTTTCTCCTTGTTATGTATTTTTATGTAGGGTTTTACAAGAGATATGTGTGGTCTTTCTGTTTAGGACCACCACATACCGAATTGTTGTTACCCAAGAGAGAGAAATTTGAGTTCAGGAGGATGTATTTTGGTACACTACACAAGGATGTTTATTTGTGAGCAATTTTTAAGGAAGTTAATTGTCATAATATAGTTATAATAATAATTATAATAATTTAATATAATATATATAATGTAATAATAATTTTAATTATAATTGCTAACTTTTATTATTTCTTTCTTTTCAGGTAAAAACAGACAACTCTGAATTTACTAAATCTGCTTCAGAACACTATCATGTTTACTTCCTGTCAGTTCACATGTCTGTAAGTTATATTGTGTTTTGTAAGTAAAAAAATTAAGATTACATTTCAAATAACGACAGAATTGTAAATCAATAAATAAATAAGATAAAAAATGTCGAAATCATTATTAATTTGTCGCATACTTTTATATATACGTATATGTACATTACATTTAGCACTGTTTAGTTGAAAATATAAATTTCGGGGTCGTGTATACTTGCTATTGAATTAAAAATTTTAAAATTATGTATTTCTAAACTACAATTACGCATAATTTTATAGTAACATGGTATGGTATGTTAACCACTACTAATTACAACTGATGTCTACATGCATTACATTTGTCGTTTAAATTGTCCTGTTCAGATTCCACTGAATTCAACTTTACAGACAAGTCAGAGAGTTTGAATCTTAAATTAATTGCCAAATGAATGAAGTATGGATTTGAATGAGATATATTATCAGAAAATAATTTAAAATGCTTTATAAGTAATTCTATTATATTACAAAACTGTATGGTACAATTTTAGTAATTCATTCTTGCCTCGATGTTTGTAGTCCATTGTTGGGTTGTTTCTATTCAATTCGTTGGTTATTTTTTTTCTATCATTTCTGCCACTATTTTAAATGACAAGAATAAATGTATTAATTTTTTAATTTCTCTGCATCTGTTAGCACAACTGATTTAATAAATACTTACAGTGATTTAGAGTAGGGACAGCAGCCATACCATACAAGTTTGTGAGTGCTTGCTTATCACTTGAGCTTAGCTGATTAAGTAATAATAAATAATTAATAATAAAACCAATGAAAAGTTGCAAACTTAAACATTGAATGAATAAAAACTAGAAAAAGTACAGTATTCAAAGCTTGCTTTTCGTTTCCATTCTTTTAAGTTGTGTGTAGCAAAAATGTAAATGACTAAAAAAACATATGAAAAGTTGGTAAAATCTATAATTTTTTAATACTCACCTCATTATTGTTGTTTATGTCCTTAAGCATGCCTTCAACTAACAGGTAAAAGAAAGTATTGAGTCAGTAAAATCTACAAATAAGAACAAATAAAAAAATAATTTTGAAATAAAACTTACGGCCTTGCAGAGCAGTTTTTACTTGCTCTTCTGTTATACCATGACTACATGAACGTGCGTTTGTATAAACCTGCAACCGTAATTTTTTTTTTTAATTAAAATTCTTATTCTCCTCTCTCGCTCAAGCGAACTTATGGTGCCATGCCAGTTATGTTTGGCTAACTGGCTATGTACCTATGTTCCGCTTTTGTATTCTGTTTGCTTTCGCATAGAATATCTCACCGTCGACAAGTGATGAAGTTTCTACCCGACCCTAATAATGGAACCCTACCCCAGTATTATGTTCTACGATTCTGCTTAATTCTCCATCTATAAGCTTATATGCTTGTTTAAACCCTCTCAGAAATGTTCAAAGAAAAGAACTTTAGCTGAGCGACACAACCGCTAATACAAATCATATATAATTCATATTATATAATGTAGTACAGACAAGTCTCTTCTTGAAAGAAATATTTTTTATTTCATAAGTTTGTTTTCCACTTCGCTCACTTTCACCAATTTTAGTCGAATTTCACCCAATGCTTTTATTTATGTTGCCTAGAATCTTCACCTTAAAGAGAATGCACGGTCACACCTACGCGGGCGTAGTATCTCTTAACGGGGAGTAACGTACTTCCTGTTTACCCGGAGGCGTTTCACAGAATCAATTAATTGGCTCTTCCTACCTTCCATTTTGTCTTGTCTGCGGTTACCAACTGGTTGAAAACCGAGATTTCTTTCATTATTTTATGACTTTCACTCATTACAGGAAATATAAGTATTGAAATACCAATAATTCGTTATTTGGCGATACTAAGAGCAATACTGCGCCCTATTGTAATTACTGTGAAACTCGTCTGTTTGAAACCACTTAGCTCCTATGTACTTAGGTAAATACATATAGTTTTTTGTCTACATTGTCACCCTGGTTTTTTAAATGTTTTCTTCAATTACTAAAGTATTCTCTTAACTCTTGAAATTTTAGAACTCAAAAATCAGTATTATTTCATGAATAATGTGACATACCTGTAGCGCAACTAAAGAAATCAAAAAAAATTTAATAAACATTTTTGAAGTACTGGACTGGTGTTGGCTGACAACAAAAATGATACCAAAGAGAAGTTCGATGCATATATATCTAGATAAATAAGGCATGAAATCTGCAGTTCACTAGTTAATTGAAACCTCTCATTGCATTGTGTAATGTTGAGTGAAAGGATTAATTTGAAAAAATATTTGACTAAGAGAAATTTTCACTGGAAGAAAAAACTGAAACGAAGTTCATAATCCATGTGGTTATTAATTCAAGCGTAGTAATTTGTAATAGATCCATTAAGATTAAGAGGGAGGCAATAATTGCTTTTCTACTATTTTGTGTCTTGGTTTCTCATTCTGTTTGGCAATAGTTGGTAGCACACATTAACTTCTACGTACTACGGTAAGCGGTCGACACAAACAAATACATTACAGTTCGTTCAACTCAATCTTTAGAACCCCAATCTGTAATACTTTTATCACTGCTTATTTAATAATAATTCTGATCTGTCACCAACATCCAAACCCGCTTAGGATGATTCTCCCATAGATCTGAAGTGAGGAACTCAAAAAATGTGAAACTGGAAAACAGAGCATGAAATAGAAAATTTATGCGGCCACTTGTACATTTCCTTTGCAGCCAAGTAATGTAACACAGACAGATCGCATCGAGGCTGGGTCCTTGCAATGGCAAACGAAGGAATACTAAATCAATCTATCTCACTAAATACGATTTTCATGGCACTCCTTCCATCCCTGACTAAATGAAAATTATTTATAATAAAATAATCTTAATAGGAACCTACAATACAACAATTAAACCCGGCATCAAATACCTAAATAATTGATACTCCGACCTACCATATTTCATGCACATCCGAGAAAGTACTCACACAAAATCCAGAGTGGTTAGTGGACTTTTGTCAAACTCCAAAGGACCATGAATGAGTAGCAGAATCCTGTACTGTCAAGTTCTTCTTCTTCGCAGTATACTCCTATTTGGAGTATACTGCGGAAAAGTTTTCTAATAATAAACAACTGCAGAACAGATGGCGATATGAACAAATAGGGGCTGCAAGACAATTGCAGTTAACTGCAGCACCTATTCCTACCTTGGGAAAATGTACAGAAATTTACTAACAACAAATAAAGAAAGGAATAATATTGCCGTAAATGTGTGGAAAGTCGATTTTAGTGTAGACAAAACAATAAACCAGCTTCTACCTGACTCAAATTCTTATGGGACAAGGAACATTTAATGATTTCCTTTCCAAGGTAGGCAGGTAACACCGTTTAAAAAGGCGACGACCGCCAGGTATTAAAACCCCCATACCCTCTCGTAATATACCGCGAAGGATGAAACAATAGAACACCAAACGTGGAACTTACAATTGAGAGAATAACCTCAGAAAACTGCATTGGAGGCATTTGAAAAGTACTGTTGGAAAACAAAAAAAAAATTAACAAAAAGTAATAAATAAAAATAAAATATATTTATTAAATTATATGTAAATATTCAAGAGAATATTTAAATATTCTCTTATAGAATAGAATATTTGGGAAAAAGGGAGGGAAAAAAGTCATTGTAGTAGTTTGTCTGTAGTTATGACGAACTAGATTTTTGTTAACGATTTTATAAATATTAATAGTCAAAGAGCCAAACTATTGTTTAGTATGTTAAAAATATTATTTACCTTAAAATTCAAAAAATACATGTTGACACAGTCAAGTTGGGTAGGAATTGTACAAGTCAGAAAATTCACCTTTCACTGACAAAATTTATTGTTGTTTCCTTCAAAGAAGAACCGGTACAACTGGTAAAAAGTTTCATTCTGTCTCTAATTAAAATATCATTTAATTTAATTACACTTTTACTTGGCTGCAATTCAAATTGGAAGTGGCTGTAGGAGGAGGTTCAGTGGAACCTCCCGCGGAAGAAAAGTCTAAAAAATATAATTGAAGGTGTAGTTCATTGCGATACATCCAATATGTTAATTTTGTTAAATATAATAAAGAACTTACAACTTCGTAACAAATCAACAAGTGAGCCCCAAAAACCTGAAATGGTTGGCCATAGACCAGACGCGGCAGAGGCTTCAGGAGAATTACATGATTGTTGAGTGGTATCCTGAAGTTTCAAATTGTACTCAAATGAACAAAATATACATCGAAGAGTAACGGTTGAATTATTTAAAGCAATTTATATACAAAAGCTGAGACCCAATGCAGTGCAAACTATAAAAATACAAAATTTACCTCGGCTCCATAAACGCCAAGGACGAGTCCCAGGACAAACAAAAACTTGGTCAACATTGTATACAATAAAATGTCCTAAACTTTCTAAGAAAAATGTAAGAACAACCGTAAGTGTTGTTTTCTTTTTATATACCTTTACTGAATAATTTTATAGTCAATTTGTGCTCATAAATTGCAAATAGAATTGAAATATGTAAATAATTGTTTATTTTTTTCTGTAAAACACATTTTGTATTGGAAATATAATTTTTTTCGAAAGGAACTAATTGGACGGTTGCACGAGCTAAACATCTGAGTTACTTGTAGTGAAAAATATTCAAAGACTTTAGTTTTTGCATAAAAGAAGAGCGATTACACATTATTTTAAGATTCCGCTGTCGATCAGCACATTATTCTTAACTGTTACAGAGCGGAAACTATTCTTAGTTTTAGCGCTGCACAGGTTCAGAAAATTATAATGGGAAAGTATAATGTAAATTAACAGGGTTGGAATTTAATAACTTTGACACAAAATTAAAAATATTGCCACTAAATAACACGTACAATGTACAGAACTGTTTCTATGTACAGAAGATAATTATTAAGTGACAACGGCATGAAGTTCATATTTTAATGTTTTATACATAAAATAGTTCGTGTATACTTTTCTAGTGAATAATACTGCAATAATAATTCTACATTATTGTCCTGCCCGATAAGTCACACCGATAATAAGTCACACCCAACATAGTTCGCGCCCAAATCCCTGAGAGCGTTCTTGACTATTTAAAAAAAATTTATTATTATTATTATTGTAAATAATAGCACTGAGTTGGGCAATGACCTTTTGTATAAAAACAGTCTACCTATCATAAAATAAATTTGTTTGAGAACAGGCCGTAAAACGTTACATTTAATAAATAAAATTACAGTGATATTGTTTCGTGGGAGGAGGAGATTCCTAATTTGAAGGCGACATTCCGTTGAGAAAACCAATACTATGAAATTTAAAAGAAAGGACAGAAAATTTGTAAGAAGTTCAGTAAAAGTTGTTGAATTTTTTCAATTTAATAACTGGGTTAATAAGATTCCGTAACCAGGCAAACATCCTGTAGAATAAGTATGCAGTCTATAACTGTAGTCTGTAATGAGGACATTAGCAATTTATTCTAATTTTACGTTGATTTTTTACCAAATTAATGGTTATAATGTAATGTAACCCCACTTGCAAAAAACTATATTTAGCAAATAAAAAAAGAATATGTTCTACCAAACGAAGTACCAAAAATGGCTGTTTGACCGAAGTTGAATTTCTCAATGGTAAATACTGACTTGCTATCTTTAAGCTGTGTAGGAAGTAGTTTTGAACGAACAAGGATATTGTTACGATGGTCGACTGTATTGTTTATACTATTCATACATTTTTGTTACATAATGTAACGTAATTTTATTTCAGTGAATCACACCGACAATAATTACTACAACCACAGTTGTACATAGTTAAATTTCGCAAAACTTTACGACCCCTTGACGTGCCGAACAAATTATGTTAAGAAATACACAGTTTTGCATTGAAACTTACCGTTTCTTAACTCGCAATTGTATAGTACGTATTTAGGAATGAAACAATCATACACGTCGTTTTCACTTTATATATAAAAAACTGAATAATTTTACATCAATTTGTCGTCAGTGACACGTAAAATTCATAAATCTGTTAATAATTGTATAACAATAATTGTTTATTTTTATCAATAAAACACATTAAGTAAATAATTCTAGTGAATAATAGAGGCTAATAAACGAACTTTTAGACTTATCGTTTTGTTTGGTAGCAAAACAACGTGCCCTGTTTTGGTGACGGGGGTTACCCTCCTTCCCAGACGTTTCGCCAGCTTTCCCCGTGGCTGGCATCATCAGCAGGAAGTCTTTTTTTGGAGCAATAATTGCTATTCGTCATCAAAACAGGACACGGTGTTATAACGACAAAACAAAACTATTAGTAAACATAAGAAAATAGTGTACGCCGTGAAAATTTAAATTCAATGAACTTTTCATTTTGTTTCCTAATTCTTTTTCCAACATGACACATTCAATTTGTGTGTTTCAGGTCTAAATTGTAATAATTTTCTTTTTTACTATAGAACGAAACTATTTTTAGTTTGTTACTGAAAATTTTAACCAGAAAAGCATTAAGGGTATACAATAGTGTACATCACGACACACATCACTCATTTCATGTTATTTTCACTTTTTCAATTCTTTTTATTTTGAAATGGCATAGAAATCGTCAAACACGTCGTGTTATACTCTCTCATAAATTTTTTATCAAATGTGGCGGCAATATCTGTGATCGTCCAGTGGACAGGCCCTCAGTTTAGTTCCAGTTATTGTTTCTATAACAGATGTACCTAAGTAAGAAGAAAGCATTCATTAAACGGGAGCTCTTGAATTATCAGACACAATAAAAAATTAACTGTATGTGTATCATCTAACTCACAGAGCGATAATATATCTTCTATAAGAGTCTTTATCCCTCTTCCAATTAGTCTTGGAATGGTCCATACCTGAAACACAATTAATGAACACATCTTTTATTTAAGGTTTCTCTAAAATCTTACGTGAGAGGATTGTACTGTCGCTTCCATTGTTTCGGAATATTTAAACGAATTATGAAATTAAATTCTCGATTATTACTAAAAATTCGATTATTACGAAAATTCGATTATTACGAAAATTCGATTATTACTATTGTTGCCTTCAAGCCACTATACATAGCAATTTCACAAGTTGCTTTTTTTGTAATCTAACAAAACATGTTCAGCGATTTGCAATTAATAAACTTGGGAGTAACCAAACTTATATGATAAAAACAAGTGTCGAGCAAGGGCACCAAATACCCGGCTTCAGATTACAGTAAAGAAAAATTATTTAATGTTTTCTTACCCCGAAACCTTGCCGGAATTCCATAATAACATTCTTGACTGATTTAAATAAAAAAGATTTCATCAGTTGTACGGAAATGAACGGATACCAATACAAAAATTAAAAGAAAGTAATGAGTGTTACCTCTTTGAAATTGTGAACGCAACTTATCATTTAATTGATCTATTGTATTTGTGAACCTACTACTACGTTCTATTGTAGTCTCGTGTGAAACCTCGCGACTGTTTTCGTAGTAAACATGCCTTGTATGGTGTCCGTTGTTAATACTGTGATACGTACCGCTCATTGGGCGGTGATTCCAATTTACATAGCTACTTTTTACCTGTAATAATGTTGTTGTTCAATTAAAACCCCGTCTTGTCTCTTCTGTAAGCAGACGAACTGTATAGGAACTGAAGTACCGGCAGTGAAATAAACGAGGCAAACAAAATCAACCACAGCGACAACATTTTTAGACAGCGCTCGAGTTTGACACACAACAAAGTTTCGGATTTTCGGTATTTTCAGCGGAATTGTAGTCTCCTCACTGACACTTGCCTTGTTTGAGAATAGGCCAGAGAAAATCGATGGCATTTTATAGCTCTATTATTTCTTGTTGGATTTTTAAGCAAATTTTTGAGGCGGCATTCCATTCATTAAACCTAAACCAGGAGAATCGCCATAAAATTATAAAAAGCTCGATAAATGTCGTTCGACAATATTGAATATATATTTTTAATATTCTCCTTCTATTGCACCCAGGAGAATGAGATGTAATAACGAAAAATATTACCAATTTATACCGAATGCTCTTCAGCTGTTGCTGCGTATCGTGTGGGGCCGAACCCAGAAAAATTGTAGTTCCCCCCCTGGTTTTATTGTTTTATTATTACTTTATTTTATAGTTTGAATTTGCAAAAATAAAATTCCGTTTAATTCCCACATGGATAATACCACGACGGTGTAATGGATGTGGGGAACTAATTTAAAAATTAGTTTCCAATAAAAAATTAAATAATATATATTGAAAAGAACAGATTTTATATCACATATACAGAAAGTTACGGAAAGAGCAGTTTAATTTATTTGTTGAAATAAGCCTTTTAATTTTAGTTGTGTTAAACTTTTTTATATAAATATTAAAAAAATTCTTACTCGGTAATATAAATCTATTGCGTTGTGCCTTAACGGTTGTGTAACGGTTATTTGAAAGGCTTGCCACACTTTGAAATTATCATTCAACCCTTTTATATATTTGTATTCCACAAAAGAGTGTACTGTAACAGGGTACATTGCACAAACTCTTATAGATGTTTTATATACGTTAATAGCTTTCCTTTTCAGATAGTTTCTCCTGTGCAAAACCGTAGTGCACGCTACATACCATTCTATATATAAATTTTTACGTACTATGTAAATAGTGTAAATAGCAAATCAAACAGGGAACTTTCTTCTCGGAACTGTATTAGTTAAGGACTTATGTCACCCGTATTTTTTACTACATAAGGTTAAGTTGTAGTGTATATCATATTTTAATTGTAAATGAAATCATTTGTAATGAGAAACACAGAGGAAATATTATTAACAATAAATTCTTTTCCAATGCTAGAATTAATTGTTGGAGTGGTCTTTACATACGAATAATATTTCACTAAACTAATTGTTTTATCATTGCAAATTTGTTTAACCCTAATACAATTTTAGAGAGAACTGTATCTGAAAATTTCGTAATTCATTTTGTTTGAAAAATGTCAACCTTGAAATTCTTCAGTCCCTGGAAATACCGGACTGCCTCATACAAACTAAAAATAATATAAAGGAGGATATACTCTTAAGGATATTACACCTGTGTAAATAATATGACAAGACACTTGACAAAATTTATTCTCCATGGAACGTCGTTCCGACTCAAACAGTAGAATTTTACTTCTTCCGACCAGATTGAGGCAGGACAGGCCAACCACAAAATTCCATTTTCAATGGAGAAAAAAAATGGGGAAGGAAAGCTTGATTCCAAGAGTTGAAGGAAGTGGTACGGGGCAGGGCTGGACGAAAAGAATGCCAAAACGAAATTGAAAAATTCAGTTTCTGGTCTTGAAGAAACAGGGAAACAGGTAAAATTTGTGATAAGGAACTCATGAGGAAGATGAAATGATGGTGGAACGTAGTTTTGTTTGAATGAAAAGAACGAAAAAAGAAAATTCCAGTGTGACCAAAACGAATAAAATAAAATTTTTCTCTCTAACTATTTTCTATCCCGTCATATTTTGGGTACATTAAGCTAGTGATTCCATTAAGGGTCCACGTAATATTTTTGGACACCAAAATCCGAACTGCATGTTTAATTTAATTTCATCAACCAACAGAAAATAGGTTAATGAAATGTTTCTTGTTATTTTCTAACAATACACTACACACTACGTCGTAGTGTAATGTTACTACACTGTAATGCTGTATTGCACTACTGTACTTTATGGTCAGGTGCATAAAATACTTTTTTGTGTGTACACTTACCGTTTTGTTTTGTCGAATAACACCGTGTCTTGTTTTTGTGACGGTGGTTACCACCCCTTCCGAAACGTTTCGCCAGCTCTCCCAGCTGCTGGCATCGTCAATGGTTAGATCGTCTTTTAGCGATAATTGGTACTTACTCGAACAGAGTCAAATAACAACTAAAGCCAAAAACAGACGCTGAAAATGGTGGTGAATCGGATGGTGATGAAAAGGAGATCTGGGACTAATTGGGGTGGGCAGTTCGAATGGACAAAAGACGTGACAAAAAAATATTTGGTTTAGAAAAAAAACGGTTGAGTAAAGGACAAGGAAATATTTACGACATGAACACAACTCAAGAAGTACGAATTGAATCGAAAAATAACGATGGGTACACATACAAAAAAGTGTACACCGTGAAAATTTCAATTCGAACGCAAAATACTACCGTGAATTTACATCTTGAAGATTCAATTTCTTTCAAAGTCCGAAGCTTGAGCTTCCTTGGAGGATTTGCTAATTTTAATTTTTTTTTATTTTTAGTAGTAACATTGTAGTTAGAGAATGTAATGAAATTATCATCACTGTGCTATGGTTTAAGTTTTTGATTTAATAATGAAATGTTTATATTTTCTATTCTACACGTTACTTATGTAGGAGTTTCCAGTGCAGAACTGAAAAACTCATTACACGCTCAGGAAAAGGTAGCTTTCATCCAACAACTAAATGTTCACTAAATCCACTGCCTAAGGAATTTCATCCGAAATAGTTTATTTTTATTCAACTTACTTCATTTTAATGTATACGTTACTTATTTAACGATAGTTCAAGGGTCTGGTGCGAGTTCTCAGATTCATGAATTTTGGGAACTGATTGTTTGCTCTTTAATGGAATGTGACGTATTTGCCTGTGCGGGAATACACGCGAGAACACGAGAGAAATTGAATCTATTCAAATATTATACGGTTGAATAAACATGAAGGAGTTGTTTTGTCTTGTGTGAACACCTGTGCCTTTTACTAATTAAAACAAATTGAACTAATAGAAATTTTATCGGCTCCTTTAAACTCTACCTGTTACGAGTGAGGAGTCTACCTGCACATAATTTCGTGTGCTGCAGGACGTAATTGAATTCAATTCGAATACAAAAGAAGTTCTGGGTATTTCCGTGTTAAATACAAATTGTATTTCTTTGGACGAAGCATAAAATTTTGCCTTTTTTTTTAGAAAAATATATTCTAAGAGAGAAACGTAGGTAGGGAAGACTCGAAACGAACTTTGGAACTTGATTTAAGACAAACAAATACTATTTTGTTTTTATGTGTAAATTATTAAATACTTTTTTAGAATATCAAAAAAATTTTTTAGTCTATCCGCTCCCCTGCTGGTGATGTTGTGACGGTGTTTCAGGCATCAGGAAATATTTCCAGCAGTTAGTATCCCATTACATGAGCATTGCCGAACACGCACACAACTAGATGGTACATAAAATGAGTTTTGAATAAGTACGTTAACAAACAATAAGATAAATGTAAAGTAAATATAGAATTACTGCTTTGGAGAAAGACTTCCAGCATCCTCAGTGCATCGTTCTCAACGGTCTTTTTATCAATAAATTCTACCTGCAATTTTTATATTAATAAATAAAGACTTGTACGTTGTTATTTGGTATACCTAAATTGTACACAGTGTATTGTAGAATAATATGAATGTACTAAAGAAATAAGAAACAAGTACAGTTTCGAACGCAACTCATTTCATTTTCTATTGACTGTCTAAGGTATTATTGTTTTATTAAATTATTATCCTGGTTATTGCACAGTACACTAAAAGCAGCAATTGAGGTTGGATTTTGAATTCTACCTGTATCTGTTGACCTGTACATATTATCAGTGCATGGTATTGGAGACTACCAAACGCAACACTCAAGACGATGAGGATTCAATGTTCTTGGAGCACATGAAATTCTTTGACAATTAAAATAAGTATTTCGTTGGCGGTGAAAGGTAAACAATTCGTATCAAGGGAATCGCCATGACTAATAACTACTGAATCTAATAATGGTTAAGTAAGTTATGAAATAAATATATTCTCGGCAACTAATCGAGACTTACCGCTTCACCTGCCTGACTAATTTTCCCTATCAACACTGTCACTTTTTGTTTCACTGAATCAAAAAGAAAAACTAATTACCAGGCGAATACTTTTGACCGTAAAATACTATCCATGTTTATTTTCAACATACGATTTTCAAGTCCTGTTCTTTTAGTTTTGTCGCCATTGCCACATATTGAATTCTTGGTCTGCGCGCAGTCCACCTGGAACAGTTGAAACTATTGGTACACTCAGTTGACTTAACCTCGAAACTATTTTCTCAGAGAAGTTATTAATCGTGCAGTTAGTTACCGGTATTAGAATGAGAAGTGCTGTGACGAATACGTGGGAGATCATTTTTAAAATTACGTGAACTAAAGTAAGAATTTTATTAGGCTCTTCTTAGGGAAATTTATTCAAATCAACCTGTGAAAACGGTTACATTTCTGAAAAGTCCTTACGCTTAAAAAATATAAGTTTCGATATCAAACGAATAGTTTTCTTACGTCCTTATCACGTAAACAAACAAAAAACAAGTGTTGCTTTTGTTTGTCTAATTTTGTACACCTCAATTAAGGTTATTCAACAGTACATCGGTCAATGAGTCCTCTCTTGTAACAGAATATATCTATTAAACAAGTATAATTACATGCACAAATTAAATCATGTATAATATAAAAATTTTTATATCTCAGTTATATTTCTATAATTTATATTGCTAATGCGGAGAGAATATTATGAATGCTAAGTTTAAGTAAATAAGATTTAAGCTGAGTGGAATAACATGTTCTTGTTGGATGACATACTGTATAAATGAGCAAAAACATAGTTTTTTTTAGATTTTTAGTTTAGTGGGAAAGCAGGCTTCCAAGTGCGGTTTTTACAAACAACTAACATCTTGAACAATCCTTGTAGAGATTAATTTCATCCAACACGAACTCCGTTACATATGTAGGGGTAGTACTTGGAAGTATATTGTACATAAAACACACGCTTCAAACAGTACGAATGAGTATGTAGGTCCCAAAGGCAGCGAGAGTGATTTCTCACGGCAGCTTAAACGATTACAAATAAGAAAGTTATTTATATTGTCATAATATATCTCTATAGGGTTAAATTCAATTTGTTACATTCTACCATATTGATGTCCTTTTTGCCGTCACCTGCTCTCCTAATATTTTTCTCTCTGTGTGAGTTTAATTGAAGGGTTAAAACGCTTTCTAGTGAAACCCCATATATCATTTTGCCCAGGTCAAGTGACAATTTTTCCAAATTAAATGAACAGGTGTTCACTTGGTAGATGCATCTCAATTACGGGTTTCGGTGTTGGTTAACTCAACACGTGTCAGTTGTAAAAAAGATTATATTTTCTCTTCCAAGAAACAAACACAATTACAATCAATAAATTTTGCGTCAATCAAATAATTATTTTCGGTGTTCTGTTTTTGGTTTTCCTTTCCACATCAAGTTTTGGTTAGAGTTAGTGCCTTCTTGGACGATTTACGTAATTAGTAATAGTTGGGCAGGTGAGGTGACTGTACAACTACGCCAATAAAGCGTTGTGGTCCATTAGTTCAATAACTAAAGTAAAGCCGTTGACAAGTTAGATGAATTGTTAACTCTTGTAATGTAAATAGAAGTATAAATAGAAATAGAAGGTAAATGGATAATTACGTCCTCTTACTAATCCATGGAAAACCTTGTAGAAGTCCTCCTGCGCAGTTTGCGAATCAATAAATTCAACCTGAAACAGGCAACGACTTCTGTACGACAAATTAAATATATGTAGTATTTACATAATATAATTCAGATAATATACACATGTTTCCTCCGTTTTACATCGTTGACACAAAGAGCTTCTGCAATGTATTACAAAAATCACAATAAATATTCTTAAACAATTATAAAAATAAATAATATTCTGTTCTTAATAACATTGTATTATCTATATTATTGAGTTTTCGTCTTGTGTCATTTAATTGATCGAAAATTCAGTATTTAATCAACGGCAACATGAGCAGAAATTAACTTATATAATTTATTTATTAAATACAAAAATAACTTAATGACCGGTTTTTTATATTATGTATTATTTTTATACTTATTGTTTATTTATCCCTTAAATCTTACATCAACATTGCCGAGCAAAGTCTTCATTTTCTGCCCTGTACAATTAAGATCATAACTATTATTAATATTAGTAATTAATTGTAATATTAAGTATGCAATACTTCATATTTTAAATTTTGACCTAGGCTGGTAAATTTCTCGGCAAGTGATTTTTGTAGTTCACAGACATTCACAGCTGACGATTGAACCTAGAAAATAGATGAGAGTGCTGTTATTTTTTTTCATAGTTTTGTAATTATTTATTATTAAAATATCGTGAAAATAAATTCACGGTGAATTTTCAATATACAACATTTCAGCGTTTTTCATCAGTTGAGAATTTAGATGTTGTTTCATCGACTGACGACGTTCAAATTTACGAATTAATAGCATGAAATAAATAGATGACAAACCTCTGTGATCGTCACTACGAAAAGAAACGTTAGGACTGCAAATATTTTGAACATTTTTGTACGGTGTAACACTTGCAACGATTCTAATAAACTAACTATTCATCTACAATCCGATTACCAGTGCCTCATGAATATTTCATCATCCATTCGTAATTGTCATACCTATTTACCTATGAAAAGTAAATAATCAATCCACAAATAAATGCAAACTTTTGCCGTTTTCAACGCCATCATTTTTTAATTGTTAGGAAATGGACTCCCTTTCGCCATGTTTGTTCGGAGTTAAACCGTTCCGAATTGAGACTTTAATAATTGTAATTCAGTATTAAGTATAACTCAACCGACTGTGTTCTAACGAGTTATAAATAGTTCTTCCAATAATATCTGTCTTATCTATGTTAATGTCCAATGGTATAAACTGGTTGACATTAGATCTCACATAGAAAATCGTACGGTGTCCGTTATTATTTTACTTTGCACTTGTACATTGTAGTGTATATACATATATTTGATTCAAATGAAGCATTAATAAGATAATCAATTTTGGTTTTAGTAAATTTGAATATAGGACTCTAATGACCTGCGCATTGTGCCTGTGAATATGAAAAACGTTTGCACAGACCCATTACAAAAAAATTAAGGTTCAGGTTGTGACTTACTAGAAATAAATTATAAAATTGAAATAGATATTCAATTGATGTAATACTCATATCTCTATCGTTTATTTGCATAAATTTTGTAATTTCCTTTGCTGACGATTCGGCTCTTAAAAATCTAATGCCTGGCATGGATTTTATTGAATGTTGAATATTAAACTAAATGTACTGGAAAGTTAGGAAATCATATTTTATTACTTAATTGTGGTGTACCGCTTCAAGGAATGTTGTAATAAAACTTAAGTAGTAATATATAAGAATTACTAAATGTTTTATTTATAAAAAAATACATGACCATTGAAAAATAAGTTCTGTGTACGTGTTTTATTAATGTTAAGTTTTGTAGCATTTCTGGTGATTTATTATGCGTTTCCCTTAGGTATATGTTTCAGAAGACTTGTAAGTAAACTGATCCTTTGGGGTATAGGTATGCCCGACATTATTGTTGTCAGCAGCCTTATGACTAGAAAAAAAGTGTGTCACTGCCATTTCTGCAGAACCGTGATCGAAGTTAAGCATTATGTACATAATAAAACTTACGTGGTGCCAAGTCATCTAGTACGTCTTGTGTGTTACTGTTATGTCTACGTAATGGCTTTGCCTAAAAGTATTTTAGGATATTATCCTTTTTTTCCAGCTCCAATTATAGAATATTAAAAACGTTTTAAACTTCACCAATACAAAATTGTTTTACTATTTTTATTCGTGACTTGCAGTTGATTGAATTCATTTTTGCTAACTATAAACTTCAACTTACTTGTACTAGACCAATAGCCAAGGCAAAGATTAATAATTTAACCAACATTATTGAAAAATTATATATGATGCACAGTTTGGAACAATAATGTTGGTGTGATGTATTCATCCAACATTCGCCTTGTCTTATATATGCGACGCACAGCAATAATATTTCAATCAATTACAATTGCTTAATTGCATATAAAAATTGCTCTTATTAATGCTGTCTGTTGGTTAGTATGAAATTTATTTAATGCACATGTGAAGTAGAGAATCAGAGCTTGATGAGTGCTTTGAATGGTATTGATTATTATGGACAGTCTTGTCAAAATAAAGCAGAAGAACTTTGAAAAAATTAAAAGAAAAGAAATTGAAAAAATAGGTTTTTGCATATTAAAATAGATATATAAAATTTAAGTCTAGATTAATCAAAGCAATAATATCTAAGAATTACTAAATGTTTTATTCATGAAAAAAGACTTAGTCACTGGACTTCAGTCGCTTCATTCTTCTTTGAAGACTCGAACACATGAAGAAGTAAATGTTGACCGTTAAAAGAGATGGTTTTGGATATGAATTGTAAAGCGTACCTGAAAAAAAAGTGGAGGACATTTTAAAGATGACATCAGTAAAGTGACAAGGGTGAAAGATTAAAATCCACGAACCAAAGGTTTTCGAGCAGTCTCCTACCAAATACAGCAGGAGTTAGACTACGGCGAAGAAGTCACCGGGAACGGATGATCACCAAATAGGTGGTGATAGTAATTTATAGTTACTCGGAAAACATTAAGGAGCGACACTCCCATTCGTCAGTAACTTTGGTGCAACTGTTTCAGCTTCAACTCAGTCTTGAATCAATATGGTTAACGACAAACCGAATGAGTATGAATGACACGACCATGAGTGAGTAACGAAACTTTACTGGCTGACGGATGATGACGAAAGTACTAAAGTATAAAGTTATGAATAGGCGTCATAACAAGTTATGAGGCTCGTAGTGCTCACATTCCTCCTTCCCAGTGGCACGTCTGTTACCCAGAAAATCGGACAGGAGGTTTAACGTGATGATCGGAACGGTTGAATTGAATCAACTCGTCATAGTACAGTTGAAAATGTTGATTTTGCACAGGGCTTCACGCTATTCTCTTCCCTTGGTAGAATGTATGCCGGGTTCAGTCTATCAAATGTTACGCAGCTTGGTTTTCCCTTGATGTTCATGGTCATTGTCCTTCAAATTCTGGTTTCTACAAAAATAGATCCCTCTCATACGTTCTCATAGGGGGGTGACGCGTAAACAAACATATTTGAAGGACTAAAAATCGGAATGAATAAAATGGCTCCTGAGTGTCAAGAAGAGTTCAGCTTGAGGGTGTTCATGCGGTTTTGTAGTGTATTAGTATTTAAACCATCACACATATAAGTACTACACATAGAAACAACGTGTGGCAACGACATGACTACCAAAATTAGTGCTCTAAGTAACATCTAAGACGTGTCAAGATATCAAAAAGGAGAATTTTTTAAGAAGAAAGAAGAAAATAAAATCATGAAGGGTACAAATCATTTTTTTTAAAGTTTGTAAAACTCATTACCAAGGTGGAGAAGAGAAAAACAGTTTTAGCTACTAGACACTACAAAATTCTACATTTAAATTTTAATAAAGCGTACAGTTCGCTGTATGCTCCGATACTAAATTCGTCATTTTCATTAATTAAACGTAAAACTGCTCCTGATGAACCTTACTATTCTCAAACTTACTTAAAAACTTTTTTTTCCATGTGGGAGTATAATATTAGACTTTCTTAAGTTTACAGAACCTCAGTTCTAAAAAGTAATGAGATTGCCTCTAGAGTTAAGACTTTTCTCCTTGTTATGTATTTTTACGTAAGAGATATGTAGGGTCTTTCTGTTTACGGGCATTACGACCACTACGTACCCAATTGTTGTTACCCGCGAGAGAGAAATTTGCATACAGAAGCATGTATTTTGTTTAAGCATGTTTATTTGTGAGCAATTTTTAAGGAAGTTAATTGTCATAATATAATTTTGAAAATAATTATTTTCCATAGGTAAAAAATATAATAACAAAATTTGAAGAAAACGTTTTATCATCTATACGTTTTATATATCTAACTTTTATTATTTCTTTCTTTTCAGGTAAAAACAGACAACTCTGAATTTATTAAATCTGCTTCAGAACACTATCATGTTTACTTCCTGTCAGTGCACATGTCTGTAAGTTATGTTGTGTTTTGTAAGTAAAAAAAATTAAGATTACATTTCAAATAACCCCAGAATTGTAAATCAATAAATAAATAAGATAAAAAATGTCGAAATCATTATTCATTTGTCGTATACTTTTATATATACGTATATGTACATTACATTTAGCACTGCGTAGTTGAAAATATAAATTTGGGTGTCGTGTATACTTGCTATTGAATTAAAAATTTTAAAATTATGTATTTCTAAACTACAATTACGCATAATTTTATAGTAACATGGTGTGGTATGTTAACCACTACTAATTACAACTGATGTCTACATGCATTACATTTGTCGTTTAAATTGTCCTGTTCAGATTCCACTGAATTCAACTTTACAGACTAGTCCGAGTGTCTGAATCTTAAATTAATTCCAAATGAATAAAGTATGGATTTGATTATATATTATCAGATATATATTATCAGAAACATTAAAATGCATTATTAATAATTTTATTGTATTACATAAAATTCATATTATATAATGTAGTACAGACAAGTCTCTTCTTGAAAGAAATATTTTTTATTTCAAAAGTTTGTTTTCCACTTCGCTCACTTTCACCGATTTCAGTCGAATTTCACCCAATGCTTTTATTTATGTTGCCTAGAATCTTCACCTTAAAGAGAATGCACGGTCACACCTACGCGGGCGTAGTATCTGTTAACGGGGAGTAACGTACTTCCTGTTTACCTGGAGGCGTTTCACAGAATCAATTAATTGGCTCTTCCTACCTTCCATTTTGTCTTGTCTGCGGTTACCAACTGGTTGAAAACCGAGATTTCTTTCATTATTTTATGACTTTCACTCATTACAGGAAATATAAGTATTGAAATACCAATAATTCGTTATTTGGCGATACTAAGAGCAATACTATGCCCTATTGTAATGACTGCAAAACTCGTCCGTTTGAAACAACTTAGCTCCTGTGTTCATAGGTATTCGGGGAAAATAAATCAGGGCCGCCATGGAGAAATCCACAAAAGGTGAACTTATTCTATACAACGAGTACATTCCCATCGTGTAGTGTTTTAAATATCTCGGGATATTTATTGACAATAATTTAAAATGTAAACAACACATCGAAAATTAATGCATTAAATATTATAATATTTTCACAGCACTTTGGGGACACTCATGAGGACTTGACTTTAATAACCGAATCATTTTGTATAAGAGTTTGATTCAGGCAACACGCATCAGTATTCTTCCCAAAACTAAAAAAAAACACAAAAAATAAATGATTATCATTTCGAAGAAAGCTCTTAATTATAATAACAAAAAGCTAAAGAACGTGCCCTACCATCCCCCTAGCCGTTATTGCCAGAGTTTTGCCCGTTTATTTTTATTTTTTAAAAAGAACTTTGCTATTCGATGCACGAGCCATATTAAATAATAACCGACACCCCTAAAACTTTATAGAAACTTCAAAAATTTTAGAAACTTCTCTGACGAAGTGTGGCTTTCAAAAAATAAAGAATTTTAACAAACCTAAATTGCTCTCGAATTGAACTAAATATATATATATATATTTGTGTGTGTGTGTGTGTGTGTGTGTGTGTGTGTGCGCAGGTGTGTATCCCTATGTATGTGTATGTGAACAAATATATGTATATATTCTTTTTAAGTAATAAATAAATACATAGTGGTTCTGACTCAAGGCTTATGGCCAGTTAGAATCGGTAATAAATTTATTGTAGTAATTATTATAAATACATAAATTATATTAAAAAAAGGTAAATGCTACATAGTTTTTGTCCCATTGTTGCCCTGCTTTTTTAAATTTTTTCTTTCATTTCACATAACTCTTGAACTTTTATAACTCACGAGTCAGTATTTCATGAAGAATACTTACTAGTTGTCTAACTAAGGAAATCAAAAAAAATTTAATAAACATTTTTTGAAGTGTTTGTTGACAACTTAAAAAATACTAAATTGTGAGTTTGGTGTATGTATATGTGGAATTTATATGTATGTACGGTGTACGAAATCTTCAATTCAGCAGCTAATTGAAACATCCTATTGCATTCCGAAAGAGAGTTTCAATTGAAACGAAAAAAATATTTGACTCAGAGAAATTTTCACTGGAAGAAAAGAACTGAAACGAAGTTCATCATCCATGTGGTTATTAATTCAAGCGTAGTAATTTGTCATAGATCCATTAAGATTAAGAGGGAGACAATAATTGCTTTTCTACTATTTTGTGTCTTGGTTTCTCAATCTGTTTGGCAACAGTTGATAACACATATTAACTTCCACATAACTCCAGTCGACAGAAAGAAATACAATAGTAGAACGTCAAACTTTTATATTTATGTTACCAATTATTTCATTACGTATAATTATTATTTTACTTTAAAATTTTTTTTATACATTATACATTTTTTTTTTACTTTAATTGTCACATGAATTTCATTTGCACATGCATGTATAAATAACATAATATTATTATATTAACGAATTTTTTATTTATTAAAATTTCTTGAGTTTTAGAAATAAAACATTACAGATTATTTATAATAAACATGGGTTACATTAAAATAATAGTTTTTGAATTCTAAATCATTTTAGTTCTGTTTTGTCACCAATTTTTATAGACCCATGGGATACATTTCACATAGATCTGACATAGGGAACTCAAAAAACAGTCAAATATGTAAAAAACTGGTAAACAGAACATGAAATAGAAAATTTATCCGGCCACTTGTACATTTCTTTTGAAGTCGTACAAGGTAACAAGGCAAAATAAATTCTGCATACATATACTTTATTTAATATTAGCTTTTGTATTCAATGTGCTTCTGAAAAATAGCGTCACGTTTCACTTAGGTATGTGATTTAGAAGATTTAGAAGTAAATCGGCTCTTCGCTCCACAGGTATGCTCGATATTATTGTTGAGACAAGGCTCGCAACTACAAAAAAAGTGTGTCATTGCCATTTTTGCAGAGCCGCAATCAAAATTAATCATTATGAACATAATAAAACTTACTTGGTGCCAGGTCATGTAATACGTCTTGTGCGTTACTCTTATGATTGTGTATTAGCCGTGCCTGAAAGTGAAGGCATTCGTTTTCATTTATATCATCCTTTTTTTAACTTTAATACTCAGCTCTAATTGTATTAAATTATTCAATAATTTTAAACTTCAACTTACTTGAACTAGAGCAATAGCCAACGCAAAGATTACTAATTTAACCAACATTATTGAAAAATTATGTACGATGCACGGTTTCGAACAATAATATTGGTGTGATGTATTCATCCAAAGACGCCTTGTCTTATATATGCGACGCACAGCAATAATATTTCAATCAATTGCAATTGCTTAATTGCATATAAAAATTGCTCTTATTAATGCTGTCTGTTTGTTAGTATGAAATTTATTTAATACACACGTGAAGTATTCGCCGAGGGAGACTTACGTTGAATGGTACTGATATTATTAAGAGTTTTTTCAACTTTTTTGAAAAATTTAAAAAAATAGTTCTTTAAAAAGTTAGTTCTAGTATATATTTATATATTTACACAAACGTTTAAATTAATCAATATTAATCAAAGTAATAATTATTAAATGCTTTATTCATGAAAAAATACAGCCATTAAAAATAATTTCTGCATTGATATATTTCATTTCACGTTAAATTTTGCATTCATTGTAATTCTGGCGAAGAGTATTACTTTTCCTTAGGTATCTTTTCTAAAATACTTGTAACTAATTTGGTCCTGCTTTCTGGAGGTAGAACCGTAATTAGTGATTGCACAAGACGGGCAACTTAAAAAAATTTATTCATTATATTATTAGTTCGGAACGACATTAGGGCTGCTTGTAAATACACAGTTAATACTACTTACTTGGTGCAACGTTATGTATACATCTTTCTACGTCATTTTTATGTCTGTGTATGAGTTTCGCCTAAAAGAAAAGCACAAGTTTCAATGTACATCCAATAAGTTTATTTTCATTACTTATTAATTTAGTTTTGCGTGTAATGTACACGGTTACTGTTCACGTCAACTTTCGTTTACTTCATGCCCTAGTTTAGGTTTTTCTTTCAAATTTGTGGTTGTGTGAATTTACGTACAAAGAAGAACGGTAGGATTTAGTTCTTTTGAAAAGATATCTTATGTATTAATAATATTAATATGTTTATCAATTTTCATAATTATTATCAATAAACTCTTAGATTCTATTAAATTCATTGACTTTGTTCTGCGCACCGGTTAAAATTTATTTAATTCAAATTATTAAATTGTTTAATACAATTTGCCATATTCAACATTAGCTTTGACTAATATTACGACAAAGTTATTATTAATAAATATTTTTTGGCTTAATTTTTATGTTACAACCTGGATTTCTGCTATTCGTAAACGTTAACTTACTTGTACGAGTGTAATTGCCAACGCTATTACCAACAACTTGGCGAACATTTTCTGCATTTTTAAAATATTAATAACCAACTACGATGTTATATTTTCACCATGTCAAACGTACAATAAGACAATTTCAATAAAAAATTGAATTTAACTATTAAGTAATGGCGTCTATCACTACGATTTAATCCGGGTTGATTGCCCCTTGATTTTCTGCTAGATCAAATAAATATGCGAATCACTTTAATAGTACAATTTATTGAATGATAAACAACTAATGATTTTTTTAATGGATTTAATTGACTAAAAAAAATACCTTTGCATTGTGCCGAACGTAAAGTCTTGAGAGACAGAACTTTGAGTTAATATTTTTGTTTAGTTTGTTCTATACAGAAACAGAATATGACTGTCTTATCTTGTATATAAAAATTAAGGTTTGGAAATTACATCTCGCAATCGTTGTTCAAATTAACTTCATTTTTTTCCCTTGCCGAAATTTTTTCTTATTCGGTTGTCGAATTATTGTATAATTAAATATTATAATCAATGTAGTGTACGTGTTACGGAGCGAAAACTTTACACGAGTTCTTGAAAGACAAAAAACAAATTTGAATATTATAAAAATGAGTAAACCGACTTTAATTTTTAACGGAAAGTCTAATCAATGAATGACGCACGGAAACAAATTAAATACATACATATTCAAATTTTAAATTAATTGGAGCCAACTCTTTATTGTCAAAAATTGAAATTAGTAATATTTATTGTCGAATTTGTAAATTCATCATTATCAAATAAAATTTTAATACTTCTTATCACTTAATAACACTACTGTACAATAGTTCTTTAATAAACATGTTAGATACTACGATGTGCAATACAGGGGTAAGTAAGTAAAAGGACTACAATATTGCTAATATTGACGGATTTATTATTTCATTCAAATAATATTACATTGTAATTCAAAAATTCATCCGTCACCTTGTTCACCAAGCGGTCCCAGTCCCATGAATTTGCTAAGTTGAGGGAGGGGCAGTGCCATACCCGTTAAAAGGGCAGCAACTAAAATAAAACAAAAATATTATGTATCTCCAAATTATTTTAATAGCAGTTAACTAGTACGAACGTAATAAATCTTACGGGGTTTAGTATTGAAGTCTTCTACTTCTTCTGCCTGCAATGACGTACAAATAATCGTGTTGTAGTATTGCGTATGAACAATTTCTTATTCAAAACCTTAATAATTCAAATTCAATAATTAAAAAACTTTACTTACCAGTACGATGGCTAATGTCAATGCCAAGATCAAAAATTTAGCAAACATTATTGAGACCTTCTATGTAACCTCAATTTCAAACAACAAAGAATGTGATAAATTTTTATTAAACGAAACCAATTTATATATAAATAAGAATACCACATGACAGGAGTACTTCTAAGTCAATGCTAATTGCTCAATTGCTTATAAATATGTGATGCTTCAGAAGGTAAAGAATTATATTCATTGCACTCCGGTTACAAATTATATTAAAATTATATTTCTTCTGATTCAGTACTATCAGTGTCTTCTTGTGAGGGTTCTTCAAAAACTTGATCATTGTAGTGTAGCCCAATATATGTTTTACCATCTTCTGTTACATTTTCATGCCAGTTATTCTAATTGTTTGTTAGATATTGCCCTATATATGATGTTCACAGCTTGGAGATTCTTTTCTTTCCACTCATTCTCAACGTCACTGGGCTCAATTTTGTTCACTACAACCATTTTTATGTTTTTTAGTTCTAGGTGTTTCATCAATCTAATCTGCCATGTGACATAGCCCACGCCATAAAATTTGGTAGATTAATTTCCATTTGTCACGCCTTCGTATTTTTTACTGTCTTTACTTTTTTTATTTTTACTTTTTACTAACTACCGGTTTACATGAACCACGTAATATTTAACAGAAAAATTTAAGAGGAATCAACCGAGCTCTGCTACCATGTTGAGTAATTAAACTACATTTTTATATTTTCAAACACAATTCTAGAACACGTAACTAGTCTGAAGGAAGCTTTTATTCTGGCACTATTTCTAACAAGATATATTAAATTTCGTTAAGTGAACATGTAAAATACTAAAGGAGTGTATGTAATAGTTTCTTTGGCACGCAACGATTAGATGTATTACATTCCCTACAGCATTTATTGACTCTTCAGGAAGTTATTGGCAAACTCATAAGCTCCGACGCCATAGGCGTTCTCAAAAAAGAGGACAAAAATTAAAAAACCGATCTGAACTCTATGCAATGAGATTGGAAGAATTAGCCTCAGTATTACTATGGCTAGGCAAAAATATACTTGAAACGCTGGTTCGCAGCTCTGTTGGGTCATGGGCTCGTAGTGGAACGAGGTATGACTCCTACCATCAGTATAGGTTGCACTCCTGCCAGGTTAGTACCCTACAATGGCAGGTACAAGACATGTTACAAGTACGTACAGCCCGTCGTATTGCCCCGTGTAAACACCCACCTGTTCTATAAGGGAATTACGTAATTTGAAGTTGTACTGCATTATTTATAAAATAACATTTAAACACCTTTTATCATTAAATAATTCAATTATATATTAAGACTCAAAATAATATATAAAATAATATGATGTGAGGCGGACAAGTAAAAATAATATATTACTAATATTATTTCTTGCAATTAATATTACATTGTAATTCAAAAATTCATCCGTCACCTTGTTCACCAAGCGGTCCCAGTCCCAGGAATTTGCTAAGTTGAGGGAGGGGCAGTGCCAAACCCGCTAAAAGGGCAGCAACTAAAATAAAACAAAAATACTATGTATCTCCAAAGCAAATAAAAAGAAGTTAACCATCATATATGTAATAAATCTTACGAAATTTAGTATTGAATTCTTCTTCTTCTTCTTTTGCCTGCAATGACGTACAAATAATCGTGTTGTAGTATTGCGTATGAACAATTTCTTAAACAAAACCTTAATAATTCAAATTCAATAATTACAAATCTTTACTTACCAGTACGAAGGCAATTGTCAATGCTAAGATAAATAATTTGGCAAACATTATTGAGACTTTGTGAGACACGTCAATATCAAAAAGCGATGAGTGTAATTAAATAGTTTTGTTAAATAAAACCTACTTATATACATTTATTTCATACCATGCGGCAGGAGTATTTCTCAATCAATGCTAATTACTTCATCTTTAATAAATTAATTGTGTTTCAAACTAAAGAATTATATTCATTGCACACTGATTAAAAATTACGTAGGACTCATTATGTAGGTTCATTGAATTATCGTGTAACATACTGAAGCAATAGATTTTTCGGTATGTAACGATTAGATATAAATTCCCTGCGGCATTTATTTAATTAAAATGTATCGGAATACTTCGTAAACCAAATTGTACAAGAGTTAGAGAAAAAAGTTGTTATTTATTTTATAGGCTGATTTCTATCTGCAAAATTATAATAATCAGCCTGAGCATTACGCGTGCTATGCAAAACATACAGGAAGCCCTGCTTAAGGGAAAGGTCTAGACACCTGTGTCACAGGTTGAATAATTATATCTTAAATGAAATAAGTGTCATGGGGGAATAGATGAAATGCAGGGAAAGAGACATAAGATTGTTTCCAATAGACTCTCATTTATCCCCGACATCTCCACGTCCACAGAGTACCTCTCACATTGAACTCACGTAGGACACATCAGAGCGCCCATGTATATCAGAAAAAATACAAGAAACCAACAGTTGACATTTGACAGAATTTTGACACATGAACCCGCACTGAGTAACAACGTGACGCAAATGCTACCTGGACACTTCATGGGAACAGCAAAGAAATATTATTATTGAAGTAATGAAGTAAAGTATGAAATATTATTTCATACAAATAATATTACATTGTAATTTACAAAAAATAATGTTTCAATTCGGGCGCCTATGCATCCTATAAATTTTTTGGGCAAAGCGTCCTGTTCTAAAAAACAAAAAACATAAATATTATGTACCTCAAAAGCATATGAACGGCAGTTATCAACTGTAAATATAACAAATCTTACGGGGTTTGCTATTGCATTCTTCATTTGCCTCCAATGGAAAATAATTAATTATATTATAGTAATCAATACGAACAATACCACTACGAGGGCAATTGTCAATGTCAAGATCAATAATTTAGCTCTCATTATTAAGACGTGTTCATTAAATTGTAAAGTCAATTTCAAAAATATGGGATTAATAATTTTTATTGAGCGAAACCGATTTATATATATTATATAATATTTCTTCATGCTTCTGGTGATGCTTCAGAAGGTAAAGAATTATATTCATTGCACACCGATTAAAAATTGTAAGATTCGTTAAGTGAACAAGTAACGTACTGAAGGGATAAATTCTTTGGTAGTAATAATTAGATATATTACATTCTCTGAAGAGTTTATTTAACTAAAAACGTGTTGCAATGCTTCGTATGCCAAATTGTATGAAGTTATTATGTAATTGCAGGTAAACATATGAGTTGTTATTTAGTTCTGCTAGATTAAGGAACTACCAAAAAGACTCTTGAGGAAGATATTGCCAAAAATGATGCAAAAAATGTTGTTTCAATTCAGGCGCCTATATTCCCAAGACTTTTTTGGCCTTAGCGGGTATCTCATTCATAGGCTCTAAAAAACGAAAAGGTAAGCATTATATATCTGAAAAGCACATAAAGAGCTGCTACCTACTGTACACGTGATAAATCATACCGGCTTGGCAGCTGAATTCTCCAATTGCCTGCAATAAAATATAATTAATTATTTTATTGAACATGAACAATGTGTCACACAAAGCGATAGTTCAAAATTTATTAATTATTAGTCTTTACTTACTAGTATGACGGCAATTGTCAAAGCTATGACCAATAATTTAGCGTACATTATTGAGACTTTCTATGTAATGTCGATTTCAAACAACAAAGTCGGTGATTTACAATTTTTATTAAACGAAAACGATTTATATATACTTAAGTAAACAAGATGGCAAAAGTACTTCTCTGTCAATGCTAATTGCTTAATTGCTCATAAATTAATTGTGCTTCATACCAAAGAATCATTTTCATTGCACACTGATAACATATTATGGTATTCATTAAGTGAACAAGTAAAATACTTAAGGAATATATGCAATAACTTTGGAATGCAGATGTATTACATTCCCCACAGCATTTATTGACTCTTGAGGAAGATATTCCCAACCTCATCAGCTCCGACGCTGTAGTATTTCTCAAAAAAGAGAGCAAAAATTGAAAAACCGATTTGATATCTATGTAATGAGATTTCGGGAATCAGCTTAAACGTTACTGGGACTAGGCAAAAACGTACTACCCTAAACCTGTTAGGATATCGGCTTGCGATGAAGCAGAAACAAGATCCTTGTCATTGTACCACCGGGATAGGAACTGCTAGAAGTGCACGGAACCCAGACACAAAGGCAGTACCTCTAAAGGGAACCCCGAAATGTTTGATCGTTTCCAACCAAAGCAGTACACCAACAGTAACCTGAACTCGTTAAAAGATGAAGACCTGGCTAGGAAGCAACATCAAAAACGAGAAGAATAGACTGGACACGGGCACACAAGCTAACATTAATCACTCCAGAGAGGCGCAAGACCTGCTATAGCGCAACCCTCAGAAAGAACCAATATCTGCTGCCACTGTAACAGAAGTTTACACAAAAAACGCAACAGATCTGTAGCCCGAACAAGAACAATTGGTATTCAATGGAACCACTTCAACTGCACAGGACCATAGGATCTAAGCAGGACATAATTTGACGATAGCAGAATTAAACCAACTGATGGTCGTGATGGGAACTTATGTATCTCTAAATAAGCTCCTAACATACTTGAAAAGCACATTTGAGGAGGTCTATTACTAATGCTAAGCAAAACATAGCAGACCCGCGGTAGCGAAATTCTTTTTAGATAGTGTCTCGCAACTGAACAAGACCACTGCCTTCAGGTCAGGTTAGACTAGTCAGGCTAGTCTCCATATGGACAGGCATAAAACATGTTACAACTACATACAGCCCGGTCGTAACACATAAACTACATCAGCCACCAGACCCAAAGTCAGGAACTGTAGCGGAACAACGGAAAATTTGAATTTGCAATAATATTATATGTCAAGTAAATGACTTTTATCATTAAATAATTCAATTATAATATCATTATGTGAGATTTACAAGTAAAAAGAATATATTAACAATATTATTAATAATATAATTATTATTTCATGCAAATAAAATTACATTGTAATTAATAAAAATGTTCCATTTCAGCCGCCTAATGAACGCCTGGGATGGCTTCCACGAGTGGCACATCCACATTCGTCAAAAGCTCTGGGACTAAAAATAATAAATGTTATGTATCTCAGAGGTTAATACAGAGGAGTTGAATCTCGTTGAATAAAGTAAATCTTACCTGGTAAACCACTAAATAGATCATCTGCTTTCCCGCCCTGCAATAAAATATAATTAATATAATATAATATATTGAGTACGATATACAAAACGATAATTCGAAATTTGTTAAATGTAAATGTTTACTCACCAGTACGAAGGCAATTGTCAATGCTAAGATAAATAATTTGGCAAACATTATTGAGACTTTGTGAGACACGTCAATATCAAAAAGCGATGAGTGTAATTAAATAGTTTTGTTAAATAAAACCTACTTATATACATTTATTTCACACCACATGACAGGAGTATTTCTCAATCAGTGCTAATTACTTCATTTCTAATAAATTAATTGTGCTTCAAACTAAAGAATTATATTCATTGCACACCGATTAAAAATTACATAGGACTCATTAAATTAACATGTGACATACTGAAGAAATAGAATCTTTCATGTGCAACGATTAGTTAACTAAGCAGAAATATACAGAAATATACAGAGTATATTTATTTCAAAAAAACGTATTGGAGTGCTGCGTATATTAAATTGTGTAAAATCAACAGTTATTTGTAGGTTCCATTGCAGTTGTTATTTATTTCTCTTACATTAAGCAATATATTTTAATAAAATATATGAAAGAATGCATTGTGATTATTTAATTGACATTTACTAAATTGAACATGGTATTGCTTTGACAATTTGAAGTTCGGTTAGAAAAACTACAACAAACCATTGTTTTCTCCTTTGGTATTAGACATTCGCATAATGAAATTTGGTTTTATATATGTAACATAATAAGAATTTTTCAATCAAATTAAATTGCTTAATTACCTATAAAATCGTTCGGCATACACCGTACTCCTATTCGACACCGTAAGAGTCACAAAATTAACACGTGAAGTATTCATATCGCAATACATGCTAGAACACATGTCCAGTTGAATAAAAATGTTAAGAAAACAATCGAATCCGGTAATTTTATTTTTTATGTCTTCACAATGGTTACCAATGTACAATTTGTGTAACACAATGGTTACCATGTGTCATTTTTTAACATTTATTACGGTCGTCCGACCCGTTGGGACCACATATATATAAAATAGTGTAATAAATCGTACCAAGAAGTTATACGTTGGATACGACTACATTCTGCTGAAATAACCACTCTTCAGCAACCAAAGGTGAAGATCACCAACCTACTCGACATCACAAGACAATATGAACGCTACGACCATAAAACACAATACTAAACAGAATACAAATTTATAAATCAATGGAAATCAACCGAATGCAATTTCTATGTAGGGATTATATTTTGGAATAATAAAATTCTGATGTACCGAATTTACATTGTAAGCAGTTGGTATACGCCCCTGTTAATCCTCCTACCAAACTCATCATGCCATCTAACTCAACGTGACTTTCACCATTTTTTGCTTGAAAATTTTTGTAAACCCACGACCCTCAAGAAACTTAAATGAGAAGGATAATTACAATAAATAACCATTTTTATAAGAGTTTCCATAATAATTTAATCCGTTTTTTGACATAATGAGATTCATCAGAACGAATAGTCAAAGAAAGAGTTACATTTTAATGAAAATAATTTTTCAACCAATATGTTTTAATTGTTAATTGATGAAGCAGCGTGGGCACTGTAGTCACCAATGAACTATAATACAGACGAGGGCAGGTACACTTCACGTAGGGCGTGGAGCGGCCGCCATGATTGATTGCACGAGGCCAGCAACTAAAATAAAAAAATTTTTAAAGCTTCTCTTGGAATATGCTGGTGGTTATCCGCGTTGTATTTTATAAGATTTACCCGTTGGTGCAATGCCCTGTATGATGTTTTGTACTTCATGTGGCCCTAAAGGTGCCCCCTGGAAAGAAGGAAAAACTTACAAAACATTGTAGTCTGGCAACTTATTACCTGTGTAGAAGAACCAACACATTGTTCCACCCCGTTCCATTACTTTGTATTCGAATCAATATTAAGTCACGTGCCAAGAACATTCTTCCTGCGACGTTTAAGTCATTACTAACTTAATTGTATACTTAATATACGTGTCAACTTACTTGTACGAGTGCGATTGTCAGAGCTAGGATAAATATTTTAGCGAACATTATTGAAAATTTTTGTGTATTGCCAATTTCAAGGAGCGAAGTCGTTTCTGAACTATTTTTATCAAACGGAACTTGACGTTATATATAGGATTTAATAATAATTTTTCAATTGATTAATTGCATATTACAATTGCTTATATGAGACGTCTCCTACTAAGAAATTATATTGAACTATACTGCCACTGATTTACCGGTGAGATAATCAGTAAATCAATGTACCGATGTATGTAGCGATGTAAAAAGGTATTCAACGAATGATAGACACCTGATTAGATAATAATAATCTAGTAATTTGTCCGGGGCACCGGTATACTGAACTCGTCAATCGACCTTTCACTTAACAGTACTTTAAATATTTTCGCATACTCATTCTGTAATTTATTTATTTCCGAAATTTTGTGATATACAATTTTTCTATAACTTAAATATACTGTAGGAGTTGTTACATTGCATTTGTTAACTGTGAGGTATTCTTTTCGCTTCCCAGAGTTTCTCTACCTTTAAATTCTGGTTGTGCAAAATTTTGTCTCCGTTGCTTTTAATACCAGTCATAAATTTTGTATTTTTTAATACGACTGTACATAATTAAAATTTTTTTTTGATATTTGCTCGTATTTGTAGAGAAATATGACCAAACCACACCAAATAATTATACTTTAAGTTTTATTGCTCATACTACATCGTCTTCTCCTAGAGCTATAACATAATTCGGTTTGGTTCCTTAATTTGGTAACAGTCTAAGGTGTACTCGGGAACAACTAAACGTTACACAGAAAATTATAATTATAATAGATACAATATAAATACGAACAATTAGGCTACGTAAATGTATAACACTACAGTTCACTTTATACAATTATACATCCGAGAAATTTTTAGTCCGAGTTTAAAAAATTATGTAAAAAAAAGTTATGTATTCAAAATGTGGAGCACCTTGAGGGCGAGACGCCGTGAGAAAGGAGGGTCAAAGGAATTTAACAAAGGACCGATGGAATCACATGAATAATTCAAATTCACTCAAAGGAACCTGACTTTAAAATCAGATGAAAAAGCCCGGTACAAAAGAAGCGTATTTAATAAAATTTTACACTTAACTTTTAAGGTACAAAGTGGAAATAGCGAGGGGAGTCGTTACGGGTGAATACTTAATTTCTGTCACGAATAAAATAAATTGATTTAAATTAGATTGTAATAGAATAATCGAAACAAACATTCAAGTTACATTTGTTTCGAAGTTATGGGAGCGTCGGATTTTTGTTTCCCCGGGTACTTAAATAATATTTAATTCTCGAGTGCGACTTAATTGCATAGCATTTAAATAAGGGTTCAATTTATGCCATAAAGCGTACCTTTTTTGAATTTTTATCAGGGCGCATTATTAGAATTTTTATTAAGGATGAAAAATGCACCGGGAATAAAGCGTTCGGATTTTTATCAAGGATTTTTTTTGATTATTTTTCACGACATGCTGCTTTTCACTTGTCGTCAACTCGGTCAGTCCCGTTGAACCTCAAATTATTTACCTAAACCGAAAATTATTTATGTACCTATGTCAGAGCAAATTAATCGCTTCCATTAGTAGGTTATGGTTCGTATATGCGTGCGTTCAGCGGATTTTCTGGGTCATCGCCGACGAACACCCACTCGAAGAACCAGGTCACTGCGTACATAGTGTAGATAATATATTAAAGATAACATGGAACATACTTGACTTTGTGGTTCTCTAGGTACTCGTATGCCCTGTATCTATAATATCTTTATAATATAATATCTTTCAAGTCCTCAATTAAACGTTCCTTGGGAACAAACTCACACTGAAAAATAATATAATAATAATATAATAATAAAAATAATAATAGGTAATTCGTATCAATTGGTTCTAAATTTAAAGTTAAAAAATGGGGAAAGTCTGAAGTTTTCTATTGAAACTAAAAAACTAAAGTGATCTTGGGTTTCTCACCGGGGTTTTACCAATTCTCTCTCTCTGAAAGTCCGAAGCACTTAACTTTGGTGGGACGTCGAAGAAGAAAAGTAGAAGAGCAGAATCAAACTGAAATTTCTACGGCAGCAAAAGAGGCCTCATAAATTTTCCCATCGACTAATTAAATTAGTTAGATCAACTTAATAGAACTTTTGGAAATTCAATAACAATGGGAAAAAAGCCTAATGAGTGTGAAGCTACGGAAGGCACGTCAAATTAATTTAATTAAATAATTTTCGTAGCTGCTTCATAGATAATTCAACTATTAAAAAATAATAAAAGGCGATAATAATTATAATTATTTAAGTAAATAATAAAAGACGATAACATAAATTTCTAAGTAATTTGACAGAGTGATAATTTGAAATATAAATATGATATACGGAACACTCGTATAGTGTAATATTAAATATATGTACGAAATATATTAATATTGATGCCAAATCATTCAGGCGCTGTCGCAATTGCCGAAAGGTACATTTAACGGATAATAAAAAAGGAATCTGAAATGTATTATTAAATAAATTCAATAAGTAATGTTTTTATGTTAACGATAATGATTTTACCCTTTTGTACATCGGATTTTATGTACGATTTAAATACGATAACACATTTTCAGGCTTTATGTTGGAGCCACGTACCTGAAAGAAAGACAAGTATTGAGTCCCGTACACATTCATAGACTCATACAAACCGACACGTCTCATTTTATTTATCATTGATTGAAGACATTCAAGACAAAAGACAAAAAAAAGTTTTGGTGAGAGTAAACGTACATACTGTATTTTTCTGTAGGAAACCCAAAAAATATTAGTTACATGTAAACAACAGGTTGTTGATGTTCGAAGTATAACAAAGGAAGAGCACAATATAACATAATATTCATATTAATTAATAGCAATGCAATGATATAATATATCAAAATATGATATAACAAAAGATAACATTAATAATTTTGGGAATTATTAATTGGTATTAAGACAAATCTTGTGTGTGTGCGTGTATATTTATATGCGACTGTAACTGTTGCTAAAATGAATATGCAAAGGAACACGATGTGAGCAATTGTATTAGATTCGAAGCTACAGACATTCATTCGGTTAAATGCAAATCCATATCTGTGCATCAAAGGGAAAATAATTTAATTTCAGCCTTAATTAAATTTTTGGTATTTTTTCCCATTGCCTTTTTAATGCGTGTAAACAACCTCAGAATCCATTTGAAAATTTCATTGCGGACCGAAGAGGCTGCTTGTAATTAGAGGAAATTCATTTTTGGTTTGCCGGAAGGCTCTAAGAAACACCAAAATTGCCGAAAAAATTATAAATAATTCTTACTAGCACCCGTAACGGCAATAACATTTGTAATAAATAAGTAATCATTGTTTCTCTCCTGTTTAGGTAGTAATTTAAGTTTTAAGTATTCGTCGTGTTTGACACACGCAACTTAAACGTAATTTTTGGTTTTGGTCGAGGAATTTTTAACTTCCTTCAAGCAATATCGAGTGTACGACTTACCTAAAGAATTGTTTTTTTTTCTAGTGACTAAAATAAAATAAATATTCCAGTGTATGTACATAATTAATAGTATATATATAAAATTTCTTAAAACTAGATCAAACGCTTTAGAAAGAAGAACTTTTACAGTGGTAAAAGTGTCTGAATTTAAACTGAGAGTTAAATTATTATGTTCAATTCCTTGCATTATATATTTTGTTTTAGTATTAAAATTTTATTATAGTATTCGTTTATATGTCCGTGTTTGATATACAATTTTGGTGTAGTTTATACAATGTACAAAATTTACCCGTTTGTTAATAATATCAAAGTATCAATGCAAAGAAGAGCTAGCCACTTAATGTAATCAAAAATTGTTGACCACCTCAGCATATGTTTTGGGATTTTTCCAACTCTTCTGTGGATAAAATGCATTCTGTGGCTGATAATAAGTATTCCCATGTCGATATTTCGATGAATTATTTTGGTGATAACGGTAGACGCCGTTGCAATCATCGTTCACGTAACTATTTTTGTGATTGTAGTTAACGGAGTTGCCATAATCGAAAATACCATACGTGTAACGTAGACCAGCTAATTTTTCCATGACCCATACAACTATTTTCAAATACGGACAACATAAATACAAAAATTTAATAAACTACACCCGTACTACAAACTACAACTACAAGTGTAACAAAATATACTTGGTACATCAACACGTACTCATCTCAAGGGAGAGCTGCAGAGTGTTCAAAGCTTTATTTTTCTTTATAAAATCCGTTTTGTTTGCCCCCTAAAAAGTAAATTCAGTATTATATATAGTAAGTCTGTAACTTATTAAAATTTGTTTAATAATGAACAGTCGTTTGTGACAAAGGAGAAAAGACACAGATGTTGTAGAAATTTGTCGAAGCGACTAGCTATTAAGTAGTTTGTAAAAGTAACGTCTACTCCTGAGTACATAAAAGGATGCGTTCCTTTCATTGTATTTCATCAAGGGATGTTCGTTCGTATGGTATAAGCGTTAAAATTATAGAGCATCACAGTAAGAAGCGTTTTAGTAGTAATATCACTAGTTAAGGCAAGCACGAGTGAATACACCAAGAGGAATTTATGATCAACTTCAGTATCGACGTACATGAGAGTGGAACTTCACAGCTTTAAGAGCATTCTTAGCTGAAAAAGTAAAATAAGTTCATCTTAAAATTTCGTTAATAGGCATTAAGAAATATCGGAAAAAGTCGACAAAGTTTACTTTTCCGAAATTCATGTTCGAGTTTTTGTTTAATAGCCTGGAAATCGTTTCGGTGTGGAGGATCCGGAACCTGAAACAGTTCATTAGCGCTTTGTAGTGTCCTGTAGAATAAAATATAGTTCAGTTTACCAATTCATTTACCTTGACAGTCCTTGCTATACTTTGAAACTCGTGTCTCACTGGTAGAGAGAGCAAAAAGTTACAGTGGCTCAAGTTCAAGAAGTCTGAGAAATGAGGAATGTCATGTCAAATGTAATTTACCTGTAAACAACGTGTTTGATACGAGTGCCTCAGTGTATTTTTTTCCTAATGGAAGGAAAAGGGTGTCCTCCTAAAAATGTAATAACCAATTCAGTAGAGCAATCAATTTAACAAAAATATTTATTTAATGTAAATGGGTACACGTTCACGTACTCATACAAATATTCCCAGGATGTTAACTATAAACCAGTACAGAACAGTACAGTACAGTTATCTGTTACAAAGAAACATTCAGTTGGAGAACTTACCGCATTGTAATCCTTTATGTCACGTAGTATTTCACCCACTGTAAACATAAGACATGACACACTTATTTTTTTTTTAATTCAAAAATAAATCAGAAAAAATAGATTGACTGTATATTTCGGAGTACATCTGTACATCTGTACGGTTTATGTATTAAGGAAACATATTTATTGATTCGTCTCCAGGAATCCTATTTTCTAGATTGCTAATAATTTTATTTCCAAACTTTTGTAGTGAATGCTTGATCGATAGAATAAGTCATCGATTTGGTACCTCTCTTAAGGTCAGATGACAGGTATTTTTCGATTTGGAAGGTTGCTTTGTTTGGATTAAAATTCGAATTAAAATTGAATCCCTGGAATGAAAATTAAATGAAGACTGTCTTGCAGGTTGTTGAAGTATGTGCTCGAGCAGGCTAACCCAAATTGTATACATCAGAGGGACCAATACAACGTCAGAGCGAATTTATTTTACCTCTGCCAGTTGAAGTGACGTAGCAAAGAACAAAAGAAACATTTTTCTACCGGTGCATTTGCACGCTATAGTAGCCGTCGCTAAACTAGAGCAATAATTTTCCGTTTCCACGTTTAACACGAATTCAATTACGGTTGATTAACGTGTTCAATGAATCTGTCATTGAATTATTACTTTTTCGGTATCGTTAAATGTTTAACTGTAGTCAGGGGAGAGCCTGTTGAACAATCAGTGTGCTCAGCTCAAGTTGTGAGGCAACGATGTTGAAGAATAAAATTCACTCCGAATGGTACGCCATTGTAATTTGAAAACGAGAGCAAAACTGTACCACAGCAAAAATATATATCGTAGTTTGAAGAGTACATTTCTAATATCTTATTCGGTGCTATAACTTTGTATCACGCGTAGTAGTCAGACGTAATTTGTTTTACCATGATTGATATGTTCGTGCTAACTAAGTTAAGAAAAACGAGTAACTTAATAATTTCATTACGTAAAAAGATATTTAAACTTCATTAGTATATAGTAGTATTAAAAGTGGAAGCGGTTAGTAGTGGTATTACAATTACAAATTTTTAATAAATATGTAGAATATAAAAAATGTAAATGGTTAGAAGGAATAGTATATTGTTAGGCTAATAAAAAAAGAGTATAAATCCAAAACAAGGCTTATGGCCTGTTGGAATCTGTATTAAGTTTATAATTACAATTACTACAATAAAGTAAAATAAAATTACAGTTGATTTAACTGAAAATAAAAAAGTATATAACAAAAATGAGGCACAGTATTCAATAATGCGGTGTTAAATCGACGGTATAAACAATTTGTAAAAATTTTCCGACTCTAAAAAATTGTCCAAACTACATAAACACAAAAAAATTGTTTTATTGCGGCTTGAATATAGGTTTATTAACATTAAAAATGGAACATATTGCCGAAGAAGTGACGGTAAAGTCTTGATTTTCATGAAATCATAGAAAGCCGCCATTCCCTCCGTGCTTAAAACCTTCCACCTACCTTTCACATATAAAAAATGTAATCAGGTAAAAAGGTTTCTTCCCTAAACCGGGTAAAACTCTAAACCGGCGGGAAGATTTATTTTTAAAATGACCCAGGTGTACCGGTGCGTAATGACAACTATTTGGGAAATTGTGTTAGACCAGAACACTTTGCCTCAAAAGAAGAGGCAAAACCAGAAGAAACATAACGGCCGTAGGGAAGAAAAGAAGAAAAAAATTTTTTAGTAACAGAGGAGAGAGCAGCTAATTTACTGTGAACTCGTGCCGGTACTTTTACGTACATCTCTAAGTACTCGCCCATGCACTACAAAAAGAAGTTTTCAACGGGAATTACGACCGTTTCAATGAGACACACGCAAACATTAAACCACTGGTATACATTCATCGGGACCACCGTTAACTAGAAAGGTTGAAAATGTTTGACTGTTCGACAAATGTACCTAAAACAAAGTAGAGGACAAGTGTTGTTTTCTAGAAACTATAATGCAAATGACCTCGGGGATTTATGTAGTAATAAACTAATAATAATAAAAGATAATAGGTAGTAACATATAATAGTAATATAAAGTGTTGAATAACTAGCATTTTGTTATTAAAAGGGTATAGTAACAAGCCTGTTCTTTCAATTTTCACACTACAACAATGTAGTTACCCAACAATATTTGTAACTTAAAGTATTAATTTCGTAGCCATTTTTTAATTAAACGTATTAAAGAAAAATAACTACGCAATTTAGGTTTCCGCACTTGTAACAAAGTCATACACTTTGAGTTCATCATTTTGTGTTTACTTTTGACCACTCGAGCATAAAAAGTTAGTCCTGGGCTACTTATAACTTCTGTCACCTTGGGAGTATGGTAATAAAGTTTGATATTAAATTTAAACTTTAGTTCTACATTTTAACGTAACTTAACGAAGGAGAACTTAACGTTTTCAAGTAATTTCTCCCTCTCTCTCTACTCTCAAATCTACTTAGAATATTCAAAGGTTTTACCGTGATCGCTCGTCTTGAGGCGAATGGTCAGTTATCTATTTTTAGACGGACGGCCATCTCCATTACGTATTTTGCTGCTGCCGACAGCAAGGAATATGAAGGGACCCAAAAAAAAAGGAAAGCGTAGAACCGGAGGTTGAACGGAACGAACAAAATGTTTTGTTTCACTAGGAGCTAGACGCCTTTTTTTTACTCGCAACAAGAGAGTTACATTAAAGTTTATTGAGTTGTAGAAATGAAAAATGCAGCATTTACGAGGCCTTACAAAACACTGCTATTAACTATTAAACTATTAACTCGATTACGTGACGGCAGCGATATATACAACCGTGTTTTATTTTCTTATTTAAAGTTTAATTTTTAACTTTAAAGTTCATAATTGTTTTACTAAATAACTGTTGATGGGGGAAAATAAATTTATGTCAATCACTTGTAGCAGTGAGATTTATTATTATTAATATTAATATTACTATTATTATTATTATTACTTTATTATTACTTTATTATTATCATGCTATTGGTACTTTCCGTCAGATTTTGAACGTTTTCGAGTACTTAAATAAATTACATAAGAGTATTTGTCAAGAAAGAAGAAGGATATATCCTCGATTCGTTTCTCATTCACATTATTGAATGTCAACAATTTTGAATGATTTAACATATGGTTGATGAAGACAGAATATGTGAAGTTATTAATACATTACGGTGCGAGATAACAACTCATACATATGTCTATTCAAAAAAGTGTATGAGCAGTCAGAAGTACTTAAGCAAAGTATAATATAGTCAGAAGTACGTAAGCAAAGTATAGTACAGTCAGATGATTAAAGTTCAGTTTTATGTTTCAAGTTTTCCATCGTCTTACTGTAGCATTAATATTAATAACAAAAACAAATAAAATATTTCAATGTTAAATAAGAAACAATAAATTAAAATTTAAGAGACACCACCCTACAATTTCTTCCTCGCAAACTATTTCACATTTTTTACGCCAAATTGAAAATTAAGTTGGGTCAAGCGAAATCAAACAACTTTCTTAAATTCAAATTCGCTATTGAATCTATTAAATGTTTTAAAATTTATTCAATAGACTGATTCGGTCGCGGAGATTAGCTTACCCTTTAACATTTTTGTGTGCTTTTTCCTTACCTCTTCGGAGAGAAAGAGAGAGAGAGAGAGAGAGCCTCTTTTTACTGCCAACAATAAGTTTAAAGCCCGAGACAGTAGTTTTATTTAATAGATTTGAATATTGGAAGAGAATCGCTTTCGGAAAATCGTTTAGTGAGATTTAATATACGATCAAATTAATTTATTTTATGGTCTGTTTCTGAAATTTAAGGTCAAAAGGTTATTCTCGAGCCTTTCGTACGACTGGTGAGCAACTATTACTTACGACGAGGAATCCAAATCAAATCGAAACGACTGGAACCTTAGCGAAAGCGATGAATCAGATGTTTGCGCGTGGGTCTCTGCTAGAAAGGAAAAACAAATGTTTCAGGGGTTGGTGAGCGCCGGGGATGCTGCTAAAAAAGGGTAGAAAACAGAGCTGGGTGTTTCTTGTCGGAAAGTAAAAAATGGAAAACAAAGAGTTGGCAAAGGAAAATAAGGGCCTTATCAATTGGGATTATCGGAACTGCCAAATCAAATTTGAAGTTTCTACACCGACGCGTTGGTTTGTTGTGCGGACCTGTGAGAACCTTGATTTTTCTCCTAGTCATAGTTGACATCGTCTAGTTGTCTAGTGTGCTCCGTCACACTCAATAAAAACGTTTCATCTTTCACCGATCCGATCCGTTGAAAATTCAGTTGAGTGTTAGGATTTGATCTCTTCCTCCAACAGGCGAGAGTCTTCTCTCGAGCTCTTTAATTTAGGGTTCCTGTTTTTTGTTTCTTTTTTGTTTAATTTATGAAGGGACATCCGGCAGAAAAAAGACAGAAACCCGTAGAAACGCAATGGGAAGTGTTCATTCTCTTTCGTTACGGTCCCGAGAGCTTTTGCCCAAATTCGATAACAATACCTCGGCAAATGGTGTTTAAGGGGAATAAAACTCGGTTTTATTGCCCGTGACGAGAATTGCCTGTGTTTTCGACATCTTGAACGCATTTCCAAATTATTTTCCCTTCGTTCGTCTGTTTAACATGAAGCTTTCCCCGAGCTTTCGTTTAATTAATTTAAAACTCGTCAATTCACGTCGGTTTCTAGCTCTTTTTTTTTTTTTTTTTTTGCTTTACCCACTCCTTTCGAAATGAGTTCAATTCATGTTTTCGATCATACCATTTCATGTCCGACTCGACCGGTTTTATTGCGAATGCTTAAATGTCCTGTTGATCGGTTAGAATATTTGAAAATGAGAAAAGTACTCGGTTTTAAGACTTAAATGAAAGACTTAAAAGTCTCTATTTTTATGTACATATATTACATGTTTATATAGTAGAGTGCTGTTGTACAGTTACTACACTTCCTAAATTATCTTTCAGTAAATGACATCTCCAATCTGAAGAATTCATTTGCTTAATATACGTAATGCCTGATTTAACATACTTATAATGTGTAATATATTAATATATAATATAATATGCGTACGTCGGAGTTACAGAAAGTTGAAACTTCTAAGAACAGACCCAATTTTTAATACTTAAATTAAAAAATATGTTTTAAAGCGAAGACAACTGTTATTAAATTAAAGAAAAAATATAATACGTAATGTAGTAGTACTAATATAAGGAAATGTGTGTGTGTGCGTGTGTGCGTGTGTTTCACCACCAAAAAAATATAAATTTAAGTCTGAACGTATAGAATTCTTGGGGTTGTAATAAGTTGAGTAAAACCTTCCAAATGGGCTTTAAATGCCCTTTGAAGTTTATTCTAGCCAGAGTAATAACTTAATTAAATATTTACATTTAAACTTTTTACCCTTTCATTAAAAAAATAAACCCGAAATATGACTGAGAGCGACGATTGTAGCTTTGTTTTTCCATTCACGTCTGGTAGTAATAATAAGTTAAGTTTTTCGTTTCATGCAAAACGTCATTTCCTGCGGATTATTTTGTTTGAAATGTCCGCCGCGTAACTTATTGTATGGCTTGTGCTATTCTTTATATATAGTATTTTATGTCGCTTTATTTTTGACTAAATCACTTTGTTGTTTTTTTTTTACTTCGTGGTAACCCGGTCAGTTGGCTCCCTGCCGAAATCGGAATATACCGAAATGTTTGTCTAACCCTGTGGTAGCACCTCGCGTCCAAACTGTCATATCCGGTTTCTGACGTTATGCCAACATTCGGGCAATTTTATTTCCAACTCTCAGGCAGCTCCTGTCATTTTCAACTCTGGCCGTGTTTCGTTAGATTAAACTGATTGATATTATATCGTACCACGTGGCCGAATAGTTTGGCAAAGTTTACCCCAGATCGTACAAGAATATTGTCAATATCGTTGTCGTTCGTAAAAAAGAATACGAGTTTTCCTATCAATAGATCTCTTGGGTGAATTTCTTCTCCAGAACGAGGGTAGTTATTTTTTTTTCTCCTCCGTCAGCTGCGAAGTAAAACATAACTCTGTTAGGTCGTGATGACATATTTTATTAAGTCATTAAATTTTTTTTCCTGACAGCAATCATGCGCCGGAATGACTTGTACAAAATGGAGATGTCAAAGGTTTGAAGACGCCATTTTTTTCAGGTCCCCTATGATTTTTTATGCCTTGTAATTACAGAAAATTAAGGCTTCCCCCATAATGTCGTTAGGGGTGAAATATATTTTTCCTTGGGACTCACAATGCGACGCCTCAATCATTCCCATTTCACCGCCTTTTTTTCCTCTCCGGACTTTCTCCGTGGATGTTAATGACCGCCCTGGAAATTTTGTGAGCGAAAATTCATTGCACTAATTTTTAAACTTTGTAGAGAGGTAAAACGTCTCAAAGATTCCTAATATTTTTTCAAATATTGTAAACGTGGAAGCACACAAATTAACCTAATAAAGATAATCAGTTACGTAGAAGTATACATATAAAATTATACTTAGAGGTAAATGCCAGGGAGTCGTATTGAGTGTTAAAACTTTTTTATTTCAATAAATTGTGGATAAGCGCTGTACTACAACTACAAATCTTATTGGACACAATAAGACAATAAAATAAATGTTATATTTAATAAATAGCATTGATAGTTAATTAACATGCCCAGCGACTTTCTACTGCGATTTTATTGTAATTTTAAAAATTCCACTTTTGAGAACCGAAAATACGTTGATCTCCGTATTATTAGTATATTATAAAGAATATTCATAAAAAATAAATACTAATAACAGATATCGTATATATAATAAAGTATGTTATCTACAACCTATAATCTACATGCTATATACAAAAAACTTATGTAAATTCTTTCTCTAAAGTAATAAAGTAATGCCGTCATTCACTTATTATCTAATATGTTTAGAGTGTAAGTAGCACGTCAAATAATAATTTCTAATAATGTAAATATCTTAATTGATAGAATTAATAACAACTTTACCTAATGTTTAGAATCAGAACAGACAAATCGGTACCCGATTACTGTCGAATAATTTTTAGTAAGTTTTAAAAAAAGTAGAACATTACTTAGAAAAATACTTGTTACCCTTTACTTGAATAGCAAAGTTAAAATTATAAATTTGATGTTGGTATGCTTGTGTTGCCTCAACTAGTACACTTATTGAATAATTGAAATGCACAGTCGACTAGTATGTCTGAGAGTAAGTTTGTCCATTGGTTTCTCTTATTTACTTCATCCCTCAAGGGAGTAAGGTGCACGACTCAGAGAGGTTTAAAAAATTTTGCCAAAGCAATCTCGGGACGGGCTTGTGTGTCACGGGAAACATCAAAGCAGAAACGTAACTTGAAAAGTGTTTAGTTGAAACATGACCGTTCCGTGGCAGAGCTTCTAAATTAAGGGAGAAGTGTTAATCTTGGCGGTATTTAATTACATTAAATTTCAACTTGTTTATGAAGATAACAACTTGTGGCCGTGCGTTGATAAAGCATTCATAGAATGAGCTATGCGAAATGGCAAATTGGGAAACTTGTGCTTTAATATAGATAAGCTGGTGTAACAAGGTTTCCCAACAGTCTTCCCGTTCGTTTTAACATTATAATATTTAATAGGAGAGTCCAAATTGTGTTCGTTCGGAAAGAATCCACGGGAACGACGGTTTCTTATATAAAACAGGTATTTACGTGTGAAGTCTACTTGGCAGGAGTCACAGGTCGGTTTCCAAGATACAATTTGGCAAGGGAAACTTCTCGATGTAAACAGATTTAGCATGGCAGGAGACTGAATTGCCTGACCGAACATCACAAAAAAACATCTCAAATCAGTGGCAGAATAACCAAATTTCTTACGACCTCACTCAGACCTCACTCCGCATATACCACACTGGAATTCTACAATTTATTTTTAGTAGTTACAAAAAAACTTAATTCTCGCTTTTGAAAAACTAAACTCTACGATCTGAAACTCGAAAGTCATTCATTTCACACATTCGAACCTAACAGACTCTCCTGGGAGACTCGGGGCATAACGCGAATCGCGGTGCAGACACTCTACCGATCGAGCTGAAATGTTCGGAAAGGTTAATAAATAAAGGACGGACAGTCGGATCGAATTAACGAAAGCTTCTGCTCGAAGGAAAGCTTGGAAATTTAGTTAGAAGAAGCTAATTAGGCGCCAACAACATGCGTCAAAAATCATTAACCGGAAAAGGGACGTCGGTTGGAAGTTTCAATGGCGGAAAAGGTTTCGTCCTTTCGAAAGGTTCGACTCGGCTCCTTTGTCACTGACAGCATTCCAATTCCGTTTTAATTATTGTTACCTTCGACCGAATTCCAATTCAATCCGTATGGACTCCTTTGATGGATTTTTCTTCGACCGCAAAACTACTTGGAAAGCATCCCGAATGTAGTTGAGATTAACTGCCAGGGAACTTTGAGCTTCTGCGGAATTATCGAGTTTTAGCACGTCGTCACGACAGACGGGAAGTAACCTGGTCCGTTGACAATTTCCAACGAAATTTATAATTTGTAGTTTAGTCTCCCGTGCCTGAGATTGACATTTCCGCTATGAATTTTTAAGAAAACGATGGTTGGATAATTGCTGAGCAGAACATTCAAAGGACAGGTAAATTAATGTAAATTAATTAGTGAATATTTACTTTTATTAATACGAGGAAGTGTAATTACATACAAAGACTACCTAGTAGAAACGTACTACTTATGTATATATACTTGTATACGTGGGAAAATGGTGGTGGAGTCGTAAGCTCACGATAAGCAATTTATGGCGAGATGTTTCAAATCTGCCATGGCTAAGATTCAGACTACCGTCGACAAAATTCAGGTTTTAACCTGCTAAACACACACGTGGGAGTCACAACAGGATGTTTTCATCGACTGACAGGTCACACATCACGCCATCGACATTCAGTTGTGTTCTTTTCAACGTTACCCTTCCTTAAATACGCGGGTATCGTCTTCTACTGTACTCCTACCGATTCTACCGGAATGAGTTTTTTAGTTATGATTAGCTAAGCCTTTTACTGTGATTACCTGAGTTCTTGTTAATAGATTCATTCACAAACTATTAACACTATTTGTTTAAATGACTGTACTTTGCATTCAGAGCGAAGAACGGTACTCAAGTACGACTTTTCAATTATTTTAATGATGTAAATCGGGAGTGTTTATACTTAATACTATCTCGTCTCTTTCTTATTTAGGGTACCGTTGTGAGTATTTTAGTAAGCATGCGTTAAAGTACCTCAATGTATTCGAAGTATACGTTCAACTTTTTGTTGGTAAGTGGCAGCAAATCACTCCCCCAGGAGTATGAAACTTCATTTGTGACTTCTAACTCAACTTGTGCGTGCTCATTTCCGTTAATTACTTTCCAATTTTACGCTGTATAAGTCTTCGACAGCATCGACAAGCATTGAATCGATCATTTTTCGAGAGGCAAAAGAGAGAGGGTAATTTTGAAAAAACGGCTACGCATTCCGAAGAAAACTCCGGTCCGTAAACAAAAATTAAAAAAGATTGGATGAAAAAGGTTAATAAAAACTAATATTGTTCAAGGGGGAAAATATTCTAGTGATCCTCTCCGTCTACTCTATTCCAAAATTACTATCCTAGATTCCATCTAGTACAAGTATTCGACTCCAAAATAATGTGAAATAATTTGTAGACAGAGAGAGAGAGAGAGAGAGAGAGAGAGAGAGAGAGAGAGAGAGAGAGAGATTGGAGTTATAAAAATTTTTTGGTCTAAAGGAAGAGAAATAGAATTTTATTGAGAGTATCAAACATGTAACGATAGCATCAATATGGCGGAACGTGTCTGATGCAAACTGTTACAATAGGAGCTTTCCTAGAAAACGGGTAAAATATGTCTTCGGTGATGACTCCTGTACCGGAATATTCCTATCTTGCTGCAGTTACACGTACCATTAATACAATTTTCTTCTTCTGCTCGTGGCTGACTCACGTTTTTTTTATAGCCGAAACACATATTTATTAGGAAATATGTCTTTTTTCCTAGTTTTGCATCCATTTAAAACGTAAATCATCTGCTGAATATCTGTTACGAGATAATGTTGCCGCATGTTTTCAACTACTTTTAAAAATACATCTTTTTATTATCGGGGTAATAAAAATGTGAATCAATTTTCGTGGACGTAATGCCGGAGTTATGAAAAACGAGCGGCTCGTACCCGGTGTCACGCTTTCTCATTTCAGTATGTTCCAGTAGGAAAGCTGGAAAAGGCGTTTCGGTAAAAGGATAAAATAATTTACTGGAAAAAAAACGGTAAATCGTGCTGAAATGACTTGTAAATTTTATGTGGCAGTGAGAAATGATGATAACTCATTAGTTAATGAAATATTACGTATCGTATTATCACATACCTGGAATTAAAATCGGTTTTATATAAAACAGTACGTCATACGACTTCTGTATATTTTACGACTTTCGGTCTACATTAAACCTTCTAGTTTATGAATTATATACAAATATTCCTCGTGTACATAAAGTGAAAACTTACATACACCACATTTGATAGAGAAATATTCTACAATACGAAATTTTACAGGATTCGTTCACATAAAGAAAAATGATTTTCACAGAAACGGTCGTAGACTAATGGCGACAGATTCTACAATTCGTAAAATATTGTTTTCTTTCACCTTAAAAGTATCAAGTCAATATTTTGTTAAAGATTATATTTCAAGTGAAACTTTTGTCTCGACCAGGACGTTCACTGAATATTTAATCGTTCTTGTATTCAGCCGTCTGTTTCCACCTGCTACCAACGTCTTTTCACTATCTTAGTTGTATAAAAAGTGTTCAGGAGTTTATGTCACGATACTTAATTGTACAGCGAGTTTAATATATTATTTGACGTATAAAAAGCTCCACCTGCCGTTTGTACGGATTGCATAAAGGAATTGTTCACGCTTTCGTAGGTCTCATCCGCCGGTTCACTTACTTACGTAAATTCTTCCGTTCCTCCGTGTCTTTTTCATTTGCCATGAAAATTAAACGAGTTTTGATGTTTTGATGAACGGAGCCTTCATCGCTTATATTAATTCTCCTCAAGGATAATTCATTTTTAATTTCCAACCCGAGTAATAACATTCTCTCTCTGAATTCTTTCAGTCAGCTGCCACGTGCTGAAACACCTCGTTCAACGGGCAGTTACGAAAGACAGAGCTCGTGACAGTCAGGTGCGAACGGGGGAAATTTAAGAAAAAATTCTAATATACCTGAAACTTTCGATTTCGGGAACTCATTGAGGAACTGAGTCCGCCGGTACTGGGAGTGAAGTAGGAGAACCTTCCAGAAATTTATACATACATTGAAATTCACAAGGTGGAAGCAATTTAACTTCTCAATTAATTAAGAAAAGTCACCTTGAGTTAAACCCATTATATTTTTCATTGTAAGCCCCCCCTTCCGAAAAAAACAACGCCATTGAGGACTATCTTGAAAGTTTCCTGAATGGGGAAAGCGTGACAGCTCTCGAATGTTCTATTTCTAGCGACTGAATAAACTAAAGAAAAAACTAAAATAAGGGGGGATAAAAAAAACATTCGCTCACTTAGCTCGGGCACTTAGCACTTAGGAGAGCCCATTGTAGAAAATTTTCTACTTCGCACCACAGGGAAAGAGAACGTCCCGAACAAAAACATTTCGAAATTAATTATTTCCAAGTTGGGAAAACCCATAATTAATATTCCTGGCGTCGTGTGAAACTTGCGAGCGACTCGTCAAAGGCAAAAACCTGAAGTTTCCGCGAAACTATTTTTTTCTTTCTTTTCTTTCCTCCTAGAGAAATTTCGAAAATCGAAGATGTCGTCTGATGTTCGGGGGTCGCTTCGCTCTCTGGCAAACCAGTGGAAATTAATAAAGTTTTCTTATTAATTTGTCATGTCGGGAAAAATTTTAGGACGAAACCGAGTCCCGTTCCCTTGTCAAAGTTTACGCGAACGAAATTATTTAATCCGACTCCGAGATTTTCTTATGTATTATTTAATTTAGCTTACTTACTATTGAGTAAATCAACTTTTGAAATTTGTAGTCAGTTGGCGGTGTCTTAGAAAGCGGGATACTAACTGAAACATTTGTTGTTTACATTCTTATGTATATTGTTTGTATAATAACAGTGCAATAACAAATAAAAATAAGATAATAGTAAATGTTTGGATGCGTATAATGCGTGGTCCACAATTAATGAGATATTTTTACAATTGTAATTTCAACGTACTATATAATGTGAATATAACACGATCGTATTGAAAATTTACTACTCCTATATTCTGTTTAATTTAATAATTTATTACTATAAATTTACTAATTTTTTTATTAACATAAATAATGCAAAACCTGTCCTGCAATAATAAATGGCAGTGTTGACAAATTTTGGCATTACACAAGTAGAAAAAAAGAGAGCAAATAAAATACAAAAATACAATAAATTATGAATTATTAAAACATTATAAAAAATATTTAAAAAGAAAGAGGGAAACGTAAGGAGTACAAAACATAATGTACACTAGATTACTCGATGAAACATTCATTATGTGGATTGCTGTTGTGTTCATTTAAAAGGAGCGAAGATTGTGGTTTGAATGGTACGACTGGTAGGTTGTAGATTGTGATGAAAAATCAAGAGGTCTTTTTCTGTTCACTCGGCAAGGAAAATTTACTAATAATATTAATTAATTTAGTATAAATTTAAAGCAATGAACGCTTATTAATGCAATTAAAACATTAGAATATTTAGCAGCAGTTAAACAAAGAACCAATACCGTTTTAACAGGTATTATCTTATAGTATAAAATCAATTAGTGTACAATTGGTAAACGTATTATCATTCCGCTTTTCCAAAACGTAATTATATTAAAATGATATAACATGATACGTTTGACATGAGCTTTAAAAGCTTTCCAGATATTATGCATTCTCAATTGAAGGTAGGCAAACTTATAAATGCCGTACATATTACATTAACGTATTTCTTTTTATGTAATACTTATTTGACAAAATCTTTCGTTTTTTAATAAAATTCATAAAATGAATTCATTCATTTCTGGTTCTCGTGCGATGCTCGACAGACTTATTAAAATTTTATGGGAATTACAAGGTACAAACAAGGGAGAAAAAGAGCATATGAAAAATTGTTTTCGCAATATTGCTGTATTGTTAGAAGGGAAATATCGGAACCCAATCCGAAGTCTCTTTCCCGGTAGAATATGAAGAGGAAAGTAAACGAATTTTCCAAAATTGAAACAGACCCAGAGGAATTATGGATTAGGCAGAGAGATTTTCGAAAATGCCATGTCCCAAACGGTTGCTTCCAAGAAACTTAACTGCTTAACCGAGAACTTGGGTCCGAGGAACGGGCAGGGGAAAAAGAGAAACGGGGAAAGCTATGAAGTAGTGTTTAACTTGATGCTGATGACATTTTCAAAGGACGGTCCAAGTTCAAAGGATCTGGCCTCTAGGTGGACTCGAATTCTGAAAAGGAAAAAATCCAATATTTAAACTTCCAATAATTATTCATTCGACCGATGATGACAAATGCAGGGAATTTCACAGACGAATCAGATTTTAATTCGACGCCGATTTATATTATCCGGTTATACCGAGAACAACTTTGTTCTGCTGGAATTCCACGAAAAGGTGTTCGATCTACCTGGTGCTCAGTTTTCTTTGTTTTGTAGTAAAGCTTCTGTAATTTCACTTCGCCTTGTATTTTTTTGAAGGTTCCGAACAAAAATTCTGTAATTCTAAATATCTCAACAAGTGCCACATAATGTTACATTGCGTACAAATATTCCAAACCGTTTTATAATATTGATCAATGCATGTAATATAAAAATATAATTTCTTGTAACGTAAAAAAAATTTGAATTTTGAAAATGGCACCAAATTCTCCTCTGATTGAAAACTATAAATACACCACAAATTACTTACAATTGATTTCTAAATACCACTACACAAACAATACTATCACAGTAACAAGAATAAAAAGACTGAAATGTTTCTTATATTTTGCTATATAATAAAATACTTGTACTATACCATAAGTATACTGTACTGCAGACAGTAATAAGCAATTACATATGTAATAATAAAACAGTAATCATGTCCAACGATCTAACTAATTATATATATAATTATCCATTAAATTTAAAATATTGATGCCAAGAAGCTAGACACAGTGGATTAAATATTTTACTCTAATAAATTAGTAATAAACAAATTGTGAACCCCTTACAGACTTGGGGATAGGTTATTTTACCCAAGGAACCAGAATTACCCAATTAATTTTCAATTTTCTTTTTCTACCTTAGAATATTACTCGTATTCTTTTATTTATTGCATCAGTTTATACTTTTTTGTACTACGCAGCCTGTATCTGTTGAATTGTAAGTTGTATGTTTGTATGTATTAATAATAAATAAATAAATTAAAAAAAACGGGATGTGAAAACAGGAAGGATGTGAAAATGAGGGAAACCATGTGTAAGGTCTGCTGCACCAACTCTGCTGCTAAATACTATTCTCTTCACTTTTAATTACTAGAGATATATTTCAAAATAAATCGGGTAGATAATTAATTAACAACCGAAAAACTACTCCACTGAACAACATTTTCAAATTGTGTATACCATTAGGAAACCTCTCCGAATCGGAGGAAGGTTCGAGATATCTTAATCTAAAAAAGTAAAGGTGGACGTTACGGCAAAGTGCGACACCGCAAGAAGCGACAGAAAGTGACAGGTTTGGTGAGGTAAGTTGGCTTCCTCTGGAAGTAACAGAAATTTCAATTTAAAAATCCGAGTAGTTTCGTCCTCGGGAATACCAAAGGCGGGTACAATTAAACGAAACGCGATTAAGATGATTTCATTTGCCGAGGGAAAGTTTTGCCGGGCTTTCACTCTTCTACAGCGTTATCTGTATATACACTTTACGGATAACTCGAATTGATAAAAATCTCTTTAAAGTTTTTCAATTTCTCTTGTGATTACACTCATTCCCCGGGAACGGACAGACGCACAGACACAGAGAGATATAGTGTGAGAAAGAGAGAGAGAGAGAGAGAGAGAGAGGAGTCGAGGGTAAAAAATGCATTTAATATCGTGTTTACTTAAAAAAAAGGGCAGCAGAAAAGAAGTCAGAAAGTTTTATTGGAAGATTGAAATGAGTTTGCCTTGAGTGCAAATAGAAGGAAGTTTTCATTAGCAATAGAACAATCTGGAAACATTTTTTTTTTTTTGCGAGAGCAAAAAGAGTGGAAATTTCTTTCTTCCCTTCTGATGGGACCTAACAGAATTATTTGCTTTCACGACGTCCAGAAAAAAACGAGAACAAGGACCATTGACATTTCAGGTTTATTGAAAGCACTTGATCATTTTCAGTTTTCCTTTCCTTGTTGAACTGCCATTGAACTTGTAGACGAGTCCTGCAGTTTATTTCCACCCTTCTCTCTCTCTCTCTCTCAAATCTTTTAGTTTGTTGAAAGGTGAAGATTTTAAGATCTAAGAGCTTTCTTGTAAACTTGTAAGAGGATTGATTTATATGATTGGTTGTACAAGTGCAGTGCGACTGTCATCTCTTGCTAACCGCTTCCTCCTGCAGTTCTTGTCGACGAGTTTTGCCCTAACGTTGACTAGTTTCGACAGGATGTAAGTCACGTGAGAAAAAATCATAATAAAAAGAGAAAGTATTAAAAATAAATAGGAACAATATTAATTTTAATAAGTTACTTTTACTAATTTTGATTGTCATTCTACAGTACAGTGGATTAATATTTACTGTTAATATTTACTGCATTGCTAATAACATAGATGTTATCATTTATCTGACTACATAATTTATAGTGAAAATCATTAATAATTTAATTGAATTTGTTCTTTCTATGTAAATTTCGTTTGAGACGATGTATTGTACCTTTCGCAAATTCAGAATAATCTTTTTAAGTCTCTTTAAAAACATATTAATATAATTAAAAGATATTTATATCTTAGTTAAACGTCTTAAAGATATTTTTGTAAATATCTATAAGATGTGTATCTAATTGTAAGTAACATAAATTAAAATAAATTAATACAAGTTTTATTTGTAATTTAACCAATAGTAATGGATCAATGACAACAATCAAATTGTCCCATCACTAGAGGTTCATTTATATCGTCTAACTTATTAAATATTTTGAAATAAAAAATAAATGAAGAAAAAAACTTATTCTATATTATATATTAATCTCCAATTTCACGGTGTACATTCTCTGGAAGTGTCTGACTTTCCGGTGACATTTCAACCCGGCCGACATCTTAAAATCTAGTCCTAACCACGAGTGTTTTTCTAAAATTTCCAGGAAGCATTCAAGGCCCGCACGAACGTCTTCTACTCAATCAATTACTTTCCAACTACAACACCCTGGAGCGTCCAGTTTCCAATGAATCGGATCCTTTACAAGTAAAGTTTGGCCTTACACTACAGCAAATAATCGATGTGGTGAGTAACCCGGAAAAATTCTAGGTTTATTTCCTCGTTTGTCTAGTCTCTAACGTCGCGTCCGAGTCGCATTATCAAAATTCAATTTTCTCCAATCGGGCAAAAATGAGAGAGTAAACAAAAATGGCAGGGGAGAACACCGGGCAGAAGTTCAATTACATTATTTGAAACATTTTCAAATTCAGCATAAAATAAATATGTGTAGAAAATTTAAGTGGGGGGCTTAAGCCGGAAAACAATTACGAATTCTGGGTCGGGCCCGCGACTCCATTTCTCCATTGGAAAGCCTCTGCAAAAACAAACGGCAGCGTGATTAGAATTGATAAAAAGTCTCCAAAAAATTTATTATTATTATTAGTATTGTTATCCGCCATTGTAATTTCAATAGAAACACCTTCCTCTATTCGACATTTCATTTTTTTTTATACTCCCGCATGAAAGAAACTTAACAAATGAAACGAATAAACAAACAAGCAAACAAACAAACTTAATTTCGAATTGTTTCCCTCGTCGTGGCTCAAATAAAATCGCATCATGTCGCCGGAAGAAAACCGCAAAATTAAAATTAAGTTAGAAATTAATTAAATTGTTTTCACTTCTGATGTTTTCTTTGCGTTTTTTTTTTTTTTTTTTTTTTACTTAACCTCATCCCAGAACTTAAATATTTCGAGTGAGGATTAAGACGTTTTTACTCTTTTGACTTGTAGTACGTACTCGGACTTCAGACTTTGAGGTTGCTGTAACGGAAATTGATTTTAATTAATTTTAATCCTTGACTTTTTTATGTATTTTCCCCTGATGGACGCTCTAAAACAAATAATACTGTAATTTTTTTAATTATTCAGTCACTAAATTCTGAAGTTGTACGATTTACTATTATTTACATAACTTTACATTTCTATCGTTTTACATCAGGGTTTTTATATTTGGAGTTATTACTGTTTTATTAAATGTAGTATTCCGGCCACTACATGATTGACACACTCATTTTGTATGGTTTTAAATCGGTTATGTGCCGTGTAAGTAAAGGACTGATTAATAAATAAACACATGTGTATCGTTCGATAAAGAAAAAGACAAAAATCCAAAGTTTGCATTGCACGCTTGAGTAGAGTGGAAGCTAATAAGAAAGATGTTTTTGTCGGTATTGTATTTTATTATTTTCAACAGAAGTACCAGCTAGTGTTTGTGCCGTGTGTTGTCTACCAAAACCTTAACAACCGGTGCTTCTTTGGCACTAAACAAAACTCCAAAGTTTTCTTTTGTTAACTGAGTTTCGTGCTTCTTAACAGTATTTGTTAAGACGTGCTTTTTTGCGAGGTTTCAGTGTTGAAAATTCAAATTGACTCGCAACTTCGTTCGGCAGTAATTTCATCCTTGCTTGACTCAATGCTCAAGTAAAAATCACTGTCGAACATACGGTGAAGAATCGCTAAGGCAGAGAGAAAGAGAGCAGAACCGACGTTAAAAAAGGGAAAAAAAAGTAAATTTCGGGGAAAAAAATCCGGGCCCATCTCATATCGAATTCGAAAATCCTTTCAGCGTTTTAGGCAATCTCGGCCTCGGAGATTTTCCTAACGGAAAAAGCTGAAATTGTTTGGTTTTTACGACGACTTAAATCACCTCCAGGACCGAAATCAATAAGAGTTTTTCGTGTCATTGGTAAAAGCGATTTAAAATCGTGTCGGAGGGTGAGAGACTTTCACAACGTAAGGTTCCTCCTCTTTAAAAACCGAAATGAATTTTTTGGATTGTGTCATTGGCAACTCACGTCCCGTGGGCAAAGACTCGGATCAACCGAAGACAAAAACGACGGGTTCCGAACATAAAAATCGGGAAGTGTCATCATGGGAAGGGACCGAATAATAGCTTTGTGGACTGGATTCTATTATCATTTAATATAAATTATTTCAAGGGTGAAAATATACTGCCGCTGCTGCTGCTGCTGCTGCTGCTGCTGCTGCTACTGTTGCATTTTCCAATTTCCCCAAGAAAAGTTTCGTTTTTATTTAGAGCACATGCAAAAAATTCAAACGAAGCACCGGAATTGCCCTTTTTTTGCACGATTATCTTATATATTCTAATAAATACCGTACAAACGTTCTTCTCCTCCCTATACTTTTTATTAAAAAGGCAGGTTAAATTTTAAATGAGCATTATTTTTGTTTTGTGGACGATGTCAAAGCTCTTAGGTAGGTGTGGGTTTATGTGGGCCGTTCCAATTTTTAATGTGACAGGTATTTAGACTACCTTAGAACCTAAAAAAACCGTAGTAGGGGAGGCTAAATGTTTCGTCATTTAAAAAATTTATTTTTTTATATATCATATTTATTTATATTGATATGTAATATTTACAGCAGGGTGGGTTGTGACGTATACTACTCTCGTATTCGGTTCGTCAACTAAATGGAAAAAATAGTTACTCAATTGAGTGAAACTTTATGGGTTTATTAATAAAAACTATTAAATAATTATTAAACTATTTGTCATATTAATTAGTGTGTTTAATAGTATTCATTTACAAATTACGTTACAGACAACACCACAAAGTTCTTTACATAAATTTCGACTACGTAAAGCAGAACTTAATCCTAACTCCATTCTTCAAATTGCTTTTTTTTGTTTTTATTCTTAATTAAAGCTTTGTAACTTGCAAAAGGTGCGGGTAGTATTAAACTTTTAGCATATCTACACTCGATTCTTAAACAATAAAATTAGTTACATTAATTGAAATTATCGAAAGGAGAAGGGTACGGGTCGGTGTAAAACGGTCGTACAAACACGGAGGTTTTTATTTTTAATTTAAAGGAACCTAAAACGCTGTCGCTTGTGGCTTTTTATGGCACGTAGGAGATTCACCACGGCTAATAAAAAAATAGGACGGGTAGTGCCATTAAAAAAAGTAACATAAACATTCATTTAAATTCAACCGGTCGTCTCTTATGTTCGCTCTCCCTCTCTCAGATGACTGCAAAATTTTTCACCACTTGATTCTACCAAATCTTTTTTTTTTTAATGAAAAAAGAAAACTGACAAATTGAATTTTGATAATGCATATTAATTACGTTAGAAAGTATCCTCTTGTACCTGTTTCGGGCAATAAAGTGATTGAAATGACTATCTCAGCGACCTGTTGAAATGTAATTATCAACCGAGAGAGTTTTTCGAGGAAACCTATTTTGTTTTTGAGCACCATACGTGACCACCGAAGCAGGTTATTACACTGCTCTCCCAAAAAGTAAAAACAAAAGCTGTAGTATAGTACTTTTGACTAGAATCGTCCACCAATACTTTATTAATTAATCGAGATGATTGGTGCTGGGTCGGAAGTTCGAAGTGGAGATTTCCGCGCCTAATTCCACCGTTCTACTACCACGTCACTCCGAGAGAACGCCGCTACAATTTTATTGGTTCGGCCCGTGCACAGCTGTTTCCCCTCCGGAGCAGATGAACAAACTGAGAGAAATAATCTGTTATGGCAGGCTAAAAAAAATTGCGGGTTCGACTCACCTGTTCATTATGATTCGGGTGCACGTACAAGTTCCCCCGACGTTCTGACCTTCTGACCCTCTCCTGGAACCTGAAACAGTTCCAATTAATGAAAAATGTGGGAAGGTCGGTCTCGACGGAACATCTGCAATTCTGAATAACGAAAGGCTAACAATCACAGTTATGTATGAGTGATGCGGTCATCTGACACTTCGACCTGATTCTGCAACTACAAAAAAAATGAGAAAGATCTCTCTCTCTCTCTCTCTCTCTCTCTCTGGAGTACGCTACTGGAATCATTTCAATCACCTTTTGTCTATATAAAACAGGTTAAAGTAACTTTTCTTTTTCGCCAGCACTTACATATGTAGCATTCAACATGGTCGACCGTTTCCAGAGAACATCGTCGTAATTTATGTTATCCCGAAATGTCTTCCTTAATTTCACTTCCCACCTAAAAAAAAGAAAAAGAAATCTTCCAATGACTTGGAAAAATGCCTGGCGGGGCTGTTACCTTTTACTACCTTTACGGTCCTTTGTTTAACCACCAATCGTTCACTCCTGTTGTTTTCCCGGAGCGTTAAAATAAGTAATTTATGTTCCTGGTTTTGCCACAGACTTTCCAACCTTTTCCCTGCCAAAAATTGAAGTTTACACCTAAAGAGCTTTAAGCTTTTAACTTTTTCATCCTTGGTAACTTCAAACCACTTAACGTGTTAGTTTTATTATTATTATTGAGGAAACATACTACAAGTAATAAGAGTCAGTAGCTTTTATATAAAATTTTTGATTAATACAAATGGCGTGGCTCGATGAAATAAGTTAATTCATGTCCCAGATATTAACGTCCAACGATAGTTGTAAACTTCTTAATTTTATTAAATACAAAAGACCGATCTAATCACTACTCTAATAAACCACACATTATAATTTTGTGAACACCGTTAAATGAAAAAGAGCACACATTTACACGAGAATAGTATTATTAAGTTCAGTATTTAATTTTAAGCGTTTTAAGTTACTACAGGTTTAACGTATATAATTTAGCTCGTGTATGTAACTTAAACTCAGGCTCGACTGACGACGAGTAATCGATGATTGATTAGTCAAACCCTGTGGATTTATTCAAACTGTCTCCATACACTCATTTACACATGAGATTCTTTCATTCCACGTCCGTAGAGAAGGGGGTTAATTCGAAATGATGCCATCAATCCGACTGTCAAACCCATAGACTAAGGTAATATTTTAGGAAAGTGATAGATCAACATCGATCAACATAAAATTAATACGGTTTCTCTGAATTAAGTATTGCGTTCGCGTAATACACCGAACGTGAAGCCGTGGACAGTCATTAATCATAACATTTTTCATTCTTTCCAACTACATAAATTTTCCTGGACTGTTCATCGGTTTCGCACTTTCTTCGTATTATTGTCTGCGTGTTACACAGTTGAACTGGCTTTTCGCCCTCCCCGTCCTACGTCCGAGGAGTGCTTTTCCTAAGTACAAACTCCACGATTTATAGGAATAATTCTTTATGGTACCGTTTAACCGGTTAAATTGGTCGCTCGAGCCGAAATGTACTTGAGTGGTTAACCCCAACTTTCAGTAAGAGGCATAAAAGGTTATAAATATTTCTTTTGCCAAAAGGGATGACAGATCGTGTCCTGGAACAATAAAATATCCGACCCGTGTGGTTGTTTCCAATTCCCTTGAAGATTTCGATTGTAAATGTTTTCAACTTTAAACTTGTCCCGGGCAAAAGTGTCTCTTCGGGGAGAATTTCAAAACTCATAATTTCATAGTCCGACACTGGATTTATTGTATCTGCACGAGGGCGTCAGACGAAACATTTTGGATGGGGTGGAGGAAGAGGGTAAAAAATGGCAGAGGAGATTTCCTAGGAAAGGATTCGCAAAATTCAACCGCATTCCCTGACAAAAACCCCACGCCTCGTGAGATTTTGTTTTAGACCGTATAGACTTTCGGCAACTTGTAGATCCTAGTTGTAACTAGTTCTAAATGGGCCACGTACGGTTCATTTCCGCTACGTTTTATGTTCCGTGAGTTTGAGCTTGGCACATGAAATATGAAAGCGGGGCATGAGGACGAATTCTCCCCCGAAAAGTGAAAAATTTATGTCCGATGACTAGTTAAGGTTGAATTACTGAAACATAAATTTGCCAGGAGAGCCAGATTTTGTTTATATTCTAATAAAGTCATTTTTTTCGATGGGCGAAAGTACCCTGTCCGAAAATAAATCTTTGAGACCGCTATAAGTAAATATTGACATTCACTTCGAGTTGCCCATACGTTTCTATTGTTTAACGTAACACGTTACATAAACCTTAAGTTACTTCTTGCAGGTGGATACCGAAAAACATCAATTTTTGTTCTCTTCATACCAATTTTTTCTGTTGAAGTTGTTCGCACGACACTATCATCTTACTTTTCTATCTGTTGGGTTATGGGTTCAAGGGTTTCATTTCACAATATCTGACAGTGTTTGATAAACATTCCAACCCCCCTAATTTTACAATATCAGAGAAATAAACACAAACAATAAAAAAAACAATGTAACGCGTTAACTCACATTTCAAAACATCTGAAATCCAGTTATTTTTCCTTATAAACCGGGAACGTTTCGCAGGAAAAGTTTACACCCGGTGGAACTCCAGTTTGTTTTCAAAATGCTTAAAAAAAATTAGGAAAAAAATCTTCTCCGACTGTACATTTTATTACAATTGAAATGAAATATATTAAGCTGTTACCAGGAGGGAACAAAAGAAATCGATATTTTTTTTATTGTATGCTCTGGACCAGGATATTTTTTTCCTCCACGTTTTGAAAGAAACCAAGAAAAGAAGTTCTTGAAAATGGTATTTGATTTGACAGGGCCGAAGTGCCAAGACGTCCAACAATTCATTATTGAAAGTGAAGTTAGACAGTGAGCAGTCGCTTGTATACTAAAAATAAATTAGTACTTAACGTAAACAAACATTTATTAAAACGCCAAACAAAAGTAAAAATAAACGGTCGAGTTGTGTTACGACTCATGTCGACCGTAGGACCGATCAATTATATATGAAAATAAACGACATTACAAGTGCAATTTACAACGGTATTGGAAACATCAGTGTAAATTCTGGTTTGTTTTTTTAATATATGGTTATGTATATATGTAGTACCGAGCAAGTGAGTCCAGGCTTTTTAAGCCAGGACTTTTCGCGAACAAATAAGCAACTTATAAAAGAAATCCGGTGCCAAAGAAAGAGCCAAGAAGTCGGTTGTTTGGTCGGGAGGTGGAGAAAGAAAGGAGGGAAATTTCCTAATATATTGCAAATATAAAAGTTCTAAAAAAGTTTCACGAGTAAGTCTAGGAGGAAGAAGAAGAAGAAAAAAATAAGTCAGATCCCATTGGAAAGCACCTAGGAGCACGAGACTTATCTTACGGATTGAAGATCACTTTTTCCTTTCGCCGCAGACCGATGAGTCTGGAATGGAGATTTCTCCCGTTCCTTTTTTTCTTCTTCCACCGAATGGAACCCCCTAAGAGAAATGGTACATATTTCATTTCATAGAAAAAGAGGAATATCTGGAACGGGAAGATGGAAAACTGAAAAATGATTTCGGCCTTCTCGGCTCGTCCGCGAAAAGGTACCATTTTTCATTGTGAAAAATCTGTTCGTTTTCTTTTCGTATTATCCCCGGTCTGCGGCACTGCACAAGATAAAATTGCAAACTAGAGGATCGAGTGCCAATCAATCAAATACCACGAGATGAAACGTGTTGTTTGTAATTGAAAGAGCCGACGTAAACACAGGCAAGAGTGTTATTTGCCGGGGGGAAAGAGTCAGTACACCGCGAACGAAGTAGAAAAAAATATATATTATTTTAGTACATGAAGCATAAACCATTAAAATTTCACGCTAAAATAAATTATTTAGAAAATCTTTATTCTGTATGCATAGGCAGAGTTAATTCGTCACAATATAGTAACGCTTTGCCTATCATATAAAGTTTGTATAAGTGTATAATATTGTAGAATGTATTAGTATACAATGACAGGACGGAAACATTTCTTAAGTTAAGAAAACAAAATTTTAAGCAGCGGTGAAGAAGTACGAAATATGAATATTTCAATAACAATAAATTAATAACATTAGTTGCAACATTTGTCAATAACATTTTTATAGATATAATTATTTTGTAAATAGTAATAGTATAAAAAACGCCACATGAAGCGGAAATAATATTTTCAAGTAACAAACATTAAAGAAGTTTGGGAGTTAAGTACTTTTATCACGTTTACTTATGTAAAATGAAGGTACTAGGAAATGCGAATTTCATTTATTATTATAAGGATTCGACAGTTCTTTTTCATACCTTTGGTGTGAGTCGGTCACAAAGACACAAGCCCGTCCGAAAAGATCCCCCAAGGGCCGTTCCGACCACGGAAAATGCTTGTTATTATTTTAAAGTTCACATTTTACACAGACAACAGGTTAACCCCTTGTGAAACTTCCAATTACGTTCCTTTAGACTAATTGAACGTTATTTTCATTTTATTTTTCAATTACATAAGTTAACGCATTCCGGGAATTCATTTGAACACTGTGCGGACACCTGGGAATGAAGGGTTTTTAGAATGAACGCTTCAGGTGTATAATTAAAAAAAATTCATAATGTGAGATCTGTACAATGTGTAGTACGAAATATTACAATAATATATGCACGAGAACTTAGATGACTAAATAGTTCTAAATAAAAAGCGAACCTTTAGTGAAATTCTTATTTCATCGTTTGAGGACAACTAAATTGCCTTACGTTGCTCTTTCATTTGTTCACCTTTCTCACTCGTGATCGAAATTAAATCGCACCAAACAATTCCACCGTTCTGAGCTTTCTCGTTACTTTTTCCGAATTCAATTTAAGTTTTATCAAAAAACTTTATTTCATACTCGCTCTGTAACTTTGTATCTGTGTGCAACACATTGTTTTGCAATTTAAACGCCCATCGCCAGACTAAATTCCTCGGAATGAATCAAAATACCGAAATTACCGAACCGACTGAACATCGATTTCATTGCACTTTCTATTACTCTCTCCCCTATACTCGTCACAAATCCAAATTCCAACAGATCCGGGGAAAATTTAAACGACACCTGAAAAGTAGATAACACAACCGTACCTTGTACAGAAGAGGCTGACAACTTCACGAACATTCTCGAAAAATAAATAAAGACAGGCGTAATATAAAAATATGAAAATATAAAAGTTTCTTATCAACCAGTGAAACTATAAATTTTGTACTTATGATCTGATTTTATTTGAATTAAGACATTTATTGCAGGGTACTTTTTAATCCAACATTAGAGTTATGGTACTTCTGGCTTACAGCGAGGTAAAAAATATATTTTCAATTATTTCAATAACAATGTAGGAATACAATTATTACCAAAATACTTAAACTATTACATTTCTTCTACACATTTCTGCGGGACTGATTCGAAACCTGAAATTAATGTAACAATACCAAGCTCGCTAAGAATGAAATTAAAACTTATTTACTATACTATTTGTAAACTTACATATTTACCAGAAATTATACTAATATTTCTATAAAGTTTCATAAGCTTTGAGAAACCACACCGTCGCCCAGATTAGACAAAACAACAATTTGTAAGCATATGAAAAATAACATAACATATACATAAAGGTGTAAATGGAAAGTGTGAAAGAATTTGAATACATGGCTCGAGGTGAGAATGCGCACTTTACACACTACTCCTACTCCTAGATCGCATTCAAATCTTCCATTGAATTTATCGGTGCGAAATTCGATGGAAATTGAGCAATTTTGAGAAGAGAAAAAAACTTGCTTCTCCCTATTTCCCATTTGATTGTCCCGAGGGCCCGAGAAGAGTCGAGTGAGAACTCAACCGAAGAATAATTCAAATTTAACAAAGCCTGAACAATCAAAATTTGTCTAGGGCGGAGGCATCGCGTCAGGTAACTGCCGTTTATTTAACGGATCTATTAAAATAGAATGTGAGACTTCAATTACACGTTTAAATCCCGATTTAAACTTCATTACGTTGACTCAGTCAACTTGTCTCGGGATCCCAAAGAAATGGAAACTATTCCAGGAATAAAATGGAACTTTTTTTCTACGCAGAAATGTATTTTAAGGGTTCAGTTGTCAGCACATCTGGAGCTTTTCTGTCGTGCCTAAAAGTAGACCGGTCGTATCTTTTCGTAGTTAAAATAATCCTCCGAATATCTAGGAGGAAAATAACTCAAAACTTAACTTACCCATTTCAACAATCGACTCGAGTCTGACTGTTGAATGGAAGTGAACAGCTCCACCTGGTAAGGGTGTCGCTCGTTAACTTGCGATTATATAGGGAAGAATAATGGATGTTGAATCTCTTCTCACACGCTTCTGCCACGATTCTTTTCATGCTTCACATGCTGCTAACTCTGGTCTTCGTCGAAGTCACTTTGAATAAATGAAAACTTCTTCGGTTGGTTCTGACTACTTTGAGAACACTCGGTAATTCCTCTTTTCCAAGTCGAACGACGAGTCATCACGCGTTTACATCTCTTCCACTTTTCCGGCAGCACCGTGAGAGAAATCTCCGTTTTATTCCTTATTTTCCATTCCTAGTCGACGTTTATTCGGGACGCAGTTAACTATAAAAAAAAGGGCGGGAGAAATGGGAAAAAAATCAAAGCTCTGACTCCATCACTCGTGCCACGATCAAATCATTAAAGATTTATGGGTCATCCATCTTGCTTTCTCCCCGTGTAACTCGCCAATTCTCGTGTATTCCTTTTTTTCACGCGGTCTTCCTTCTTCTCTCCTATTCCCTTTTTTTTATTCGAAACTATTATGTTAGTTTGCCATCGTACATGTTATGGATGAATCCCCATTGTTTCTTCCAAATCGAATATCGACTGCTCCTCACCTCCTGTAACCGGAGACTTTCTATCCTTTTGCGAATTTGTTTTCCTTCGAGTTTGTTTCGTGTCCGGCAGTAAATTGTTGAAACAACCTTTCAATTTATTTGGTGGTAGTTTCTCAGATTTTTCACAAACTTTCTTTTGTTTTTTCCCCACCGGGTAAATCTCGTGTACGGAGGGTTCCCGTGTATCTGGTATGTTGCCGTCTGTAAGGTAATTTAGAGCGACGCGGGTTGCTAGATACATTGATCGCATTGGAGAGAAGTACAATTTTTTATGTTGCAAATAACAAAAAGACGGAAACCTTATAGATAGAAGAGATTACAATGTAACGAGTATGGGACTTGAAGCATTTGTCTGACCATAAAAATACCTACAATTGTAACCGTTGTCGTGTTAAAGAAGACATTCGGTGATTGACGGAACCAGAACGACCACAGATTACTTTCAATTTTCACGTCATTTGAATAAAATTCATGTTCGCGCTCCGGAAGGTAACTCCGATTAAATCGAATTATAATTTTGCTACGGGTAGCTGTAGTGCAGTTGTAGCACTAATTTCAACGCGGCACAGAAACCAATTGGGGAAAACTCAATTTCCCGGCAGCGGGCTCGTGTCAGTCGTCGCTGCCGTCGTGACTCTCCATTAAATACGAAGGCAACGGCGGATTATTCACAATAATCGCTGGCTTATATCATAATGCCGACGCGACGAGAAAATTAATTTGCTTTTTTGTACGGAAACGTGATGTCTGACTGATAAAGCATCTGATTACATCGGGAAAAAGAAAATGTGAAAATCCTTTCGCCATTCAATAAAGCTCCCTGAAAAGTTTCCAAAGTGGGACGAGCCCTGCGTATGCTTTTTCACTACACCTCGTCCCAGATTCTCTGCTTTATCCGGATCGAGCAGTCGCACAACGGACATGGATCATCTTGTGCTTTTCCTTGGAGCTTTCCGAGCGTTTCCCACCAGGTCCCCGGCGAAGTTTTGGATTTTCTTCTAAGTTATGCAATCGACTTACCTGGGGGAAATGCTTCATCACAACCCGGTGTTTACTCTAAAATATGACGGCAGCGTGAGAGTCGCCGATAAGAAGCCCGAACTTGTCAAAGAATGATTTTCAATAAGTTCGAGACGCTGTGCGTTGTACTTAGCCGGGGAAATTGCGAGACAAAACGACAGAAAAATTTGGGGGATTGTCACCGGAAATCCTTTCGAACATATTTAAGACACCCGTTCGTGTACTTGTGAAGCATTACGTACACCTGACTTGGTCCTTACATTATCGATGTTGTTGTAGCATTCATTAAAACTTTACAGCTTAAGTTCTGAAAGTGACAAGAATCCATTTTGAATTCGGGTCCTTGTCGGAAAATATCTTTTTTTAACAAGTCCTAGGAAAATAAGTGGGTGCGTTGACAAATTCTGACGTAATAAAAATAAAATACAAAATATCATTAAATATAAATTAAAATAAAATAAAATAAGGAAGCGGTCAAAGAATAAAATCTTACAACCTGTATGAGCTTGCAGCTCGGTGAACCGACTACTTTCGGATCTGGTGGAATGTTTTTGATGCTGGCGAAACATTCGATAAATAAAATTGCCTTAAAAGTGTACCTTACAAAAGTGGTCTTTCAAAGGCAGCAGCAGGTTACCGCTACACAAAAAAAAGGTAAAGCAACACCAATCGATTCCTCATGTACACACAACCTTGTGAAGTCAACCGAACACCTTCAACCGTTGACGTTGGTGAAACTTTCAATAAAACTCATTACCTTAAAAGTGTAACTTGAGGCGCAATCCATCACACCGGGACGTTTCACACCAACGTCAAACTCGAAAAAATTGACGTTCCACCGAAAGTCAAATGAGAATGGCAGGGCACAAGATGTTCGTTTCAAACTTAAGATGATGGTTATAATTACATTTTGAAACTTTAAAAAATTGTTAATCAGTTAGTAAGAACTCATTTAGGTGATATTTGTATGCGGGGAAAAAAGAAAAAGTTTCAGATGCCTCACATTTTGGAAGCCTTTGGGTTTTTAACATTTTCATTTGGGAAAGTGTTTCTCAAGCTTCACCCAACCAGTTAATTTCCTTCACTATAAATCACTCTTTTATGTCAATTGCACGTCTTAACAACATCAAGGGTGCACGCACATATTGCGCTTGGCAAATATTACACATGTGGCAGGGAAAACTCAACACCTGTTTGCTATTGGGAAAATGTTCTGGATTCCGGATAATAATAGAGAAATAATTTAACTGGGGAGTTCTGAGCTAAACCAAGGAAAATATAAAATTAAAAGTACATAAATAGATACACTCGTAGTACGGCGATCATTCGGCAGCTGAGCAATCATTCCTAGAACTACAAAATGGATCGTCAAGATTAATATTAAATTTCTAGTATAGTTACTCGACATCTAAACATATCAACATCTAAAAATATTTCTTTCATAATAAACACCGTTTTTTGAGTCGTTCAAAATATTCAATACTTGTCATACTTTGTCACGTACACATTGTCACGTATAACATCAAACATATTCAATACTGAAACAATTTGTGCTCGCGTTTGATATTCACTATTGATTTATTGAAAATAATGGAACATGAAATCAAATTTTTCACATGATTTGCGTTCGCGTTTCACCACAAGTCAAACCCTTGTCGCGTCTAACGTAATGTATATTGAATGTTTACGTAATTTACGGTGCCATTTTATAAATAGATAATGCAATGATATATTAACATTCTCGGTTATTGTATTAGTTATGTACAGTTAAATGAGTGCAACACTTTGCATGGATACCATGCAAAGGGTGTAACGTCACTACTTACCATAAATTATACTGTATATTACCTATTGTGCACTACACCACGTCGCCGTGTACTATTTTACGGCACTTGGTATTCAGGTATTATGGTATTATGGATATTATTTATTTTAGTTTAAATTCTTTCTAACTTTCTATTTAGTTATTTGTACTATTGAGAGACTAACCCCATTATTCTCTGTCGTAACTTTCTTCTTATTTCTACTACTATTTATATCTCTCCCACTTACATTTCACGGAAGTTCAGAGACAGCGACGTTCGAGTCTTTGTCCCACCTTGAAACCACCAGGCATCAAACTCTATTTGACGATGACTACGTGTCAGAGCGACGCTTCAAATTTAGCCCGTCCTCGTCTGCCGTGGGCGTTCTGTTGGTTACCACAAGTGGCTGGAGACGAGGAAACCCGTTTCTTTCTCCACGTCAAATTCGCCGAACAAAGATGAGAGGGGGGGAGACGGCAACAAAGGTGGATTCATTCAATATGAATTTTAGTGAAATCAATGAAGCAGAAGGAAGTGAAAATTAAAATTACAAAGGCCCAGCGGAACAAAAAGAACCTTCGGTGACGACGAGGATATTCCCTCGAAGGAGAAAAAGGAACCGTGAGGAACAAGTTAAGAACAAGAAGAAGAAGAAGAAGAAGAAAACCTGGCATGAATGTTTAAGAAACGAATTGCTTCAAATGAAGTAGAGTCCTTTTCAGTGACTGTCTCTAATCCAGCCAGAGCTGTAACTTTGGTTAATTTCGAAAGAGAGTCAGCAAAGAGAGAGAGAGAGAGAAGAAAAAAATGGCGCGGATTTTAAATTCTCCTCTCGGGTAAAACTTTTTTCTTGCAAATAATTACCGAATCCAATTTCCGTTTTTGGAATTTCGGCATTGAAAAGCATAATTAATTTAAAGTTTTTAATTAATTTAGGTAAAAACCACAGATAAGAAGGATTTTCTGAGGATTATCCGGCACACTCCCCCTGGGGGTGCCTCCGCGATTTCTTATTAAGAACCGAATTTGACCAAACAACTGAAGCGACCGTGTTACTTCACTAATTATTAATCTTTAGGTTGAGGGACTTGAAATTTCGGTGTGTTTATCCTGACACTGGAGTACTCAGGACCCGGTACCAACCCGCCTGTGATTTTAATCCGTGAATATTGTCGTGAGCCGCTTATTTTACAAATTTAATAACTCGAAACCCCCAATAATGAACTCTCTCCCTCTCTCTCTCTCTCTCTCTCTCTGAGAAAGGGGAGCTAAAGAATAATCTGTTTGCTGTGTGGAACTAGGAGTGAAATAGTTGAAGTGACAGAGAGGCTGCCAAAACTACGGTCAACGACTCATTTTCTGTAACGGATATTTTAAAATGTTATTCTAAAATATAATCCAAGCGTACCATATATAAAAATATAATACAAAATATAACATAAAATCTCATCCCTGAATTTCAAGGAGATCATTAGAAATTTTACAAAAAGTACATTTACCTTTGTAATATATTAAACTTACGTGATTTAGAATTACATTAGATTTTACTTAAATTTTATTATTTTTATTAATGTATTTAATTAGCAGTAAGTAACCGACACAACAGTTTTTTTTTCGTCATTACCGACAAGTTAAGGATGTTAACATTCTGAAGTTTACATAAGGACATTATCAATAATACAATACATTTTTCCGATAATAAATTTTTTTAAATATTCGACTGTCGAAATGATAAAGTTGTTCTTCTGTCGTAAAACACAACTAATTCATTCGTTTCCACAGCGAAACAATACATAGGTACCGGAACGTCTAAAATGGCTTGTACCGTATTTTTTGCACGAATGACAAACAAATTTTACGGTCAAATTAGTCAACAATTATTAACGACCACCCCTGAAACCATCAAATTAACACATAAATAAATAAATAATAATAATAATAAAATCCCTCACCACCAGGGTCATCGTCTTGAAAACGATTTCAATAAAATCCAGACCACGTATCTCACTCTCGTGATAACTTATTCATGGCGAGAGTAATCCAAACTGACATAATCGTTTTCAAGGAAATCTCCTTAATTTGCGTTGATCCGATCCTAAATAAACTGGATGCCGGATCGTGAGTAAGGTCGGTTTTGTGCTTTCAAAAGCAACGACTTGAGCTTTCTCCAAGACGAAACGTCACGAACAAGATGGGAAAAAAATAAGTATTAATAAACGTGCGGAAGTAAAAGAGCGTTTTCCTCGGGCGTGTCCACTTAGAGACGCACAATAAGAATGACAGATGAATTTCCAAAAGACGGTGTAAAACTCGAACCGTGTGGAAGCGAAGAACGAAACTGAAAAGAAAAAAAAAGTATACAGAAAAAAAGGAAAACGGAGAAATGAAATAAATCAGATGAAATCCTCCATCATTACGGCAATTTAATTCGTTAGAGGAGTTCCCAGGTGGCATTTCCGAACCCGAAAATATCAAATGACTTCAATAGATAAGATGTAGAAATTTGCCTCAAACAAGAGATCAAATTTTTCTCTGGGAAAACGCCAAATAAAAAAAAAAAGTGAAACGATCGAAGCGAAAGAAAAAGGTAAACAGGAAAGGCAAGTCCAGGTGGAGCAAACCGCAGGTGAAACTTAAGTTTTGCGAGTCTTCGGACTAGAAATTTCCTTCCTCGATCGTGTGGTTTTTACTTTTGCAGCATCCCATCTACGATTTTAGTTTTGTTACCTATTAAATTTGAAATTTTACGGTTGTCAAATTTTCTGTTGCTCGCGTTCTGACACGAGTCGGAAAGTACAAATTCGATTCGGTAAAACAACGCGTAAATAATTAGGAAGTTGCTTTTGAGAAACCATACACTAAAATTTTACTAATTTTTATAAATGTATATTATGTATTATTACCATTTTTGTATATTATTTACTAATTTAATTCTACATCGGTTGCACACGGTCGGATACGAATACAGTTCGAATTCTCACCCGGAATTTATCGTTCTTCCAACTTATTAAACTTCCCTCACGGTTAAACCATTTTAATAAACTTCAACCCTTTTTAGATTTTACCGAACATTGTCGTTGGTTAATTTTAAAATCTCAACGGCGTTGTGAAACTTTAAAGTTTAATTCTGTTTCACGTTTCGTTACGATTTAACCGAAATCGCTGTATCAGACGTTATCAATATTGATTACAACTGCTTGGTTAACTAGGAACCGCTGGGCCAGAATCGTAGACCCGGCCGTTGTAAAAAATAAATGATGAATAATTGAACTTCCCTTCCGTCTGGCCGACTGTATTACGTTCAAGTTGTGTTTAGTTAAAAGTTTTATTATGTTCAACTTGTTTTTAATAACTTTTTTATTTTTTTACCCTTCAACGGACACAGCCCAGGGCCCTCCATCTGTTTTACATATAAATATACTTAAATTAATAACTATATATCAACTTAAGTAACGTCGTACGATACAAAGGGAAAAAAATATTTTAAAAGTTTTAAAAGAGATAACAAGTTATGTTTAGTCAAAGGTTATGTTACTTTCAATTTAGTTAAGGGTTACGTTAAATATTAAATAATGTATGAGACGACTGATTAATTAGTTTATTTATGGAAACTTCAAAGGCGAAAGTTTAGGTTACAAAGACTTCCTTTATTAATTTAATTTATTTTATATTATTTATTTTGTATTATTAATTTATTTTATTTAGTGAGTAATTTAATGATTTAATTGTTAGTTCAATTACAATTTAATTTAACCAATCAGTACATAATTTAAATAATTCTGTTTCTAAAGGAGCTGCCTAGTAAATAAGTCTTTAGCCAGGTTGGTGAGTAGAGTCACTGTTTATTGGAATTATTAATCTAACCTGGAAGGTTACAACGTTCACATCACTACAGATATTGGTATAAATTAATTTATGTTGAATATTTTATTAACCAACCTCAATAATTGTGTGGTTTGAAGTTCACGTTCCGAACTAAAACCCAACATCCGTCGGTTAGTTTCCAATTCCCTTCCATTTCCAAGCAATTTTCACAGGCTTTTGTCTTCAAGAGAAGCACAATTTTCTTCTGGACGGGTTTTATTTCGCAATTTTAGATTAGAAAGTTCAATTAGTGGAAAACAAAGACAGTCGGGATGTTCCATTCATCGAGAAGTAGTCAATCGTAAGTCTCCAGACAATAATAATTTATTTTTTATTTCAGAAAGAATCGGATGTTTTTCGTGCTGGACTTACTCACTGATATTTTCTTTCAGCTTTCAATTCCGGGGAAATTAATAATTTAAACTGTGTGTGTGTGCGCGTGTGTCTGTGTCTATGTTGTGCGTGTTGTGCGTACACTTTGCCTTGTTGTCTCTGCTCATTTTCTATGTTCAATTTTTCTAGGATGAAAAAAATCAAATATTAACAACAAACGCTTGGTTAAATTTGGTAAGTCGGATGGATGCTCAACGTGAAATGCTCGGTGCATAAGTCAGCTTCGCTCGAGAGCTGTGATTTTCTGTGTTGACGTTTGTGTTTTCGTTTGTGGCAGAACGACATCGTTTTTTTTTTGCTGTTGTTGTGTTTTCTTTTGTGTTGTTACTGCTGCCGCTGCTGCTGCTGCTGCTGTCGTTGTATATGTGTATCTATGTGTGTTGATTTTTCTCGTTCACCGACATCACTCCGCTCTCCCCGTTCGCTTTTCCTCATTCGCTGGTTTCATATTCACGTTACGGGTAAAGAAATTCCCGGCCCGAAATTTATTGATTCGCACAACTCCCTCCCCCATACACAACACCGCGGGCCAGGGGATTCTGATATCGTCGAAGAACTCGTTTTCCTTGCCATGAAATTGTATGTGTATTTCAGATTCATTCTGGTTGATTAGATAACTTGTGATGATTAGCAAACCGCAAAAACCGTTCAAAATATAGAAATTTATTCAGGTAAACGTTTATATATGTAGGAATTGTATATTTTCACCGAATGCCGCGACAAGAATAGACTTCGTTGTGACCCCACGGAGCGCTTTTTGAGATTTTCACTCAAACCCTTAAAACAGCCCCGACAACGAAACGGGGAAGATCGCCGATGATTCCGTATCAATTTTGCTGACGGTGTCTCCGCCTATGTGCAAAACAAGAAAACTTTCTTCTGTTACCGTTAGGGCTGTTATCATGTGTTTTTACGGAACAGTGCCGTTTTATAATTTACCTGCCGTGGCAAGAAGGAAGTCGGAGGGGTTTCGCAGACGATCTCACATCCGAGACGTAGATAAATAACTTCAAAAGTTTCTAATTTTGTCGATGCCGGAAGAATTCAGGAGCCGAGACGAGAGAAGTTTTGAAAAAGTAAAGGAATCAAGATATATCCATTTTTATATATAAAAGTTGAATCTTTGATAAAAACTACATAGCAACCGGTCAACTACTTCATAATCACACCGACACGTAATTAACTCGCTACTCAAAATAATAAAAAAGTAGTAAAGAAACCGCAGAGGGGCCATATTTTGGCTGACACCATCTCCTCACCTGCACACCACTGTGGGTTTCCACGGAAACATCTAAATTTATTTTGTTTACATCCATTCGATTCGTGCAAGACTTTTCAACCGTTTTCCTACAACGTTGTAGTCTCAGTATACCTAAGAGCCAGAGCAAATCCGGATGGTCATCACGAACCATCTTGTCTTGTATTTCCATCAAGGTACGCTACCCCCTAATCACCGTCTCTAATTCTCTCTAATTACCCCTGAGCTTTCTTTGTGTGTGAGATGAGAACGAGTCTCGACTTGACCCTGCTTTTTTTCAAATTTTCGTTCCTTCAGCAAAAGATCTGGGTTCCGTACTCTGCGGTATGATTTCCCCGTCTTAATTACACCCCCTTTTTTCTATTCGAATGAAAAAGTATCATCGTTTCCGAGCAAGTTGCCCGAATTAACGGAATTAGAATTTCCTAAATACGCCCGAGTCACGCGAATATTTAATCATCGCCGACGATTCGGGACTTTCAAGTAGCTTTCTTAACGTGCTTTTCTTAAATTCGTTCCGTCCATCCTCTCGTTTCCACCTGTCCTTTCCCTAAAATTTTCTTTTCCGTCCACGTTCGCCAAGGAGCAACAAAAAAATTTCAAAGGGAAAAGGGCCGTGCCGCGGTTTTTTCCCAAATCTCCCTGAGTTCCCCCTTACTTGGAAAACCGTTCTCCTGGAAAAGTTTTCAATTTCTATTTCTTTGTCAAAGTCATTGTTACGCCCAGGGAAAGTTTCTTCTTTTCTGCTTTCTGACTCTCTCTCTCTCTCTCGCTCACGCGCGCGGATTCTGTCCAAAACATATTGGCTGAGCATGAATTATACAAACGATTTAAAAGTTTCAACATAAAATTTTCTTATTGCGCTCGGGAGTATCACGGAGAAAGGAAAACGGCCCGGGTGATTCTATTTTTTTTTATCTAAATTGCTCTCTCCCGTTACATGAGAATTAAATATTTAGGTTTTTTCCGGAGGGCATGATATCACTCGTGCTAAAAACAATTCGGTAGTTTTACCCCCGTTAAAAAAAAGGACTTCGATTTGGCGTCAAGCACCGGTCCATAGAAAAATATTCCACCTGATTGTGAAAAGCAGAGAATCGGCACGAGTCGTTTCCTCATTGTAAATTTAATAACGACGGAAAAGATTTTAGTTGTTTTAATAATAAAATGTTCGGTTTATGAGAGAATGACGAAATTGTGTTTGGGAAGGAAATCTAAGAGAACGTAGCAAAGAATTTGGCGGGAACAAAGTAGGACACCAAGTCATGTGGAGCTGGCGAACAGGGGAAATAAACAGAGTTGACTGAAATAAAACGGTTGTCTGAGATAAACAGTACAATGTAAGGCACACACTATAGAAACTACTATAAAGGAAATTTTCGTAACCTCCACAATCACCCGTTTCATGGCGGCGTAAATGTAGCCAAGTGGAAACAAACAGAACTGTTTAAATTTCAGGACCATTTTGGTTTGTGTGCGTGTGTGAAAATTTATCTTTACTTCTGGCTTATTATTCAATATTATGAAAATAAACTGAATGCGCGTAAGTGACTGCTACACTTTGAAAACACTCGTTATGTGAATTGAATCTGAAAATTTTACAGTCTTTGCAAGCCGCGCGTTGACGCTTACTTTGTATGTGTCGATCGATACCTGACATTTATGTACATTAACTCTGAAAAATCTTTCCACGATAATCAAAGTACCGTACCTCAAACTAAGCGAATTATGTTTTGCTCTACATATAAGTAATATAAAACTTCATTAACGGGAAAACATGTTTGGTATGCATACGTACTGTTAAAGAGACTTGACGTTTTCAAAGCCAACCGTCTCCAAAGTTTTTAACACAATCATACAATACTTTAATGTGTACCGAGATTTTAATTTCAAAACGCGTATTATTGAAACTCATTTTTGTACTTTCAAACGTTTTCAAATTTATGAAAAAAGTTTAGTGGTTGTATGAATAATGTGAGGCGAAGATTCGTTGTTGGTTAGGTCGAATGGTCCCTTGGACAGTTACATGTTCTTGGATGTCATCACAACGTACTCTCTTCTCTTTTGTGCATGTATTGTAGTTGTAACCACTCGTGACGGTGGCGAAGTCAACAGGGACAGCCTTTTTAACTACAACGGTGAAATTTGAAGAGTTTAACTTTCTTTGTTACTCTCAAGGTAATAAAAAAAAAATCCCCCAGCCCCGGCTTTGTGCTTTCGACACAGACAAATTTCAACGAGTCAACCGTGGAGTTTCCCTCTTCTTCCTGTCATCACGGGAATTTTTTCTTTTCCGTTTATATAATCAGAAACTACAATTGTGTCGTAGAATGAATTGGAATGGCAAACAAAAGTGAAAAATTCCCAGCAGATTACGATGTTTCTCCTTTTCCGTTTCCCGTGTGTTTCTCGGTTTTGCTTTTTTTCCACCCTTTTCTTACGGGCAAAAGGAAAGAGAAAAGAACCCTTGCATTTCATCAAACGGATTTCGCATTTTGTTGAAGTATTCTGGCGAAAGCTTTTTACAAAATTAGATTCGAGAACTTATATATTTTTTTTTCTTCTCAAGAGCAATTACCAAGTCGGATAGGAAATGCATCTCTTACCATTTACTTTAGCGTCTCCGTAAAAACCTCCATTATAATGCCAGATATGGCGGAGAGTCGTTTTTATTATTGGAAAAGACTTGCTTTGCCATACTATTTTTAGAAATTGTCCTGCCCCACTTATTACTCGTACTCTAACATCGGTACAAAGGTTAAATGTCAAGTATTTTTGACATTATTTAGGTTTGATCTGTTATATTTTTTTTAAAACATTACTTCGAGGTTGCGTTGTAGTTCTTGCCACGAGTGAACTTATCGTGCACCTTCGAGGACCCGATCAATCGTCATTTTTAAAAATATTGTTTGCGTCGTTTTGTGTACATAATAGTTGTGGGAATGAAAAATAATAATAACAGGTCAATGTTGTGCCATTTTCAGAGATCAACATGTCTGACAGTATGTATGTATACTTATAGTTGTGAAACCCTTGCTCTTCTTTCATTTTTCTTAAAGATTTGTTTGTCACGCATGTCAAATATGTCACGTACTTGTCAAGAGGTTGAAAGAACTGTGAGAAATTGAGACTTCACACACTCAATCAGAGTGAAGTGACTACAAATCAATAACGGTAGAAAATCGTGATAAAAGATAAATTTTCTTGATTTTGTAGTAAAATAATACAGTTTCTCTAGGAGACACTCGTAACTTTCGTTCGTCCGAAACATGTCTATCACATTATTCCGCATTATTAATAGTATCAAAGTTTATAATTAATAGTTCGTTCTGGTTTGGCCATGATTTTCCAAGTTCGTGTACAGTCTTGGAGTGGTAGTTTTATTTCTTGGTAAAATCAGTCAAGTTCAGTGACAGTCGCCAGAGACAATCAGACCCCTGATAGTTTGAGTGAGTGATTTATTACACGGCCTTCAAGTTCCCGAGACTTGAGAATTAATGTTGAGTACAATTAACGTCATCCTTAACGTCATTCATGAGTATGTTTGAAATATGTCGGAATCAAAAGGTGTGCAATAGAGCGTGTATTTCTTACGATCTCATGCAATACACACGGGTGATGACAAATGCAGATCTCGGCACACGACTCACTACAACTGCATTGTACACACAAAAATAATAGAGCGCAACCGTTTAAATTTGTAAGTATTCACAACCTTGTGTTACACATGTTTTGCACATATTCTTATGGCTCTCTCGCGTATTTTCGTAAATTTCTTCAACTCCAGGAGACCAACCACCCCGAAATGCGATTGGAATGAGGAGGAGAAAAGGAGTGAACAGCAGGAAAGTTGTCCGGCAAAAAATCGCCAAAAATAACCCCCAACCGAAAGAAAGTGATAAGAGAATAGTTCTAAAGTTGTACTAAATGACGGGTACGGGAAAAACTAAGTTTATTACCTTATTTACTCTGAGTTATCTTTTTGTTTTCCGGGAGATAGAAGAACGAAATCGTTACAAACTTAAAAAGTAAATCACTAAGAAACGAGATTGAGGTTAATGTTTACAAATAAGTAAATTATTAAGGGAGCGTCTGGAGTCGGGGTAAGAAAGAAACAAGTTTTCATTGAGTTTCAGAGTCTGTTAGAAGAAGTTAGATTAACACACACACACACATGAATTTGGTGAGAGATCTTGGCAACGTTTAAACTTAACCAGTTGTATTTTGTGCTGTCAAAACTATCGTAGTACGGCGATTAAGAGAAGGATTACGTAGGTTCTTAATTGTGATATAACTGATAGTTTTCAGAATTTTCCCGAATCAAATTCTGTAGATCTGTCAAGCAAAGAATAGACAATTTTTTGTTTTTGCAAAGAGTTTAAAAAAAGATAAAGTTCGATGACAAAAATACAGGTATAGGTATATCAAACCAGAAATACAAGATCTATCTTTTCAACTATTCCACGAAGCTTTCATCTATTAATTAGACCTTATGAGAAAAATTATTTAAAAAAAGACGACTCAATTTCATTCAGTTGGTAACACTAACGCTATTTCCCCATAACTTAACCTTAAATACACCGTATAGTTAAAAACAGTAATTATTCTAATAATCGAAGACCATTAACTAAATTTAATAATAACTATGATTTATATTAATTTTTAGTTCCTCACATGAACATGTTATGGTAGCATGTATCATTTCTTTTTAATTCCAAATTAATAGCTCCAAAAAAAATTTAAGTAGAATATGTAAAGTCTCTCTCTCACAATTTATATCAGTTTCATTGAAAATAATAAATAATTCATGCATGAACCCATGTAAGATAGTAGTGCGGTGACGAAGTGATTTCTAAAAAAAACACCAAATATTTTTAAATTGCATTCCACGTAAAGGAAAGGTTAATTGCTGATTGTAACTGTAAGTATAGAATTACTTTTGTTGAAGTGTAGAAGGCTTTTCCAAGCATCTACATGTGTTTATTTAGTCGGAGAGGTAAAACGGTTGAACTTTCGACTTCTTTAATTCAGTTGAAAACTTACCATAGGAGAAAGTTGATAATGGCATCTTGCGGTGTTTTCACTGTGGGAAAATCTCCACTTAGGAGACGCCCTTTAAGAAATCAGCGTCCTGTTCACCTTTAATATTTAACGAAGCCACGTCAACTACGCTCCTCTCCATGTTCCTCTAATTCTCTAATAAATTAATCATCGTTCAGTTTGCTTTTTCCCTCTCTCTCTCTCACTTTCGTTTTTTTTTTTTTTTTACTTTCTTGTTCCGTCGGTTTTTATTTGCCAACTGAAAAACGTGAATCTGAAACTCAAATTTGAATTCGAGTCACGCCCCGAATGGTGTAGTTTTCAAAAAGTTGAACAAAATCCCAAAGACAACATTTCGGCCCGGGTGGAAAAAGCCGCAATCTGTTGCTTTTGGGTGAAAGCAACTTTCATCCTTTCACGACTCTCACTCTCTCTCAAAATTTATTGACCTCCGCAACGATGGTCTCGCTACAAGTAAATTTTTACGGTCATCGGACACACCTAAGAAGTTGCCATTTTAAGCCGCGACTTAGTGTTAACCCTCGAGAGAAATTAGAAAAGAAGGGCAGTCAATTTATTTAACAAATCAAAAGTCACCATTAATTACTCGTCATCTACGTAACTCTCAGCTACGGGAATTAACTTCGGAAGTTCTTGTAATGTTTTTGAAATTTTTTTTCGGTCTTCTGAAGATGGTTAGGTTGTACATGTAGCTATCGATAAAAACTATAAACCTAAACTTAAAAAAAAGATAATCACTTTAATCGTTTTCCCAGCTTGAAACCGATTTTGCTGTACCTGAAAATAAATACCTAAAATTTTATTCACTGTACGAAAAACTAAAAAGCCCCTTAATTTAAAAACATAACACGTAGTAGTCGTAACAGAACTTACCGAACAGCACAGACAGCACTTTAAGTTCAGAAGTAAGTCTTTTAATAGAAACGAAGATTATTTGTAACATCTACAACAATTAAAATTCTAAAATTTAAGAAAAGATTCTTTGAAACAACTCATAGTTTTAGGTAAACTTTTTTTTTAAGTTTAAAAGGTAATCTGGTAGTACAGACAGGGTTGGTTGTTCTTTTCGTGCAGACACCAGGGCAGTTGAGTTTTGAAAAAAACCTCTGCCGTTACGTGGCAGACCATGACATCATTCCCATTATTACGACAATCCACCCTTTATGGTAGTTAAAACTTTATCTCTCTCTCGCCAGTTGCACGGTGCTTGTCTGCCGAGGATATTCCGACAGCGTAGAAAATGAATATCTCACAATAAACAACATCCAAAGGAAAATAAGAATATTTGAGGATTCGTTCCCATGCGAAAGAAAACCCCCCCAAGATAAGAAAACATGTATCCGGGGATTGCTAGTCAAGCGTTGATCCTTTGATTCTTTTATGTCTTTTCCTACTCTTCCTTTCTCGGTTTTAACATTTCTTCGGGTCCCACGACTCTCTCCGGTTTCATTCCACTTTGCTTCGTTCAAAAAGAAATGGTAAAATGTCTCGCGACGGATTCTTGCCCGTCTTTTTCTATCATTCGCCCAAAATCAATGAGTGAACACCTTTCATCTGGGGCACGTTCGTTTGCGTCACTTGTGCCGACTCATTCCGTAAATTTACACTCCTTGTGTTCGCAAATAAAAGGAGACGAACTTGAAGGAAGAACTCGTCGAGGAAGAAAATACAAAATAGAAAACGGGGAAGTGAATTCAACGAAATAGTACTAGGCAATAAACCACAATAGACCCGGAAATAAACGTTATTTTATTGGTGTGGAGCAGCCTTCGCTGTTGCCGAAAGTGTAAGTGGTCCACCGAACGTTTTTTTTGGTCTATAATAATTTTTTATTACGTTTTCCCAACAAGTTTGGAACCTTGGAAAAGTCTGCGGTGCCTCGGTGGATATTCCAGCGCCAAATTTTCAACACATCACTTATCGGCCGTGTCATTACGCCTTTTTACTGTCGTAATTTTCCTTCTTTTTTGTAGGCTTCTTGTAGGCTCGTAAAATTTTGCGGCAAGTGGACGGGAGTTCCCTTAAAGTCCTGCAACACGCGGAGGCACTGAAAAAAAAACTACCGTTAAACCCCGTCGACCAGATTATAAATTAATAAATGTACAATGGCAATAAAAAACACTTACGCGTGAACTTTTAATGAATTTGGTATTGTCCGGTGCAACGACTGGAAAAAATCGGAAAAGGACTTTGACCGTAAACTTATGTAATTACATTTTTATTACCTTGCTAATTAATTTACAAATCCATAATCCGAGAGCGATGGAGTGGGGCTCGAAGTTTATTTGTCGTGGCTTTCTGATTTTCGGAGAAAATCACTTCGTTTTAATGATGTCCCAACTATCTAATCCTGTTGCTCGCCTTTTCTCCCGGATCGTTGACAGTGTTTCCGTACCGCAGAAGAATCAAAGGGTAATTGCCATTCATTCATTCATTCATTCGTTCGTTCGTTCGTTCGTTCGTTCCCCGAAAGTTTGAATGAAATTTTGTAATTGTACACTCCGGCAGTCGGTTTGTATTACCCGGATATTTCGGAACTGAAAACCCGACAAACACTGTGGGCTTCCCGCGTAAGATCAAAAACACATATCCTCAATCTCTGAAAGCTTTCCCGTATTTATCGATTGCATTATTAACTTTTCTTTACCGAGACGTGCGATAAAACCCGTTTTTATTAGAGTTTAAGGGATGGAGGAAACACATTGAAGTAGTCAATTGCGAATAGTCGCGACCGGTGCTAAATATTGCTTAGGAAATGTGAAATTTACCACAGACTGCCGTGAACGGGTTTTTCCACCTCTCTCTCTCTCTCTCTCTGTCTCTCTATTTTTTCCCCACTATTTCACCATCAGAACTATTTCGGTTGATCTGCTTGACAATTCCCTAAAATAAAAAAACACTGGAAAATAAAATGCGATACGTTCTGCCACGAAAACAATACGTCTCATAGTGTGAGTGCATCCAGGTTATTGTGCTGCCCTTTCACCCGGCAATAGTTCTTTTGTTCTTGCTGTTTGTTTCTTATGTCATTTACACCTTTCAAAAGCAAAAACTTATCTTAACGGGTAAACACTTGACGTGAATTTGAACCGAGACAAGAAAAATATAGGATTAGGTAAAAGGAAAAATTCTGTTTTTTTTTCTGCAATTTCAAGCAAAGTACTCACCAATTCTTACAGAGGCTATAGAGTTGGTAATTCCGTCATCGACCGGAGGTTTTACTGCATGGGAATATGTAAATTGAAAAACACCCTCAAGGTGGTGACCTTCAGGGCTACTTCTTCAATCTCCTCCTTCAAACTGTCGAAATTGTTGTCAAATATTCGGGAGTGGTTCCTACTTGTAACCTTTTTGACAGTTATTTTCAACTATTTCGTAACGTGAAAAAAATCCATATTTGTTTCGTGTCATTGCAACTGGTCAATAGTTTGTTCGCTTGTCTTTGTTATTGTGTGGAAGTAGCACGGTTTCACTCCCTCCCCTTCCCATCTGCTTCCGTACGAACCTTTCCCCGAAAGGTTAAAAAGTATAATTTTGCACGGTGCATCCACTCCGCATTTAACCCAGTCGTTTAATTTCTATGTTCAATTGACCCCTCAGCCATTATTTTTCTCTTCCTGGGTCCGTTAGAGTAATTACATACTTCTTTCATCTAATTTTCATCTATTATTTAAGTCGTTAACACACTTTTATTTTTCGCTCTATTTAATTACACCCTGAGCGGGTGCCTGCACCCGTTTTAAGTGTTCCGACAAGTTTTTAATTTTCCAAAGCGATGGAACTCCACAGCTCCGTGTTTTCATCCGGCTTTCTCATCGGGCTTCCTGAAAAATTAATGAAACTTACTTATATTAAACGCTCCGGTGAATTAATTTGAAAAACCGTGCGGCCATACGCCAATTGGTGAGGGAAACGTTGTGTTCGATTGTCCGTCTGTAAAATAATGTGGAAATAAATGTTCGAGTACTTTTACCCCGAGAAGTAAACACTCTTAATTCGTCAACTTTCCAAACTTCGGCATGAGGAAAAGTAAGAAGAAAGTTCGCTTCTTACTCATTTAACATTTTGCAATATATAATGCATGCGACTGCAGTTGGTAAATCAGTCATCAATCCCCGCTTTCCATTTAAGAAGAGAATAATTAATGATTCAGTCAGGTGGTGGAAAACTCCATCGGAGTCTCACTTTAATGTTACGACGCCATGTCACAACCATAGAGACGGCACCACTGAAAAATTCCAACACACCTAATAAGGTTTAAGAACACAAAGGTAAAAGGGAAGGAGAAAGGACTCGTAGTCAGCACTTCACTTTTTATGTTCGTGCAGAAAAATTACCATTTCCGGTTTCTCCCCGGATACTTCCTGGCGCCAGGTTGCGGGTCATCCTATTCGCTCTCGCCTTGATTAATTTAAGATGGGAAAGAAGTGTAACCGCTGGGTTGAGCACCATGCAGAAGTGGTACAACACTGGAACTGTAAGCTCGTCTCGTGAATTTCCACTAAAAATTAATTGAAATTCTCATCTAGCAAAATTCATTAGAATTTTCCCCCGGGGCAAAAATGAAATCTCTCTCTCTCTCTCTCTCTTGTAACTCGTCTACCCTTTTTCCTCTAGTTCGTCTTTCACAAATGCTCGGCCCGTCAATGAGAATCGCATTTGTGAAACAACACAAAATATAACAAAAAGGGCGGACAAATTAAAAAGTATTAGTGAATTTTTTTCAGAGCCGAACGAATGAGAGAAAAAACCGAACTTTGAGCTAATTGTTCTTAATCCGGACTTGTTCTGCTTGTGGAAACGTTGGTCGTTTTAATATTATACATAATATAACAGTATATAAGCACACAGAATGTTCTAACGTTTTTAGTAAAGTATATATGTGTGCGTGTATGTGTGGGGTTTATTGCGTAAACGCAAACTTCCCTTACTTTACAAGTGCCAGTTTTTTTTCTTCGAATCCAAACTCCCATTTTTTATCTTGTTTACTAAAATATTTAATTTTTAAAGTAGTATTGGACCCAACAATATCACTTCTCTCAACTTTAACTGTTCTTAGTAATACAATTTGTGTGGTTAACCGTCAAACATTCTAATCATACCTAAATTGCGGGGCTAAAGATTGAACTTTCCGTAATCAAAGCGGAAAATAAAACCAGTTTTCTTCAGAATCAATAATTCAGTAATTCAAATTTGGTCTCGACATCCCCTTGAGCGACCGAGTAAACCAATCGCCACGTAGGAATGTTAGGGACTTTATTTTTTATTTTAATTTATTCCAAAGCCAAAGTTCTAATGTATTTTTGAGGAGGTTCAAATTGCCTTTTAGACCGAAACGCATTTAAAATTAAATGGCAATTTGAGGAGTGAATCAAAAGCAGAAAATGTGGGGCGTTGGTGTCCCTCGCGCAGGGTTGTAGCGCAAACCCGCTTTTTTTTCCTCGGACCGAAAACTGAAATGTAAAAAAAAAAAAATGCAAATTAAACCTTGTTTAATACTCCTTCCGGTGATATTTTGGTTTATGATTCTTCGAGCAATGCTGTGGCCGGAGTGACCATATGAATAAAACTAGACCGTGGAAAAGAGATGGTAATTGCTTTCACGAATTTGCATTTTGAGTCGGTTTTTCTCTCCTGCAGCAACATTAAATGCTCCACTTTCGGATTTTTTGACTCGACATCCGTCAAAAGGTGAAACATCACTCTGTCGATGTGACCCAAGTGGAACAATGTTTACCTACGAAGCGGGCGGAGTTTCGACGTCGAGAATTTGAATAACAAAAATAGTCTGAAAGCTGAATTCTAAAGGGGAAACGTCAGAATTTAGTTATTGGTTTTCGGAAGTTATTTGAACCAGAGAGAAGAGCTCACCGAAAATGGAAGGATGCAGGAGTTCGGTTGCCGACTTTTCTTCGTGTCACACTCCACGCGCGTACCACTCATTCGTACCTGCACATTCCACACAGGTCGGTTGTTCACACCTGGAACGCCTCTCATTCAGGTTCCATCGAATGACATAAGAAGTCCAAACAACAAGAAGCGGAAAGGTTGCATGGTTCATTTCGGATTTGTTTTAACTAACATCCTTTATTTCTATTTTGTGTGTCTCTCTTAGGACGAGAAGAATCAGCTCTTAATTACCAACATTTGGCTCTCGTTGGTAAGTTCCCCCGTGACAACTACGTCGACACTCTGTTAAGAATACTTATCGTCCACGTTTAAACATTTTATACTTGACTTTTTTTCTATTTGTTCGTACACCTATATTCATATACATATACATTTGTGTGTGTGTATCTCGAACCTTTTGTAAGTCGAGTATTTCTAAAATAATAATATTTGTTCCCCTCTTGAATTTACAAATTTTCTTTAAGAGAACATGACTATATTATGCGTAATTATTCACAATCTGCCTGTATTTTTACCACATCGCCTTGTAAGCAGTATGTATGCGCATCATTTTTTAGTATATAAATTTTGCATAGCTTTCCTTATTGTTCTGACCTCCATTTTCTGAAAATAGTTCAATGTGTCGAGCGAAGCGTTACTTAATCGAGTTCTCCTCCCGTTTCGTAACCAATATATTCCTCCACGATATGGAGTTTGGTAACTTCGTATCTTCCACAAGTACGTCTGCACTGTACAACTCCACAACCCATTTTAAATTTACACAATTTCAGTTTTCATGCGGCCGCCCGACCGACACACATTTCTAACATTTTTCATTCTGAATTGTTCACCAGTTATTCGTCCTCGGTCATTCCTCAAATTCTCGACTACTTATCTAGTGGAAGTCTTCGTTTTCCTGGGAGCTTGTTGCAGACAATCCACTCCGCAGCCACGGTCATCCTCCTCGCAGAGCTCACATCCGTCGAAACGTGTTGAACCCTTCAAATCATACTATTTTTTTATTAGCGTACTTAAAATCAAGCGGACGAATGTATTCATTTTCATTCATTTATTTATTTATAAGTATATATATTTATACATAATGTCCGTGATATTGATGATTTAATGTACTCGTAGAATTGCACCCTCACTTTCCCGCTATCTTACCAAATAAATAATGTACTTAAGAGCTTTAGATTTTTCGCCTGAATAAATTCTCGAAAATTTTCGTAATCACTTGACTAAAACTTGAAAAATGGAATGGTTAAGTTTGGCTGTCGCATCTCTGCAAAATCATTCCAACGGGAATTCGGTAAATTGTGATTTGCCAGTGGTGTGAAACCAGTGATAAGACCTTTTTTGGCTCGTAATCAATACCACTTCAACCTTTCATGAAAATAGATAAAACTTTTTTTTCAACCCCCCATAGGGGGTTGTTGTAGGGCTGGGGTGGCTGTGCGGGGCCTAGTTCAATTTCCTCTTCATTGTTTCATTTTTTATTGTTTACCGGGCGGAATCTTTCTTCCTGCATGATTGCCTCAATACAAAAGTATTTTGTATATTTTTTTAGTTGCCCTTCGGGCACTGGTAAATAATGTTAATGATGCATGCCATTAGAATTTAATGCCTCTTGCTGTCGTATTATGTAGTAAATGTAGTGTGATGTAGAGTTAAGTGTGTGTTCTTGCGGTTGGTAGGAGACTTTTTGGTCATTCGTTGTATTGTTCTGGTTGTAGTTTTAGAAAAGTTATTATTAAGTATCAAAGAGGAAAAATTAATTCTCTCGCAAATAATACGATTATAAACTTGTGAATTGTAGTAATAATCTCAACCGAGCAGTAGTAGACCGGAAGAACTCTCGTGGAATAATGAAAACTCAAAAAAGACAAAAGGCTGAAGTTGTACAAGTTGAACAGGCGTGGAACTCAGGCGTGTTCACGGTACGGAGAACTTGTCATGGTGCTATATATTCTCTCTCCCTCATCTTTTTGCGCGTTTTTTTTTTCGACAATTTGTGCACCTTTACAAAAGATTTCAAAAAACACGGAGACTTGAGTCGAGAACGTTTCGCTTCAAAAGACTTGAACAAACAATTTTATACTGGCTGACTCCTTAAACTCCTCAGAGTTTGACTCCGACCGCTGAAGATTTTGACATTTCCTCTGTCGGGTTGTTGAGCCACAAAAGCGAACTTAACATGTCACTTGTCTATGAAATTACATTTGACTAAAGATGAAAAATTAAATTTTTCATTTAAAATTTTTGACGGGACTGTTTTCGTTTCTTTTGTTTCCGTTCAAATCAATTTCGCGAAAGTTTCCAATAATGAATTACAAAAAGCGGTTCGAACTTAATTTGATTTTCGAGCTCTGTGTTACTTGGCAAAGTGTCTTAATCGTAAGCCTGTGAACGGACCTTCGGGTGAAGTATTAATTAATCAAGAAACAATGCAGGGGAGAACCTTCTTCCAAATGAGGTAGCCTGGCAAGTGCTTCACTCAGCGTGCTGCCAACCAGACTTCTATTAAAATCCGGTTATCCAACTATTTTTCTAAAGACCGGAAAGTACTTCATCAAACCCTGCAGACTGCAGCAATGGGATGTATATTAATGTCCCGTTTCTGCTGTCCAAACGGTGGAAAGTAAAAAGAGAGAACTCCTTCCAGACCTCCTATTATTCTAAAAATACCACAATTAAACAATGTAGTAATTTAATTCAGAATTTATACTAATATTACAATTAATATTAAAACACATTTATGTTTAGTCAACACACGGAAGACGAAACAGGCGTACTAATTTTTTTGTTAACGTGCATCTGAACCGCAGTGCTTTGAATGCCTAGGTCTCTGTAACAAGGCAATTAAAATATCACACATGTGATGAACTCGTTGCAACCCTTCCAAACGGAAAACATTAAACATTCTCAAGTTTTCAGAACTCGTGGGACATAAAACGGCATGTAAATGGCGGTAGCGAGGAACGCACAACTGCCGTACATAAAACAGCAGGATTACATTAAATAAAATTCACGATAAAAAAAAACCAAAACAGTATTTGTTTTTCCCCTTTTGTAAAAGCTCGAACGGAATGTAAAGCGATCGCCTGAGAACAGTACACGACGGGAAATCTTTTAGGAAAACGGAAGCAAATCCGGTCGAGTGTGGCAAAAATAATATACTTAAATTCCGTCACTTTGCCGCCTTCAATTTTGTGCAACTACAATTACAAAAAACCTCCTAAGCCGTGAGATTTTCTCCCGCCCGTTCACATCCGAATTTCCTCACTTTTTTTACCCGTCTCCTGACCTGTTTCCGCCTTACACAGTTAGAAATGTAAAAATTACACTTTCGCAACAACAAAAAAATAACTGAATACACAAACTCCGACCCTTTAATAAAAGGAAAGACCGAGTCGCGACAAACTTTTCATATTAAAATAATGTATTCGCAGTTTAATTTTTCCTCTTTTGTCCGGGAAAAGAGAAGGAAAACATGCTCGGAAAGTTATTTAAGAAGTAGAACCTATTTCTTCAATTTAGACATTTAAATTTTCGGAGTAATAATAAAGAGAAAAGTATATTTATAAGTTTGTTTTTTAATAAGCGCTCAAATTTTATAAATGTCTCGAAAGCGTGCGTCTCTCTCAAAGGAAACGTACACAATGTTTCTTAAACGAGAATTTCGGAGCGTTTTGTATTTTTAAGCGAGACATTAAAAAACCGTTGAAATAGTCAAATGAACTTTCTGTTAGATTGAGGGAGGGAAAAAAATGGGAATATCCATTCTCCACATTCACGTATCGTTTTGTTGTTCTTTCAGGAGTGGAACGACTACAATCTCAGATGGAACGAGTCGCAGTATGGAAACGTCAAAGATTTGAGAATCACCCCCAATAAAATTTGGCGACCAGATGTTTTGATGTACAACAGGTATGACTGACGGGAATGGGAGGGGGTTGATTGACACCAGACGAACTTTTCCAACATCACAATAAACGCCATTAATTTTTTATGCCGAATTCATGTGCCGTCACTAAAAACTTTAAAGGTCGTTTTATCGCTTCCTGTCTGCCCGATCAACTGGTAAATGCGGCATAAAAACTAGAAAATAAAAAAAAATTCTGTTCCTTCCCCGACCCGCCATGGAAATGATATCCAGAAGGAGTAGACATCGCATTGTAGTCATCGCTCAACCACATTATACTTACAAGGGAATGAGACTTTTCCTAAACTAAAAATTCCCATTAAACAATATACAATAAAGGTATAATTTTTGCCACTACTCGTGGCAAATTGGGAAGTTAAGGGGTTTTAGTAATTTCAATAGATTATGTTGATCGCCATCACTGTGGTTGTCCAGTTTCGCCATATTTGCACTATTTAACAAGTAGTTGAGGTATGGCAGAGAAATTACCATTTATTTTTTACAGTACACTCACTTGTTTTATTAAAAAAAACGGTACGTTTGGAAGTTTGGTAATATAATTAAAGTACACAAAAACCGCCAGGTGTCAAACCCATATCCTTGAGAGATCACATTAAAAAAATTAATGTTTTCTTTGAGTTCTTCATTTTTTTCAAAAGGACACAAGCAGCAGCTCGTCCGGCCTTTCTGCCACCGATGACCGCTGCTCAGAAAAATCGTTCGAACAAGACGAGAAATTTTTTCTGCGATGTGTGCAGAACAGTTTGGTAGTTTAATTGTCCTATCGAGAGAAAAGTCGATAAAAGTTGAATTTTTCCTACCGGAAAGAAGAAGTCTTGCTCATTTTCTCAAATTTCTCTTAATACACGTACAATCTCCTTAAATCTTCTTAAACGAAAAAAAAATGAATTACCTTCTATTTGTGTAGGTTTCTAGTTCCGTGGCAGGAGAATACGTTCTCTTTTCCCGCCCACTAAAATTCACCGATTATTGTATTTTACTTCGCTGTCGAGGCTTTTTGTTGCATAGGAACATTTTCATTCATTCACACTGCATACAGAATTAATAGTCCAGGCAGAATACCTGAAAACTGAATCGTGGCATTAGACCTAATGAAAAGGACAGCCATTTTTTTTTTTGGTTGATGAAACACACACTTCTGCATAACAACTTCTTCGGTTACTTTATTAAAGGAAATTGGTAACAAGTCTCAGAAGTATTACATTTCAATTTTGCATTTTTCGTTTGTAAAAGGTAGTACTGACATTTATTGTTCATAATTTTGCAATAATTGATTTTCAATTCATTCTTTTTGAGTATTCAGCCGAATACGTAATATCTTTGTCTCTATCTTCGTATACATACGTTTATATTTATTTTGTATACACTAAAAAGTATTTATTGACACCATAGTATCATCCCAGCATGTCAGTATATTGGTTTATTTATTTTTTATTGTGTGTAATTTTTCTACTATGTAAGTGGGTCTTTAATCACAAATCTTAATTTATTAAAGTTCGATTTCAGTGTTAGAAATTAATAAAAATTTCTTAATAAATAAAGTGCTGCAGTTTTCACAAGCTAATCGCGACTCACACGATTAAAAGTTTATTGTACTTAAAATACATGGGAACACGGTAGACCACTGATGCGTTTACTACTAAAGTTTATTTGAATGTTTCCCAAAATTTTCAAAGCTTTAATAAAATTTCCAATATTGTTACAATTACTTCTGCCGTACATACTGAAAAGTGGTGTACAATTCCGTTTTAAATACCTAAAATACTTTTTGTATGTAGGCCGCATGTTTTCCACTGAATTTATTAATTTAATTGCAATTATAAAAATTGCAACTGCAATAAAACCGAAAAAATGCAAACCGCAACAGCAGTTTGAGGAAAACGTTGCTGCATTAGAGTTGGTTGGATAACTAAAAGTCTAACCGGTCTAACAGGCATGCAGTACTCGAGAATAAGGTTTCCCGTGGTTTTATCAATACTTTTAAGTTCCTTCGAGGCATGAAGACTCAAGTTTTCATGAAATTACTGGGTGATTTAGTTGAATAGGTAGAAAACTATGATGTTTATTACATCCCGAGGGATTTGGGTGACTTAGTAAAAGACCTTTTATAATATTCATAATTTGAAGTCTTTCTTCAAAACTCATGTAAATAAACTAGAAAGTGTACATTAAAGAATTGCTTTGTTTGACTACGATAGTTTCACTACTTCCTATGTTACACACCATTGCATAAGTGCACCATTAGTGCATTTTTTATATAGTCCATAAAAGTCATTTTCTGGCAGAAAATCGGTTTTGTAACGTCCACCTGGTAAAAACGCTGTCAGCAGGTAGGCAACGCCGTGAGGAACGATTTCCTTCCTCCACAGGAAAAAAGTCAAGTTCATTTGGGTTTTGAGGAAGGTCCAAGAAAACCTCATGACGCGCCAGACCGTGCCAGACGAAATCCCAGTTTTGTAGGACAGAAGTAAATGCAGTAGGTCAGGTTCAAAGGGGTCGAAAGACTCTTGAAATTTGAGGCAACTTTCCAAAAACATCCGGATAAATTGAAAACCATACGTTTTATGGCGGGCCAACAATAAACCGCCATTGTTGCCAGGCTTCAGTCTAATGAGTGGAAAATAAAGCAATTAAGCACGAGGCAGCCTGCCACGTTGAAGGTTTGATTTTCTTTTCGGAATCATTCAATGGATTCCATCCACTTATTGAATGGCAGTGTAAACAAACAATCGGTTTCTTTGTTCGTTAATCGTGACTCGATTTTCATCGGGAAACGTTTTGAGAAAATTTGTTGAATAAGAGAACAATCGAACCTGAGAACTATTTAACAAAGAGCTAAAGTATTTTCAGATGCAGACGAATATCTTTTATTTAGGAAGTAACAACTGCAGCACTTTGCCTTAATGCCAAATTCACAAATCGAGTCTCATTAAAGAGGAGTCCTCGGAAGCAAATTCGGTTTTGCTGTCGTTTAAACAGACTCGACTGCGTGCGGCATCAATCCACTTCCGTTTTTTTTTTTATTTAATTTAAATAGTAAATAATTCTGTGTCATTATCTACAGGTTACAGTTTTTTGCTTTCCCTTAATAGTTTTCTCTGAGTGCTCTAGGTTTAATTATGGAATGCTTTGGCATCTAATTTCCTGCCTTGCCGGGTCGCACTTACAAACGACAGCTTCCGTTCCTGTTGGACCACACTCTTACACGTAGCAATAATTCATAGCATTTACCATGTGTTTCACTTTACGTGCAATTCAACGTGTCTAGGCTTTCTTTCTGTTTCCACCTCTCACGGTCAACGTTCCTTCTTCCTCTCCTCACGTGTCAGACCTTCTTCGACCTCATCAGATGGTCTCATTACCTTACATCACTTGTGTACGGCAAATAAAAAGAAAGCAGGGTGAAAAAGGTACTCCGCTACGATTGACGTAAAGTAAACAACTTGGTGTATCCTGTGAATTAATTGAATTGCAGTCCATTAAAACCCGATTCGTTTCACGCGTAGACAATGACGAGTGGCACAATAATTATTGTCTCTAATCAACACTATAATTAATTAATTATTTCAAAAATACATAAGTTTGTCATTTACCAATGCTACCGAGCCTTGAGTTCTTGTACCCGAGTCTAATTAGTCAAAAGAGTCATATTTTTCCGTATATATGACAATACGACGCGTTGAAGTTTTCTCTTGAAGAAATTGTATATAAAATTTCACTCTCAGGCATTCGTAAATAAATTGCTTACCCGCTAAATAAATTTAACCCGAAAGAAAGGAATTAATTTAACGGGATTGAATGGAAAACTGCGTACCTGTTCAGTTGTTTCCTAATTCACAACTAGAGGCGACAGTTTCTGTGACAAAAATTCTTTCTGAACACGAGGAATTTTTTATGAGAGCTGTCGTCTGACATTTGGAAAGTACTTTTTACAGTTTTCTAACCTCTGTCCGTTGAATTTTTTTACATTTGGGTGTGCACTTTTCTTGCTCAGACCCATCAGAGAACCTTCTTCTTCGTCTTTTTTTTTGTGTTTCGGTTTTCCTTTTACTCAGAACCAGACTCGCATTCTCGTACGTAAGTCTTCCCTTCTCTGCATTGTGAATTTTGTTTTTTCTCTCCGGCCGTCAAGTCAAATCTCTCTCTCCTTCTCTCTCTCTCACTTTAACCGTTCCATAAAAAGTCTAAACTCAATTTTCTTAGTTGTCAATCGGCACGGGTAGAAAACGGGAAAACAAATTTGAAAAATAAAAAGGAAAACCCGGCTCGAAAAGCTGAGAGAGCTGAGTTAGCCGGAGAGCGAACGTGGAAGGAGGCCACCTTTAAGCGTAAAGCCTCGCCGTAATGGGGAAATAACGTGATTACTCTTCCAAACAATTAAAGTTAACAATCCGAACTCGATCCTAATACTTTATTTCGCTGGCTTTTGATCGTCACTTTGAAAGAGTCAGGTGTTACGTAGAGGTAAACGCCCTGAAGGGTTGAAAGTTAGGGTAGAAAATTAATGGTGGACCCGGGGGAAATTTAAATTGTACACTCCGCAGCGGACGTTATTTCTTTTTCACTTTTTATTTTTTAGACTTTTTATACTTTTTTTTGCGGTTCTTACCGGGACAAAATTCAGGGCAATCCGTATCGCGTGTGACTGTGCCACAATCGGTCAAACTCACCTAAATGATAAGAGAAAATATCATATTTACATAAATACAAGGCTCGCGTGTCATTGGTTCACGACAAACATATGAATCGATCGTTTCACATTCGAAACGAGTTTGCGAAATGTTCGATTTCAAATAGGAAACACGGGTCAGACCATGTTTTCCATCAGATTATTAATTTGGATAATGTAATTGTTAGTGCCGACGAGGGTTTCGATGGGACCTATCACACAAATGTTGTGGTCCGTCATAACGGTCGCTGCTTGTACGTGCCTCCAGGCATCTTCAAGAGCACGTGCAAGATAGACATTACGTGGTTCCCCTTCGATGATCAGCATTGTGAAATGAAGTTCGGTAGCTGGACGTATGACGGAAATCAGGTACACGATTCCGAAAGCACATTTCTCGACGTTTCAGTATCGATGTCTGAGAGTTTGGCACGTTGAAATAACAGCCGGAAATGAACCGGACGAAGCAACAATGGTGCCGGACTCTTAATATTCATTGTCATGTATAGATATAAATATATATATATATGTTGATGAAGCTTTATTAAGTGTTTGTCAAGCGTCAACGGGTGAAGTTTCGAACAGGAGATTTCAAATATGGGATTGTATATATTTTCCAAGTGCACAGAAACACTGTGTGCCAATTTAAAGCAGGGCAGTTAACACGCGGTGGTGTCACATCTTGCTGTTAATTTACATAGCTGAATCTTGCAGTGGTGTACTCTTACTTCAATTTAACAGGCTTAAATGGATTAGAAATTTGTGAACTTATTAGTTATAGCAGAGATTACAATCCAGTTAATCTACGACTAGGTTAAAGCAGAAAATAATTGGCGAAAACATAAGTATCCCAGAATAAGATGTACGAAATAGTTCCCGCAAGCTATTTTTATTTATAAAATATTACAAAGGCAAATAGCGAGAGCAATGTAAAGTCTCAAACGTCTCCTTTCAAATTATTTTTAATCTGCCACTGTATACATTTTTACGTGGCCAACGTTCTTTTTCGAATGTTTGTTGACGTCTGCTTCGTGGTACGACTTCAACCGCGTGTTTTTTTTAATACAAAGACCATTCTCAATAATTCATACATACCATAATAATGTCATTTTCGTTGTTGTGTATATAGAGCATAAGGTGCGGAACTTTATTTTCCATAATTCCGCAATTTTCGCAGCATTAAATTAAACTTTTCTGACACTACACTTCTAAATACTCCTTTTAATATGGACTACTAAAATTTCAATCTGGGTTTATTTACATTAAAAATGACATTGAAGTCGGTTCTCATTTCGCTTTTTCAAGTACTTAACCCTTGTGGCAATCACTTTATTATTATTGTAGAACGATAGTAATTGACTTAGAAACAGTTATTGCAAAAATGTATACCTAACAGGATCAAATCTATCTTAGAACTAATCCTGAAAGGAGACGTGTAGCACATTACTCTCTGCAGTAGCATTCGACTAATCAAACGTTATGTTAAGCAATAAGCTCTTCAGTTAAATAAATTGAGTCATTAGCATCATTGCTAATGGGGGGACCATGGACTGACCTCTATTTTGCATGGAGCCACTGTCTCAAGGGCGACTCGCAATTCATATTTTAAAAAAGTTGAGATTCCTCACAGAGAACTGGACGCAGTGCCAGAAAGTAACTGTCCTCTTAAGTCAGGTTCTAAACTCGTAATCACCCCCAGGACATAATCCTAACCCCCGGGAACGAAACTGTTCAATTTAAGGGAACAAAAAGAAAAAGAAAAAAATACTCAAGTTTTAAGCCTCTCTAAGACTGCCTACAACTCTAATCTACGCGAGTTTCGTTTTTGCTTTTTAATTTAAACCCAATTCGAAATCCTAATTCTATCCATATTTAAATAATACAAAAACTGAGTCAATTTATAAAATTCATGTTTTTATTAACTAAATGAATGGATTAAGCTAATTGAGCCGTCTCTTTTAATATTCAAAAGTCTTCAAAAACTTTCGTAAAAGTTGGAGTAATTAAATTTGAGTTGTTTACCAGTCGCGCTGTCTAATTCGTCAAAGAAGAAGAAGAGGAAGAAGCATGCAAAACAAAAGAGGAATTTACTAAAATATGAATTGAAAGTTGCCCTCATGCAGGACTCTGTACCTAAAACATCACGGCTCGAGAAATGACGGAGTAGGCCCGGTGGAATCAATTGAACATTTTTATGTTTCCAAGAGAGAAGTTCAATTATTTACTAATTCACAACCTGCATACTTCACGTTTTTCTTGAGCTGTACTCGATGTTAGCAAACCTCTAGTATGTACTCCACCTGCACTTCCATGTTTGCACATTTTCAAATTTTCATTTGTGTCATTGCGCGAACGTGGTGATGTGTGTCGAGGACTTTGGTGTTTCCGTATAAATCTTTTAATTCCTCTGCATGTTTCTGTGTTTCGACTGTACGTTTATTTGAGGCATTCATAGGGAAGGAGAAAAAATTTTGATGAAAACAAAAGGACCGCAGACATTTTTTGTCAGATATTTTATGTGTGCGTAAAAGTTGCGAGTAGTAAAGTCGAAAAATTACAGTTCTCCCCATGTTTTTTACTGGAAGCTATCGCGTTACCTTAATTGAAGCACTTTCAAATAGATTTTCTGTGTAACACGGCACATATTTATGTTTTTTTACTCTCTGGTGTGACCATAAAATCAAAAGTAAACTTAAGATGTAATCTGCGCCGGTACAACTCGAACATTAAATAACTGTACAAATTACCCTCCGTGAATTCAAGCTGAAACTTAATAATCACGACGTGTATGACACAGTGTAACATGAATATTAATAAGAAAGAAGACTGTTACACTTTGAAAAAACAACACATTGCTCGCACTAAAATCTTTACTGTACTACTCACGTACCACTTCTTTATTAATTATTTATTAACGAAATAACTACGTTAGAGTTACTAAGGTTCGAACTAACTAAGAGCACTCTTAACAATTACAAGTAACTGTACACTCACATCTTTTATAATTTATTACGTATATAAATTATACGTGTTACACTTTTTTGTAATTTCTTTTATGTAACTTTTGTTATTGAAATTATTTCTCCTTGCCCTATTGATCGTTTAGGACTTTCTAACTGGTCCAGCATTCGATACTAATATGAAGACGTGTTTCAGTTGGATTTGGTGCTCAAATCGGAAGAGGGAGGCGGCGATCTTTCGGATTTCATAACAAACGGAGAGTGGTATCTCTTGGGTAAGTCAACCGCACACGGAGAACTAATTAAAGTACTAGAAAAACTAGAAAAACAGAAGAAGTGAGACATTTAATTATTAATTTTTATTAATTATTAATTTAATCGCGAAAACATTCAAGTGGTATCGCGTAAATTGATGTTCAAGATGTTTTTATGCGAGTACCTAAAAACGGTGTTTAAAATACACCGAATACAACGGGAAAATCACACGAGACTATTTGCCTCGTCTAGGTCTTCTCTACCTCACGACCGTTCCTCCTCTCGTAGCAAAATTTCACAGTTTCTCCGGTTTTCGAGCAGAACTAATAAATCTCATGAATAATTTCTTTTTGTGTCTTGTTTAGGAATGCCCGGAAAGAAGAACACAATTGTATATCAATGCTGTCCAGAGCCCTACGTGGACGTCACGTTCACGATTCAGATTAGAAGAAGGACTCTCTACTACTTCTTCAATTTGATCGTGCCTTGCGTTCTCATCAGCTCCATGGCTCTCTTGGGTTTCACTCTGCCTCCGGACTCAGGAGAAAAACTTACATTAGGTAAAACAAATAACCCTGCTAATGCAGGGTCAAATAGGAAAGGAGACCCCCCCATTCGCTGGAGTAACTGTTTCAGTCGCGGACGAATCATACATATACATATACAGACCGCGTTATTAAGAAGTGCCACGGCAACTGACTCGTTACGATGTATATAATTCTTTTATAAACGTCATTGGTGATCTTGTCCATTCCTTTATTCACATATCACATCAATCATGGCAATTATTTTCAAAACATCATCTTCCATTGAATTAAGACAGATTCTATGAATTCATGTTCTTGTCGCACTAATATCAAAGATTTAGTGAAATCTAAAGATTCAATTGTGGTACTTGATGTTTTTCGCAACTGTACTTCTTAACCGTCAAGAGTACCATTTTAACTGTTACTGTGGGTAAGTTTAAGTGTGTTAGTACCGCGAAGACATGTCTGACAAATGTCCGCAGCCTGAAGTGAACGCCGTACAATTTCAACTACACCAACCAGAACTCTACAATATCTTTAAAAGCCCTCTTGCAACTGTTAATTATGTCGGGATAATTTCTTTTAAAAGATAAATTTTAATGTTTTACGGTTTTCTCTACATCGAAGTTTCAGTTAGTATATCAATACACTCACGCAAAGTATGTACATTAATTCGAATATGTATAACGCCGTGTACTGCCTAACAGTTGAATACAATTCTCCGTTATAATTTTGTAAACAAACTGTCACATCAGGCTGCTGGTGTTGTCACGTCTCTCGAGTACTTCAAATTACATTTGCTACCTTCTGTTATTTACATCGTGGAGGTATTTACAACTTCCCAACTTATAACCGTTTTAAAGTTCTTGTACATGGTGTTTTTTTGAGCTGATCTCAAGGTTTCAATTTTATCATGAAGCGTCTCACCGTAGGAAACCCAATTATAAAATCGAGTTACACATGCCATTCCAGGAATAGTTCGAACTTAATTGATCTTTCATTTCTTACTGAAACGCTTTCATCTTCAAATTCTTCGGTGACGAAAGATGTCGAACGCCGGTTTTTACAAACGGCCTTTACCTGGCGTTCGCCTGATGACATTTTCCAAAATTGCTTTCAGGGGTAACCATACTCCTTTCGTTGACTGTGTTTCTCAATCTTGTCGCGGAAAAGATGCCGACAACTTCTGACGCCGTCCCGTTGATAGGTAGGAAATCGGTGTGTTGGATCCGTGGATGTCGTTGATACTTGGAGACAGGATGGGTTTTTTTCGCTCGGCAGACTTACCTTTTTATGTATTGTATTTGATTTTTCAGCGGCTCGTATGCATCCGGAGCGTCAAACAAATAAATAAAAAGTGTCACTGGTCACGTGTGATCGATTATTACGATCGTTTGAACACCGTCCCCGTGGAATGGTTATCTTACGTTGTGGCTTCTGTTTCAGGCGTGACCATCTTGCTATCGTTGACCGTCTTCCTGAACCTCGTTGCAGAGACCCTTCCTCAAGTCTCCGATGCGATCCCTCTGTTAGGTAGAATAGCAGCTCTTGCCTGTGTCTGCCCCCAAATATGCCTGCTATGTTCAGGGGGTGATTTATGTAGCTTTGAGCGGTTTTTTGTGTTATGTTGTGATTATTTTTGTTTGGGCTTTATACATAATTTTGCTAGCGCTTATGTATATATATATATAAATAAATGTGTATATTTTGATATTCCGTTTCACTTCATTTTATATATATATATGTATATATTTGTTTCATTTTGTTTTAAAATACTTTGTTCGTTCGATTTCTATTCCAGTTTGTTGTGATACGTTTTTCCGTTACATGTGGGTTACGTTGCAGCAAAGCCCAGACAAGAAATGCAAATTTCGTCGTTGCCTTTTTACTCCCGATGCTGATTCACCAGCCATGGCCTCTTGGCATGACGGAAGAAAGGGATTTCGTGTGCATCCCTCCTCGCCGCCCACCATATGAACTGCTGTCGCGTAAGCAAGCAGTCGGGGGTCGGGCGACGGGGTCCAGCAATGTCCGAGTTCGCCTCCTATTGATTTTGCTGTTTGCTTGAGAGTGGGTGGCGAGGGTCGTCTCGAGGCAGTGATACTTGGACAGTTGGAGTGAGATCACATACAACTTGTTACATGTTATTCCTTTCCACCGGTACCCCGGTTTTTGACGCATAAGATAGCTCATGCAACGGATATCTATTTTTAATATTTACGACTTGTCAGTAACACCAGTCTGACACTGGTCAAACGAACTAGTAATCTCATTTGGGTGTGTACATGGACTTAACTGGTGACGGAGCGGTTTCCTCACAAAGACAAATCGACAAATAAGAGCATGTAAACACCCTGATCTGTTGTATCTGTTCCAGGTGTTACAATCTTGCTGTCTCTAGTTGTAGTAGCACTTCTCGTGGCCCAAGTTTTACCTCAGACTTCCGACGCCATCCCTCTCATAGGTCAGCCCGCATGTTTGCCTTACCTAAAACCGCAAAAAAACTCACAGACACACACACACACACACACACACACACATACACACACGCATATACATATATATTTATATATATGTGTATATAAATAAAAGAAAATCTAAAACAATTCTATTTAAACGCCAACCGATTAAAAACCGTAGCACTGAATGTATCCGGCGGTGGCGCCTTGTGCTTGCGCTTAACCGCCTGCGATCCTCCACCTCCAAGTATCAACCGATGTCCCGTTTAAGCGTTCTTCTTTTCTTTTTTCGTATCTTACTATGTTTTATTTATTTGTTTATTTTTACTAATTGTTGTCGTGACTCCTCGCTAAAAAAATTTAATTAGTTTTTTATTAAAGCAGTGTTCGAAGTAACGAAATCATTTTTAAGTGCTAACCGTGTCTCCGCTACACATGCAGTTACATAAAAACTACCGAATAATGAACAAATCTAAAGAGTGATTAACTTCTACTGACAACCGTAATCTCAGTTAAACTGTCAGTATTGATGTACAAATTCACTTGACGCGTATCATTCACAATCACACTCTTATTTTGCAGCGATCATTCTTAAGTTTTCGCCTTTGCCTTTCTCTCTCCCTCCCTAACTAAACTACGTTAAATAATTTCATTATTAATAAATGTGTCGATAAATTCATACAGCACAGTCGACATTTCCAAACGGTACATAATCATATCCCGGCAAACCGATCTATGTAATGTAACAATGAGAAAATAACAGTTTGTTCGAGGAGCACACGCTAGACTAGTTTTGTCTGAATGTTTTCAATCTGAATTTCTTTTTACTTTCTTTTCTTTTTTTCTTTTTTTTTTTGAATTGAAGCAATCACTCTTGTCTTGCATTTTAATATTATTTCACTTTCAACCTTCACGTCAGAAGTTAATTTGATTATGCAAAAACGGTCGAACGACAATAGGCGCCTGTCGGACTTACTTCCGGTCGAGTTTCCATGTCTCTTGTGTCATTACACGACCCATTCACATTAATTTTTACGGTCTCAAGTGGCAACTTTGCCCAAAGCAATCGAAATCAAATGTTAAGTAATTCATTTTGTGACACGTGGATTTAACGTGTTTCTCTCTCCGAAAAGGTACCGACGGTAGCGACTTGCGCCTGGTAGCGGAAACCTCCCCAAAATATTTTCGAAAAACAGTATTTTTACCGACGTGAGGGTTGAACGAAATTCTTATTAATATTTTCATCAAACGAATACATGGCTTTAATATTGTATTTGATAGTGTTTTTCCTTGAATTTTTTAAGCCAAGTTTTCTTTTTTATAGTTAGAAAAGCAGAAGAGGCAACAAAACTCATCCAAGAGACGACATTATTGAGTATTTTTTGCATGAAACATTAGTTACAGCAGTTCTATAGCCGTGAGCGCGCTATTTATTAAGCATTGATCACATCGTAGATTAGTACCCGCTGAAGTTGAACAATGTATAAAAAACTTTATAACACTTATTTATTTTGCCTGTGTTGTACAAGATATGTATAAGTATACAGCTGCGATACCGTAACTCTTAACTGCAAATGAAATTAATTAATGCTTTGTTTGCTTCTGAATAAAATATTTAATTGAACTAAATGAAATTGTTAACCATTATTATTATTATTATTATATTTATAAAATCAGACAGAGCGATTTTATAAAAAGTTTAAAAAATCTCATTCAGATATAAAAAATACATATGTTTAAGTAATGAACACTTACTGACCCAAATGCCGTGACATCGACATTGTTTTTCTTATTATGCAAACAATCAATCGGACTATCTGTCACTCCCAGAAAATATTGTTAGGTAAAATAATTATCCCGACAATTTTTATTGTAGTGAGTTTGTTACAGTACGACATTATACGAATTAATCAAGTTGTCATGACGTTTAAAACATTTTCCTTCTGGACAATTAATCAAATCGGAAACGTGTTTTAAGGAAAACTTGATTTAAAAAAATCACTGATATTCAGAAGAAGTAAACTGAAATGTCGTCCCCAAAACAGAAATAATAATAAGAATTTCATTTCGTGTTATTATTTTATTAAATATTCCATTATTATTTTTGTGATTCAATATATTTACATATACATATATATATGTACTTATAAGATTCAAAATTTTTTATTACTATTAATTATTTGTTTCATTCTTTGTGTCCACTCGCAAGAACCACATTCTTTTGAATATTTAATTTGATTTTCATGGGTCTTTTTACTTTTGTCTCACTCATCCACATCAACCAAAAAATTAAAAATCCAACGATTTAATCTAGCACTAATCAAATTGAAAACAAAAATCAAAAACTGTTAATTTTAGCTCTTAATAGGAAACTGATTGAGGATAATTTGAGTGAAATGAAAACAGTAAGAAACGATCAAATTAAAATTTTTTTTTTTAAATTAAACGTAGAGTGAGTAGTTGCTGATTTTAAAGTTAAACATTAAACATAGTAAAAAAACAAATTTTAAATTCAAGTTAAAGACAACAGAATTAATTATAAACGCAAATTGCATGAACTGTTTTTTTCAACCAAACGAATTCTTCCGGACTGTGTTTTACCGGCTTCATGTGGTTTTTAAATTATTTCAGGAAGTTATTTCAACTGCATTATGTTTATGGTTGCGTCTTCGGTGGTACTCACGGTAGTGGTACTCAACTATCATCATCGAACAGCCGATATCCATGAAATGCCTAATTGGGTACGTCGCCCGTAAATCCTCTGGCCCGTGAATGGACCCGCGGTGAAAAAAGAAATAATAATTAATGAAACACACGTTGCTGTTTGCAGATCAAAAGTGTTTTCCTGCAGTGGTTGCCCTGGATTTTGGGCATGTCCAGACCGGGGAAAAAAATAACTAGAAAAACAATAATAATGAACAATCGTATGAAAGAGTTAGAATTAAAAGAACGCTCGTCGAAAAGTCTTTTAGCGAATGTATTGGACATGGACGATGATTTCCGTGCTCACGTGTCCGCTAACACGGTTAGCGCAAGTTATATAAGAAGTTCATATATAGACGACGCGTCCGGTTGTTCATCGGCCCAAAGGGAACTCCAAATTATTCTCCGGGAACTGCAGTTCATCACGGGAAGAATGAGGAAAGCCGACGAGGAAGCCGAAGTGATTAGCGACTGGAAATTCGCGGCAATGGTAGTCGACAGATTTTGTTTAATTATATTCACACTTTTCACGGTTATTGCAACCATCGCGGTGCTATTTTCTGCGCCACATATCATCGTCCAGTAGCCAGCCCTGGAGGCTTTTCTCAATTGGCTCTCGAGCGCCTCTCTAGTATGGATACAAATTTAAATAAGTCAAAAACTTTATACATACTTATATATTTTTAATGAATCACACTAAACACACACACAAATACATACGAGACACACTCACTGGGGAAAGACCTGCACTTGTCATCATTGCCGTTCTGCCGATTTTCAAATTCAAAGTATCTTAATTTAGGTTGTGTGGATTGTGAAGAATTTCTCCGAAATTTAGTATGGGTACTGTGCGGATACGTCAGGTTAAATCCGTCGGGTGAATTAATTTCATTCGCCGTTGGTTTTTATTCCTGTCAAAGAAACTGGTAATTTCTTTGGGAAAAAGTAGACACCTCGCTTGAACGCTTCGACATCGAATCAAATAACGTAATGATAATACTCGTATATCGAAATGCATAAAGCCGAGGCGAACAAAAGAGAACTTTGTTCGCACACATGTAAAAGCACAAAAGCGCAAAGTACAAAAATTGTGAACCTAAAAAAAAAGGTATACCACTTGAAGCGTTAAGTGAAGTACTTACTTTTGATATTTTTGAAGCGTTTTGCAGAGTTACATTGGTGAAGGTTCACAGTAATTCTGATAACATTATCGTACAAAATTTTTAACCCTTAAATGCATGTCAGAGTAATGAGATCAAAAGGTCGAAACCTGAACGCGATAAATTTAAATGTTATTTTATTTTCAACGGATTGTATCACACGTTACATCACGCAGCCGTTGAGAATAAAACAACTCATCGCCATATCACCGAATAAATCAGAGAATTCCTTTTATTCCGACTATTTTATCGTCGTGTTTTTAGAAATCCGAAACTCAATATGAAAGACTTCTTTTCCGATCGTTTTAGGAACATTTTTGAAACGGAAAATTTGGAAGAAACTTTCCCTTAGTGTTCACCTTAAACGACCATTTCAGGCATTCTTATTTCCATAATTTTTAATTCCTACGATTATTTCTTTGAGTTTTTGTTTCAAAACTGTATTTCGACCAACCTGATAATGTTGGTGGGAAAAGAAACAAAACGAGAGAAAGGACAGGAAGAAGTTCTCGATGTATAACCGTACAGAGTAGACTAGGACTACAAAATTTTAAAAACCGAATTGAATAGTTCGAAACTATTAGTTTAGTGTTTGTTAAATCCGTTTCGTTACAAAATTCTGTGCATTCTGTGCGAAGAGAAAAATGTTCGAGAAAGAAGCTTACAGTTAAATTGGTTCACTCAAAATTGCCATCGGTTTTTCTATTATTTTGTGCAATAGAACCCTAAATTCTAGGACAAGCTCCGACAGTCTCCTACTCAATCTCCTATTCAACTCGGTATACTAATCTTATACATTGAAATCAGTCAGAGTCGGTTGGAAAAAAATCAAATCCATCAAATATAATTTTAATTGTAAGACCTTGCATAAGATATTTTTATACAGTTCATTTCCAAAAAAAAACCAACGAATTCATTTATATTTTAAATTATGCATTTAAGGATTAACGTAATGAATATCTAAACTGTTCCAAAAACAAAACTGAGACCAAGATCCGCTTTTACTAACGAAACATTTGAGAACAAACCATTTTTTGATTGTGTAACATTTTTATTTATTTAAATATATGCACACAACGCTATTTTAAGTAAACTTTTAAATTAATAAATACGGTAGTGATAATGTTTCATTCGATAAGAGTTTTGGGGCGAGAGCCAAGAACTCTATGATGACTATAATGACTCTGGGGCCAATTTTTTTTTTACTTCCTTTGATGAATATGATGCCGGTTACAGGCGTTTTGCTCAGAAAATAAAAATGTTTAAGGGAATATCCGGTTCTCTAGTTCCATTAACGTTAAAAGAATGTATAAATAAATAAATATATATATAAATATGAATAATATAAGATGAATAATAATAGTAAACAATTATATGCCTAAGTTAAAAATCAATAAATAAATAAACTAATACGGTTAAGAAAATTTTGGGAAAAATTTCGGCGAAAACATCTGTTGTAACCTGGTGTACAGGTGTGTGCACCAACGACCAAATAAAAATTTGGTTTTCACATTGGTTTAATAATTAAATCGAGTAATGTTGATAAGTTTTCTGTACGTGAAAGAACAAGAACCAATTTTTTTTTTACTTTGAACTCTCTGAAAACTGATAAAAATAATTTTTGAGCCATGTTACCGATTGTTTCAAACGTAAAGCTCACTGTATAAAATAGATTGTACATTTGTTGTGCAAGCGTGTAAGCAACAATCCCTTAAAAAATAAGTTGACAAAAAACAACAATAAGTTCGATCGAGATGTTAATTTAATTTGAAAAATCAAAATAATACCCCGTATTAATTGCATGAGGTGATGACCATAATGACAATATAATAACGATTGGTAAAGTTGTTTTGTTTACCATTACATTTTTTTAAAAATATTTTTTATTGATCGATGGATGTTGTTCTTTCATGTTTGGTGGTTTTCCTTTGTAGAAAATAATTTATGGTCTATTCGTTACGCTCCAAGAAAAGGTTTAACTTTTTTATTCGTGAATTGTTAACGGTGATTTTCTGTTGTTTCATAAAGTGTAAAGCGAATAGTTCGTTTTCTTGTTTTTAGGAGAAGGAGCTGTACGATGTTATGGAGACAACCCCGCGTGTTGTGTTCCGTTTTCTCTTGGAAGTTATTTAATTTTTTTTGATAATTTTTTTTACCTGTGTCGAGATTAATTACCTGAACAAGTAAAAAAAATACTTTTGTTAGAAATTCGTTTGCAACACCTTCACGCGCAACACTTTTCTCTGCTGTCACCCGATTTATTATGTTTCCTCCACTTCCGCATTAACTGCAAGGAATTAAGGGAGTTCAAGCATTTGAATACTCCGAGCGATTCCGTTTATTAAATTTCTTGCACAATAATGTACATAATTAAATTTAATTGATTATTACAAAAATCACCCCAAGTTTCCGTTGTGTCCGAACACACATCTGTCAGTACACTCTGCACGAAAATATTATTTTGAAACGACAGCTTCGTGTCACACCGTCGCACTGCAAAACATCAAACCATATTATTTTATTTATTTTTTTATTTTATTTTTTTGAATCACATGCGTTGCTTAAATTTTGTACGCAGTACCACACGACACACTTTTGTACGTTTAGAGATTTTTTAATGAAAAAAAAAGAATCTGTATTCTGTAAAGTCTTTAAAACTCCTTAACCGAGTCAATTGTTAACTATGTTGAAAGTAGTACGTTTCGATCACGTGTATTTTTCATGTCACTTTAACGATGAAGTAATATTCATTTTTCTGTTAAGGCCAAAACTTGTGCAAAGCATTTCATCGACCAAGAATTTGTGCGCTAACAAATTTCACTACAACTTTGTCTTTCTTTCTTTTGAAAGACAAAGACAAAAGAAAGAAATCTTGAGGAAGTCATTTTTATTTGGGTAGATATTCGCAAGATCAAGTTATTTAAGATCTCAAAACACAAAACATCAATAGTTAGGATAGTTATTTTATTTATTTTATGCAAACGACAAAAAACTTTTAACGCACTCTCCCTCCAAGTAATAATTCAATTTCTTTTCTAAATTCGTCATTTCGGTACAATTGAAGCTCAAGCATAAATTGCTATGTCCTCCCCTAATTTGAAATTAAATTTCTAGATACCTTCCGTCCGTTTAATTAATCCTTATAGAATTCAAAAGGCTACAAAAAATATTTTTGTAAAACTTTAAGTCCGCTTCTTCCAAAATTAGTGAACCATTGAAAACGGTTGGCCCATGAAATAGTTTGAACCGCGATTAATTTGAGATCTTAAATTACAGCAAGCAGATTTTTGTTTAAAGTTTAAATGTCTTTCGATTTGTTTTCAAATTATTAATGTTTAAAGAATTTATTTGTGTGGTTCGGGATGTGTATGCGTGTGTATCTGCTTGCGCGTGTTTATTTTACTCAGTTATATTTTCGTTTGAGTGTGCCATTAAGGAGTCTTAACCGAAACTCTCAAAGCAAACAAGTAAAACACTTCGAGCGCTAAAATAATTTAATAACAAATATAGAATATCCGGAAGCGGAGGAAGTCAATTTTTTCATATTCTTCCATTACGACAAAATTTTTCTACGCAATTTAGGTTTTAAATAATTTACACGCTCCTCTAGGAAATGTATTTTTATCATGAATAATAATTGTTTTATGTGAACGACAACAATTTTATATATGAATTAAAAATGAAAAAAGTACGGCCTGCGGCTGAATTTTTTGTAAACTAAATAAATTAAATTAATGACAAGTTGATTTGTTACTGTACAGGGTGCTTCTGAGTGAAAATGATCGCGACGTTATTTAAACTGGAGTGACTGTACGAAATTGTCCACGATAGATAGAATATATTCTGCGTTGCATTATTTTTTCTCGAGATTTGCACATTTGAATTCCGTAAATAAATAAACGAGGAAACAATAAAAAATTAAAACGGTTTTCTTTGTAGCATATGAATTAGTAAGATTTTAAGGCAAATCACTTAGAATGTAAGTTGTTTAGTGTACATTAATATGTGTGCAATTGTAAATTAATACAGAAATTGAAGTTGATAAATACACTTTTTCTCACAAATGATTTGTTTTTATTTAAAGAGAAAACATGTCAATTTTAGCAAATTATGAACGGTACCGAAATGCTTAAAGCAACCCTTTATTGAACGGTTCTAGAGTTTAAATTTTATTAAAAATAAAGTTTTAAAGTTTCTATGCCGTTCATGACAAATTTGAAGTGGCGGAATTCAAGTAATGGCGCTTTGAAACACAAAATGGCCGACCGATTTTGAAATGTCGTCTGCTGAAATCAATGTGAGACGACTTTTGGTATTTTAAAATTTTATTTACTTATTTTACCGTCCTTTTATATTTACCCCGTACAGAACGTTCTTCATTATGGAACTTTTTACAGTAAACAGGTAAGTTTTGGAATCATTTAATTGCACGCTAGTTGCACTAGATAAAAGTCGTGGCCGTTAGATTTGCACGTGTTTGAATGGGTTGTACATAGAAATTCATAATTCAGATACAAATATTTTTACAACTCTTTGCACTGATTTAATGTATTACGACTAACAAGGAAACACAAATTGCTATTGTACTACAAATGTGTAAGTAGTAGTCAATTGACGAGTATCAATAATAATAAAACCAATGGGAGCATTCAAAAAAATTCGCTGTCAAAATTTAACAATCATAGTCATTGATTACCAAATATTAAACGTCGTAATTAATGTTGTTGTGATTGAACTGTTATTTAAAATCTGTGCAACTCATTTATGTTGTTTAATTTTTAGATACACAGGTCATGATGATGACACTTGTAATCCGAATGAAGAAGAATTAAGAAATAAGTTTCTACAAAAAATTAAAGACCGAAAACGAAATAGTGAAGTATTGTTAGAAAATAATGATGCCTTAAATGTAAAACATAAGAAGAAAAAGAAGTCACTAGATGAGGATGAAGCTGTTCTTCAAAAAGATATTAAAAAAAAGAAGAAATTGCATGAAAACATTCATGATGAGGATGAAGCTGTTGTTCAAAAAAGTAAAAAAAAAAAGAAAAAATCAGATGGAAACATTCATGTAGAAGAACTAAGTAACTCTGATGAAGAGAAGGCTAAAAAGAAAAAGAGTAAAAAACAAAAAAGCAGTGATCCAATTGAAGATGAAGCCCATCAGTCAGACCAAGAGGATGAAGAAATAGAGAATGAAGTAAAACCAAACACAGAAAATCAGACTGCATTTACAATACTAAAAGATTCTCAAATGTGCAAAAAAGAGAAAGTAAAAAGAAGACTGCCTGATTGGTTAGCTAACCCATCTGTGGTATCAGTAGATTTGCAAAATTTAACAAAAACTGTTGATTCAATTCCTGGTCTTGATAAAATATTTGTAGACAAATTAAGGCAGAACAATATTACCCATTTCTTTCCTGGTTTGTTATATTTTTCTTATGTAATAATTCACAATATTTTATATTTTTCAGATGCCATAATATGTTTTTGTTTGTTTCAGTGCAACATCAAATTATACCTGTACTTCTAGAAAATGAGAATAGGCCTTACATGTATTGGCCAAATGACATTTGTGTTTCAGCTCCAACTGGAAGTGGAAAAACATTAGCCTTTGTTTTGCCAATTTTACAGGTCCTTTACAAAAGAATTGTTCCAAAAGTTCGGGCCCTTGTTGTTTTACCAGTGCAAGATTTAGCAAATCAAGTTTATAATGTATTTAAATGTTATAGTGAACCAACCAATTTGAATATTCTCTTATTAACCAAATTAAGGAATTTTCAGGAGGAACAAAAATTACTTTGCAGACATAGTATGTAACACAATGATGTGAATTTGTCACTTTTTTACATGGTATTGGTATTCATTTAATCCTTCTGTTCTTTAGATGGAATTAATAAATATCAGACTCTTGTGGATATAATAGTAACAACTCCAGGCAGATTAGTGGAGCATTTAACAAAAACAAAAGGACTGTGTTTAGATGAATTAAAGTATCTGGTCATTGATGAGGCTGATAGGGTTATGGAAAATGTTCAAAATGACTGGCTTTATCACCTCAACAAGCATGTGAACTCAGGTTTTAAACCTTATTCATTACCATATTTTGTAATGTAGAGTTTTACAGTGAAGAATGAATAATACATAACTTTTTTCACATATTTCAGAGTGTACAAGAGCTTATCAAGTTCCTATAATTACATGTAGTAATATGACTAATAGGAAAAGGCCACCACATAAGCTCTTATTTTCTGCTACATTGTCTCAGGATCCTGAAAAATTGCAACAATTAGGTCTATTTTATCCTAAATTGTTCACTTCAGTAGTAAAATCTAAAAATAGTACTGAAAATGGTAACACACTTTTTCAAAACAGAATACTCTTAATAAGCCATAATGTTTTTAAATTTAATAAAAAATAAAGACCAATATAAAAATGTTCTCCAATATTGCAGGCTTCATAAATGCAGATGAATCAAAATTCATTGGTAAATATACAACACCAGCAGAACTGACAGAATATTATTGTACTTGCACAAAAGCAAACAAAGCCTTGATTTTACATCATCTCATAAAAACCAAAGGCTGGAGAAATATTTTATGTTTTGTGAATTCAGCTCAGGCAACAATGAAATTGGCATTCATATTAAAAAACCTTAGCAAAAAATCAATTAAAATTGAGAAATTGTCTGCCAATTTATCAGTTAAAGATAGAGATACCGTAATTCAGAAGTTTCACAAAGGCGAAGTAGATCTGTAAGGGATTCTAAAATTAAAATTTTCATTAAAATTTAATTTCTTACTTATGTAATTTTTTAATTTTTTAAACAACAGGTTAATTAGTTCAGATGCCTTAGCAAGAGGAATCGACATACCGAATGTGGAATATGTAGTATCTTACGATTGTCCGGCATTTGTGAAAACTTATATACACCGTATTGGACGAACTGGACGGGCAGGCAAAGTGGGGACTTCGATGTGTTTTCTAACAGCAAAAGAAGTGCGGCAACCTATAATTTCAAGTCTTTGCATGATTATCCAATAATATTGTAAGGATTTTAGAATTTGTCATTGATTAATTTCAGGTCAGTAAGTTTAACAAAGTCATCAGCGACGCAGGAAAGGAGCCTTTAAAAGAGTTCGCAATTACTACCAAAGAATTAGAAAGTTATGAAAAAGAATTTGAGGGAGCGGTGACTTCTTTGGCGAAACATTTGGAAAATCAAAAAATTCAAGAGCTTAAAAAGAACAAGATAAAGAAGAAACAGCAGAGTCTGGCTTCACAAGGAAAATTCATATCAAGGAAGAAAAATCATACCAAGAAGTCAGTGACATTAAACAAGAAGAAAAAGAAAAAAACGTGAATTATAAGTGTACATAATATATGAAATATCACACTGCTATTTTTATTGTTGTAACACAACCTTTGTCACAGCAATGTTGGGCGCATTTCCGGGTACATTTTAATCTCTCCATTTGTTTAATGATTTAATGAAGTAGGTATTCAACAAATAAAGTTTAAGGAATTTTTCAAAGGAGTCGGTTTACGTTGTAATGAGACACTCGGGTGCCATACTGTGAATTACACCTCTCATTAAAAACTTTCAAATGTAATTGAATTAAGCGCATAATCACATGGTACCATGCGTGTTGGTAGACCTGCGCTGGCAGCTGCGTAATGCATGTTGGTCTGCCATTTTGAGAAGGGAACAACGACCGTTCCAAAATGGCGTGAAGTGAGGAGTTTAGTGTGCGCGAAAGGGCGTTAAAAATGCCAATTTTGGAGGTTCGAAGATTGAAGTGTTTGATGTGTTTTGGTGAGAATAGTGCAAGAAATTGTTAGGATTACGGCATTAGAAATGGAATTACGTCTACACAGTCCTGCGGGCGCTGAGCCCGTTGTTTATACATGGCCTCTTTCAGGAGGCTCTGGCTCGGTAAGCGTTCTTTTTGTTATTGAATTTTTTTCTATGGTGCCAGGCCCTTATTTAAAGCAGTTTTCCCGTTCACAGCAATTGGAAACATTTAGTCCCAATGATTGTATCCTAAAATGAAGTTGTTTGTAGATGCTCTTTAATGAAAGTACAATATATTTAATCCACGGAGAAATTGACCATAAGCGCTTGCTCGTTTTGGAGATGAACTCCCATGACCTTTCATTTCAAACATTACACAGTAATTCTCAACACCGCAGTGTATTACCAATTTTTATAGTTTTTCTTAATGAAATTCAACAGTGCGGAATACATTTTGTTGTATTTCTGCTACATATGATCAAATACCTTCAGAAATATTTAGTTTAAGCATTTCGTTTGCCGCATCGCATAATGATTTGCTCTCATAAAATCCAATCAAAGAATTGCTTCTAAAATTACTCTTCTCTTAAAAGTATTATTTTGGTTTACTAATTATGAATATTGTTTCTGCAACTTTTAAAAGAAAAATTTATTATTTCTGAACCAAAACAAAATTTTGTATTGCTTCAAATAGTACATTGAGCATTGAAATGATGCTATGAAGGGCAAACAATATTATTTACATAATTAATGTCTAAATGTAAATTGTAAACACTACATACACAAGACAGTGTATCACTTTAATTCTATTTGAAATTTTTGGCCTTTTAATTTTTTTTATTTTACATTTTACAATTTGAAGTTTGTAGTTCCTTTTTATGGTTTTAGACATGTGTCACATAACTTTGTTTTCATTAGCACAAATATGTATCAATCATTTAAGAAGTTATGTAATAGTATGGTTAGTTAAATTTGCACTCTAAACTTGCATTTTATTGTCTGAAATACCTGTATTTCCATAAAAAAAACACAAATGTGATATTTGAAGTAATTCTTGTGCATTTTGTGTCAATTGTTGCTGTTTCTTGAGAAATATTAATAGGAGAGTAATTTGTTAGAGGGATAATAAATGTTCATAAGTATATTTGGTCATCAATATATTTTGCAATACTCCTGATAAGGGGTATTATCTGAAGCATACTGATGCTTCTTTAAAAATCTCGGCTTGATATTTCTTAATTCTTTTAAAGCTGTCTTACTTCCTCTCATTAACTCATTTCAAAAGTGACCTCTATCCTTGAGTACTAAAATATGTTTTAAAAAATGTGTACATGTATCCTCATTACCTTTTTCTACATATTCAAAACATGTGATTGATAGCAAAAGGGTCTATGCTTCCTGTTTTGGGAATTTATTTTGTCAGACAATTTCCCCAACTGGTTCAATACCATCAGAAATAGTCAGTCATTACTTTTCATTATTGAAAAAAATTCAATTGAATGTATTATCGATTCATTTTTTAACTCTATACTGCAAAATTCATATATATTACATAAGGATATTAATCAAAATAAATACTTAAATAATTGTCATTAATGCTTGTAAAGTCTTGTTGTCACTTATGTAATGGAATGTTATTAAGAAAATATAGAAATTCTCAAGCCTAAACAATGTCTTAGGCCCTTAAAATTTAATTAATTTAAAAATTGCTCTAAAAATAAACTGTCTTAGATAATAGTTTATCTTAAACACAATTATAAATCCATAAGTAATTGATAATAATTGACTTCTTACACATGCTACACAATAATAGATTGTAAAGCAAGATTACTGTTAAATGAATAGCACACTTGTGTTTTCTTCTGAATAATGTAATATTTGTTGTATTATTAACATAGTGTTCTTATTAGTGTTTTTTATTTTGCAGGACAAAGATAAAGACAAACATGATGGTGCATTGGAAATAGTTGAAACTATAAGGTAGGTTGATCATTAATATTACTTTCTCAGTAACCGTTGTGTTACGTTATGTCATCAAAACATGGGACAAACAATTTAAATATTCAAAAATAACTTTAAGTAGGTGGACTATTTGTTATGAGAAAATGCTTAAAATTTCATGGGTGCTGAAATGCAAAGGACGCCACGTGTTATACATAACGAATCCTGCTTAAAATGTCCAGCATCCGTTTGTTACCCTGAGAGTAATTAAATGGTCCAGCATGAGCAAAACCAGTTGATACCAAATTTAAAGGACCTTGAGGAAGAGTGAACGAGTGCAACAACCAGCCGTGACTCGTGGGAGGGACCGTGTCTGTCCATACAAAAATAATTGCCTCCCGAGTGCATTTTTGTAGGAGATGAAGATCTTTGACTGTACCAAGGTACCGGTTCCACGGCCATAAAACCACAAATTGTGCGCGTCTTCCCAGAAGTCCCGGCTTAGAATTTTAGGCCTACCACGCGATACGTCTAATACTGGTCCTTTTGGGCTCCAAAATTCTGGGAAAAGACCACGGTTTTCATGGTTTGTCTACTTTTTTCCATTCTACTAGGTGATCTGGGATTTCTTATAGGAGTTGACCTATGATGACCTTTTATTGATCAGCCAAAGGTCACGCAGACTCAGATGCATTCTTGAACAATTGACTATTGTACAGAGTATTGATTATGTTGAAAGCTATTTCAACCTATAATGTCAATGGCCGTTTGCCAAGTTTTCACAACGTGCAGACACACCTATGTGGTGACTTTTGCGTAAGGCTTGTATATGGGTCTTGACCCATTTATGAAATAATAGTCTTTTGCATCCCTAAACACGTTGCCTTTCCTGACTGCGTGCAAGTTATCGGAAATTAAAAGAGTCAATTGGCAATTTATTTCACGTACGAAACATTTTACATTCATGTACTACACCAGGGACTGTGGCAAATAAATGAAGTCATTCAAACTGTGATCATTCAAAAAGCCGACAACCACGTGCTTTTTCCATTTGGTGGCATCCATTAAAGAATTGTTTAGGCATGAATTTTATACCAAATTTTCGATTAATAACTTTTGGAGTTAGCTATTCATTGAAGCCAAAAATGAATCAAATTACTGAAGTTTAACGAATAACTTCCAAAACATGGAACTTGAAATTAAATTTTATTCAACGAAACCTGAACGTGTTACGCAATATTCCTACAGGTGCCAGGTTGCACGTGTCCTGGTGAATGCACCTGTCCTGACCATATTTTTCTTCTGTTGTTTAAAAAATATTTTTTGTAATGGTACTTATCAGGTACTCATTAAATGCCAACGTCTTTTAGTCCACCTGAAACTCATACAAAGTTTTTTCTTGGATGTCTTCTGTAATTGTGTCTTAAATGCTTCTTATGCATGGTTCTAACCTCACAGTGACGACAAGGTATCAAAGTGTCCAAAATGTAGGAAAGAAACTATGGAACATATACATAAGAGACAAGATGCGTTTGTACATTTATGTCTGTGGAGTTATCATGAAGTACATTTTACATGAGGCATTGAAATTAATGTTGCCCAGACAATAAAACTTTCGTCCCTGCAGAATATATTACTTACTGAGAAATAAGATATCTGTGGTTTGGTAGTAGTTATTGCACGATTGCCTTGAAATGGTTCATAAAATAATCCATTTTCAAATAAATATTGACAAATAACTAAATAAATGTCTCTTCCTCATTCAGCGATCAGGGTTTAAATAATATTGTTTCAGAACGACTATAAAATAAATCTATAAGTTTACTGTATATACTATAACTTACTATATAAGTCCTAATCTTGGTAGTATTAGGAGTATTGTACTTCAACCGTATTTTGTCACTTTAAATGTAAAAAAATAGTTAGTATCCTGTTGGGAATCAAGTGAAATCGTTTTAGTATGAGGTACTTCCACTTTGGGGGAATTAATTATGGTATGAATGTGAGAATGAATATACGACAATGGATAGAATAATTTAAGTAAATCATGAGTGCAGGAAATTGATTGGTGGTTATTGCCGTGTAAAAAACCTTGACCCCCGTCTTCTTTAGGAGGGCCCAATCATGTGGTTCAATAACCTACCGGGTTTGCGGTTTGTTGACAATACCAGTGTGTAAGGTTTTGTATAATTCATATTTTAATACGGAAATGCAAGTAAACTGTGCTTCTCATTGATCAAAGACGATTGTTTTGGCTGACCCTGTTTCTTTGATGTAATTTATTTTTAACTTGCATACATTTGTCTTGCAAGGTCGATATGCATTTCTTATTTTAGAACTCCTTCAAGTATTATTCAATAATGTGTTAGAATGCATAATCTGCTGCGAACAGTGAATTAAAAACAAAAATATTCTTGATAACGAATGTAATATATTCCTTTAAATCTATAACCTGTTGTTTTAAAACATACATTGATGCAGATTTTGACCAAAAATACAATAAATAATGGGAAGTGCAACTATTTTTAAATATTGATTCTTAAATCCACGTATACCATAAAATGTAAAGTCATAAATACAATTATTCATTGTACAAAATTATTCTAAAATACATTTATTTTTAATTTTTCAGATGGGTTTGTGAGGATATTCCAGAATTGAAATTGCCTCTAGAAAATAATATTTTAGCTGATTATGATACTAGAAGGTGAGTCTAAATAACTGAAATGAATTTACAATTTTTTTGCTATTTCATGTAATGTTCAAACCCACATTTTCTACTAGTTACATGTGTTCGTGTCTAAATATTTTAAGTATTAAAATTAATTCTACTATTTTTAGTTACGACAGCATGAGAAGTTTGTGCGACCGTTTCAATAGAGCTATAGACAGCATAGTCCAGTTGGTAAGTTGGTTGTTTATTCATCTACAGAATACATTAGTAGTTCGACCTGTTCCACCTTATTTCAATCTGAAAAAGCAAAAATAAAATACAAGACTACTGATGACTTTCTAGTTCGGAACTGCAATAAAAAGACTAATTGAATGAAATTGTTTTACAAACAATCGACAAAGTAAAGGAAACTTGGTGCCCGAATTTGAGAAACAAAATGCTATAAAAACCTTGAGTTTTATCAATTGCATGTTAGTGAGTCTTTGTCAAGGTTTTTTCGGCAATAATTGGTTGAACTTGAATTAAGTGTAATTTAAAGTTGGCAATGGTTAGGATTTGATGTTAACGCTTTCACCAGAAGGTAATGACTTATTACTTTTTTTGCAAACTATATGTTAGTGGTACCATTGTAATTACATATTTTGATTGTATTGGTTGTTATCGCCGGCTACCTTTCAGACGTCTGGTGTTATTGAATTGGTTTTTCACGTTAAATATTCATTGGCTCCTATTGTGGTGATTGTTGTTCACTGTTTTTTACTTTAAAACAGGTATTTGCTGGTTGCAGCTGATTTTGTTAATTACATCGATTTTCTTTCTTTAATTTCTTAATTTCATTATTAGGCAGACAACCCGCCATAAGTCGTGTTTCTAAAAAACAAAGAGAGCAGTAAATGTATACTCAAAATTATTTAATCAAAAAGTAGGACGAAGTATTGTTGTATTGACGAGAAAGTTATGGATATTATCAAATCTTTGCGTTGCATTGTTTCAATGATTGTGCATTTTACAATTACAACAATTTTTAAAACAATTTTGCATACCACACCTAACCTAACCAGGCATTCTGCACAATTCTACGGTTATTAATTGCAATAGGCTTGCGATTTGCCATTCTCAGTTTTCCAACCAATATTTATTTAGGAACTTTTTGTTTGTGAGTTATGAAAAACTCAATGTTTTTGTCGAATAAATAGTTTACACGATGAGAGAAAGGAAACGTTGCATAGTTCTTCCTTCCCATGCTGAGATTACTTCAAGGATTAGTGACCTATTTTTGTGAAACAGAACTAAGGAAACGTTGCTCTCACAAATCAATTTTTTTTCTGAAAACCCTCTTCTGTTCTTACGAGTTCTTAAATTAACTTATGTGAAACGGTTGAAGAAAAAATCTGGCATGTTTTCATAACGGCAATGTAAAAATAGATTAATTTCGATAGATGTCGTATTTTATATTCCATTCAGTGACCACTTGACGATAGTAACTATCAAGTAGTAAACAATTTGTACATTTGAGAATGCTACGAAGATGTGCAACAAGCAATGGGACCCACAATTTTGCCGAGGATCTACGAGAGTTAGCACATAGCCAGACACAGTAGTTCCGAGATTTAGTGCAGTAAACGAATATCTGGGATCAGGGAATATAAATAAGGGTATTGATTTTCTTAACCGTCACCCTGGAGACGCAATTTCTACTTGTATTCTCTGCTGTGCGAGTTAGTGTGGTGAAAATTATTCATTTTACTGAGCGAAATATATTTTCTACGACGCAGAAAAACCATAAGTCCTGTTGGGTTTTTTAATACTTGACTATACAAAGAAAGAATAAACATTGTTAGATCTTAAAGGCTCACAAAATGGCACGGCACTGATCTTTTGAAATGTTTTCTAATACTCAAGGTGTGCCTCGTGTATTCGATTTGTATCTCCTGCCTTATTGATTCGTTTTTCTACGGTGCATTGCCAAGAATAAATCGAATGGTGTTGTTCTTTGAAAATAAAAAAACTAAATGTTTTCATTGGAAAAGTAAGAAAACAGCAAATTTTATATTAATGTTGTGGCACGTTGACCATTTTTTGGTTGATATGTTGTCCACCGCGTTCAACCAATTCAGGGCTGCATATTTAAATGTATTCTTCAAATGTTTTTAGCACCTTTTGTTGGTAAGAAATCTATGAAAGGAAGTGCATTCAGGAACGAACAAAGAAAACCCTAAGGGTAACCATTAAAAAGCGTCCATTTTGACTCGTTACGTTTTCTTGAAATCACCCTAAATCTTTCACTAACCTTTGTCGCCTATTGAATATCCCCAGAAATTCAAATTCAACAGAAGTTTGTAAGGTCATGAAATAATAAGGAACACACTGCAAGGTACCCGAATGTTTGTTACATGTATATGCGCTCCGTATACCACAATTTTCTGCTCCCTAATTTGTTATACACGTAAAGTAACATTTTGTTTTCTAGACGAACAGGTGATACATGTGCAGCACAGAACATATGCCTTTACCTTCGTTGACGCGATGCCTCTTTTATATTAATTCCTGTATACTTTCAGTGGCGTCTGAACAGTTCTGCGATCATTTTTGATCCTTCGCAAAGCAAGTTGAAAAGCACGAAATTACTAAATTTGCGCCCGAAAAAATTTCAAAACACGATAAACATTACAAACTTGATTACTTTTAATCGCGTGTGATATTGACTCATTCAAACGATTGAATTTCAGTCGGCATCAATCCTTGTTGCATACACAGGAAAATGCATTTGCCACTTGTCATTTTAGGAGTATCAAATAGCTGAAGTTACAGTGTTTTATATTGCTATTATACGGAACTGTAATATAAATTCAATTAGAAGATTTTAAAAATTAAGAAAGTATTAGTATGAATGGTTACCATAAAGTTGCTTTAAATATTCTTTTGGGAAAAACCTGTCAGTGCCAGGTCTGTTGTGAGACTGCTGAATTGTGAGTAATATTTTCCACGCATTAGTTATCAATAGTAAATGTGAAACCCAAGGCAAAGAAATTATAAAAACGGCTGGCTAAAATACCAATTCTAACGGTTTCCAAGTGTATTGCACTAATGCAGGAGATTTTGCATCCCGCCAAATGGACTCCTTCGATGTAAGAAAAATTTATTTCAAACTCCTTTGAAACTAGTTGGCTACATCTTCTTGTTGCCAGTAGACTACGTCTACAAACCGAGTAAAAGAGGATTTGTTCGTAAACAAGAAAGGTAGCAGACTTGTTCTTCTTAGGTTGATCACTCGCAACACAACTTTCACTTTTTAGTAAATAAAACATGACCATGTGTGATCCACCCTATTACGAATTTCTTCATGATGCTACCTAATCAAAAAGGAAGTCACAACGGAATGAATGTCTTTCTAATTAGCTAGGGCTGTTTTAATTGTGATATATCATCATTTTTTGATTAATAAAATAAACTCTTCTTTGATTTATACAAGAGTCAAGTATATTAAAAATATGCGCCACAATGTCACGTCAATGAATTTGAAAAATTTTATATTTGAGGAAGCACTTTCTACATTCTTAAATAACATCGAAATTAATAATTTAGTCTTATACCTAGGTCTTGGTCAGTTGCACAAATAAGTACAAGAGAAATGCAGTATTAGTTGACTACCAGTTTCAATAATATTGTCATTGCAGTCACATGAAATTTGAAATCGGATCCGACTCTGCAATCGATTAGCATTCAAGTACTGAACACAGTGACATTGAGAGGAAATTATAGCTTTAATGGGAAATAAAACTTGGGTTCTAGCTTCAGTGAGAAGCGAAAAAAAATTTTATTCATTCTGTTCGGCATTGAATAAATCAGCGGCTGCTGCATCAGTTTGAACAAGACCTTCGCCCGTTTTTTACCATTAAAATGCATCGAAGGACGAATTAACTTATTCAGTAAGACCCTGGTAATATTGGGGTAGTTTTATAGTAGGGGTTGAATTGTATAAAATCGATACTTTCATCCCTTCGCCCTTTTGAACTTGTTCTGGCTTTAAATAATGCACAATGGAAATACCAGGTCCCGGATATTCATTGAATGCTACATTTTTAGTGTAAGGTTGTAGCACACTTGTAAATGGTAAGGTCAAGGTCTGGGGTCATCGCCATAAGATTAAAATGTCCATGAATGGTGTATTACTATCAGTTTGTTAAAAATTAATTTTTGCCAAAAAATGTCCTAACAAGTGCTGTTTGGTCAGTAAACATTGGGAATCAGACATTCTGAATCTTGTAATAGGTCGGGAGAATGTCTCAGTATTATACAATGTATCGAAGGTTCATAATCGGTCAAATTTTATTAGAAGGACTTAAGCAAATTCTATTTTCTTCTGCAATAAAAGAAATTATTGGTTCACTGCTCATCGAACAATAAATAGAATTGAATTCAGACAAATTTTTTTCAGTGCGTTTTTATTTATTTTTTTTAGGAAAAGGGCACCTCACTACCAGCGGCAAGACTCAATAAGTATCCTTCTAGGGGTCTTCTGAGGCACATACTTCAGCAAGTGTACAATCAAGCAGTCACCGATCCTGAGAAATTAAATCAGTACGAGCCGTTCTCCCCCGAAGTTTACGGAGAAACGTCGTACGATTTAATTTGTCAAATGATAGACCAAATAGAGATAACGTCTGATGATATTTTCGTAGATCTAGGTTCAGGTGTAGGCCAAGTTGTTCTACAAATGGCCGCAGCGACACCTTGCAAAGTTTGTCTTGGAGTTGAAAAAGCCGAGGTTCCCTCCAGATATGCCGAGGTGAGATTAATAACACTTTTAAATTTCTATGTCTGCTGTTGTTTTCCATTTGATTAAATTAATTTTTATTTTTAGGACATGAATAAAAATTTCAAAAAATGGATGGGGTGGTACGGAAAGAAATACGGAGAGTATCACTTAATAAAGGGGGATTTCCTGAAGTCTGAACACAGAGAGAAAATTGTGTCGGCCACAATTGTCTTTGTTAATAACTTCGCTTTCGGTCCAAACGTGGATCACTCATTAAAGGAAAGGTTTGCCGACCTTAAAGATGGTGCCAGGATCGTTTCCTCAAAATCATTTTGCCCTCTAAACTTCCGCATTACGGACAGAAATCTTTCAGGTAAATATTTATAGTTTCTTATGTGCTCAGACATTTGCGTCTTAATACTTTAATTACCATTAATTTCATGGAATTACAGATATAGGAACGATAATGCATGTGTCGGAAATGTCGCCTTTGAAAGGATCTGTTTCTTGGACCGGAAAACCCGTTAGCTATTATTTGCATATTATAGATAGAACAAAATTAGAAAGATATTTTCAGCGCACGAAGAATCCAAGGGTTAAGGTGAGAAAATTTTCTTTGATATCTATTTTGATGATATTAAGTTTTTGATTTATTGACTGATGCTGAGTAGAATTAAACTAAATAACTTATAAATAATCTGTGTACTAAATTATTTAAATGTTTATTTCAGGGAAATAATATGGCACTTCATGATGTTCCTTCTAACATGCTACGAAACTCTAGGGACAGAACTCGAAGGGACTTTTCTAAACAGACTGTCACATCCACGAGTTCGGAATCTCGGGATTCAGACGAGGACAGTAATTGTCCTTTATCAACAGTATCACGGAGCACGAATCGCAGTAAATCAGCACCTGGTTCTAATGCACGACGATCTTTCACAGATAGTGGCAGAAGCAAATCAAGTCACAGCGAAGAAGAAAATAACAACAGTCATAACACCAACAATAACAATGGTATGGTATCAAACGTATATTTATTTGTGGTATTGCTACAGGTTTTTCCGGCACTGAATTTATTTTCGCAGATAAAAACTCAAGTCAAGGTAAAAAGAAATTGCGCAGAAAAATTAAGAATAATAATAGAAGTATTAATCCAGCTCCGAGAGTGCCTCCTGCGCCAAAAAGAACTAAAGGTAAAGTTCGTCGTGGCAAAGCCAAGAGAACGCTGAAGATAACAGGATTAGATCTGTTGCACAATCAAACATTATTGAGTACCTCAACTCAAGGTAATTAAAAATTTGTTCGCCCCTTATGAGTATCTAGTTTTGCCAGACAACTTTTGATTAACTGATTTCACATCCTTTTAGCTATAGGTAAGAAACTTCCGCCAGCACCAGGTTGCGTTGATCAGCAATTGACTGCTTTGAGAGTGTTGCCCACTGTAGAACTTTCGGATGTTCACAATGAACTTGACATACCACCAGCGCCGGCAGATACTCCCTACGCCTTACAGCTCTTATTGGATATGTTTAGAGCTCAATTCCTCCAAATGGTTGAGCTCATGAAAACACCACAGCACAAACAAGATGTAAAGATTCAAATAGAAACTGAAAAGGTATGTTACATTTAGTCAAGAATTGATTTTTTTATACATTTAGGTAAGGTTTATTAACACATTGTTTTTTCAGGAGAGAAATCAGAAATTGAAAAGCAGGGCTGCTCAACTGGAGAAACAAATCAAAGTTTTAGTCAATGATAGTGTAGCCCTTTTGAAAGCAAGAATGTCCGAACTGGGAATAAATGCAACGAGCACGGGAGATTTGCTTAAGGAAGCCAAAGATATTGTTTGGAGGCACCGAGAACTTCAGGCAAAGGCTTTACAATTGCAAAATCAAGTTGTCTCGATAGAGCAAGATCAGGCGAAACTGGTTGCACAGCGGCAGAAGGAAATTCTCGAGAAGTATAAAAAGAATGGTGTCGTGAACAGAGTAAACGGAAACATAGACTTCTCTTCATTGACGCAGGAATATATTTTAAAAGAAATATCAGCGACCTTGTCGCATCGTAAAAGATTGCAAAATCATGTGACAAGATTAGAAAATGAGTTGAACGCAATGGAAAAGGCTGGCGAGGAAAAGAAGCCTTTTTCAAGTGCTCCCAAACCGGTTCCAATTCCAGAAAAACTTGCTTCGACTCAGGCCAACCAACCAAAGGCTGTTAGGAAAACAAGAGAACATAGGACTCGTTCCCAAGAGTGGCCAGAAGTTCCAGATATTGAGAAAATTGAGGAGAATAATCCTGAAATTTTAGCTCAAAAAATTTTGGAAACCGGAAGACAAATTGAGGCTGGAAAATTACCCAATGGAAACTCAAAATTTCTAAACAGCCAGCCCAATAATTTTGCCTCTCAAGATACTAAATTTTATCCGGATAATGGAAATAACAGGCAGGCAAATTACTCGAACTATAGAACAGCCCAAAGTGGTGGGAGAAGCAATGAAGTTTTGCCACGTGCCGATCCCAACTCCAAATTGAAGTGGAAACCACAACCGAAGGAAAAGCAGTCGTTTACGAGCAGTCGCGCTCAAGAACCGCCCCGTTTGACAAATTTTGAGGATCGACTTAAAAGTATTATCACTAGCGTACTAAATGAAGATCAGAGTACAAGGAACAAGCTTCAATCAAAGCAAGGCCCACCAACGACTCCGACTTCACAGCAGCAGCAAGTGCAAGCCAATGGGAATTCCGGTTGCACCAATTCACAACCTGTCACTGCCAATGGCAATATAAATCAACAATTGACACATACCAGTTACCAGAATACCGGTTCTTATTTGTATTCTTCGAATGGCTTTGTCAAGCAAGAAGTGAAAGCTGTGAAGAAAACGGAGGTTCCCGCCCGAGGTAAAGAGAGATCTCAACAAAGACCGGATTATACTCAGGTGTCTCCGGCGAAGCTTGCTTTACGCAGGCATTTGTCCCAAGAAAAATTGGCAGCAGCCTCTGCACAGCAAATACAACAGTTGGACGAAAAAGGAGGGCTGGGGTATGTGGCCACTAGGTCTATCGGTGATTTAGTAAGTAAGGAGATAGAAAGGACCTTAGAAATATCTAACCAGCATATAATTAATGCGGCAATTGACATGAGTCCCATTCTAAACGTTTCAACTCCGAGCTCAATTACAACCAACAACTTGCCGTCTAAAACCGAAAGAAGTGGCATCAGGCTTTCACGCATTGACGACATGGCTAAGAAAGAAGAGGATCGACTAGCCAGCAGTCCATCTCCACTTTTGAGAACCGTTTATTCTCCAATATCTAGGCCGAGCAGTGCAGAAGTAGGAAATCCGCCGACCCCAACTGGTATCATCCATCCTCCGACTGTTCTCGAAGGCTTAGCTTACCCTCATCGTCCGAAATCTCCAATCAGTCATAATAATTTGGCAACTTTGGCACACGTGGCTTACAATCAGCAAAATTATTCATCAAACAGCTACCCATCCAGGAACAACACCAACTCGTACCCTGCAACATCATTTTCATCCCGACCAAACAGTTCGTGTCGGTATACACCGGTTCAGTTACCGCGAGCGGACATAAAGCCGTACCAAGAATCCTACTTTACCGATACAAAAGATTTCAAATCAACATCAATTAAGAACTTCACAGGTTCTCAACCGAATTTTGCTCCCGTCGAGGGTTTAGCTGCTACCCTGCACGCACGCATATTAAACGATGGATCACAGAATGAGGTTAAAGAAGAAACAGACTCGGCTCCTTCGGACTGCATGCTCTACAAGTACAACTCGATTCGAACACCGGAGGAAAGGTCGGATGTGCAGAAGTGCGAGTTGGATGTCTCGTTCGGAGACATACAAGACAAGAAACACATGGCCTTGTACCGTAACAGTGTGTTGAGTAGTTCAATTATTCAAACGTCAGTGGTCAAAAGCGAGGGAAGTGAAAAGACCTGTGTCGGAAGAAATGGTGACTTTAGTGACAAGAAACTGTTGACTCAGAAGAGAGCCTCGCCGGTCATCCACGGTCCGATTCGTCCCATGAAGAAGTCTCACATGAGCGAAGGAGTCGCCGACATTTCCTCCGTGGTGACCAACGCAAGTCAGCCGCTAGCAATAAGTGCTATTTCATCCCCCGAGAATAATTCGGGGAAGTCGACACCGTACAATGAGGAAGAGAGGAGACAACCCGAAGAAGGTAACGAAACTTTTTTTAAATTTAAACATCCCCTAAAGAAAAGGTAATGGAAGGTGAGAGGGAAAAAGGTTGGTTTTACAAAGACATCGTGAGGTCTGAAACATTTTTGTACTTTTTATTATTGAACGATCGATCGAGTTCAAATGAAATTTGTATGCGGTTTGTCGTGTACATTTATTATTATTTTATTATTATTTGTTACTTTGATTGACCGTATTAAAAATAATGATTTTTCAATTATTGTTTTTTGACAGTCTCATTTGATGCGACTTATTTTTCGATAGGTTTTACTGGGGAAGGGAAAGGGTCCGCCATTTTGCGTTGTGGAAATAGGACGGAACGGCGTTAAAGCGAAAAAAAAGTTAGAGATAGATTAAGCAATCTTTTATTAAATATGGTCGAACACAAAGTAATTGTAGTTTTTCAATTCGAGTTCGAGCAGAGAAAAAAGCGTCGAGTTGCGTACATTCCGGAACAGCAGTTGTACAATTTAAGTTGTAGAATTCGGTCAGGGGTGATCTGCGCCAGAGGCAGAGCCTTTCGGTTGGAGAAACGTTAGTTTTTAGTTGACTAGTTAAGACTACCGAGAAAAGTTTACAAAACGGAAGAGCTGGGCTTTTTGGAAAACGTGGAAAAATACTTGTCTTCCTGTAAGTCTTGGCGACCGAGTCACCAAGTTGCTTTAATTGTTTGTTCGACTGAACTTGAAATAGAATAATAGATTAGGTACAAGTCAGTTTGTAATTTGCAGACAATTTTTTTTATCAGACCAAATTTTACCGTGGAAAAGTTTAATTCTCTGAAGAGAAACAGTTGTTTTTAGATGATGTTGAATGATGTTTTTTTTTGTCATTTTATATGCATTATTTTTTAACAATTGTGTAATTGATGATATGAAATGTAATTGAATTTGGTCGAGTGCTGGTCTTTTTGTAAAACATTTTAAAATAATTTTTTTTTATTCTCGATCTTTGCATGACTATCCTTTGTGAATGTTGATAATGCAAAAATTATATAATCTTCTTTTTCTGGCTTGATTTTTAGTATTTTTACGGCTGACCCAGATTTAAGTGACATTTCCGACCAGAAAGTAAACATCAAATGGAACAAATATCATGTTGAATATATTTTACGGTTCATCAGTAACTGTCTAACTCTAACTGGAAGTTATTCCATTCGACATGGACTCAGTTGTTTGAGTTACGAAAGATTAGAGCAGGTTATGGCAAGAACGCCCAGACGGACAGCCACAGATATACTATGGCGACTAGACGATTATTATTTTTCTATTGTCTTCGTTCCATTTGCTTATTTTCTGGTCGTTTTCTTGACTATTCTTACAACAGGATGTACCATGGAGAAAGGAAAATAAATCTGGGAAATTGAACGTTTCTTCTCGCGCTTTCCTTTTCTCTTTACTCTCTTGAAATTCTTCGCTGTTTTCTTCGTTCGACGATCCGGTCTCGAACCGGTTGAACAACGAGAGAAAACATTTCACTATAAGTCAGAGGAAGCTCGATAGACAAATTAAAAGGATGGGATTATTGCTAACATAAAACCCGGATCATGGGTGAAAGTCTTCCTGAAATCCACACGATGAATACTATAATTAGTTTATTAAAATCACGGAAACGGACAAATGCAGCCTAATGATCACTGTACATAAGTCATTCATATCCATTCAATCACAGATCATCGCATACAGATCATTCGATTGACATTGTGAATTGTAATTGCGATTCATCACGAAAAAATGAATTTTTAAATTTTAGATGCTCCATAAACGATTACATTGGTGATTTCTCATTCAGCCTATGGGCGTTTGATGAATTGATCTGTTATTGGAACCACCCGGGATATTCATTGGGAGTCCTCCCGAGAGTTTGGCTCTGTCTTTGGCCATTCTCAGCCCGTGCATTCTTCATAGGCTCACGTGGTGATTTCGAATGAGGTGTGCAGTAAAATACCTTGTTATTATTGTTGCCAGTACGAGGGCTCTGATTTAGACTCAGGTTTTCCGTCCAGGAATCTATTTCACTAATTATTGGAAGTATTAAATCGGGATACTTGGTTGTGGATTAACCATGATACATTGTGTTCGGTGATTATTATTATTTAATTTTTTTTTACTTAAAACGAAGACATAACAGTAATAATTTGGTGAGGAAGAAACGAAGGCGAAAGGAAAAAGGAATTATTGATGTGTCCATCATTAATAAGTGTTTATTTTATTGAAGTAAAGTCCTTCCGAAAAGTGACCGACTGGGACAGGACTGTACCTTACCTCTGACTACTGAATGAACCCATCTTTGAGACGAATATGACGCCTATCGAGCAGGCTTTCTCGGTGTTTTTAGTAACTAGTGCTTTGCATCCCTGTAGGCACCACCCGCTCGCACTGGCACTGAAGATGCATTCACATTCACTATCTTTTCCAGATCCGTAGTGTCACGGTAAAGGTAAGTTTGCTATAACTTTTAACTGACATTTTCGCCTCTGTTGTCGTTGTTTTTATTGTTTTGTATTTATTTATTATTTTTAGTAATAATTTTGATTGTTTTAGACAACAACTATCTGATTTTTTTTTTGACATTGATACAGTTTTTGCGGTTTTTTTTACCGAGTAGCTTGATATGTCAGTTGTTATGGGTACTTCTGATAGACACACTATCTGAAGTGTCCATTTTAGTCCTTTGAGTATTAATTAATCAAATCAGTAAAATTTTGTTTTTAACGACTCATTCTTGGCGTGGTACCCTCTACAACTTTACTGGTAGGGTTCGGTAAAATGAATGGTGATTTTTTTTTACATCTAACGCATTCGTTTTTTGTTATTCTTTTTAGCTTTGGACTCAGTACTCGATGACGAGGATAAGGGAGACAAGTGGCAGGATAAAATAAGCAGCGGTTTTGACAGGCTGGTCGCTTTCGCTTCGACGGAGCTGGACAAACGTCGCAGGAGCACAGAAGGAGAATCGACGACGAGTTGCAACACAAGCCCTGACTCGGGTATCGGACACGGCGATCCTCCTCCTGCGAATGTCATGCTCAGACCTGGGAAAAAATGTTTGTCTATTGTCGACAATCTGGAGAGCAGTCATAGTCCGGGGCCCAAAATGCCCAGGCTGTTCAAGACACCGCCAGCTAAGGCCTCACCCGGACGAGACTCGCCTCCCGTGTTGGACCCACCATTAGTCATAGACATAGCGAACGTTCCTAGGACTCCGTCACCGTCCTCGCCACCTCCATTGACCATCGATACCTTTTCTCCGGCTCCTCTGGACGGTCCGTACAGCCCCATCTCGGCCAGCACCGACGACCAAACGGCACCCCCAATCTCGCCTCCATCACTTCCTCCGTCGGTGCCACTCAAGTACCAACGTCCAGAAAACCTGGGGAAAAAGGCTCAGCATTACAAGAAGAAGTTTTGCCACCGCGAGCATTGGTTCCTCGTGACGGAATAAAAACACCACGGCTTTACGCTTAATCAGCTTTAAATCGAACGTAAAATCGGACAAATCTGAAGTAACAATTTTATTTCACGTTTAGGACCGTTTACCGACATATTTGTCGGACGGGGTAGCGATTAAGGCGATTTGAGTTTACCTGAAATCAAAAAATAATCAAATCATCATCAACGTAATAATTTAATTTATGTTACAATGTGTTCAGTTTCGGATCTCTCTGCCTGGTTGAATTATCTCTGCACTTTAGTTTATCACTTAGAGACAAATAAAATTGTGTTCATAATTGTAATGAGGGCAGTACGTGTGCTCCGTCTACAACCCTACAAAATGGCACCTTTAAAACTATTACCTCCGGCACTAATTCTAAGTCGTCTAACAATCATCGCCCGAGAATAAATATGAAGTAGCTTAAGAGTGGGGACGCCATTAGTTGGTTTTCGCGAAAATGCATTAATATTCCTATAGACTTTTCTGTCTTTTTAATTCGATAATTTTAATTATTTTTGTTGCTGGCATTCAATTCTGAACAAAACCCCTGAGATCTGATGGCAACTTCATGACCATTTCAACTATACAAAATTAGAACCATCATCACCGATGAAAGAGACTTGTGGGTGTAGGAAAATAATATTGCCAGTGTAGTGACTCATTTCTGTTAGGTGGTTACGGTACCATTTCACCTTTAAAATTATTCATTATACGAAAAAAAATATTTGTACAGAAATTGTGTACATGCTATTTACGAAGAGTAATTTTTGTAGAGTTTCTTTAATTTTTAATAGTCCACATTTGTTATGTACACTGAAATATATGAACACAAGAAACCATGTATTTATATACACTTAAAGAAAGAATGTCAAAACTTTAAAACATTAACTGCGTCTGCGGAGACAGAAGGAAAAGAACCGTTGACTTTTATTTATTTATTAGGGGGTTCTTTATTTTTAAGTAGAAATTTTTGTTTCAATGAAATCAATCAGAGAAATCTGAGGAAACCCGTAACTCTTGGTCAGAAGTCGATGATCGACTGATGTTTGTTTTATTATTATTATTTTTTTTTTGTATATTTTACGAGGCACATACACGGCGTTAATTTGCGGAAGACTTAAAGACACGACGAAAGAAAACAATTGGTGTTTCCACTTGTGCCAAAATTAGTTTTAAATAATCGTTTGAAAAAAAAGATATCCTCCTGACGAAGTAAAAATTGCTTTAAAAATTGCGTCTGAATAGGCTTTAAATCGTTCGAAACTCCGTCAATTTTTCCCGTGGCTAGGTCAGCTCTTGTGACCAACTGTCCTAACTATTATTGTTATTTTAGGCTTTGTTTGAATTCAAAGCATTTAATTAAGTACAGGGATGCAAGGAGTGCTCTTCCTAAGGTGAAGTCGTAATGTCGTAACGTGTCAAAGCAAAGCAAACGCGAGGCTTGTCAGTTAGAAATAATCATCTCGTAACTATTTATAAAAAATCACCGTTATATATATATATATATATATATATATTGGTGTACATATTCGAAGACTTTGTTAAATAATGTTTTTTTTTCTAGCCGTCAATTTGAATTAAATGACTATTCAAAACGCTGCGATACTAGGTTTAGCCTGCATCGCCTAAATATTCTTTGGTAGTCCAATTATATTTACTAATTTATACTTACCATTAAAAATTATAGGCAAATAAATTATGTACTGCCTAAAAACATTGTTTCTTTTTTTTGGTAGGAAATTGCCCGATTACGAATGATACGTTTTTTTATGTGTGGGAGGCAGGGAGAGGTAGACATCCGCTTATGCCCTCGTTCATGTATCCGCAGGGATTTTGAGCATCGCTTGGGGGAGACTTTTGATAGACGTTCTCGTCCAGAAAAAATTGTTTATACTAATAATATTAATCACTATGAATAAACTAACTATGAGTGGAGCTCAGTTGTACAAGGAATCAAACCATGATGAATTATGTACAGTGTTTACATGTAATAGGTTTAAGGGAAGGAAGCATTTTCATTTTTTTTAATTACCCTAAGTAATAAAAAAAATCAGTTTCTTGAATAGGGAGACCGTGTGAAAAACATCGATAAGAAAATGACCCGTGTCGTTTGTTTTCTAAAAAATACATTATTAATAATGGTAGTTATATATATATTATACATATATATATACAAAATATAAATATTAGCAATTAAAACTAATGTGTCGTGTATAAGCTAGTGAGTATTGTTTGTTTTAAGATCAGTGTAAAACCGTAAGAAATAGTTACATTTCTTGTGATTCAAGGTAGTACAGTTTCAGATTGGGAGAGATGTGAACTCTTTCTCAATTTATCTTGTTCCTTCTGGAAGAGGCAGAAATATAAGAAATCTATTGTTGCCATTTTCATTTTTACAAGAGAATAATAAAACAAATAAGATGATATCTCACTTTGTTAAATTTAATAAGTTAAGAATTAAAAATTTTTGAACTAATTGGAATTGGTCACACTTTCTTTCAATCATATGGTCACAAAAAAATGTCAGAATCACTTAAGTATTTTTCACATTTTGTAAAATTAACCGTTTATAATTCATTTTTTAATCCTGAACATCCTAAGATTCAAAATACCACGATAAATTATTAATGTATACCGTTTTGATTAAAACGAACCGAGATGTTGATGAATTGGAAATATTGAGCAAGTTTGATACTCAGAACTTAAATTTTCACGCCAGCTTTCCCAACTGTGGTTCAGTGGTATCATCAGTGGTAACAGTTTTTTTAAAGCTATAATTGTTACTCACTCGAACCGGGTCTAATGCCAACTAAGGCTAAAAAACACACACAGGCGCTGAAAAAGGGGACGGAGAGGAAAAGGAGAGCTAGGGCTGGGAAGGGGATAAGATTGCACATGGATATTAGAATGGACAAACGACGGTGTAGTTGTAAAAATATTTGATTTAGGAAAAAACGGTTGAGACAAAAAGGACAAGGAAATATTGAACAAATATGAACACAACTCGAGAAGTACGAATTGAGTTTTTCATCACCAAAGTCCATGAGAAATTTCAATTTCAAGTTGAATATGAAATAAATACCGCTGAAAATTTCATTAACAGGTTTGAACGAATTTGCACCCGAACCAGTGCAAGACAAATTTTTCTAACAGAAATGATATTCACAGAAAGACATAATTATTCAAAAATTGAATTTTCAAATTTTGAGCACAATAATATGCTGTTGTTGGGCGTGTAAAAGAATGACTTTTACGAGGATGGGTTATGACTCAGTTCATGTAGAGAATTTTTTTGCCTAACAAAATAAATGTTTAATTCTTAAAACATGGCAAAATCAGTATTGCCTGTATTTTTCGAAATATTTAAACAACTCTATGGTTTTTTATTCGGTAGAGCCGGACGGTGAAATGGCGCGCTCGACACATTGAGCTTGATCACTTCCTCTATGGCTCAGTATTGGCCTTCCATTTTTGGCGTCAGCGTTTAATACGCTTGGGAATCGTTTTATACATATAATGAACTAACAGTTATTTTATTATCAAAATGTTTCATTCCAAACAGGACGTGGATCGTCATGTTGTTGAGGTTTTTAAACATATTGGAAGCGAACACCAGGTAACTTATTTGATTGCAATTCAAAACGTTTTTGATTGAGTGCATTGTGTTCACGTTGCTACAAGTGCTTATTCTACTTTTCTGACCGGCCTTCCACATTGGCTTTGAACAGACAGGAATTGACATTCGTGATAACATACAATTGGACAATCAAAACCGTTATAAATGAATCAATGACAGTATTTGAATGGATTATCACGGAATTATGCTTACCCAAGAATTTTCAATCAAAAATTCTAATTTAGTGTTGCGTTTGATCGTCATTTTACTTTCTCGATCGTAAGGATATCTGAATCCCAAAGTTGCACATGGTGGTTATCAATTCGTTTATGTGTCACACTTATACGACTGTATTAGTATTGAATTATAATTAATTTCCACATAGATTTGTATTCCTACGAGTAGACAGGTCGGTGTATTAGGCCAAACGTTTAACGTTTGTGAGCCATTTTGACTTTACCATTATCCAAATTGTGTGTGAGTGTAAGTATGTAAATTATTCATTTAGAAAATTGTTAATCTTAATCCGTTTTATTTTTTATATCCCACTCAAGAGTGAACAATTCTTTAAAAGTGATAAAACCTTGGTGTTAGATTTATTTAACAATTTGAACAATAGTAGGTAAAAGGCTGTAAGATTTGTTCTACAAATTGCTACCATTTCTGAAGTACATTTTGTGGATGAATTTGAAGAAGGGTTATCTATGGAAATTATGACTAAGTTGTACCAAAACTTAAGTTTGCTGACAGTGGAATTTTAAATATTTGAAGTAAAATTAAGATATTCAAAATAATAAAAAAAGTGTTGGACATGTATCATTTTATTATCAATCATTAAAAATTTATCAAATTGACAGCACAAAAGCGTGAAAGTTTACAATTTGAGAAATTGATTGTGTATTTAATATTTCTCAGGAATTATTTTAATTTTGCACAAATGATTGACTATGAAAATTACTCTACTTTTAGCGAAATTTGAAATGTTACCAAATAGCAAAGTCCTACTACAAATTTAAGGACTATAAATCAGCCATTAAATATATCAATAGATTTATCTTGACAACAGCAAATTCAGCACCGGCTTATAGACTTTTAGGAGAGTGTTACTTGGGAATAAATTCTAAAGTTAAAGCTCTGCATGCATTTAAGGTAAGTATTTATTTGGTTACTGAAGCAAACAATTACAATAACTGTGATGAAAATTTTGAGAATTAATTTGAGAAATATTTTACAGACTTCTTTGGAATTTAATGGCAGCCAACATGATTTGGTTTTGAAAATCTGTACATTGTTAATGGATCCTGAAGTATTTGCTGTAACTCCCCGGGCTAATTACTGGCTTGATCGAGCTGAAGCATTGTTCCCTACAAATCAAGTTGTATTTCAATTAAGGGAATATATTTTAAAATCAAATTTAGGTGGGAAACAAGACAATGGACAGTTAGAAAAACTAATTATTTGTAAGTTTTTAATTATTTTCAATTTCAGTTGCCAAATTCAGTTAACACAAAATGTAAAATAGAAAACTTTTTTCCAGCTGAAGTGAATGCCAGGCCAACAGATGTTACTGTTAGAATTCGTCTTTTAAACCTCTTTCTTGATTCAAAACGTTTTAAAATAGCTTATCAACATGCATTAGATATTGAGGAAAGAAACATATTTTCAGAATATCCTATTTGGTATGACTGCCTCTGCAAAGTTGTTGAGGTAGGAAATGAAATTTGTTATTGTTTGACAAACATTGGTACATTATTTCAGCTACATGTAAAATAATTTTTCACATTCCAGGCATATGAGAAGGCAAATGCAGGTCCTCTTGGGTTTGAGTTTTTAATTAAAAAACTGTTTTTCTTGGAGAGAAGAGCTGATTTATATCTACAAGAATACAAAGATGAAGTGAAGTCATTGCCAGAATGTAGTCAAGCTTTATTGGTTTTTGACCAAAGCCTTTATGCGTTTTCGAAAATTGAAGCACCTCAGGAAGATGCTTATTTCTTCAAAGAAGTGCTGAGACACCTTGGATGTCAGCTTTCGTTTCACTTGGCAACTTTTGCCCTTAAACGCGCCAAAAAAGAGTATGGTACATGGCCAAAGGCTGTGAGCATTGCTACCCCCCTTTTGTTACAAGCAAGTCAAACATCTATGGATTTGAATGACGCTTGGTATAACATGTGGTCAGGCAAGGATAAAAGAGATACTGAAGCTAAACATTGGAGCAAGATGGCAGCATCAAGAGTATCACAGATAGGCCATATTCTCAATGCATGGTCCCAAAATAAGAAATCAAAATTTTTAGAAAAGGTATATTACTAATGTATTCCGAATTCTATTAATTTAATAAATATTTGTAAATTTGTTAAAATAAGCTTTCGATATTATTTTTAGGCGTCCATGTGTTGTACTGGAAAATGGCAAACTCAGATTTACAAGAATATTTTTTACAACAAAGAACAGGATACAGATAATTCATATTTTGTTAATGAACCACTCATGTCTATTCTTCCAAAAAGACTTTTAACTGATACAGAGTTGAAAGCAGCTGGTGAAGGTAATAGTTTCACTGTATTACAATCATTAGGGGAAAAAAGGAAATAAATATGTTTTTTTGAGTGATTGTTGCACAACTAAATTAATATTACACTACAGTTGCCCAGTCAACTCACCCTGACTCATTACACCACCTTGTGTGGTTGGGTGCGGCCAACTGCGATTCAAATGGACAATTGGACGCCGATTTTCGTTGCATGACCGTACCCAAGCTTCAATTTACGGTTGACAATTTGTCACAAACCGGTCCAGAGACTTTAAATCAGCTAGATGTTGATGCTTTTCTATATACCTCAGGTATTGTTTCAGGTGTTTTTTTTTTCCTTGTTTGAATTTCTTTGTTTTTAGGAACTTTAATTTAAATGAAAAATCACACATGTTGCAGTTTTGTGCGGAAAGTCAGCCACAACCAGATTGGTGAATAATGATCGGCCGACTCTCCTGCCAGTTAGCATTTCAGAAGAACTTTGCACATCTGCTCAGGCAGAGTGGTAAGTCCTAATGAGTATGAGTTAGTAGACATGAGTTGTTACCTTTGATATATATATATATATATATATATATATATATATATATATATATATATATATACATTTATATGGTTATTTGCTGATTAAAGGTGGGTTGCTGTACATAAGACTTACAATAATCAATCAGGGGATAGCATTGGTGAAATGAGACTTAGGCTTAGAAGAGGAATTGAAGTTGTTAGAGCAGTGGGACATCACGGCTTGGATGTCAAGATATTGGTGATGCTGGCTAAATTATTTCAAAAAAGGGTACAATCACAATTTCTCTATCGCATCATTTGAAGTTGATTAATAATGAAATTTATTAACCAATTAATGCCGTAAATTAATTGAACAGGCAACTGGGAGCAAAAATGCAACCGAAACAAACGGCTTGGAAGAGAGAGCCCATTGGTATTGGACAGCAGCAATTCCTATGTTGGAAAAAGTTGAAAAAAATCACCGATTGCGAGTTGTTCCCGACCGTTTATTCCATTACAAAGGGTAATACATATAGAGTGCAAATTAGCAAATTACGTTAGAAGATAGTGAACAAGTAAAATTAATTTCCTGAATAACGTATTTACAGAAATGAGTTGACGGCAAGTGAAATAAAAAAACATTTGGAAGATGGCAGATTGTTCTTAGCTTGTAGGTTAATGAAACAAGGACAAAACGATGAAGCCATAGAGGCATTTCAATCGTTGAAAAGTCCCTATGCAACTTACTATCAGGGTCTGGTACGTCAATTAATAGCAAGATGCCTGGTTTAAATTAAACAATAATAGATTTTAAACTTGCAAATTTTTCATATAACACATAGATTTATGAAAAGTTGGCATCTGAGGAAGTGAATCATCTACCCGAGTCAATTACGTCAGAAAATAGATCACAACACATTACTTTATTAACCAGAGCGCGAGAAGCATTTTACCTCACTCTGGACAGGTTGCGCTCCCCAAATGTGGACTTGGATCATCCGTTGAACTCAGAGTTGCAAGATCACTTGGAAGATATTGAAAAGCAGTTGGCAATGATTGATTCGGATAACTCTTGTAGGTTTTAAAACTAAAATTTAGTATTTTTTATCTATTAACATCATCACTTTAAGTAAGAACTAATGCGTTCCTTTTACATTAAACAGTGAACAGAAATGGAGACTCCGAAAGTGATGAAACAGACCCCGTGCCGCATCCTCTTAGCCCGGATACTGATGACAACGTCGGACGTAATCTCAACGTATTTAATACCAGTAACAGTTTTTTCAGTGTTAAAAATGCGAGGACTCCACGCACGGTGAGACAAAACCTTACGGATAAGCGACCTTTACGCCTCGTAAGTTTAATGAAATCATTTTTATTCTGCTTTTACGAAGTAGACATGATAAAAAATAGCTACTTCTCGCTTGACAGGAAGCACGACCGAGTCCAGAGCGCCTAGATGCACAACTGCGTTATTTAGTACAGGCGAACACCAGCGGACTTCAAACAGTTGTAGAACAGCTTAAGGAGCTCAAGTCGATAATTCAAATAGAGTTAAAAGATTTGGGGTGTGTTACCCGGGATTTACTGGCTGAAATGAAGCGATATAACGATAAAGTTGAAACTACATGTAGGAGAGAAATAGAAAGCTTAAAACCAGAAGAATTATTCAATCTCGGGGAAGAAGATTACGAGGAGTTGAATCAACTATCTCAATCATACCCTCCTTATCAAAAGTAAATTCCCATCGCATCTTTGAGCAAGATTGCAAATTATTGTAGACGCTTCTAATTCTTTTTTTTTACAGTTACATGTTGAATCGACCAATGCCAGGTGCTCAGGTGACGCCCACCGCGCCATACGGCACTTCTGTTCCTTCTCCTGGTTCATCTCTCATTCCACCAGTAGAAAATTCTCTGCTTCCGCCATCCTTCTACCCAGGACATCAAATGGATCCTTCTGTGCTGATGTATCAAGGGTTGAGGTACTACCAAGGTTTACCTTTTGGTGACAGTCAAAATCTGCCCGATTATAGAGGACCTGGAGTACAAAAAGACTTAAGAAAACAGAAGGGCGTTTTGAAGGGTAACTATAAAAGTAAGCCATTACTGGTTTTTAAAATATTAGTTGTTTGATATGTTTGTTTAAATCTATTTAAATTTTGGATAATTTTAGCACCCGAAAATGCATCGGTTGTCTGCCCAACGAGCACTCCTGCCACAGCTTCCGGTACATTTATAGGAAAAGGCCAACCACCAAATGTGGTGATTACATCTTCCGATGTTCTACCTGTTTTTACAAGTTCTGGCACCCCAGCAATGAGCGTAACAATTCCGCCCCAACATATAAGGTGCTCAACGCCATCATCGACCCCTCAGAAATTTAGTTCAGCTCAAACGCATCCGTTCCAGATACACATGCCACCACAAGCTCATTTTGTATGTGCAACATTTAAATTCTTTCTGTTTTTGTTTAAAATCATTTTATAATAGAAATTATTGGACAGGTAAATGAAAGCCCAACAGGAAAATTGAATTCTTTGGTGCCCACCACATCTGCCTCGTCGAGTCCGGCGCAAAAATCCAATACATCTTTAGACAAAAACCAGTCACCAAAATTCACAGCTCCATTCAGTACAACTGCACAAGGAAATGGTTCTCCTTCAGTACAAACTAAACCCACTGAAAAACCAGTGGTTAACGCTCAACCCAAACTAGAGAAGGTATTTGTCTTACTTTTCCATGAGAATGAAGAAGTCTTATGATATAATATTGTATTTACGTAAAATTTTATTTATGTTTCCAATGGCAGACACCAGCAACAGTTGAAAGTAAACCAGAGGTTGAAGTCAAACTTTTCGAATCCGATGCACAAGTATTCATACAGGAGAGCAAAGAATGGAAAGACAAGGGCAGATTTAAAATTAAAATAGAACATGACAAAGAGAAGAAAAAAGTTAAAATCTTGTTACTTCAAGGCCCGAGTAATTTGTTCGCGGCCTATGTTATAACTGCTAACACAACCTTAGATACTCTCAAAAACAACGATAGTGGTTGGGTGCTTTCAGTAAATAATTTCCCCTTAAGTAATTCGAAATTAAAAGAGACACAGATGGAAAAGACGGTTTGGCCTAAAACATGCCTGATATTCGATAATAAAACTGGGGCAAAAAATTTCGAAAATGCATACAACAATAGCCTTCAAATATTGAACATAAGTAACAAACCAAAGAGCGGTTTGTTCATTACTCCAACAAAACAGTGCCCCAACTGCAAGAAGCTGTTCGACGGATACATGGATAAATGTGATAAAGCTGATTGCAACAGTCAGACTGCTCCGCCTGAGAAAACTAATCTAGGAGGATTCACATTTTTATCTTCACCGATCGTTCAGCCACCACCTCCTTCAAAGCCCGAAGAAAAAGAAAAACCTAACGAACCTGCCAAGGCGGTACCGTTTGCTTCGTTCTCCTTTTCATCGCCTAAACAAACCAATCTGTTTGCCGCATTGGAAAAAGACCCCAATGCGTTCAAAAAGGATGCAAATTTCAAGGGGTTCGAAGGTAAATATTGTGCTCAACACAAATTAAAATTCTTACCGCATTTATATTTGATTGTTTAATTTCTATTTCGATTTGTTAATAAAGGGCACAACTCTCTTGTGTTTGGGAATCTAAAAAAACCTGTGAAAGCAATCAAAGATCCAGACACCACTGCAGACGACGAAGGAGATGAATTTGTTCCGACGGCCGAATTTACTCCGGTAGTCGACTTGCCTGACTTGGTGGATGTTAAAACCGGGGAGGAAAACGATGATGTGTTATTCGATGAGCGGGCTAAGTTATTAAGGTAATTTATTCCGTTTCTTAATTTAATGACGGTTTCACGGGGCTTCATCGATTGACAATATATCAATTTGTTATGCAGGTTTGCTACTTCAACGAAGGAATGGAAAGAACGCGGTATTGGAAATATAAAATTGTTGCTCAACAAAGAAAGCCAAAGAGTACGTTTAATCATGCGAAGAGAAGTAGTTTTGAAGGTCTGTTGCAATCATTACCTTGATGAAAAAATGGAATTCGTACCTATGACAAAATCGGACAGAGCTGTCAGCTGGTACGCACAGGATTATTCCGAAGGAGATCTGAAACCTGAATTGTTCGCTCTAAAATTTAAAAGTCCCGAAAAGGTTAGTGAAGTTATGTATAAATAGTGTCAAATGCTTCAATTCAGCGCTAGTTCTTTAAAAGGATAGGAAGCTGGTGAAATTGTATTGTTTTATATAAATTTCACTCTGTCGTAGGCAAACGAATTTCTCGAGGTAGTGAAGAAAACGCAAGCCAAGATTAAAAATGGTAGAGTGGGAGGCGATGAAAGTAGCAAACAATTGGAAAAGCCGGCAGAAAAGCCTGCTGACTCGAAGCCTCTCAGTGAAATATTTAAGCCTAAGGTCGGGTCTTGGGAGTGCGAGAAATGTCTCGTTAGAAATGATGGAAATAGTGAGAAATGCGCTTGCTGTGAAACACCAAAACCCGGTACCACTGTCGACACAAAAGGTGAGTGTTTAATTGAACACGTCATATTGACTTAATTTTAATTTAACTCACGCCTTTGTCTTGCATAATTTTTAGAACAATCTAAGCCGAAACAATTAGGGAAGGGAATTATTTTTCCTCCGACCACGATGACTTTCACATTTGGAATTCCACCACAGTCGACACAGTCAACACAATCAACTGCAGTTACAACAATGACAACAACTACGAGTTCAACGACGAGTGGTCCAACAGAATTTACTTTTGGTATTCCCACACCGAAAGTGACAACGGTTTCTACTTCAGTCACTGCGCCAACAAACAAATTTGTTTTTGGTTTGCCAAGCACTTCTGCCTCAACCGTAAGCTTTGGAACCCCGCAGGCAAATGTGACTACGACAACAATGAGTTCCATGCCCAGTTTTAGCTTTGGTGTCACGCCAGGGAGTGTAACTTCTAGCACTGCAGATACAACTATCACGACCACGACTTCTGCACTTAGTAATTTTAAATTTGGAACGCAAACACAAGGAAAAGAATCAACTACAGCGCCTCTTTTCCAATCTTCGCTTTTCGGATCTGGTGCTAATAGTACAATAACAAAGAATGTGACTAATATTTTTGGTGGTTCATCACTGGGAAAGCCGGACGAAAAGTCTTCTCTGCTCTCACTATCGAACAACAGCAAAACAGAACCTAAAAGTGGTACAACTCAGCCCACCTACAGTTTTGGGCAGTCGCTCAAACTACACGAGAAAGGTAATGTTCACTTCTAAACGGTACATCTGTAGCATCTTAAATAAGCACCACGTTGTTATCGAGACTCATTTTTTCTCACAGATAAATTTGAATTTTCATTCAATAAAGTAAAACCGGAAGGAAAGTCAGACGTTGAGAAAACGCCGAGGGCAGACACGTCCGGCGAACAGGGAAATTCAGATGAGAGCGACGGAGAAGTTGAAGACAATGGGGATAACATAACATTTGAATCTGTTGTTCCCTTACCGGAAAAGGTAATTGTCTTGCTTGATTTCACTCAGTCAACTAAATGACAAAAGAACTTCAACTGATTTATGTTACAAATTTTAGGTGGATCTTCCTACTGGTGAAGAGGATGAAGACGTTAAATATGAACAAAGGGCAAAACTATTCCGATTTTTTAATAAAGAATGGAAGGAAAGGGGAATCGGTGACGTTAAAATATTGAAACACAAGACAAACAGTAAAATAAGGTAATGGTATATGGTTAATGATGACAGAAGGCAGATTCGAAATTGCTTTGGTCATCCTCCACCGTTAAATGTGACATTAATGGAAATGTATACATTTTTAGGTTGCTAATGAGAAGGGAAACGGTGCTAAAGGTTTGCCTGAACCACTACGTAACGTCTGATATAGTTTTTAATAGGAAGGACGAAAAAACGTGGCAATGGTGTGCCCCGGATTACTCCGAGGGTGAAGTTCAGTACGATACATTCGCCATACGCTTTAAAACTCCTGAAATCGCACAAGGATTTATGGATGCTCTCGAAGCAGTTAAGAAGAACTTAGAACCTTCTGTCAAAAAGCCAGAATCTGAAGGTAATTGTTGAAATATAAATTTTGGCAAAATGCGACCGTGTTACCCGCATGAAGTTCAAATAAATGACTTTGAAGACTCTCAAAATGAAGTGTTTTCTTCTGGGAAGGACAATTTGAACCTATAAACGTCAGCCTTTTAGTTTCGTCAGTTGATTAATTTGTTACGAAGTCAATGATAGTTTTTTATAAAGGAACCATTTCGTTACGCGAAGGAAATGGTATCCCATCGTGCACCCACCTACGACCGGATCTATCCGAAACTAGTGTTAGTGCCGTGTGACGGGTCATTTTAATGGGCTAAAGTTTTTGTTAGATTTCAAATTTGTTATAAAGTCAGTAGAAACGGTGAAAATTTTCTCTTTTTCCATTCCGACAACAACAGCAAGAGCCGCAACAACGCGTACATCCGACCAAGATATCTCAATAGTATATGAAAATCAAGTGAGCCCCGAACTGCGGGAGAAAGCCGAGGCCTTGGGCCTACCCCCGAATTTTTACTCGTATCTACAAGCACCTGGTTGTCCAGGATGTTCGGGGTGCGACAAAGACGACGAGGTAAATGACTTAATTAGAAACCTGAAATTTAATTTTTTTATCTGGTAAAGTGTGTAATTAGCGTATTATTTCGAAGGCAATATTGGATGTTCAACAGAAAGCAGCCGATTCCACAACGCAACCAATTTTTGGAACCATTCCGTCGTTCAAAGCGTGGTCGGCCTTTAATTCGGCATCGGGTGACGGTACGAAGAAGTGTGTCTTTTCATTTTCTGGAAATAAAGACACCACTAATAAATTTCCTGCAGGTACGCATTGGAATGACGAAGTGTGAAGTATTTTCTACTGCTGTGTTTTGCAATGTTTCGTCTTTTGTCCAACAGTGTCGAGCGTAAAAGCAGTTTTTTCAACAGCACAAGAAAACGATGACTGTGATCGTGAAGACGAGGAAGAAACGGGATCTGAATATGATGAAGGAGAAATTGTCGAATACGAGGATTACGACGAGTGTGAAGAAGAGGAATACGATGACGAGGACGAGGAGAACGAGGATGATGAAGACGACGGATAAAAATTAACTTAAAAGTCTGCCGTGATAAAACTTTTTTTATAATCAAAACTGTTAATTCTAATATTTTAATTCTTTGTGTCTGAGTGACTTAGAAGAAGTAAAAAAAGATACTTTCGAATAATTTCAAGTACAGTTGTAAAGTTTGGACATTTAAATAATCAGTAACATTATTATTATTATTATTATTATCATCATCATCATTATTATTATTGAGTACATGATTTTATTACTTGGTTTTAAAACTTTTTTAAATGGCAAATAAATACGTATCCATCTTTGTGCCCGCAGTGAGTGTCATATATTTCCGATTCGTGCAATTTAGGAGTTTTCTGCAATTACATTGTGACTCTAGTAGTTATAGAATTGTTGTAGAATTCGAAGAAGACAATTATGGATTATTGTTTTGAAGCGCTACGAATACATTTTTCGAATTGAAGTTAACTTAGAATTTTATGGGGCCTACTGTGTGGGCCCTATCTGTCTGTTCACCTTTTTAAAATACTGCTTATACAGAATTTGGGGAATATAATTTACGTTTTTAACACAATGAAAAATTGCACCTCTACCAATGTGATATTTAGTGGCACCCGAAAGCCATAATTCCCCTACGAATTGCCATTTTTGTGGCCAGTGTTTCACCGAAAATAATTCTTCAGTTTTCTTTTAGAATATAAAAGCGATATAAGCTTGTATGTAACCGCCGTGTTGTTGAAATGCACACTTTTGGACTACGCAGCGCGGAAATGTTGCTTCCGAAATACAATGAAAAGGACAGAACAAGTCTGTCAATGACCCTCTCAAAGGCAAGCTTCGGAAATTGTGTTTTTGCCCCGTATCATACACGTCATTATCTCTTAAACGGTACAATTTTTTAAAAGCCTGATTCCTCACGAATGGACGGTAAAAGAAATTATTAGACGGTACGGAAAAATGTTGCGAGTCACTCCAAAAATATTTCGATGTAGCGTGGCAAAGAACCACGTTGGATGTTTTACACATCGGAGGAAAAAAATCGGTATGTTGTCAGGTTTTATAAATTAACAAAGCGTAGAATTTGTAATTTTTCAAAAAATTTTATTTCAATAACATGATAAATTAATAACCCCTGACGGTCATGTAAATAGTAAAAAAATTGAGTTAGGTTTATTTAATAAATAATTTAATTACTTGCCTAATACTTACGAAACTTTAAAACAAATCATTTTAAAAATACGATTATACTTAAAATATGGTTCTCATGAACTGTACGTAACCGACAACCTCCTTTCAACACCCCTTAAAACCCGAAAGATATTCATGGCTCCGGTCGTTTTGTTCCCTCAACTTCACAACATTCCACTCTGTTTCTTTGGCTTTCAACTGTCGTTCTTCTCCTAGGGCTGTCTCAGCCGCACAAATCAAATAAAGAAAAAAATACAAATCGTGTCAGTCATTGATATGCTTTTTCAGAGAGTAAAACAGTGATTTTGGATATTCAGAGATGAAAAAAATAAAAAAAACAAATAAGAAATATAAACTGAAAAAAAAAGAGTTCACAAGAACTAAACGAAGGCCCTTTCCCTTGCTCATTCACTCACTAAAAACTATTTCGAATTCTTAATATTAATGAAATTAATTATTTTAATAAAAACCGCATGATTGGTCATAATTTTTGGCTCCCTGGAGAAACTCACGAAGTAAAAAACACACAAATCCAGGGGTTCAACAGTAATTCGAACGTTTCTCAGGAAAAAATAAAGTAAACAACAATTGAACCGACCGATAATGTACCACCAAATTTTCAATCTTCGTCGTTTCCAAAAGTTAAGTTTTGTCTTTTTAGACTTAACACTCTGAATTTCGTTTGACACAAAATAATTGAAAACGAAAGTCACCTAAAGGGGCATATTGCGGCCGCAGTGGGGACAATAAGGACGGTGCACAGGTCAAATTCACCCGTCTTATTCGACTACTAAAAAATACATAAATATGTCTCATCCTGCCACGATTTCTCATCATTCTTTCCGGCATAATACCGACTTTTACTGTTCAATACAATTCATGTAGAGAGCAAGCGTAAAGGAAATCGTAAACCCCCTCTAGAAAAGTTGAATTAAAATGAATAAATATCCAGTTATATATTTGTATAAATATATATATATATAAGTTTCTCTCGATAGTTTTATATTATTGTCAATTGCCAAACGCAACCTGTCCCGTGCAGTTTGTCACGACTGGAGGCCCCTCTCGTAAAGGAATGCAGTTTATTACCTAAAATAATTCAGACAGGATAAATTTATATTAGGTGAAAGCAAAGTCGGTTTCGGGACTTGTACAATGTGTCGAACGAAATTAATCAATCGCTACGCTAAAACTCTCTGTTTTTCACGGTTTCTCAAGGCACTGAGCCTTTCAACGTCATCCGTTGAATCAAGACTCCTTTCAATTATCTAACGCGTACAAAACAAAAAAAAAATAAACGATCGACCAAAGAAAACATCAGACTTGATGAATGTTTGAAATACGTTTGAAATCGTCTTTATTCGCAGTCATTCACATTTCAAAACGAAAATACCAAATCAATCAGAAAAGTTTAGCTTTATGTTGAAGTTAACGTCTACCAAATAAGACACTCGCCTCGAATTAAATATGCATACAGAGACGTTTAAAGGCGGTCGCCAAGTCGACTTTATGTCACTGAATTAGTCACCGTGAAAATTACACTTCTGTCGACTTTGACGACCTCAAAGTGATTTACCTTTTTCAAACTTGTGAAATTTGTATTCTCAAGCATTCAAAATCTGAAACTTCCTTCGTGTATTTTTAAAAAAATTAAATTCGAAACGAAAGATTACCGCAGTCGAGCGTAAACAAAATTTTCACTTGCACAAAGTGATTACTTCTGGAATTACAAAACACAACTACAAGTGTGTATTTATGCATAGACTTGTACATTTCCTCTTTAACTAGCACGTATTCATTTCTTTCCGTCTAACATTTCGTCTGGAACTTCGTCACATTGATACTTTCAATTCAAAATGAGTTTTTGTTTGAAATAGGCAAGCATTAATTCTAAGTGTATTCATAATTACAATAGTAATGATGATAATAATAACTTAATTACTTTTCACGTTAAGAAGCACTTGTAATGTAAACATTGTTTCTTTTTTCAGGTTTATTTGGAAATGTAAACAAAAAATAATAAGGATCAAAAATATTTTAAACGGTTTATATCAAATATCGTATCTTCGATGTTAGGAAGGGACCGGATGGATGGATGGATGAGGAAAGGTGTGGTAGAACATGGGTGCCTTCAAAATTGACCACTCTTCTTTTTGCAAAAAAAAAAAAAAATAGTAACGAAATGTTTTTTTCTGAAATGGGGGATGGGGGAGGGGGAAAATCCTCGTATGTTTGAATATATATGTTGATATCTAATCTGCTGTTAAAGAATCAATATTCCTTGTCGTCGGTTGCAGACAGATGGTCTTCGTCGACTTCGTCGGGTGGCGCAAAACCGTCCTGAAAATTAACGACTCGGTTACTTCAAGTCTACAACAAAAAAAAAGGAAAGAAACTCCTGGCGGATGAAAATGGCATTTACCTCAGTCGCATAGAGCACTTCTAAAATTTTATCGATAATTGGAGGTTTCTGATCTTCCTTATCCTCATCTTGACACATAACTTCGATATCGCGGAGTTTTCCGAAGTAAAAGTCCCTTTCTTTTTCAAGGCCCTCGACAGCCATTCTCAATTCAGCTATCTGTAATAGATACGTGACATTTTCATAAGTTTTCGACTACAGTCGGAGGAAGAGAAAGAGTTCTCTAACGAGTACTAATAAGTAGAGGTGATGCTTCTTAAAGCCTGCCTATTTTTTCGTTCGTACCTGAGTATTTAGTTCCTCCACCCGTCCAGCATCGCCTCTTTGGTTGGGGATTTGAGTTCTTTGACAAATAGAGCGATTGTTCGCCTGTGGCTTAACCGCAGACACTGAAATACACGACAAAATAAGTTTCTCAAAGCAACGTTTCAATTTCAGTGTAACAAATAAAACTCAACTGAAAGCTACAGCGAGCAAATTGTAGTACTTTCGTAATAAAATAATAAAGCAAAGCATGCAACAAGCTAAGGGAAAAACAGACAGGAAGAGGAGAAACTAAACAGGAAACTAATGTTTACTTAGTTATGTACTATATTCGGATGGGTTCTTTCAATAGTTTGGTCTATGATTAAGATACGGTGGTCAATTACAAACAACTAATTGAACGTGGCAATTATAAATTATCTAACAATTACTACAAACAATTTTTATTTGCAAAATTTACCGGCTACATTTAATTACCGAATGAGAGCATTCATTTAAATGAAGGGCATTATCCTTTCGATTTGGTCAATTAAATATTTATTTTTAACAAACGATCAAAGCCAACGAGCATAAATATTAAACCCATCAAATCTATAATTGATTCCACTAGTTAATGCCTACAATTACAATGGTCAATAACCGTAGGACAATTAAAAATTAGACAGACCAGGTTAAGAATTTACCAAAAAAACTTGATTTTCAATTAGTTGATTCTTTTTAATCAGTATAAAGTGGTTATTAAATTAATAGCTCTTGGTGCACTACCACAACAATGCAGTCTAATCATTTACAGTACGTGGCTTTTAAGACAACCGCATAGGTGTAAACCAAAAAGTAAGTTTAAACGTGAATTCGTCTAGTTAAGAGAACACGGCTTGCTATACGACCAAAGAGGAACCAAAACATTTTTAAAGTCCAAACAGGTAATTTGAATTGAGGAAAAGGTGTAAATTGATGATACGACTCCATTACGCGGCAGGATATCATTTTTCCAAGAGAAAAGAGAGTCATTGATTAGTCCTTCACCTTTACAGAATAAGAACGAGACAGCTACGTGTCTCAGGAACGCATCTGGCAGATATTGAATGTTAATTACGAAGAAGCAAAAAAAGCAGACTTTGGTTACGAAGATAATGTCCCCAGAAAGAATTACTTTCTCCCCAACATCGCCCCGGGAGCAAATTGAAACAAAAAACAAGAAAACTTTTATAAAAAAAAACCAAACAAAACAAAAGTAAACCCACTAGGTTTTCCAACAGGTTTGGCCTGAGTATTATACTGTTTAATGGTCTTAGTGATGGCGACCTTTGACGTGTTGCCGCCAGAAGAGCAACCAATTTGCTCGCCATTCCTCACGGCCAAAGCATCGTACTCCGTACCTACATAATTGGCATCGAAAAATTTTTTGAACCATTGAAGAAATTCAAAATTATCTTGAAACTTTCCTTTTACAAGTTTATCAATCGGAACCATCTGCAACGTAACAACCAAAAAAAAAACAAACCCATTATTTAAATGCTTTGGACATATTTACAGTTGAATACAAGGAGAAACAAAATAAAACATAACACAAAAAATAGTGCGAAACGGTGGGCGTGGAAAAACGAAGAACGTACATTTCCATCAGAAACATAAGTCGAATAAAATCTGAAAAATAAATAGTTTACCGTGTGACGAGGGTACAAAAACAAAAGTAGGCACGGAAGTAACAGTAACAGTTGTCATGAAAATTCATCACTTCGCGTCTGACAGAATGACAAATAGTGACACTGAATTTATTTCATTTTACTTATTGGTCACCACCGGTACGAATTTGATCCCTTCAATGGGTGTACTTTTGTTGCTCACCACCTAAGTGTACCATTAAATAGTAAGAAAAAAAGCAAGCTTTTTTCGCCGGTACTTCCCGGCTGCATGCTATAAGTACGGAAAACTAAATATTAAATAATAACCAAAGTCAATTATTTCCGACAAGTAGAAGTGTCGCGTTCAAATCCCAACTTTACCACAGGAATTTTCTTTCCAAATTTTCGGGAGATCTCGTTCCCAAGTTGAAATCGATTACTGTACCGAGTCCAATACCAAAAGGGTCACGTATCCTGAAGAAGGGATTCCGGCATCCCTGGATTCTAGAGTTTGGGGATGAATTTCAAGGCTCGTACCATTTTCGACATTCAAGAGCATTTGACAATGCCCACATTATTTCTTTTCATTGAACGTAACCTGTTTTTTGGATTCAATATTATATATGGTGAGGTGACCAAAACCGCACCCGTTCCGCCTCTGTCTTTGGTATCCGGCGGCCATCAAACGTGGAAAAAAACTTATATGTTAAAATTCTACACCTCAAACTTTAAGTGGGACAGCAAAGTATTTTAGTCTCTTCCACGGACGTGATCTAACAATGAAAATGAGCCACAAAATAAATTGGATCATTGGATTCCCCCCCCCCCCCCCCGCCCGTGTCAACGTGTAAACTGTTTCGAGCCATCGCGTTAGTCATGGGTTTGTGGATCACCACAAAATGCCGTACAATACACTCAAGGGCTCCTTGGGACATATGGCAAGTGACGCATGCTACAAAATTTACAAGCAGAACCACCAACTAAAAAAGCTGTAAGTGCATTTTGACGACAACAACCCCCTGATGCAAGTATGTCTATGCCTTCGCTTAGGTATCTAAGAGAAGCCAGCTATGTAACTAGTAGGTAGACAGCGATATTCACCGGGTTGTCGCATTTGCTGGGAGGGCCTCGACTGGGAAGGCTTCGAACGCGATGTCGAACCTCCAACGCTGCCCTCACCGCTCCCAAGCAAAATTTCCCCGCGTGCTTCGTAGGCGTCATACTCCCGACCATCGTAATTTGCGTCAAAAAATTTTTTAAACCATTGAAGGAATTCAAAATTATCTTGGAATCTTCCTTTGATCAATCTATCTACAGGTATTAGCTGGAAAACATAAAAATTCCAAATTGATGTCTTTCGATGTGTACAGTTTTCACCTGACAAGGTAAACCTTTTCTTCTTTCCAATGTTTCTCTTGACGAATTCTAGAAGTGAAGATGCTGATGAGAGTGCAATAAAATTCAAATTTGATACTGTTAAAGCAGGTCATCTTCTGTTACCTATACTTAATGTTTACTTACTCAATATGTTGCAATTAATTGCCTAATGTAATGGTACAAAAAAATTAAATAATGTAAGTGACAAAACTATATATATAATTCTTCACTCTCCAGAAGTGGCCAATTGTCAATGTAAAATTGTCATTTCATTGCAAAAATGAACTGTGAAGAATTCTATTGTGTGCATAATCATTTGTAAACTGTCAGGCTGAAAGCAAATCTATTTCTCTTCTTTGACTGCCAATATGTAAGTACAAATTTTATTCTAATTATATGTACATTGGTATATGTAATTAAAAAATTTATATATATTTATATGTAAGAAAATTAAAGAATTTATGTAGGTCTACATAAACCTATAATTTAAAAATTACTATTAGCATTTTTTACTTTTAATAACTATTTTTTTTTACTATTAAAATTAATAGAATAGCACAATGCCAAATAAAATCTTTTGACTGAGGCCTGACAGCTGATGTAACGTTTATCAATATGTTACCCTAGAGTATTTTAGATGAGCTGCATTCCTTAAATAAATGACATTAAATTTTGTATGAATTAATGATTGTGCACATTTGGGTATCAATAATTAAGGGTTTTAACAGTCAACTGAAACAATCCCACATACCTTTTCTACATTCATTTTTTTAAAAGCTGCTTGCAAAAGTTTAAAGTTTTGGATGTACTCATGCTCCAGATTTGTCTTGAATTTCACTTTCTTCAACATGATAGATCCAGGGAAAAGCATATCCATGAATTGACAGTAAGCAGCTCCCGTGCATAGCTCTTCAATTTTGCTAAAACTCGACGCCAAGCAATCGTTGACCCACGACAGCATGTCATGTCGGCTCAAATTATCTGTCGTAACACTAGTTGAATACACATTGACTGCCATGATACTGCAATAAAGCAAAAAATAATTTTTTTATGAAACTCTAACGTTGATCGAATATCGTTCTGTACTTGCCTAAATAAAAATTAAAAACTTCTCGGTCAAAACAAAACAATTTAAAGAAAAAATTGAAAAATAACCAAAATAAATTCTAAGCCGAAATGAAATTCTCGAAAAATGTAGAATTCAAACGTTGCGGAACAACTGAAAGTAGGCGGCTCCTAAAAAGCAATAACCAACGCGCGAGTTCAATGGTATTGCAACCGGATTAAGTCAAATATCCGACTAGGAAATGTTAAATGAAAACTTCAACCAGCCATGCTGGAAGTACATTAACTCCTTAGGCTTATCACAGGTCACTCCCAACAAGCCGGATGAGTCGGTGAAAATGGCAAAAAAAATTGCGGGAAATTAACCGCAAGTAGAACCATGAATAAAAACGACAAATTCTCACCTTTAGACGTCGAGAAAACTAATGTATAAATAAAAATAAATTGAATAACACTAAAAGCACGGTCAAAGATTACCACAATGTTTCTACGCAGCAAATATGGCAGCCGCAACAATGATCAATAAGACTCAGTTATGGCGCCAAATTATGTAAGTCCAAAAACTAAAAACCAATACCAAAATTTTTTTACTTTTATTTTAGACAATGCCTAACGTGTACAAGACAGAATTTTGTGCCTAACTCCACTAAAAAATAAAAATAAGGATGGTGATTTATTTTTATGTAATTTCGAATCCTTTCATAAATGTCCATCACTTTCAGCAGTTGGTTCCTTGGAGTGACAAAACAAATTTACCATAGTGTGTAGACAACATACTCGTAGATATTATTCTATTTTCTCCTCATTTCAAGGGACAACTTTAAAAAATGGAGTGTTTAATGGGTATAGCGTGTAATAATTTCGTCATGCTAGCTGCAGACATGACAAAAACTCAGAGCATATTAGTTATGAAGAATGGTACGTATGGTTTTTAAATGTATAATTCATTCATATATTGCACCCGGCGTATCATTCATTCAGTTTTTTACATTTTGCAGATGAGGAAAAACTATTCAAGCTGACGGATAAGATGGTTATGGGTGTTTGTGGCGATTCAGGAGACACTTCACAGTTTTCTGAATACATAGCCAAAAACATACAGCTCTACAAGATGCGAAATGGATACAGTCTGTCACCATCTGCAGCATCAAACTTCACACGCAGAAATTTGGCCGATTACCTTAGAAGTAGAGTAAGTTATTTTAATATTAAATTGTAATTTAATGCAACAAATATTGTAGTTTTCATCATTTAATGTTCTTTGTCTCACAGACACCATACAATGTGAATCTGCTCCTGGGGGGTTATGATGATGCCACAGATGAGTTTCAGCTCTATTTTTGTGATTATTTAGCATCTCTTGTTAAAATCCCATATGCTGTTCATGGGTTTGGTGGACATTTCTGCTTAAGTATTATGGATCGTCTCCACAGAAAAGGTAAGTAGTATATTTCCATTAATAATGTTTCATAGAATCAGAAACCATATTATTAATTAATATTAAAAATATATTAATAATATAAATTAGTGTAATTAATGATACAATTTTTTTATGATGATTTTCTGTTTTATTGCAGATTTATCAATTGAAGAAGGCTATGACATTCTTACAAAATGTGTTCAGGAAATTCACAAAAGAGTGGTGATTAACTTACCAAATTTTAGGGTGCAAGTTGTGACTAGAGATGGAATTAAAAATCTAGAACCAATTACAGCAGCTAGGCTGGCAAGGGAATCTAAAGACTATTAATGCAGTGGTTTTTGTCATTTTGTAATCTTTACACATTTAAAAAATAAAGTTTCACAAAAATTACTCAATTTGTAACAAATACATGCTTTAATAAATTAAAACTATATTTTATTCATTTTCAAAGTGCAATAGTTAAAAGAAAATGATCAGTATATTTGACTACAATTTTATCCAAAAGCAAAATACACAGTTCCCACAAAATCACCAAAATCTTCAGTATCAAAACTGAACTCAAGAGAAACTTCATCCATGAACATAATAATGGAATATTGTAATAAATATTAAGTCACCTTATTAAGGGCAAGAATGAAATTATGTATGCAGTATACTTAAAAATTTATTTAACATAATGACATATACAGTTTTTATTCAATATTTTTCACTAAATATTTTATAAAGTAGGTAGCAGCCAATAATTTTGAAAAATATCAACAAGTATTCAATAGCTGATCTTGATTTTTATTACATTATAATGGATCTATTACATCATTTTACTTCCTTCATTTTACAATATTTTTAATACACTTATTAAATATTATGAATTTATTATGAATTTAAACTGACATTGTTGTGGGTGTTTATATGGTCAATATCTAACGAATAAAACCATGGTACACCACACAAATATTACTTTACATAGAAGATATGACTTTCAACATTGAAAAATATGAGTGTAATATAGTCCTTAACCTATAAAGTTCATAACTACCAAGTGTAGGATAACATGGGCAAATATGAAGTCTGCAAACCCTCGTTCAGCACTGATCCCCATGAAGTCTGCCCTGTTCTGGGGATTGACTTGCAGCCTCAAACAAACTAGACAAACAAAACGAGAAAAAGGAAGTTAATTTCCTATATGGTTAACACATTACTTTAATTAATTAATATGTAATAAAAAATGCACGTTACGGTTACTCACCTCCTAGTACAAAACAACTCACACATGATATAAAACCACTAAGGAAGGAGTTGAAAGGAAAAGTGCCAACCAGGCAACAATAAAGAAATTGTACGACGCCGGTGAGAAACACATACAATAAATAAGAATCAATAATTTTTAGCTTTGTAGGAGTTCTCTTGGTGTACTCATCGTATAATTTCCCTAGGACGACACTTAACTGAGACATTTTATTTGATTTTTAAGTTATTTTCGACTCAATCGACTGTACTGCTCACAACTAAAGAAACCACAAGTTTTGACGGTTTTACATTCCTTTCATAACTCTATGTCGGTTCCCATCTCGCGATATTTTCGTTATTCCTTTCCGTAACACATGACGTTCCTTGTTATTTCTATTATTTTTTTGCAAAGTTAGATGACAGTCCGTATTTTTTTTGTGTCTACCGCCAACAGTCAGAACGTGAGAGAAACAAAGGTTGAATTCCCCGCTCCGGGTTTTCAACGAATTTCGAAAGTTATGAAAAGATAAGTTTGACCATGGAAATTAAAGTCTATATCTTGTTATTGTCCTCCGCACCGCCCAATGCAAAACGTCTGGTTAAAATGACCTGGCAATAACACGTCAAGCAGTTCTGAAGAAACCATCGGTGTGTGTGTGTGAGTGTGAGTGAAATTACCGGAGAGTTTCTGTAAAAGCGAAAACGGTTTTAATATTAATCCGATTCTTCCTGTTGGTTTTTATAGTGTCAACCAGTGTGTACACCTCTTATTATTCGTATATACATTTACATTTTATTATTTATTTTTTTACATTAGTATTCATTCATTTTTTTATTCTCAAATTTTATCTTTTCAATGAAAATTGTCACCGAATAATAATAAATCGTGTGAACGAGGTAGACATGCCTTTGGTTGCAGTAGACAGAATTTCATTGCCCAGCCTCAGAACTTACACTGCTGTCAGCGTGGTTCTTTTGTCAATTTCGGTCTACTACGCCGTGCATGTGTCAAATGATACGGCGTTAAAGGTGAATCTAACCAAATCGGAAACGGATTTGGACCAGGCATTCGAAAATAGTGAGCGGCAAGGTTCGTTGCTGTTGTCGAACAAATCGCAAAATGAGACCTTCGTTCGACAGGTCAAGCAGGCAGCACGATACATGGTCCAAGAGCCCTTCAGCGTGTGGGTGAGTAAATATGTTCACATTTATATGCTTTATTTACTTTTACCAATTTACCAAAAACTTCATTTGAATTGCACAATTTTTAAAAAGTAAAACTGAAAATACTGAAACTGTATGAAAAATTGATAAATAACTAGCCCTGAACAAAACATTATTTGACATTTCAGCAAATAACCTACGATACTGCAAATACAAATTTGTTTCTATTGTATAAAAATCTTTTTATAAATGTCTGATGCAAATAAGGAAATTATTAAATAATATTTCCCCAACCTTATTGTAAATGAATTGCATCACTCTAACAATGAAAAAATTTTGAAATAAATAATTTCAAAATTAGAAAACAAAAATTAAATTAAAGGAAGATAAATAAAAGGAGGGACTTGTTGTTACCACCATGCAGTTTCCTCAGGCTTCTCTTCAGTAATCACAGTTGAAAGGTGTCAGAATATAAATAAGCAGTTCACAATTATAAGATCACCATAACTGTGGAGCTACAGGTGGAGATTCGTTTGGAAAGACAATTAGCCAATCATTAAATTGTCATTAAATCTTATTCTTGTTTACAACCCATTAGAAATTTAATTACAATTTTGTTTGTTGTAATGTCTACCAGTGGTTGTCAGACTGTCTCATTTTTAGCATTTCACTCCAACATTGGAGTGTGTGTTTCATTTGGGAGGACATTGAATTGAGGTAGAAAAAAACCCTTTGACCTCAAACCACAGTCAGACTACTTCAGAATTTAATTTAATTTAATTTAATTAAGAAACTAAAAAAGGAATTCATATACTAAAGTTAAATAAACGAAAAAAATTATTTTGAAGGAATGTTGATATGGCGACAACCGACACTTGAATTAACAAAATGGGAATTTTCTTGCGAAGCCATGCCGCAACCGGTTGCGTACCAGCTTTATCTGAGACAAGTCTGAAATTTTCGTACAATTTCAATCGACTTCAATTTGCAGAAACCTTAATAATAACCTTAATAGTAATTTTAAAATGATTATTATATGGTCATTTCTCATAAGGTTAGTGCAGCAGCTTTCAAGGTCTGACAAAAGTGGTTTTACGGTACTACAATAACCTGTGAGTCAACGCGAATTTTCAAAAGTGGAAAATTTAAGATCCGCAACGTACCCATTACCCGTTTGAGTTATTGTTGCTCTCTTAATATAAATTAAGAAGTAATTGAAGAATTAAAAATAAAAATGAACGAAAAACAACATTTGAATTAATAGACTCATCAATATCAGATGGTTCGCTTCGCCATTAAAATAATTTCAAGTTTTACTAAAACCAAGTACCAATAATAATCGGCATGAATTATTATATATAATAATTATCATAGATCATGTTCTTTTTTTGCAAAAAGTTTAATCATCAAGAAGTTACGGCGAACGCAACTTTAGCTGACGAAATTATTAACGAAATGTCGTCAGGCCGGGAAAGTTAAATTTTCAGTAAATTTTAACGAGTTCGTTACGTTAAATTAGTACCCTGTGAGGGTACTTGGTACTCATTTCGGTTTGTTTACACGGGTTGCTCGTTCGACGTCGTGTGTGCAGCGCGACAGGAAATCGATTGTCAAAAATTGAATTGCACCTGATAGAAAATACCAACATTTTTCGGGTTTTAAACCCACGGTCCATTTGAAATTTGAAGGATTTGAGCACTTGAACTTACATTAGGTCCAAACAAACGAAGACATCTTTTTATTGAAACCCATTTGCTTTTGGGCTCTAACTGAGTGATAATAATAAATCGATGATTGATATTCCTGTTTTGCTTCTCGTGATTTAGGTCAACCCTGCTGTCCACCAGATGCCATTGTCTCGTTCCGTGTACCTATTTGTGTCGTTCCCGCTTATTAACGTACGAAATTGTCCCTTGCCAAATTGTTAATTTATTTAAGTAATTGACTTTTAGTGCGTTCGGTCGTACAAGCCTTGCAGCGTATGTCCTCCGTGGTATGTCCTCCATGGTAGGAGTCACTAGACAAAACACTTAGGCAGTTTAAATTTTACAAACACAACAATGAGTTGGATGTTACCAAACACGGATCACATGATTTATTGTGAAAGCGTATATTTTCAATTTATTTCTATACAGTTTTTTTGTCGGTAGCAGTTTTCATATTCCCGGAGGAAAAATTAAGATTTCTGTGGTCATATGTTGCTGGAGTAACTACACTCAGAAATAAAACACTGTATAGTTAGTTGTGAGATTTGAAGAAAGTAGAAACATTGTAACCGTCCAGGATGTGTAACATTGGAAAGTATAGCCGTCAAATTCGGCACACTTCATATTTCATAATTTATTGTTGTTGGTACATATTTAGTTGTCGTTATAGTTTAATTAATTCAATTTACTGTGACGAAACAAGCAACCTTGCTGCCGTTTTAATGCTAAGGTGATAATTTCAGAAGTACATTGTAAGATATGGGTGGTACCCAAGGTCACATTTCCTGAATTATTTAGTTTTCAGGTATAAGTTAATTATTCATTTTATCCATATTATTCATCAGAGGCTCATGAGCAGGGGAAGAACTGCGTATGTTCCAGACTGAACTTTTCATCCGTTCAATTTTATTTCATACTACATGTTAAATCCTTAATCTATGTAACTCTAGACTACAGCCTTTGTGCAATAGGGAAAAATCGAAATAGTTTTAATATAAGTTTAACTGGTGACAAGCAAACTAGGATTCTCATTGTTGGTGAGAAATGTTTCATTTTTTATACATCTACATTGAAAAGAGGATACCTTAACGTGAAGCGAAGAGTCGCACTTAATTGTGTTTGTGGGTACATTTAAGAGGTAGAAGCCCTGTGAAGATTCCCGAGGGAGAAATAATGGGAGAGTGAAATAGTAGGTGGACTACGCAATCTGAATGTTGATGTATACAGCGATTAAGTTTCGTCTGCAACTTATAAAGCGAAAAAGTGGTTGGCATTGGCCTACTTACATGATTTTCAATGGTTGTGCCGTGGTGTTCGACGTTTTAATGTGGCAGATCCATCAGGGAGTTGGTCCGATTTATGAGAAAGAGGACCGAATCAACCCTAATGAACCCGGACTGTTCGCGAAAAAGGAAATCCACTCCCGAAGGGTTGAACTTTTCTACACATCTGCTTGATCATCTTTAGGTAGAATCTTACTTAAACGTTCAAGACCAATAAACCGGTTTCTTTGATAGAATCTGTTGCGTAACCTGAATTTTTGGAGGCCGAAATGGCAAGAATTTGACTTTGAAATGGAGTGATTCTGTGAATGTTGGAAAAAGGCTTTCTAATATAACTTTTTCTACGTAAGTTCGGTTGAGCACCACAAGAATAATTCGACATTGCACGTATAATTTATATAAATATTTTCTGGGACTTCATTCGCATGGTTTATTATTTCTTGTGATAATAAATTTTACACAGCTTGACTTTGTGAGGTCTCTACCATTCATATCTTACTCAAATAGTTAATAGCTGCTCTCTAGGCTTGGCGAATACCTGCGGATGATTTGTAGTCTCGTCAGCTGATGGTTTCGTGAACCATTTATCATGTGATTGCAGGGAGTTCCACCTCTGATTTTCACGGCGGTGACATCACTGCGTCTTGCTAGGCATAAAGCGAATGTTATTTTTATGATGAATTGATGATGTTCATCGGTAAGACGCTCTCTCGTACTATCGTATTATATTTGGTTGTTGGGTATCCTCAGGATTTTTCTTCGGTTTTCACCTGTAATTCACCGTGATATTTCAAACGCTTTCTCTGTTTTCGAGAAGCTTTTTTTATTCGTAATATTTGTAACGGAGTCAACTTGAGTGTGACTTAATCTGAGGCATTTCAATTTGATTGTTATGAGAGTTTTTATTTCCCTTTTATCCATTAATGACCGTCAGATTTCAATTAACCGCAGCCAGGGCGAATTTGTTTCGCAATTGAAAAGAAAAATTTTCCCTTCCCTCCGACATGATGACTTGGTACCAAGGAGGCTATGTTGTAGAGTCATTCAGAATCACTCGGAATGTTTTTTCTTGTCTGTTTGATTATTCTAACCGTGGAATTTTTAGAACATTGTTGTTTGAATGTTACGTGACGGCATTTGTTTAGAGTTGAAAGCATCATGACAAGGTTTCGATGGGTCTTCAGGTGTATCAGGAGCGCGAAAGGAAGGTAACTGCGTGTTAATCTGTATCTCATTGGAAGTTTGAATTCATAAAAAAGTTTGGGAGTCTAAAATTAAAACCACTTGGTGTAATTGCCAAAATTTTATTGTTACGTAAAATGTAAGAAGCAGAAATTTGCAAAACTCAAAACAATAATGTTTGTTGTATGCCACGACCTCTTTGTGGAGAGTTCACTCCATGTGTCCAGGGTTATTGTTATGGCTCTTGGACGGGCCTAAATAAGAACGAATAAAACAAAATCGGTCTCATTATTCAATACGATGTTTGTTTGTAACGATATTGTGCTGGTCGAATGTTAAGTTGAATGATTAATTTTTAATAAATAAGTCAATTGCCTTGTACGGTTTGCTTCCTGGAAGCAATTAGTTTACCTATTTAATTTTACAAAGTGGATCACATCTCAATTTTGCTTTTCTCCTACGCTTCGAAACCTTGTTATAAGCGGCCATTTAAAACATTGAATCGTAATTAGCAGTTATAATAATGGGTCAATGTAATTAATTTTGAAAAAGACCGGATAATTTAATATTCGTATTTGGGTTAATGGTGCTCGTAGAAAAATAGACGTACCGTTTTTATGATCAGGAAAAAGGCTATCTACATGCTGTGGTGTCAAGTATGAAAGAAAACTAAACGTACGAATAGAATGTATTTTATGGCTTGAGACATGATGATGGTGGTTTCAATACTGTCAAAGAATTATTTGTTTTGCATTGTTTCTAAGTATTTTTGTATTTTACGTAAATGATTTACATTAGTTTGTTAACCCCGGTGAGGTTTTTTCAGTTTTAAACTCAATGGGAAGCAGGAAACCGTCAAGAATTCCATTATGACACATGAGGTATTTCGCCATTGTTCGACAGTTTCATTTGCGTTCACGTCATTAGCTTAATTTTAATATTGAAATTAGATGGGCATTGTCTCGGGCAGAAGTGAAGAAAATAAAAATGGAAACCACCACAAGCATCAAATCGTTCAGAAGCGTTGATCGAGTAGCTTTTTCTCTGCTAAAGAGTTTGGTATATCTTTCGTCTGTTACTTTTCTTTAGAACAAATAAAATTCCGACAGATCGATCACGGATTCAAAGTTACTTGCTTTGGAAAGGTCTACGTCATCCAATAGATAATTAATCAGAGTCGATGATCGCTCTAGAAGCGATTTCATTATCATCAATTTCAATTCGAGTTCGAAGGAGCGGTGTTTTAATTGAAAGTTGACACTTTGGACGACAGCTCACCTTATTTAAGATAAGGTACCTGTTTCAATCGTTAATACCAACTGCTACTTTTACGGCAATTTGATAAATGAAGCCTACTTTTGGGCAGGTTCAAATGCTTACAACCCCAAGACATTTTCTCTTGGATTCACGTCAATTTGATATGAAAGTCTCGGCCAAATTTTATTTTGTTCCTTTCTTAATTATTAATTGTTTGAGATTAAAAACTGTGCAACGGAATATGACTGATGTGAAAATGAGAGAGGGAATGGCTAAAAATGGTGAAACGGTCACGATGACCAAAGCAAAACAAAAATTACTAGTGTGAATGATAATAATAATAACAATAATAATATTGATGACAAAATTAAGTTCTAAGGTAATAAAGGTATTACCTAATAGTACGTGTCATTGCGTAAGGTAAACAACCATACGGTTTTCATAACGTGTGTTCCATTTAAAGGGTCCAAAAATCCGTTGGTGGACATTGTAGTCTTTAACGGTTTGCTCGTGTTTTCCGGTGGTAATTACGTTTTCAACGGAAATGAGAAAGTCTTCGTTAACCAAATTGGCAGGTCTGACCACCGACAGGAGTCCTTATTTGTAACGTCTAAATGTCTACTAAGGTGCTACTAAAGTCCTGGGACCGAACGGTTACATATAATTGAAACCGCACTGACGGTGCCAAAGAATGTTGGCGTTTTGCCGGAAGTCACTTGGTGAAGTTCGTTCGATTTTCGTAGGAAAAATCCTGCTCTGTACCAAACCCAAAATGATGAACCGATAGGAATCTAGAATGGTTTTCTACAACTGTGAATTCTACTTTATAACGTGAAATTATCTCTTGGTTAACCGACTTCTTTTGGAGAGTTCTAGTGTTGCTTACCCAGTGGTCAATATATTCCGTATTTCTGTAGATTAATGTAAAAGAAACTGGACACGAACACCACAATGACCGGCTGGTAAGGGAAACCTCTGCTAAAGACTGCCTTGACCAAAATTCAAGTTAATATTTGACATTTTTGCGACAATCCTTAACCTATGTCCGTGCAACGTATTTTTCAGAGTTGCTTCCAGAAGTCATTCCTCTCCTTTAATCTACAAGTCTTCCTCAACATTCTTTTGTTTTCGGTCAGATCATGGTGTTAATAACACAACGAATGACTTCCTAGACAAATAACGGTATAATTTGTTTTGTGCCCCGTACTTCATTAACTGCACAAGATGGTTAATGATTAATGTGCATATTCATTTTGTAAAATCGATATTAAATAGGTGACTTATTTTTAGACATGTCCTATACAAATTGAAGTAAAGACGTTCGAACGTTTACGTTACGTTCAAAGTTTTAAATTTCAATCGAATGGTCCTTGCAGTTGAATTGGCGTTGCTTTCGAGTTGAGTCTTATGAGTGGGTGATGACCAGCATCGGTTTGTGTTTGTTTGTAGAATCCATGCCACTTTGACCACAGGTACCATTCAAACTACCAACTACTCTGGTACACGAACTTTGTATTGAATCACACGTCGAAGGTTGGTTTCCCGAGAAAAAATTTATTCATTTAATAAATTGGAGTGGGACGACATTAAATTCCATCGAAAGTGAAAATCATTTTGTTTGGTTCGGACTGGAAGAAATGACCGACTGTTTGTTCCCACCTTTCGTTGACTTGTTTACAGCGGTCTTCATCTGCAACTAAAATGTCTAAATGGTCGTTGATGACATTCGGAAGATATGTCCGATGGTGTAGACGAAACTAATTATTTGTTTATAGTGTCATCCAATCAGAATTCATGTGTTACAATACCCGACGGGTACTCATTTAATGTCATTCCTCTTTCGTGTCACCACCATCGACACGAGTTATCGAGTAAAAATTGCCTGCCGAGTTAACTTCTTTGTTTTCGGTTTTCCAATTCCTAATTACCACATAATTAATATTTCACGAATATAAATCCAACACGTAATGTGTTTCTTTATGAGAAAGAGTGGTAGGTCTCGTGCGTGAGGAATTTGACTTGAACTCAGATGGGTCAGGACTTCAGGTGACATTAGTACATTCGTACTAAAGGAACGGAATTTTGGCTTTTTTCTACAAATTTGTAATTAGTTTGTATCAGCACTCTGGTCAGCTATTCCTGTAAATCGGTTCTAAAACAATAGAAACATCAAACGGATTACTGGTGAAGCGGAAACCGTTTTAAATATTTATGAAGGAACGGATTCATATATGACAATCGTGACGTATGTTATATCACTCGGTTACTTACTTGCCTTCTTTTCATGTCTGAGGGTTTCCTATGTAATGTGTTTCGCAGTACTTAAATGTACGTTAAGTTAGCGATCACGTGGGTTCTGTCGGGTACCAGGAAGGCTGCTTTTATTTACCATTTCCCTGTAGGAAATTTAATGGAGTTGTCACTTAAATGTTAACACGTTAGGACAAATAAGGCAAAACGGTGATGAAGCAATATAATTTTGTTTTTTGATGATGAATTGGGTTTTTGTTTTGTCAGGCGAATTGTAACTTCGGTTCATGTATGTGTGAACCTCTCGAATCGTTGGTTGAGTACCTTGTACGTTGGTTACCTCTTTCAGTTGTACTTATATTTATATTTACCACACTTGTATAATATCCTGGTGGTGTATTTTTATGAAGTTGGTTTAATACGCGATCGTGGGCGAAATCAGCATGGGCGACTTTCAGGTAGGTGTCTCACTTTTTTACCGTGGCCCATTCTTCGAGTAGTAGAACATGTAAATATCAGTTTTGCAATCGGTTGAAATTGTCGAACACATTAAATTTATAGTGTGTGGGATTAAATATCGGACGTTATTTTTTATGTATATGCATAGATATAAGGCAGCTGGATTTTACTATCTCACTACCGATGTCTCTTTCCAATACCATTCATTGTATTCACATAGTTACATGTTCGCAAATCGAACTACGAGAAATCGTGCAGCTGTTTAGTCTTGTATTAGTACTACATTTGTATTAGTGTCCAAGGTGATATGATTTTGAAAGTGTTCGTTCAATTCGTTCAAAAGTTAACCTGAACAATATGTGGATTCGTAATATTCAATAGGATTTTAGGATTTTAATATTTTGAAATGAGAGAGTTGAATTATTTGTATTTTATGACGCATCCCAATAAATTAACGTACAGAACACATAATGAACAGAAAACATAAAATGTAAAAAAAAAGATTAGCAAGGGACCGAACATGGAATTAAAAATTCATAGGTGGTTAATTTTTATAATCATTTGTATTGATGCTAGTTATTACACGGCGAATAATTTACTACCGGTTTGCGTAATATTTCCATTTTTAATGTGTCTCTATTTTTAGTTAGGTATATGTTTCCAAATTTTTATTTCTTGGACTTGACTCTGATTGACATGTACGTGTAAAAGTTATAGTTTAGAACTTTTTCAATTAATGTACGATAATCAGTTTTAATTACCGTAAAAAAAGGAATAGGTGTACCGATTTTGGTTCTGGTTTCGGTTAACCCCGAGGAATTAAGCCAAGTTTACTGACATTGTGACACGTGACATTGCGTATTGTGTGCCAGAAAGTGGTGTTTTTCACGAGGTGAAATAATAATAATTTTTATCATGGACCGGAAAATACATTACGTTTGTGCTAATGTCAGCACGCAAGGAATTTCCTGGTTGTCATTTATGATTGAAAACTTTGCAAAGCTTTGTGCAATTAACCAAACAATAAAATTTTGTGAAATAAAATAAGTAGATTGAGTACTGAGCTACTCCATTTTAAGGATGCAAAAATAACTTGAACATGTCGGAGATGGAGTGATGAGAACAATGCGGATGACCTGAATTTGACTCTTTAAACACGGCAGAGGGGAACAACAGCGTAACGATAGACAACCGACAGACATAGTCGAAGTATAAAATTAGTTTACTTTACTAAAGTATCGTTACATTCTCTAAAACCTTTGAGAGGCCACTGAGTTATCACTTGGGTGACACTTGATGGTGTTATTGAAGATTCAGTGCCAATAAAGTATGACTTCAGAGACCTTTTACTTTAAAGCTAAAGGTCACTTAAATGGACGAGCTCCAATAGAATTGTGCTAAACTACTTAACAACCCGAGTGGCAATAATTGACGAGTCCAATGCCTTCCTGGCCTGATCAGGGAAAAAGCGTAGACTTGGCAAAAACATTTTGCACAGTTCTGAATTGGAGTCGTCAACTTATTAATTGCTCTATTCTTTGCCACGGGACATGTGCTCTTTATGGGCAATAAATATGTGGGATGAGGAAGTGACGAAACAAAAAATTATTATTTTATACTGATTTATTGTAGGCAAAGCGTTTTGCATGTCCTTTTTTTCCGGGCTTCTGAACATGTTTAAGTGTTGACGGTTGAACGGTTTCGTTTCGCCCTTTCGAACATTTTCAAATAGACACAAAGCAAACAGCCGTCGCTGATGGGTAATTGACAAATGAGAAAAACTACACTCTAAAAGTGTAGAGCCTGCGACCAGATATCGACACTCAGTACTCGCCCTGGAGTGTAGTGGCTCGCAGGTGGCACTCAAACACACTTGAAACTTGGCGAAAGTTCGAAAACAGGCAAATCCAAGAACACAATAAGATGGATTGTTGTAGTGCTTTAAGTACAACATTGCCCTACTTACGCCGCATAATAGACTACTATTTAGCTGGATTTTACTCCCACTCAGATCTTACCATCACAATTTCAAGGATAAGTTTTGTCTACTCCGATTTCACCTGGTTCTGACTCCTTCACGGTGAACAAAGTCGATCTGGAATTATGTACCTGTATTCCTTCACTTATGTAACAGTAAATTCGAGCAAACCCGTAATGTCGATTTTAATCGACAAGTTGGTTTTCGGTATTAAAAGTCGAACATGGCAAAAGGAATGTGTTATTAATGATATGCATGAAGGCATGCGATTATGAATCCATTAATGGGAGCCGAAAGAAAAGTTGAAAAGAAGAAGAGACAAGACAAAGTAACGTGTGATTTTACGCCAGAACCGATTACATAAATTTGTTTATGCAAACCGTAAAAAGTGGTCACTTATTTGAGCGACTTAAGTTTGGCTAGGGTCAGGTACGGGAAACGAACGCATTAACATGGGGAGACGTTGATTTGTTAAAATTCTTCCATGTAATGGCACACCTGTCATACATAAAGGAGAGACTCTCTGATTATGTCGTTTCGGGTTTTTTACACAATTGATGACTAATTAAATTAATTAATGTGCTATATAGGCGCTACACTACAATGTTAAGTTCTCTTTTTGTTTTAAATTACTCGAATGGTTTTCACACACTTGAAATGCTACTATTTATTTATATAGTTCTTTTATTTTATGTTTATATATATTTATCCATTTTATGTTTATTTTCGTGATTGTCGATTGTGGTTGCTCGTTTCAAATACTGCTGATGGACCACTGCTCCTTTGATAAGAGGAAGCAGAAAGTTTTAGTGAGTAGACGAACTGAACTGTAAAACCGTTTTACGAACACACCGATACCTTTAATTATTATTCATATGTATGTACGTTTTTCCATAATTAAATAGGCATAGTACGTTGTTATTGGATATAAAAATCGTGTCATACAGAAATTTCAACCCCAAAATGTCTAAGGACAGAAACTTTGGTTGCTTAAAATTTTACTCCAAGTACACAAATCGTTTATTTGAGTTTCCAGAACAATTTGAAAACTCGTTTTGCCTTTTATTAAATTTATCAGTTTCGTATTGATTTCTGTTGTTTCGGACGCATCTTGGGCCAAGTGCCCTGCGAGAGGTTGAGGGTGGGAATTTTTTAAATTTACGAGGTCACCAAAAGGAATTCTTATTGAATTGTTCGTATTTTTTAATTTTCTTCTCCCCATAATGTGTCACCAATTTCACGAAGTGGATGATACTTAGGCTTTGAGTTTAGAGTTCTACTTCAGGAAAATTCTTAACTAGAAATTTTATTATCAGTATCATACACTGTGCAGGTGATACGTACTTTATTTCGCTGTCAAGTGTGTCGCATCTGATTAGAATTTTAGTGATTTACAGCTTTCAGGTATGTTGTACTTACCGATCCCTTCCTACCCTTACCATAAAAATTTTCGGCTTCTTTTAAGGGAAGTATTTCCTCACACGACGTCACTGATGGTTTCTAATATTCTTCCTGTTTCTCTTTCAGAGCCTCGTCAACATGGCCTACTGCTGCCTTCTTCTCTTGGGAGCATTCATACAGAAAATCGTTTTCGGGGAGTTGAGAGTTTCGGAACAGCAACACATGAAGGATAAATTTTGGAATTTTATATTTTACAAATTCATATTCGTTTTTGGGATAATCAACGTACAGTACTTGCACGAGGTTGTCTTCTGGTGTGCCTGGTTTTCCATTCTCGGATTTCTAAACCTTCTAACCCAACTCGGAAAGGATAGATTTGAATACGTAAGTAACGAGATTTGCCTGTGAAATGGGTCGACGTCGGAAAACCACCAAGGGGTCTGGAAGTATTCAAGGAGTGCGTTTTCTCCTCGCAACAGAGAGGATTATACAATTTCTAACAAAGAATTTAAAAAAAAACTTGTAATATTTTCTTAAGCCAGTGCAGTTAAACTTGGGGAAAATACGCAACAAGAATTTGTTTCCATTTAAGCTGCTCAGTGTTGATTCCGAGGAAAGGTTAAAAAGGTTGATGGTAAAGGCTAGCATTTTCGGTCCATTCTATCCGTTTGTCATCTCTGTTATTACTAATTAGTACTGTAAAGTAATGCTGCTACATATTCTGACTATGTATGAGAATGAATGATGTTGCCTCGTTTAGAGTGTTGAAAATAATACATAAGCTTTTTAAAGTTCTCCAAGTTTTGTAAGGATGCTACATAGTCCTAGCATTAATAGTTATATAATCAAGAATTTAGTGACCCATTTAGTTCGTTTGTTGTACGATCGTAGATAAAATATTGCAGTATTGACCAGTCTTCTGGTATAAGATCCGGGTTATACGGATTGTGAATTTACACTTTTGTGTTCTTTCACATCAAAAGTGTGAGCGAATACTCAACGATAACATAATTCTCTCTTCAATATTTATAAAATTGATTTTTCAAAGTTCGCAATAATCTCATGGCAAAACACAGAAAAACTTCTTTGTCCTTCTCTTCGCAGCGCTCAATCCACAAAAATGCAGAAAGCCCCATGCTTGTCAAATACCGCATTCTTTTTCTTGGATTCTACTCTTTACACTATCTCACGTTTACCTCTTGCACGATGAATCTAAAAAGCACAAAATAATGATTGTATCCGTTGGCAAGTGATATTCCATGTAATGTCATCAAAAAATTTGTTACTTTCCTACTTCATATGGTTAGGGTAGTTATTGAAATATGTCATGTTCTTCTCCATCATAGGGTATTAGTCTTTTTGGCACTAAAAGTTACAAACAAGTTGAGTAATTCTCTCTGGCAAATGAAATATTAATCTCCAGTCCAAATGTTTGGGTACTTAAACTCAGGCTCGCGTAAAAAGTCGTATGACACTTTTTTCGGGTGTCTAGATATGTTGATAGCCGCCTGAATGTGTCGTTAGATCGTTCCTCGTCACAGGCTAACGGTATAATTTACTTTGAATTACGTCACATTCGCAAAACATTAAGATGCGTATGAGCGAAAATAGGACGAGATACACGAAACACTTAATATACAGATAAACAAATAAAACTACATTTAACCAGGGGCCCCGTTTTCTATGAACCTAAACCTGCGCAATTGGTTGGTTTTATGGTAAACACGAACGTGCCAAGTACATGAAAATTGCCGTAGGATTCACTTAACCGCCAAGAGAATAAAAGTATTCGGCTCGGTTTCTGATACAGGGAAGGCCACTACCGAAGCGCATACGCAGCGTTGTAAAAGGGTTTCCCCTATTCGATGGTTTTTGTTATGTAATTAGTGCCACCTGACACACGGAGAGAATGTGAGATATAAAAATATGACAGGTGTTTCATTATTACCGAATTTACCATCAGTTCGCGGAAACGAGCAACTTCACTGTACACCTTTTGCAATGTACGTTGGCACTAGGTCTATGTGACAAAACTGGAACGATTTCTGTCGCAGTTAACACTGTATCTTTCTATTATTATGTTGAAAATTATTAAGCACGATTTATTGGTTTGGTTAAAGAATTAGAATGAAACGAATGATTAGAAACAGTCCTTGACTTTTAGAATTGGAACGATTAACTGGGAAACATGCGATAATGATGATAGTCGTTCGTTATTTTTGACTATCCTAGTCAAAGTCTTTTTTTTTGCCAGCCGAATAAAACTTGCATCTTTTTCCATTTGTCTAGCAGCAGTACCCTTCATTACCTAATGACACGGTAATTTGTAATTCTGCTAATGCAGGGATTATAATTGGACTTTCGTTTTAGCAGTCAAAGGCGTTTTTTTACTGTTTTTAACCATCTTACATTACGGTTGTAACGCACTACACGACAATGTGTTTACTCACACTTTAACTTTGGTTGCAGCTGTCTTTTTCGCCAACAACATCCAACTGGAGCCACGTGAGACTTTTAGGTCTTCTCATCGCAGTATTTGGCCTCTCCGGATTCATGCTGTTAATATGCATCGCCGTAGGATTTTTTGCCGGATTCAACACTTTCGCATTCATGGCGGCGGAGGTGGGTATTATCTTCTTAATTCAGTACTTGGTAGTGTACACCCGAGAAGTATTCCGAGCAATTTGAACGTAGGATGTTGTAAAAACTTGGTAATTTCGAGATTCCCCGAATCGTTTTCCTTACGCCTTTTTCATTGCTGTTCACGACTTGTACACTCTGCGGGTTAACTTTCCCCACGGGTAGTACAAGTTCACGACGTGGAAGTTTCTTTTTTCTGCATGAATATTTTTCTGTTAGAGTAAGTCCATGCACTCGCATTGAGACGTTAGTTTGCAATAAAATTTAATTTATTGTCCGTGCAGTTCTCCATTTTATAAATTAAAAGAATGAAGTGATGTGTCGGTTACACGTAGGAACACACAACCTGGTCGTCCATTCTAGAAAGGCATGACTTTGTATGCTTACGGTGATAAATCAAAGGAACAGCAGAAGCTTTTTCTACTGCAATTTCCAAATCTCACTTATTGAGAATAGATCTAACTCCTTGTTTCATGTTGATGTCACAAAGAGTCTTCTCAAAGGGAATTTATAATGAGAAAGGGTAAAATAAAAATTTTAGGTGCGTAACCGAGAGAGAGAGAGAGAGAGAGAGAGAAAACGAATGAGAATTCAACAATCCGTGTAATTATTTAAATTTACCAATTAATCGATGTTTGATCAATGGAACTTTTTGTCGCTCAGGTGTGAAATAACCCGTGACGGTAATAACGTCATTAATGGCACTGATGATAATTCGATTGCGGGCTCTTATGTTTTATGTTAGCGACACTTGTGGTGAATTTGCTGCAAAAATGAAAGTCAATGAAAGATAATATAATTGAAAATATTAAACGAACAAGCGTATATTAAACAAAATAATATTAATAATTTAATCACGAGATTATGTACCACAAATTATGAATGCAAGTTGAATGAAAACTATTAGGGGAAACAACATATAGTATTGGTGCGGCAGGTTGGGGAGTACTGCTCAAGTCCCCCTAATTGTTTTTCCTTTTTTTCTTTTCACTATTAGAACTATCTGTTGTCTCGTGTTAGTATTTGTCTAACCATTTATGTCCCATCTAGGTACACCAAGGTAGTTTCCGATTTGTGACATAATTCGCCGTCTGTAATAACGACAATTATTTCTGTATTACTGTACAGGTTTATTACCACGAAGCGAAACAAAAGTATTTACAACACGGTTTTCACCATTTGACGATCCTTTAATACCCCATATGAACCCATGTGGAGTTACGAGAAAAACAGTTAAGATAACAAATTTGTAGTTTTTCTGGTTGTTTTTAAGAAAAAAAAACTTAATCCAACAGAAACAACAGAAACATGTTAAGTAAATAAAACGGATTCAGAGATATCAAAGTTCGACCGATATAATACAAGTGGAGAAGAAAGAAAAAGATTATTGTATGTGGGCCTATCGAGGTAGTCCTACCTTTCGTCAAAAAGGTTTCAGTCGACCTTTCGGCGAGGCGTCCCTTCTAATTGATTTTCAGGTAAACGAACTCCCAAAAGTCAGTGAAAACTTCTGCCTCTGATGTATGTAGCAAATAATTCTTTGCCATTCAGTTATATATTCATTTGGATTTTCATGCGGTGAGTTCGCGAGAGGTCAGTACCTAAGGTGACGTGTGTAACGCTCAAAGTGTTCGGGTCAGTCTAGATATAGCGCATGTTCAATAAAAAAGTAGACTTGTAACATGTAATGTTGTAGCATTATGTACCTTGGAGTCTGATGACTGTCTAATCGGTACATAATACAGGAGGTATTTGCTCTAGGTTGTTAGACGCAATACTAGATGAGAAATATTAAAATATATTAATAACCGGATTAATTAATTAAATTTAATTGGTGAAAATTATTGGTATTAAAACTCTGCACTGTAATTTAGTTTTATGATTGATTGATTGGTTTGATTTAACTGTAATTCTACGAACTCACAATTCAAATCATCAAGAGTGTAATATTTAATATTCAAACTCTAACAGAATTTCAATGGTATTTTTCTATATTTGCTTCTGGTGTTGTCCGCAGCCTACTTACCTACGCGTCTTGTGGTCTTGTCAATCAGGGGTTTCCTTGTCATTTCTAATTTTTACCAATTTACAACAAAATTAATTACATAAATGGTGACGAGACGTGAACAACAATCGATGTTTGGTTAAGTTTCAATGACAGCATTTCAAGTCAATAAAAAAAAGAAGGTGAAACTCATGTAAATTTCGTATATTAAAATAAGTAGTCGTGTAGTAAACCTTGAGTGTGGTTGGCTGATGTGTGCAGAATCCTCAAAGCCGTCACGTGCACTCTTATACATAAATTATTGAATTGATTGAATTTTAACTGAGGTACACCGAGTTCGGGTTTTCCATCTCCAAACGAAAAAAAGGGAATTAAATTCATTGTCGATTTTTGTTGCAGTGCGTTCAGCTGAATATACGGACTCTTCATATCATTCTCAAGTACGTCATTTATTTGTACGATCTGCGAGAAGGCGACAGCAACGCCGTGCTCAATTGGGAGAAGCGAGGACCCATCGCCTACTACGCCGAATTAATTTTCGAACTCACCGTCCTCCTGTTGGATTTCCTACACCACATTCACATGCTTCTTTGGAGCAACATTTTCCTCTCGATCGCATCCCTTGTCATATGCATGCAGTTGCGGCATTTGTTCCACGAAATACAAAGGCGAATAAAAAAGCATCGAAATTACTTGTGGGTTTTGAATCACATGGAGCAAAAGTGAGTGGTGAATAGTAGTAAATCCGCGAGGGGATTTCTAGTCGGTGGGCTACTAACACATTTCTCGTCAAATACCTGGGTAGTTACCTGGTCAAGGCATCGTCTCTTCAACCTGTTCAAATACATACGCAGTGACTTAATGTATTTTTTTTCTCTCGTCGACAGCACCCCGAAACTATTTTAAATTAATTTATTCAAGTACGAAATTTATTCGCGGACCTTGAATTTTTATAAACGGTTGGAGGTTTTTAAACGGTTGAATCTCGGCAACATCATCGCCCGCTTAAATTACATTTGGTTTACAAATAAAGATGGTTAAGGGACATGGCTAACGACCGCGAATTAATCATTTGAAAACAAAGCTCGCACATTTTTTCCAACGTCACGGTCTCTAATTTTGTCTTCGTGTTTGCAGTTACCCCTTGGCGACAGCCGAAGAGCTGATGGCTCACAAGGACAACTGTGCCATTTGCTGGGAAGAAATGGACAACGCGAGAAAACTTCCTTGCGGTCACCTGTTTCACAAGTAAGTGACAGCGCTGATGCATCGTGTCAATTTAAATAATTTGCGCGATGCATGAAGTGGTTATAACCGCAAAATGCAAATGGGTGATAAATACGTCAGGTGTCACACCTGGGAGGTATTCGAATGGGGAATTATTTTGGTCTCGGTGACGATATTCGCAAAAGTAGTACCCGAGGGGTATCCCCCGGGGGTCGACACGGATGTTTTATTACTATTTTACGTGTCCTTTTTGCAGTTCCTGTTTGCAGTCGTGGCTCGAACAAGACACGTCCTGTCCAACGTGCAGAACGGTACTCAGCGTGCAGAGTCGTCATGTACTCGACGCCGCCAGCAGACTAGAGCAAATGGAAACTGTCGGAGGAAACAGGCGAATGCCGAATCATTTTTTTCACTTCGATGGTACGTTTCGTTCAATACAACCTAGGGCCATTGACGGTGTTGTTTGCATACGACAAACGAGCCTCGATAGTTTGTAAATAGTGAAAATTACACATGTAGCACAGGTACATGTTTACCCGATGACGGAGTTTTATTTTCCCTTTCAGGATCGCGTTACGTCTCCTGGCTGCCTAGTTTCTCTCTAGAGGTGACGCATTTGCAGTTGAGCCCTCACCAGTTACCCGTCATGCAAAATTTTCAAATCGACGTGATGGTGCGTCAAGTTCAACAGCTTTTTCCACATATCCCCGCGACGGTGATCGCCGACGATCTCAGGATCAGTCGCTCCGTCGAACTCACCATAGAAAATATATTGGACGGAAGGGTCGTCGTGCCGGTCGTTCCGGAAAGAACGCAACCGGAAAGTCAGACTGTTTCCGCCGGTGAAAGTGTCAGAACCGGAAGTAGTTTTCTGGTGGAAAGTTCCTCATCCTTGACTGGAATTTCTAAATGGTGAGCTGCGGGTCGTTTCTGAGGTGAAATTGTTGGGAATTTCATACATTTGCTCCTTTCTGCCCTTTAATCAACTTACCTTTAACCTTTAATCATCGATTGGTTGATTAACACTGCTAAATTACCAGTGTGACACATCAAATCTAACAAACAATATTCGCAATTGACATGGTTTTAAATTGCATTCACACCAACGTGGAAATTTTCATAAATTTTGGGGTGGTTAGGCAAACTAGTTTTTATTGGGAATTATTCGTCTTCCGAAGAGGTTGAAAATAAATTAGTCTTAGATTAAAATGTGAAAAGTTCTGATATTTTTATACTATGGCGTCAAGAGGTTGTCTTTCGAACTAAAGGAAGTGAATAAGAAAATTTAATGTTGTAGGAGTTGCAGGCGTTTAAAATACGTATCGTAAGGTAAATTGTAAGCAAATGGTAAAAATTAAACTTGCATATAATAAACAGTAGTGTGATAATATAAGTAGGTTCCGCCTGTACTTTTTATGGAAGGTAGTATTCGTTTTCAAAGGTTCTGTACAGTTACTTAGACTCCATGCATCTATTGCGTATATAGCAGTATACAGTAAAACAGTATACAGTAGTTGTGTTTACTTTATTATTGTAATTGCATGAAGTTATTTACATTTATTTATTATGTTTTTCAGCAAAGAGACTTCCATCCCGAGCGGAACGTTTTCGAGTTCTTCGGTGGAACGTGAGAAAATACTGCAGAAGAGGAAGGAGCAAATGATTTTAGCCGCTCGTGGAAAATATTTAAGTAGAAATAAGAGAGTGGAGGGCAGCTCAGAGACTGGAAATAGTTAAAATTGGGCGACGGCTCCTTGTCTTAATTCTTTTTACCCCCCCCCCCCTCGATATTGTCCGGCAGTTTTTATAAAAAAAAAATTTGTACATTATTTTTTTTTATATTCACTGTCATTACGTTGTACCTGAAGTCACTTGATGATAATCGATAATGGAAAGCTATTAACCAGTGGATGAGTGATGGATCGTTCACACCTGCCCAGTGTCCGTTAGGATGAGTGAGGACCGTGTTTTATTTTACTTTTTAAGGTTTTTTTTTTGTTTTTCGAAGTACCTTTTACATACAAATTTTTTTTTGTGCTTTTCTTCAAATCGCTGAAGAAGAAGAAGAAAAATGTATTTGAAACTCGTGAAATGTTCGATTTTGGGAAAACGATAAATTGTCCTTTTTTTAAAAAAAAGTCCGGGAAACAATGCGAAAACATTCGAGGAAAATGTTAATAATTTTTTTTTCTTGTCAGTTACGTAGGCGTCAATTTTAGAAACGCTTTCCACATATGCCCACGAACATATGTATACACGTGTACATATGAAGATGAGAAAATTATTTTTGTATCGTTCGAAGAAAGTAATACACGCGAATAGGATTTTTTTTTAAATAGAAAATGGTTGTACGGAAACCCGATTTGTTCAGGGTAGCTGACACGACTTCTTCTTTTTTATGATAATTGCGGTTACCAAAAAAACTCAAGGGAACAAAGAAAATGTCTGAAATGTGTATTTATCGATGAAGTAGGTAGTGAGAGTACTCGCGACTAGTTGAGTGCTTCATTAAGGACAAGATTAATTATTTGTAATTTGACCGCTCCTTTTTTAAGGTTTCTCCCCGGAGGGTTCTCGCTCGAGTCGGGCGCCCCTGTTTTGTTTTGTTTTTTTTTAGGGGGCGGGTGTTTGAAGTCAACACGAAACAAAGTTAGACGTGGTTTTATTACAAAATGGAAAAAGAAATAACCGACAATATCTATACAAATTATAAAATAGATGATAAATTATTATTTTGACAGTCTCTGAACGGGTTTGATAGGGAAAGTTCAATTTTGTGAGAATTCCGTGGACCTTGTCGAGGAGACATGTCCCAGTCTGACCGCAACGGGGTGTTTTCTTGTGGCAAGTGGTAATTTGCCCGAATTCGTGCGATTTTAAGGGGAGAGGGAGGGGGTTGTTGCTGTGAGAATGTAAACAAGTAGAATTTTTCATTTTATAAGTTCAATGGGGCTCATGTAGAATTTCGCTCAGGGAGACAAATCCATTGATCGTTTCGGTTTATCTAAAGGGGAATACCCCTTTTTTTCCACTGTAGTCACGGGGCTTTTGTTTTCGTCAAGGATCAGTAACTTGCAAAGTTTAAACGCTTAGAATTTTTCGTCGCGTTCAACTTGTCCATCCGTACAGTAAAATGGCTCAAGAAGTAGAATTAGATAAATCTGGTTTAATTCAGGTGCGTCGACAAGTAGTCTGGCAAATTTTTGTCCAAATCGTATACAAAATGATTTTTGTTTACCATGGAGAAAGAATTTCGTAGTCTCATCTCTGAACACGGTACAGACGTAGTAGTTGAAAGTTTCACGTCACGTCTTAATCAGGCCTTATAAATTGAAAATGTAAAAAGTAAAGATTTTGTCCCGTTTTGTCGGGTGCTCACCGACGAATACCCGGGGAATGATGGGGGGACCGTAACAATAAGAAAGAAATCTGTTGTTCCTCTGTTGCACGGTTTTAGTATTGTTTTTAAATCCTCAGTTCTTCACTTCATGTGAATGAGAGAGAGAGAGAGAGAAAAGAGGAGAAATGGCTCCGTTAATTTATTGAATTGTTATGTTTTTGGCTCGCTAATGTCACACCACGTTGTCTAATACGAAAACCATAAAAACAATTTTGGTACTTAGCAAACTGACTTATTTCAATCGAATTCATCGCTCACGGGAAACGGGAAAGAAACGCGACAAAAATGTCTCGCCGTCGTTCTGGGTTTGCCGAGTCAATGTGATCTCTTCGAAATTAGGAAAATAAAAAAGAACTCGGAATGAATACGAGAGAGAAAAAAATTAAAATGAACGGGTGAATGATTGAGTGAATGTCCACAAGACTAGGTGAATATTTGCCAATTGTAAAGTGAGAAAAGAACACTGTCGCTTCATGAGAACGAATTAAGTCAGTCAGTCGAGTAAGTTTTCTAATTGTAAATAAGTTGATTATTTTATTTTGTAACTGATTGGATTAGTGCATAGGTCTTTAATGTATGATATTTATTTTAAATATAAATATTGTAAATTGTGATTAGAAATTTTTTTGAAATGAATTTTTACTAATCTAACTGCTTGGGGAATGTTTATTGTTGTTTGAGATTAATAAATCGCAACATCTGCACGGTGTATACCCTCCTAATGTAATACGTTTCTGTAGCGACCATCGCTACCCTTTATCCGAATTTCCTTTCTTCGCCTAGAAATAGGTCTACCTCAATAACTGCCTATTGTCATTTCGCCTTTTCTGTCTGTCCCTGACCATTATATTGCCAATACCCCAATCAGGTTTATAGCGACCACGGCTACTCTTCAAAAGACTTAATCCGAAGGTTTATTGCCGGGTAGCCGGTCCTATTGTGCCTGTATCCTTCGACCTGAGTCCGACACCTTTCCAGACAATAGGCTAGACCCAACCTTTCCTTGTCCTTGACAACCCGACTCGTACCATAGCCTCCGCGTCTTCTATTTCCGAATGAATGAAGCGCGGATGGCTATATATACCGAACCTCAACCTCTCACCAGGGCAGTTGGTTAGTTAAAGGCAGTTGGTTAGTTAAAGGCAGTTGGTTAGTTAAAGTTAAGCAGTTAGTTAATCAGAGTCAGTCAGAGTGTTAGTCTGAATCAGTACTAGTGTAATCAAAGTGTTCAACAGTGATTGTGATACCAGTGTTAATATAGTGTACAATATAATTCTACGTACATCGGTAAGTCTACTCGTTCATCATTCATTTATTTTACCTCCACAGTAAAACGCCCTTCCCAAATTTCTAATGTTGGAAATTGTACGGCGTCAACAAAATCTTACGAGCATGGTGGAATGACAAGGAGGTCCCATAATAAAATTAGTAATATGAGTTGCCATGCTAAACCAAATCAAGCTCATTCAGATGGATAAATCAGACTTTGTGTTTTAGTATATATTTATTATATTGTTAATAGTATGGAGGTGACGAGAACGTTCATATTTTGTCGTGTATTCGCAAAATTATATTCATGACATTGAAGCGTGACGCTCCCAATAAAATTTGACAGACGAAACCAGACGAATGACAAAGAGAACCACCAAACATACATAATATTACTTCAAAGTAGGTTTATTGAGTTGCAGTAAGTGCCAAATAAATTTATTTAAATGTATGTATAGAAATCCTCTGAAAATTAAAAAAATGTAGGGTTGCTACGGGTTTCCCGACAGGCAAAGATACAGTTGTTTCTCTATTTGTACTGCCTTCCAATAGTAACTTTCTATTTTCTTAAATTGTAATAATAAATAAATTATAATAGTATGAATAAATGGACAGGTACATAGACAAAATTTCCGAAGGTATTGTTTCCCATTTATTTCTGTACGGTGTACAGAACGGTTTCTATCGAAGTACACATAGAAGCATACTCCCCGCATTCCATCATTTACTTCCACTTCCTTCCAATTTAACTTGCCACAAGCATCCTGCCAACTCGGTCAGACTTTTACCGCAACATCTTACCACCCGTCAGGTGTCACACGTTTGTTTACTCCATTCTGGCAACTCAGGCGCAAATGTGGTAGAGAGAGAGAGAGACACGAGTCCCACCTAAGAATCGACTCATTTTGAGGTCAACCTGTTTTTCTATCGGCCGTCAGGGTTCTCGCATTCGACTTTGAATTAAATTAAACGGAATGGATGTGTCCCATGGAGACTTCTCGCTCGTTTTCATTCTCATCCGCGAAACCGTAGAATAGCACAATATCCACAAAAACATATACAAGATCGCGATAAACGTTTGACACGAGTTTTTGACGCATTAACCGCAAGTTAATAACCCAAAATTAATAAGGGGGTAGTTGGAGTGACTCGATTCTTGAATTTTGTCTCAGACCGACAAATAATTAAAATTACATAATTCGCCATCTCGTTCTGGCCGTGTGAGATTTCGACAAAGTCCAAATGACACTTGTTAACGCATGTTAAAATGAAAATTAGCTATCGGGAATAATTTTCAATGACTAATTCATTACTTCGCGGGGGGAACAATGGAAAAGCCGCAGGTACACAAAGGCAACAGTTTAAATGTTAATGTTCAGTCAGTCAAAGGCACGTAGAGCGGTCAGGGACACCCGGGGTGCGATAATTAAAATCGTGGTCCTTCCAAAACAAAAAAATCAATGTGAAGGAACTAACACAGCCAATACATAAATACATATGTAAATTCACTTCCTTGTTACTTTGGAAGTTACAAGAGCTTAACTTACGGGGAGGTGATTTGAAAATTATTAATAATAACTTATGTGTTGCCGATTAATTGTTTCAATACATTAATATTCACTTCTCGAAATGTAAGTCCTTTCTGATTGTGTCTTTTGTTCTTGACATTTCTCTCTCTTTCGGTTACACTCTACCTCTTTCCCAAGCTACATTCAACTAACTTTCATTATTTATTCTTTAAATTGTTTCCTGTTTTAAGCGAGTTTGACTACAACTATTATTCAATAGCGTTTTCTGCCGTCACCTTTGGGCGTCAGTTACGACTGTCAGTCCCTTTGTTTGTTCAAAAATAAACGGAAAACATTGTCCATTTATAATGGATTTCATCTCAATCAGTTCTGGAAGTTCCTAAATTGGTGTCTTCCCTTCTGCAATAATATATTTTTATAACTGTGTCCCCTTCCTGTGGTTATTTATATTTTTTTTGGAGTCTCCAATACTGCTCATTACAATTTTTTAACATACATATTTGTAATAATTCTGATAATAAATGGCCATAGACCTTGCGCCATAATGTTCATCACAATAACGAATGTTTTTGTTTTATTTAAATGACGGAACAAAATTCATTACAAGTTAATTGTAATTATTATTACGAATTAATTATAACTAAACAATACTGTTGCTCTTCGTAAACAAAAATATGTTTGAAAGGTTCGAATTCATAAAGTAAAAGGCGCCTTTCAACGGTTACAGCTGGCCCACTACAACGAACTGGTAAACAAGTCACGTAACGTGGTATGCAAAGGTTTACAAATTTAAACTTTTAATTAAAATTTTGCAATTCCCGAGCATCGGATGTACACAATTAATAATTATAAAAAATAGTATTGTGTAGTACTAGTGTAGTACCCCTCTGATCAGGGCCCCGTGCATTTATCAATTTATCACGGCATTACAGCCTTGTTCAACATATATAACAATACTTAGATTAAATGACAGCAAGCCAACATTCACGATATGTAAACACTTCGATTTAACAATAAGTTGACCCATCGACTGCTACATCTGTTCTACATGAAACAACTGGGCAGTAGTTGTTTACTCGCCACCTAACAATGCAGTGCACTCGTAGGTATTCAATCACACACCTCCCGTCGTCCTTTTTCGGTGGTAAGACGCGTCCTTCGCACAAGGACAATTGACACGCATGCAAACCCCACAAGTGTAACCCCCGGAAGTAATCACAAGGAGTGATCATGCAGCTTTTTGAAGTGACAGCTAATCAACATGTAACGTAATTACATCTCTTACGAATCGATTCCGAACCCAATTTAGATAATTTATATATAATTGCATAAGTGAAACTACCCGGGTACTTGGAAGTGGTCCAATCGAATGATCAGATATGTTATCTTTAACGTGTCCAGCCTTTGTGTAGGTCTGATGGTATCGGCCGAACGCATTTTGAGGACACTCCGTGCCTGGCGTGATTTTCAACTAATTAAATGGCTTCACAATTGTCTTCCCCCGGGAGAATCAGGGGTGAGTCTTCTCGTCCGTTCGGTTCCGGACGGGCCGATGGGTAGAGTCGAGTGAACGCTTCCCAAGATTCGAATTTCAAGAATATTCAATTTATTATCAATGTTATCTTATCGCGTAAAATGTATATTAAATATTGGGCCTTCACTTCGAGTCTCATCGTTACGACAGATAAGACTCAAATTTTACTGAGTGTTGATAAGAAAACTCGATCGACGCGCGCAACTTATTCTCTCCTCTTCTACCACTTCTTAGACATCTGCTTCCACTACTACTTTTCGTATGCGGCAATCATCATCATCATCGGATCCGCCGTTGGTCCCATCATCTTCTACTACCACTACTACTTCCACTACTTCTCTTACTCTATCTCATTCTTCTGCTACTGCCCTTTTTTCCTGTCTCTCACCACCTCACCGTCCATGTGCCTCCCCGGGTCGACGTCGTCGTTTTCGATCACTCTCAAGTACGGATTTGTGACGCGAGTGCGAGGGGGTAAGAAAGCTGTGGAATTCGGATTTCAAAGGCAAGGTTCAATTTTTCGATTGGCCTTCGATCCCGAAAATTGACCTTGGGTCCTCGGAGCTTTCGCCGTTGCGGGGCAATGAACGAAGAACAACAGGTGTTACTCAAAAATGGAACTGCAATGGTTGTCAATTCGGCAGCTTCCATCGGAGCATCCGTCATTGTGCACAATGTCTCAACACCTCCCATAAGATCGGGTGAGTTAAAAAAAAATTTCCAGTCAAGTCAATCACAGATGGGCAGCCAAAAACGGCAATTCCGGACGAACCTGAAACCTTAAAAATTTCAGGAACTCATGTCAGTCTAAAAGGTAAAGCTCTCTCTCTCTCTCTCTCTCTCTTTCTCTTCTCTGCATCTCCCTAAACCTACTCTTATTGTTTTAACGTTTCCATGTATTACATCATGGGTAAATAACTGAGGAATACAAAGGTTAACATTTAAGAGTAGTACGCACAAGCGTGTATCGCATGCACGCGATAGTGTTTGGACGTTACAATCCATTGAAAATCGATAAATCAATTTGATTTTCTGGCAAAAAAACTAACCGAAACAGTCGACATGGGATGTAACCGCACGCTGTGTACTTCACGTTCTAACTTACTTAATGAAAATGCATAAACAAAATTCTCGGATTAAGTTTTACTACACGACAAGACGTTTGTGCAAAAGGAGATCCGCGACACAAGACGTTGGCTGCCTGGTTTTGGCCCGTTCATCAACCGTAAGTAGTTGTACATGTTGTTTGTAGTTTAAAAATAGTTGTAAAACTTAGATAACCGACCAGCAGCGGGAAGAAAGCAACTCGGACTTTCCATCGGTTCGATATTTCCTACTTAAAGTGGACGATTAGATAAATTCGACATTTGAATTTTCTTTCCCGGTACCGGGATCGGTAATCACCCCTACTCAAACTAATCGGTACCTAAAAAAAGGAACTCATCTCTTGACGGGACGGTCTTTCCCGTTGCTTTTGCCGTCCGATGCGAACTATCACGGATTCCCAATCACTGTTCGAGTAATAAAAAAATTGACCTCCCTGTCGAGGAAGAAATCAAAAAAAATAGTAATGTCAATCGTGACTGACGGGTGATGTTACCATAGGAGACAACACAGAAAAATACCACTTTTTGTCAATCAAGGTCAAATGCCGTAAATAACTATCAATCTCATTATGTAACTCGTGATGAACGGTTCGAATAACGCGGTGGTCTTTTTTTCAATTCAACTTGGAGCTTGGGAGTGCTACTTGTCGGCAAAAATAACACGAGGGACTGGGAAATCCTATTGATGGTAGCGAATAGGGAGCGGACCCTTGTCTTACCCTTGTGCGGAGGAAAGTTCGGAGACGCTTTCGCGATCGTCAGAGGGAGAGTACCGAAGGACCGAAACAAAGTACTCAAATCAGGATGGAAACAAGTCACGTCGCGGCGGAGGCATTAATTACATGAATTATCAAGCGAATTACCCGGGAGCCTTGAAGGAGTCGAGGTGATCAAAACGACTAAAACAGGCGACAGGTGTAAGAGGTGGGAAAATGACAAATGGTAGAAACGGACGCAAGCAAATCCATCAATGGAGCTTTTTCTCCCGATCGGCTCTCTCAGAATAGTCAAAGTCATTCAAAAAACTACTGAAACCTGATTTTCAATTGGAAAAATTCACCGGTGGCTACCTGCATTTTGTTGCCAACTTGAACTGTTGCCTTTGAAAGCTTCAATGCAAACAAGTCAACCTAAGCCTTCAAGATGTTTACATGTTTCTCTCTCTCTCTCTCTCTCACACACACACACACACACAAGTCCGTATCTGGCGATTGAAATGCTTTGTATGGGAAAAACAAATGACAAATTAGTACCCTGGTACAGCACCATTGAGTAATTTGTTGTTTCAGTTTAACCCAGCACTATTGTCTAAACTTTCTCATTTGAGAACACGAAGCAGTAATTACGTTATGTAACTGAATTGATACTGTATAACACCGCACTCGTATGCTACTGTATATACACATACCCGCAGCCTGGAAAGCGATAAATTACAGACGCGATTTATTAGTTAACGTTCAATCAATCTTTCTTAAGCCTTCCGTCTTTAACTAAAGAACTTCATTTACGAACTACACGTATGTGATTGTTCTCCAGGTGGTTAAATAACTACAACCTAAACGGAAACAATTATTGACTATTAGATTGGTAACATCCAATTGTAATGAAATTCCTCACAATGCTTCTACAAAGTTGTGACTACTAGAACGCAGAGATTAAGACTCTATTCTTCTTATATGTACAAAATATACCTTAAACGATACGATAGCAAACAATAAGAAGGGCTACTATAACTCTGTTACCAAGTCAATATTACTAATAATAACCGTTATCGACAAAATCGTAATTTTTAGGAGCCCGGAACAATTGTCTCATAGATAGACAACTTCATACATTTACTTTGTTTCAGTGTTTAGTGAAATTTTTTCTGCATGCGATTAAGTTTTATATTTGGCTGACAGATAATGTGATTACTTTAAAGTACTCAGTTTATGGGCATAAATGCGAAGTAATAAAAAAAGCGGCGTTGAGGTCACATGCAAAGAGTGTCACGTGCCGGTTTGGTAACACCAGGCACTCTCATCTGGAAGTAGTAACAGTAGTAGTAGTGCATAATATTTTAATTACACGTTCAGATAGGGCACATGGAAATAGATACTTTTACTTATTTCTAAACGTTCACGTGTCTTACGTTCTGAACCATTTCATTGGAGTTTTTGTAACAGTTGGTCTTCTACGTGTAGTCGTTACATACATAGAGCCCATTTCAACCCTCGGGTACCAACAGCAAGACAGTAATTTCAATATACACTCTTGTAAAATTTATTATTCAATAAAAACATAATGAGAGTAATTATTGCAGTACAATAGTAGTAAGTGATTGATTTTTTAGTTTCACGATCGGGAAGCTGTTACAAACACACTGCAGTGGAACACGCCAAGGTCTTTTCTAATTAACGAGTGTCACACCAACCACGCTGCATTTTGTAATGATGTACTACAAATACACAACGTATTTTCTCTTGAATCTACCCAAAAGCAGTATTTCATTTTCGTCATGCCAACAATTTATTTTATTACCAATTGACTTGTCATCGTTGGTTGTTTTGAGCGGTCGCGTTCATTTAATTTGTAATTTAAGTGCCATCAGCAGTGAAAAACATTTTCTTTAGTTGAACAAATTTTTTTTTTTTTGAGGTGGAGAGGTGTACAAGAAACTTACACTCCCATCGTCGACTACTACAGACAGAGAGTATGTTCCCTAAACTGAAATTGGTAGTTACGTACAATTAAATCAATCTTTGTGAAATAATAGTCGGGGTTTTGAGGCCGTTCTGGTTGAAAATCTGCACTAACCAAGGAGTTCCTCAGGGACCGTTTGAAAAATTAACATACATCAAAGTATTGTCAATCGTTTCCCAATCAATCTGACCTAATACATTCGAAATGATGTAACGAACCGTATCCATCTCATAAGAAATCTTGCATTACAATTATTAATATTCATACGAGTCAACTGATCGAGTTGATAGGGACTGAATCAAGAAGTGACTTGTTTATGCTTTCTTCGATATAGTTTTAATTCCTCTAGAAGGCGATCTGGCTCACGCGTTAGAATTCATTCAAAACAAGTAAAAAATCAAAAACAATTAAATTCGTATAGATATGAAGAGTGGAAGACATTTCGGATAATGTTTTCATCACCCAATTTGATTTACAAATTATTTTTAGTAGGAAACTCATTTCGAGTGCAATGTAGTGAGATCTCCCCAACTCACGGCAAATCGCTAAAAATGGTTTTCTGGTTTAAATTTTCATTGCTAGGGTTTCTGGCTGTCGTTTTAAAGCTCGCACCTCACCCAAAGTTCTCTTCCCACTATTTTATTCATTGGAATGTTCGTCACTGATTTCACCTTCTGTGAGAAAAAAAAAACAGTGCGATGAATATGTAGAGATCTGTCGAAAGCAGCACCGCGTCAAATCGAGCAATAAAATGTGTATTTCTATCTGACGAATTGTAGTGAGGTGGTGAAGTGTAATTTTTTCATGGCAACATAAAATTTATGCTTCGAATCGATTAATTAAAGATTAAATAGTACGCAATAACTCATACAGACACAGCATTAAGTTCGACAAATAAATTCGAACTTGATATCTCATCAATAATAAACAATTTTCATAGGTTTACACGAGTGCGTGCAGCGTTTCTCGAGTGCGAGTTGTTTTTTAGTGATTAGTGATTATTCACAGAAACTTTTGTACGAGAGATGTGACAAATAAACAACGCCGAAGAGCGGAGATGTCAGAGAGAAATAAAAATAAGTTATCAGTTCAACTTTGCAGTTCTACGACATCGTAATTGAAGCTGTGACCCTTCAACGAACGACTGCAGACACAGAAAAAACAGTTCTAGTAACTACATAACAATGTTAAGACAATTAATAAAATATTATCGACTTGGTACCACAAGATCAGAATTTCTCAATATTGACAATAGAAAGTAAAAAGGCACCGTTTTATGTTTCCAAACACAATGAGAAAGAGAATATATCGGTGATGAGTCAGTGAAATGCGATAAATAATTTAGAATCCAATCATTTATCGATTAAGCAAAATTAATAATTAAGCATTCGTAATTAAACGTGACGTTTCATTATTATTTAAATAAACCTGTTTTTAATTTTTTTTTCTAGTGCTCCGAATATTAACTTGTACTATCGTGTTGTTGGGTATTAAACCGACCAAGTGCACAAACCTCACTTTGTCCCAGCCCTTTCTTTCTCGTACAGAAACTCTTCATTTAACAGTCAGAAAGAAGCCCTAACGAAGGAAGCCAAATGTTCAAATGAAACGAAAATTAACAGGACAGAGGAAATTTTTCAGGGAGATGCAAGACATGCAGAAGAGATAATAGATGTAGCGAAACCAAAACAAGGAAGATGTTTAAAAATCAAACGGCTTTATATGCACAACTCCTTAATCCGCCAGACGATAAATTAGAATAGCACGAAAACAACCGTGTACCGCGTATTAGAAAGTAATGATTAAAACTATAAACAAGGCGATATCGGAGTGAAAAATAAAATATCTGAAAAAAAGGAGAAAACCCGGAAAGTGAAGGAGTTGACGGAAACACCACCAACTTATCTTATTTTTTAAACGAATTGCATTCTCTTGTGAAAAACGAATTCGTACAGGAGTTTTCGTGAAAAGAAACTTTATATTTACGTACGTAACACGCAGTCATTATTCCACGGGTAGAAAATGAGTACCTGAGCAAGTATTCATTGAAATTTTTCGCAAGGCGCTGATTAAAATTGAATTTCAAACGTGTAATTAAACGAATACAAAAAGCACACACACACACACACACACAATAGGAAATAGCATTGATGAATTAAAGTAATTGATGGTTTAATGGGTACCTGAAGTTCGCGGAAAACCTGCAGGTACTTAGCAAAGGGTGTCCGTCTAACCAAAATAGACGAGTGAATAAATGGGGGGATGTCGACCAAGGCTGGATGCAGTGACAACCAAGCGGCAGTGGCACTAAGACTCCTCGCCGCCACTGGTTATGTCTTCTGGTGATGTCCTTATCGAACACTGACTGGTGTTTTTTTTTCTAACGATTTTATTATCAGTAATTCATAAAAGGAAATAATTGCAAGTCGGTTTCGAATGAGAGTTAGACTTTGTAACGAATTTAAAAAGGGATTGAATCGAAAATTTCGTCCGGCGTTTCACATGAGGAATGAAGACCGAAACGAATTGGATGTGCCAAGGTGAGGTTGTCTGTACTGTGTACGGCTACCACGAGTCGTCCTAACCGGGTTTTCCGTATGTAAATTCGTGTATATATTTGAATATTCCTGCTGTTAAAATCGAGTGAAATGCCATCAATAGTGATTAACTTGGAGGGGGATGGTGTGTAATGTCTACAATATCTCCTACTCACAACACTATTTAAACCCGATTCCCATCACTGATTGGTTCTGACTTAGGCACTACGTAGCGAGTGTTTTTTTTTTATAAAAGTAAGCCTCTCACGAGTTGACCTTCTCTCCGGCTATTTACAGCTTCTATTTAACTATTTAATGAAATCCGAGTGCCACCATTTAATAGTTGTACTATAAATATTTCGTATGTATTGTACTACACATCTTTACTGCAGGGTATTATATGCTAAGATCTGACTTATATTAAATAGGAGACCTCTTGTAAAATTTGACCTGCTATTTTGCGCCTTATTTCTTGTTCTTTCCAGTTTTGTAATGTAACCATTTATTTAAACACGTGTCCACAAACTGAATGGTCGTATCAAGGCTCTCACGCACATACTATACGGTGTCATATTTAAAATCAAGTGTCTCTCATAAAAGGCTTCTTACGAGGTGACATCTGCCTTATTTCAGGGTTGTATCGCAACCGTAAAATTAATAGAACCCATTGAAATTGTAAGTACATCGTTTAAAGGTTAATTTAACCTCCCACGAGTTGTTATTTTATTGTTAATAGTATATTATGATAAACTGTGTATCGTGTCTCCCGGTAATTGCTACGTTTACCGTGCAAGGTACTACGTAATGAATGTAGGCTCTTCTGTCGTTTTTCAATGTGCTTTCATACCAGCAATTTAAAATTGAATTCCCAATCATTTCATCCCGTGCGAAAAGGTTTTCAAGGTATTCCTCGCATTTAATTAGCTGGTCCCGAAGATGTTTGCATGTGCTGCGTCGATTGCTGAGCCATCTAACGATCTCTTCAAGCAGGCTCGACTCTATTCCCTGCTAAGAAACATTCTCAGTTGGATAAGTTGCCTGCTTAGGCTACACAGCACCAAAACAATGTCTCCTGCTGACTGAAGTTTGTGTTTGGCTACTAATGTGTGCAGCGCAGCTGGAGCTCTACTACTGTCAGTTACATAACGTGTGTTGATTTTCGTACACCATCGCTACTACTGCCACATTTTCACGGAGTTGCCCTCGGTCCCCATACACAAGTGTTACTGTTACAACAAAAGAGAAAATTTCACGGTGGCCTGCCACTTTCGCCCAGCCACAGTAAGAATTTCCTTTGTGCCTGACCGTGCCTGACAAAGATGGCTCCGCAATGAAACGAATGGATTTTGCTCGGTCACTTGATCCGTGATTATTTTTCACAAATAAGGGAGTGATTCATAATTTTATATTTGGGTTAGCCCATTTTCCTTTCTTCGCTCGCTCTTTTCTTCTTTCTTCGGTTTTGGCAACAATAGAATTGAATTTCATTTTCTTCACTTTTGCCTTTGGATGAATCATACACTGATCATACTATCATAGAATGAGTAAGCAGCAGAGTTAAAAACAACGGATTTATCTATTGTTGCCGACATTGGTGGACAAATCGGTACGAATTGTTTACAGTTCAACTTTGACCATGACTCACGGAAAACTTTTTATTTACTATTTCTTACGAATGCGCCTCCGGCTAGGAATTTCTTCTCATGAGGAGACTCATGGATTTATCTTTTTGTCCACTTAACCTCTCCTCCCCGGAATGGGATGGACTACCTAAGAATTTTAATCATCTCTAAAAATTTTTTCGCGCTATTAATTTCTCTTACCACTTGCTGTCGAGTGCACCTTTACTCCAGCTACCAGGCACCCTGCTCTTCTGTCACAGATTCCAGAAAAAGAAAACCAACAGTGATCGGGGTTCGGTCAAGATGTAGTAACAAAGTAACATATTTTCAGCTTCGTAATCTATGACTGAAATCGATAACGAGAAACTCAAAAAAACCAACAACTTGAAAATAGTTTCACCTCCTGCTGAACGTAGTTATACAATACACAATCGCACGGTGACGTCACATATTTCGAAGTAAAGTCGTAACAATGACTTAAAAACATAAATAAGCTGACTGCAATAAAACAACGTTCATCGCATTTAAGCAAATGGCATTGTCAGTTCGACCGACTCAACCTGACATAATTGCGTCAACCAAACTCATTTTAATTTACTCGTAAATTACACTTTTTCCTTAAGAACCGCATCTTCTGAGAGGTGTTAAATACCAATAAAAGGGGTTCGGTATCAGTTAGAAGTAGTCATAGAGACAAGTGGAAAAGCAATATTAACATCACACAAAATCAAGAGCTTCCTGGTCATCGAAGTACACCCCACGTAAAGGTCTCCCTTTAAAGAGTCCCGTCAACCGTAACAACTGTGGGAATCACAATGAAAAGGTAATTACTAAAAAGGACAATCCGAAAAACTATCGTTAACCCATTGCACGCTAGTCTGAGAGTAAATTACTACAAAAGTGAAGAGTACACTAACCGTGATGGTTTACCTCTATTGCCGAGCGAATCGGAAACGAAACCTGCAGAATAGAAGAATAGAACTTGAGAATAGTGCTTGAGGTAATGAAACAATAAATCACGAAGCAAAAGTTGCGAAATCCCTAGGTTTACAGATAAAATAGTTAGCAGAAGTTTCAGTTTCTTTTGTGGCGAGACAACTAAACAAGCGTCCAAGATGGCCGAAAAGAGTCGAAAAGTCAAAGAAAGAGAACAAAGAAATACGTGTAATTAATGCCTAAACAAATTTGGCAATCCCTAAGAATTCTCTTGGAAGTACGCGCTGTGACATGTCTCTCTACTTTTTATCCCGTACAATCTCACTCACCTCAATTATCACCAAAATTAACCTCTGGTATCACAAAATCGGTGTACCGGTACCGGTTTTTTTTTTCGGGGAGTACAATAATTACTCTGTCCGGTGTTCTTTGTTCTACTTTGCCATGTCGATTCGTCGTCGAATGTGAACTACGTTGCAATTGGAAATTTGCTTTCACTTTCGTCAATTAGAAGCGCTTTAGACCATTTCGAAGAGGTTCGAACCTTTTAGAAAACTTCCGCAAGAATCTTACTTTTGGATGGCACGAAAAAGGACTTTGTTTTTCCCGTTAACGGTTCCAAACGGGAATGAAGGCTTGACATACCCAAGAGACGGGTATTCCCAGGTGTCCTAGGTACCCTGCTGGAGCGCACTGACGTAAACAAACAACAAAAGGATTTTACAGATACTGTAGTCTCGTGTGTGTAAGTTTATTGCGGAGTAGTCAAATCATGCTTTCCGATAATAGCCATGACCGGGAATGAAGTGATTCCGGCTTTGTTTGACTTTTTTGGACATGTCTGACCCTTTAGGCCGAATAAAGGAAAAATTAGGCAGCGTTTAGGTCACGTCCTCACGAGTACCTTAATGACGGAAACACTCAATGGTAGATAAGTAACAGGATCGTACACAATAAACCCAGCTTGCTCTATCTTCCTTTCAAGTGATTTACGATACATTTACATTTGATTTTTACGATACATTTTATGCGTCAAAGATTCATTGGTATCTCGTAATTGTGACTACCGAGTAAGCTAATAAATTCTCTCCAAATTTCGCAACTTTGAACGTAAAGAAAGAGCACAAAGCAGCTATTCTTTTACCTGATCCCACCACCAAATCAATTGCTCTGATCAAGAAATTCAAATTAGTTAATTTAATTTACAAATATGTTATTTGCGACGGCCATATTTAATTTAATATGATCAGGAGTAGAAATACTTAACCGAAGTCACATGTTTGCTTTTCCATGGTCCTATTCAAACATATTCAAGAAAGACAAGAAGGGATTACTTTTGATAAGCTCGGAAATGGTATTAGTCGTATTTACAACAGTATTTGGAATGTATCTATCTGTCCATCGCTTTGTGCATTTTGTCCAACTTCGTAAATTCTTTCCGTTATTTGTTTAATATTTTTTGTACGTGCATATCTCAAATGTTCTGAATATCTTCTCAAGGTCTTGTTTTATTCCGACATTTCACCGTTGTATCACTTAGAAATTTTATACGGTTAATATTTTATTTCTTAATATTTCTAGAAACACCACCACGAGGCCAAGGGCCACTATTAATGCCAGAAAGAATACTGTTGATAGGTCAACCTCAAATTCAATATGGCTTTAACCAATATTTTATTTTTAATTCATAACTCCTGCACGGGTCCGTGAGATTTATAGGATTTATATAGGAAGATATGTACGGTTTTTAGAGACTTTGGTGATTTGACTTTTGTTTTACGACCAGAAACTTTGACTACCCAACAGACTCCATTCTCGTTTTATTGGTTACTCTAGCTTTGTGTAGCAAATCTTAGAAAGTTTATTATTTGAATTCAATTCATTGTAACTGGGTGACCATGAAAGTCAAGCCCTCTATTTGTCCCTTTCAATCACTCGCACTAAAAATAAAGTTTCGTATCTATAAAATATGTATACGAATTCCAGAATGAAAACAAGATATTTCGAATGGATGACGAGACATCTGAGTTGACTTGTAACGACGAACCGAATAAACAATAAATAACTTGTACGGTACCCAGAAAAACAACTCAAATATAAGAGACAACAAAACCGTCCACATCATTTCTAATAACTCCACTAATCTGCACATGAAATGACAAATTAATTGAATGAGTAAATGGAAATGCCTCGGAAATGGAAATTGTAGTTACCACTCACTCAAAGTCAGAAAATCTTCAAATTGACACATCGACTTGTAAAAGGAGGAAGTCGTGGTGCAAAATATATGTCGATAATTAAACAAATACAAAAACGTCTTCAAGGTTAATTCGTCAAAGAATGGTGTAAAAGTATTCGATAAAGCATCGGTCGATCAAAACACGGCCATAGTAGGAAACGATAAAAATATATTCGCCGGGTAATCAGTTGAAAACTGTACTAGAACATCAAAACAAAATTTTGGGCCTTGAAATCTCTGCGAAGCAGGTGGAAAGTAGGCTACGTGTAAAAATATATAGGGCGATAGTAAAGGTGATTTTAACCTTTCTCAAGTAATTCTAAGATTTTCGGCCTGAGGAAGACCTTGGAACATAAATCCAAGCGACTCGAAGAATGGTGATGAGTGAAAAACTCATAGACCAGTTCGCATGTCATTAAAAACAGGTTTAATTCATGATTCCAGAAACACACACACACACACACGAGTATCATTTGTGTACAAGGAATATGTTTTACGGCGTGAATTCGCAAAAACTTGAAACGTAGCGAGACCAGTTATATTTTATTAAATTTAGTAATATCATACTATATAAGTCGCATTCATGTCCACATCTTTCGGGTCACCAATGAGTGAGTGACAATCTCTGACACGGTCCTTCCGTATTACGGGAACTCGTTTGAGACCGCACATAGATATTTTCATACATTTATCTACGATTATCACGAGAACTTCTATTCCGCATTCCGTGCTGGGATTCATTGGGGGATATGACACGCGGTGGGTGATTGCAACCATTATTTTGAAGCCAAATTCCGCTTTAAGGCAGCAAGAGAAATTACGAAGATTGAAGTATAAGCAACCGCACTCCGAACAGCGCAATATAAATGACGCTGCAACCGCAATAATGACACAAACATTAATTGTATACTTTTGTATAAAAAAATCTCTTTCATTTTTACAATCTTGCCAACCTTTCTATAACAACAATGCATACGAGTGTTTGTTAACCCTGGAGCACACCACGGCGTAATGGTTTTGCTAATTGTATAATTCCCCTACACAGTCATAAGTCCTTATATTTATTTTATTACTTTTATACCGCACTTGTAATGGATTTTCATAGTAATGGATTTTATTATTCTTTCATTATCATTTCTGACAGTCTGAAGGTTTTTCCTTTTCCACTAATCAGTTTTTACGGATGCGTACGTAACGTATTAGCTTTCGGATGAGTAAAATTCGGTGTCCTGTACCGGTGAATTAAACGTCTCTTTGACGTTGGTATCGTTTATTATCGTCATGTCTTCCGTCAATCGACACCAGCACCTGAAAACCGGAAAATACTTCGGAAAATTTCAGCCAATGAAAAAAATTGGCAATCGAGTGTAAACAAATGAATGTCGCCCTTCGGCTCACATTCACAACGTTTGAGAGTTCCATTTGAATCCGTCGAGAGCGCCGACGACCGTTATGACGTAGCCTTGCGCTCACGCCGAACGAGCACCCGATCGAGTTTTCCACACCCCTCTACTTTGTTTATTACGGGAGACGCACGTGAAAATAACGCCAGGTTTGTGCTTACTGGTATTCTTATGGTTCTTTTCTTAGTGTGCGGTTTCAAGAAGACACCAGTAGCGTCAACAAGTTTTTGCAAATTCTCTCCTTTTCTTTATTTTTTTTAAATACTCGCTTCACCTTTGTCAGCAAGTTGAAAACCACAAGTGCCGTGGTTTAGTCGGTGCGTGCGCTTCGGAATGTGACTGTTAACCGTCTTCGGTTCGTCGAAATTTAACCGATAGTAAATAGTAGTAGTAATAGTAGCACGAGTAAAAAAATAACGTCTGACAACCCAACACCGGAATACAGATTTGGACAGGAGACTTCGGACAATTATACTACGACAGCAATGGGACTTATACCAGGACTCAGAGGTAATGAAATTTAAAATTTACGGACGAGCGCTCGGAAGTTTTTTTAAATTATTTTCTTCGGCTGGGGTCACATTTGAATAATTCCGGAAAAAATGATTCGCGTTGAAACTTTATCAAATTTTTCCTTTCTTAATTGAAAATCTAAGCTGTCAATTTAGACACGAGGAAATTGTCTTAATCTCAATCGGTCGGTGAAATGTTCATTTTCGGATAGTTTTTACCGCCAAGTTTTAATTAGTTCGTGACTTTTTCAAACGGTTCCTGCGTGCAGCAAAATTAAAAGTGCTGATTATAAATACCTAGTCGTGAGGATGTCTAGTTTTGCTCCGAATTAGTAAAAATAGTAAAACAACCGGCACATTTGGATTGCCACAAGAAATACCAGCCATAACTTGAAGAACAATTTGAAATTTATAAGAAGATTTATGCTTTATAAGAAAAAATATCCGCCAGTGACTTTTGTATTACAGGTTTACAAGTAACATCACTTATATGACAACGTAATTTTGTAAGGCTACCAATTAATCTCGAATGATGTCTTTTAATGTTACTCTAGACAGTGTAAATGATTTACAAAAATGCAACGAATAAATAATTTTACAACATGTAACTATTAACCATAACACGAAAAGGGTTCGTCTTTTATTAAAAATTTTGCTCCAAATCTTTTTATTGTTTTCCTTGTGGTTAGAATTAGATTTTATACTCCACAATCACGAGGTGCCAACTGCCAGTATGTTCTAAATACTTTCCCGGTTGTGTATTAGACTTAAGTTTTCTAAACAGACTTAGAGCAATCGTGTCCTACTTCACTGGATCAATCGTGAAAAGCACCTTCTTACTACAGAATTAGGACTGGATATTTACACTCTACACCGAATACATTGGTACATAATCCTCAATAAATAGCCCCCGTGAGTGACAATTTGTAAGCAGCTATAAAAATCATCCTATGGACTAGATAAATAGTAAAATGGGTTCTGCAAACAACAGCTAAGCTTTATTGGTCAGTACTTCGTCTTGTTCAAGATGTGTACCACCGTATTATCTATTTTACGAAATTAATTACTTATTAAAATTACTACTTAATTATTTCCATCAGTAATAATTTTGACAGATTGTAATGTCACAACAAGTGCCCATTTTTACAAACGAGTTCCATTGAACCCAAATGAAATACAAACAAATACAAATTGGTAACGATTGTACGAGAGCCGCGAACCTCCGTTTACCAAAATCTCACAACCCTAGTAAAATCCGAGAAATATTTCACCAATTGTACCCGTTAGTGAAAATTTCCATTTTTGAACGACCAGATTTTACAATTTGATTAATTTTAAGTGTTCCTTAAAGAGTTAATTTCGCTAATTAATTGATTACATCACACCAGTTAATTCACAACTATACATGTAACGTACGCTTAGCATTCTGAACTTTGTACTGTGCAGAAAGTAAATAAACCATGTAACATGATTAATTTGAGGAAGTGGGCAAAATTTGTCAAATAGCTGCGTTCGAGAATTCCGTTTTGAGTGCACATGCATACGTGTAGAATTCTATGATTAAAATTAGTAAGAAAAAAACTTGTATTCACATTACCCAAGTAAAATCAGTTACTTATTTTGTATATAGACTTATGAATACGAAATGACCTGTTGACGATCTCTGGGATGAGAAATGTTCTATAGTTTAACACTTGTCATTTAAAATGTAATTCAATTTTATAAGTAGCAAAGTTAGTCGCACTGTAGGTAATAGAAAAAGTAATAGAATAGGTACCGTACACGTGAGCGCGTTCAGATAAATACATTAATAAACCGCAAAGACTTTATGTTGAAAATCGTGGTACTCCATGACCTTAATGCGGACGCATTAATTATTCAATTTTGGTATGCGAACGATATTATCATCGTAGACCAACAGTGAGAGGGAAAGACAATTAGTTATTTTCTAATACATCGAACTGCTATCAAAAGATAGCAAGCCGGAAAAATTCATCGACCAAATAACATTTCTTAACTTCACAGTTTTCACCAAGTTCGTTCGAAGACTTTTGCTTTCCCATGCTTCCTGTCTTTGCTTCAGTTTCAGTTTTCTCCAAGAGCATTTCAGTCAAACTCTGCAATTAATTTAAATTAACAAGTCTCATCAATTTTAAAAAAATTCCCTACCAAAATACTTAGTTATTCCTGACTGTCGTTATTAACTTTGATTTCTCGTTCGATTTTCTTTTCGAGCGAGAGTTTGCCACATTTAAGTAAATTCTTAATTGGTCCGTGGCGGAAAAAAAGCAAATGGTTCCTAGATAAGGTAAATACCGTGCAATAATTTCCCATTTCGACTAAACGCACCCGATCATCAACTCCTGAAATGAGTTATTTAAAGGAGCCAATTAGGACAAAGAGCTGCAGCGCTCACAACCCGAATATTATTCTAACAACGTGAGTTCTCTTTCGTTAATCCACCCTAATAATAATGTACCTAATGACAGCTATTCATTAATCGATCATTAGGAGATTGTACCACTTTTGAATATCACTGTATTTCTAATTAATTCATGTATAACAACTGCATGATAATTATGATGTATGGGTTTTTACTTTACTAGTTCCTGGCAAGTGTATCTTCGTTCTATTTACATTAATGTTAAGTCAGTTTAAAGTGAAATATTTCACTTATGAAGAAAAAGTTTACATAAATCGAACTAACAATGCATTCAAAGTAATGCTTCTGGCGGTCCTTGAACGTACTTAACCGGGGAAAAGAGAGGAAAAAATAACTGAAAACATAAGTTTAGCTGACGACCTAGTGTAAAGCACACTGTAAGGTTTTGCAAAATCGTATTTAATTATACTGTAGCGACCATCGCTACCCTTTATCCGAATTTCCTTTCTTCGCCTAAAAGTAGGTCCACCTCAATAACTGCCTATTGTCATTTCGCCTTTTCTGTCTGTCCCTGACCATTATATCGCCAATACCCCAATCAGGTTTATAGCGACCACGGCTACTCTTCAAAAGACTTAATCCGAAGGTTTAGTGCCGGGTAGCCGGTCCTATTGTGCCTGTATCCTTCGACCTGAGTCCGACCACCTTTCCAGACAATAGGCTAGACCCAACCTTTCCTTGTCCTTGACAACCCGACTCATACCATAACCTCCGCGTCTTCCATTCCCGAATGAATGAAGCGCGGATGGCTATATATACCGAACCTCAACCTCTCACCAGGGCAGTTGGTTAGTAAAAGGCAGTTGGTTAGTTAAGGGCAGTTGGTTAGTGAAAGTAAAAGGCAGTTAGTTAATCAGAGTCAGTCAGAGTGTTAGTCTGAATCAGTACTAGTGTAATCGAAGTGTTCAACAGTGATTGTGATACCAGTGTTAATATAGTGTACAATATAATTCTACGTACATCGGTAAGTCTAATCGTACACCATCCATTTATTTCACCTCCACAATTGCGCATCCCAAAATACATAGCTCCTTACACATTTCGTACGTATTGTGTTTATGTCTAACCAGTTCATTAATTTTTTACCAATTAAATTATAATTGATACCGTGATTATACCGAAAACCTCTAGCGTGTTACCCCCATGCGTTATCCGGCTCCAATGCAAGGAATACTTAATCCATGCAGTTCAACACATCAATAGTTCCGATAAAAAAACTAAATATAATTATTTATCGTTATTGAAAATCTCCACTGCAAAAAAAAACTATACGAGGTTTCAATCATGTGCAAAATTAATTTTCGTACTATTAAAACGAAACGTTAACGATGGGATCAGTGAATCCTCACGTTGACGTCTTGATAAGGAATTATTGTGTGGCTGATTAGATCACGACCGAATGATAATTTGATTGGATTTCGGATGAAGGTACCAAATTAAATTTTAATTGAACACCAAAACATGATTTGAATTATACAAATGCAAGTGCTTTTGCAATTTTAACCTGTAGGGAGTCAAATATTCAGAGGGTTAATAAAATTCCAAACGAATTTCGATGGGCCTTACGGGTAAAAATCTGGTCACGTGCTTGTATTCTGCCGAGTACTGAGTACCGAGTACCACAGCTACAAGTGGTCATGTAAAACATGTTTAAAATAGTATTCCAATTTTGTATTAAACATTGTTTTTCAACAAAAAGTGTGACGTGAAAGTATCAAATCCTATTGCAACTTATACTGTTTACCACATCTACCCTACCTTATGCCATGCCCTAATAGTTTTCGTAAATTTCTTGTGCGATGACACGGTGGGCTCATTTGGTCTAATAAGAAACTCTACCTTGCCATACATAAAAATGTACCACTTTATTTTACATTTTATTAAATTCCGCATTAGTATGAATGCAATATACTCTTGCATCTCAGTTTTTAGGCAATTAACAAGTAAAAATACGGTAAAAACCTGCAGTTTTTAATTAACTTCCAAGATGAACTACAACAGTTTCGAATAGTTTAATAGATTTAAACAGCACAAACGAGCACGATACCGCGGTAAAGTTGCAGGTACTACAAGGCCCACTGTAAATTATTTCCTTACTTTTGAGATTAACTGAATTCGAAAACTCTACTGATAGAAACAGTTTTACTTATTTGAGCTTAAGTACCTAACAACGCGAGTTTGAGTCTTGAAATTTAGGTAGGATGTAAGGAGATTAGTACCTGAATTACTGACACTACACTCCTGAGTTTATCATTATTTTGGAATACAAAGACTTTAGTCAACTGTAAAGTCAAAATATTTGTCTTCGCTAATAAAACATGTCCATTCATATTTTTTGCCATTACTTTGTTTCACTGTTTTTGACTTACTTCTCTGAGTCACAATAATTAATTAGTACCCTAATACTATAGTATTGTAATACTAATTACAGCGTAGATGATGCCTACATATTAATTCTCACATTTGTCATTCTCTTATTCACAAAAAAGTTGTGCACCTTTAATTCAAACTATTTATATTCATTGACATGTTTTTAAGATATCAATATTTTTTATAGTAAAAAAGTGAATATTAACACATACTTGGCATTTTAGATATAAGAATTACCGACCACTAAACCTTGAATAAAATTTTCTTTAACATAGTTGCTACTGTAAAGCTCTCTATATAATTACTTCAGTACCGTGTTAAGTGGAAACATTTGATTAAAGAGAAGTGAATTCTTTTTTTAGCGTACCCAAAAATGCAATGTACTCATACTTTCATTGTGTACACGTTTGTTATAAAATTTTCCTTATCCTGACACTCTATTTATTAATTACTTTTATTTTTCAATTGTTAATCAATCTGAAATGCCAGTTTCGTGGCTTACGCATGATCCTAACGAAGGCATTATGTCCCAAGTAAGTAGTGACAGTGAAGATAATTATGGTACTCACACACTCAACTCACGTTCCGCATATTAGACCACTCATTTCTACTCTCAAAGAAAAATTACTATTCTATCCGTTTAAAAATATAAATGCACATATAACTTTGTTTAAATCCCAACCATCACGACGGAATGTGACATTATTTCCGATAAGTTCTAGTAATTAATTCAAATAACAGTGCAACACTATAAAAAAGTAAAAATAGAATGTAGTATGTATTCGAAACAATAACTATCACGAAAATAGACTAATAAAATGAGACTCGAATGATTGCCATAAACAATAAATAAGCATAAACTTGTTCTTGTAATGCCTACATCTCCATACTTCATACTTTATCAAGTTGTGCGGTAAAAAAAAAGTGTTAGTGTTCGACAAAACCTAGTAATGCAATCTAATAGTTGTGCTTTAGCAAAGCCGGTTAAATAGGTTTTTGAGACCACCAAATTTAAATTCTAATGAAACTCATAAAAAATTTTTCTGCGTATGCACATCAGTAATTAATGGAAAATGCTATTCAATGTCAATTGTACAATAAACCTGTATCTTCGTACCCTCATTTAAAACAGGGTACGTGCAATCCATTTCCCTAGACTCTGCCTTAAAAAAAAAGTCCGAGTTTCGCGTCATCAGTGTCCCTTTTTCACCTGACGACAAAAGTTCCTGGAAAAAGACCAGTAGGTTTTGTTATTTTAGTTGCAGTCTTTCTACAAAAAAAGGCAATTTCCAAGGTTCGGGTAATCCTATGACATCAGCGCACGTACCAATCTTCAGCCTGTTTGTACTTTGTTCTCCTCGCGTACATCCAAACAAGACATAAAAAGACGGGTACCCACGTCAGGTACCCGGTGAGATGTATAACGTAAAAAGATAAAAAAAACTTAAATACATTTTTTTTTTCAAATAGAGATGTTTACCTAAGGTCAAGGGTAAGAGGTTGAAAATATGAAAAGCTAAAAAAATAGTAATAATCCTGAAAAAAAAAGTGGCAAAGGAGACGATACGTGTTTACCATACGCAACTGGGAGCCATTTCTGAAGCGAGGAATCGATGAAATGTTGAACAGATTATGCTACGTCATTAAAAAATAAATGAAAAAAGTTACCTTGACTTTGAATACGTAATCTAACCGCACAACTTCATGCTTATACCAGTAAATAGAATATGCTAAATGCTAAGTACAATAATAATGTTGCGAACGGGATTTTCGTGCGTTGTAAACCGTCACCTCGCAGTGATGGAACAACGTCGTCCCAAAACCAAGTCTCTCAATGGCTTGTCAGTCCATCTCGTTTTATTACCCGAAACAGGTGTCGTGACAGGTATTTTTGTGGTACCCGCTTGGCGGTTTCCTACAAATACGTTATTATTGTCAAGAGACGGACGAGCGGAGCAGACAAGATATTTTCAATAAGTCGAAAATATCGGTCCTCTGTGTGATTGTAACGCTCAATTATACCCAATAATATCGATCTAATATTTTAATTAGGGATTTTTCTAAAATTACCGTCTCCTCGGATCTATGCTGACAACCGAGAAGAAGACGTGACAAGCGTGTGGGTATCATTCCAAAATCACCACAATTTCCCAACAAATATGTTGCACGTCCTTCGTTTTCAGAGGCAAAACTAAATCGACTAGAAACGAGTTCTTGATGTAAAAAGTGGAAACCTCTTTTTAAGGTATTATTTCCTTGTGTTTCGTTACATAACGCGTCGACAGGTAGCAATCACTCCACAAACACCGTAAATGTTCTCTTTTCAAGTGAAGTTTGAAATTGAATTATTACGTTTTCCATAAATGTGCTGGCAACATCCGGTTGTGTACAGACGTAAAAAATACTCCACTCCCAGTGACGTTCACATGCATCACTTTGAGAAGTAAAATTTTGCCAACAACTTGCCGCAAAATGTCCATAAACGAATACAAAAGACGTCCGGGCAAGGTGCACGACAAACGGGGCAGCCCAAAATGACGAAAGAAAACAAATGTAAACCTATGCATTTTAATGTATCACCAAATTAAGTACATATAAACAATACTCTCATTATTCCGTCATTTCGTTAGCTTATGTCTGAGAATATCCTAGACCTAGGCAGGTTAACTCTTTTGGAAAATGTCACCGTTTCTTAATTAATGCGCCGCCTGCCCTCCACTCAAAGATAATGCACCCATAAGTAAAATCCCTATCAATAAGGATCATCGATCTTCGATCAATTATCGAAAACTGCAAAGTCACCGAAGATTAATCAAACTAACTTAACAAGAATGGTACAATACTATTGAAAGATAAACTCGTAAATGTAAACCAAAAGTAAACTTAATCTGACAGCAAAAATATACTTATACACTTAACGTTAACTACAAGTTAAGAGAATTCGTGGCCGTCAAACATTTCTCTCCAGAATAATGTAAGATCGAATATAGTAAAATCACACTACTTCATTTCTAACCAATATGAATTGCGAATCTCAATCTGGCCTTGAAATGTGCACAAGTGCATGCGAGTACGTATATATACGAAGGAGAACTCAATGTCACTACAATTTCCAGCAACACGCTGAAATATTGTTTTTTGCGGCCTATAAGTAAATGAAATTAACTATTGCAAAAACACTAACCGCAAAAAAATAGTGGAAAATAATAAATAACGTAATTGTGAAAATCTAGAAATGCTGCGGTGTAGTTTTCACTTCTTCATACACATACTTCATGAGTGAAGTTTTGATTGGGTAGTGCAATAGGTAAATATTATCTGTGTACACATATTCTATGTACGTTTATGTATGAAGGATTTTTTTATTCTTCGAAGTCAAGGTAGTAGAGCCACAACACATTGTTTTTAATTCAGTTTAATTCAGCAATATGGTCACCATTTTATTATATAAATTTAATTCATTCACTTAAGCAGTGAACTGCAAGCTGGTCACGAGTTAGAGCTATTATACACGATATTTTAGTTGGTCTGTCCTTATTTTACAATGGTAGAACTATTTTATTGAGTAAGTAGCCACTTCAATTTAATACTTAACTTAAAAATGACACAAAAAAATGAAAAGTTGATCCTATTGCGAGCAAGTGTCTTCAATTCAGGTACCCTCCAAGGGACCTCCGAGGGAGGCGTGATTTTAAATCAATCACTGAAAAGCAGGTACTGATTAGGTTTGTATGCTAATGATGACAAGTGAGTCTTACTGGATTACGTTTATTCTCGGGTAAATCCGAAGACTAACGAATAAATACTATTAATTCTGGCGGCTCAAGGGCAAAATTTCAAGATAGTAAAAAATGGGTAAGTGGAATAATTACTGATTTCAATTCCAGGAGCTAATTATTTTTGATTTCGATGAGGAGGTAATAACACAGTTCTGAAGTTGAAATGCCGATAAAAAAACACTGTTTAGCGTTGAAAATCTTTAACATTAGGATAATTCAATTAATCGACATTAATGGTACAGATAGTTTTAATATAGGAAACCTGAAGTATAATTCAAATTAATAGAAAAATTCCTATTCACCAATTGATTATTTCTTTGACAAAACGATTTGCCTCCCTATGTAGTCATCTACTTGTCCTCGTAAGGCCAGATAACAGTCAATTTACGCGACATTTCTTATACAAAATTTCAAAATGTGTCCTGAATGTTCTTACCCAGAAGTACTTACAGACAAAAAAAACCTGGTTTTCGTGGTATTATTTCGAATGCAGAGAACCAAAAAAATTTAAGTCTAAAACGCTTCTAAGCAGTTTGCCGTTGAATTATATTGTCATTTTAGTCAGTTACATCACGTTTTGTCAAGCACTTAATTAACTCGTGTGTAATTGTAAAAGTGAATTGCGTGAGATGAATGTAAAAAAAGTACAAGAAAACGTTTAACTAAATACGGGTGCCTTAAAAATTGTGCGATGATAATGATTTGACCGGTCAAAGCATTTATACTACTATTTCACAATCAGGACAAAGCTGGGCTACTTAATAGAACGCAGATGGTAAAATACAATCATAGATCTAATAGAAATGTGATATTCCTTTTTTAATTAATTTTTTCCTCTGTGAATTAATACCATCCTTAAGAACTTTTTTCAATAATTCAGTTTTATTGAAAAAAATTCAAGGAAATATATTAGGACTGATGGTGTGTGTTCGGTATCTAATAATTCGCCACACTATTGAAGTCCGGATTGTGGACGATGATACGTGTCAGTGATTAGACAAAGCGTGCAAATTAAAAGTTCAATCTAAACCAGTCTTTATCGTTTGGTTTAATACCTTTTTTTCAAGCCAATCAGCAAAGCTCCTTGAAGAAATTTATCAAAATACAGATACTAGACGTGAGTCTAGGAAACATGCTGTCGCACGTCTGCTGCATCAGTGTTATCATCCTTACTGGATTACCCCACATGATACTAACATTTTTCTTAATCAGAGAAACTTGATTAGAACGAGACCTTTGCGGTGTGACCCCAGACAAAAAAGGGATGTCATGTTCAACCCAAAACCGATCAGAATTATCATAATTTCCTCGTGACGTTCGAATAAAATAACGTTTTTACGGTTATTCATCAATGAGACGTAAATGAGCAACACTCGGGTCATTGATATTGATTGATCTTATCAAATTTTATGTCGTTCTAATTTCGTTAATATAGTTACGAAGCACCATACATAAGCGTTGTCGGGTTCAAAGTGAGCCTCTCCCTGCAATCCAACAAATATTTTCATTGATTAACAACGAGATGCATTTTTGTATAAACTCCGTCATTCATAGTGGCGGAGTACGCAGGTAATTCTTTTCCATCTGAGAGCACGATGCCGATGCAAACTTTACGTCTTAATTAAGTTGTTGTATGCAGTGAAATGTTGTTTACAGGAAACCTCTGTACCGGCGAGTCAAATTTTGAATATTTTATTTCGTTGACACTGTTCATTAGCATTTCATGTTCATTAACAAAAGATTCTTTTCCTGCAATTCACACTACAGGCAAATGCGGTCAAAGAACTTTTGCCGATCATAACCAATCGACAATCCCGGGATGGTTGAAATGAAAATTCATCGATAAGTGTTCCACTTATCGATGAACACTACAAATTTTCACGTCCCATTTTCAAATCATAACAACTAGGAAAAATAGTAACTTTGGTGCATAATGAAACATTATTTGGATGACGTGAGAAAGTAAATGGCGAACTCTCTAAACCGAACAGTAATGCATCCGTGCCATTTAGTTGTAGTATTTAAAAACTAGAAAACGAGCTAAGAGTCAAAAACCTATTCTACAGGGCAATTCCCCGTTCGTCTTTCATCATTATTAATAGACTCGGGCCTCCGATAAAAATAAGACCAGAAATTACTACAAAGGTAAAAGTACGCAAAATTACAAGCCATTATTATTGTTAACAACGTGTCAGCAAAACGCAGGTTCAAAAGGTGATTTGTCGCAGGCATTTGACAGGTATCAGGGAACTTTTAGTAATGCTTAAAAACGGTTCTCTACCGTGATCAAAACTCAATCGGAAAAATTCACTATCTCCAGATATTTAAAAACATAAACGTTCAACTATTGAACTTACGCGTGTCGAAAAGGAAAACAATATAGTCAAAAAAAAAGAAAACAAGAAGTGTCTAATCCTGAAATTGGAGTAGTAGTTTTAAATGAGAATAAATTTACATTCCATTTACATTGATTCTTGGCTTCCTCGAATCAAATTTTCAGTATCTTCCTACTCATTTTCAGCGATTATTTCGAGGGAACAAACAAAATCAATCAATAGATTGTGAAGTGAGATTTTTAAACGACAATAATCCGCATTCACCGTACAGTAAAGACTAAATAAGTATGCGTGTAATCGTTTAGACATATTAGACAACATTTTAGTGTCAGACGTGTGCAGAAAAATGGTGGAAAAAATTTTTTCCAACGTTGTTCGTTCTTCGTCCGGAAATGTTTTTGTTGCTCTGTGTGACACGAAAAACGAGACTGAAAGAATGATATACAAACACGGGAAAAATAATTATTGAAAATACATGAGAAAAAGAATTCGAGGAGAAGCCATAATGAAGCACTAATAATCAAGTAAATTTGTTATGGTTGAAGTAGTTGAAAAAGTCAAGGCTGCGAGTTTTGAAAAAAAAACGGAGGAAGCGATTCTCTTGACAAAATTGGACACTTACTGGGAAACACTTGATGTTATACCCGGAACACTAAATTATTTTCTCTAAACTTATGATCGACAATTGTGTGCAATGTGATGAAGTGTTATTTGTGAAAAAAGTTAGACCAACTGTCTTCATTAGTATGACATGTATGCGCTACTACTTGTATTATTATTATTATTATGAAATTATTTATTATTACGTCACTACAATTTAAAAGTTTTTGGCTATTAGCTATTGGCCTTAAGAAGTTCCGTAAGTTAAATCCAATACTTAACAAGTCGTGTCCGTACAAATAAGCCTAGATAAACTCCCTTGTTAACCACTTTATGAATAAGAATCGATAAAATTGCATGTACCACCTAGCATTTCCCAGAATTTTAACAGTCTATTTTCAATGCTTAATTTAGCAAATTTATGGTAATCAAGTACCTGGCTCAATGCGTAGCATGGGTATTCTGAAATCCGTCTTCTGTCACAAGTACAATCCTCCTTTATAGATTCCACACTGAACTGCAGTCGAAAGTAATACAGATTTGTATCTAGGTAAAAGAAACTTTATTAAAGAAACTTTTCAGGAAAGTGATAAATACATTACTTCTTGAAAAACTCTCAAGGGCTACAAATCGAGCACTGCAAATTGTTCAGAAATCGTAATAATACAAAAATGTATCTATCAATTCATACTAGAGTTGTCGTCCACGTACACGCAGTCCTACTTTTAGTTTTTATAAAACAATCTGTGTGAAAATGGGAAATACTCAGAACAAAACAGTTGACATACTCTAGCTACGTAGAAAATCTGCGGATCATGCCAATGTTTCACGAGAGAACCATAAGTCCAACCTCAGAAACACGTCATTGTGTCTCTGAATTGTTCATAAATACAAAGTATTTGAGACAAGAAGAGATCCTTTAATTACTATCCAAATTTATTTCCCTACGAAAAGTACTTTTTGATCAAGGATGATGTTTGACAGTAATTAAAGTAATACAATAATTCACTAGGTCCTTGAAAATATGACATTAAAAGAAACGAGGATGTAGCATAGGCCTAATCAATCTAAGGCTTCGGGTTTGAATTGCAATTAGCCTTCTATGATTTCCGCATTGGAAATTTCATTTTTAGGTTTATAAAAATTTAATCATTCAGAAGAGATCACAGTACATAATTTGTAATTCACTACCTATGTATTTAAAATTAATATTTCGAACATGAACAAAATTTTAAGTTCGAGGTTGCCTACTACCGTTCCAGATGCACTTCAGTGCAGATGCTCTCTAAAGGACAGTTAATATTAATTTTACTGATGCTGTAAATGCCAAAATGTTGGCATTTGTAATGTGGAGTGAATGTGAATTAGCAGGAAAAGGTGCTGAACTTTGTCGTAGACTCTTCATGGCAGCTGCGAGATACGAAAAATATTTCCTTGACCCATTCGCGTGCATATGAGAAGGCAAATTGTTACAACACAATTGTTCCCGATTTTTATGGTAAACCGGGAAAATGCTTTCAAAACGAACTCGAAAACGGCAAGGTTATAAAAGTGCAATTAAAATAATAATTGGCAATTCGAACAATGCAATTATCTAATTGCAGATAAATTAAGGGAACCGGAACTAGTGTGCACGTGATGAGGTAGAATGTTAAAATGCTTTCGTTAAATTTTCGCTGTGTTTCCGTCAGGAATGATGTTAGCGTTCCCTTAAACGTTCTCTATAATTGATTCAATTAGTACCAGAGAGAAAGTACATTACATTTCGGTAAATAAGGTAAGGTACGAGACATTGAAATAATGTAGAAATCTGCGAAATTTCCACGTTTGCCAAATTCTACCTGATTTATGCTTTTTATATAAAAAAAATTCCACAAGCGACTGACTTGGCACAAACACTGAATTCCAAATTATGTACTAACTTGCTTAGGGAAAATACCAGAGGTCTCTTACTGAATAATTAACTTCTCTTAAACTCTCGAACCTAGAAAAACTTGTTGCTGCCATTTAAAAAATTTTTACATGGAACAATGCAGTACGTAAATATTGGTTTGATTTCAATGCGAAAACGTCTTATCAAAACACACCCACTACCGGCATGCAATGAATATTGAATCATCTTGTAACATAGATATTTTTCTTTTTTTTTTCAGAACCAGAACTCCAAATGCAGGGCAATCAAGCGGCACTTCAAGCATCTCTACAGAATTCCAATGCTCCAACGGGGATAACGCAAAACTGTGCAATTTGTGGTGACAGAGCCACAGGAAAACACTATGGCGCCGCATCCTGTGATGGATGTAAAGGTTTCTTCCGCAGGTCGGTCCGGAAGAACCACCAGTACACGTGCCGATTCAGTAGGAACTGTGTTGTTGACAAGGATAAGAGAAACCAATGCAGATACTGCCGCCTTAGGAAGTGCTTCAAAGCAGGGATGAAAAAAGAAGGTAATTTAAGGTTGACCAAAAACGCACTGAGGTGACTTTATGAAGTAATTACAGTTTATCTGGTTAACAATTAATTTGGATCGTTATGTCATCTGCTTCGGATAACAGACATTTCATAACAAAATTACACAACTTTGAGAAAAAATCCAAACATACAATGAGCGAGATGGATTTTTCTAATGCCATAGTTCTTAAGTCATGCATAAAATTTAACATCTTAATTGTGGCCCATAAGTTGATTGATAAAAATCAACGACTTAAAAAATTGGTTGAGCGGTGGGGACTGGCCTACTCTGTATAATTTTAAACAGAAAAACCAATGTAAATATTAAACTACATAATAAGACTGCATTTGAAGTGCAACAGACACTATTATGATTGTGAGAGTGACGTACATAATATACTTACGAAGGAAATTTATGTTCTAACTCAAATCCCGCAAATGTATTTGCTTTGAAAAAATAAAAAAAAATATACTGGAATGATACGGCAAAATATTTTGCTATGTCACTCATTAAAGGACATAATAAAGATGACGGTTAATTATTAATTTCAAATTGAAATGAAATTACGACGCACAATGTACCTTCAACCTGACAATGACACACTCCATTTAAGAATAAATTTTTTGACGATTCACACATCTTGTTTACGGTTAAATTCAGTGCACTATTTAGATTGCATAATGACCCATAGCTAAACGCTGAATACAATAATCTGACAGCATCTCAGAGAAAGTATTTAAGATACATTAATTATAATTATTTTTTCAATTTCCACTCACACACAGACACACAAGCAAATTGACATGTGAGAAGAAGTGACCTTTTGCCTTTTTATTAGAATAGCATTGCCCCGTCAACTCAATATTCATTGCACATATTGTTAATTATTATTCAAGGTAAGTAAATTGGTAATTTATTTGTGCTTGACGTTTTTGCAAACGTAAAAACTATGGCGCCTGGAAAAACGGTTTCCCTAATGATGTAAAAAAAAAATTAAATTAGACAAATGAGCAAAAAACACATTCTACCCATTTCAAATTACACCTCTGTAAGTGATATTTAAAAAAATATTAACAAAAACTATCAGACGAAAAATCGTAGTACATTTAATTAGACACCTCGATAAGTCTAGTTTTCATAGAATTGTTTCAAATACTTATATTTTATACATTTCTTTTTACTGAATCACTTCAATTCGGACGGTACCACACTATTTTTTCCTGCAATCCTTTCGGTAAGGAAAGGAAGGTCTTTTCGTGCCTTTCGATGTTTCCCATACTTCCTCTCCTGTGCGGAACATCAAACCGTGGAAAATCCGTAATGACGAGAAGAATTTAACGATAGGAAAAGTGAAAGAGAAGAATCCATTAACTTGATCACGCGAATTAATTTATGTGAGTACACAGTCACGAGAAGTTTCAAAGTAAATTATTTGCACACGTCGTTTCTGACCGACCTTGAAACACCCGAAAACTATGTTTTACATAGTGGGAGACAAATAAAAATATCAGCCGTGACAAATTCCATACCTGACATGGAAAATCGTAACATATCGAGTTCATCATAGAGCTCATACGATCTGTATAAACCGAAGTAATTTACAGTTATCTGTGATAAACAAGTAGAAAACGGGAGGACTCACCGGGCAGTTTGAATTTGCAAACGACTTAAACTTAAAGCTTAAACCAATTGCTACTAACTCCGATCTTGGTAATCTAATGTAATTTCAAATTATTGATCAGAATTAAATGTCCGCGAAGTAACACATCGTCTCATGGTCATAACGAATCTACTTAACATGTTTCGTTTCTTTTGTCTATTGCAGCAGTACAAAATGAACGGGACAGAATCAGCTGCAGACGTCCCAGTTACGATGAAACAAATCAAAATAATGGTTTGTCCGTAACTTCACTTCTCAACGCCGAAATGTTGTCGAGACAAGTAGGAGCATATTTGGAGGTGAGAGAATAGTTTCAAAAAGTACTACAATCACAATTAACTTCGATTCGAGTTACAAAAACATAACTGATTTCCTGTAAACTGTTAGAACCTAGACAACACTGACTTCTTGAAAGGGTCTCATTTAGAAACTGTAAACTTTTTATATTTTTACGGATTACTTCGATACCAATAACAATTAATCATTTTGAAATATAAAATGGCTTCGAATCTACTTCAAGTATAATGACTAGAGCATACAGACTTATCAATTACAGTGTAAATAGTACCATCACACTGTTTATTTTCCAGCAAAACGGATCTCCGGTGAACGATTACGACTTATCCAACAAACAAATTGCACATATAAATGATATATGCGAATCAATGAGACAGCAGTTACTCATTCTAGTCGAATGGGCCAAATACATTCCTGCATTTACAGAGTTGCATTTGGACGACCAGGTTGCACTCTTGAGAGCACATGCAGGAGAGCATCTGCTCCTCGGACTGGCACGTCGTTCTCTTCATTTGAAAGATGTTCTCTTATTAGGAAACAATTGTATAATAACAAGATACAGTCCAGGTACTGCTTCCAGAACTCTTCTATTAATAAGACTCTGACCCGATAAGCGAGAACTACAGTTGGGAAATAATTACTGCTATTTCATTTCAGAAAACGCCAGGTCACCTGACGTAGACATCAGTAGAGTTGGTATGAGAGTTATGGATGAACTAGTAAAGCCATTAACAGAAGTTCAAATTGACGACACCGAATTTGCTTGCCTCAAAGCTATTGTTTTCTTTGACCCTAGTAAGTACACCATACGTACGAGTGTTCTAATTTAATTGCGTTAAAGTCAACTACATGTGTTATTTCATTGACTTTCAGATGCCAAAGGTTTGAGCGATACGACGCGCATTAAACACCTACGATATCAAATCCAAATAAATCTCGAGGACTATATAAGTGACCGACAATACGACACTCGAGGAAGATTTGGTGAAATACTGCTCACCTTGCCCGCCCTGCAGTCAATAACGTGGCAAATGATCGAACAAATACAATTCGCCAAATTATTCGGAGTAGCCAGAATTGATAATTTACTACAGGAAATGCTTCTTGGAGGTGCGACAGAAATACTTTGAAAGTTTTCCTTTTCCTCGGGTACTCCATCTGAGGCATCTCAAACACTTTAAATTCCGGCAAATAATAGCGTATGGCTTGTGTAATTCAAAAAACAGAGGGGGTTTTGGTTACAGGTGCTTCGGCAGATCTTCAACAAACCCCTGGAACAGCCGGCAGCTACCAAAGCTCAGGCTCGCCGACCAGTCCTTTGAGTCCGCCTATCATGACCCAATGTGACAGTCCGCAAGATCATATCCACACGCATGATCATCTTCATAGTCCTGCCATGGTCAATGGAACCCAAGGAGCAGGTGGCATCATGAGAGACTTAACTCATCTATCCGTGGAAAACGATTCATACAGGACAAACGGTTTCAAGCAAGAGCCAACACTAGAAGCAGATCCGACGGCTTATTAATCGGATTTTATGTAAAAAAATTCAGGAAGAGAGTACATTGTGATTATCAAATGTGTAATTTACAACAATTATATCAATAATAATAATAATAATAATAATAATAATAATAATAATAATAATAATAATAATAATAATAATAAATAGAGCGATATTACCAAAATTCCTTATCGGGCAATGAACTACTCTCAATAACATCGAACAAATGGGCATTCTTGCAAACACTCTCGAGTAAATAATGTAAATATAATAAATTAGAAAGATATTTTTGGCCGGTTGTGGCAATATTGGATTTATTGATAATGGTATCGTTGTTTTATTCATATTTTAGAAACTAGTTGCTCAATCAACGATTTTTATATAATTTATGTGTTTAAATGCTCATAATGACTTTGTAAAAATTTTACATGATTGTTGAAAACGCATGGCATTTTAAGTGACCTTAGAAATTTATTAATATAAATTACTTTATTGCATATTACTTGTAGATCTTTATAAATTTACCTTATTTGGCTTATATGTGTACGGTCGTAGTTTTCATTTCTTCAAAGGCCAATTATGTTTTAGGAATCCCGTCCTTCAAAAACGTTTTCCCTCACTTTTTATCTGCTTTCCGATGCGACGTTTTTAACCTTTTAACCTAATAAAGTACAATACAAGTATTTTACAAAAGCAAATTCCAGCAAAATAAACAAATTATAAACACATAAAGTTCATTTTATAAAACTAACTTGCACATAAATTCTAAAATAAATTTTGCAACATGAGACACTTTGTCACTTTTTCAAGTTTTGTTGTTTTGGAGATCTTAACAACTGTGGAAGCATTCATTAATAATGCATAATGCCTACATTCAGGAAGAATCAGAAGAACATCAAAAGCTAAAAAATGTGATCACCGGTGTAGCATGTGGTTTTTAGTAATAATAACATTGGAAATTGGGTGGCATTTATTATTAAATAAAAATAACTGAAATCCCAGATTCCCATGTTCATTAGGAAATTAATTACATGTCTCTGATAATATTACATAACTCTCAACACATAAATACATTCCACAATGTGCACCACCCAAAATTCTTAGGTGAACATCTAAAAATAATTATATAAAAACTGAACATCCTCACCTTCCAGCAGTTTCCTTTTTTTTAAGTTCACTACAGCATCTGCAGGCTTTAACTTAATTTCCAATTTAATAAACCATTCATTCAGACACTCATTGGCTTTTTGACCCACTTTTAACATTCTCTGCTCAGTGGTATCTAATTCTTGAATTTGAAATGGGTCTTTCATGCCATTGATAGCCCATCCTAGGATCTTTCTAAATCTTTCCCTAAAAACCTGTACATTAAGTGTACATTAATATTATTCATGGCTTTTTACAGGAACTCAACTAGTCAGTATGGTAGTATAGTAACTGCTGTATACATACCTTCACTAGTAACTCTCGAACTATTTCACCATCCCTCTGATTCAATCTGGTAAAAATTAAACCAAATTCATAAAAATGAGGATTGAGCCTATTCAAATCAACTATTTTTGGATCAGCTTCAAATACATCTCTAGCCTTTTCTTTAAAAGAATTTGGCACTTCTACTGAAACATATTTCATTTGTCTTCCAGAAAGCTTTTTGGCTAACCATATTGGAATATTTATGCTTGTACCCTCCTTTAGATCATCTTCATCATTTTCTGGGCATAAGAATCCTACAATTAAAGAAGTGCTTATAAGCAATACTGTAAACATAAGTGAAGGTGATACACATACTGAACATTTAAGGGTCATGAATTATGAATATATGAGTGTATCCTACACCTTCTATTACCCACCAACAAATGGAATACAGTCATTCAAAAACAATTTTCCTTTCAAAATAATTGTGTAATTGAATGATAATATAACGGTAACACTACATTTTAAAAACGAATTTGTACACATTCCTCGAGTTCAAAAATCTTTTTGTTGAACATTTTTGCATACTCACCCATGCGAGGAAATGTAATATTCGTTTTACAAGGTACTCTTTCTTGGGTTGCCATGATGTCTTCAATAGAAAAATAATTTGGAGAATAACCTCGCCCATTCATTTTTAACAATAACACACCCCAGAAATGAAAACTGGTAAAAAAAGTTATAAACTTTAAAATAAATCATATAACCATTGTGATCGAACATCTGATTAGTTTTTACCGCGTAAATCAGCTCCCTCGAAAACAGGGTGACCAACTTTTGGAATTTCACCATGTGAAATTCTCCAAGATTCATACGTACAATTTAACAGTTTTTAATTAATTTAAATTTTATAAATCACATTAATTAATATACTAAAATCCATAAAATTAGGTCAAGGAAAATATGGGTAACAAAAAAGCAAGTTACTTTTTTTAAGTCTTCCACTTTATTGAGTGTCAAAAATCAACTAAATATAACACAAGAATTATAAGGGGTTTCCCAGAAAACAAAAACAAGCTCCGGTATGTTCACAATCCTCAATCACGAAAACCCGGAACTGAAAATCAAAATGGAAAAAAACAAGTTATAATATAAAAAAAATGCTCCGTTAAATACTATTGAACTCCAATCTGCAGGACTTTTCAACCAATACATTTAATTTGCGTAAAGTTTATTACATATTTATTAATAAAACATACATACATCGATTCTTTCGTGCAATCGCTCGCTTTAGTAAATTCAAATAAACATCCTATTCAACGAGAAGGAAGCGATTAAGTAAAATTCGTGTCAATATGTTTATCACAAAATTAAAACCCTGAAATGTTCAATTTTTGAACATAAATGGCTTCATAAACGTTCGTAAAATTTGTTTCGAAGTGTCCATTGCTCACCAAGAATAATTAATTCAGTAAAAATCACTTATTCTTGTGTGCATCGTTGCCTTCCTAGAGTCCAGTAAAATTATTCAAAAATGAAAGAGGTAACAAGACACAACACGCGGCTGTGAAAAATCCATTGAAAACTTAATTACCACTGAATTTAAGTAACCTACATTCAACACTTTACTCAGGAAACAGAAATGTTCAATCACTGGGTAATATAATTATTTGTTCATTTCCTAAAAGTAACATAAATACAACGTAAAATTAAAGTTAATTGTTTGTTAAACTCTTTGATTTTGCGAGACTAAGAAAACTGTGTTTTGCAGCCGTGAATTGTTCTGCTGAATGCTGACGGCTAACTTTTCCTTTACTTACGTTTTAATTTCGGATGTTTCGTTGAATGGTACCGTGTATAGGCACATATTACCCATGTATATAAAATTTATTTATTTAATATTCAATATAAGTCTTATTCAAAATATCCGTATTTCAGTCATTAGAAAAATCTCCTATCGATCACCTTAAAAAATTTGGTGTGAAGAAAACAGCTCATTGTGATCATCACGGATTACTAATAACAAGATTTTTTCGACACATTGGTGTGCGTTTGCCTCCACTTTTTTAGTTTTCAAACATTTTGTAGTGGACTGTATAACATCAGTCTTATACAAATGGATTTTTCTATTTTTAAGAAATTTATAAACTTTAATAAATTCGAATCAAATAAAAATTGAATGTAAATCCCCACTTAAGTTTTTGAATAATCCATTCAGTGCGTTTAATCGATTGCACAACTTTATGCACACCTAGAAATTAGTAATCCGACATTTAATACAAAATAAAACCCACACAATAGAAATTCAATTCCGAATAGAAAAATTGCTTAGAATTCCTTAGAAAAAGATAAGTAAATCCATTTTGAAGTCATTTCGGTTGCATATAATGTAGCTGTCACATTCGATTCTAACTTTCTTCTTTCCACATTCCCAAATTCAAATAAATCCAAAATAATGGTAAATAAATAAATCGCTCATTGTAGTAACCAAGTATGTCGTATCAATTATTAATATTAGTTTCACTATCCTGTCGTTTAAGCCTGCAACAAATTTATACAAAAGAATTAAATTACTTGTTCACAATTTTAACTTTTGATGCTTTTAACAATAAATTTATGACGGAACCTTTTTTTCTTTTTATGAGCAGAGAAAGAGCCCTGACCACTATCTTCACTTGAAGAAGTATCACTTGAATCACTACTGGAGCTCGACGTTGAGCAGGACGATGAATCCGATGCTACCCCGGTCGAACGAGTTGGATCTACGTGGTCAGCTATTTCCGCTAACATAGGATCTTTTTCCTATATGGAGAAACAAAAAATGAAGAAATAAGAATTAAAATTCTTGCATGTCATTATAAGACAACAAACCAAAAAGGGATGTTTTTGTATACTCACTTTCAATTTTCTGTACCATTTCTTTGAAAGTTTAGGACGTCCTCTCATTGTTTTATGCCAAACAACAGGGAAATTCGTTCTGCTACAAAAATTATGAGTTACAGCAATTGTATCATCTAAATTTAGTACGACGTGCCACCATCCACCCGGAACAAAAACTGTTTCTCCAGGTTTTTGTAAAATTTCAAGCTGAAAAATGTAAAACGGACATTGTTAAATTGCTGTAATTTACATGTGTAAAAGTCGGGGTTTACTTTAATAACTTTATGACTTACTGGTTTACAATCTTGAGGCCAGTCGGGCCTCTTTGTTCGAGGGTAGATAACAGAAAACCATGTAATGGCCTCATCCCTTTGTTTTCCCCCTTCATGGGCAGTGACTTTAATCAGTTCACGAGGTGTATGTGTAGGAAAAAGACACCACCTGAAATAAATATTTTAGGTTTTATTACAAAACAAAATTTACATTAAAGTTGTAATGTTATCTTCTAATCATAAGTTAGGCAATCTACAGGAAATAAAATTAATGGAACAACTCTTGTGATAAGATTTCTCACTCATAGTTTAAGTAAAATTTCAAAATCCATACTAAGTAAGCTGGGATCAGGTACTGATAAATGCATATTTCCAAATGGAAAAGAAAATCACCTCTTGTGTCCTACAACTAAAGCATTCCAGGCACTGGTTCCTAAAGGATCTATATGTATGCCAGTTCCAGAACGTTGTGGTCCCATAACAAACCATCTGTAAGGTGGTCTTTTTGCTTCTCCAGCATAGTGTAAAAGATCATCCGTAAAGTAAATAGGCACTTCATAGTCATCCAAAAGTTTTTTTCTTCTGGCATGCTAGAATTAAAAAAAAATTTATAATTCTAAATTCACAGACAAGGAGAAATATTTGCAGAACAAGCTTCTCAGAATTATTTACCTCTCCAAAGCTGCTATCAAAAATATATAAGGGACTGTCATCTACTGTAGTTTTCATGTATTCTATGTAATACTTCAATTTCATTTTAACACTATAACCTTCATTATCTTCTCCACATTTAAATTTTTGGTTTCTATATTTCTTCCCCAAGCTCTGAAAATCAAGAAAATGAAACCTAAATAATGAACACAACTACTCCATTAGAAAGTGGTGCTTTTATAGACTTACCTCTAAATTCCATTTGTGCTTTGCTTTCCAGTTGTCCTGTATACCACATATAACAATTGGTTTATATAATTTTTCATACTTTTCAATAAATTCTTTGGGAGTAACATCGGCCACGTTAATTCTTTCGCAGTTATCCTCCACATTGGTAAACTCGTGAAATCTTTTTACTATCTGAAGGTTTTCCCAAGCACCCTTTTCATTCAGTTCTGCGAATTGAATATTGACAACAATTAAATAATTTATTAACGAAATGAAAATAAGGAACGATTTTAAATTGAAATTAGTCGGAAACGTGGGACTCTTGGACAAATTACTAACGGCAATTTTACCAGAAGCTAAGCGGTGTTAAATGAGGTGTCAATTATAAAAAATAAATAATTCAACGCTGAATGTTACGGAAACTTTTATTTTTAACGGTTCCTTGCCTTCTGTATAAATTCTTCCAGTTAGTGGTGTACGTGATAAAAGAACCGGTTACCTGGTCTCGCCTTCCTTTTGACTTCTCTCACTCGTTTCCGAGTACGGTGATCCATTTCAAGTAGACCTACAATTCAAGTCGAGATTCCTACTCAGGTGAAGTGTAAAAAAACTAGTTAATTCTTGAGTCGGCTTCCTTCACCATAATACAACTTTAATGTTTCACGTAGAACTCGCCATTCAAAAAATTCACAGCCTGTTTCGAATGGAAAGTTGAATCTATGAAAGGAAGAGAATGGCTCGTAAACATCACTTCACTTAAGTTGGCTATACATCAGCAAATGAAATTAGTTCGTTTTTTCTCCGCTTGCGCTGATCTTAGGGAAATAGAATTCGAGTGAGTGAGGAAAAAAACACAAACTCAAAATGCTGAGAACAACTGCACGAAAGGCTTGGAACATCGTGGGAAGTGTTACATCCAGGAGCATTTGCACCAGTCAAACCCGTTTGGGTCACGGTCCTAAGGAAACAGACGAGGAGTTTGACTGTCGTTATGAAGCATACTTCAACAGGCAAGATGTTGATGGATGGGAAATCAGGAAAGGAATGAACGACATAATCGGAATGGATTTGATTCCCGAGCCTAAAATCATCATAGCAGCTTTAAAGGCGTGCAGGCGGGTGAACGACTATGCTCTCACGGTCAGGTGGCTTGAAGCAATTAGGATTAAATGTGCAGTAGACAAAAATATTTACCCATACATTTTGCAAGAGATTAGACCAACCTTGGATGAATTGGGAATCAACACACCTGAAGAACTGGGGTATGATAAACCTGAACTGGCTGTGCCCAATATTGATGAAATACACTAAATAATGGAACTGTAGATTGAACAAACATAATAGGCAGTTTATATGTTGAGTCTTTTCATAAATGCACATTTTACATTTCATGAATAGATTAAAAAATATTTACAAGGATGGGTTTTTACTAAAAAATCATAGGTGAAGTTAGGAATCAAATAATGAGAAATGTTTTCATGAATCTTGTAAAATAATATGTAGTATTTCAAATAAAAAAACCATTTGAAATGGAAAATGTATAGTTTTGTGTTTAACAATACAAAAATATTAAGAAAAAATTATTTATTTTGTACCATTTATTCAATTACATTTACATTCAGTGTGCAGTATAAAATAAAAGCCAATTCACACATAAACTCAATTTTTGCTGACTCCGAATTTACTTCTTGCTTATTAGTATTTTATTAAATACAAATTTACAAAATAAAAAATAATACAACAGATGGATTTGGATTGCATCTAAATTGAGTTCTGCAAAATATTACACACTGGTAGATGTCAACCCAAAATCCAGTGTTCCACTTCAAATTGACTAGTGCACAAGACTGCTCAAACTTAATTTTTAACAAAAAAAAACAAATAAAACTTCATTTTCTGCTTGTTTCTAATTGTTATCTGAGGTTGTTCTGTTAAGAGGAATTTTTCATACAGTTTATAAAAACTAAAAGTTTTCCTATACACATTCAGACAAAATACATTAATCAGTTTACAGTAATAATGGAAACAGTTGACAGGACATTAAAAATTATTGAAAAATGTTCCCGAGCTTTCATCGAAATTCATTATATAAAATACACAATAAAGGTTGTTGCCAATTACAATTTTAACACTTCTGCTGCAACAGAGGTTAACAAAATAAGTGTGGACATAAAATTAACAAATAAGGAGGAACAAAACTGCATGACACATATTAACCACTCCTGTGACACTTGTAGACCTATCGTTTCCTTGGTTTGGACATACCTATGTGTGCTCTAGGAGTTACACTCTTCACCAGCTCAAGTCAAAACTAGTAAACTGTAATCTTTTGATGCTCTTCAAATTGATACAGGTAAGCTTCACAAATTTAATACATCTACTCCAAAGCCTTTAACTTTATACAAACAATGATTTTCTCCTTGGGTCAAAAAACCTAAAGATTTTCTTTTGGTCATTGTTGTTCCAATATCAAAAATAACTTGCCTTTCTGTGATTACTTTTTAAGAATTTATGTAACACTTTTTCTTTCTTTTCATCTGCATCAGTAAGCCTGTTTAAAATTAGTACATAAATAATTGATATTTGCATTGTCATAAAATACAACTGCAGATATAATATGTAGGAAAATTCTGTGATGAAAACAATTTCAGCAAGCCTCTGTCTCATTCACAGGACATTCTAAAAAATTACAGTATTTACTTTCAGCTAAAAAAAATTATTAATTTGGCAAGTTCACCAATTTCCAAATCATTGGTTGTTCTTGATCATTAGGTTTTTTTATAATCTCTTGTACAAAGACAAGGTATGCACACAAGCTGATTCAAAGTACAATTAGATAGGAAACATTAACAATACAGTTTCACTAGTTCACTCATAATTAAACAAAGTCACACCAACACGTATGAATTGGAAAAGGAGTCATTTTTAAATTGTAATGATAAAATATGAAGCCGAACCGCTGGGGATTCTGGAGACCCCCCCCCAACATGTGTTTTCCCATGATACTGATTAAGTAAGTATATTACTAAATTTATTACAAGAGTTCCTCATCAAATGTGTGCAATTTTTTTCTGAAATAAATTATTGATTTTGATTAAAAACTTCCTATTACTAGTCGGAAAATAAAGTACAGCCCTGTGGTAAATAAAACTGTTATTGTAAAAATTCTACACGAATTGCACTACATGTATTCTATAAATTTTTCTAAAACACATCTCGTCCTCTTCCTTTACTTTTTTAACTACAAATAGTTCAGTCGAAATCTTCTACGATTCGGTAAAAGTCATAATCTTTTCCTCCTAAAATTTGTATTATCAAACAGACTAAACATTTTTTTTTCACTATTTGGCAAATATTTTTATCCCAATGACCGTACTCTTTAGATTAAGACTTCGTACGGAGAATTGTTTTAAGGGTGACTGTTTTTTTAGACAGACATAACAATGAATTTGTATGTTTGCTTGTGCCAAAATACTTAATACATTAATCAATGTTTTCCACTTATGAATTACAGATGAAACAAGAGAGATGTTTTAGAAACTTATTTTTTCTTTTTTTTTTAATGACATCAAATTTTTACATAGTTCATCTAAAGGACAATAAGTGAATTAAAAAACTACAGCTTTCATCATTTTTTTTCAAGTAAAAAAAATAATAGTTTGTTTTTTTTTTGGGGCAGACGTACCCATAACATCCGAATGAAAGATGATTCGGATCTTATAATTATTAAAAACCTTGTAATTAAAAGACAACCTGCCCATTTCGCTAGCAACCTTCGAAAATAAATTCTTTCGTTGCTGAACTATATTACATAAAAGTGCAACAAGGGATTTTTTTTTAAACTTCAGCCAATGAACCCAGTGACCCAATTTAATTAAATATCTGACTTAATCGACTCCTCCTCACTGTTACAGCGCGAAGCAAAGAAAATAAGCGTCAGGGGAAAAGTTAATGTTTTATAGTCAAATTTACTCTTTTATTTTATGTAGTCAATATTACCTAATTTAATTTAAAAATGAAATAAATTAAGACTTGAATTTTTCCAATGGTCAATATTAAACCGTTGAGAAATCTTCCCGAGAAGAATTTCAAAATGACACCTCAAGATTTCCATTTTTTTACAATAAAATTACCAATAAAAAGCATGCTAATATTTTTCTATTCAAAAGCAATCGATTTTTCTTGTATAATACATATGTATACATAGAAAAGTATTCCTAATCACGAGCGTACACAAAATGTCAGTGACACATTACCAAACGACATTACGGTTTATCAAACGCTTATATATTTATTTAAATGCTCTCTGGAGCACCCAGCTCAAGTGCAAAATAGTAGAAGTTCATCCTTCCCAAAAAAATTTGTACACACACTGATCTTGAAAGCCAATTTTTAGAAAAGTATTAAAGTGCCCGTTACAGTATTATTATTATTTTTATTGTTTCAACATTAAAACAAATGTGGTGTTACAGTTCCCATGATTTTCGAAGAATTTCAATTATTTGTGAAGGTACGTAAAGTCCAACTGAGTAGTTAAGTTTTTCAAAAAAAATTCAGCGCCCTAAAAAACGTTTGAATGTACATTTGAGTCACCGTCACTACAAATATCCATTCATTCCAAAATATCGATAAATAAAATGTTCATAGTCAATAATTAAATACTTATTGCACTCATCCAGAATAAAAACAAAAAGATATAATGAAACTGAATTGTCATTATCACAAATGGAGTAATATTCGTTACTCCGTCAACGCAGTGACATAAACACACCTTTCATTAAATCCCGAATATCTTTTAAAATATCAGCTCAAAATTTATGTAGTAAATAACATAAATTAGTGCGTATTCGGTTTCTACTAAACCAACAGAAAGTACAAAAAAACCCATGAATTGGACAGTATATTGGAAAGTACAAACTATCAGCCACTGAAAAATAGTTGAAAACCTATTAGCGAATAGGTGAAAAAGAATTAAGTAACGGCTCCCGAACAACTTATTTTTTTCTCTCCTTCAAGACTAGAATTCATTTATTACTCTATATTTTTTACATAGCTCTATATACAATTAATTTCCTAAAGCAATAACATTTCTCAGAACGGCAACTAATACGCGATTAAATGCTCGTCTTTTCACTTACGTGTATACTTGTCTTACTAAATAACAAATATCTATTATGTACACATTAAAAAAATAGATAATCGATTGCATTTGTTCCTCTTTTGAAAAAATATACGATCGCAAATAAAACTAATTTAGTTTTCCAGGAGTTTACGTCTATTACACAACTATACAATTTAAACAGAGGTGATCTGGGTTCTTTGGCTGAAACTGAAAAAAAGGAATTGGACGCGGACACTGGGGCAATGCAGGGGTTGCACAAACTGTCGGAGAGCTTCAGCACATTTTCGACGAAGTTTTCAAAGATTTACTTTAAAAATAAATCGTAATTTATTTCCATTTGCAATGGCATTTCCTGCGAAAACATACCGTTTGCTTTCTTCCATCTACATCTGTTTATGCATATACACTGATTTAAAAAAAAAAAACTCGGTCTCTAGGCGAAAACCTTCAGTTCCACTTTGAGGTAGCCAAGTAGCTTTCTTTAGCGAGTAGTAGAAATTTCCACACAAAAACTCAGTCATTCCACTCTCTTACAAAACTTATTCGTCCGAAATTTCAGTTTTAACTTCGGCTACTTGGGCCTGCTGTGCGGCAATGGCCTTCGTCAACACGGAGGCATCCTTTAGTGACAGCACTTGCAGAACCTGAGATTCATTGCCATTACCCATGGCCACCATTTGGTGACCCACAATATTGCCGGAAGATGTTACAGTTATGGTCTCTACACCGTTCTCATTTGACGGTTCAACTTTTGGTACCTGCACAACCGGCGTAACCACCTATAAAATGAAAAATGCAATTTATCATTTTTTGCCATATTCTTTTAAATTGAATTAATTTTCAACTTAAATATGTACAAGTAAAACCTCTGAAAAGAATCAAATTAGTATGTTAAATATTTAACCTAATTTATTGTATCTAGAAGACTCCACCATCTAATGTACCATTACCGTTAATTTTGACTTAAAAAATATTGTCTCACCTGCATTGTTCCATCACTGGCTTGTGTTAAATGTTGAATGTTTGCTACAACTGTCTGATACATCGATGCAGAAACTGGCACGGTGATCATTCCAGAGACGGAAACAGGGTAACCTACCGAATAAATTACATTTTTATTTTGTACAAAACAGTAGTCGTATCACTGAATGCCCGCAGGCATCACTCATTAAATGGATATTGTTGCAAATCGTTCGACACTCTTACCATGTCCGTCTTCTCCGGTTAGTATAATTTGTCCATCTTGATTTAATGTAGCTTCTGTTACATTGTTGAGATCGACGGCTACACTTTCTCCCGTCACGCTATCCTGTAACGTTTGTACAGTGTGAACAGTTTGAGTACCATCACCTTGTGAAGCGTGAATCTGAAAAAACAGTACAATTCAGGCATTATTAGTGCACTATTTTAGACAAACGTTTGCAAACATTTTCAAAATGTGAAACTTACCGTTGCCACGCCTTGTACTTGTGCGGTTGTACCATCCGGTAACGTAATGATCGGATTATTTGGATCGACTTGGATTATGGATACGGTCCCATCCGGATTTGAAATGGTCTGGAGTACGGCTGGTGCATACGATGTCTGCACCTTGAAAAATATTTCAATGAGTTACAACGGTCTCGCGCAGACGTTAATTTTAAATTTTTAATATACGCTCTGTATAATTATTTTAGAAAGATCAATCCGATATATGTAACAAACAAACTTCGTTATTTCAATCAAACGTAAAGCCAACACATTGACTTAAAATTAATAACGTCATTCCAAACTACAACTGACTTCATGCAGAGAACAAATTGTTGCAACACTTGATCTACACATACTGAATTCATATTTTGTAATTCTGCTCTTTTAACAGAATTATTCTTGAAATAATAAAATAAAAAAAAAATAAACTTAAAACTAAATAATATAAAGGCTCAAATCAAAACAAAATTTGCAAAAAACATAAGGGATGAAAAGGCGAACAAAAATTGTAATAAAACTTTGTTTTAAACTAGTAAGTTTGTGCATAACAATACTACAAAATTTCGTATCTTCTTGTACGAAAGTAAAATAAATTTCTTTTTATTCGTTTCAACTCAGTGAGTAAAACAAAAATTGAAAAATAAAAACAGAAATGTTAAACGAAAACCACACAACACAGAAACGACTGAAAAGCTGCAGTGCGAGCAGCCAACCTGAGCCAATGCGTTGTGTGTGGGACTAGATGTGATTTGAGCCGGGGCAGCTATCACTTTTGTGTGCTGCAACTTGATGACTCCACTCGCCTTATCCTCGTCCTCGGAAAATGCAGGAAGCAAATCTTCTCTCCCGTGGAATTTGTAACAATTTATGACAATCTGTCGTAATGCATGTGTCCAAGAGATCTGAAAAACAAATTTGTATATGAAATGCAACTCACAATCTCATTTTTGGTACCCTAACATTTTAGGTTATCCCACTTTAGAGATCAACAGTTTAATCACAAAATAAGAATAGTCACCTTCTGCTTTTCTTCTTCAGACCTAGCATCCATTCTAACATTTGCCCAAGGTAACTCTTTCGGCCACCACGGTGGTCTCGTCGTTTCTCTACCCCAACCAGGTTTCCCACGACCTGAAATGAATGCATTGGTACTTTGGAATCCTCTTCAATCTGAAAAATTTCTATACTCCATAGTGTCAGGTATTACCTGTGGAATACTTCAGCATTAAAGGTATGAATGCTCGCAATTGAGCCTGAGTCATTTTCTCTACAGGTGTAGGTATTCCATCTATGATGAGAGGAGGCAGCTCGTATAACGACGGATCATCCTGTACAGGCGGCGGTGCTTGTTGGGCGAGAGCAGTTTCCAACTCTTCCATAATGACCGACCTTAGGTTTTTGACCTGTCGAACGAATAATGTATTATTTTTTGAACAAATTTTCATCGTCGTTGTGTAATACACTTATAATAATACTTACAACATCTTCCAAAGGTTTGGCGCCAAAACACTTGAAGCTGGTATTGGGTTTACCAGGGGTAGCCACAAGAACAACAGCTTGCTGACCAACTCTTGTGGCAAACTCGTCAATAGTTTGACGTAGCTTTCTTAGCAATCTGTTTTGTTGTCTCTTCCTAATAGAAGGATTCGTTTCAAATGAATGCGGTCGTTTCCTTTTCTTCGCGGAGCATATAGCTGCTGCTGCAGCAACTCCCACTGGACCTATTTTGTAAACATTAAAATTAAAGTTCTTATGAAAAATTCAAACCACGAATTTCATTGTTCACAAGTGAAAGGAATTTGGTGAAAATAAAAAAGTTGATGGCAGTAAATCCCGAAATTAATTTTGAAATGGAATGAGAAAACCACAAAATAAACTTTATCATGTAAGCATCTGGGAAAGGCTAACGTGAATTTGAGTGAGGTTTACCTCAACTACACAAAAGGAAATTAAATAAAGGTAAATAAGATAAATAATAAAAAGTAATTAACTTCCAGTTATGAAAACGAAAAAAATGACGTTAGGCTATGAATATAATACCGATGAAAATGAATTTTGGAGACAGAATCCACACTTTTTTGTGGTTTTAATTTCATACGTGGAAGCTTACAGCATTACAATAGGCATCTGGCTTGTATATTCTGAATAAAGAATTCCATGCACGAATGTATTCCATTGGGTTAGGGAACAAATACACTTGGAATGCTTAATGAACTAGCAGGAAAATAACTGTTAACAAACTGCTGGATTAGTAGCACATGCTCTGTACATTCAAGTATGCGACACTTTCAAATTAAAAAATTGCACGACTTTAAAAAAAACAACACAAATATCTACATAACGACATACGACTTTCGACTTTTACACAAAAAATATTCACAACCCTGGTGAATTAAGTACGGTAATAAAAACAAGTCAAATGTCTACTCATTTTCATTTTCAGATTGCAGAAAGTAGTACAGTGTATGCATCAGGCCAAGCAAAGAGTGCAACAGTGGACAAAATAAAACACGACGAATTTATAAGAAGTAGAAATTAAATTGTTATTTACCTAAAGCAATGGTTTGTTAAAGCCAAGTGGTTTACCTAACTCCCAAAATTTCAACAGCCGAACTTAAAAACGTTTCAATTCGTAATATATGCGGAAGGACTTAAGTTATCTTGTTTAAAATTTGTGGTCGAAAATATTAAATAAGTCTTATTCTTACTAGTATTGTTACTAGTATATGCGCCAATACTGTACTATAGTTTTTTAAGAAAGCTCAAAGTTATGAAAAAAGCCACTGAAACTTATTTCACAATGTCGTAAAGTACTACATAATTTCTTCAATTTTTGAACTAAAGCCTTCCCTCGAATTTAACAAATTTGATATTTGCAGGTATCTGTACTTAAATATCCTAATAAATGTCATTGCTACCTATCACAAAAACTAGCCGACTGACAAGGAATTGCAAGCAAAAGCTTAAAAACTAAACATGTGAATAATTTGAAGAACCACCAATTGTCGGGTAAACTTAGTATCGATCTTTTTAGAATGTCAACTAAATGGGAATGAATTAAACCACAAGCTTGGTGGTGAAATTTGGTGCCGTTCTCTCATCTCTTCAAATTATTCTCAATACAACTAATGGTCTGTTTCAAAAATATGTTCTGCCGCCGACTGGTACTTTGAAATAGTTCAATAAGTAACCGTTCGGACACATACACATTTTGAAACCACCTCTAAAAACTAACAAAAAAAGCAAAAACAAAACATCACCATGAATAGTGTGCCAACCTGCGGCGGCGAGTTGGGCAGTAACTTCATCGCCCATGGCCACAGACATGAGATCACCACTATCTTCATAGTGCATGGATCCTGGCGAACTTGGGCACCCATCCTCGTCGTCCGAATCGATCATGACGCTGTGGCCAAGATCCCCGCTCATTATTGTCACCATTAGATAACTACCTGAAATTTCGTTTGGTTCTTAATTAAAATTACAAGTAACAACAACGTATATTACTTTAAACAGAAAAATTTATATATTAAATGAATTCCCTCCCTCCTAGAATATGTGGGTACATTATCTTAAATAGTAGTACCCTATGTATTTAAATTACAAATGTAATTATATTTTTTACAGGCATACAGTTAATAAAACATGGTTAAATATGTTTCGAAAGATTTCATTGCCACCCTGTGAGGTCATTTCTTTTCACCCATTCGTAGATCATTCACTCGCCTTTGACAGACAATAATAAATATTTTAATGTGTCCCTTAACTCTTGGGTATGTCGTTCGCTTCTGATAAGACAAAAAATTGTTTCCGATAAGCCCCATTGACCATAACTTTGATACGGCAACAAAGTAAAACTGCATGTTTTCCAAAGCATCAGATGATAAATTGACCTCCCTAGGGTTCCGTGACAGACAAAATGTGACCACCGCCTTACTTACCTTGTAAGGGTTGAAATTTGTAATAAATTAACTATCAAATTCTACAAAAAGTTGTATGACTAGAATCAGAAATTGTGTTGGTCCTACTCCACTTAAAACCTAATTCGTTGCAAAATTACATTGTTACTTTTAACTGAAAATCTGAAACAAAAAGTAGACAAACGATTGTATGAAAAAGCAATTGAAATTATATCTTTGTGAATGTTAGGGGTACAGTCATGATAAATAGAACGGCTATGTCCGGAGTCAACTCGACTTCATAGAAATGAAAAATAATACAATATTGGTAAACATAAAATCCAGGGTAAGAGGGAACATGGGCAAAATTCGGAAAACTACGAAAAGAGGAGGATTGAATCATTCTGGACCTTCTCCTGGCTAGGTGGATCTCTGCATTTTTTATTTAAAACGCCTGGCCGTAAACACCCAGTGTTACCACTGAAAGAACAACCGGAGGCAACTATAAAAAAATGCTCTCTAAATATAAAGTCGAATGGGAAACGTGCATTTGCCGGGTCTGGCTGCTTTCAAAAGCACATGCTTGACAAATTTAGACCTTATCTAATTATATCTAACGGTACAGCCCAGTGAGCTGCCTCCCAAAATCTCTTATTCGCTCCCCTAACTTGTCGTTACTATCCACTTAATTATTTATGTTACCGATTCCTGACAAGTAGTTTACAGGATTGAAAGCTGAACAACATGAACGGGAAATAAATTGGCCCGGGGCTTCTTTAATCGCCACGATTGGGTAACTACAGAAGCCCTGCTTCATATGTAAGCACAAAAAATTTTTTTGAATAAAGCCCAAACAGTGGGCATTATGTATATACATTTTATTAAATTGTATTGAATAACCTTGTTTACTCAAAGTACCAGTTATCATGTATTCATGAACCAAGTTTCTTCAATGCTATTCAAATGATTACAAAAACTTAAGTGAACTTATTTTAGAAATATGAAGAATCATAATTCTCTTAATTGAAAGTATATCAAGAGAAAAATATAAATTACTTTTTTAAAATTAATTTTGAGTGTTTAACATATTTTTCAATTATTTTGAATAGCAATGAATGTCATATTTGAAAACTAATTATATAAATAATTGCCCACAAAATAAAATTAAAAGAGAGGCATAAATATTGAAATTACAAATAGTTTGTAGGTAATCAATTTCTGTCAGAAGACTAAAATTGCTAAACAATGACTCCATCATGGTAAATAAAGTTATTACATTCATATATAATGCAAACTAAAATAACTATTAACCATAATCAATATAACAGTGTGATTGCACTATAATGAATGGAATGAACATATCAATAAAATAATAACAAAACAAATGATCTAGTGTATATATATATACCAAGCTCTATTCATTCCTAAAATGTAAATTTTTACAGTAAATTAAAAAAAATTTTCTTCAAGATGGGAAAGTCTTCTAGGTGAACTTTGATTTAGACTTGGTAATTTGGACATTCAAATGCTTATTGTCCTAAGTAATTAATGCTACTCAACCCAAACCCTTGTTTGAACTGAGGAGGGTGGAGTTGAAGCACACCCAAAAAGAAACATGAAGAATAATTTATGTATTTTTTGAGGTATGGGTGAATGTGGCCCAACAATGCGACGAGTTGAATGGTTCAACGATTTCAGATGAGAAACTAAACGGCTTGTGCAAAAATCATTAATATATTTATGTAAAATTATAGTTGTGTAATCAGAACCGAAGCGAGTACCTAGGAGATGGCGGGCTACAAAGCGACATGTATTGCCAAGAGTTCGGGTCGAAGTAACCCGACGAATTGATTGAAAACAAAAGTTCAGGCAGTGTTTCTTTCAAACAATAATTCATGAGAGGAAAACAACAACAAGATACAAAGAAATTGACGGCTTAAATTCTGAGCAAGCCCAGAGTACCATAGGTCTACGGCTGCGTACGCACCTGCGTGAACGTCGGGCCATTTTGATGTAAAACTCCGTAAACAGGTCTCACTTCACTCTTTCGAACGCATTGCAAGTATTTATTGCAACTAATAAACAGTTTCGCACCATGATTTGGCTGGTAATTGAAGAGTTTTGACCTAAATGACTGTATACAACATTCTGTGGACAACATCCACAAAATATCGATCCATTACTTCCTTTGAGGGGGACTCGCATTACAAATTTTATGGAAGCCATGATACTCGAGTCTGCGCAGTGCAAAAATAAGCAGACGATGTTAAATATCGAAATGTTGTACTTACCGGAATAAAGAAGGAAGTTAGGGTGCCAGTATTTTCAATTGAAACATTACGAGAGACAAAACTTAAACACAATTTAAATTAATATCAATCACGGGAAATAGCGTCATGCATTGTTTGAAATTTCACTACATAAATCTGGCGTTTTGATTGGCTGGAATAAGAGACATCTACCGGCGAGTCTTCAACAGAAATACAAGAAAACAAGAACTTTCAGTTGTTCTTTTTAGTGTAAAAGAATGTTTTATTTTTTACTTAAAATGTGATAAAACACCGAAGCAAAATGAATTTTCAGGTAATAGTTATATTTTTTGTAGTACACTAACTTGCTGTAGGCCATTCATAAAGCTATTACTTTTTGAGATGAATGGTCATATGGGTTTGTGGTATTCAACCGCAACCTAATCGCACCCCGTGCTCCTCGCTTAATTAATGATACTACGTATTTAAATAAAGTAGTGTAATCATTCCAAAAACGATTCTTATTTTAAATGCCCCCCATGATTTTTGTAAAATAATTGTACAGTTATTCGTTTTAAAATACACTTCAGTAAACGCGGATTACATTTCACTTTGGGAACGAGGTTAAAGCATTGATACAGGTGCCTAATAACCTTCTCCGAATTTGCTCCATTCCATCCCAATTATTTTGTGAAATAAACATTGAATTAAAACATTTCTTGTTTAGACTTACAATACCTGAGCTGTTTCGGTGGCCTCATCTAATAATACTAAATTCAGAGTTGAGGTACACATCTCCTGCAATTGATACAATTTATCCATTGAATCCAACTTTATAAGAAGGAAATATTGGTACTGAGGATTAAAACAAATTGTTGCCTAATTATGATTTTGAAGGAGAGGGGTATTAAGTAAAATTGGGGTGGGTTAATTAAACAGGATTCTAATTGGGGTGAAGTTTCATTATCAAAAATGTAAAAGTAAAATGACATGCTTAGGTTTAAATATATATTTATATTTATATATGCACTTATACATGTATATCAGATTATATTTACATTTGAGATCTCAGAATTTTGGGTTCATTCAAAACAAATTTATGTTTCAATTCAGTCTATCATGTTTTTTCATAGTTCCTTGAAAATACAGCCTCTGTAAATTAAATGAGAAATGCTTAAGAAAGATTTCAAAATATTTATTATGAATTTACCAGTTTTCAACTTACTTCTCTGACACTTTTTTCCTGTCCATCCTGGATCACATAGGCATGTGTTGTCTGTTTGACAAATGCCATGTTTACAAACCCTGGTGCATAAACTTCTTTGGGCAACTCTACTTTCTATTTCACAGTGGTTGCCTCTATATCCAGAATGACACCTGCACTTATTTGCCCCTCTACATTTTCCTCCATTCAGACAAGGAATGACACATTTTGCTAGAATCATTTTAAATAAGGATCCTTTAATAAGGATCTGGCATTTGACTTCGTTAAAAACAAAATATTCAATAAAATAGAGTCTCTTTACTCACAATATTCACAACGACGCCCAAAATAGCCTTTGGGACATTCACAAACATCTTTCTGTATACATTTTCCACCATTAAGACAATTATCCCTGCATATACCTAAAATTAAATACCACTAATAACAATTTCTAAAAATTTGCAGCCATTTAGTAGAACATCATTTTGCTTCCTAAGGAAGTTCAGTAGTTCTCCTGCAGGAACAAACACTGCAAAGCCCAATCCTTTGATTGATTCCATAATTAGAGTGAATCATGCTGGAGAATTGGGAGCCGATCGCATTTATGCAGGTCAAATGGCTGTGCTAGGTAATTGTCAACTCAATATTATTTGTGTTTAAGGTTCCCTACATGATATATAACAGCAATTTTAATTTTTTAAGGGAACAGTAAAATGGGGCCATTGATTCAACACATGTGGGATCAGGAGAAGGTTCACAAAGCAACTTTTGAAAAATTAATAGTTGAACATAGAGTTAGGCCAACAGCATTAACTCCAGTATGGAATGCAGTTGGATATTTACTTGGTGCAGGTGAGATCCAATTCCAATTTCCATTCTTTCTATACCATCAAACCTACTGAAATGTTTTCTTTTTACATTCAAATTAATTATTACTAACTGTTCACAGGTACTGCTTTGCTGGGAGAAAAAGCTGCCATGGCATGCACAGTGGCAGTGGAGTCAGTTATTGTAGAACACTACAATGACCAACTTAGAACTTTAATGAGTGAACCAGAAAAAAACAAAGAACTAATGGACACAATTAAGAAATTTAGGGATGAGGAACAAGAGCACCATGATTGTGGTGTTGACCATGGAGCAGAGCAAGCACCTTTTTATTCATTATTAAGTGAAGTTATTAAATTTGGTTGCAAGCAAGCTATTGAAATATCAAAGGTAGTTTAATGATGTGATATTAATTAAATTAATTTTCAAAGTATATCCTGTTTACATGAAAGGCAATAAGATATTTGACAGTTTTGGATTGTGGCTAAAGTAAAAACTTATATTCATTAATATAAATTTTTATCATAGCTATTCTTAGAAGTGACTTTACTTTAGAAGACCTTGGAATTTGATACCTGTAAATTACATTGACTATTAAATTTTTTATTCTAAAGACATGAAAGTCCTCATTATAAAGTTCTTTTATAATATTTTCCTGAATAAGGCAATTTATGTTTTTTTGTATTCTTAATCTAAGGTCTTCTATTTCAGGGCTTCTTGTCAGTTCCAAACCAGTACAATTATGTTTCCTGTAGAAATTATAGTACTTCTACAAGATCTCAACCCAAGCCCACATGGGATTTGTACAGTGCTGTTTGCGTAGAAAGGAAACCACTTATTTTGAAACCGTTAAACGAAATAGAGAAAAAAATTGCAGTTATGTTTCTGGAACTTGAAGATGAGAAAAGTTGCAAATCCGACCATGAAATCAAAGGCGAGGAAGACACCAAGCGAGCCTTACTTGTAAAAAACGCTGCCACCCTCTCAGACGCAGACATTGAAAACTCATTACAGCAAACTGCTCATGAGTTTGAAGAAGCTTCAGATAAAGAATTTGAAAATTTTCAACCTGAATCTAGAATTACTTCCAAAGATGAAAATAAGAATTTTAGGTCTCTCGATAGGGAATTAAGCAATCATTTATTACTTTTAGTCAGTGAGAAAGTAGGCGACTCAATGAAATGGATCCTTCCGCATGGATTACGAAAGGACACGGAAACAATGAGGGAAGCAGCCGAAAGGGTTCTGATGGAAAAGTGCGGAGACAAATTGAAGGTTTTGTTTTTGGGTAACGCGCCCTGTGGCTTTCATAAATACAAATACCCTAAAAGCAAAGAGGGTAATGCTGTGGGTGCCAAGATATTCTTCTTTAAGGCTATTCATCTTTCGGGACAGGTCGATACCGCACACAATAAATTGGACTACAAGTGGGCGGCACGCCACGAAATGAAACAATTTATGGACAATGAAACTTATTTTCGGAATGTGTCAATGTTCTTAATAGACGATGAAGATGTGCCCCAAGAGAAGCGTATCAAATCTAAGTAAAAGTTAGTGTAATATCACAACAAAAACTTATAAAACTATAAAAGTGACAGTGTAGCAGCACTTAATAACCTCAAAATATTTTTTATTGCGGTGTCGATTAAAATATCTCATTTTTTTCGTAGTTTGTGTACCGATCATGACCTTTCATTTTCTTTTCATATTCCCGATGCTTTTGTATGTTAGTGCGCTTTTAACTAACAGATGATATGACTCTGTCAATAAGCACTACAATCGTTTTTGGCTCGTTATTTGTCCTAGTATGGTGTACTTTGGTTCTTTGTCTTACCCCCTTCGCAGTGACGGCCTTGATAACCCGTGGGACAACTGCAGACTCCCGGAGCTGTGCAGTTTCCACCGTTCATGCATTGCGGATAACACAGGGCTGTTTTGCAATATTGTCCCATGTATCCCTCAGGGCATTGACAAATCTTCTCATGGTTGCACCAACCACCGTTGGCGCATTTTTTATCACACTCGGGGTCTGGCCCTGTGGGAAAAATACCTGCAATGTTTATACTTGAGTTTATTTTCCATTCTCGAACCCTCTTAAGTCTAATTGAAGAGGTGCGTCATCATCGGCGTTGCAGCGAAAGACGTAGACCGTGAGTCAAATTTTGGTCGGAAGGCAGTCTGTAACTTTTAAGTATTCAAAAAATATATGGGAATAAATAGAAAATTAACTAACCTCTCGGAGCACATTCCTTCCTGAGTTTTAAACGAAGTGGAGTGCCTACCAGTGGCTTCCCTTTCCTTGTTTCGATGAGTAGGCCCACTTCGAATGGTGCAACACCAGACCGATTTCCCGAGCAAGGTAGGTACACGCTAAAAACTGAGAATTTATACATAAATCAAGCATCGACAAAAATATTTCAGCACTGATTTAATTTAGAGAACATAACATGAAGACACATAACAGGCCAATACATGTAAGGGACAAAAACGAATTTGAAGCTGATTTTACCTTTTGGACGTTTTGGAATTTTTCCTTTGGTTTTTATTGAAATCTGCGGAGGATCTAAAATAGTTTCATCGAGCGTTTTTAAAATGTCAAAATTATAAAAATACTTTTTTGAACCAGATCTCCAAGTGAAATTAACTGAATTAACTTCAGATGGAATCATGGGCAAATAATTTTCGAAGTTGGGATCAAGTATATAGGGAAGAACAAATCCACCGTCGATGACATGAATTTCTCCCATGGCATAGCCTGAAAAATGAAGGTAACCACACATTATTATGTATTGTAGTAAGCGGATGCAAATGAATTTTAATTACACCAGTGAATTGTGAAGTTATTTTTTCAATTCTGTAAGAATGAAATACTGCTTTTTGTTTCCTTGTACAAAAAGAAACATTTTCGTAGCCACAAGAGGTTGTTTCATTGAATACAATTTTTACTAAATAACAGCCCACCATGGTTTATTTGAAATTTGTATGCATTTTTACTTTAATTAAAACAATTTTAAATGTACATTTGCTTAAATTTTAAATAATTTTTGCATAGAAATGACAGTTTTGGAACGTAAGTGAAGTGCAACTCTGCAATTACTGCAACTCATGGAATATACGTTTTTTCATTTGATCTAATTCCGAATTCAGTACAAAATGAAAGCCTGTGACACGTTACACTGCTCATGTCAAGGAATACATAAAAATAAATCCTCGATTTGATTGAGTAAGAAACCATGAGTGCTACGCGGGGTCACGTGTATGAAAAAAACGTAAACAAAAAAAGTACATGTCATCCGGAGGAAAAACAAGAGCGTTTTAATTCTAACATGGTTCTTATCCAAAACGTTGAATTCTCTAACAGCGAGAGAATAAAAAAAACATAGAAATGGGAGAAACCATTGTCACTCGTGAGACTCCGTCCACCACGTCTGTTTTTTTTTTTTTATTTGACTCTATTTAATTCTCGTGTCGAAACGTTCGGTCAAATCGGCACTTCTTCCTAGACTCGGGCTCACTGGCTTTTTGACACAATTCGTTGAACGTACCACTGAACATTTTCACTTGTCGCGAATCTATCCAAAGAGACAATCCGCCGCCATTCTTTTGTACGCCCTGAACAAAAACTGTTAAAAGGAAAAATAACAATAACAATAAAGTGGTAGACATCCCAATAACTGCACCTTGACTTGTGTTCGAGCTCGAGCGACTAAAGACAAAATTATACACCTTGTTATGATCTCTTATGTTGCTCAGTCATCATTCCGTCCTTTTTGCTCCGCCTTTATGATTTAATCTTCAGTTACGGACTGTGTAATTATTGTCCATTGTGAAATCGAGACATGTTTAACTTTTCTTACTTCTCCTAAATACGCACACATACACACATGTATACGTGTATACATGTGCTCTGCTCTTCTTTTCTTCTTGTTCTCGCCTCTCGCGGGCAATAATAAACGAAAATGATGGGTATTGTTTAGGAAATCCAAGCCGGGTACTCTTTTTTTTACGGACATCCCACACGGGTGAGAATTTGTCGAAGGATGTCCCTCTCTCTCTCTCTCTCTCTCTCCTGTTCTCTTTCTTATTCTCTCGACACCATTGATTATACCCTAAATTTACCTTCGGTAATGATTACGGTGGTGTGTCAAATACCCGGACCGAGTACCAATAACGTTTCTAGTGGTTTCAGAGGTCTGCGAAATGAGTTGGAAGGCGTAATGGAACAAGTCTCCTGTTGGTTGCCACAAAAGGTAACCCGAGGAACGTTACCGATGTAAAGTTTTTGAGTTCGGTTTTAAGTAGGTTTTAAGTGTTCTGCTTAAATCCGGGATTATCGGCGATCAATCGGACAAAGCAGCACCAGGACGAAATTCGTTGTTTGCATTTGGACTCGAAACGGTTGTCAAAAACGTGTAATCGCACTTTCAGATGGTTAATAATGTTTTTGACGGCTCTAAATAACTGTTTTATCTTCCAGTTAATAAGCTAGTGACAAGTCACGATTTTCTAACCCTGGCAAGTGGCCTGTGTTCTAGCAATTTCCTTATTTAAGTAAGTATGTTGTCGTTATCAATTTGGAGATGACGAAGTACCAAGTCTGTCTGGAAGTGCAAACCTCTTTCAGCTATTATTTTTTTTTAATAAAATTTATTATAAGCCATGGGTGATTTATATGATACATACAATATATCGTTTTGATTTGAAACCCCCCGATTTCTATTTTCATCCAGCATATAATTGATCTCGAAATGTTGAAAACTCTTAGCTTCTCTCAGGTCTTCTCAGCTATTCTCGTGTACGTGAAATCGAAATTCGGAATGAATAATTTTTTTATTGTTTTACGAGGACCGGCCACTCGGTCCTGAGCTGCTACATTTCACTCCGCCGGTGTCGTATTTTATGATTTCAAAGTACCACAGAACTTGTAAATTATTAAGGCGGGAACGTGCATATTTAATTTATTCGTTTTTTGTTAATAGTCCGACCAGTTTCCCAGAATCTCCGGCAAAACCTGGAGTTAACGCACTTTGAAGGTTTCGTTTTAAAAATAAGGCAGCGAATTAACACGTTGCTGCGCCTGTTGTTTGACTCCTAGAACGAAACATGTTGGTAAACACATAAGTTTCGAACACGATTTTTATGGAAGGCAAACAAACGGGTAGTAATTGTCAATTTGCATAGCCAGGTTTAACGACTCTAATGTGACTGGCATACGTCTGGAGATTTAAACTTGAACTTGAATTAATTATACTAAACGGTTATTAACAGAGGTTTTTTTGTTTGCTTTGAAGGGAAACTGTTTCCTGAAATTTTGACCAAGGCAGACAAGGTGAGAGGAATTCAATTAATCCACGCAACTGCACCAGAAGTCTATTTCAGTTACCATTTTTATTTATATTTATTTATTTATTTAAAATTAATGTTTTAAATCACAATCGCCTCCGTCAAACTAGTTTTACAGTTTTAGTTATGCGGTTAGTATCCCCTGATGTACAAAAGGTGTATTATTATTGAGTTCAAATTCATTTTTCTTAGGATCTTTTTATTATGGGATTTGTTCGTCCCAACTGCCATTTTCTCCTCTCGCGTTGCCAATTTAAACAATTAAAATCAAATTCCGAATATCGTTACGCCAGTCTCCAGTTACATAAACAATTTCTGACTTAATGTAATCCCATTAGAAACGAACAGTTTTATCTTTCCAGTTGATTTCGAATTGGTGATCAAAACACACGTCGGATTGCAAGATCATTTTTCCTCAGTTCAACGATACTCGGAGTGGGTACCCGTTCGTCACTCGCTCCCCTCACTCAGCTTTCACGGCCTCGACGAAACCAATTATTTATACAGAATAAGTAACAACTTGGACAGAAAAACCCGGAGCTGGTTACAAAAATGGTTACTTTTTGGGTTGCCACCTCGTGCAGACTCAGGAACCCGAGAAGTTAATGTTTTAAAAACCTGACACAGGTGTTTTTACCTGCTTCTTATCTTCACCAACCATCCGCTTGTCAATTCATCAAAGAAGGCAGGAAAAAATATTTCTCTTTTTAAACAAATCGGCCACAAAACTGTCTTATACCCGATGGGTTTGACGTCTCTCTTTTCCCTGGTTTCTTCGCCCTGGATTCTTCAAATTTGAGTAAAGTTTTTGGGGTCTTAAATTTTGTCTCGGTTTTGTTACTTCTTGTATCCACGATATTTGAACCGTTTGCTCCGTCTAAATCGCCCTATAATATAAAACAAGATTGCATTTTATAGACCTAGTATATAAATTGATCCCAGCCATGACAGCTTTCCGAAACTTGAACTGAAGTGGTAAGAACCGATTGGAAGAAAAGTTTAGTAGCAACAGCCGTTCCTTCTAAGATATATTTCACCTATAATACAGTGATATAAATTTAGGACATAAAAAATGCACTGTTTATGGTCAGTTTTACCACCATGCTGAATCTTTTTATGCGTACCGAAGTCATTGCAGTCATGTTTGATATGTTGGGGTCGCTTTGCATCGCATAAACAAGTTGAAGGTCATCATTATAAAAAAATATATTTCTTTTTACTGTTTCGGATTCAGTTAGGTGAAATTTAAGTTGTACTGCCCTGCACATCTCCATCAAAGTCCTTGACTATTTAACTTTTATGCATAAAATATGGTAGGCAACTTAAGCAACAGGTAGACGACTCGTGCTAAAACTGGCATTATAACGTCTGGCCACTACTAATTTGTACCGATTTTTTTTCTGGCAAAAAATTCACCAACACATTTTCGAATGGAGGGACGATATAATTGTGAAATTAAGTCAATAGAACCTAATAAAGTTGTTTTCCAGAGCGTTAGCTTGGGGCCATAAAGATTTTGTTACCTTCTTCTAAGCAATCGATTGTAAGTCTGTTGTTCAAACGAGGAACTGGTTTAGATGATTAATTACTTATTTTACTTACTTACTTATATATAATTCTAGGTAAGTTTATTATATTTTACATTCTTATTTAGTTATGCACTCGAGGGTGAACTTTATTGCTAAAATTTAAAAAATCTTCGGAGACGGTTTGGTAGTTTTCTTAAGACGCCGGTTGTTTTGGATTATCATTTTAGCTATTTCAAATCTTCAGAATGTGAAATGGAATAATTTTATAGGAACTCATCGATGATACAATTCGTGTACTAAAAGTATTGTACATTTAAGAAACTTAAGAAACGGTGACGAATAATTTTACTGTTACCTATCCGTCTCCTTTTTTCCCATATTGTATCCTAGAGAAAACCACTAAACATTACAGCAAAAGTAATTAGGTGCAATTTATTTATTCTTCTAAAATAAAAATTTAATATGTTTCCTGCGAATGTGTGAACAGGAATACTTGACACGGACAGTGACTAGACGGGAAATAATAAAAAATAAATAACTTAAATAAAAGCAACCACTTTGCTCTGTTGTAATTTCTATATTGAATCAATCGATTGAAATTAAATTAATAAGACGATTCAAATTTTCAAAAAAAGTGTATAATTAGGCGGTACATTGAGTGCCCTTCGTTTTCCCACATAATCATAATCACAACGCATCCAATATCGAGTTGTAAAAGTAAGAAAAATGAAATAATTCAACCGATACCTACATCTTAAACCTTTACCCAACACTCACAATTGGTTTCATCAAATCTGAGATTACAAAATTTAATTTAACAGAGATGATTAAGTGTAGAACACTGCGAAGCCGTCAAGTGTGTGTATATGTGTGTATGTATATATTTATGTGTGATCCTTTTAATTTGCCATTTACAATTCACAATAATGGTCATACAAGCATATGAGAATTCGTACACGTAATATCCGTTTGTTTAAAGCAACCATTGTGATTAAAAAATTCTCTTCAAGATGCCTTTTGGGAATTTTGGTTAAGGCACTTCGCACTGTAAATTCGTGCTCTTTGACAAATATCAATTTTGGTTTTGAATGGATAGGAATGGAAGAGTGTCCATTCAACTCGTTTCATTTCCAGTATAAATGTAATTTTAAATTTAAATTAATTACTCAACACACAGAAAATTAAAAACAGTTTCAAAAAAACTAGAAATACAAATTTTCAACCCATCCGTATGATTTATCAAACCCATGTTTCACATGCTCCCACCCAGTTTGTGCTCGTTTAATGGTAGGCCCAAGAGACACGCCCAAAAAAACCGGGACCGGGGCCTCACAATCCTTAAATTTCATTTTCACCGAATCTTAAAAATATTAATTACGATGCAATTGTTGAATTCCTTCTTAATTTATCGTAGTGATATCAATTCTTTCGCAGGTTTTTTGACTTCTTTGGGTGATCTAGTAACAATGATTTTAACAGTTTTACGATACGCAGGAGAATTATTTGAGTGTCAAATTGTTGTTTTAATTCATTTGAATTTATATGGTTTATATGATTTACAGAGATTGTCAATTTTAGTATGAAGCAAAGCGTTACCACCGCTACCCCTTCACCTATAGCTTTTCAGACCTTTCAATGTGGATTTCACGTTTCGATTTGGCGACTGTAACGGTGTTGCAACAGAACACCGAGCTCTTCGCTTGGTTGACCAACAAACTGGGTACTTTTGAAATTCACATTTCAATATAAGCAATAAAAATGTATTACATAAACATTTAAATAGAATATGAAAAGATCACTCTGCAGATGCACATCTCATTCGAACAATTGGTATCCTAACCCTGTATTCTATCATTTCTCGAACGTAAACGTAGTACTACTAAAATTAAACAGTCTGTCTTAGTAGCAAAGAATAAGTATAATAATCGTTATTATTAACAATTATCTGTTCATTTATAAGCCAATTTTTTAACCGTATGAAAGAAGGAGATTTCAAGTAAATGCAGGCTCATCTTTTTAACAGAAAACAATTTTAAGAGTCCTCTAGCTTCTTCAATTAAATGCGAATTTTTGTTAGTCTCACAAATTGGCAGTTTCACGGTGAGGAAGACATTTGGCATTCAATTAACGGCTCAATGGTTACACATACAAAGGCATATTTATACATCCATCAATTGAACACCATGCGATCCGTTATTTAGTTTAAAAATCAGATCTCTGGAACATGTCAGGATCCGTAGCCATAAAATGTACCTTAAATGATCTGTAGAAATCTTGGGAATTATGTTACAAACAAATTAATACATAGCAGTCGTTTTCTTAACACATTAACCTTAGTAAACGCCCGTGGGAATATTCTGTGTCTATTATTATTTAGTAGTTCTCACTTACAAGCTATTTTACAGACATTAATTTGATTTCTCTTAATCATCACAAGACTTGAAATCTCCCTCGTTTTCCACATTGTTTTAAGTAAAAAAATCATTACCTTCTACTTAAGCAATAATAAAGCCACATTTACGAGTATAAAATAGTTTAAGGAGCAAGGTGACAGGGAAATTTCCCAATATAATTCTATATGAAACAAAATGAGGAATTTTAGTTAGACTTAATACGTTCAAAGTGGAAACAATTGAAGTAAATTAAAGGCAATGCTTTTCCCTTCCATCGCCAATTTTTCGTTGATTTTTTCTTTTTACGCAAGCGGTAGAATTAATTTTAATTTTTTTCCCGTAAGCTCTGCAGACACATAAAATACAACAACCGGTGGCCAATTTACATATTTTGTTTTTTTTTATTCGTTTAGCCACTGGGGTTTAGTTTCACAACTTGAAAATATCGTTTCCGTGCCTTAAACTAAAAGAAAACTTAATCTGTGATGGATTCAAATATTGTTCTAATGCTACCCTCATAAAATAGTACCATTTCTACTTTCAATCCTTATGTATTTTCATTTAGGAAAAAGCAGTGTTCTTTGTTAAATTATATTTATATATATCACATTGACAGTCGCTTTTCAAAGCGACCCACATTAGTTTTACATTGTACATAAAAGCTAGGTAAAAGTAACAAAAAACAGTTGCGTCTGCTTAGTCTTCTGTTCATGCGAAGAATTCCAGCATGTGGCAAGTCAATTCATTTTTTTTATCCAAATAAGTGAATTCTTCCTTAAGTCTTAAGTATGCAGCAATTAAATATCAAAGAATGATCACTTTAGCGATTTAAGTGTTAAGTCAAGGATATAATTCAATTGACAAATCACGACGTCATATAAAATTTCTCTTATTCTTTTTTACGAGTGTGATTTTCTTCTCCAAATTGTATTTTGCTAGCCACTGAATTCCATTTTGAATTGAAATTAATTCCTGAGTTGAAAACATTAGATGGATAATGTTAGAATTAATATTAAATCCGATTTACGTATTCGAACTACTCTAATGTATAAGATGGTAATTCAACATAAATATCACTTACATATAAATCTCTGCGTCGGCTCCGTTTCAATTTCTACCCATTACTTGTATCAACCACACCCTTTTTGTTCCTTAGAAAAGTGTAAAAATATTTCTGAATCCCACAAAATATACATTATTTTAAAATTAAAACATTTTATACAAAAAATCTTGTTTTACTTATTGCAAGAACACAATTGAGATCAGAAATAAACAAGAATGAAAGCTATAGAATTTTATATAATCGAAAATGATAAAAAAATATAAGACTTTTTGTATAACATAACAAAAATAAAGCAAGCTGCCGGAAATCAAGCGTTTACTTAACTAGTAAAGTCCTACCCATTTACATTAAATAAATATTTTTTTCTTCACATTGTATGAAATTATTTGCTTTAAGTGCTTCAAAACATAAATAATAAATAAAATAAAAATCCTACTCTAGGAGGTTTTCACTATGTCTAACTATCAAGACTTTATATAATTAAACAATAATTTTGAACTAAACGTTTGAATATTAAAATCCATCTTGATCTGACTTGTGATACCGTCAGCTGAACAAAATTTCTAGACTTTACACATTGTACTGCGTTTACATTTAATACTGAAGACTGCGATTGCACATAGCACAATACACTACGGAAACTGAATGAGATTGTGTCCACGGATTTCACTTCGTTCGGAAAGTGCATGTAGTTCAGACTTAAAAAAACCAAAGAATTCACTAATTGAATAAAAAAAATCTAACCTAAAATGTGAAGATATAAGTTGAAGACAACTATTTCTATTGCTCTGCGCGACAAAAAAATTTGTTAATAACATAGTTTTGAACTATAAAAATTAAAACATTTATTGGGACAAAATTCTGGCCACATCAGGTTTCCAATTTAGTTAAAATTTCTTTCAGGGTAACTTACTCTCACGGAGAGTAAATTCGAACATGCTTGCAATTAGAATTGGTATGGCCATTTTTCACAATTAGTGAAGATCCCAACTTCGTTCAATAAAATTTCATTTTTTATCATTGTCATTAAAGTAAAACACGATTTAAAAATAACCCGGATTTTTTTCCAAGCAGTTCGAATACTAGCATGCTGAACCGCTTTCGGTGAGTCAAATTAAAATGTTTGATTGTGAAAAAAAATGACTAAAATAATAAAATAGCTGCAATTGTTTAAAAGGTAACAGGGTAAAGGAAAAGAATATTAAATATAAATGGCCCCCAATTTGTAAGTGATATTCACCGGCGTCACAAGTGATCCGTTTGTTGCAATGAAATTTTTAACATCGCCAAACTTTTACTTTCGATACAAATACCCCCTCCATTATCAATGTTAAATTTTTTAAACTTGAACACATGTATCAATACAGGTTTCTATTGAGTAAGACCCAAGTAGGTGTCAGTCTTTCGAACCAATAGAACGCACAAATATTATTATTATTGCAGCCATGTAACATTTCTGTTAATGCTGTGGCCTGTTATGTCATCCAATGTAAAACTTAAGTAACCCCCCTGAAACTATTTCACGTCAAAATCATCTAGCGTGTCACCAAAAAGTACGTGTGTGTGTGTGTGTGTGTATGTGATACTTCATTGAAGATTCTAAAAATTCAGCAAAGCAGTTATTACAAAAATGTCGATTATTCAACTGAAGAGGCGACCAGAAATAATTCAATAACCAGTTTCCTTTGATAGGATGTGAAATTTAAACATATGTTGCCATTGCTGTGGGTGACGCTTTAGAGTCATCGATTTTCTTCACTTTATGAACTCCTTGTCCATACTGTCCAATAAAAGAACCATCTTCTGTGAAGCGACCTACAAATTTCAAAATAATATCAATAATGGGCAAACTTGTTCTTATTAATAATTAAAAGTATTTGTAGTATAAATGTTTTAATAAAACAAATAGACACATAGAAACAAACAAATGAATGAGTGCAAATTTGAGGGTGATCGGGTTAAAGTGTTAAATAAACGGGTCAAGCCGAAATAAGCGAATTCCAAATTAATTACTTGCAATCGTGAGAATGTGTTACTTACATTAACATTAATTATTATACTAGACAAGTGTAGCAAAGCCTCCGGATGTGGATTCTCCTTGTGCTCTCCGGTGTTGTCCGTATTGTCCAATGAATGATCCGTCTTCGTTCATACCTTCTGATAATTAAATAAACCACAAACACATGGTTTGAAACATTGATAATGCAAAGTAAAAATTGAAACGGGGTAAAACAAATTGTCTGCCGTGCAAAGTGCAAGCACAATTATGTAAACAAGCATGGTCTAATTATCTCCGAGCAATTACCTGTATCGCCTTCCCCGTATTCAGCCATTGAATCAGTGTCACTTTCAACCACTTGTTTAGGGTCACTGCTCAATGATGTTCTACCATGAGATTTTGTATCCAGGCTAAAAAAAGTTTCAGATTAGAAAGTATTTGATAGGATACATTACATCAAGCAAAATTGAACAAATTTCATTTACGAGCAACAATTTTAGTTCACTTTCAGATTTGGAAAACTTACGGTTGAGAATATTCATGAAATCCTGCCTCTTCTGGGTAGTTATGTCTTCCATAAGCATGTTCTCTTTCATGAACAATATATTTTCCACCTCTGTTCCTCTTGATAATACAAACTAATAAGAGAACTAATAATAAAAAGGTAATGGCGAGCATCATGCCAATAAACCAACCGGCTGTGGCGACGTTCTCTTTAGGCTGAATTATTGGACTATCTGTAAATCCCAACATTTACAATTAATATCGATTTCTCTTGCATTTTTCTCCTAAGAAAAGTGGGTTGATTCTTACCAACGGTATAAGTTTCTATTTCTTCTGCTTGACTTTCTGTCATGAATTCACCATCAACGGCAACAACTTTGAATTCGTAAACTTCACCCGGTAATAAGCCTCTGATGATTGTGTAATCTTCTTCAAGCTCGGAGCTACTTTCCACGTAAATGGGTTCTCCTCTCAATCTGGGGAAATATTTCGGTACTTTAGTGAAAATCTTTAATGTTAAACTTTTAGAGAACAAAATTTGTAATCCACCTACTTGTACTTAACGAAAAAGTGAGAACCAGGTTTTCCTTCTATATTTGGCAGCCAAATTACTTTTACTGCTGCCAAGCCATTATCCGATGGGAGTCGTTGCCAGACAAATTTTGGTACGTCTGGTGGGGATGCATGTGAGCCTCGTGTTCTTTGCTCAATGAAGTACCTAAAAGTATTTTTAACTTTGATGTATGGAAATCTGTATTTTCAGGGGCCTGCTTTTAATGTAGTGAAATTAAAAGTTTGTTGAAAAAAACATGACATATCTCATATTATGATTTAGTTTTACTGCGTAATACTCACTCTTCTCCTTCACCAGCTCTAGTTAGACCCCTAATGTGAATTCTGTATTTAGTGTTCGGTTCTAGGCCAGCCAGTTTTGCTCTTGTTTGACTCGGATCCATAACGTAGGGTTCCCTTTCAGTAAGAGGTCCCACTTTTGTTCCTTTAACAGTTTGGTATTGGATTTTGTATCCAGTAAGTATTCCATTAGGTTGCTCAGGTTTTTTCCAAACCAAGAATAGAGCTGATGATCCCATTGGGAAAGCTTCGAAGGCTGTAACAGTTCCTGGAACACCTTCCGGAGTATCGAAACTTAATGTTTCACTAGGAGGACCATTGTACCTTCCATTGTACACAAGAACCCTGGCGTAATTCTTTGCATGAGGCGTGAATTTCGTAACCAAAGTACGCATGGCATCATTTTTCACATGAGTTTCACGCATACCTTCCTCACCTTCAACATCTGACCAAGTTTGGATCTTTAAAAAAATGTTTTTGTTAAATTTAGATTTTGTTTTTCAACACATAATGAGATTTTGATACTGTGTATTTTAACTGTTTCTTACCTTATATCCCTTAAAATGACCACGAACACTCTCAGCTGGTACTGGCTGCCAACTCAGCAGAGCATCTGTGCTGGTTGTTACTTGAACTAAAGTAAAATTCTGTGGTGCCACTAATGGAACTGTAAATAAATTATTCACGAGGATTATATAATAATATTTTTCTTCTTAAAGGATCTTTTTAGAATAATTAATGGTACCAACCATCTTCTCCTGAATAACCAATGACTTCTTTGGCTGCAACATTTGCTTCACCTCTTCTATTGATTGAAATTACTTTTATTTTGTACTCCTGAAACGTAGGTTGATCTGGTATTACTAGTTTTGACCTCTGCCAATCCATAATATCTTCGGAGTTCCACTGTTGTCCGGGTATATTCTTCTTCCAGAAAACAACGTAATGGAATCCCTCGTCATTGTGTTCGATCTCAGGCATTGGCTGCAAACAAAATAAAAATGTTTACTATTATGAAAAACATATAATGAACTACCAAGAAGCTCCATAAATTATTAAATAACATTGAGTAATTAAAAAAATATGCTAATCATTCCCGCTTTATTCAAATGTTACAAATTGGAACGAGGTGCTCACCGTCCAAGAAATAACTAGATTGTTAGGCTGAGTTCCCTTTCCCTCTACATTATCAGGATTTTTAAACGGCACGTCTGGCTGTGTTTGACAAACATCCGAGTGTCCCGACGGAAGACTCATTCCAATTTTATTCTTAGCTAAAACGCGGAAGGTGTAATTTGCCCATGGTGACATTCCCACCGAGTATGTTTGGTCGATGGCAGGAATATTATCAAAGGCAACTTCCCATGTATCTGGAGTAAAGCTTGTATTATACTGTATTGTGTAACTCAAGATGGGAGCTCTATTGTCTCCTAAGGGTTCCCATCTGACGGAAGCGTCCATGCGATTGCACTGAACTTTGACCAAACGTGGTGCATTCGGTACATCTGAAATTTGATGACACAAAATTTACAGAATCTGTCCTAATCTCACTTTAAATAACACTATACTGTACAATTTACCTTGTACGGTTAAGGTGGCCTGGGCTTCGGCACTATCCAAATCCGTTCTGGCACGACAAGTGTATACGCCGGAGTCTAATTCTGTTGTTTTAGTAATTGACAGGGAATTGTCGGCACTTTTAACGAACCGCGGTTCGGAATCAAAATCGATTACTTCACCATCTTTGAGCCAATCAATTACTAGTGCCAATGTAGAATCCGTAACAGCATTACAGCGGAATGTGGCAGTGGTTCCAATTGGTATTTCGTAGTCCTCTGGAGCATCAGTGATTTTAGTGTGTTCTTTAACACTCAAACTGCCGGTTGCTTCTACATGACCAAACTTGTTTTGCGCATAACAAGTATAATGCCCGGCATCCAAAAAGTTTACATCTTTAATTTCAAGATCACCACTGGACAAGGTTATGTACCTGCCACCTGTCAATTCCATTGCATTTCTAATCCATTTAACATCAGGTCTCGGAGCTCCGAAAACTCGGCATGTTAATATGACAGTTCTTCCATCGACAGTTTCTTTATCCGAAGGACTAGAGACTATTTCTGGAGGTAGGGCTAACACGTTTACGTAAACGTCTTTGTAAACGTAACCCAATGAATTGGTAGCGTTGCATCCGTAATTACCGGTGTCTAATTTATCCAATTTTTCGATGACTATAGAATTGGGGGTGACTTTTCGCCGAGGATTTGGAGGTGCCATGGCAATCGGTAATCCATTGTGAATCCACTTTATTTGGGGTTCGGGCACTCCGTTAGCTTCACAGCGGAATTCGACGGTTTCGCCCTCAGCAGCATTTATTATTTCGGGCTGAATTGTGAAATACGGTACAGCTGAAAATAGGGCAATTACGTAAGTAATACATAAAGATATTTGCCAACGCTACGAAAAAATTCATATAGTAAAGACTCACCAAGAACAGATAATCCTATAGAGTAAGATTTAGCTTGGCCAACTCCATTACTGGCTTCGCAAACATAGCTGCCGGCATCTTCGAAAGTTACGTGCTTTATTATTAAACTCTTTCCATAGTGTCCTTGCGTCATTCGATCGTTCAGTCGTATGGGCTGTCCGTCCTTACTCCACACTATTTGAGGTAGCGGTCTGAAAATTGAAAGAATGCAACAGCTTGGATTTGTTTCTTATGTTTCCTGTAAGCTAACCAAGATAGATTATTATTTTCTTACGTTCCACCGAATATGCAAAACAATTCGACTTTTTTGCCGCGTAATGCGATTTCGTTTTTCCTTGACACGTATTGCTGTACGGGTTCCTGTCGATTTTGAGATGCAGCAATCCCAGTAGCAATCACTTTCAAGGCAACCGTGTTCCCTATCTTATATTCATTACGAAATGGCGATGTTGCAGCACAGACGTAACGGAATTCTTTGCTCGCATCACCTCTTGTTACGTTTGAAAACCACAAGTTTCCTTCGGGATCGACTGTCATTCGTGAATTATTTATACTCATGATGCCACCATCACTATTCTAAAAAAGAATCATCGTTAGTACCATTGACACAGCCTAGCATTTCACCTGACGCCTGAAGGCATACACTCACTTGTATTAGCCAGTAGACGTTGGGTTTAGGCCATCCGTCTGGGGGATGACAAACCAGATGGAAGGGCTCTCCTTCATTCGCGTTAACGGTGAGTGGTGGCTCGTCTCTAAATGCGTTTAACTCGGCTTTTCGAACAAATACGGAATTCGAAGTCGCTGTGCCCCATGTGTTTTCAGCAAAACACTGGTATTGACCTAAGATTTGTGATAAATTTTGATTCAACAAGAATCCAGAAATGAGCACGGCCTAACGGGGCAAGAAAGCAATATCGCATTTCGAACGGAATTAAACGGTTGAAAAACACGAACAAGTCAAGGTGAAACTACATCAGAGGAAAGATACATATTAGGTACAATTTCTGCCTAAAAATGACACTGTTAAAACAATAATTATACAGTACATTTAAAACTTATCATTTTGAAAAGCACAAAGTTGAGTCAATATTGGTAAACCATTACCATACTACAAAGTAATTTTAATTTAATAATGGGACATTGTAACATGTATAAAAAGTATAAGGGTATTACCAACATGAGCTTACCTAAATCTTCATCTCTTGGTGAAGTGATAACAAGAGTTCCTCTCCCTGGTTGTTGAGACATTCTGTTGTCATATACCTGATACTCAAAGGGTTTACCATTCTTAATCCATCTATATTTTGGAGCAGGTTCTCCTTCTGCCTCACATTCAATGAAAAATGGCTTATCATTTTCATTTTGTTGTTTTGCAACTTGGAACAGTAATTCATCTGCAGGAGGTTGCTTGATAATTCTAGGTGGTGACTGACCTTTAAAATTTTATTTAACAACTTTAATTAAAATTCCCATAATAATTGTGAAAATTTTGGTTAATTTTAAATGTTATTTAATTAAAGCATTCATAAGAAAAAAGTTCTTAAAAAAATGACAGCAGGCTATGTGACACCAATTTAAGGCACATAGCCTGAATAATTTTTATTTAAGGGATTTCACAATACTTTGTGTTTATTATTTGTACTTACTTAAGGCTGTAGTATAAACAAAACATGAAAATAGGACTAAAAGTTGAGATTTCCACTTCATTGTAAATTAATCACCTGAAAAACAAGAAACACTTTTTTACTGTTCAATTCATGGTTTAACTACATTTGGTAATCTTTATCATTACTCATTCTGTAATCCTCTAATTTTATTATTATTGAATCTGTGAATGTTAAAATGCATTATAAATATACAAAATATAGAATGCAAAATTTATTTATGTAGACTTAAGTTATGTCAGTTCCAAAAACTACAAAAAACTTGCTCAGTTGTCACTTTTTAAAATAACTAAGTTGTAGTTTTTGTTACTTTATTAGGTTATAATACTTGTATTGTTGAATACTAAATCACAGATATTTATTGCAATCACTATAAAGTCAACTGCAAAATTCATATTAAAAAAATTATTTGCTTAATAAAATAATATTATTTTTTTACTGTGTACATTATTATAATACAAATTGACAAGTAACTAAACATTGCTTTATGTTATTAAAGTAAAATGAGAGTATGAAAAATGAATACTAACAGGCAAAGCAAATGTTACCCAAAAGCACCGAATGATTCATACTTGCAGGGCAAACGTACAAATGATAGCTGTTTGGTTGGTTAAAATGAATGGGTTGAATACACCTTGGAGGCAAATGACAACACCCAATGTATTGCAAGCAAAAAATTCATATTTCAGTAAAATAGTTTACAGTAATGTAATTAATACTAACGTTAAGGTTAACTTTATTTTAGAGTTTTCCTAATGACTTTCCTTTATGCGGATAAACTGCAAAAACATAGTTTCTGACTTAATACAGGTATTCACGAAAAGCCGCCATTTTGTGGGGCGTGCACATTTGAGTAACGAATATTAAGAACAAGCCGGCTTGTTTGGGTTCGCACCGTAAAAAAATGCAGAAGATAACTTACTTGAATATCAGTAAAATGTTAATTGATATATTTATTTATTAATTCATTCGAAATCCATTTCAAAAGTATTTGATAGAATAAAATCACTTCACAGCAACATTAGGTCACGTGACACACTACTAGAACCAAAGCAGGTCTATGTAGAACCAATGCAATTAAACATTAGGCGGCTAGTGACGGTTAAACCGGACGAAATGATAGTTCACAAATGCAATACAAAATTATAAGAGGGAATCCTCAAAACGTTATTTAAGTTTTCCATGGTTCGGTTTATCGCACATTATTCGAGCCTTTCGTACAGCGTTCATAACGCCTGCGCATAGTAACGTTTGAGGATTCAAATTCAAATTTTATGTGACAAATCTATGTAACACAAATAGATACTCACACATCGTGATGCTGTGGAGACTACAATCCCGGCTATTTTTCATCAAAGTTGACTGCAAACGTTTGAAATACACTCAAATCACGTACAATTCTACCAGTAAACTACAAAAAAATCGTCTTGCAAAAAGTTTGGGATCAAATTTTGGGACCAGATGGTTCTCTCGCACTGCGATTAATTGTGAAGGCGCCAAAAAGTTTGACAGACAGATTTTAGTTCCTTCAGTAACAGAATATATTAAGGTAATGTCACATTTTAATTCGTGTGAATTTCGTGTAAAATCAGTACATTCATTCACAGTTTTCACAGTGTTATTCATACACAGTTCCAAATGTAATTGACTCAACTTAATATCACGTAATTACGCTATTACAAATTAAGAATAATTTTTGTATTTTTTACTTTTCAACTGTTCAATTCAACTGAATGAATGATGTGTACAATAATGTTTCGAACATTAAAAATAATATGAAACAGGTCGACTACGAGCACATTTAAAATTAACACTTTATACGTCTCATTACTGAAAGTCAAATGTTTAAAAAAGAGGTGATGCTGTAACGAATAATGTATTTCATTTTGCAATTTTGCATTGATGTGAAGTCCAACAGTTTTGAAAAATAGTGGGAAATAAAAAAATAAAACTTTTATGAAATAAGGCTTTGTATGAATATTAATTACGAATATTAATTAAACCGTTAACAAGGCGAAGCTTTTACGTAGCTGTTTGAAAAAAGAAAGAAGGTACACCCACGTCAAGACCACAATTAATTAATATAGCAAATTAAAATTTCAAAAAATTTAATCCGCCAAATTTAATTTGCAGCTTTAAAATAAAAAAAAAAAAAACAAACAAACAAACCATTGCTCATGTAACGCAATAGTGTCTCATGAATTCGAATACCAAAAAGAGGGGGATTCTTTAATTTTGACAGAATTCTGAGTTCCAAAATGTTTTTAAGTAATTGAATTAGGAGATTTGCCAGGAATATATTCTTAAGTGATCTGAGTAATCACCGTCAAGTGCTCCAAGGAAGTTTTGATAAGCTAGAAATTCTATTCTGGCACCAACAAATGTAATTATGTCGGAAACCCAAGATAATAGAAATTGCTTATTCAGTAATAATGAATTTTTACCATCCAACGCTGAAAATGGGAGGAAAATTAAAATAATTAAGTTACATTGGATTACATAAGACCTCAGTTAAAACGATTGTAGTCGAACGGTAATCAATAATCAGGAATCAAATAAATCAAAGTTCTCTCAGAATTTCTCAAGTTGATTTAATTTTTAGTATGTTTTTGGAAAGATCCCCCAATGGGGATTTGTTGCGTAATAAAACAATTAAGATAAGAAATATCTTCGATTTATTCGAATTGTAATCAATAATAAGAATGAAAAGTGAATAATAAATTGTCATGTCCCTTCTAAAGGGAAGCGTTTAAATACTTGCCTGCGAGACCTCGTGTTTCTTTGTCTTGATTTATAATATATATATTTGTATAACTTGTCCACTATTAAATAACTATTGGCCTTTCCCAATGCGACATTTGGGAATGCAACGCAATGCAACGAATACTTCGGCGGTTCTTAACACATCCTATCGCAAAAAATATTTTGATCAATTTTGATCCCGGTATGCCTACAGGCTTCACCTAACCAATACCTTACTAATACTAAAATTTAATAAATTTCATAGAATTTTCGTCTCTTCACAGCTACTTCTTACTACCGTTTACAACTTGGTCCCTCTACCTTACTTTCCGGTTCGTTTCACCTGAAATAAGGGGATAATCTACGTCATATTTAACACCTGTGCGTTCCGAAGAAGGACACATTTCTTAATTATTTTGAAAGAAATTCCTGGTTTTGTGCAAAATTATACAAGTCAAATGTTTTGTGGTCCGCCGAGGTGATACCTCAATTTTGAACAATATTATTACCGTAGCGATAAATAATAGTAGTTTTATGAGTCAGACTAATAAGTTATCTACATATATTTCACCATTTTAACAAGTGCGAAATAAATAAAAATTTCGTTTGCTTCCATTTTATTTAATTTTTATGTTTGTCATTTTATTATTACCTGTCATATTTACCTGAACTATATTTCCCACATTACAAATTCAGTTTTTCATACTTTATTTAAGAGTAATGTTCTATGTTTGTTTCAGTTTCCAATCAAGAAGACACACCTGAGTGAAAATCCTCAAATCTTGTCCTTATGCTTTGCTGAAGCGGATGAGCTGGAATTTCCCGTGATTTGGTTAAGGGATAATTGTCAATGTGTGTCTTGCTTTGACCCCATATCGAACTCTAGGATTCACGGTCCACTTGAATATAAAAAAGATGTTCTAGCAAAGTCCGTAGCTGTACGTGTCATTATGATTTTCAATGAATTTCTTAATGTTTTATTGATAGTAATTTAGTTTTCCATACTTCGCAGTCAACAACGGAATCAGTTTCAATAACTTGGGCAGATGGTCACAGGAGCCTTTTCAGAAAGGACTGGTTGTGTAAACATTCTTTTCAACCGGAACATCAAATCGAAAGACTGACCAGAGATCACATTTCTCAAATATCTTGGAATTCTAAAAGTTTTCCGAACATTCCATCCAACTTCGATTTTGATGAAGTTATTAAGGAGTAAGTAATGATTAGATCATGCAGACGGCCATGTAAACTTAATCTTTTTCCCGGGGACTGTAAATTGTCTACATAAATTTCAGAATTAATTGTGTCTGTTCAGAAACTCGTTTTTGTTCCCGCAGTTTGAAGATTCAGGTAAACCTTGAATGCTGGGTGAATGGACCCTGTCCGATTTGGATAACCTTTGAGGAAAGCAATTAATTTGCTTTGAATTTATGATGACCAGTTCGGGCATGAACGCCTATTTCTTTAATTACAGCGACAATACTTTACTAAAATGGTTGGAAACTCTGGCTACCTACGGAATAGCCAAGATTATTGCTGCACCCCTCGAATGTGGACAATTAAGCGTTTTGGCAAAAAGAATATCGTACATCAGAAAAACTCAGTATGGGTATGTGAAACAATGAGGCAACTGACATGGAAAGTTATAAAATCCTTTATCATTAAATTATTTACCTGAGTAACACAGAGCTTTTTTTTCTGTAGAGAAGAATTCTATATAAAAGGAGATGTTGATGCAAATAATGTAGCATATCTAAGGGGACCACTACAGATGCACACGGATCTTCCTTACTACAACCACGTTCCAGGAGTAAGGAATTGAAATTGCGCTTTTACATTATTATGAGATAGGAGAAATTATGACCTATTCTACTCAATATCTGAGTAAAATTGTTTTAATAACACATTTTCTATTGAATGAATATTTTCTAATGAGGGAATGAAAGATTCAATAAGTCATGCATTTGTCAAAAGTTTATATATATTTTTATCAAACCCTTACAGGTGGTAATGTTACATTTTGTAGAACATGGTTCAACAGGCGGAGAAAATATACTAGCAGATGGTTTAAATATTGTTAAACAATTACCCAAGCATATGTATCATACATTAGCTTCAACCTCAGTGGATTGGTTAGACATTGGTTACGACAATGGCAGTAAATTTCATTCTATGCACAGAGCTCCAGTCATATGGTATATTTGGTTTTTTATAGCTTGAGTAATAATACAAGTTACCAATTAAATATAAAAGTGCTTTTTTTCAGTGAAAACAGTTTAGGTAATATTGATAAAATTAACTGGAGTCAGCCCCAGAGAAATTCTGTTTTTAATGTTACTCCTGATTGTGCTATTAATTGGTATGAAGCTGCAAGTGAATTTTCTAGACTGATACATGACAACAGTAATGCTGTTATAATTAAAAATACCAAAGGTGTGTACAATAATTTTCTTGCTGAATTTTAGGAATCAATAACATAGACAACTGATAGGAAGCAATAAATTAACCAAATGTTGTTAATGACATTTTTACGGGTTACATCTGCATGGATGCGCTCCCAATGAAAAAGGGTCGGCTTCAAAGTGGCAGGCAAAGAAGAAAGCAAAGTTTGGTGATACATACAAGTCTGCTACCAGTTATTGTGTTAATTCTTATTGAAGAAGGTTTATTGCAGTCTGTATATTCCCGTTGAAGTTGTCACATATCATCAAACTTTGCGGCCACTTCGGGGCCGAACCTTTCTCTCTCATTGCCATCAAAAATGCCATTAAAAAATGTCATTTTGTTAATATCATAGAACTTTATTCAATTTTCAGGTAAAATATTAACATTTGATAATAGGAGAATTCTCCATGGTAGAACAGACTATACTGGTAAAAGGTTCCTTTGTGGAGCTTACATTGATTGGGATGAAATATATTCAAGAATAAGAGTTTTGAGGCATGACTTGAAAGTTTCTTAATAAAAGTTAACAGATTTTTTGATCTGCTTAGATGTTGGAGGACAAATATAAAAAAAGAATGAATTTATAGATTTTTAAAATAAATTCCTTATTCTTGTACTAAAATATAAATAATATATGTATCACCAATTTAAACATTACTTGAGTTTTCATACAGGTCTAATAACCTTTTTATTTCCTTAATATGTTCTGTTAATGTATAAGTTGGTTTCATTGCTTTACTTAACTCCTCACATTTAGCCATTAACTGGTACATTGATTTTATATTTGAATCTACTGCATCACAAGTACTGCACACAGCATCCCTATATGTTTCTAAACAATCCACTGTTAGTGCAGAAATGGAACGGAGAATCCCAGCTAAATTTTCAGTCAATGAATCTACTGCTGTGGCTACCCTTCTGGCATCTGCTTCTAGTTCATTTAACACTGTTGCATCCAGAGAGGGCAAACTAGGTTCCAAAGCTTGTCTGTATAAACATGAACTTGGGCTCTTTACTCCATCAGTACCACTTAAAGAAAAGTCTTGTTTGGACACTGGACTAGAAAGTTTAATTTTCTTTTCTAAATCTTCTGAGAAGAACATAATTTTATCTCCATCTTGTTCTACAGTTCCATCCTTATGCAGGAACTCCAAAATACTTGAATCATTCACCCTCTCAGATTGAATGTCCAGGCTTTTTGGTCTTCCCTTTGTATTCAAAACTTTTTGCAGTGCAAAAATGAATGACTCCTTCTCTGAGTCATTTGAGTCTACAGAAATTTCTGAGTAGGACTGTGTCATTTCGTGCAAGGAATCATCTTCTGGCTTAAAAGGAGCACTATCCTCTTCTGGAAAGTAAAATACATAATAGTTTATTTCTTAATTTCAAGACAAAGTAATACAAACAAATAGTGTACATGGTTATGATTTAGTACGTCCATGTCTAACATCACATAACATGTTTCCTTCTTAATGACATTAATAATAAATACCTTCTTTCGCATCCATTTCTACAAATAAATAAATAAATCCAGGCGATGTCTCAGAAATTTATTTAATAGAAGATAAAAGAAATCAATAGCGAACTTCCCTACTCATTGTTGTTATACAAAAGACGTGGCAGCAAACTGACAGTATCCTCCTCGACAGACATTTGATTGAAGATGTCTTTAACTGTGATTAAATTTTAAATAGTCTAGGAATAAATTCTCATTGCAATTATATATTGCGACACAAAGTGTCAGAAAAGCACAATAAAAAATGTCGGAAAATATTGACATTACAAAGTATTTCAGTGAAAATAAAAATGGCAAGGTAGAGGAGTTTTTTGATCAAATAAAAGATATGTCCGAATCGAATGATTCTTTATCATCTCTAGAAGCAAAAAGTCAAAGTGGCAGGGAAGAGGAAACGGCAGTTACAGAAGATGAACCTGTAGTGTGTAAATTATTTCAAAAGATTGAACCGAAGAAAACAAGGGACAATGATTCCACCAATTTCTTCGATGTAATTTCAGATACAGCTGGTTAATTTTATTTTAATTACATTTTACTTTGTTATTTAGCGGTTTTGAATTTAAACCAATAAATAAACTTTAAAATTTTTCAATTTCAGGTTCCAATATCTCTGCATTTGGCCCACCTTCAAAGTTGATATCAACTGAAGGCATCTTAGATGCAGTAAGCATGTTTCTATACACTCTGATTGCAGCAGGTGACACAGGTGATCACAGCAAACTAAATTCTTGTAATATACATTTTTAGTTGCCAAACTTTGAAGAAAGCGTTCCAAGTACAGGAAATATCACTGAATATGAGAGAAGTAGGGATGCTTGGATTCCACCAGATCAGACTAGGAGGCAATTAATTGAAATGGTAACATCACCACCAGGATCTTATGTTCCAAAGAAAGAATATCTTACAATGCCAGGAGTTATTTTAGAGGAAGATTTGGTTGGTTACTAGGTGACATTGGTATTAGAATTACCTTTAATGAGTGAAACTTATCCTACAGAAATAAAATTTCAGAAAGATCCAGTTTATGAGGCAGTTCAACATTACTTGGGTCCAGGTGAAGCAGCAAGAAGAAAAGTACTTACTTCTTCAGAAGTAACTCAAGATGACAGAGGAATAAGAGAATTAATACAAGCTGGGTGTTACAGTGCAGCAGTAAATTTAACAAAAACATTGTTGACAATATATGGTCAAGGAGCAGGCAGGGCTGGGCATCCTAGTAAACACACAGTTCACAGTATTCAAGTAAGTGTGATATAATATTCAATCTTGTAGAGTAATTAAATAATGTTACAGTTTTGTAATACATATAATTTATAATTTTTGATGTTTCTCATACTGGAAGTGGTAATAGATAAATATAATGAACATGTCTTATTATAACTTTCAGTAAATGATTTTTAATACTTTCAGCTTTGGTTTACAAGGTTGGCCTTATTAATCAAGCTAAGGTCCTTCAGAGTAGCACATGTTGAGGCTGAGCCTTTTGGTGATTTAGATAAGCCAGATATGTTTTTCCAGTTTTATCCAGAATTATATGGTGGAAGAACAGGGTCTATGGTACCATTTAGCCTTCGCCTTCTTGTTGCACAACTTCCTGCATATGTTGAAAAACATCAGTTGGCACTTACAAAACTTTATTCCCTTTTAGCTAATATCAGAAAGGTAAGTCTTTACATGAAATGTTTCCATTACTAATTTTATACACAAACTGCCACACATTACTCTGTGAGTCATATTTTAGATGTTATCAAATTTGGAAAAGGAATTATTAGAAGATGGTGGACCATGTGTTTTAAGTGAATCAGTTAGGAAAGAATCAATCAAATTTTGGACTCAGAGGGAAACAAGGGTTTTGCATTATGTTGTGAATACTGCCCTGATGTATAAAGTAAGTTTAATGACAAATCCCTGGAACTGGAAAATTTGAAAACATTACAGAATTGTTCTTTTCATTACAGGACTTTAGCATTGCTATTGAGGTGATGCAAACTCTTATTGAAAAAGAAGAAGATCAAAATAAAGTGAGAGCTCTGCAGTCAGCTCTGGGCAGAATTCTTCTTCAATTAGGGGACCTTACATTTGCTGAAAAACTATTTTCAACTGCTCAGCTTGGGTAAGTAGCTTTTAGACTTTTAAATGATTACTCACCTTTTTTATTTCCTTTGTAAGTTTATGCTTCTTTCTCTTTTCAGTTTGGACACCATTGGTCCCAGGGATTATATTGACTCTGGGTTACTGTTACTAACACAAAGCAATTTTCAGGAGGCATATCATATGTTTGAAAAAGCCTACAAACTACAACCTCAGAGCATTACGGTTAGTTGATTTTTTCATTGCAGTTCAATCTATTTTTATATTTTGCCTTGTTCTTTATGAAATCTTATATTCTTATTTTAGGCCATTAATAATATGTCAGTTTGCTTGCTATACCTTGGACGCCTAAAGGATTCGGTTCTTCTTTTGGAGGAAGCATTGCAGAGATATCCAACTTTAGCAGTGCACGAAAGTTTAATTTTGAATTTATGCACACTTTATGAATTGCAGAGTTCAGTTTGCTCGCAACCAAAGATGAAATTATTATCCTTAGTCAGTCAGTACAAAGGCGACGGCATGAATGTCGGGTGTATAAAATTGCAAATGTGACAATAATTGAAAGCTCTTTCACTTGGGAAAGAAAGAGCTTGAAATTATTTGAAGTTTTCTGTAAGATGCTTTAATGAATGAAATAGACATTTATTGCCCATTTTTGAAAGGATGCGCCAGGATTCTACTCCACTCACCAGAAGTGGATAGCACTGGTAAATCTACCTTTATGTAGATATGACTGTTATTAAAAAGAAATAAATAATTAACCTTTAAATCAGTATGAAATAAAAATATTTGTTATTCTGTTTACGCGCAAAAATGTAAAATACTCAATGTAACAGTTGTCCAAATGCTTTCGAAATTTCGTCAATATACATAATTTATTGTCACTTATTTTCTAATGAAACTCCCAGTAACTTTATATTAATTTATTTTTGCCAGTAACATGTTTCTTCCTTCATTTTCTTGGTGAAAATGACAAGAAATAAATGATGATTTTTTAAGTTTACGTGGTACAAGTTTTACTTTTTTCACAACCTCTAAATAATCAGTGTACCCCACATTTAAGATTTAATAAAAAGACCAATTTTTTATTGCAGACGTAAACAACCATATTAATAAACGGATCTTTTCTCACCATATGTGAATGAGGGGAGATATTATTTAATAATTATGGTAGTGCTAAATTATGATTCAATGGTATCGTAACAATTATTGTAATCGCAAAAAAATGTAGAACATCGTACAGAGTACGCAGAATATATCAAACGATAATTTTAGATTGTCATTTATTACTTTGCAATACTCTCATTAATATTAGGGGAAACTTATCAGATATATAGATTTTATTACAATTAATTAATGTTAAGTCTCGCATTGAGCCCTGGATTTTTGTCTAACTCAATCCTAAATTACTAAATGGGAAATGAATAAATAGGGTCAATAGTACCAAGGACAAAAATTAGTTTCGTAAATAAGAGAGGAGAAACTGGCATGGGAATGTTGGCTATTTCTGTTGTCACTTCGGTCGTAGTTAATTTTCCCTTGTACAATAGAATCACCTGACATCGAAGAGTAGGGAGCCATCATCAATAAAGTCTGTAGTTTTGCCAAAAACAATCATACCGTAGATCAAAATGGTGACATTTGGTACTTCTTCAATGAAGTTTAGGAGCCGAGCCAGGGAGTTCCTGGCCGAGTTTTTGGGAACTTTCCTTCTTGTCGTGAGTAAAAGAATAATAATTACAAAAGTGTGATCGTACTACCAAATTGGACAACCGATATAAGGGTTTCAGACACAGTAAGTTAACATTTTAACGTCTATAGTTTATAGGTAATAATGCCGTGGCTCAAACGATATTGTCAGATGGAGCCGGGGGTAATAGCATTACCATATATTTTGGATATGGTTTTGGTTTGTTCTTGGGGGTTTTGCTGGCCGGTGGAGTGTCAGGTTTGGTAATCTGTGGAAACTAATTTACCCAAGAATAATACTGAAACGAATATACTAATACCCAAATTTTATGATTCAGGGGGACACTTGAATCCAGCCGTTTCAGTTGCTGGAGCGATTATGAAAAAATTTAAATGGCAAAAAGTTCCGTATTATATGTTGGCACAATATTTGGGAGCTTTCATTGCCGCCTGTGGAACCTACGCCGTTTACGCCGGTAAATACTTAAACTTTCCTTAAAAATCACATAGCCTGGAATGGGAGAGTAACAGTAGGAATGAATATTTTCAGATTCTTTTAAGGCTTATCATGCTCTGCACGGCATAAATAAAACGACTGCTTCTGTTTTTGCGACCTTTCCCAAAGATGATGTGTCAGTGTTCGGATCATTCTTAGATCAGGTAATAATATTTTATTATAAGCAATAGTCACCCTCTTGCAGTTCTCACTTTTAATTACACGTGGATATGAGTAAAATGACTTGGACAGTTACCACAAGATTTTTTCATGACTTTAAAAGTTGTATTGAATTAAATTGTAAGCTCAGGAATTATTAATTTAGTTAAGGACAATGATGAATGGTGATTTTCGATCAGATGCATCAGGGGATTGAATTCTCGTATGATTTTTGGAATTGTCGGATGGTAGTAGAATAGGAACATAAGCTGCTTCACAAAACAGGTCCCCAGCAATTTTTTTAACACTTAAACAGTTGGGAAAGATACCTTAGAGGTGCAACAGGTTACAGAAACAATATAAGAATTTATACTGTTATTATAATTTATATTAATAAGAAATATTTTGAAACAATATAAGAAATACAGGACTTGTGACCGGGCAGAAGTCTCGTAGGTGTATTAAGAACTACTTACTTATAAATTATAATATATTGTAAATTTAAAGTTGACAATTTCAAACAATCTATTTTCAGGTTCTGGGTTCTATGATTCTTTTACTTGGTATTTACGCCATCACGGACCCATTCAATAAAGTGTCTCCGCAATTAGTTCCAATTTACGTGTCTTTAACGTTAATTAGCGTTGCCTGTTCATTAGGTATAAATCAAGGTTTTGCTGTTAATCCGGCGAGAGATTTGGCCCCGAGATTCTTCACGTTTCTAACCTCTTGGGGATCCGATGTTTTCAAGTGAGATTCTGTTTTTTTTTTGTTGACGCAACAAGGTAAACTTTTTTTGGGCGTCAGTCTGTGTAAATTGTTTTTTCTTTTCCGCAGTCCGAGCACATACTGGTACGTTACATTAATCGGTCCTCACATCGGAGCCGTCATAGGATCCGCGATCTATGTATTTGTCATTGAAAAGCTAAGATTGGTTCAAGACGTGTCAATTAAGTCAGGTGTCGCAAATTTGGATGTAGGTGTTACAAAGAACAAATTTTGTAAGTATTTATTATACGCTAAAGTCGGCTTAAACAGTTCGAAATTGACCGACTTCCAGCTATTATATGAAATAGCTTGGCACTTACTTATTTTCTTTTCACTTTTCATTCGGTTGGTGAATTACAGTAACTTAACTTTTTTTAGGTGAATTTACCAAAGGCGACGACCATTCTTGTCGGTTTTAATAAATCAAGTTTCGTAAGTGGATATGAACTCCTCAGAAAACATTGTATTATACTGTTATTTTTTGTTGTGTCATTTGTTACAAAGCTATTGCTAATAAAAATTCATTATAATTTCGTTTTTTAACATATGTTGTACGCCCCAAAAGTGGAAAAGTATCATAATTATTTATATTTGAAAGCGTAAGAGCATGTTGCGATTTGATTCAGTGGGAACGAATGATTGTTTCCTTCGTGTGATCTGTTGTATAAGTTTTTATCAATTACATTTTAACGCGTTAACTTTCTCGTGAGAGAAGCAGATGGATTTCAACCTCGGTCGTTCCACATTTGGTTGAAGCTAGAGAGTTGTACAAAACAAATTGTATGAATTCTTTTAGTTAGTTATTGTCAGAAACATTCGTGTGTAAGCGAAATGATTATTCAGCCGCATCACTCGACTTGAACTGTATCCTTTCGAACTGTATTAATCGATCACCTGATTTAAACTAGTCGAACTTGGTCACGTTCTTAGGCTTACTTTCACTTCCCACAGTCGTATTTTTAGTATCTTCTTCGTAAACTTCGTCGTACACTTCCACGTCGGTCGGATATTGTCCACCCGAATCTACGTCTTCGATACCCGGTTGCGTTTCTGCGTCCTCAGGTTTGAGAAGGTGAATTCCGTCCACGCCCATTTTCATACAGTCGAAGTGTAAAATGAGAATTGGAGCTCTGGCTATCCTCGTCTCGAAGTCCAGGCACATGAAGAGATTGTATCCGGGTGTGTGTATGTTGAAAAACTTGACGCAAAAATCTATGGTGGGTGCGAATGGAAGGGGAACGGGTGCTGGCATACATGCCGGGGGTGGGTTCTTCCCCGAAATTTGTTGCGAAAATATAGACTCGTCGTCCATGTACATGTCCAACATGAGTGAAAATTCGTACGGGTCGTACGTGAAATTCATGCAGGCTGTTCTGTCAAAGTCAAAGTATTGGATGTTGATGCCAGTGCAACACCCGCACGTGAACTCCTGACAGGAACATGGGATAGGTCCGAATCCTATCCGAAGTATCTTTGGCAGAGCTTTGGTTTTGTACAGTTGAATTCGCGGATTGTTTGTGTCTATTGTATCGATTGTTTGATTTGTTGACAGATTGTAATAAATTTTCCACTCTGGCTGAACTGAAACATTAAATATATTCACGATGAGTAACACCTCACAACAATCGAAAAAATTTCTATCGCCTTATTTGCTGGTTGACGGTACAACTAAACAATGCACTTTGAACAGTAAAAATCATTCTCTAGTCTTTTTAATGTAAGATTAGTAATAGAAATATTAGAAACGAATAGATGATCAATGCTGACACAAATCTAAACGTTGCCAAGAAAAATTATAACACGTTAAAGACAATGGTTAAAGAAGGGTGGAAAGAATAACCAAGTATTCTTGGGTTGTAATAATAACAATAAAAATTGTCTTTTGCAGTTATGGGTCTGACAAAATAACATTTTATACAAAAAATTATATGTACTTATAATACATAAACGCAAATCAGACAACATTATTAAGTGTACAAATAACAACTATTCTAATGATTCTAATTATCAGTTCCAGGGGTGTAGCTTCACAACTTACTACATCTATTGAACGATTTAGAGAGCTTTAAAGTAAGGAACTTACCTAAAGTGGCTGTGGCGGCCGTTGCGGCCATTCCTATTACAATCAAGCACCAGACAGAGAACATCTTTCTCTCTGCTTTCGTTACACTAAACTGGAAGCCAAGCTGTTTATTAAATCCGAATGAAACATCTTTTAAATAAATGGGATGAGAAAACTCGTTCTACGACTAAGACGAAAAGTTTTACAGCTTCCCTGATCCTTTCGTAGTAAACAAGAACCGGAGTCATCATGAAAGTAATTTTTTTTCAACGCGCGAGGTGAAGATACAGCGGGTTTTTCTCCTTTAATGGCGCTATCACTGGTTTTATGGAGTTGGTAAAATTACTTTAAACCGTTTAACGAAGGACACGAAAAAGTCCAGTTACATTTGTATACGAGTAGGAAGTATTCTGTTGTACAGGGGTGTAAATTTTATATTTATTTTATGGACGTCAATCAGTAGTTGGAAGGCCAGGCCACGAACTGATTAACTCGTCGTATCACCGTACTTTATGTATTTTACTGATGGGTATGTACTGAATTGGGAAAGGAATACGTAAAGATATGAACATAAATTAAGCGAAATTAATTTCTTTTTTTTTTATTGTCGATGTTGAAATTGAAACCGACGTTACCTCGGGTTTGGTAGTCGTGCCTTTGGTCGGTTTCTTGTTCGGTTTTTTTGTCGTCTGATTCTCCAGCAATTCGTCGTATTCTTCGATGTTGTCAACCTCCTCGTCTATGGGGTGGGGCAGGCCACCTCCAGCTTCCGCGGGTATTATGGCCACTCCATTCAGTCCAAGTCTCACGCAGTCAAAACTGAATGAGAAAACTGTTCGATTGTTCCATTCTGTTTCTAGAACAACGCAAGCGTGAATGTTTCTGCCAATGAAGTAGACGTTGGTGAACCTGGCGCAGAACTTTAAATTTGCAACCCTCGGTATGTTTATGCACAACGGTGGTGGACTTTTGCCTGTCGAAGAATACCATCAAACGCGTTACTACCCATTAATTGTACCGATGACTTGAACGGTCCTTCACTGATTACCTGACACCTTCCTGCTGAGCAAAACGAGATCATTTATCGACATTTTAACTCCTAAACTGAGATCTTCCGATTCGTAAGTCATGTTTATGCAGAAATGTTGCCTCATGTTGATGTTGAAATTTTGTAAAATGTTTCCAGTGCAACATCCGCACTCGCTGTCGAGGCACTGACAAGGCATTTTTATTCCTCTTAACTGAGTTTCATTATTGAAATTAACTCTGAAGTAATTATGTTCCTTGCCGGTAATTTCGCCGAAATAATGAGGTAGTTTTAAGGGACCTGAAACGACACGTTAGAGTCGACTCAACAAATTCAAGGAAATGACGATCCAAGCAAGAAACTGAATAATCTGATTAACTTTTTACATAACATAAGTTAGTCAAGAATGGTTTAAAAGGCCGCAGTAAAATTATTAGAACTATATAGAATAACATTCACAAAATAAAAATAATACTCCAACTAAACTGAAAAAAATATGTATTCCGGCGGTTATATACTACGAGGGCAGTTGTACCAGAGAGTAATGACTGAATGAAATTGAAAACAACTCACAGAATCTAAAAATTGCATAGAACAAACATATGAAAACCTCAATAATCATCTCACGCGGTGGTGCCTACCAGAAGGAACTAGACATACGGTCAACACCGCAAGGTATCAGTACAAGTACAGTCTGTACCGTCCGCTACAGAGCCTCCCTGAAGATGGTTAAACATCCGAATATATGCGCTGTCAACTCGAAATGTTTCTTAGTATCGCGAGGATAATATTCGCAGCAAACTTACCATGGTATCTATTTTTGGCTGACATTCCAACAATTCCACCAGATAGTACGGTGCAAAGAAGGTAACACAACAACCAACGCCACATCTCTAAAAAAGAGTTTCTATTCCACGAATCTAACCGTCTATTCAAATGGCCGCACCCAAACTGCATCGGAACAGTAGAACTGTGGAAGAAGAAAAAAAAATAAATTTTGTTTATTTTCAATGAAATAGAAAGTCGGTTCACCTTAAAATGTCTTTTCTTCTTCTTTCTCAAGAAACTGTAAAACCTCTTTTTCTCCCAGTAAAACAAGTTCATCCGGATTAAACGCGGTCGGTAACAGAATTCGAACAATTCCCAATTGTCCGTACAATTATGTACACTTTTTGAATTCCATAGAGGAATTGTTCTTAAGAAAAAAAAACAATTAAATAAACTGAATAGAATCGAGAACGTTTCCGTCATTTTGCTCTCGAGAACTGCACAACGAGAATAATCAGAGTAAGGGAAGGAAAGGGATGGGAAACGAGTGAAACTTTCAGGGTTTCCTAACAAAAATGTTGAACGCCGTTTATGTTACAGAAACATAACGTCAACCAACACGTCCGGTAGCCCCTTCCTAACAAAGGTAATGACACCAGGAATCATCACTCCCCCCGGTGTGGTTTAGTACATCTCCTGTCGTTTTCGTGAAAAACCACTCGGTTTAAATTCGGGGAGATCAAGTTTACTAAAACCGAACAGGAACGCGTGGAACTTGCAAAACGGGCTCGAGAACAACTGTTACGAAATTGAATTTTTAAGTTTTTCTGAACTCCTGAAGAAGTTCGGTGAGACTGCTAACTGCTCAGATGATTTATTATTATATTTTATTCATAAACGCAGCACGTCCTACCATCTTTAATTTTTTTCCTAAACTACCCGTATTGTTCTAACAAATCAGTCACAAAACGCAGAGCTAAAACATCTGGTAGTCGTTACCGGTAACGAAAAACCATCTACCGGCAAAAACATAAATATATGTATTAGGGATGACACCTACATGGAAACAATAAAGGAAGGAAGAAAGAAAGAAATCAATTATAACAATGTAAACAAATTTATTATTCAGGTAATGAGTGATAATTTATAAGATCAAGCTTCAACCCGGATTTTCTTCTGTTTTCCATGTCACAGCGATTAGTTTACGTAAATAAATAAATAAAATAAACAAATAAATAATTTAGGAATACCACAAAATTAACGAATTAAAAATAAACCGTGTCAAAGACAAATATTGTCTGAGCGGAGGACGTTTTCACTCCTGTTCAGTTTCAAAGTGCCTGTGTCCACGAACTAGGAATGCATCCGGGTTATTGAAAGGCCTTCCCTCACATTATACTTATTTATTTATCGAACTCACACAAATATTCTATAAATTACATTCATTCATATTCATATTATTAATTTATTAGAATACATAAGATAATAGCGATATTATGAAACAGCCTGGTGTGAGGCACACCAGAAGTTAACGTTTATGCATATTAATTTTTTGTATATAGGAAGGTACATGCTGAAGTTTTAGTTTCGGGTACTTCCACTTTCCAAGCCATCGACAGATCTTTCTAACTTCTTTGCACCACCTGAGGCGGAACTTATTTTTACCTTTAAACTAAAATTTCGTTTTTTTTCTTATAGTTTCATACTATTCTATTTTAGGTCAAGTGGATTTAAAAGAGATGGTCACCTTCCAGAACCCGGTCCAAGTTCATTCTCCTGTGCGTTCTGCTTGTACTGATCGGCCGGTTGTCAATCGGTTTTGGGTACCTCTTGGGTTGACCGACAAACTCGCTCAACTTGAGCAGTTTCGGCGTGTTGACAATCCTCAGGGGTTTCTTATTCTTTCTAGGAGACGATTTGACTAATTTGTTTCTAGGACGCTGTTTGATGCTTCTGTCGTCGAAGTCATCATCGCCTTCTTCGTCGTCGGCATCTTCTATGTCCAGGTCTTCACTCTCTCCTAAATCGTGCTCTTCTCCGTACTTATTACTAAAACCCGAAATCGAAGCAACCAAAGTGTGCTTGACGCTGCCGTCCTGGTCTTCTTCGCTGCTGCTGTCGTCTTCTTCGGTTTCTTGAGAATTTTGCTCTTCGCTGGAGTCGTTTGACGAAACGTTTTCTTGCTTGACGTTGGTCATGTTGATGCGTTGAGAAAGCATGCTGATTACTTTCTCCGGAGTCAGATTTTCGGTCGTCACATTGTATATAACGTATTTGTGTTCGCTTGGAACTTGATACGTTGTCACTGTCATGCCTTCGGTTACCTTTTGCGTAAATTGGTTGTCCGGTTTTATGTAGGTGTAAACGGTTTGGGTGCCGGGTGTTTCCGTCTTGTAAACAACTACTTTTTCAGTTACTTCTTTCATGGCGTCCCCGTTGCCTTCTTTTTCGTTGGTCATCATCTCAACTTTGTTATCGGCCATCGAGGATACGAAAACTTTTTCGGTTGATACGACTGGTTTCATAGATGGCACCGTTTCCATCACCATTTGTGTTGTCGAGACAGGTTGCTTGGATGGTGCTTTTACTTGGACGGTTTGATTATTTTGCAGCGTAGTTGAACCTTGGCTTGTATAAATGGTGTACGTCGTATGAGACATGGATGATTCCTGATTGGTATGATTTTTGACTCCGACGGTTTGTACCATTTGTTGAGTCGTTGGATACCGCATTACAATTGTTTCTGAGACCGGCTGCATGACCTGCTGCATGACCGGCTTTATAACCGGCTGCATAACGTGCTGTACCACTGGCTGTACCACTGACTGCATTACCTGTTGTTTGACTGGTTGCACCACAGGCTGCATTACATGCTGCACCACTGTTTGTACTGGTTGTACTACTGACTCCATCACCTGTTGCCCGACTGGTTCCACCGCAGGTTGCATGACATGTTGCACCATTGGCTGTATTACTGTCTGTGTGACCTGTTGTTTGACTGGCTGCACCACAGACTGCATGACATGTTTCACTGGTTCAAGCACGGGCTGCTTGACATGCTGCACCACCGTCTGCATTACCGGCTGATTGGACGTTATAGTTTGAGTAGAAGTGTGACTACTTGTTTCAGACACCGGCCGCTTGATTTCCATATGCTGGATGGTGTACTGTGGTATAGGTCTTTGGGTTTCTGTATTTTGTAACATTTGTTGAATTTGTTGAATCTGAGGTAGTGGAGACATTGTTGTGAGTGGAAGTGGAGGTTTCTTTTGAGCTACGGGTTCAACAGTAGTTGTCGTCGTTGAACCTTTCTTTTTATTCTTGTTAGACTGTACTTTATCGGTGGTATTTTCACTTTCATCCTCGCTGTCAGTTTCACTTCCATCTAATATATCTAAAATACTTTCGCTCCCTTCCTCGTCATTTTCCTCTTCGTCTTCATCTTTTTCGACCGTCTGAGGCTTCTTTGTAACAGCAACTTTTGTTGGTTTAAGTTTTTGCTGTTGCGTGTTTGTAATAGTTTGTGTAGTTTGAACCGCAGTTGCCGATGCGGCATCACCATCGTCATCGTCGTCGTCATCATCGTCATCATCATCATCATCGTCGTCATCGTCGTCATCATCTTCATCATCGTCCTCTTCACTATCTTCTTCTCCTTTAACTTTGTTTATTTGATTGGATGGCTTTTTGTTATAACTTGAATTAACGAGCGTGTTGCCACTCTCATCATCGTCGTCGTCTGCTTCTTCATTCGTGTCGTCGTCTGCATCACTGTCAACACCTAAGATTCCAGAGAGAAAACCATCATCGTCGTCATCATCATCATCTTCTTCAGAATTCTTCACCGGTTTCTTCTGCACTGCATTCGGGTTTTTCTTTATTTTTATCTTTTGACTGCCTTTTTGAGCTGAAGGCTTGTTTTTGTTACTTGAGGACTCCTCATCGTCGTCATCGTCGTCATCATCATCATCGTCGTCGTCATCGTCGTCGTCTTCCTCATCGTCATCATCATCATCATCATCATCTTCTTCCTGAACTTTAACGGGTGGTTTTGTGACCGGTTTAGTGACGTATGTGATCTTGTGATGGACCACGGATGGTTGGTTGACGGTACCGGGAACAACTTGAGTCATGACCACCTTATGTTGCGTATTGGCGGCATTTTGCATTTCAATATTGGAGTGAGAACTCGTCATTGAACTAGGAACAACATGGCTCATGATCACCTTATGCTGCGTATTGACCCCATTTGGCATTTCCATACTAGAATGAGAACTCATCATTGTTCCAGATCCAACTTTAACCGAATTCATCTGCTGTGAGGAACTGGACATCTCTTGTTGAGTTTTGTGAGATGTATGTATAGGGCGGTTTGTCACATAGTGAGTTGTCATGACATCTTTCATTGGCATTTTGGTTTTGTCAAACGCCATGGCACTTGATGAAATCACACCGGGTGTTACACCTTGCTGAGCGATTGCTGCAACTGCTTCGATTTTATTTAAATCCGTTTGAGGGATTTTTATGTAATTTTTGTTGTCGTTCTTTTCGGGTGGTAAGGTGAAAGTCACGGGTGCCTCTGTCAACATTTCGGTTGTGCCACTTAACTTTTCAGTGGAAGTTTTCTCTTTTTCTTTGATGATATATTCTATTGTAGTTACATCGCCTAATTTTTCAGAGGTCACTACCTGCTCTTTTTCCATTTCAACTTCCGTTAGATTAGACTTACTAATCATAGAAGTTGTTTCCATTACCGATGAAGAGTGAGATGACTCCATGGTTGAAGGAGGTTTCTTTGTCACAACTTTATTTTTAATTAAAACCTGTGTTGCTGGTAGAGCAGTGGTTGAAACAGGTACAAGTGGAACAACCGATGGCTTTGTTCCAATTTTCACGACACTTGGCCTTTTGGTTGTTCTAACGATAGGCCTCTTAATTACCGGACTTACAGTTGGCCTTCTTCTGTTGGGAAGAATTGCTGGCCTAGAAGTGGTCGAAACTCTTTGCACAACCACTTGAGGTTTGGCTGCGGTTTTAATTTTCTTCTTTTTTACAGAACTACTACTGCCTCCGCTAAAGAGGGACCCGAAAAAATCTTCACCTAAGACACTGAATCCGCCGTAGTCAACCGAATCAGAATCGACTTCGTTGTCGCTTGAGGCACCGTCTTCGTCGTCATCATCGTCGTCGTCATCACCGAATCCAATGATGTCGTCGTCACCATCATCAATATCGTAATCGTCATCATCATCGTCGTCGTCGTCATCATCTGGATCCTTCTCGTTCGTTTCTTCAACGGGCACTGGCGGTGCGGATTCGAGGTTGACACCTTTTGGTCCAAACTTAAAGCAAGAAACTCTTAGAGCTGCTTCTATATCATCCAGAGCTCTGAGTTCCAGTCCTAAGCAGGCTCTAAATTGATCTCCTTCCCTTGATATTCCATAGACCCTTCCACAGAACTGTGAAATTCCGCCTGGTAGCGACATACAGACAGGTTTTGGTGTTCTTCCTGCGATAGTGGTGTTGGCTAGAACCCTGTCTCCGAAGGACAATGTTACCATCATGGTGTCCTTTTGAGCGTACATAATTGAAGCACAACCGGGTCCCTTCACGGGCACAACAGGTAGCGAGAAATCTCGGCAACAGTTGCACAGCTTACTAGTACAAGCGCAGTACCTGTTGGGGGGCCCTTGACGAACTGTTGTTACTTTTACTTTTCCTTTGGCTACATTTTTGGTTGTACTTTTGGGGTCTAAAATTAAAATAAAAAAGCAAACAATTACCGTACAAATAACTGGATTCGTCATTAATACACTAATTGGTAGACGAGTTAAAAAATTACCTATAACTCTTGCTGCCGCAAAGGCCAAGAAGAGAAAGACTAGAAGTAATTCGAATACGACCGACAGCCGCATTCTCACAGGCTAGTACAGGCTCCTGAAAGAAAAAAAAATTACAAATAACGCAATAATTCACCCCTGAAATTAATAGTATACAGCATAACTCATTAAATGTACCAATGTTAAGAGACCTCCAAATTATTCTACACCTCTATCTGCACATTTGCACATTGTTCCTGTTAGGTTCCCACGTAAAAAAATTTGTAGTTTGATATTGATTTAAAATATGAATAAAAGTGAATCAGAATTGTCTTAAGTTTCTATCACACGAATGTATATATTATTTTTCGTACGGTAGATTTCTTACATTTTCTTATAGTTATCTTAGTCGTTAAATTTGAAATTTACTTCATGTTATATTTACTACGACTGAAGAACAACGTGAGTTACCGAGAAGGGCACATAAATCGGGGAAATCCTTCGGATGATGCATTTTGCTGCGCCACTTTCTAGATGTGGAGACATTGGTACCAACGGATCCGTTAGACAGAGAACTGGCAAGATGTAGAGCGGATCCGTTTCGACTTTTACGCTTACTTCCTGCATGGTTCGGTGTGAACCGACCAAAATTCTACTATCCGTACCCGTATATTTTCTTGTCTTAATAAAAAAGTCTTGAGAAAAAGTCGAGAAAGTAGTTGGAAAGTTGATAATCATCCCCAGGGTTCTGCGTTAACTGATCTGTTGTACTCGTCCAAATGATTATTTTATTACATGAGTGGTTGTTTAAGGTATAATTTTTTAATTATTTAAATTAAGTTTTATCGAATAAAATCGTGTTTTACTGACACATAACATTCAACTGAGAGCACGCAACTAAATTTTTGGGGATTGTTTTCTCCAGTGATTTTTCCATGAAAAGATAAGTCGACTAAACGCCGTATGGACCGGATCGGACAGCGGCAACACAAACATTTCAACTCGGTTTCAGAAACGGTAAATAATTTTACCTACATCCAAAACTTGTTGAATCAAGAACGTTTTTATTATACGGATACGCAAATCAAGCGGAGAAATTTAAGCATGACTAACTTCTTTTCGTGGAAGCGGAACGAGTTGGAGAGGACATCCCGAAGACCGAAGGGTGTCAGGTGTGCAGGTGTCAGACCGAAAGTTGGACACACGGTACAAAAGAAGCTCGAGAAGACAACGAACATGGTCAGAGGACACGGAGAAAAGACCTTGATTTTGACCATGACCTAAAGGGCCTTGATTGAAGTCGAGCCCAGTGACTGACCTCATTGCCGGCGAATTTACTTTTTTCAGATTTCATGTTTTCAACCTCACTCCGACTTGCCTTTGTTTGTACGAATCAACATAATCTTAAAAATCTTCGAGTCTTTATCTCTATCTTGTCTTTTATCTCGTCAATTATATCATCTATTAAATTATTCCAATTACAAGAGAACCTCACTGGTAGTGATGAATGAGACTCCAGTAAAATTGTACACAACTCTATGTGGTGGTAGACCGTAACGGAGAATTATTGTGACATACATCACAGTATCGGTTTTGTGTGTTCCAGTTTAAATTGTTCTTGAACATGGAGTTTAAAGTAATTTTAAAGTCTATATGGAGGACTTGTAACCGAACGACGGCAACCCAATTATATAGTTACTCATAGTAAATAACATGCTGCCTCAAAAGCCTAAAAAAAAACCTCAGGAGTTTGATACGATTTTTTTGTGTAAGTACTTACTGGTATTGTAAAAAAAAGTTATAATTTTCACCTGATTACTCACATATAAAATAATATAAAATAAATTTACATACTGCATTGACACTGTACCAACACTATAGTCAAAGTGTAATAATTTAAAATAAAACAAAATAGCATTTATGTTACCCTATATTTTTGTGCTGTTATTACAGACTAAACAGTCTGAATTAACCTTTTTTTGACACTATTTCCAGCACACTTTTAGGTACAAGAGTACCAGTATAAAATACAAAATAAATATGATAATAATTCTCCTTTACACAAGTAGTAATTGTAAAAGTCATTACAAAAATTTTTCACACTATTTGAACTTAATTACCTTCTCAGACAATTATCGTACCCACGTATTCAAAAATAATACCTAAAACAATAACTTCTCTCCGCTCACAGAATACTAAAAATCACTGAGTGCTCCAGCAGTGTCAAAACGACATGTATTCCTTGCTGTAAACAATACATAAACGATCCTGAGTAGTTCCTCAAACTTCAAAATACCACATTAACGAGGTGTCAGTGACCTTGTATGAGTGTAAGTAATTAAACGAAAAAAAAACGCACGAACTTCTAAAATCAGTCGACAGAATCCGAGGAGAAATCTATAAAAATTTCACGGTCTCAGAGAAAGACTCATTTCGCACAGGAGGAGACGAAACCAAAAAAAAAATATAGCAACACAACTGGTCAGAATAAAAATCAAAAGAACAAGAACAATAACTACTCACCTGCCTTTAATTAGAACAATACTGAGTGACAATTCATATGTCTAGTCCGAGTTGCACAAAACGAACAAAATTGTTTTAAAAAATTTCACTTAAAACGAACCACGTGAAAGTATCCTCCAGGATGAAGTGAGTAGTAAAGACTTAAGAAGACTGACTTGTGATGCAGTAGAATAGGAGAAACGGTCATGGTAAAGTCGGTCATCGGGTCCACGACGGTTCGTAGCCGACTTTATTGTTATTTTTACCATCGGTGCTTAGCACCATAGAAAAAAAAACCGTTTTTTTTACCGAGGTAGGTACCCGCCTCATCGATGCGGTTTCACCGATCGTTTTCAATCGACTTCTGGATTTATTTTCGATCATTTGGGTCGCCGGCGAACACCTAGTTAATACCTAGAACCCAACTCAGTCTGCCTCTACGCTTCTCTATTTGTCACAGTCCTAGCAAGCCGTACACATCGTCTTCACTTATTTTTTAGAAATTAAGAAGCTCTAAATAATCTCTGTAAAAGTTAAATAAAAAAACCATTGAAGTTCACCTTTGGTGTAAATACGTAAATTTAAATAAATATAGAATAGATACATAAATGTAATGTATAAATATACGAGTGGCGTTTGAAAAACGTGAAAGAGGTTTTTTCATAAAAAAATAAAAATCGTATAAAACCTGATATTGAATTGTATTCTAAGTATCTTTAATTTTGTTCTTGTTCTACTTTTGATTAGTAGGGTTAACAGTGTGCTTGATGGCCTGTTAGTATAAATGGTGTAATTCGAACAATTTAAAATGGTTAATGTTGTCTTGGTAAAAAACGCTGGCGTTTATTAAAAAAACGGCACTACGGCAACGGCAACAATACAAGGCAATAAAATTTCTGTAGTTACTTGTAAATCGCAAAGGCTAAGGAAAATTCTAAAACTTCAAATCCATAGTTGTGTACACAATGGTCACTGTTGTAATATGCAGTCCGATGGTCACCAGATGAAGCAGGATGCAGTAATTATATCCGGATGCAACAAACTGAGAGAGAGAGAAAGTTTCTCATTTCTCGGGGGCAATTAAATATATATTACTCGCTCGCTACTTATTTCAGTAAATAGAATTAAGGGTTTTATGTATAATAAATAACAAAATTGAGAACTTGGTTACTGAACGAATTTTTTTTTCTCGAAGCGGATATTTATGGGGTCGCCAATTTCAGAGTCGGATTTTGCGGAGCACAACAAACTAAAATGTACCACAGTGTCAAGTAGGAATGTATATAATAAAACATATATATAAAAAGGCTTGGCTCAATAAAAAAGCAGTTTGCATGATTTCAGTGTGTGAAACACAAAGACTCACTTCAGTCACGGACTTCCATGCTGCCGTTACAAATGCATTAAAAAAGCACCGTTACTTTATAACGCGTCAAAAAATACCTTATGTAGTGATACATTTTTATTTTAATTTAATAGGTGGAACTGTTGTCTCGTTCTATCTATTTGCTTTCTGTCAAGTCATTTTTGTCCTCGCTGCTTCCGTCTGGAATTTTTTTTGTTCTCCAGTCATGTGCCTAACTGTTCCGTTGCCGTAATCTCTCAATTGTACCACTCAACGTCTGATCCTATGACGGGTCCTGCGGTGTTTTGTTTGATCATTTGATCACTGTCTGATCATTCTTAGGAAAACGCCCGATTGTAAATATTTGACTTTATTTTCTTAGATTAAAAATCTTGTAATCAATACAGTTCAGTCGAAAACTATTTGTGAATTGAACGAATTTTTGTTGGACAGAAGGTTGAATAGAAGTTTTGTAGAATTCCTCTGCGTCCTCGTACTTTTCACTGTATCTGTAATATTTATATATTTCAAATAATATTGCTCTTACAAAGTAACTAATAATTAAAGTATCTTTTAAAGTATATTGCAAAGTATAACAAAGTAGTTTTGTTGAGCGATCATAATGCTGCTTATCGCCTCACGTTCCCTTGGCTTTCGTTCCTATTTCTATCCACGAATGTCTATTATAAATAATTTAAAGTTTTTTTTTGCTGTTGGAATATATGAAAAAAGGAACTAAATCACTACTTATATTTTAAGTAAGTAGCAAGAAATGAAGGAAGATCAATGCGGCTACTGCAGTTCTTCACACTCTCTTACTCTTACACTTACTTACAGTCATTTACCCAAATTCATCAAGAGACTTTTGGAATTAAAAGTAAAAAGCAATTTCAAAACTTCTCGTCAATTTTTCAACGGTTTCGATTTCTAAAACAAGTCCACAATTGGTAAATATGAATTTTAATACACAATTAAAAATGCTCGGTTTCAATCAAACCATCAACCATCAGACAGGAGTAAGGTGATATCTGTAAAAGTATGAGGAGATCAATAAACACTTAAATTTATTTCTTTTTCATCACAACCAAATATACACATGTAACTTACATGTACAGAAATGTGCAGTTGGGCAGAATGTGTATTGCGCTTTCTATTTGTAAAATAATGATTAATTAATGTATTACCCGGGGTACAGAGTACTCCTCCCACAACATCACAACAGCATACTTTCACACAATTGCGCAGTGTCAATCGGGTGATCACTCAACAATGCAGCGAACATCATTGTCACTCGCACTGATTACCAATTACTATCGACGACAAATCAATATCGGAACTCAATCGGTGATCAATAGAAGATGAAAAAGCTTCAAGAGGTAAGAGAAAGTAGAGTCTTTAGTGTTCCGCCCACGCCCGGAAGTAGGTGACATCCTGACCTGGATAAACACCGGCTTCCTCAGAAAATTCCAGTGGCGGAAATATCATTTCTTGGCGTGCAAATTAACTTGCGACCATCACGCTTCGCTTATTACACTCTGGTGAACCAAAAATTTTGCTGAGACTATGAGTTTAATTACAAGTAAAGCTGTGAAAACCGAACGTGACCCATACGTGCATGCCCAGTTTGTACAAGTAACAGTCGAGTACGTGGAGGTCCTCGAAGGAAAGCTCTCAGAGGGCCGCCCTGGTTGTAAAAGGACGTGAAAGCACCCTTTGGAGTCATCACTGAATAGAAGAACTTTATATCGTCTATTTTTAATTACGTAAGGTGAAAATAAAGCTCCGTTGAATTTTGGGTATCATGCCAGGTATTTTACAAAGATCATGTCCATTTGTACGAGTCCGGGTAAGCGACAGTAAATTTGGAAAATACATAACTGCAACGGTTGTAGTTAACTAAAACTTATGGATTAATAAGTTGGAAGTTACATTGAGAACGGAGAGATGTGGATTCGGCACTGTGGACGACTCCTTTCATCTTCTTCCTCTTCTGACGAGTAATGTTTCTTTTCTTCATCTTCTTATCAGTCCATCCTCTCGAACCATTCGTTTTGCGACTCGAAAGTGCGTCAGTTTCGTACCTGAACCTCGGGTAAGAAAGTCAATTGTAAGCTCTTGATTTATGAATTCCAAATCATTTACATTCACTTAACGACGCGGGTGCGGTCGCTCGGTCGAAGACGGAAAGAACTCGTGAAGAAGAAAAAAAACTCGTTTCTATTTTGTGTTTGTCGTTTGCCTACAACCAGTAGAGTACCTGAGGTAGACGAGGTTCGATTCTTCATGTGCAGATAATTGTGTTGTACCTCTTCAGTTATGTCTTTAAAACTTTATTTGTTTTTAGTGACGTGCGTCGTCATTGTTGGCGTTGCATCCGCCGATATATTCGGAGGTAAGTTCTTCATTGTTCCCTTTTCTCGTAACTCGTTTACTTCCCAACTAAATGGGACTCTTTTTCATCGGGTTCGATTTGAGGTTGAACGGTTGATTCGTTTGTTCGGTCAGAAGTTCAACCTGAAAAAGATCCAACCCGACAACACGTTATTTATTTTTTGATTGAACTAAAATAGAGAAAAAAACGTTTCGATTCAGATTTAGGCAATTTGTTCCAGTGACTTTTAAAAGTGTTACACGACCACTTTTATGTTCAAACATTTAAACATTTAATCGATCTGTTCGACGGTTCCGATATGGTTCCGTACTACAAGACAAACCGTATAAAATAGTTCGTGCGCTCCTGGCTTGAACGGTTTACTGAATTCCCAAACAAATGAACTTCACGTTACATGGATAATTTTATTGTCTGTTGAAACTAGATTTCTTCAAATGGGATATTATGAGTGCGTTCTCTGATGGTGAGGATGACGACGATGAAGCCCTTCAACGTGAGGAGGAAGAATCTTCCCTTCCGAACACTTGCAACTGCGAAGGGATGAAATGTGATTGTTGCGTCGATTTTAACATTTCGAACGTGATAGATCTCGGGGGCCCGGGTAAGGTTTTGTATATGTAAAAATAAGACGTGGCGAGTGCACACATTGTTCGCGTTTATTTATGTTTCGCCTGTTCTTTAGGTTGCGTCAACATGAGGTACATTTCCAAGGAAGAGGGAATTATGTTAAACGTCTCCTACGGCGACAACGTTCTACACAGTCAAAAGGTTACCAATGAGAATAAAAAGGGTACTTGCATGCCTCTTCTATCCTACGTAGCCGAAATCTGCACAAGGTTTGCGGATTTGAAAGAGACCGACGACGGAATGACAGGGTGCCTTAATTTCGAGCCCACCGTTTTTGGAGAAGTCACGGCTCAATATCCTGTAGGTTGTTTCCGCATGGATCCCGATGGAATGTACGTCGACAGCACTCTCGGTAACTTTACCGACACCGAAGAGGACGATGTTGGAAAAGAAGAACAAGAAGAGAACGCGTAAGTGAATGTTTTTGTTTCGGAGTCAATATTATTGGTAGACCAAACAGGTCAACTTGAGTGAGTAGGATAAGTAGACTTCAGGTACCGTTTGTTTTTAAAAAATCATTTAAGAAATACAACTTATTGCATGGGCATTCGAAAACACGATCTCTCGGTAAATTTCGGCGTTTTATTTTTTCCTTGTAACAGTTTTTGCCAAAATTAATGTTTGTGGTCTACTCCACGAGTATTTTGACAAGTATTTCTGATTTGACGACATTAACTTTAAGTAAATTATCGCTCGCCAGGCACATTCTATTACACCATTAATTTATTTACTATTCATGCCAATTGGTGGATTATGAGTTGCCACCTAGACACTCCATTTCTTGTAAGCATTCGTTTTCAATCAGTGAATTGTGCGGAAACTAATGATTGTCTACTTTTCTTCGCAGATCTGAGAAACCCGAAGAAGAGCAGTCGTTTATCGAAGCGGTCAATCAATCAGCCCAAGAAGGTTTGGAATTCATCTCGAGTCTGTTCGGTTTCGAAATTAAAACTAAAAAGACTAACAAGACCCCGACGACCACGGAATCAACAAGTGAGAAAACCGGAGAAGGCACTAGAAAAAATAAAAATAAGAAATTAGAAAGTAAGAAAAAACAAATTTGAAAATTAGGCACTTAGGTATTTAATTTACAAAAGTTATTTATTTATTTATTATAGTTTAGAAATATAGTAGGTCAGATTTTTTCATGTGACTGTACATTGTAATACGAAAATATAAATTATTTAGAACACCAGTATTAGTTTTAATAATATAATATGTGATAATCTGAAAATCTAATTTAAGAACATTGAATAATTCTAAATCAATGTTACAATTTTTTCACTCCTGGCTGTATTAGGTTCAAACGTCCTTAAGCAATAAGAACATTTCAGACATAGCATTTCAGACATCTGTTTTCATTGTACACATACTTTAGGACTAGTAATTTGTGTAGGTTTCAATAAAACCCCTGATTTAAAAAATTATTCATTCAAACAAAGTTTATAATTTTTTACCTATGAGTTTTTTATTCAATTCAAATTTGAATAAAAAAGCGCGAAATGTCGTGGAATTAGATATTTTTCTTCGGGAGGAACCGAAACGTTGTAGTATTTGGAAATGTTTGAGATATTTTTATGAATTATTTGTGTTTTGGTGACACATATTTTATCGTTAATAGAACAGTAAGATGAGGATTCCACTTCCAAAGTATTTGCCACAAAGAAAGGTAGCGGAATTAACCGTGAAGCATTCGAATTTACCGGAGAGGTACATCAAAAGGCAAATTGAAGAGGTTAGTTTTTATATTTGTTAAATTCAACTGTAAACATAAAATGTTTGTCTTAAATTTATGAAACAATTTTTAAGGTTCATTACAAAGCCCCGAAACTGCCCAACTACAGACCAATAAATGTGATAAAAACAAAAAAAAACTTTGGTCTTGACCCACCTTGGACACTGGAATTCCAAATGAAGAATAAACCACGACAGAAATATAAAAAGATCTGGGTAGAACCCATTTTAGAATGGACCATATTCAGAGGAGACAGGGTAAGAGTGATCTACATGTTTATATACATCTGAACGTGAAAGTTTTATTAGTTGACATTTAGTTCTTTCTTAATTTTAGGTGGAAGTTTTGACAGGGAAAGACAAAGGAAAGCAAGGAATTGTTGTAGAAATTGTTCAAGAAAGAAATTGGGTTATTGTTGAAGGACTTAACATGTACCTATCTGTAGTAGGGAAAACCAAGACTTTTCCTGGATTATTAGTGCAAAGGGAGGCTCCTCTTTTGGTTACAACAGATGTTGCCTTGGTTGATCCAAGTGATTTGTAAGTGTGATTCTCATAAGCAAAATTACTCCATTTTTCCTTTGTAGAAAGCTTACAAAACCAATTATAGATAAAACAGTTACAGTGTAGCGTACAATGACTCATAAATGGAGCAGCATTATTCCAATATACATAAAGCTCTTAATAAACCACTCCTTAATTATTATATTAACTTTTATTATTCAATCATGTCTTCAACATTGGTTTCTTTGCTTGCTTATGCATTAGTTTACAATATTTTAATTTTCCTTGTTGGCCTTGAGAAAATATATTTCAATACATTAACAACTACTAATACTATATAAAGTGAAAAGAAAGTCTCAGTTTGTGATTTATTATTAAAGTTTCACCAGATCTGCACAATTAAATTAAGCTTGAAAATATTAATATGAACTCTGCCCTACATAAAATTAATAAATAAGTCACAGTAACATACACACTTCATCGATCCTTTAAAAGTCAGCGAAAGACTGCAGCAATTGTAATTTGTATGATTTACTTCGTGCAGTTTAGATAAAATGGCTGACCATCTAAAAACAAGATGTTTGTAATTGTGCAATTTTTGTGAGATGCAGAATTTGCCTTTTAGAAAACCTGTCAAAGTTAATTGGAGGTATGATGAAGATGGAAATAAAGTTCGTGTCTCAGAGAGAACAGGCAGAATAATCCCTATATCTGTAATGGAGGAAGAGACATATGATTACAAACTGAAGAAGGCTTATGTAGGTAAGAAATTGGCATGCTAAAACAAAATTTTGATTTATAAGAGCAAATTATCTTTTATTGAAAAATAGTAAAAATGTTAAATTGTCGTAAATATTTCATTGTAGAACAAAAGAAGGATACAACGGCCGCAGAAGTTGCGAGAATCACATTTGTTCCGAATCTCGAGACATTTGAAATGAGTATAATGGAAGAACATGGAATAAAAGAGGATAGAGTTCCAGCGAAGTCGTACTGGTATTAGGGTAACAAAAAATATAATTGTAACGAAAACAGTAGATGTAATGTTTGTATGCACAATATAAAATTACGTACATTATTAATTTAGGCAAATTGACTTCAGTTTTATTGTTGTCACTGAAATTTTCCTTTTGAAAAAGGAAAAGTAGCATCTAAAAGAAAAAGCAAGAAAAATTAGCATCTGATGCTACTTAAAATAAACTTAAGAACAAAGTTTAAAGTAAAATATTTAACTCTTTATTACAATTTAACTACCACCTCATGGTAGGAAAAACTCAAAGAATATGCCTACGTATTACGATTTATTTGCGAATGTGAAATCCACCGATGAAGCCCGAAATTTTTGTAAGAATTTACTGCTTACAAACTGAACAGGACACAGTACACAAAGTTTAACTTTTATTTTAGCTCTCCCTAATTTTTTTTCTAAACACTGTTCACTCAAAGTTCGGTCTGCGGTACGAAAATAATATTATAAAATTTGTATTTGAAGTTTTTGTAGGCAGAAAAATATATAAAATATATATTTGGTATATGAGGGTACATAATAAATATATTTTTCAGGGAACTGTCCTTTTCATTCTAGTAAAATTATAACTGTGTCAGTCTGATGTTAACACTACGATTCCTTCCTTACATGGAATACGTGGCTTTGTTATAATTTACAAGAGAATAATTGAAGAGACTATTAACGCCAAGTAAGAACTTGTGGAAAATTTTGGATTTTTGAAGGTCTCCTCGTTTGAAATATTTCACTGTGAAAAATACTTTGACCTCAATTTCCTTGGGTATAATCTTACAAATGGTTTTAGACGTTTTCTAAACAATATAACATAAGTTAGCCGGGGGCAAAGTTTTTTTGTCCAATTTGTGATTCAGTTTCAGAAAGCGCTCATGAATACCTAATGAACCTTTTTTTATTTATTTTAAGAAAAGTTCTTTTGACTCTGCAAAAAAAAAAAGGTGGAAAAGTGACAGAAGAAGAATTTGCACAATTCTGCGGTGAAAAGTTGGATTTATTTCCCAAATCCTCAGGTATGTATTAAGTCGTGCGGGGTGTTGTTTATCACATCTGGAAAGGTAGAGAAAGTTTCTATTGCTTATGTGCAACGGGAGCAATGAGCTTTCTAAAAGCGTCCCTGCCCCCATGCATCGTGATGTTTTTTAACACTACAGCCGGACTGGAAACTTTCCTCGATCTTTCAGAAGTTGAGACTCCAGAATTGAGCTTTAAAAGCTCGGGCCTTTCTTCAAAGACGACAAAAATGCATGACAAAATGGAAGAGACGGACGTAAAACGTAAGATTTCGAGGGAGTGAGCCATTGAAAAATTCAGTTCGCTTTAAAAAGCTTTCTTTGTGCAGAAGGGAAAATATATAAAGCGAAGAAATAGACAATGACGAGAAAAATAAAACAAAAAAAATAAGTTCCATGCATGGAAAACAATGGCAGAGCTGCTTTCTCGGAGTATGCTGTTGTACCCGTTGCCACTGCTACTTCTCGAAAAAAAATTTTCCACAATGATGTTGAATTTCCCTCATCTTTTCCCACCTTCAAGAGTGTCGGCGTCACAATTCACAGAATGAATATTCAATTCTCTGACTATTCAATATTCATTAATTTTTCTTTCTCAGGAGAATGGAAAAACAAAGAAATGTTTTATTTGAATGACCTCGTAATCCTTTCAAACAGATCTCGTTCAGACCACACCATTGTCCAAAATCAAGTTTTCACAGATCCTATTCAATCGATTGATACGTATCAAAAGAGGCAGATTCTTCCTACACCCCCTCATGAAGGAACCGTCTATTGTCTAATGCTCCTTTCCTCTGCATATTAATTCCTCGTTTGTTCGTCCCCATTAACAATTGATGAAGCGATGAGGCAGCAATGGAGATTATAGAAATAGAATACGTACCAGGGGGTGAGTACAAGTACGGTGGTGTGAAGTAACAACCCGAGTTTAAATTACAAAAACACATGGCACAGTGTGTAGAAGTATACTTATATATATATATATATATATATATATAATAAAAAAGGGGTTCATGTCACTGTATGAACTTTGATAACTCGTTTAGATCAACAATTATGGGTGACAGAGATCATTCCTACAAGTTCTTCCGGGTTAAACGCTTCCTAAACTTTAAAATTCTTACTCTCTTGGCTTTGCGCTCCCTTTCCTTAGCCTTTCGACTTTCCTCACGCCAGGCAAGCCAAATAAGACTATGAATAAACAATATTAGATCTTTTTACGGCAGATTATGTTACGCCAGAGTGCGGTAAAAAACAATATCTTCCCAGGTAAATAACACTAACGTCTTTTTTCCAGGTGGGAACAATAATATCTTCATTTAGTTTCTTAGTTTTGTCGTTCTCCCTTTTTCGCCTGGAAATGTCTGGAGTGTGAAGCCGACTCGTTGACACTCCAAATCCCGCCAGGTACCTGACAGGAACACGTCCTTTTTTACGGCATGGTAATTCGAATGTTCGATGCAGCGGTGGTGAAGACCAGAGGAAAGAACAGAACACAACAAGTGTAATAATTTGCAATATTTTATTTACTTTATCTTCGTACATGTGTTTTCATATACCTCACTCATTTAAATATGTTTTGTTATATATATATATATTTAGAAATTTATAACCTGTTACCGTCTAATGTATTTACCATTATTAAAAATTTCAATGTACATAATTTGTTACGGAGAACGGGGAAGAGAAATAAATTAAACCAGCGTTTGTTCCGTGAGCGTTTTCCCTGTCCCTTTCCGGTTTATTATTTTCGGCTACATTTCTTTCTCTCTTCTCCAGCAGCAACTTCCGAATTGGATATGGTCACAACTCTTTTTTTTTTATACATTTACAAAAGTCGTTTCAACAATTTAATAACCGTAACGAGAACCTAAATGCCAAGAAATAAGTAAGTAAGTAAGTTAGCATGTAGGAGGACACAAGAAGAAGAAGAAGAACAAGAATAAGTCGAGGACGCCAAGTAGTTTATGTAAGTTAAAAAGGAGAAACAGATAGAGAAATTTTTGAAATTATCTGGAGCGTGCAATAAAGTTATGAACCATTTATTGGTGCATTGCAAAACGAGAGGTCGAAATTAAACGAGCCGTGCCACGAAGAGATGAAAAGGTTCCACTCGGAGTGCACCTTGCAGAACAGACGGTGAAGGGAAATCATTGCACAAAAAATTTCCTTAAAAATTTTAAATTATCGGTCCTCCCACATATTGTGAAATTCATTTGATGACAACTACGTCCTGTTCGCGTTACATGGTGAGTTGAGCACTCCCCACTGTACTTCTTGGCCGGTTAAGTCCTCCGTAGAATTTTGCAGACGTTTCGCGTTCTTCTGACGCGAATACAAAAATAAACAACCAGCAAAATGGCTACTTGACAACTTTTAAAAATTATTGATATTCGACGTGGCGAGAGAGTTGTAACATTAAAATTCTGTACAATTCCATAATTTCTTTCTTTCTTTCTTCCTTTCTCTCTCTTTCTCTCTCCGTAGCCATCCGCAGATAAATTAACAACTTCGTTAACATTCAATAATATAAAAATATTCATTTAATTTATGTACATTATAAGTCTAAACAAAACAAGAATTAGATTAACAAAGAAAAACTTGGGGAGAAGGAACATGGAGATTTTTGGGCTCTGCGGCTGGGATTTTGGGGGGTGGAATGGGAATGGGGCAGAGAAAAAAAGAATGGCAAAACGACATGAATAAATCATTGCTGAATTAATGTTTCATTCGAGACTTGTAAGCTTTGTTGTGTGCCACGTAAAAAAAAAAACTTCTTTTCTACTTTCTCCTTCTTTCCTCTGCTTGGGCCACGGCTTTCGCCCACAAGCAGTCCGTCCATCTTTCCTTCCTTCTTCAACAAAAGAAAGAAATGGCTTTCGAGAAAGGAGAAAAAAAAAATTATTGGAGGGAAAAAATAAATTTTAAATTTCCAAGATTTATTCCGTAGGATTTTCCAGCAATTATGTGGCAACGGCGATGGCGCTCTCGGTTGCCGTTGAAATTGAAACTTTTCCTGATATTTTCCGGCGTGTGCGGTAAAAATTCTTTTCCCTTGAAAACTTGACTGTATTTTTCGGTTCTTCGGTTTGTGTCCTATTTCATGGACTGCGAGACGAACGAGAGAAGAACTTGAAAACCGTCCCGCGAGGATAATAAAAGGCATGCCAAGTTTCGGGACGGAAATGAGTCCTTTTGCAACAGCCTGGTCATGTCTGGTACTTAATTTTAGTTTGTTTTTGAGTCGCTACGACCCTAAATCAGTCAGGTAACCGTGTCAAATTAAAATTATGTCAAAAAATTCTCGTCCTCTTAACACACATCGAACAGTTCTTCAACGTCACATTATCCCCAATAACAAAGTTCATTATTAATTATTATTTCAACTTCCTTGGAAATGAGTAACTTCATTACAGTTGTAGTAACTTCAAGTCTGGCACACACTCCGGTAGGATAAATGGCCACAAATCCAGTGGTACAATAGGTTTTTCACCCTAAGGAAATCCGAACTCCCATAAATCTTGTACAAAATTCTAACCGTTTGACAAAAAACAATTGATTTTCTTTCTTGAGGAAGTGAACAGTTGTGAAAATTTGAAAATTTTAAGTATGTGCCGGTTGAAATTAAAATACGTAGGGAGAAGAAAATTGACTTCAAATAAATCACCGGTTCTTTTTTTTGTGTCGCAAAGAATGTAGAGGTTTGTGGTGACTAACTTGGAACTCTATTTATTGTTTTTCTCGGAACAACAGAAATAACTCGTTTTACAACAACTACCGTCGCGTAGTGATTGTTTCCGGTTTTCCCGTGTTTTTTTGGAAACAGTATTTTTCTTTTCCTTTAGGTGTACAATAGCTTTCCTTACTTTTCGTGTTACCTCCGTCTAAAATATGAATCTTCTTCCACAAAAAACAGAAAAAAAATTTGGTATAAAATTTAGATTTGAGAAGAACCTCTTTTATAGGTTTTCCTTAAGTCATTCGTAGAAAAAATTTGTCGCTAGAAAAGGAGCTCACAAAAGTATATATTTGTTTTCGGATGTTTGAGTTTGACTCTGCGTTTGGTCTCTGCTGCAATCATTGAAAAGATGCAGTTACGGTTAATTGTAGGGGTTGTTAGTCAAACAAAAGTTGGGAAATTCATAGCAATGACCGCTAGGGAAGCAAAGAAATTAATTGCACGTGTCACTTAACAAAAATTATTGGTGTTACGTAGGGAAAAGTTTTCATTTAAAGATGTAACGTGGACGACACAAAAACATACAAAAACACAAGTGTCCATCCGGATGTCCGTGACCGGTGTCCTACTCAGGTGAGGACGCCCTCGTCAAGTCACAATTCTTCACATCGTAAACTTCCCATAAAACGAAACATTAAACTTCAGAGTACGAAACGGAAACAAAAATAATTTATTTTGTTTGTATCTTCGTTATTGAGACCAGAAGTAAGGGCGACATAAATTCAGATGGTAGCAGTTCCCTGAACGGAGTTGTCTTCTTCCAAGGTATGCTTTCTCGTTTGTACACATTCTGTAGCGACAGCAGTGAACTTGTTGCGTCTCTCTTGAAAACTGTGGCTGGGTATTTTTAACTCTCTTGTGATGAAGTCTGAAACAGAAAATAAGTGACCATTAATATTGAGTTCCCGCTTTGATTATCACCGAATAATTATCTTCTATATTTAATTAAGTAAACAAAATTGTTGTTCAGGTGTGAAATGAAAATGTCAGCCCCCGAGGCATAAAAAGAATGTTAAATGTTTTTGTTTTCCTCTTGCTCATATTATTATAGTAAACCGTCACCGCCTCGAATGTTGTTACATTTAAAAGCCTCTTTCCATTCACGTACATCAAACCTTATTCCTTTTTCTTAGCCTGGTGTTGAGTGCCTTTCCAAAAATACAGGTATCGCCGACCTAAACAACACTCAAAAATTAAATAGTTTTCTTCATCCAAAGAACTAATAGTTGTATTTTGCTAACGTTTCACAAGTGTGAGGGTTTCCCATCACTACGGATTTCTTTCCATTAACCAAAGTTAAAAATTTTATATTAAACCACGTAAACAAAACGATGCCTTTTTGCTAGAAAAAGTTTTACTTAAGCCGAGAATACTTAAGTTTGACCCGGGAAAAAGGTACGAGACCAAAACTTGAACCAAAAAGAGTATAAGCAGCGGGAACGAACTAGAAATAATTGATATTTTATGGTCGTCAAATTGCAATCAACGTGAAATAAAAAAAAAATGAAAAACTCTTACCAAAGTTACTCGACGGTATAACGAAGTTAGGAAAAGTTTTAACTACGGAGAGCTCAATTGACCGAGAAAAGAAAAATGTTGAGCAGGCAAAGGGGAAAACGCAAGAAGACGCAATTTCGGGAAAATCGGACATGTTTGAAATTGCATGGGTTCCGCAGAGGTGTTGGGTCGTCTCTTCGATCAGCCGTTGACGGACGAATTGCTGGACTTGGGAAAGAGCCCGGGACTTTCTCTCCGGCGGGTTTTCCGCCAAAGATTTGGCACTCACCCGGATCCGGGTTTTCCGTTTTTCCGGTCCGAAAACCCCGTCGCAAAAATTCAAAAGAAATAAACAAAAAGTTGCGAAACCAATAAATGAAACCCCCGGGTAAACGTTTAATGTTGTGTTTTCACGCATGTCTTGTTTGAATAAATTTTTTTTTCGAGTGGATCGGTTTTGTTGTTCCGGTTAAACTTTCAAATTTCGCGTTAGCAAATCGGTGTACTTCTTCGTTAAAAATTTTCAAATTGTCAGTTGTCCAACCGGAATGAACGAGGGGACACCAAAGGAATTTTATTCTGCTTCACTGCCGACCGATCAACCCCCTCAGACAGCGGTTTATCGGTTTGTATTTATATATACACATACACACGCACTAGAGCCTTTTACCTGTCTCCTATTGTTCTTACCTGGAGGGCTGACCCATTACCTCTCCACACCCACCCAAGCTCTTATCATTAATCAAAAAAATACCAATTGTAAACAAGGTGTGTAATTGAGTTCGTAACTGTGTTCTGTCGCCATGTCAGTCCCCGTGGACACTTGTCACTTCGATATTCCTGCCTAATTAATAAGGAGCTTTATTTTTACGTCGCTTACAATTGTAGTTATCGGAATTGTGTTTTATATTTCGGAAGTGTGAGTAGTATTTCTATGGTAAACATGTGTGGGTGTGATACTTTGCCACAGGTTGTAGGTTGACCTTCTTGGAGAAGAGTTTTATCTACAAATGGTCCGCAAATAGTTCTTAGGTTTTATAAATTTGAAATGTGTCAATTGAATTTATTTACATGTGCTACATACGTTCGGTTAATTTACGAGAAATCATCATTTAATGTTCTTGAAGTGTGAAGCACTCGAGCAGTTTACCAAGTTCACTGGTTGGTCTATTTTTGGTTTATTTATTGAATAGTTCATTTTTACGTATAACTTAGAGTAACAGATTGGAATTATTTCTACCTACAACTGGTGCTTTTGCGAAAACTTCACTTTGCTCTATGCGTCACGTTATGTATGTGAAAACTTATTCACTCGGTTCATCCGTTACCCCTACACAAACATAAATCCAGTGTTACTTCCCTGCCCATTTCACTTTCTATTTCAGCCAATATTGGGATGAAAATTGGAATCAGCCAAGAGTTAACTCAAATTTAAAGAACTCAGTGAATTACTACAAAGTAAAGGATTTTCAGCCTCATGCGATCCAAAATTTCAGTCAGGATGTCGGCATTCCTCCCAGTCCGGAAAGTAAACGAAAGAAATCGGGTGCATCGGATCCGAGGTTCAAAAGGTACTCGCGTCACCAGGTACGAGTACTCCCAGGTGCCCTTTCACAACTAACAACCTGACTCGTTTCGCAAAGGGTCATCAACACAGAGGAAAGAAACAACAATGAGGTTTTCAACGCGGAGAAAATAATAGCCAACATAACGCGAGCTCTCGAGGACCGAATGAACAATGAAACCGGTTTAACGGATAAAGTTATTTCGTACCTGAAAGCTCCCAGCGAGACGCCATTTTATTCTGGGGAGAGCATTAAGGCATTTCAAAACGAACGGGACGTCGAGGCAGAAAGAGGCTGCAGACAAGATTTAACGGAAATAGCGACGAGAGACGTTGGATTTGCATCTCGCATTCAATGCTCCGTCAAAGGCAGCAAAGCAAAGTCCGAATTCAATCGGAACAGGAATTTTGATCATTTTGACGATACAATAAATAATACGAAATGCTCGTCTCTGAAAAGATCGGCCAGCGACTGGTGAGTCTTATTTTGATATATTGCATTGAATTACTACAGTACTAAACTTAAAAATTAGTTGTACAGAAACTACAACTAACATCATACGTATCCCTGAGATTAATATAACGTTAGAAAGCTGGATTATTGGTACGTTGATATTATTTATAGAAGGAAACTGAATTTTACATCATTTCGTCATCTGATTGGTGTTTTTCATTTTCGGCGGGAAATTTAAAATTGCAAACGTTAAAGCATACAATTTACGGAGTTTCTGTTGGGTTTTTAAGAATCTTTTCCGTCATAAAATGAAGTAACAATCAAGTGATCAAGTGGTTTTTAGCTTTAATGTTCGCGACTAGTTAAAAAGTAGGAAATAATAGCGAGATTAATATATTACACAGCCTGAACTTCTTATAGGGAGGAAGCCGTCAAATTAAGTTAACATATTTTTAAAACGAAGATGTTGTTTGTTGTAGTCATTCCTTAGGGAATTACTACAATTTTCTGAATAAAATAAATAATGTTTAGATAGTACAAAATCTCTTTTCGTGCAGCACACTGAATACAAAAGGAGAAGAACAAGAGGTCGATGACGTGCATGTTATTAAATCATATCCGTCGGCTAGTAAATTGAATAAAGTTCACAACTGGATGAACGATTGCAAGTTGCCAGCAGAAAAGAGAAGAAGCGTTATCACTGTTATCGGTCAGACGCAGACTAAACCGTTCAGGTAAAAATTCTACAACCTTACAGTTAGTTGGACAGTTTTACAATAAGTTGGATTTACCTGTTGTGTTTTAGTCTTTTCGGATGATCCAGTCACCTTTATGTTTGCTCTACTTGAAATCAATACTACCCATATTCTGCCCGACTCCCCAAGAATCATAGCTCACGTCATTAACTATTCGAAAATCTTCCTTATGTTTTTCCCACAGTCATTTAACTCAGTCCATACGTCTGCCGGGTAATTAAATTGGCCCATTATCGTTTAAACCCGAAGGCATTTCTATTGGGTAATCGATTTTACGATTCCTCTTTCTTTATAACTTTGACCGTTGCCTTAATTATCGAATCTCTCTTTTTAATTTAATTGATGAAAATTTGACGGAAATCGAATCCTTTTGCGGGCGTCCATTAGCCCCGAGACGAAAGGCAAAGGGAAAACGTTTGCCCCGGGCCTCGATTGAACTTTCTTTTCTTCGTGACATTTTTAAAGGATAAAAACTATTCTCTTAATGGACGATAAAACTTCTTATTGAATTGTGCACTTTGAGTGGAACATTAAAGGAAACGGAGAAGGAGGGTTTTCCCGAAGAGTCACACCGACGGCTTTCTTCCCGGGATTTGACGGTAGCAAAAGATTTGGGTAGTTAGCAGCGAGAGTTAAGTAGAAAGAAAGGTATATAGGGAGAGTGACACTTCCCGTGATGTTTCCTTCGCTCATTAATTTTCCACTTGCACGGAAGAGAAATGGTAAGCAGTCATCATTGTTTCAGGAAAAGACATAAGAAACGGAAACTAATTGGTTCCTTTTCGCAAACTTTCCATTTCCTCTCTGGTACTCACTCCGGCGAGCCCTGCAGTTTTCTGTTTTCGTTTAAATCGTCACAATTATTATTATTTTTTCTTTTATTTTACTTTCCGCAACAGTTTCAGTTTACCGTGAATTAATCTTCTTTTCCTCTACCATTTATAATCCTTGGGTTGTATCTGAGACACATGTTAGTGAAAGCTCAACTATTAATCTCTAGACAAAGGATATGCGCGTGTACCACGATGAAATACATAGAACGGTGTATTCTGTACGTCGAGGTGTACGTTAATTTAAATTGTTTTTTTTTGTGCGATTTCAACTTCTGTGTTTTACAGATCAATTACAAAGAGATAGTTTAAAAAAAGGGAACGTTATTGTACAATTCGAAAGTAATTTTGTGGCAACATTTCCGATAAAAAATTTCTGTTAATTAATTAACATATTATTATTAACATAAAAAATTTTCATGTGTACCTTCATTCATGAAGTAGTTTCGTTCGATACGCAACGGATATCAGCAGGATGTGGTTTCCAGGAATAAAGGACTTACATTTTTAAATTAAAATTAAACACAATTAAAAAGTCTCGTACTCTAAAGTAAAATTTAAAAACTCAGTATGTTTAATTACATAAGTATTTATGTGAATTCACTGAACTTAACATCAAATCTAAGACCAGATACGAACATCATCGTCACTTCTGTGATTTGGTACGGGACAGACAAACGTAGAGACAAATGGAGAGGAGGAGTCCATAACAATTTCATTTAAAGGCTTCATCAGTTTTTACATAATTAACCCGGGTCAATTGGGCGTGTTCGAGAGAATTGCTCTGGATAATTCATGTATTGAACTTGGCCGGTTTGCGACACCTTCCACGTCCTAATTAAAATCGATTTTAAAAATCGGAACGGGAACGAATTCGCGCCATAAAAGCTCTGATAAGCGTTGTCAGTTGGTTTGTCTGCGAGAATTCCTTTTCCTTTCTCGTCACACACCCCCGGTCGGACAAAACAGTTTTGGGAAATGTTCAAAAAAAAAAAAAAATTAATTTATCACTCAGGTTTTTTTTCCCTCCGACCAACTCCCTAAATACTCTCCTAATTAAATACCCGCTGTGCGAACCAGCTGTTTCACTTGCTCGCCCATTACCATTAAAATAATACATAAAATTTTAGGGCGTTATGCTATTTCCTCGATCGGCAGTTTAATTTAGCGTAAAAGTTGGGCGGTGATATCCCAGTGATCCTTCCCACGTCCGAGGGAAACACATTAATAAATAAAATATTGGATTCTGTTAACACGCGGCCGTACCGTCTATTTCGTTATGCGAATTAATGTATAGAGTAAATGCAATAACATAAAATATAGGCTCGGAGAAATTACGTTCATTTCCGCGTGTTGCTTCGGTCTACGTTGAAGTATTATTATGGCGGAGTATAATGCAACTTGAAATCGAATAGATTTTTCATTCTGAAAAACGTCAGGACTCCTCTCACGTTGTAGTGAATTTTCAGATGCTGTAGCTGCAGGAGTTAGCGTGTAGTTATAGGGAAGACGGTGATACATACGGTTGAACGTCCGCATCATTGGAGTGGAGAGATTTTACAAGTTCAAGTTGTTTAATGGAGTTCGAATTTTTTGCTTCATTGTTCGCGATGCCGTTCTGTGAAGCCAGAATAAGTTTTTAGCTAAAAAATTTAAAAGGAGACCCAAGTCTAAACCGTATCAAATAGTTATATTATATAAATAATAAAAATGTATCTCAACATTCCGACCTAGCCGTTGGAATCTCCAACTAAGCAACTGGAGAGTCCTTATTATATCTATACATCTATATACATATATATTTATATCAATTAATCGACTGAACGCTTGTGATGTTTACTCTGTACTCCTAGAAGAGGAAGTAGCAGAATAGGTGAAAATAGACCCAATCTAGTTAAAAGGCCCCGTTTTGGTGCGAACCTGTGGCCCTTAAATAAATTAGTAAATTCATAAACAGTAGTTTTAGTTTAGTAGTTTTCGTAGTAGTTATCCTTACTAATCTCTCCTTTATTTCAGCAAAATACTGAATGAAATCAATCAGAGGCGAAAATTGGCCAAGGAATTGGACAAGCACGCACTGTGTAAGGCCATCATGGAGTCGGCCGAGAATAAGGCGGACGTTAAAAATTTAATCGCCCAGGTCGATTTTGTTCTTCCCGATGGTAAAGTCATCTACTCTACAGAAAAAGTACTTTTGCATGGGGAAAACAATAGATATAAAATTGACAGAGAAGGTGAAGAAAAAAAACTAGCTGCCTTGGATGCCGAAGGTGAGGGAGTCAACAGAAACACAAGAAAGTTCCCCCCGTCAAAGGGAATATTTTTACTTGCGTAGAAGTATCCGGCATTCTTTAACTATTTATTTATTTATTTATTTTAATTAATTAGATAAATTACGAAAAAGATACGAAATGATTCCTGAAAGAGATTCTTCGACTCAAGTAGGAAAACGAAGTAAAACGAAACGGCAAAATAGAAAATTAGGTTCTTCGGCACAAGAAAAAGTCTCATTACAAAGTATCTCTTTTTTACTACAACTATCATTTTAAAATATACCATATATATATAACTACAATGAATTATTTTGAAATTTTTTATTTCAGATAAAGTGAAAATATATGCCGGAAGAATGACGGGGTACTGGTTGTGGTCGTCGCTTGCTTTAGTCTGCCTCATCGTCCTCCTATTTGTTTTCTATAACTACAGTACTAGATATCCGTATCACTATTTCTTATCCAACTTTCTCAAACCCAAGAACAGAGCGTGGTACAAGAAAATACTGCTATGAACATAGAAATAATATACTTAATAAAACAAAAATAGTCTCAGTGATACCGATTAAACAAAATTTGTTTTCTTATTTTCATTTGCCGCCCGTTTAGTCCTAGAAAAAAACTGTCAAACCAAGTTATGGATATTCGAATGACTGCTTTGGACTGATTAATCAGGAAGTTAGGTACATAAACCCTACAGCTGTTCTGATAAAAAGTGACGTTTGTAAGTAATTAAGTAAAAATAAAATTACGTGAGTTTTATCGGGAGGTACATTGGGAATAATACATTAATGAAGTATCAATAGTAGTGAGTCACCTTGCAACGGGGTAAAATGCTAATTGGAAAAGGTACAGAGACACTCGAAACCAGGTACACAACTTAGTTTTTAGTAGTAAAGATTCAATCGGCCCAAAACAGCATGGACCACACTTATGTGATGCTCCCTTCTACAATCTTTTTATGTATCCTGCTTCTCTGCTTTCTACGGAAAGACAATCAGAGTTCGTTGAATAAGTCAAAAGGTGTTCCGTCAATAAAAAAAAATGCTTTTTTCTTTTCTTGTTCGACGAGAGTGGGAAGTTTTGAGGAATTGCTCGTGGACTGCGAACACCGCCATCAACATTTGATGTTGAAAGTGTAGAGGAAACCGGCCTACCGCAAGACCGTCTCTTCAAATCCTCTACAACGCGACGTAATGTGGGAGAACATTCGTGCACTTAGACATCCATACTTGTGACGTACCTCGAGGTGACATGTTCGTCGACACAGGGATCTTGAAAGAGCAATCAACCAAATAGAAAGAATTCAAAAAGACAAACACTAAAGCGAGGTCACGTACATGGTGGTCGGTATTAAAAAAGTTAAGGAAAAAAAGGAAAATGAATGGTAGCAATATTTTAAAAAATTATATTCCCCAGACGCGGAAGACAAAAGAACGTACGAAGAGGGACGAGATGATGAGTTTTGCAAGCATGCAGGTAAAGAAAGGATAAAAAGACAGGCGAAAGCCTTTCACTTTTTATCAATTTTCCCGGAGAATAAAAAAGTTCTAAGAAAACAGTAGGCAATAGGTAGAGTTGACAAATTGCTCCAGGCACTTCGGAACAAAAGGAATATATGACAAAATGTAGGAACATACCTCCACCCCGTCAGCTCACTCATTCCCCAATATGTTCCGTAGCACAGTCAAGTTCCAAGATGTTTAAAAATTTTTTCTTACAGTTAGACGACGAAGACCAAAAATCTATTCGGACAGTCACCGTCAGGCACCACTTTTACCGATACGTGAACTGCGAGGATGAATTTTTTCAGTGAAGTGTTGCACCGTGTAAAAGATACAAACTGTACAAGATCATCTGATTAGTAAGAGGATCGCCACATCTACGATCACATACCCAGTTGTGGTGGATTGATAGTTAACCGAGTAGTTTCCTACCGTTATTTACTGTGAGGTTTCACTACTTGTAATTTTCCATTTCCAGTTGGAACCCTCAAAGCAATAGATTAGAGAAGGATGGTGGTGACTGAGTCACCACACGAATGAGTACTGATAGTCACTGACCGTGTCAGTCATGGCAAGAAGATGTCAACTTCAGAACTTAACACGATTCTGCAACTACAATTAACAGAAAAACAAATTTTATTAAAACTGCAAATCCCACCGCAAGAACGTATACCAAAGAAAAGTTGCAACAGAAAATGATACTCGACCCTCGAAGACACTTATTCTTTTTTTTCCGAACTTAAAATTTAAGACAAACAGAAAATTTAAAGCTGTAGCGATGATTACGTTTCAAAAGTTAATTAGTGTAACTTAAAGTTACAAGGCTCGCGTGAAATGAATGTCTTCAGTCTCCGGTTACCATTAACTATTGAAATTTGATTTGTTTGATGAGCTCTCGGGGACAATAACTCGGTGGAAACACCGACTCGGAGACGTTGGAGTTAATCTCTTGCCCCGAGAGGTCTAATTACGTCTAGCAGACTAGACAAAGAAGGAACGTCCCTCCGTTTACCCGTAAGGACCGTTTCCGTTTTTTAAGTTTTTACGGACTCGCAAAAGGTTTTTTTTTTTTACCCGAAGTCCATTAATTCGTACGAAATATAAACTAATTGAAGGGAAATTTAGTGAAGCAATTCGACTGTTGGAGTCCTTCCGGTTCGACAAAGACCTTTCTGGTGCGACGTAAAACGCAGCCGGAATTCTTAATCGTCAGACACTGCAGAAAGGGACTTTTCCGAATTAGAATAATTGAAGACCTTTCTTGAGCCCGGAGTTTACCACTCGCATGTCAATTTGACCGACCAACGCTCAAAACGCTCTTCTTCCCCCTAAATTTCGATAAAATTTAAGACGTTTAATGTGACCGACGAGTACTTGACAACCTGACCTAGCGCAACACAATCAACTACCAATTTCTAACGCTTCTTCTATTTAAATTGTCTTTTCGGTCCCATTCAGAGTTCCATGGCTGAGTTAGAGTGAATTCGAAAGTGCTTGAATGTGTGCATGACCTCTTTGTCTCTTATCAAATTTTCAATTTCTGTTGAAACTCTTTGTTAACAGAGAATTCGAGATCATCTAGGAAAGAGTACAGTAAGACTTTATCACCTGGATAAACTGAACTGAACATGTTTTACGCCTGATGGAAAATGAAAACGTTTCTAGTCAAATGTAATATTCATTTGTAGCGCAGCCATATTTACAATAATTACAACAACATTGCTACAACAATACACAAGCAAAATGTGTTGTGCAAATGTTCAGTGAAATTCTTTATAGGTCGCGAAACTTTCGCTTTACAATATAAGTACTTGATGTCGGTGAAGGAGATCGTGTCACTGTGCTGCTCCTCATCACCTTACAAACCTTACATAACTGCGGATGTAGTGTTCAGTAAGCCACAATCAGGTATAAATCGTTTGTAATGTAATTACATAGTAAATGCATTATACTAAGTCTAAGAAGGTACCTAAAGCAGAGGAGGCCCCCAACCTCCGGTAATAAAGCCCAAACTCACCTAACCTTACAAAAAGGTGAGAAAAAGTATTGTAATAGCATTGTGAAAATCACAAAAGTAGTAGCATAGGGCAGAATAATGTGACGATACCAAAAACGAAAGAGGAAGATTTCAGGTATGACACGAACATTCTGGCAAATTCACCTGATGGTTCGTTTTATCGTCACACGGGAAATTTTACCCGTGTTAATACTCCTGTTAGTTGGAATACAAAACAGCAGATAAGTACACGATGAGCATAAATTTCAAAATATGAGGTTTGGCGGTCGCAGGTGCATCCTGCACGGAACGAATTCACAGACAAGAAGACAGAACATATAAATAATTTCATGGCTGAAAAAACTCGATCAGATTATGAAAATCATTCTGTCTGATTTATTTGACTCGTTTTCTCTCTCTCTCTCTGACCAGTTCAGGGTAATAAATCTGGGTAGAATATTCGCAGCAGTTGCGGGGGCAATAATGACAGGAGATAAACATTGGGAGAGAGAGAGAGAGAGAGAGAGAGAAATGTAAACAAATACACGAAACAGTCATTGAAATGAATAAAAATCGGGAAAAAAATGACTGTACATTTTTTTTTATCAGGTCTCGGACGTACAGAGTAGTTTAGAAACAAAAGTAATAAAGATGTGCCGTGGTCGACAAACTGGTCTGCAGTTTCCTGTCGGAGTTTCTCTTCCTGTTCCTGTGTGTCGCATGGGAAAACGATGAAATAGATCCTTCAGTTATTTCAAATGGTTTCAAAAAATTTATGGAAATTCAGTACTGTATGGTACTGTAGGTGAAGAGTAACAGTTCGGCTAGCAGTGGTGCTATGTTGGATGTGTAGTTTTTTTCCACGTGAACCGTAGTGAATTTAGTTTGGGTTCTGTTAGGTTTTTTTAATTAATTAATTTGTAATAATTGTTGTAATGCATTTATTACAGGTTCTAATTGATTGTGATATCTTCTTACAACTTCTTTATTATAAATTTATTGATGTTATTTATTTTTAATTTATTTAGATTTATTATATTAGGTTAAATTTTCTTTTCACAGTATCTGACCACACATCTGTTTCTCCATCTGCCGTGCCGTACTTGTCTCCTATTTTACGACTCTCGCACTCTCTTGTAAGTGAAATAATATCAGTCATACAGAGGCAAATCCATTGGTGTAATACAGTAATTATTACTCAGTTTTTTAAGGACACCCATCGGGCGTTCTGGTGCTCCATCACAACAACAAGAGCCAAATACTGGAGAATGGCACGTCGTCTGTATAAAAATAAAAAAATAAAAGAATTGGGTTTTTAATGTAATAAGTTATCAGGCAACCCTTGGAAAACAGGGAACTTAGGGTAAGTACGTGCAGCCGTCCCATTTTTCTAGTGGAATATGTTGAGATTTTAAGGATCGGTTTAATAATCGAAGTGCAGAGGCGTGTTCTGAATCGACGAGAAAATTTTAGGATGATGGCCGTAGTCGAGTCCTTGGAAAAAAAAACACCCTTACTTTAGTTCCAAGAGTTCTGTTCAATAAACTTATCCTCATGTGTGATTATATATTTTTTTCTTATAAATCTATGATTTAAGGAGAGCTGAATTGATCACGTTACGAACAAATTGAAACTTCAAACCGTATTTTTAGCTATTGACCTACAGCATGCAGAGGTGTCTAACCAGGGAAGGGTCACACTGGCGTTGGGAGAAATTAATAAAAGAAAAGAAATTAAAATGATAGAGAAAACTAGTACTTACCTATGAGGTGTAAGTCTCATTTTCGAGTGATCCATGATCGATATTAATCCATAATCATCTCGTTACAACTGCGTGGAATGATATACATAAAACAACAAGGAATGTAAATTCTCGACTCCTTCCTAAGTTTTCACTGTTGCCGTGAACAGCTGCAGGTAGTTCGCCTGCAAGGAAGTAAATAAAAATTATGTTCACATTAATTAGTTTACAAGTCACCTGTGTCATAACAACAACGGCGGTACGTTTGAAAGATGCCGTTGTGAATTTGCGAAGAGTCGTACCTGATTTTAACCCGTTTTTAAATACTCATTAATTATCGTTTGTAATCCATTTCTACAAAGTTTTAAAAGTCTCGGCCATGTTATAATGCGCAATAAATTTAAAAGGTTTCACTTAAAGCTGACCCCGCGGCCATTAAAGTGTTTGCCTACCACTCAGAAGTAAGAGAACAGATACATCAACAATAACTACAATGCCGCAACCACAACGGCTACTTTGGTTTAATAAATTATTGTTTAATATGTTGCTGTCCCGTAAGTATGTCGTACTTTCGTTCTGAAAATCAGAGGTTAATCCTATTTGTGTGCAACCATTAATGTTTCCGTTCATTTATATACACAGGGGAAGATTACCTGTACTTATTTGAGAACCAACTGTGTGTACGCGTGTAAAGTATACATCAACAGATACTATTCAAAGAATTTACCATTCAACAAAGTTTACTGATACTGATAAGTAACAAATGTTACTGATATTACGTATTACTCTTGATTATTCCACATTAAGAAATTACATTTCTTTAAGGTTTGATTATTCTAAACAATAATAATTTGCTTAACGTTGCTTAATGACGGAGTATATATATATATATAAAGCAACTTACTTCGCAGGACAAGCAAAAACAACACAATACACAATTTTTTTTGTTTAGAATACGAATTGTAACCGGCCATAAGCCTCATGGTAGACGCACAATACACAGTAGACACAGCAGGGTTCAGTTTACATTTCCACGTGTAAAAACGAAGTACAAAAAAGTTAGTCCGCCATTTGTAATTTAAATAACAGAAGTTAACTCATATTATAATGGAATATCTGTACTTTTTGTCTTTTGCATAAACTCGGACAGATCTCGTCGCTCGAGAGAAAACGACTTTTCTCGGGGGTTAAACTTTATTATCTTAAAACACGAAAGAACCAATTTATTCGGAAACACGAAAATATCTTCCAAATCTATAAATTTTATTTTCGAATTTGAATTATTGGCCTCCCTCCCCAGAAAAAGCAGTAAATTGTTAACAAAATTCCAAACATCAAATTTCGATCGAACCGCACAACTCCTAAGACGTTTCGAACATTACCCGAGTCGTAAACATTTTGTAACAAAAATAACTACAACCTCTTATTTAATTTTAATAAGTTATTAAAAAATATATGTTTTAATCATCTGCGTAAAAATTAATTTTTTTGTGGAGTTATTTAGAAATTATTTAAATAGATATTGTCAGAAAAATAAAGCCAAGTGAGCGTCGTTCTTTGTCGCGCTCCACTTAATTTTTATTATTTTACTACATACGTTTTCCCCGTATTTGTATTGAGAAGGATATCGAAGTAGTTCGGGTGGTTTACCAGAAAAGTATTCTCGGTCGCCGCAGCAATCAGATTTTGCTCTGGTTTTGACATGTTTAAATTTGTAACTTACACGGGACCGAGAGCATGCAACAATTCGACGTTACGTCACGTGGACATGTGAAACTATATATAGTTTTTAGCGTTACCGCAGAGTTTGATGCTTACTAACTTACTCTCCGCGTACTCGTTCGCCGCAAATGTTCCCTACCTACATTATTTCACTACTACAATCACTACTTTTTAGTTTTCAACGATTTCTTCTCCGGTGTTAACTTGCTCGCGAGATGTTCCTTCGATGTAGATTTAGTCAGTTGACGCTCGTTAGGTACTCGGAATTTGTTCAACAGCGAAAGCAAAGTTCAACAAAGTCGGTGCGCGCTGGTTTAGGAAAACTTCCAAACAGTTTTACTTTTTTGTGTTGCCACCCGGGACTCCGTCCTGCAAAAAAAACTTTCTCGGCTGGCCTTCATCGAGTGGAATTATACGCACACTGCACTACAACGTGATATTCAAAGTAGGTTGGGCAACGACGACGAATCGACGTTGTCTCTTAGTTATTTACAAGGAAGATACACAAGTCCGATGTTTCCCGTGAATAATGACACGTCTCACTACCATCACCTAACTCTAAGACGGATTTAGTTTAAAACTTCTTAAATCTCAGGCCGTATTGCTTCTGCTGTTTGTAATTATTTTAAGAAGATTACATTAAATTACATTATTTGTGTCTCGGATTATTTAAGAAATTCAACGGTACACTTGGTGATATTTTTGTCAGTCTTCCGGAAGTCATCGGTATCGAACAATAATGATCGTAAAGTTCAACTCGACTAAGTACAAAATGCATTTCAGTAATTTTATTGGTCTTTCCTATGTGCTATTTATGTATTAATATGTATAGCCCGTCGCAAAATAGCAAGTATCTACTTACTGGTCGCAATTATTAATTTTCCTATGCGTTTATTCATTCGAAACAAAACGTAATGTGTGCTTCTAATACCTGTGGTTGTGTCATTTAATCTATTAATAAATATTATTAATAGTTATTAGTTATTAACAATATTAGTTGAAATTATCTATGCAATAGTCAAAACGACATCAGAGCTAACCGTTGGATGTTTAAATACAAAATTGTTTTGATTAAAGGCTGCAGACGGAGACATTGTCAGGTTACCTAGTGAACAAAAGCTCAGTGTTTTTCTGTCAGACATACCGGTAGTGAAACCTGTAAATTTCTGTAACACGACTACCGACGAATCCGTACAAAACAGTAGAACAGTTAGTAAACGAAATTTTGTTTACGGTAGTTTTAATTCGCCTAATATTACCAATCAGGCGACGAGCTTGGCGAACTTGTTTAATAGTTTATCTATTTCTTTTCCAACGAGAAAACTTGTGGCGATTTTTATTTTAGATAGGAACGTACTGAGTAAATAAATCAAAAGTCGATACAACTTTTCAAGTAGAACATCATAAAATACTGTATATGTAATCAAACACACGCGAACCGTTCGTTTAATTAAAGAGACTGATTCGTAGACGGATCAATAGCCATCGAATAATATGTACGATTTTGTTTTGCGTTCGGTGCAATAATTTTCAAGTTCCTCTCATTGGGTGTGTGTGTGTGCGTATGTACGTGTGCGTGCGTGCGTGCGTGCGTGTGTGTGTATTAGACTCTACTTAATCTGTCGTCGAACTCTTAAATAACTTTTAATGTTCAAGCTGTCTAATTTTTGGTTCAACGAAAATTGATTATACGAAATACGCAATGTCAACGGCAATCCTTTGATTTGATCTCTCTCTCTCTCTCTCTCTCTCTCCTCGATATGCGTATATGTGTGTCTGTGTGCGTTTCTGTCCGTGACATTTGCCGATTTCTGAATATTTATGGTCCGAAATCCCATTTGTTTATCTCCGGTTAAAGCAATGCCATTGTTCACCAGTATAATCTTTATATTTGACATGTCACCCGGACCTATTTACAAGACGTATTGACCCTTAAACCACTAAAAATCAGCATTATTATTTTTTTTTCTCAAAATTCGGGGGAAAAAATTGCTTATCCTCCGGTACGTTTCTCATAATCTAAAGTGGTGCGAAGGGAAAAGGTTTCGGGCGAAGACACTTCTCATTATTATTAACTGATATTGTGATATTATTATTGTTATTGATATTATTTTGATCGAGTAGTAGCACCGTCTAATTGCTTCTACTTCATCAATAGGGGGAATTCTTAATAAAGATACAATATTATGTAATTGTATTATGTATATTTGAAATACAGACAAATATATTGGTACACGGTCTAACTGGAAAACATCCATGTTCTCAGACTTCTTGCAAAAGCCCTAGAATGTCTCTACTGTTTTGACCCGACGCTAACTGGTGTGAAAGTTATAATTACAAAAGCGATTGAACCTTTTTTGGGGACCAGGAAAAATGCTAATGCCCACGCCGCCTGTTGGGACAAGTTTTTGGGTAGTGTGGGGCTCGAACCCACTTAAAAACCCAGGGTGGTGTACGTTCCTGTTGGAATTACCCCGAGGAAGTTGCCCTGTCCGGAGCGGCTCAAACGGATTGGATCTCTTTCTTATCGACGCCGGCGCACATCCACCTTGGGACGGAATGGCTTTCCATCAATTTTCCCTTAGGGAACTCCCGGGTGAGGGCAGCAGCCGACCTCCAACTACTCAGGAGGAATCCAAGGAAGAATCCCAACATCCTTGCACCCTTTCCCCAGTTCACCCAGTGCCCAGGTTGCTCCTAATCTGAACCACTAGGGTACTCACCTAACATAACCTAAACTTGTAACGTAATGCAATATTCGATTGCTCTAACATTATATACAATCACTGAAGTGGAATATTGTACATGGAGGTGTACATTTTTACAACTCAAGCTGAAATAAACCGCGTATATATACATGTACACTACAAAACTGAACTTAAGTAATATATAGGAAAAAATTCCTGATGAATGAGAATTTGTATTTGATGTAGAACAATTGATGGAGAACAATTGATTCTCTCATGAGCAAAATGAGTTTGAGAGGGAGTTCTCATTCTCGGCCACACCTCGGCTTTTCTCTTTCTAACTACCGGTATGTTGTGGTCTGGTAATAAGTCTTTTTTTTTGTCTTCAACTTACCGTTTAAAATGTGCACGGCGACTGTTGTGGAAGTCAAGTCACCCACTGCACACGTGTAGTTTCCCGAGTGACTTTTGTCCGCATGAGAAATTCTTAACAATGCTATCACAGTTGTTTGACCAAGGCTGTTGTTAAAACTGAAACGAAATTAAAATCGTGTACGGTAACTGGTACTCAGAACGAATTTAGTTTAGTTCCGTCAAAGAGACAGTCGAGTACGTCGATCAAACTGCTCTTGCTTCTGTCTTTCACTTCTCTTTCATTCTTAGTCATCCCATTGCGACACTCTTTCTTTGGCGTTTCTCTATTGAAGTTTAAATTTAAGTGTAGAGAAATTACTCTAGTTGTAGTGTTTATTCCTGTAACTTTTATCTATAACCATTTCTATCTAAGGTGACCAAAAATATTATTGTACAATTATCTGAATTCCAAAAAATAACAAATCAAGAAATGATTTAGTAAGCACACTGTGAATAACAATATAGTAATTTTCGGTAGTTGTAATTATAGGACCGGTAGTACTGGTACAACTACTTCTTGTGTTCCCAGTAAAGTATAAAATAAGAACCTGGTGACTCACACCCTCCAGCATGTTTGAAAACCATCTTACAGTCAAACATTGCACAACAATAAAACCAAGTTAACAGTAACAATAACATATTTTAATAATATATTATTGTTATAATGTTGCAAATTTCCTATATTTGTTCCCCAGAAATTCATGGGATGGTTTGTCACAAACACGAGCACTACATACAACTGCAAACGTCAAAATGCGGTAATAATACCCTCATAATAAAACAGCAATAAAATTTTAATTTACAGGCAACCTTAATAAGTTATTAATAACAATAAAAAAAAATCTGTTAAAAATTTAACTAAAATGTTATGAAATAAATAAAAAAAAAGGGTCGCGAGAACTTCGGCCGTGTGGCATGGCCCTTTTTCACCAACAATTATTAATAATTTTCCTTTGACAAAGTTAATACTCCCCGCAACTTAAATAATACAGTTTAAATTTTAAAACCAATTAAAGTCGCCAATAATTAACCGCGATTGAATTATTAATAAATAAAAGTTAAAATTCGGCGGAGGACGACCGGATCATCAATAAATTATTAAATAAGTTCCGGCGTTCTTCTCTCCCGGTTTCCCGCAGTCACTTCTTTCGGGATTGGTTTTCGTCTAGGAATTCCTAGACGAGTTCGGCGGCGGACAAACAGGACCGAAGTCAAATCTTGCGATTATTCATTTTCGTACGATTGATTTTATCGTTTCGAGTTTGAAATTGACAATAATTCAAACGGCGTCCTTTTCTTTATCGCTTCTTTTACTGTTGGAAGGGCAAATATGATAGAAATCGCTCGCATAAAATTACAGAAAATGCGACAGACGCCACGGCGGAAAACTTGAACCCCCTCCCTCCTCTTCTTCCTCGTCCCCCGGGCTTTTTTTTGGGGCACGTGGAAAAAGGCAAAAAAGGTTTGGTCTTGTGTGTCGAACCTTTTCTTTCTCCTCCTCGTCCTCTTCTTCTTCTTGCCTGCCATTTTAAATTTGCTTGTTCAGAACCGCCTTATAAACCTCGGCAATAAAAAGAATTTCTCCTTTCTTCGGGTAACCGCCTCTGACACTAAATTTGAACCTTTCGAATTCCGAAACGCCTTCTCGATTTACGAAAATAGTTTCCCGGAATAATAGTGGTTCCCTAGTTAGCGGAAGGAAAGACGAAAAAGACAGCAGCAACAGCAACAGCAGCAGCAACCGGCAAGTAACCGTGGGGCTGCGAGGTTTACTCTCAGGTGAGGTCACCGACGGGTCACATTAAAATTCCGTAAAAGTGAGTTTAATTACCTGAAAGAGAAGAAATTGTTTTTCTTAGAAGTTGTCGGTGGGTTTTTTTTTTCTTCTCTACGAGCTCAAACTCGCTTTGTTTACTACAAATGAGCAGCGCTCGTGGTAAAATTAAATTTACGCAATTGAATTAACGACGTTTCCACTAATGAAATACCTCGGGAGGGGATTCATCCGAAGAAAGGGTTGACTGGAGGTCGTCGAACGTACTGAGCACCCAGACATGGCGGGAGTACATGTCGGTGGTGAGCTAACAACTGCACACCACCAGAAGAAGTTAAGAATTAAGGAAGAAGAAAGATGTGTTTCGGACAATTAATTTATTATTAGGCAAATAATAAGCACAATACGATTTCTAACACGAACACTCTTACACAATGTAATAATATATAAAATAAATATGTAATAATATAAGTGTACTAAACAAACAAATAGTTATTAACTTTTGTTTGACTCAACCAGTGTACAGTACGACAGAAATTAATTTCTTAGTTACGAAAGACTGTGACTTGTAGCTACGATTCTATTTATTTTTTAATAATACTAATATAACATTTTAATAATAAATATGATTATTTTTTAATAATAAATTAATGCGTCTGCTTATTGAAGACGAGGACGATAGTTTGAGTGGTAACTCTCAGTGCGAGCTGCAAGGGTTTGTAGAACAGAAAGGTTTCATAACACTCGAGATTTCCGTATGCCACCCAACCAGTAAGTAAAAGCGTGTTGCTAACATAAATGACAAATTAATAAAGTTTTCGTTACATAGACATAGCGTGCGTTTATCCTTTTAAATATTCGGTGAGTGCTACACCACCAGTCGTACGGTTTCAGAAGAAAAGAAGAACTTAAATCTTACGGACCAAAGCTTCTAACCTCGGCATCAAATCTAATTTTATCAGAATGTAAAAGCTGACGTCGTCTGCTCGCGTCTGCTAAGTGCAGGGACCAACACAAAACCAGGGCAAAAAAAATTACTGGTAAAAAACGTCGCCATTTTTATTTATTTCATCGAGCTTAACATGGCGGAACAAAAATTTTCATACTCCACCTGAGAGGTAGACTTTCTTTCCTGAGGACTTTCTTCTGGGGTGTCGTTTCCCCGTTTCGTTCCTGTACCGGAAATAGTTCGCAATAGGCAAAACAACGGGAAATCGAGAGGAAGTAGAACGATGGGGGCAAAATTTCCGCGGTGATGCGACGCCTGATAAAAAGAAAAGTCCGGTGTTTCCGGTTGAGCGTTTCCGGTTTCCGCCTCTTTTTTTTGTTGTTGCAATTAACCAATTTCCACGTCAGGTTCAGACGTTTCCGTCGAATTTATTTCGAAAAGGAAAATATCAAGAGCTTTCTCTCCCGCGGTTTATTTGCGGGCGTCGTTGAAAACATGGCGGGGAAATACAATAATTTACGAGTTCGATTGTGTTTCCATCCCGGAAAATCGAGTTTCGAACCGGAAAAATCGTTTAATTATTTTTTAAACGTGGACAAATGGAAACTTTCGACAAATTACCGCCTTTTCCTCACGCTGCACGAGCAAAAGAACCACGCCACACATTCCGAATCGTGTTTGACACACAACAAAATAGAAAATAGAAAATAGGAAACAGGCTCGATCCGTCAGGGCCGGTTTTTTTTCTGTTGTTGCTGTTGTTAAGTTTCTCTCCTCTCACACCGACAGATTTATTTCGGTTTGCACTTAGCAAAAAATTATTTGCGGTTATTAATTGAGTTCTATACCTCGTGGAGTGAAGTGCTATCGCGAATGATAAACGATCGTGGAATTTGCCGTAGTTTTCCGTGCGATCGGTTACATTTCCACTTGGAAAGTGTATACGTTTTTACGTATATTTCTGCTTTCTGCTAAAGATAACGAAGGTTTTAATTAGGTCGGGCGTCGGAAAACTCTACATTCTCGTGTAATTGTAATGTAGCGCAATAGAGACGGGCAAATTGCGTGCTTGCGTAAACTATGGAAAGTAATTTTAATGTACCATAAATACATATAATTATTGAATAAATTCGATAAAAGAAGCTTCACGATTTATGAATGTACGTCTGCAGGGTTTGAGTGAGTGACGGTGAAATGTGACAGGTCTTTGGTACTCGTTTACCACGCCAACACGCCCCGGGAAATTATTCTGACGTAGCTCGTAGAACTTTTGTGACCTTTTGTCAGGAACAGAGGACAACGCTGATGCAAAACAAGGTCTTAACTTTTAAATCTCACAGTGAAATATTCTGTTGTTTGTGCACAACATTAATACTACTACGATTTCTCAACTTTCTATTTCTGCAGTGTTTTTTTCTAAACGGTACTGCTAAACATCTCAGATAATAAATTACAATATATGTACAACTGCATAGTGTTTGCAATATTATGATTGATTAATGTGTTTTTTAGATCACCGATTCTTGGTGTATACGTTTTTTATGTACCGCATCCGGTTTTACGTAGTCTTCCGATTCTGAATTTTCAGTTAAGACGACAAAAAACAGCGTCTTCTTTGGTACAAAAAGACGTGGGCCGAATCCTCATCCGTTGAAAGAGGCGGATATCCTACTCAAGGGATGTTCCTGGTATTCGGTGGGGGATGATATTTTTAGTTCGATAATGAAGGATTACTTTACGGCTTAAAATATCCGTACCTCTCCTGCAAGGCAGTGTTTTCCGTAGCGGGTACACCGGGGGCTTGTGTCTTGCGTCTTCTCACCGCTCTTTACAATTTTTTCTTCCCATCATAAATATTTATTAAAGGGAAGATTTATTTTATTTTTATACATTTATTTTGGTTGAGGAGTATCGGAAAAATCATCGTCAGGATAGTCCGTGTAATAACCGTGATGCTGCACGCATACAGCAGAAACAGAAGTGTTTGCACAGCACAATAGTTTTCCTCTAAACTTTGACTATCACTGGGCTTTATTTAATAAAACGTTTTTATTACACCATTATTACATTATTATTATGTGTTGTATATACACACAAACATTATTACACGTTACTGTACGTTACACAAATATTACCAGTTACTGTAATATTTAAGTTGTTTTATATTACATCTGTATAAGTTGCCCAGTAATAAAGTATTCCTCTTCGTAATATTATTTACAATATTATATTATATTTTATTGGGAACCTGCAGATTATAATATTAGTTACGTATACATAAAGCATGCATAAACACAAGACACCATTGAAGCTCCTGAAATTAAGTTTCTTCTCATCCTAATATTTGATTTTTGACTCTATGTACATTATTAATATTATAGTACGATCACTGCTTTCGGAATGATTGGAAGGCTTCTTCTTTTCTATTTTTATCGACATTAAATCTAAAATTCATTGTTTAATTTTTGTTTTTTTTTCTTGGGAGGGGGAGTGTCCGGGTGAAGCTTTTCCATTTCATTTTCGTTTTGCAGAAAAGAGGAAAGCGTTGTTTTTTTGTTGTTGTTTCAAAAACAATTACAAAATACAAAAAAATTTTTGTTTCGGAAAATCCTTTTGTTATATCTTAAGAGTTAATTTTAAATGCTTTTATCAATGTCAGATTTTTCGGAGGAAAAAATAACAATTTTTTGGAAAGTTTTGAAACAATCTAATGTTATCATGGTTGCTTCCGTTGAATGATTTCAAGATTAAATGTTATTACGAAGGGATTATCGTCTTTCATAAAAGTTATTCGCGAAAGTTTTAAGTGTTTGGGCGGGATCATTAAACTCAAAAAATACACGCAGAAGTGTAATGCCACGTACCCCTGGGGTGATATTGAAATAATTTTCTCGTTATATTATATTATTTATATAGTGAAAAAAAGGGCGATGAACAAACACTTTCCCCGGAATGCGTGACTTACCTACTATCCTATTCCGAACAGTCTCATCTTTTTACTACAGCTAAATTATTTTTGTCTCATGTCGGCTCCACAACCCTTAACTCTCTCACCCTCAGCTGGGTTAAAATTTATAACTTTCGTTCGAGAGAATCGGTAAACCTTGAGTTTCATCTTCGAGGCCTTCAAGCTCATCATCAAGGTCAATTCTGAGTTCTCAGCGTGCTCCATACAGTTTCATACAGTGAAGCATCTATTTTACATTTCTTATTATTTTCCATTAATAAATTATTTACTTTACAGTTCCGACTCGGTCAAGGGTTCTGTATACATTTGTACATATGTCAGGCCTATAATTTCGAAAACACACAATGTTATAAATAATAAACATAATTAATAACAATCAATTTGACTTCAATAGCGTTTTTAAAGTGATTTATATTTTTATAAGAACATAAATTTTGAACTGTAACATGTCACTAAATTTCAGTATACGTGTTTACATTTATGTTCGCTTATAAAACACTACAATATGTTTTTGACAGACGTAGACGTAGGGTTCCGTGTGTTAAGTAGTAGGGATAATCACCAGATATTTGTTCGTGGTATTTCTCTTTGCATCTTAGAGGTTAGACATAAATATGTAAGAATGTCTAACTGAGAGAAAATTTTTCTGGCGTTTATTAATTTTAAATATTTTAACGAAACTGACGATGGCAAATGGCCGCATTACCTGATTCTATTTACCAGAGAAACGCCAAATGATTAAGGTGAATATTCTTTTCATTATAACTTCGTTTTGGGTCATTTATCACTCGTTCTCTAGTCTACTAATGGTTCGTAGAAGAGAGAAGACGACTGAGAGTCCACAAAAGGAGGAGGATTTGCATTTACGCGACCGGGGGAAAAAAAACAGAATTGCGCCTGTAAAAATTTCTTACCTGACGCCATCGCTGATGATTACGTTCCTTAAGCGCCACGTAACAACGTCCTTCGGGGATTCTATGTGTGTTGCTATACAGGTGAGTTCGACCAAACTACCTGCCTTGTAATAACGCTCGGAAATTTCGTGGTTCTTCTCGTCGACGATGACCACCACGGGAGCTGTAAAAGACGAAGGAGAGAAAGAAAAAAAAATCAGTTCGCCGCTCTTCTGGGAGAAGAAATATTAAAAGCGAATCTAATTTCATACGAAATAATTTGGTGTCGAAACCCGCCAGGCAAAGCTCGAGTCTCGAAGACTTAAAGTTTAAGTTCGTGTGCGTGTCAGACGGAGGTCAACTTCCGTCAGGATTTATTCTTCTCGGACGGAGAGAGAAACCGACTCAAGTTTGAATCGTTTCACGGCGGGGATGAGTACTCTTGTGGGGGTGGATGGGTGTGTGTGTGTGTGTGTGTGTGCACGATGGAGTTAGGTGGACAGAAGGGAAGTGTAACTTGCATTTTTGATATTACCAACACTAAATTCCACAAATTGGTCAAACTTTTCCTCTTAATCAAACAACTCGAGGAATAATGGCCGAAAGTTACGGGGCGATAAAGCGAAGAAGAAGCCAGACAGCCGCCACCCCCGAGCCAACCATTCCTTCCACCGGCACCATCGGGTGAAATTTTCCAATTTCCATCCCCCTTTTAGATTTTCCCTTTAAGTTTTCGGTTCGACGCAACTTTATGTTGATACACCATCGAATCGATTAGTCGGACGATAGTTTAATCAGAGACATCCAGGTGACAGAGTCGGGGTGACTTTCCCTCGGGTGTGTACAGGTGAGATCGAGAGGAGTGCCAGTTCTGCCAACCCCTGACTTCAACCCCTAATTGGTGAACGACCACACCGAATATCCAAGCTCTTGGTTTTGTTTCCGTAGAACTGAAAAATTTTCAAGAAGCTGGAGATTTTTTCACTTTTCCCTTCACCTCCCCTCCCGTATCCCCATCTACCCACCCTCTCTCACACCTTTTTCACCCCTCCGCGCGTATTAATTCCCGTAATTTTTACAAAAGGTTTTTCACCTGAAAGTGAGAAAGGTCATAGGAAAATTACCTTTTTATCTCTTTTGTGCTATTAAAAAAGAGGTTAATTTTTTTATTAACCCAAAGCAACAAAACTTATCTAATAATTATGTAACTTATAACTTATTGTTTGTCCCTAAATGAAGTCTATTCTCGTGTACTTCCTCGTCTATTTGTCTACCACCAAATGTCTTCTGTGCAAACTGTGGTACGGTACTGATCGGTGTCTTCCAGGTAGGTATTAATTAGTTCCGGATCGTTTACTCGTGCCCGATCCAAAATATTTCTTCTCACCAATTTGAAACGTGTCATCTCCACGTCACTCTCATCCCCGACGACTCCAGTCGAAACCGGGGGTGGGAAAAAGTCGTGGTTCACCGCGTAATTACTCGATTCGTTGGAGAGTAACATTCGACAAAAGAAGATTCTTCCGAACGCCGAGAAAACTTTCAGATAGTTTTGTATTATTTTACTCGCGACCTATTGATCACAACCATTTTGGTTTCCGCCACAGGAAACGCGACGTAAGCTTTCTCTCACGAAGCTTCCCACACACGGGGGGTATAAAATTGTTACGAGAGAGCAGCGTTTCCTTTTACGGTCGAAAAGAAAAAACAAGTAAATTCTTTCACGCCCAAAATCAGATTATCGAAAGAAATCAATAAAGAAGAAACGATACAATCGAAACGTACAAAAGGAAAAGAAAAATGGCCGACGTACACAATAAAAATTAAAAAAATGACTCCTTTAACGGGAAGGCTGTCGAAAGGGGAGGTCCTTTGCTTTTCCTTTGATTTTTAGACCGAGCATTTCGGTGAAGGAGGAACCTCCTGAAGGATCTCTGTCGTGTGTATAGAAATTAGGAGACGGCGTTGTATAGAAAAAAAAAGGTTTCTACGTAGAGAGTTTTCTACCCCAGAAAGATCTCCCTCGTAGCGATTTCTGCACTTATTCCTTCCCTGCTTTAGTCTTTCACTCGAAACCGTAAAAATTACAGTAAAAAGTTTTTCTTCGCACCCAAAGAGTGTTTCTTTTTTCTATAAATATGGATGTGATAAGCGGAGAATAAGTTTCGTAGAGAAGTTTACATGTTGCCGAATCACATTGAATATCAATTTCACTTCCCTGTCTTTTGAAAGAGCTCGAGCGCATTCTTTTGAGGTGAGCAAAAGCTACGGGCCGGAAGAATCACCGATGAAGAGAGACTCGACCTCGTAAGGTAAGAAGTAGAAGAACACAAAGGAGAAGAATATAATTTTATTGATTTGTCGGTGGGAGCGTGGAACTTATTTAGTTCTAACAATCGTTCAAAGGCGTTTGTGTATGATGTGGAGGAAAAACTCTTCGGATTTACTGGGATTTGTTAATCTTTTGTGGAAGAGTTACGTTAAAAACTATTATGTTGAATCTCTTGTGTTCCCTCAGAGTACCGGGCCTTTACATTGTGTCGCATTTTCTTCGTCGCGTTTTGTCACAGATATCTAGAACATCTGGAACACTGTAATAATTAACTTGGTAACGAGCTATCATTTGTTACGAAAATATGTATTATTTACATAGGTGTAAGTCCAAAGTCGTTGGGTTTGTGTAAGTACTGTTAAGCAGTCCCTGGATTCATGTAATAAATTTCTGATGATTTGTCGAGTTATTCTGTACAATTGTTAAATAAGTAAATATTTTAATTAAACAATATATATAGGAAAAGACGGTACATACAAACAAAAGAAAAGGGAGTTAAATACTATTACAAAAAATTATACAATTTTTATGTTCATTAATCTAGAATGGAGGACGAACTTCTGATGTACACGCAATAAGCAGAAGAGTTGATACAGAAAAATCATGGTATTACAGTAAATGTACTAGTCAGTAACTATAGATATAATAGTGAAAATATAGTACTAAATCGAACAGTTCGGTAGTTGGCTGATACAAAAATGAAAATAATATCATCAATGCAAAGTATGTAGTATGGTTTAATTAGGAGTTGTCACAACATGGATGCTGATGACTCGTTGACGCATGGATGTCAGATACTGTAAAACTGTTTGACAGAAGAGCACCCTAAAGGAAGAAAAATAACTAAAACACAAAATAACTGAGGAATCTCTAGACAATTTGACTTTGAACGTATGAGTGTGAATGTAATTTACACGTGTCCGCCGAGCATGATGAAATGGAAAAAGAGTAAGCGTAATTAGTGGAGGGAATATGATTCTCAAAATTACCTTTTTCTACCTGAAACCTGAGTTTTCACGCGATTTCTAGGCTGGGTGAGTCTCTAAGGAGCGTAATAGAAAACCAAGTAATCATATTTTTGTCACAGCTGATACAGTTCATTCATTATAGATGAAACAAAAATTCGTACCGTCGAGTGTAAATTTAAGTTATACTACGTTGAGCGAAGAGTAGAATATATAAAAAATTTTAAAACGTAGAAAAAACTTAAATAATTTAGAGTAATTCTATCGACTTTTTATCTGATTAATGATGCTCCATACACATTTCTTGCTTTATACAAAAAATCATTCAGTAAGAACTTATAACATGTGCCTACAGATATGCATGAAAATTTATGAATGGACAACCTAATAAACTGCGTTTTATTATTGATAAAACACAAGCAGTGGACCGTCATAATTTGGTGTGAAATGAAAACAGTATAATAACGTTTTCCTGTATTCAAATATAAAATATTATAATAATATAATCACACTTTACTCTTGTCCATGACCTGTGCGTCAAAATAATTTAATTAAAATTCAATATATTATATCCAACATACATAAAATATTCACTTAATTGAAAAAGCAAATTTTTTTACTAATTTATAATTTATAATTTTTTTAAATTGTTGTACTTAATACTTGTTTGATTTATTTAATACTGTTTTACTTTGTATTTATGTATCTAAACAAACACTTAATAAGTAGGCAATAAGATATCAACTTTAATTTTTAAATTTTCGTAAAGACGGCGTCAAATATTCTCTGAATTAAAATAAAAGAGAAGGAATTGACAACAAATTCGACGTACAACCTCAAAACAACAGTTAAGTAGTACTAGTAGCAATAGTAGTACTAGAAGTTGTAGTATCGATAGCACTAGTGGTGGTGGCAGAAAAAACTGAGAGTTGCGTCAGAAGGTAACACAAACACCAATAGCAACAAAAAAAATGGTACAAGTATTTGCAATAAAATTCTCTATGAAAATTCCAATAATCGAAACGTAACGCCACAATTAATCGGTTTTTCCGGATATCGAAGACGAGTAGAAAAAGGGGAAAAGTTGAAAATCCAAAGATTCTCCACTTCCTCTTTAAAACTTTTAGCCGGACGAGTTTTCCCTGGTTTTCTTCCGTGGGAGTTTCCCAAAGAAAATTTCCTTAGCAAATAGCCCACAGATAGATTTTCTATTTGGAAATTGTTTTTCAATGTCGGAGACCCGCGAAGTGGGAGATTTCCGGTTAGGAAAACAAAACTTGGAACTGCCCCGGCAGATTTTTCCGATTAAATCGACGAAGATTATCCTTGTCTTTTTTCAATATATATATACCGATCTCAGTATTAAATATAAATATAATAAATAACCGCGTTAATACGCTCAACCCCGCCCGCGAAGGGAAAAATTAAATAATTTATGGGGCAACATCAACTGGGCAATAATCAAACTTTGCCTTTTGCCTTCGCTCCTTAGACAATAAATTACAATAATTACGACTGATAACAGTTTGAAACATTTATTTACATTATGGATTCTTAATACGATAAGAATAGTAAATAGTTTGCAGTTCCAACGGTTCATCTGCTGCATACCTGCATGATTGTTTTGTATTCAGGCACCGTACCGGCCGGTTTCTACTACCACTATTATTATTATTATGCAAGTTACTGCGTGTTAATAGAAACTGGAAGTAGTTGAACTATTCAATAGTGCATTACTGTACTTCCTGAGACATTTACTTGTAAAACGATTAATGTTTGCTTCATTTTACTGAACATCTGCCTTATCGTGTGCCCTACTGTCTAAATTAGCTCTTTGTTGTAATCTTTTTATCATAGATTATGGTATTAATATTATTTATATTTACATAAATTTGGAATGAAATTTTCATGTATAATCAAACTACTAATATTTTTAATATACATTAATAATAATAGCAATTACAATGTTGAATAATAAATGTATGAAATAATAATGTATGAAATAGCCAAAACTAGAAGTACTAAAACTAAAAAGTTCCACAATACATAAAACTCAGGATGAAATAATTCTATCTGATGCTTGATAATTATTACAAAGTCAAAAAATTCTGTTACGTATTGTGTAAGATTAAGAGTGAACGGAGAACTGAAAAATAAGAATATCAGCGTCCGAGATGAAGAAACCATGTAATTGTACAATGCCGAGAAGAAAACAACTGACCGAGGAAACGATACATAAATATGTACATAACAGACCGAAATTATTTTGCATGATTTGCATCAGATTGATCGCAAAAGCGACCGCTTTTTATTAAGCTTATGTATTTTATGTATTCGTCTCACTTTTTTTTTGTAGGATGTTCAGAGCGACGCCTCTGAATGGGAACTGTTGTACGAACTTCGTACTGGTAAACAGATATTCTACAGGAAGGGAACTGCAGCACGGGAATTGCAGCGTCACAGCGTGACAAGTACTTATCGTTGAATAGTTTCCGGCCGAGTTTGCTGCCCGTAACAATTCACTTTTTCTATTGTTCCAAAAAGGGTTCCTTTATTATTTCCCACGTTTTTCGGGGATTGCGCCAACGAACGCAAAATCTTTTTTCCTCCGCAGCAAAATCCCCGACAACTGAGACTGACTCATTAATTTGGATGAAATTTAATCGTTGTCGCACTTCCTACCGCACTTGCTACCGTTCATACCTGAGCACTCCTGATGTTTGCTGCCATGAAAGATCACCCGGAGGAAGGTTCAATAAATAAATAAGTAAGAATGCCGTGCACCTGGATGAGAAACTCAAAATCTGCTCAGCCGAAGAAGTTTTTCGGGGCAAATAAACGTAGGAAACATTCCGGGACCGCCATTACTTATTCATAACGATTATTAATAAAAGCTTAATCCGACAGTTTTTGTCGACACTTTAATAATAAATTACCAAATTAAGTTGTTCTTTTTTCGAACTTAAACATTTACTAAACGTTTTCTTAAAGAGAACACAAGTTCTCTGTAAGTGTTTAAAGAAATCTCCCGTACAGTTATTGTAAGTTAAATTCAACGACGAATGACTACAAATCGTGACTAACAACTAATATTACTACGTGTTATTTTTTTTTATTTAATTACCGAATCATTTTATTTATGTACATGTATTTAATCCACTTTAAAGGCGGATTACTTGAGGGATCAAGTAAAAAGACATATTCTACTGAATAGAAAAGGTAAAACCACGAGAAGTTATGTACGCAATGTGCAGTTTGCCATTTGATGTTTGTCGCATTGTTGCTACGATATTTACAAAAATAATAAGTGAGCATGACACGTTAATATTCTGATTACGTAAAATTATTATGTAGTTTAAAATATCCGCACAAAATATGGTGTGACGTACAATATAGTTTAATACACCGCTTGACTGTTTGAAATTTACATAAAAAACTTCACACGGTCGTATGATCCGTCAGCTTTGACAAGTGAACTTGACGGCTACATAAAAAAAAATTCATATTTTTCTATTTTTATGTTTCGCATATGACTCAGAGATGTATGAATATTGGGAAACGGTTGTAGTGTGTATTAAAATGTATAATACACAAAGGAGTGCAATAAAGCAATATAAAATAACGCTGCAACTGCATGTAGGAAAACCTGCTCATTGCTGACATACATACGCATTATGATTTACACCAAAATGAACTCTTGCAGACATGTTGAGAAAGTATTCAATTACATAAATAGAACATAAGTTGTAATGCAATGTAAAGAAGAAACAAATGGTGGAAATTATTTTCAAATTTCTGAACTGATGAATAGATATTAAGACTCTACCCGACATGTTCACAGATGTATGTACATATAAACATGTGTAGTATATATGGTAGTAATGTATGTACAAACTACTTATAGTTAAAAAACCACTCGAGGTGGTAACGTCTCGGTGTCACAACTCAACATGCCAACTATTCATGAACTTCCAATGTAAACACACTTGACTAATAATAATAATAATAAGTACATAATACATACCGGTGACTGTTAGGTAAACACTTTTAACTCTAGGGGGATGCGTCGCCACTTGACATTCATAGAGTCCGGCATCCCGTCGAGTGACAAATAATATTTCTAACCTCCAATTATTCGGATATCGAAAACTCAGGGTGATTCGTTGATCGGAGCTGTAGGCCTGACGACCGACCGTCAGCAAATGAATGGAGTCCTGCTTCCGATGAAGCCAAGTCACCTGAAACAATTAAAATTAAGTCAGTAAAAAGGAAAAGGTAGTCGAGTCGAACGGGTCACACCGGTTAACTTCCAGGTAACTAATTAAAAATTGAATGTTATTACTTATTAAGTCGAGGAACCGGGCACAACTGAAAATCAAAAGTTTAATGGCGAAAGTTTTGCAACTGTACGTTTGCATCCGAACGCGAGAGTTTCATCTTAAAAAACTACAAGAGTCTGGGAATATTAAATTCCCATTAATATTTTTAAAACTTTTTTTTTCCTCTCTCTTCTTAAAGTTAAAACTAGGAGTCACACTAGGTTTCCTCCGTCGAATTGACTAAATTTGACTCGTCTTTCCAATTGAAATGAAAATGTTATATTGCTTTTTATTAAAATTGAATTCCGCAAACCGCAGAGAAGTTTTCCTCCCCAACCAACAGATTGCGATTTGAATTACAAAAAATGAATTTAAATTATTATTTTATTGAAATTCCTTCTGTGACACTATACCTGTCTACTCTACACTTTCAATACTCTCTTCTGTGTATATAAGTAAGTAGAACTGTAGCGGTTGTGGCATAGTGTTGGAGTACCAAGTTTTTAAATTACGAGTGACGTAAATCCTCAGGTACCGCCAAGGTACAACCTTGAATGTTTTTCTCGTCGGTAGGTCGGCAGGTAAATGTGTTTAAACCGTAGGTGTCGAACTAAATTTAAATACTAAATTCATTTAATACATGTAAATGAATTTATATTCAGTGGAATTTGTACAAGTTCCAACTGTTCGTAAGTCTTTCGACAGAATATTCAATTGTTAATTAATTAATGGTCTTAATAAAACAGGCTGTATATAATAGTGTACATAATATTTGAAACATTGTAAGTATTATTTTTTAATATTATTTATTTTTTTTTAAAGAGTCGGTGCATACGGCAGGAAAGAGGTTTGAGTCATTTCTGGGCGGCGCTCAACTGAGAGAACCCAACAAAGAACTGAAACCTCAAGTCGGAGACCTGGCACCCACAACCACAAAGGTGTACGACTGGACCTAGACGTCACTTCTCAGGTGTGTGCTGAGCGGGTCATCAATCAAAAGAACTCTCGAATGCAACCCTTTGTCCGTGTTTTGGCTAACAAACTAAGGCAGTTGTGCTGTTCGACTGTTCTATTGGTGAAGTGAATATCTAACGGGTGTTACAGGTTACCGGTAATTTTTAATTCCTCAAGTCTAAAGAGAAATGGCGTCACCAAAATTGCCTTTGATTTTCAAAGAGATGAGCAGAGCGCTTTAGTGAACTGCAAGTGACCGATTAAGTTGCCATATTGTTGCTCAGATAAGAGTGGAAGAAATTGTTTGGATATGAGGAAGACGTGGCGTGATGTTTGGTGGGTTTGGTACCGGAGTACCCGGATGTTTCAACCGTTACAATTCACAATTTTTTGGGCATTCTCCGGTTTCGATTGCTTGTTATTCGAGTGACAAACAAGTTCTATTTCAAAGGAAACAGACGCCAACGAATGAAAGGATTTTTTCTGTAAAAATAAAAATGGAGGCTCACTGAATCGTTTGAGAGGTTGCAAGACGTGGAGTTCTCTACCGGGATTATTCTGGAATTAACCGGATCAAGATCAATCGGACACAAAAGAAAGAGATCCCAACGAAAAGAGGATAAAAGACCGGTTTATCATTTTTTAATTGTGTTGTTTTATTATTATGTACATAACTTGGCATCAGGTCGACGAATGTAAATCAGGGTAACCGAGGGTAAATGGCTTTACGTTGAACAGAAAAATATATTTTTCAAAATTGTAACAGTAAACTCATAATTGTAAATTACGAGGAATTTACTAGACGACTTTTGGCATGTCTCTGCAGTGGTTTTGTCCACTACCACAACACAAGTAATTTTAATTAAATAAATAATGTATGAAAACTTAAATGGTACGCTTTAGTGCAACGTGGGAAGCACTCGATTAGAAGTACTATTGTAAAACATTATGTAGTTAACGTAGGTGTGAGAACAGAAATATTTTTATGTCGTTTCGGATATTTTAAATAGTAAACCAGTACAGTAATTTTTTAGCTTTTAATAATTTACTGAAGGTTTAGCTGGCTTTAATAATTATTTTATTAAAAAAATGAATGTATATTCTACGTGAATGTGGAGGGTGATGTATCTGATGTATCTAATGTACGTAATGGATCTGTGATCTATGGAATCAAATTATTCAACACCGTTACAATTTATAGAAATTGTAGTTGAGAAATAGTTGTAAATAGCACTCGATAGATCCTTTGATGACGAGATAGAAGTAAAGTATTTCTTGAGGTTGATTTTGATTCATAACTTTGCCCTTACACAAAACCGTTGTGTTATGTACGAAAAACTACAAATTGTAATTTAGGTATTATTTACGTGGCAGATTTTTATTATAATATTTAATTCTTATTTTTATTTATATTAATTACTTGTAATATTAATAATTAAAATAATTACCATTACAATATCATCCAAATTTTTCAGTGAATTTAGGGTAAAAAATCCTGTGTTAAGTTCTGGTTCATTATATTGTGTTTGCACTGAAAGAATTATACTTGAATAGTTTACGTTCGTATCATAGTTTTCTTTAAAACTATTTTCTTTAAACTATCTAAACAAATTTGTTTTAAGCTCGAAATTGTCAAAAACTCTTCCAGTCAAGGAAAACGGGACACGAGTCCGAGTGGCAGTTTCTCTTCCGTCACGGATTACGGACTATTGTTTTCGTCATTGAGCAATTTACTAAAACTTTCTTTAAGTTATCCTTTTGCTCATTAGTTTCTTCTTACCCGAGAGGACTCGGAAGGATTTATCTTTTTCTTTTTCTTTCAACAATACAAACTTCTCTTTCGGATTTGATTTTACTCTTTAGTTAGAAAGAACAACATTTTTCGATTTGTCTCGGTGAAGAGACGAACAGGTCTCGCTACCTTTCGCTACACAACATTTTCATCACATGGATGTACTGAAATTCTGCTAGAGCAGCCGTAAACGCTTACGTGTCGACCATTGAGATTATTATTTTTGAATTATATTGAAATTCAGTATAATATAAATTAATTAGAAATACTTGCATTTTTTATTCATTTTTGCGTGTAATACTTTATATATACCAGACACTTGCAATCCTAACCTAACCATTAGTTAGTTTATTTATTATTATTATTTATTATTTATTAATATTATTAATATTTATTTAATTTATTTAATGTTAATTTGTTATTAAATAAATATTATAAAATATATAAAACGAATGGGACATATTACAAAAGAAAGAATAGAAATTGTGATTTCAGGAGTAATGACAAGCATTGCACGCCGACGATGTAACATTTTAACTTAACAAACACTTAAATAAGTTAGAGTTCCCAAGCACAGGAACATGAAAAATAGAAAACCGATGAAAACTAGGATTGTTCTACAGTAGTCCGTAGAAATCAATTGAACATTAATAAGGACTTATTAATCAATTAATCTTATGTATTAATCAATCGAGTGATTGTAATGAACCAAAAAAGTTATAACATTAGTATTGCGTTATGGTCAGGTATGTAGACATGTCGGGAATTAAAATAAATAAAACATTAATAAAATTCTTTCGTTCTAATAAATTTTAAATTAAAACTTATTAATAATAATATTCTGCGTTTAAAATATTGTCTTTAGGGATGTTCGCCGTACTGCACGCGGTGCAACCGATGTTACCGAACAACACGGATAAAATTCTCAACGTGCTGAATGCTTTATTGTACATAACCGGCCCTGATCGGTTGTTACATAAAGCCAAAGAATCTTTTAACCGAACCGTCGTGGAATATGAAAAAAAAAACCAGCAAGTTTTCTCGTTGACACGAACACAAAGGCCTCCCTTTTTCTTGATTTTCTTACTGAATCATTTGCACTCTGGAAACAAAAATGAATGCCTGGAAAGGTAATAAGTTAAAAAAGGGTTTAAATAAGGTGAAATAAAGGTGAAAATAATTTGGTAAAATCACCTGAACCCAAATGGGATCGTGTTGTGCTTTAATAGATAAATCAAATTAGGTGAAATGGATTTTCACAGTTTTCCCTGTGTGATGTAGAAGGATAGAAAAGGCAGACGAAGGTCTGTGTCAATGCCCAAACAAGTTGTGACCTCTAAATTAACTACTAAACTAATTTACCATGTAAATATAAGTATATTTTATGTTAAATATTCGCGGTTGCAATATTATTCGTAGGAAAAATGTACGTAAAATTTTGTTGTCTGCTTTTTCCGTTATTTATTATTAAGCCCAGAATTATAAGTCCTTAAATTCAATATTATTAAAATATAATCTTTGCAAATAATCATCTATAAAATAGAGATTCTAAACACATAAAAGGGTGTAAAATAAATAAAATTAACACGCATGTAGTGCAAGTAGAAAAGATGCAAATGTAATAAATGCCGGTTAGAAAAATTAAAAAATAAACTACACGAATGACTGCGCAAATGTAAAAATAAGTTTTAATCATAAAATTTTTAATATAGCGGTAAATATGTAGTGTAGGCAAATAAAAAAGCCTGGATGTTTTCCAATGTTGTGCAATTTGTTTTCTAATATTTGTAATCCAAGCTAATTACTGACAACTACAATGAATTGAAGTGAACAAAGTGGCTACGGTGGTAGAATTAGTAAAAAAGTTAGACTTTTGTGTACAAAAACGTCGCCATCGCAGCACAACTCGTGCCGGAATCATACACATTTGTTTTATTGTAACAGGATGATGGAATAATCAAATTACACCAAGTGTTGTAGCCTGGTGCCTATTGTGCACCCCACGTCTGATGTCAATTTCTCAAATTCAACCCGTTCAATATGAACTTGATGACATGGATCAGATGATAAATGATTTCACATGGTCACGTTACAATCGATTTATTTTACGTCTTTAGTACTTGAGATGACATGAAATATGAATTTAATATGACAAAACCACCAGGGATAGTATGAAGTGTTTACACGTATGTTTCCTCGTCTGTTGTACTCCACTAGGTTTTCAATAACACACCTACGAACGGAATTAATAATCTACGTGACAGTTCCTGTTGCACTTCTTGGGTTACTCACGTTCCTTCAGAAAATATATACCGTTCCTGCAGGTGCTGATACCTACAGATACCTGATAACGCTAAATTTAGTTAAGTAGTTGCAGCTAAGTAAGTGGGACATAAGAACTTTACAATTGTAAGAGAATAAATAAATCTGTAACGTCCAATTGTAAATAAAAACGTACGGATAATATTTTAAAATAGGAAAATTTGTTTGTAAAAGGTGACCACGACTATGACTAAAAGGTAAACTAGTCGACGAATTTACCCTAGGAAGATGAACAGAAATTTAGAGATCCGAGTGGAATGTCAAGGCCGGAAACAAGAATTTTTGGTGAGCCATCCACCTCACCGCACTACAATTTCACTTGAGGCTTTTCAGACAACAACTAACTTATCGGAGTACATTTCGGAGGGTTCTCTTTTGTCAAAGAAACTTATTTCACATCTACCTGGGGAAATTTTAGTCTTGCCCGGTAGTTTTAATTGTGCTGAATTTATTCCGCCAAAATGGCGAAACTCGACACCACAATACGTTAATAATTCACCCTGTTGATTTTCTACGATTTATACCAGTGCACTGTTATGTTTTATGTTGCATTTCTGTATGTTAGGAGACAACATTCATTTACCAGGTGACGACATTCCCGTAAGAATTTTATTTTTTAGTTTAAATATTATTTTCAAATCTTTAGAAAGACCCGAGAAAATAAATGCCCAAAATAACCAAAGTTTATTTTTTTTTTACGTTTGAATTTCTTACATTACGTACCTAAACAATTTTGTATATTTTTATTAAATTGTTTGTTTTTTATTAACTCCTTCTTTTAAATATTTTCAATGTTAAGTTCACCAGGAGAAATGAACGAACTCCCATAATTTGAGATGATTCCCCGTATTAAATTGCTACGGTTCACTGTTCCATTTTACACGTGTGTATTTATCTATTTCTCGACTTTGGTGTAACACAGCCCCTTCCGTGCCTTTCAAAAGACTCCCTTAATTTCAAACAACGGCTTATTTCACTTTCCAAACTTCTGACAGACCCCCGTTCTTTACCCTGGATAACTTTCCAAGAATTTAACGCGAATCTGTCCTGTTGGGTCGGTGTAGTTCTCTTCCGTTTCATTGAACGCAGCACACGTGGGAAATTTTCATTTTTAACTCGTGCCGATAACTGACACAAACACAGCAGCACCGCAAAAATTCTTCAGAAAATAAAACACGACTTTCATTAGTCAAAAAAGGCCAAACTTTAATTTCCCGTAAAAGCTCGGACCGCAACGGAAAACGCCGATTTTGGGTTTTGTTCAAATTACAACTGTAAAACCTTCCGGAAAAGATTAATATTTCCCTAATTCGAGTCAGTTTTGACTTTTACCTTCATCCCGAAGGTCCAATTAATGCCCATTTTAGGTGTTTCAGGTGTTTTCAAAACGCCACACTTTTCCTACTATTCGTGTTGTGTTAATCCCCCAAGAAAGATTAACGTACTAATTAATGATTATGTTTAATAAGTCCGTATACTCAACCGCAGTGCACATCGTCCGACTTTATTTTAATTTATATCATCCATCAAACTTTTACTCTGCTCTACAGACGGTCAGTGTGGTATCCGTCAATTCTAGTGTTGTACCGTGTTCGGGAGAAAATTCTAACGAGAACCACGGGATAAATACAGGAAAAATAAGTACATAACACCGCACTACAACAATTCCGTGGCATCGAGGACAAATCAACGACGCGTAAAACGACCACATCCCCGACAAGAAACCCAACACGTCTCTCTCTCTCTCTCTCTCTCTCTCTGTCGGCTTTTAAATTTCTTAGGTAAAACAACCCCGAACCGAATTCTTGCATATTCATGCTTTAGTCGGAAGTGGAAACTTTTGTCTTCCGTCAACAACAACAGAATTCCTGTTGTACCAAATGCATTCCCAGTACGCGACCCAAGTCGGCCAGGATGAAATATGAAAAGCGAACGGGAGGGGGGAGAATGAACCGGGACGGGAGAAGACCCAAGATTTCAGGATTCCAACGGAAAAGTAAGAAAATAAAGATTAAATTGAAGCGAAGTTCGCATTTCCGAGCCAAATATGAAAGAAAAAAAAATGGCTTGGAGAGAATCCAAAAAATCTGCAGCTCACCATTCAACATTATATATACTTGGGTTCTCATAAAACAAGTCCCGCTCGTAGCCTGTCTCTGCCAGATTTTTAGGTCCCTCCAGTTTGAAACATTGCCTTTCCCTCTCTCTCTCTCTCTCTCTCTCTCTCTCTTGCTTCTCTCCCAATTCCTACTTTCTCTCTCTATTTCTCTCTCGCACACACACGCTCTCTTTCTGTTGCTTTTTCCCATGGCAACTTTCTACATTTGAAATTTGCCGGTTGATTTGCTTTCCTGTGAATTATTATGCCCGGCCTACGGTCCAACAAAATTGGACGAAGGATTTACAACAGTTGAGGACGGTTTTCTTTTAACAATTAACCCAACCGGTAGGTGCGTTCTGGCCATTAATTAGTACGCGAGAATTGTATATTGTTCTTTTTTTTTTGGGGGGGGGGGTGCGTTGGTGTCGTCGTCATCGTTGCCCGACAATCCTCTCGGAGATTTTTCCCTTCTGCGAAAACACCTGTCGGAAGAGACGACATATTTTTTTTTCTTTCTCTTCTCCGCAACGTTGAAGCTTTCTCACTGACATTGACACAATGCGAATGAAATTCTCGAAATTTCAATCGATGGAAAATTTGTTCGTGCGTGGCGAAGCTTTTGGAACCGGCCAGAGGGGGAAAAAATGGGGAGAAATTTTGAAGCGTTCAGCATATCGGATAAATCAAATTTTTCTAGGTGAAATTTATTTTAGTTGGGCGAAAAACTTTTTCACTACCGACGAGTGCACCTTTTCGGGGACGTTCGACTTCCCCAAAACGTTCAAAAAGTGTCATTTAACTCAACCTAACCTTACCTGGTAAGCAAAAATCGTATTTTCCGTTAATTGTAATGTACTCGAAAATGATTGTTACTCCTGAAGTATTCTTTATGTTGTTTTGAAACCGGTCATGTATTGAAAAAACCTAACCTAACCTAACATAACCTAGCCAAACCTAACCTAACCTAACCTAACCTAACCTAAAGCCAAACCTAACCTAACCTAACCTAACCTAACCTAACCTAACCTAACCTAACCTAACCTAACCTAACCTAACATAACCCAACCTAACCTAACATAACCTAACCTAACCTAACCTAACATAACCTAACATAACCTAACCTAACCTAACCTAACCTAACCAAACCAAACCAAACCTAACCAAACCTATCCTAACCTAACCAAACCAAACCAAACCTAACCAAACCTATCCTAACCTAACCTAACCTAACCTAACCTAACCTAACCTAACCCAGCTAGAAACGCAAAGGAGTAGAATATGTTCGTAGTTTAAGTTACATTTAAATATTTAATAAAACTAATGAATGTGGAAGATGAAATTGGCTGTGAAATGATACGCATGTAAAATGTGAGAGAGTCTTTTCAGTTTCATTGTGTCATATACATTTCTTTGCAGTTTTACTATTTTATTAAAGTACGACCGTAAGGTACTGTATATATTTTTTATTATTATCTATTTTCATCTTTAAGGTATTTTACGTCTCAGTTTTGAGGTACTTGAAAAGGTTGATTAGATATTCTTTAAAAAACTATTTGTGTAAAATAAAATATTACATACGTAGAGGTATTTATATTCACCGGTAATCGACTGGTAACTTTTCGAATAAATAATAAATATAAGTTAAATTAATTAGTTAAATAGTTCCAACAATATATTTGATTATTTATTAGCTCTTTGGTCACTTTTTTGCATTATAATTGAAAACAAAAATTTTCTTATACAGCGTAGTATGAACTTGTTACTTAGGTGAGACATGGAGAGATCCGTTTTTTACTTTTATTTTAAATTTTATAATTACTGATTTTACGTCCAAATTGGCTTTAACCAACTGAGTGTTGAGGTTTTTAACGGTCTTTTGAATGAAAATTTCAGGGCGCCATTGTTTCGTTACGCTGACTACCAATTATGTACAAAGCGACGTGCATATGATGGCCTCATTTTTTCATAGCATTGTCAGACGTTCTTTTACTTTGTGTTAAATCAGTACACCAGAAAAAAAAAGAAGCACGATGTGAACACAACAGAATGCCCCCGAAGCAATTCGTGAGCTCTTTGAAATAAAAGAATTCTTTTTTTGTATAAAGTTTCAAAAGTTTGTGCATACGAATATTAATAAAGCTTTTTGTCAGGTAGACAAATTCACCTTGGAGTTCTCATCGTCCGCCACGTGAATTGTTACTCCCTGGTATTTCGAGTATCCACTGAATTCACTAGGAAAAATCTCGTGAGTTCAAAAGAAAACTAATTTTTACCTGGTCGAACTAATCTATTGGTAGCATTCAATTATTTGAACCTATTAATATATTCAAATAGGTTGGAAGCGGGTCAAAAAAAAGGGCAAACCTAATAAATTTCACTGCAAGGAGCTTGCATTGCCGCGTCCATACAATTCCGTGGACGGAATTGTAGTGAATGCAATTATTTACGTGCAATTTCCCACGCTCTAATTTACAATATTAAAAACATCTATTGAACTTAAAATTTTTCGAACGATGTCGAGGACAAAAAATGCGAACACGAAAAGTTCGACCTGAAATTTCCCGACCCAAAATCAACGCTGCCACCTGAATTAATTGTAAATTAAAGGTGAAATTGCACCTTTCGCGAAGGGATAAGAAAAGAATTTGGGGTGAAGTTGGACGTTCTTTCTATTGTTTCGTTGCCGTAAAGTAAGAATGTGAGTTACTTACGTAAGATCCATAGTTTTCATTCGTCTTTTGATGACTACGTACTAGTACTAATGAATCAAATACTCTAGGAAAAATCTTAAACCCAACAGATGGGACATTACCTGCGGTGGTCACGTTAATAACCGAGTATCAAGAGTCGAAGTAACGTTTACTAAGTAAATTTTAATGAAAATAACTCCTTATATTCTCCTAACAATTTTTAAAATAACTCCTGTTTTTTAATATATTGTAATTTTAATAAATTTTTAACACGCAGAAAGGCCTGAGATTTTAAATGGTAACATAATAAAATAGAATTTCCTTTGGAAAATTTTTATACTATTACTATTATTATTATTATGATTATTATTAACCTTTTTTAGCTGCAGCCGAACACACTACTCTTGCCATATTTTGCTTATTTATGTTTTCATTCCATGAGTTCCACAACACATACACTTGAAGCAACGAATAATTTGTGAATGAAAACCCACTGAGTTTCAACTCCAAGTACGAATTGTCACAAATTTTACCTATATCGATAACGTATAACATAAATACACAAGTTATCGTGTGCCTTCGTTAAAGAGGACAAGAGTACTACACCCTTCAAACCGTTACTCAAACGAAAAATAAACCACATCGTCTGAAATTATTTGGTTCTTTGAAGAACCAAACAAATTTCAAATAAAAGGAACATGCCTTGGTGAGAAAGGTTCCTTAGCCGTCCGCTCAAACTTCATGTTGACGTGTCATTAAATGTTACATTTATAAGCAGATATACATAAGTAGTATATATTTGAAAATATAAAAGTGAACTTACTGCAACTAAAAACTCAGGTTTTATTTCGTGTAGAAAAGAAAGATTCTTGCAACAAGTAGTCTAATAAATTCCATTCTTAGATCACGACTAACTTAAATAAAAACTTTTCAGATTGGTTACTTAATAAATAGTCTTCTTTTAAGGTAACGCGGGAAAGTGAAAGAGGTTTAGTCGATTTAGAATTTGTCATAAAGAACAGAAGTTCTCGGAACTGGTAGAAAGTTCTCTGGGTGGCAGGCGTGGAGCAAGTTGGACAAAGAAAATTTTTCAGGTAGTTTAGGAAATTAATTATAATTTGGTCTTAACGACAGACATTTATATTGACGGAAAACAAAACGGTTTGTGAAAGATAAGTTGGAACAACGGGAGGCAGGGAACAACAGGCAGCTCTTTTTTTAAGTAAACTTATTTCAGATTCCATGTACTCGACCGAGCAGTAAATTTCCCAAGGATGTTCCCTGAAAGATACACAGAGCTTATGTCTGACCTGTTGGCTGTTCGGCACAACAAAAAAATTTTATCGATTCATGTAGGCTGCAGAATCGCGACAGCAATTACTTAAAATTTATTCAAAGTTATGCGTTACTCTACAGAGCAGAAAAATACTTTTTAATGACTTGGCAGGGGGTTCACACCGTTTAAAGTTACCCTTGAACTCATTTCAAGCTATCCCCTGAATGCAAACGCTCACGTAAGGAAAGCTTCAAGGGATGAACTGCGGTCGCACCAACTGAACCGAGGTGACCGGTACCACACCACTGTTGACTACTAATATTTACGACTTGAACATGAGGTCGTATGCGTGAGACATGAGCCTAAGGAGTGAACTAGAACTACAACTAGACAAAGTGTTTTCGGTCAGACAATTCACAAATAATTGTATTTGCTCTTCCTGCAGGCTACGGCAGCCGGTAACTTTCCCCTATTCTTCTACATCGTTAAGTTTAATTTTCCAAATACGTCAAAAGTAGCGCGTGTGTGTTCATTCCTTTGTCCTACTGCCCCGATGTGACGCTGTTGAACTTAAATTTGACTTTGACTTGAATGTTTTGCATGAAATATGATGAGAGAGCTCGAGAGAGCGTTTGACCTGAAACATTCGAGCAAACCTCTCGGTTGCCCTGCCAAGATGCTTTCCTATTTTTCCTCGTTAGAATGGTAACACCGAAACCATTTCCGCTGCAGACTCTTTGGATTACGTCCTCCTATTTCCTATGCAAAAAAACAAAAACGAAATTCACCTTCACCGAACATTTTATTTAATGTACACATGAAACGAAGCCAACGAGACTTCTTTTCTCTGCCATCCTGTTACTTGAGGTCTTGACCTACTGGTCTCAAACAGGGCAACGGCAGCACAAGTATACTACCCCAATAGTACCAGTTGTACTTTTCAGAGTATAAGGACATAATACATAAATCCGGTATATTAAAAGGTCAACTTCATTAACCTGTACTAGGTACTATGTATGGTGTACTGTACTGTACACACGACTGTACGACTGTACTGCTAAGGTGAAATGCCTGATATCTGGCCTGGAAAATAAATAATGTTTGTGTATGTATAGGTTTTTATATTTTTAAAGTATACATTAAGTGTATGTATATTATCGGATTAAAAGTCTGGTGGAAAATGTATGAACTGGATGAAAACCGTGAGGTCCAGTTTGAATATACCGGAGCAATATGCTAACTCGTATTTTCATTTGAAATTGTGCCAAGTTAAAATTTTTCTTCTGCTACATCCCGTTGCTCCCATTTCACTTTTTTTCCCCCAGTCCAAAGCACTCAAATAAATGTTCGGTTTCAATTTTGATTGTCAACAATTTCTGTCATTCTTTTTTTTTTAATTCTGCTGTTGCTTCGTTTTTATTGAGTCGGTCAAGTTTAAGGAGAAGAGAAGGAGTGCGATCAGCCGTGCGATGTTTCATTTGATTGATGACGGAAATCAATCGGCGTGTTGCGTGTCACGACTCTGTTCTAATTAATTATTAATTAATTTAATGATTCGTAAATAAATTCGACGGCGGCAGTGCATTACAGCTGTGTGGGAGAACGTCACCCAATACCGGTGGGTGTGGACATCACCGCTTCATCCACCGTCGAGTCAACACATGCAAACATCCGTAACTTCACTGAATAACTTCAAAAGAATAAACACGAAAAAAAATTCATTCACTTCAATTTTCCTTTTTGACTTATGTTCCTGACTGTTGATTTATCACACGAGAACGACATTAAACACACCGCACACGAGTGATTTACTAAGAGAATATTCCAGAAAAATTGAGTTTTATGACTTCCGGTAATCGTTGACGGTACCTGGCTCCTTTTAAATTAGGTTACATCATTTAATCGAATATTCATCGATTGATGTTTATTTATTGATAACTTTTTATCGGATTATTTGATTGGAAATTCATTTTTCAGACGCTCAAGAGTTCCCACTGATGGACACTTGATGTCGTGACCTAAATATTTTTAAAAGTGGAGGATCGTTGTTGAATTTGAACGGTTCGAAACTAAAATATATTTAGTTTTAGAGCTGAGTTTTAGAGTTTTAAATTCACACCTGAATTCAGCCTTTTTCTTCGATGGTTTGACCGCACAAAGGTGAGCGCCAGGTATTTTGTTTACCAAAATTGAGATGCGAACCTGAATTTGGTCACCGACTGTCTAGATGTATGAATTAAAGGTGTGTACACAGTCAATAAATTAAAATGGCAGGATACAACAGCACGGGATGATTTTAGGGGGACCAGTGACGTTTTACAGGTTGTAGACGCCTTGTAGTGAGTTCTAGAGCGGATTTTGTACGTGATGAAATCGTGCCTGAGTCGACCGGTAGGATTCTCCTCTCCCTCAGCAAAGTTAATTAAATTTTTTTTGTGGCGTACGGAACATTACCTTACATTATATTTACAAAATGAAGCAACCAATTTAAACTAAATATACTTTTTATTGGTTAATAAATGACATTAAATTGAAAAATTACACCCCGATTAAGAACCGAATAATTATTCCGACTTGACAGAACAACCCGTGAAGGTTCGATTTCATTTTATTAGTAGGAAAAAAGTTCTCTTTCGGGAGAAGAGGAGGAGGTAAAAAAAAAAAGAAAGAAATCTTTCCTCTGGAAATTTAAAAATCAAAGTTAATTGGAGAAAACGGCAGTGAATTTCTTCCAATTATCCAAAGCTGTCAGATCAAGAGTCATCGAGCGAACGAAACGAAAGGCTCGTCGATTTTGGTACTGCCCAAGAAAAAGGAATTTAAATGGAAAAAACAAAAGGATGTGGGCGGCGGTCCTGGTCAAGTTGGCGAAAACTAGAAAAAAGGCTCGAGGCTCTCGATCAATTAACCCAATGAGTAAAAATAATCAAAGGAAAGGAAAGGGCCCAGGGCAAAAAAAAACAAAAACCTTTCCCTCGCGGGGTTTCGTGGAGTCTCCAAGAAACCGGAAACGCGCGAGGTTTTCCATTGATTCCTGTCCTTTGGCGAAAAGAAAAATGAGCGAGGAAAGCGAAAAAAAGGCGCAAAGGCCCGCAAATGAAAACTTTTTACGAGCGAAATGGATTTTCGTCATTATCGACGTGGATGATCAAGGAGAGTCGTGAATTTCCGATTGAATTTTCCTTTTTATTTTCCATTCTGCCTTTGTCTTCCCCTTGCCTTTTTTGCCTTCGCCAGGCTCTTTCGGGTGAGACCAAAAAGCTTTCTGGCGTTTGCCGGTCGTATTTTTTTGAATTTTACGTTTATTACTTCGTTCGTGTGACTCTCCCGACTTCTTCCAGCCGTCGCCGTTCCACCTTTTGACCTTTTCTTCCCTTTTTTTTCTTTTCGTCCCGCTTTTCTTTTGTACTTTGAATTTTTAAATAACATCCCGCGACCGAATAGAACGCGAAAGAATGGGACGATGATGGTCGAAGAAGATTTTCCGGAGTATCGAACCGAGCCGGCAACGTCATCCGGTCTTTTTCCATTTGTTCGCAGCTCGAAAGCTCGACGTGTTACCTTTTTTTTCAGGGCCTTTTTTAAGGGACTGTAAAAAAAAGAATTTGCTCCCGTGAGGTGTCGTACCTGTGTCACACGAGCAAAACAAAGTTCTCAAAGTGTACGCGAGGTCTTTTGTAAAGAAAATATTCGGTTTTAAACGGGAAATACGAGTCCTACCAAGAAGAAAAAGAAGCTTTGACATAATGAAACTTTTCCTTACTGCCTCTCTCCCTATTGAATGCCTTTCAATCCCACGTTTTTGAAAATAATAACGTCACTCACTGTCAGATGCAGTTTAATTGCTTTAATATTTTAAAAAGGGTGCACTAGACACTTTTGAGGATTTACAAGTTCTCTGATGAGACGCGGAGAACCGTGCGGAAGCGAAGGTGTAACTAATACGCCAGTCGACGTTTTATTGTGTTCAGCTCAAACACGTCAAAAGGTAAATCCAAATAAAATAATATCTTAATACGCAACAAGACAAGCCTGGTAATGTCTTCGTCCCCGTCAAGCAAGTTGTTAGTTTAAATCCAGAAACTTTCTGTGCGAGTAACTTGGCCTATGAAAGTAGTACAAAGCACCCGTCGAAAGTCTCTTATTAACTTATACTGACTTTCGTAAAATTGTACATACTGTACATGTATAAATACACTGTAACGTTAGCAAAGAGCTTTAAGCGGAAGAACGAACGACTCGAAGCAATAAAAATGCCACGAAATTCCATTCTCAAACAATTCATACATAAACCTTTTAGGGCACTTGTCGGGAACATGTAGAGAATTATTGAGGGGTGCTGTGTGTGTGTATGTGTAGGGTGGGATGGGGTTGGAAAACTAACGAGTACCGTTCGCATGTGAAATGCCAGAAAGGGCAAAAAAATAAAATCCTTTTTTGATTTTTTTTAAAAGACGAAAATGTGCAATTTCGAGCGTAACATAAACCCATTGAAATGATGAAAAGGATAATGATAGATGATGAGTCGATGCTTTCTCCACTTTCTCTCTCCTTTCACTTCAATGTTACATTCTCGTTTCCTTTCAATCGTCAGATAAATAAATAAAGCACGGCATGACGACGGACAATATAATTTCCTCTTCCCTTCCCCAGCTCAAACAGGCAGTTCGTCGAAATAATTTTGGGTCGGTTCCTCCTTCCTGGTAATTTTATTTTTCAATGGAAGGGCAACACAACACCAATTTTATACTTAAGCAATTCTTTTCTTACTTAAAAGCGCGACAAAGTAATAATTTGCGCTTGAAGTAGGAGGAGAGACCCGTTTACTTGACTTCCACGGAGTGAAAAAATTAAATACAAAGAATTGTTGCACATTCAAACGCCTTAAGTTGCTGTTCTCAAATTAAATTTTTAAGTGGAAGAAACGTGAAAGACACGCGTGTTAGTGCGTACCTATGAACCTTCCCGAAAGTGCAACTCTCGTAAAAAGCTTCATCACCAGACTCAACGCCGGTGTACACGTGTCCTATGTTCAGATGGTAACTAATATTTCACCTTCGAATTGGAGAATGTTACTCATTGACTACCTGGACAGGTTCAGTGACTGAAATTCAACGAAATATTTCTTTGATTTTTTTCCTCCACTTCCTAATACACGAAGTCTGTTGTGTAGTAGCGTAGTAGAAATTTATTCTTGCACTTACCTAAGTATTGTCTCAGTAACATTGGCTGAGATAGCACGAACTCAACTGGGTTAGGTTAGGTTAGGTGTTTGAGAAGCGTTTTTGTCGCAGTGGCAGAAAAATAATTCGTGGTCGGCAACTAATCCAGGTATGGGTGTACAGGTTGACAGATGGTTGAATTAATTGTGCAATGGCTGAATAAAAAGGTTGAACGGGAACAAACCCCCAACTGTCTGGATGTTTTTCCGGAATACCATTTTCAGTGAGAGGAGAGCACATTAATGTTTATTAAACCCACATTAATTTTTGTGAGAGTAGAAAGACAATAAAAAATTATTTCACATAATTAAATAGCAATTATTCAATATGAGTAGTTACCTGGAGCCTGTGAATTTAAAGAATTTGTATTATGTAAGGAAAGAATTTGTGTTCATAAACCTCCGACAACGCGGTAGAAACCCTTAAAAAGTTCCATGCCACCACTCGAGTGTAGTTGTCATAGGAACAAACATTCAAGCAATCTTCAATACTGTTTATTCGAATGGATTGCAGCAAAATCTCCTTGCAGAAGATATACACAGAAGAAACAAATACAACAGTCGTATCAGTGTCATGTAAAATCCCTTAATCCACATTCCTCCAGTAACAACTTAATAATACAAAAATGACAGCCGGAGTTCGAAGTGAAATAAGAAGAAGGTAGGAAGGCAGAGCAGTACGTTAAATCACAACAATACGCGGGAGGTTTTGAAAAATCATTTTGAGTGATTGCGAATGGTACAGGTACCTGAACTTCAAGACGTTGAAACATAACACACTGTGAACGTCGACCTACGAAACGCTGCAGGTGAGTGGAAAGGTGACAACTAAATTCAAGTTACCTGACACAGGTCACTCCCGTCCAACTGAAGGAAGAAATTTGAAATGTCTGGGTACCTTTAAAGACCGAGTTTTACGGCAGACAAAAATTAGAAACCTCCCCAAGTTCAATTAAAAATTTACACTCGGAGCCTGACGTTTGAGCCTGAAAATTTGAAATTTTCCTGCTCCTTCCCGTCGACCGGAGAAGAAACACAAAATGTGCCTAGAAAACCCGGTGATGTTTCCATTTCTCACTAGCTTCATCTATTTCCATGGCCCGGATCTTTTAAAAACCCTAAACCAGATGTATAACTTTTACTCACCTTAATAAAGAATTGAATAATTAAACACATCGCACGAATTACATTGACCATTTATAGTATATATATATAATATATATATTATTACGTTTAATAAGCGATCGGTGCTTAAAATTTTCACCAACATTTATTTTGCAACGTTTTTATTCTTCAATTATATTATATCGTTTACATTTTATGGCGAATTAATTAAAATAGCATTACTTATAATAAGTACATGCAATTAAATAATATTAATAAATGCTATTAATAAAAAATGAACTGGAAACAGCAGTTAACTAAAACAAATGTAATGCGTACCATTAATTGTGTAAGTAGCCCGGCATATTACCCAACACAACTCTCACATAATAAGGACCATATTATACCAACACGGGTGTTACATATATATTATTATATTAGAGTTATACGAGAACCTTATTGGTGTACTAATAATAAGTAAGACGTAATACTAAGTGTACTAATCGTTCAACTAGAGTCAGTCCAGTGAATTCCCACTAGTTAAATAACGAAAGGTTTCGGCGTAAATAACATATAGGTAGACACAAGACCCCTGAATTATTATTTTTTTTTTGCAAAATAGATTAGGTACACATAGACGAATGGGGAGGAGAGAAATAGAAACTTTTTCCTCTAATTTTTTTCTTCTTCTTGTGTGTAAATGAAGTTTTTGCTTTGGCGAGACCGCACGGGGAGGAGGTCGGGCCCGTAATTTCTTTTTTGCGACAATAGTAATTAACTAGTTAAGTACGATTTAATCACTTTTTAAGCAGTTATCACATTCATTTACATGCCATTTACCATTCATTTATTACACTGAAAATCATTAAGATTAAAAAGGTATAAAAATTAAATAATGTCGGAAGAATTACACCGAACGAGCGGGCAAAGGAAAAAAATCGCTTAAAAAATTAGAGCACTCCTTTCGACGTCTGAATAGGTAATTTTTGCTCTCGTGTAATTACGCCCTGCAAAAAAAATACAAATTTACTTTGCTGTGGTTTGTGAGTTGCGCTGCAGTAGAAGGTGAACTCCTGTTTGAATTTTTCCTTTTCACTTTGAGTGTCTTCGCTCTGACCAACTTTTTCTCTCCTTTGCTGTTTTTGAATTTACGTCTTTTCTGCGGGAATTCGACTCGACGAGACACTTATTTAAAATTCTTATTTTATTTAAACTTATTTAATGTATTTAATTATGTTAGACGGAGAAAAATGGAACTTGGTAAAAACGCGAATGATTGAATGTCTACTCCGCATACATGCTAAATATTTTAATTAGGTTTTTATGTTTTTTTTTAGGGATGCTACCTTACGTGAGATTCATCCCTTCGCTTATGTACATAAGTCAAGAACCCCGCCGAAAGAATTAATTTTGTGTGTGCTTTGCATTTTTCGGTCATTTCCTTTCTTCTTTTTTATCTTTTAATAACTTTATTTGCTTCAGTTTATTTTTTTAATCTTTTATTTAATTATATTTTTTTATTTATGTTTGTAATTTTTTTTCTTTGATTCTTTGCTCATTTGCACTTAGCAGGTTATTCAGGTTATTCTTCATTGGACGTAATGTGTTTACTCTTGTTATTTATGTAGGCATTTTTAGGAGTGGGTAGAGACTAGTGCAGGAGTGTGTCGTGTATATCGTCCCAAACTTTTAAGTAAATACATTACATTTACTTATTTTAATCATTTCTGTGATTATTTAAGTTGTTTCGTACCACGTGTGACATCAACAAATTAATTCTGGAACACTACACAATACAGAAATGTGTAGAATGCGAAACAACAAGTTCGTGTGCTACTTTGTATTACTTCTTCTGTAAATTGTACGACTGTATACTTTACATTATTCGTCTCTTAAATTTTAATGCAACCAGTAAACACCTAACTACATATATTTTTCCTTCTTTACGGCACCCTACATTTTACAGACATCAACACGCCTAATGTGGTCTTCCCTACAACAACAACAACAACAACAACGTCCTCAAAGCAACTCAAATTAATGTACATAACCAAACCGTTATAAATTTTTAATGCAACTTATTAAATTACTGCCCGGTCTTTCGATTGCAAAAGGTAATTTTTTTTAATAAAATGAATAAACATAAAACACTCTTTATTATTAAAATGATCTTGTGATTATTCGCAGGGACCCTTAAGAAATTCTCTCGTTTGTTTGTTTCGATTCCTTCGAGGGAGAACGTCAATTGTTAATTGAAAATTTAAATTTCAAATTTGTACAAATTCTCAAAGTCCAAAGTCACTTGAATTTTGCATTTGACCTTGTGCCGTGACTTTGTCTACGAATTTGTGGAATTTGGCTGTAGTTGACGGAGTCCGAAGAGAAAAAACCACCGAAGCTTTCGAAGCTACGAAAACAAGAACAATTCAAGGGAAAGAGTAGTATTTTTCTTGTACTGTAAGTTTCGTTACAGAGAATTGGTTCGTTATCCGACTGAGTAAGTTTTAGTTCTCATTGGTTTCCTTACTACGCGCATTTCTTTCTTCCAAATCGTTTTGTATTTTCATCGTCCAAGACATTCAAGTTAGGGAGACATGTGTTCGATCTACACTTTGGATATAGAGAAAATTAGATTTCCGCATAGATAATATACCACTAGTAAACGTCTCAAACATGGCGTTTTACGAGCTCTTCTTCGGATGAATTCCGTTAACACTCCCTTAAAATATTCGGTTACATTTGTCCCGATTTGCATATTAAAAGCCTGTTCAATTGCGATTTTCCGGCTTCTCCGAGAGACAAATTTGAATTTGTCAAAAGTTCAATTCGATTTATTCAATAAAACACTCTCCAAAGGGTGACGGAGGAAGCCCCAGAGGAAGACGCGGGTAAATGAACGTCCAAAATAATGCGCACCCAACCAACACGTGTAAAAAACGTGGACACGAGTTCAGAAGAAGTACAAAAAGTATTTAAAACTTCAATAAGAGTCGATGGAGTCCACGACCGCGAAACACATGAAAAAGGTGTTTCTTAGGCTTGGGTAACATAAAAAATTTTTACTTGTTGTAAAACTAGAATTGTTAACGACTTATCATTCATAAAAAAAAAATAATAATATGACTTTAGCATGGAACGCAATATAAAAATGCATAAAAAGGGTAGTAAACCGCTAGAACGTAACAGTTGTTTACAAGTTTTCGACTTCGTCAACTCGAAGTTGAATTAATTGAATTCTTTTCGTAACGAACTAATAAAGTGAGTCTTCCTTTAAGTCAACGTGGTCTTCTTTTATTTATTAAGAGTATCCGGGGACGAGTACCCGGCTAACCGAAAAACTCGACGAGCACGGCCGTTACCCAAATTAAAATTTCAATAAAATCGCCTCGAATTGTACGAATCTCCCGAACTCTCCGAAATGTTTGCTTTAAGTTCGTCAACTTTTAAGTTCGGATGAAGCACACGAGACGATGTTTGGAAATCGGTAGCGGTGGTAACGAGTCGGTGGACTCGTACTTTAAGGATAGGGTTAGAGGACGGGACTTAAGTTCAACTTTCTAAGTAATTAATTACATTATAATGAGAATTACACAGACGAGAATGATAAGGAATAATTAGAATTATCAAGTCATGTACTTAAATATCAATAACTCTATAAATAGTCATTACTACATTTTATTTTCCATTATTTGTAATTTTGTAACAATGTCGTGTACGTTCATTAATTCCACAAAGAAATTTTTTTAACTTCCATAAAAGTTGACTACCATTTTAATATTTTATTTAATGCAGAACTAAGTAGTAACTAATAATTACTTTCACATACTGAAATCAGCTTTGAGCTTCGGAATGTGAACTTTTGACAAAAACAAGTTTCTAAACGACGGACATCTTGTTCATAGTTAGTTGTGATGAGACTTCTGCTAAAAAATTAAACAGAGATACATAAAATGTTTGCTACTTATATCCAAGCCCCAACTGAGTTTCTTCTACGTTATTATTAACGGTTGTCCTAACTAAAACAGACAATTAAGACGTTTAGTTTTAAGTTGTGTCCTACCATGTCGGCCATCAGAAAAAAATATCTGAAAGTTTTTTAGTTTCACGTACAATTTTCACATTCACGTAGTTCTTACTACCCAAAAAAATTTACTTTTATTTCTTGCCCGTACGTACCACGTACCTGTAAAATTTCAAATAACAGTCAATTTAATGTTCTCGGAACTTGAGCACAAGACCAAACGGGAGAATTTTCGATTTGGTCCCCGGGCGAAAACGACACAGCAAAAACTAACTTTTTCGTTAAATAGTTTCGAGAGGAGGATAAGGTGAAGAGATTCGCCATCTTTCGACAACTCGACTTCTCCCAGAGGTTTCGTCTAATTTCGTTAGACCGACAATTAAGGGATGAAATAATTGAAAGTTGCCGAGTTGATTAACCTCAAAGGCCGACACGTCAAAAAGTTAAGACAGTCAAATTTTTAGAATCGAATTCGGGGAGGTGTTGTAAAAGAGTTTTACGAGTGTTCATCATTCCCCCCCAATCCGAAATTCTAAATTTCAATTCAAATAATCTCATTGGTATGGAAGAAGGTTTTCGAAATGATAAGAACCCAGGAAAGAGACTCAACTGTCTGCTGGCCTGTTTTTATTTCACACTTGAAAAAGTTACTTCCTAGTAACACGAAGATAGTGCACGATTGACCTAGAACTTGTTACATGAGTTAGTTTTGTTCGAAGGTTAGCTCCTGCACTCCTACTCCCACCGTCCCTCGTCGTCCCTTTCGCGAAGAGCCAACTTTTCAACTCGACGATATACAAAAATTAATGGTCGTAACTAATTCGTTCGATCGACTCCCGTTTAAATGTTTTAAAGTTTCTGCGAATGCCAAGCGTGTGAGAAAATTCAGGTTCTCGATGGAGTCATTTTGCAGGTACTCCCACGAGAGACGTGGACGAGAGGTCGGTCAAAATTTACTGTAGGAACTCGAGACGAAAGAAATGTTTTCTCTGCGAGATCGTTCACGAATTTATTGTGGCCGGGTTCACCAACCGGTGAGACTGTCGTCGACATTTTTAGATTTGTTAAATATTTTACGACTACTTGAAAACAACTATTTTGGTTAGGGAAACGTCTGTTTGATGATGGTTGAACCGGTTGCGTTGCGGTGACCAACAACTAGTTTTTTTTTCTTTCTTTATTTTATATTATTTTTTTTTACGGGTGTCCCTGCACCGGTCAGTCTTCGTTTCGTAATATAATTCCACGCTCCGGATTAGAATATAGAATCATAAATCTCTACGGCGTTCATCCTATTCAGAAAGGAACTCTTTTGTTCAATCGGAGAGAGCTGGCCTTTCGACTCTCTCCTTTTCTGACCAGAAAAAGCTTCCTAGTTGGGTCGATACTAATGCTGTTCTATTTTGCTAGGATGCTATTGAAATGATGTCTATTACGTAGTTGACGACTTTAAAGGAGTGGGTGACGGATCATCTCCCTTTCTTCTGCCTTCCATCTGTTCACTCTGGATTTAACCGGTTGTTGCGATTCGTTGGTTTTGCTCTGAGAAGAAACGCGACGTACAGGTACTGGGTTATGTTCGGTCCTGGTTGCGCTCCTGCACCAGATCCAAGTCAATTAAAAGAGATGTTTTTGAATTTGTCGAAGCGTTAGTTTTAACTACGGTTATCACTGCATAAAAAAAGGAAAACTATAAAGTTTTAGTGGATTTGATGAGGCAGCATCCCGTCGTCGTCGTCGTCTCTACGGGGAATCCCGGAAACCTGTTTATTATATTTGTTTTTATATTGACGGTTGTGTATTTCAAGTAGAATTTACAACCTTCGGTCTTCGTAAGATAAAGGTTCATTAAACTCAAACGCATTCAGTCATATTCCCGACACGTTTCGATAATTTTCTGTATCGAAAGCAGATGACCCGCAGTTGCATTTTCTGTATATGAACAATGCTTTATCCTTCGGACTAGTAACCACAACAAACACTTACACTCATGTGGTATAGAGTTATAAGTATACATAAGTAAGGTATAAGAACTAGTGCAAACAGTGTACGTTTAAGAAAAATATTATTAAATGGATGAAACTGGTGAGAAGATGGTGAGGGTTTAAATTCTCGCTAACTTAACTTTTCAGTGTCGATGTGATTTACCGTAGGTCAGTTTGTGAGTTCTCTGTCAATCGTTAAACAATCGATAGGTCAAACATCGAAGTTCATTCGTTGGAGGCGAAAATAACAAATACATAAGTTTGTGGCCATTACAGGAAGTTTAGTTTTGTGAAAGAAATACACTAGACGTCGGTAATTAAGTTAGATCGTTTTTATTTGCTTCGTTTCGTTTTTTTAGCCGTCACTGATACTTCTTCATCTGTTCCTCGTCAAAGGAATGTAGTGTATTAAGTTCCATCTCAAGCGTAAAAGGATAGTATTTACATTGTAGGTAGGGTGTGAAGAGTGGGAAATATTTATTACATTCAATAGAATTCTCCTCACTTATGTATTGTGAGGTTCACGTTCCAAATTGTCTTCCTATCAATCGATCAATTTATTAATAAATTATTTATCATCACTCACTAGTGTTACAGTCATTCATTTGAGGTTTTTGTTCTCTCAAGGTACACAACCACTCCCACATCCATGCGATTCAATTCGCTAATTCTTATATTATTTATTATAAAAATTATGTTTTTACATTTTTCTTGTACCATATAAAATCCACGTGACAAAACACAGCATCTTACATTTCAGAGTGACACCATCACCCAAAGCAAACTCGGTCTGTATTTTGTACAATTCCTAAGTGATCATACAAAGCAAAATCATTCAGACTGAAAATAAAAACGGAGCTCTGCACAATTTTGAAAAATATTTTTTTTTCTCACATTCCCAGTCGACCACGTCCCCCGGGTACTGAATTGTACATAAATTTTATAAAACAGTCGAAAAAAAACTTGACCATCAAAGTGTACATCTGACGGTTTACGGCTGTAACTTCCCTAGCTGCTGGCTGTGCAATAACGCGAGACTCAGTGAATTGGGTCATGACATCAAGTACATCCTAGTGATTTGTATACATATAAATATATATGTATTAACTTTAATACTAATTCCGTGGTCCCGGAGGAATGTCAATGTAACAGAAAAAGCTTCGAAAGCAAATATTATTTTTTTTGCGTACCTGATTTTTTTCTGGAAAACCTGCTCCAATTAGTAGTACATGTACACTTATAAAAATTCCTCTCAGAACAATTAAATAGAAATCAACTAAGTGAATGAGGTCGATAGTTATGTAATTCATTATTTGGCGGGATCTCCTGATACATAACAACAGCGTCTGCCAGTACGTCAACTAGTCAAACTCAGTCGTTGATACAAATAAGTTTAACATAAATACCATTAATTACAACATATTAATTATTTGTATTAATAATAATATAGTTAATAAATAGTTAAATACACAATCGACATGAATTGTCATTACTTTTGTAATGTGCTTTAGTGTTTAACAAATTTGTTGTTTAGTCATCGACACGTTTTGTTTGGGGGTGATACTGAACACTGAATATTGTACAAGATAGAAGCTGGAAAATTGGTTTAATAAACAAGACGTAAGTAAATATCCACAACGTGCAGTACGTCCATTAATATTACGTTGTACAGTCATATACATATATACTCCGTAGCTATGTAGTAACTTAGGAGTTCCGTTTCATACAGTACTCGTACACTCCCATCTTTTATATGTAGGGTAATATTTATAGGCTGCTCAAAACTTTGCAGTTTACTATACATAATTTCTGTCTTAACAGTCACAGTATGCACACACACAGCACGTACAGTCGGGTACAACTAAAATGAATTAGAGTTGACGAGAGTCGGCCATCTCGTGGGACTGCCATTTACGGCTCTTCTCTTATATTAAACTATGAAGTACAATCAACCGGTAGTATTATTACCGTAATTATTTCAATTCGGATTTATTTACTCGTTGTCGTGTCAGCAAAGAGCCCGACTCCGTTACATTTCTATGCAAATGAACTGATACATTCATCGTGTTATGGTCATTTGAAAATCTCAACACGAAACGAGTCGTCCGTTTAAAATGGCCGAAGCAGACGATTTCCTCTGTGCAATTCAAATGAACTCAAGTGATCATTACCATGAGGCCCTGTTTTGCATCTAACGGCTGAAAATCATTTCATACACTCCCTCACACCACACGATGACTTGTATCAGCTGTTTAGAATTATCTAATAGATTAATAGAAACAAGCAACTCTGTAATGGGGAAAATATATTTTTCGATTTGCGGTCAAGTGAAGTACACAAGTCCTGCTCGTGCGCTAATAAAAACAATTTTACAATGGGAAAAACTCCAATTGGAACTCCTATTCGTAGTTATTGTTGTATTTTTGTAGAGAAATATAGAAAAACTACGAACTGAGAGCCCCTGCCGTGGGAATAAACTCGTATATTATAACGGAAACAAGTATTACTCTAATAATTATTTTACATAAATGGGAAGTCGTTCTCTACCGTGATAAAATCGTGACAATTAATTAAAATTAATAAATTTACTTAATATTTAGGTGTTTACTTTTATCTCTTATATGTTTTTCACAGGTCACAAGAATCGCCAGAAGTAAAACATTTGAGTGACCAACTGTAATTGTAATTAAAATTGTAATGTCAATTACATTACTTCACTTACACACTTAAAATTTATGTAAAAGAGTATTTAAAAGTTGAAAACGGCACCACGGTACCCGCGTTAGAAACTGATTCTAGGGAATTCTCTGTGGAAAACTCGAGTAATAAAAGTGATACATGTAGCACGGTGCAATTTGTAGACGGTGTGTTAGTTCTACGAAGTATTAATATTTTAACTATCCCTATGCTACCGTTCAAGTGTATTTCGCGATGCACCAGATCCATAATAATAATAATAATAATAATACAAGTCGTAAAGATTTGTAGCGTAAACAACTTTACAGTGTAACAATGGAAACTTAAGTGAGCTGGGTCAACAAAAGGGGTTATCTTAAGTACTTAATATCTAATAGTGACGTTGTGTTATGCATATTTGATGGAAAATAGTAATATTTATGTCGCATTAAATTTTTATTACGGAATTAAAGCTAGGGCAGAAGCGAGAGAGAGAGAGAGAGAGAGAGAGAGACGTTCACCTATCCATTGCTACCATTCCAAGAAACTATTTTTTTTATTTGCGTCGTGAAATAAATAGATTCAAATCGTAGAGAAATGTCAATAAATCTTATGATTAATATTTTCTCATCCGGAAATGAGTATCCATGAGGTCTCGTTTCTTCCTTATCTTATCATTTTCCCTTATCGAATAATTCGTGAATGCGAGACTCGTTTAAAAAGTTGGCCAGCCACCTGGGTACTCACTCAATCGGATTGTATTTGCTACGGTTCAGTGTCTCGTTGACAGCCGTGGCAGGATGACGAGCGTTTCGACCGCGGTTTTTCTCTTTCTCCTCCACGTGAGGATGAGTTTGGCTCTCGAGAATGGGCTGGCTCGTACGCCGCCCATGGGATGGCTCACGTGGGAAAGGTTCGAGTGTACGACGGACTGTACAACTTATCCAGATGACTGTATAAGGTAATTAATGTTTCTTTTTGTATTGTTTGGGTGGATGTACACGCGAAGGACAAGGGTTCCCCCGTGTGGAGTGAAGGTACGCGACACGTTCGCACAATAAGTTTATTTTACGTATAATTTACTGTGTTATCCGCACTTTCTGTAAATTTCGTATATTCCTGATCTTATTAATACCAAACATTACTGGTACATAATTAAAATTACATTCTTCAATGTTTTTTATTTGCTTTAATTCACGATTGCAAAAGTTAATTACTTTTTAATTCACAATATTACAAGTCTTCAGTTACTTCTTCCTCATTTATTAACTAATAACGGTATTAATTTTTCATTAAATTAATAGAATTTTATTTCAAGAAGAGTAATATTAACTCTCGGAAAAAATATGAAAATAAAACTGGAACTAATATTAAAATGTAACTTATTGAATTATGTAAGGGGAACTAAATATTTCTAATTGTGAAACAGGAATTAATAATGGATCAGTGTCATTAGTTTTGTAAACCGTTATAAAAATTTAAATAATTTAATTTTAAACGTAAAATGTAGTTATTTCTATTATGTATTTACTACTAATGCACAACTGTGTAGTATCGTGTGTATAATCGTGGCAGTCATTTTGTACGATTGATAAGTAAAATAATGTATTATTTCTTAGCGAAAAACTAATGAAAGATATGGCAGACCGAATGGTATCGGACGGGTACTTGGCCGCGGGTTACGAGTACCTCATCGTAGACGACTGCTGGCTAGCAAAAACAAGAGACAGCAATGGGAATTTGCAACCGGATAAGGATCGATTTCCAAGTGGAATGAAAGCATTGGGTGATTATGTACGTCCTTGTTAACAACACTAATAGAAAACGTTAATTTATGGAGTCGTACAAGCAGCATTTGTTTACCTTCCCCGAACAGATTCACTCCAAGGGCTTGAAATTTGGCATTTACGAAGACTACGGGACCCAGACATGTGCCGGACTGCCAGGAATTCTCGGTCACATGAAACAAGACGCTGATCTTTTTGCGAGTTGGGGTGTCGACTACGTCAAACTAGACGGATGTCACGCCGATGCGTACGACATGGACGAAGGATACATAGAATTTGGCAAGCACCTGCTGGAGACGAAGAGACCGATGGTCTACTCCTGCAGTTGGCCGACATATCAAGACGCAAGCGGAATTTCGGTAAGTACGAGTTTACACGTTTCGGATCCGGGTGCCGTCCGACTATTTCCACGACTATTTTTCTATTATTCCCAGCCGAATTTCAGTCGGATTGCCGAACACTGTAACCTCTGGCGAAACTACGACGATATCTATGACAGGTGGAGCAGCGTTTCTAACATAATAGACTATTTTGCGTCGCAGCAGGCCAACATAGCACATCACGCGGGTCCGGGACATTGGAACGATCCCGACATGGTAACGGTCGAACATTCCAGTCTCCCTCTGTCTCCAGGAAGTACGCGACTAATGCCACGACGATAAAATTTCAGCTCATCATAGGAAATTACGGGCTAACCTACGAACAAGCCAAATCACAAATGGCCATTTGGGCGATTCTTGCGGCTCCTCTCATCATGTCCAACGACCTGAGAGACATCAAACCGGAATTTCGGGACATTTTGCTAAACAAAGACGTCATAGCCATAAATCAGCATCCCCTGGGAATACAGGGACAGCGGAAGTACAAAGTAAGACCCTTTTAATTTTCGCAATTTAATTTTATTACACTTCGCTTAGGACACAAGTCGAAAACACGGGAGCAAACACACAGGGCTAACGATTTGGAAGTAAACGTAAGTTAAAAGTCTTCTATTATATAAATATATATAATAAAATTCGTATTTTATACTCGGCGAGAGCGTGACATTTGTAGCGCCGTGGGGGGGACTATGTACATGACGAAAGAATTTCCAGGGAGTGCCTTGATCCGAAAGATAAATATTTAAAAAAAAACTAGTACAACTTCAGGCCAAAGTTGGGGAAGGTGGTAACTTCCAATATTCTAGATGTAGAAGTGAGCGCTACACACCAAGTTTTAAGTGTCTTAAGTTGTTTATATAATTGTTTTAAATAATTATTTTCTTAGACGAAGGGAATAGAATTTTGGACCAAACCACTCGACCCGTACACGGGTGAAAAGGGAAAGACAGTTTTTGCGGTAGCTGCACTGAGTCAAAAGAAGTCAGGTATCGCCAACCAAGTATCCATACCTCTCGTGAGGTTGGGGATCGATCCCCACAGTGCCTACACCTTCATCGAAGTCTTCAAGAAAATGGAACCTTTCGTCGTTCCAATCAATGGGTCGTTAACGGTGAAAGTGGCACCCACAGGTGAGTCTCATCCGCATCCCGGATCCCCGCATCCCGTCCCAAAGCAATTTAGTTTCTACTTCATATTTGTTTTAAACTCTCAATTCTTTTCAGGTGTTTTACTTTTCAACGTTAGAACAAGTTAAATGAAAGCTCATTCGATTGAAAAGTAAATATTCAAGGCATGAGAGCAGTCAGGCAGTTCTCTCGACTTTTTATTAGACTTCGCTAGACGACAATAGTGACGGACTAGTTGTAGTTAAAAAGCATTTAAAATTCTCAGTTTTTTGTTATTATTCAGTACAAGTTTGTATTTTTATACTTTATTAATGTAAATATTGAATTTTCAATTTATATATATGTGACTACCACAAGGTGTATTCTATTAACCGTTACTGTCCCCTAAACCTCCAGTGATGCTCTGATCTAGACATTTAATAATAGATTAAAGAGGGTGAAGTAGTTCTTAGGACCTAAGACTCATCAATGTTTGTTTTGAAAGGAAAAAAAAACATCAACCGACGAGTCAAAGTGTTGCGTGACTCACAGAGGTGAGATGGTAAAAAGAAATCCCCGGGTGATCGTTCGACGTACACAGTTAATCCCAGTCTTCAAATATTTTTTTTTAATAATGCAAACAACTGATTTAATATTAAAATATTGAATCTGTAACCTACATAAATGCTGTAGTACATGCGTACATCCCAGTGTACTTGTAGTTAGTAACATTACATATTGGGTGATAAAGACTTAATAAGTTCATTAATTCTCTTCCACTGTCATGTTCACACCAGCTAAAACATTTCCTTTCCACGACTGAGACTTTGTAGTTAATAAATCACCCAATTATTTTTTGGAAACGGTCAGACGGCAGTTTATACAATGGAAACAAACTGTTACGTATTATGTACAAGTTGGGTTACGTCTTAAACGAACTCCCCGCGGAGTACTAATCAGTTATTAAAGGTCATCAAAGAACTTATTAAAATTTTTATTAAGAAATAAACTCGTAACATTTCTCCCACGGGGAATTTCACTCCGGCGGATCCGAAATTTTGCACTTTTCTTTTTTTTTTTTATTTTTTGACCCAAGCGAAAACCGAGATTAATGATGGTGCGGAACCATCGAAGGAAACTGAGTAATGGTCCCAGGGAAAGAAACGTCAAAAAGCCGGTGACGGGTCTATTGTTTGAAATTATGGCCGTGGTTTTGTCGAGAATACAAAATACCTCAAAGGAACCGGAACCTCGCACGGTTCCCAGTTTTGCGTGGGGAGCCGGCAGCAGCAGACTTACCATTTTGTCTTGGAGCATCCCTATTTTACAGTCTAATCTGACGGTGGTGCCCACTCTCGCGGTCACGTTCTCCTCTTTGTCTCCGTCCTCGAAGTACGGGCCCCATCTGGGACCGTGGTGATGGTGCGGGATCACCGGCAACCTGATCGGTGGCCGGAATGTTATGGCCGAAGTCCGGGGCGGCTTCGGCGTCGGAGCCACCTGGGTGGTGCTCGACGTCGTCGCCACCACCACCTTGTTGTAGACGAGGTGTTGGAGCGTCAAATTGAAATGATCGGAAGCGACCATTGCTGTCAGATTTCCGTCGTAGGCGAATTCCGGCTCGTAAAATGTTATGTTCAATTCATCCTCTGGAACACAAAAGAATTGAATTAATTTTGGTTTGAAAATGGTTGACCGTCGCGGAAGCATTCACGGGGAAAAACATAAATCAACGGGGAGATCCCCCTTCGTGCGACATTGATGTTTCAGTGTGAAATTGTCAGTCGGGTGACCCTTTCGGCGGAATCCATTTTGATCTCCGTTACGAGAGAGGTACACAGTTTTAAATTCTTTATAGGCGAAGTTGGTTAATTAATTACATAAGTTTCGTTCGTATTTTACATAACCAAGTCTAGTGCAACTCCGACACTGAAAAAAAGGTACCTATTTTATTAACTAACGCTCCATTAACTTTTTCTTGAGAGCTTCAAACGCATAATAACATGAGATTTCTACGGCATTTGTCGTTGTAGTATTCTCTGCGGGCCTGTACCTCATCCCTCCGGAGAGGTATGCTACTATTACTCGCTATTATTTATAATCTTCCAGGTTATTAATGTAATTGTAGTTCGAGGAAAATACTTCCCAGTAATTATGACTGCTATTGTTATTATTAATAAAACACGTCCACGTACTACGCACACGCGTACATTTGGGTAGTACTGCACCTTTGATGGTTCTTGTTTATTTATTTATTGTTTCTACTTAAAACTACAGGAGGGAAATAGTAAATGCGACACCTCTGATGAATAAATAAAATAATTATTTATACTTCATTATTGAGCTTTGCGATTGCAGAATTGTATTTGTGTTCCTGCTGTGCTTTTATCCCGTTCTTTTTTAAGTACCGACTCTTTTAAGTGTTCTCGGTTTGTATAATTACGCGACATTACAAATTCATTTTGTATGTTTTTTTCCCTCTTTCCACAGCTGAGCTTTCCTACGTTTTCCCTACGTTCGTTTGTCAACTTTCACCTTCGACCCGAGAGCAATCCGGTCAAATTTGCGTGTGCTCCTGACTCTTTGGCGGTCTTTTACGTGGCGCATCTTTTTGAATTTTATAAAAAGCCTTTTCATTTGCAGATTATCACTTGTCTTGCGGGGAGACAAAAAACCCACAAATAAAATAAATGATTATCAGGTTTTGATGAGAGCTCGCGGTTATCATCCCAAGTGGAGTTCCTCTTTAAAGTGGTCGAGTCCGGCTGGGAAAACATTGCCGAAAATGTTTCATCATCCGTTCCGGGCTCTTAAATTGGATGGGAGAATTAGTGACAAGTCCATCTCGCACGCCTACGCGAAGCTTTCACTCGGAGCTTTCTCTTTTTGAGTAAATTTAATAAAAGTAGCCTTTGCCTTCGACGTATGATTTAAGTTTTTTTTATGTCCTGACCGAATGTTAATCCTCCGTAAGGTTTTTTTTTAATTTGCTCCTAAAGAGAGTTCTCAAACTGGCGTTGTAAAAAGGTTACTCCCTTCCCAATATACATCCATATATATTTTTTTCTTGTTTTGGTTGTAAGGCTTACTGCAGTTACACACACACACACACCAGACTTACTATAAAATAAAATCGTGGTTTATACGTCATTGACGACCCGTTAGGTATTGTTATTGTAATGTGTACTTATTTATTATATGTACTTTTAAATATAATTCAGGAGGTTTATGATAGTGCACGTGACGGAGGACTTTCTACGAGTCAAGTGTACATGTGTTGAACTTTTAAGGTTTCTGTAAACCATATTATATATATAATTGTCACAATACGGTTGTCAACTGGTAAATTCTTTACAAGTTGTAGTGTACTATACTTCGGGTCTCACTTCCGACTTTCCAAATGTTTAACGAACGAATTATACTTTCGCCTGTTGTTGCTACCTCACATATTTCAGCAAACGAAACGTTCACAAGTCTGTTTTATTAGAACTACCTGTGTTGTAGTTCTGCGACTGTTAAATGTATGCGTACAATTCAGCCACTCTTTCTTCTCGAGGAAAGTACATTAGTGGATGCTTCTGTTGCTACCCACAACGTGAAGAGATCCTAGGATATCCTCGCAGATCTTGCTCAACACCTGTTGTAAAAGGTTGGGAACAATACAGTAAAAATCTACAAATATTTCAGCAAACGATCACTCGAAACGCTCCTTTCCTATACAGGAAAGTTGATTTTATTCCTCTGCACTATAAAATTTATTTCTCGTACCGAATTACATCCAACTTCGTTTTCCGGATGTCTCCGGTTCACGGGTTCTTGACTGTAATTTCCCGCAAATTTCAAACCGCCTGTATCAAATTTAAATTTTACGACAAAATAATAATATTTTCCTGAGTGTCCGATTTAAATTCTGATGAAATAAAACGGGCGGGTTCGAGCGAGTAAAAACCGCAAAAGTCAAAACACGGCGTTTGACGCGCTCGTTCCCAGGTAGACTCCACGGGTCTTCTTTGACGGACAGCAAAAAAAAAAAAAAAGCGACGGCTTTTGACTTTTTTCATTTGAAATTTTTCCACGGTCATCTCCGAGCATAAACGGTAAAGGAAAAAAAAAGTTAAAAAATAGGAATCCTATTAGCATGGAAAACCGAACTCTCGGAGAGAAACGAAAAAAAAAGCTTATGTAGATTTGTCGTTCCTTTGAAGTAACAGTTTTGTCGTGTAGTCCGGGGATTATTTGACATTAAAAAAAAATAAATAAATAAATAAATAAACAGATACGTTCTCGAAGCATCGTCTTCGTTTTATTTCGTCGTTGTCTGCTCGGAAAAAGTGCGATCATATGTTTCGAATAAGTCTGTGTGAAAAAAGACAGATCTCCATTTTACTATTCAGAAATTTCACTCATCTTCTGGTAGCTGCAGAGAATTGGTTCGAGGAGGGAAAAAAAAATAAGAGAGACGGTTCATCCGTTTTACCGGCAAAAACCTGTTAGGCAGTTTTGCAATTACCGCAAATTTTATAATTGCTGTTCGCTGCAAAACGGATTTACGAACCCCAGCAAAAGTTTCCGTTGGCGTTCGTATTTTGCTGCGGGACAGAAACTACGAGTGTAATTATTATTCATCTGCAGAAAGAACATCGAGGATTTGATATTTACATTACAGACTACGCGACACTAAAATTTTTAGTGTAGTTTATTATACAGTATTCAAGTAGTAAGTTCATTAAGTGGTAAATATTACTTTTCTGAGGTAGAAACCGTTCTCCTCCGTGTAGTACAGTTCAATTTCCCAACTCCCTCCTGCTGTAAAAATTGTAGTACTCTTGTCAGAATTGTTTTTATTTTTATTTAGTTTTCGAGGAATTCTACTTGGTCTTCATGGTGGTGTGGTTCACTTCTTACCAATCTGACCTATCACCGCACAATTGAATTATACTAATCGAAAGGAAGAAGATTGAAGGGATGGTGTTTAATTCTTTCGTCCGTTTTCTGGCATCCGGCACTATCCCACCCGCAGCATCCCTAACTAACCTGATTAATGTGAAATGTAATCTAAACCTGATTAAATCTAATTGTCGAACCGTAGAATTCAGGAGGAAAAGTTCAAATAAAATTAATGTGAAAAATCCAGGTCGATGTTGGTTTGAATTAGCCCGAACTTAAAGCTCGAACATTCAAGTCCGCAGTGAAGAACAGCGGAAAGTAGTTGTAGGCAGTAACAAATTACGGTGGTACCTGATTTATTTAGTTTTTATTTATTTGTGGTGACTTTTGTTCACATCGGAATTTGGAATTTCGCTGTTTCTTTCTCTTCTCCTGTGGTATTCCATCCAATAAGTCTCTTATCCGGTTCTCATCTGTCAGACTTCCTCCGGTTTATTTCCTAGGAGAATTGCCAAAATAATATAAACGTAACGTCGTTTACCAACTGAACGTCCAACCGAGGATTAATCTCCCAGTCAAATCTGATGGAGTTTTTATTTTTGTATTCCAAGTGGTTGCCAAAAGAAGGACAACCGTTTGAATTGCCACGTACAACTCGAGTAAATTTGAAACTAGACAAATAATTCTTGTACCGAATACAGAAAGATGGAAACTTTTCGCATTGTCAAGTGTTCCCTATCATCCCGAATATCGCGGCTCTTGTACCTTACGGTCGTAGGCCACATTTAATACATTAATTTAAATTTTCTATGTATAATTGATACGCCCTGATATACTCTTTTGGTGGTGTACTTGTCACGTACGGCTTCCTTGTTTGCTTAGTTCGGAGGCTATTGTAGTCGTCGTGTCGTCTAACCTTGTGCTAGATGTAGTTCTTATGAGTGATCTTTTTTTAAAATGGTTCTAGTGGTGGTAGAAGTATGATCTGTTGGTTTCCTATAATTTACTTCTTGCGCATTGACTCTTCAGATGTCAAAAACAACCTCCGTTCATTCTGCATTCTAAATTTTCGTTAAGTTATTACAATTAACCGATTGTAGTTTTTCTGCATAGAAAAAAAATCAAGTTCCCTGCACCGGAATGTGCAACCACGAGGCTAAGGAGCGACGTCGCTTGTTTTATTTAATTTAAATCGTTCAACAGAAGAAAAAGTAAGCGTAGTAGAATTAAAACATAATTAGATTCTCCTCAGGGATTCGAAACAAAATGAAAAGCGAAAACAATGCTCGAGTGTATTCGCTAAACAAAAAGCGAAAGGAAACGTGGCGTAGAACACGGAGTAGTAGGAGGACAGGCAAAAAAAAAAGAAGCGAACCGAATGAAAAATCGGACGAGTGAAGTTTTGGGAAAAGTATCGGCTTACCAACATCACATTCAACATCACATCCATCAATTGTTTAACGAAGTTGGTTCGATCTGTTTCCCTTAGTTCTCCAGATGCCAGGTGGTTCGACACGCCGTATGTGAAAGATCAAGCCGCGGCCGTGAAAGAAAGAAAATAGGAAAGTCCAGCACGTGACCGAGCACTTTATTCTTCCTCAACTAATAGATAATTGCAAAATCGATGGAAAATGGCGGATGATGGAAACGGAATGGCACCACGTCTCGACCAGGTTTCCAGCCTAATTAATTCCACGTCATCAGACACGTAATTAAAGGTGATAGATTGGAATGCGTTTGTTAACCCGTCCCTCCGACTCGTTTTTATTTTCATAAGAACACCTGGGTGACTTCGACTCGATTTTTAGAACTTCGACCGAACCAGGTGAATCCAGGGGGTTGCGAACGAGTACCAGGTTTCGTACTACTCTTTCTCACTACTCTTACGTTCGAAAGGACTTCGTCTGCGGCACGTCGTGCCACCTCGTTCTTCTCTCTGCCGGTTACGATAAAAACAATAAAATAAAAATATATATACATCACTGTTAACAGTTCCCATTTAATGCAGTCTCGTATGTTTTCTTTGACGTGTTTCGTAACGAGCAAAAAAACCATTCCGAAAGTCCGATTTTGTAAGAATCTCGTTTAAACTTTTTTTTTCTCTCTTAAATGTTTCAAAAACTTGTTTGACGTGAGCCTCGAGAAAATTCAAAGAAAATTAATCAAGATCGCTTCGATTTTTCCGAATGTAGAAACGTCTACGAAAAGTTCCACTAATTTATGTCAAAGCGAAATAGAAATTAGAAACGAAAACTCCGCGCAACTATTTTACCTTATTTCCGCTCGTCTAGCCTGGTTCTAGGCATTTCTATCGAGTCGGTTCTGTGTCGACTCTCAAAAAATTTTATTTCCTCCTGATTTTCATTTTGGCAATTCTCAAAGTTTTCATATTTTGTACACAGCAAACCGCACGAAACTTAATGTGAAATAATTTTTTACATAACATAAAATAATATATTAAAAGGAAATAAAAGTTGACCTGACTAAAGCTGTATGTATGTATTTATTTATCTGTAAGTCTGTTATATTTACACATGTTATGGTTTGTATGTATTATTTTATATTTATTTATGTATCGTAGAGTAGAATGTAAGTTTAATGGATGATTTGCATTGGTATTGGTATTGTTATTAATTTATGTAGTTAGCGGATGTACCGTCCTAGGCCATGCCTCTTGAAGGGTGAAAATAAAGAAAAACACAACTCTGCTGTTATGTACCCCTTCAGACAGAAAACTAGAATCAAGTGTTTTGAAATTTCATAACTACATTAATAAACTGTTATTAATGTGAATTATAAATAGATTCCTTAGAACCCAGTAAGAAAACCTGAAAATGGTAGAAAATGAAACTTTATCCTCACGGATTTTAGGTACGGCTCATTCATTTTTCTGTTAGTAGTTCATTACTATAATAGTTAAATAGGTACCGAAGTACTTTAGAGGTATTTAAAAAATATATACACTGTAGCAATGAGCTCAATGGGTGATTATTATAATATGACCTCCGATATGATCGCAGCTCTAACTAATCGAGTGAAATTATCTGTATTACGATAGAGAGCCGTTATGTATGATGTATAAATGTTATCAAATCAGTATAAATCGTAAATAAATCAGATTTATTCTTAGCTTTAAATCGTTTGGCTTTGTATTTTCAAAACCATTTACAATGTTAAAATAGGTCGAGTGCGAAAAAAGAAATGTAAAAACATTTCGCTCACGTTTATAACATATATTTTAAAAAGAAAACGTGATTCGTCAGACTGCCGATGTAACGACAACGTGTGAAAATATATGACACGGGTAGAGAGTCTATTAATCCGGGTATATATTTTATTTATTTCTCTTCTTCTTCTTCTTCTTGAAAGAAATTTAGTTATTTGTTACTCTTACGTAAACATCACAACACCTCCTGCCAATTTTCAATTGTACACTTGAAAAGGTCACGCCTAACAGAAGTAAAACCCTTTCCTGGAAAGTTGAAGTCGGCGTGAGGATCAAAGGAAGAAAGTCAGAGACGTTGACAAAAACTAGCTTAGACACAATGATCATCACTCAAATCATGTCTCAATGGAAGGGTCCTTCCCGGTGAATAGAGAGAAAATTACGACGAGTCGACATGAAGAATTTGAAAAAGTCTCGAAGACGTACACCTTGGAAATGTAGAGGTTAAACCGACGGAATTTCATAGGAATTACCTGAGCAAAGCAAATAAAAACAAAACACCTGTGAAATTCAACATATTTCTGCAGTAGGTGAACGACACGAACGTATAACAGACAGCGTGTTGTAGTGTCAAGTTAAAGCACCTAGTAACAGTGTGTACTTAATGGAACGACCGGTATATACAGTATAAACTACAGCATTGGTCAAACAAAAGTACACTCGTGTCGAGTACAGAGTAGGTTCAAAGTATTGAAATTTATAATATACATTTTTACCAGTTGTACTGGACAATAATTCAGGGTTCCGGTGGAATGTTTAACTCCAACCAGAAGACAATGTAATGAAATGAACTTTTAGACAGATCAGACAAATGAAAGTTCAAAGAAAAAATCCAATAAATGGAACTCGTCTTGTTGTGCAATTTATTGATTCTACATTTTTTTTTATTGTACGATGTGAATTTGTAGCGTGTATTTACAAAGTATCATTGTCGTGTGGAAAGGAAGCGACTTAAAAAAGTGTAACGAAAATTAAAAATGAGTTATTAAATTAATGTTAATAACATTCCTTCCCATTCGACTGATTATTATGCAAAATAATTTTTCATTAGTTTCTATCAGTTCAATGTTCTTTCATTCTTTTTAGACAGCTACAGATGGTAAATTTTTAAGTGAGTTAAGTGTAGGCTTATGTAACGCTTAAATAATAATTATTAATACAAAAAAAACATGACGCAGAGCTGTCCACATTTACATAGGAAAATAATATTCATAAATAAAATTTATTTCATATTCCTCGTTCTCCTGAGTTGCGATGTTGTTCATGTTTCCCTTTTCTGTATTATTTTCGTGCTGCGAGCATGCTTTAATTTTTCTTAAATAAATACATAAAATACACAATAGTCACGTTTGAATGACGTCACAAGATTTTATTGAAATAGTTGTGCACTCGAAACTATTTATTATTCATTGTAATTCTCGTTCGTTCGCTTAGTTCAACGGGTCCGGGAGTAAAAAGCGACAAATGTTAATTGCCCGATTTACATAAATTAGACGTGAAATTTATGATTTTGCAAATTGAATAAATAACAATTTAATCGGAGAGTAATAAAAATTGATGATTCAATTTGAATGGAATCAGTTTAGAGGGTAATTAATTAATTGATTAAAATGAACGCGGAAAGTGCCATTAAACGCACTCTTACGATCGAACGCTTTTCGATCATCCTGCTGGGACGTCGCACCACACTTTTTTAAGCAAAAAAAAAAAAAGAAGTCGTCCCGGGCTGAGGCTGTGAAATTTTTGAAAACCCTTCATCCGACATATTTGCCCTGTCTACGAACTGAATAGACAAATAGTCGTGGTTCGTTCAAAATCTGCCCCAGCACAGATCAAAGATTTCGACTTTTTCAAAAGATCCCGGGCAACGAGATTTGCCTCCTTTGCGTGACGTTGAATTAATCTTTTATAATTTATCCGTGCTTTAAGTTGACGTTTACAAATTAAATTTAATAAATCTAATTAGTTTATGTTGGCCCAGAGTTAGATCGCGGGAGATCTAATCGTTGTTAATGAAAGATTTTTCACTTTGAAGGAGACATCTTCGAGCGTGTCGTTACCGAGTTGTTTGCTTGTGTACGATAGTTTCTTATATTGTTAGACGTTACTCAAATTAATTAGGAATTATTTTATCGAAGTAATTAAATTTAGTATCGCGAGTGTGGGAAAGCAAATACAAATTTAAATTTTTATTTGTTAGTTTTTACTTTAGTTAGTTTTTACTGAACTACTGAGGATTTGTGTATTGCTATTATGTATGTCCAGTACTATTGTACTGTTCCTGTATTTACTACACCAAGTCGGTATAAACGTCATCAAGTAGTCTGTTATTCCCTATGATTATTGCGGTGTCTTATTAATATTAAGTCTTATTATAGATACTCACCAGCTAAAACCAAAGCCACCATCAGGAGGCCCATCAATGAAGTCGTCAAGGCCATGTCTTTTCGTCTTTGTCTATTACATTTTTGTTGACTTCCCACGACAGAAGATAATCTGTAAGAAGAAGATTACACGTTCGGTTAAATATTGTCTGTAGTGTCCATACCTCTAGTGTAATATCCCTTTAATTAATTCGAGTTATGGGTAGAAAAGTGCAAGTGCACGCTAAAAACATGAGTTTTTTTAAACAAAAACTATTACGGAACTACAGAAAAACTGCATTATATGAAAATAGTAAATGAGAAATGTAAAACCCAACACATGGATGTTGCAGCTAAAATTAGAGTATTTGTAAAGCTGAAAATAAGAGCACGTCAGAACGGCAAATGCGTTACTTTGGAATTTGTGTTTTACAGAATACTGTAGTGAGCCTTTTACTACAAGTTTGAGTGTCGATTGGTCGCCATTTTCAATGGAAAACCGGGCAACGTTGCAATAAAAAGGACAGCAGTAAAAACACTTCACATTCACAATTTTCCACGTGTCAGAAAAGTTTATGTACATTAAAATGGCGGACCCGATTCGAATCCATTAAAAAATCTTCCGCATATTTTTCCATCAGCCGGCGGTGAGGAAATGCTTTTTCGGGGGTGTTTAAGTCAGAATTAGTCAAATTTTGATGGATGAAGGGAGCGGAGTTTTTGACGAGTTCACCTCAAAGGTACCTGAGGGAACTCTGGAACTCCGACGCGGAACAAATCGAAAACAGGAGAATTAAATTTAAATTAATTGTTTAATTGAACACAAAAAGATTCGTAAAATGGGGAAAATTCTTTTAGGGTTGTTCGTACCGGGTCAAGGGCGAAAAAACTTTTCTCCGGGAAACTCAGGAAATTCGATCGTATAAAGTGAATTCCAATTGCAGGGTTGTGTAGACATCAGGGATCTCTTGGTAACAGAAATTAAAAAAATTTTAACGATGCGAACGAAAGCAAAACTTTTTATTGGAGCAAAAGGAAAAAAACCACCTTTGTTGGTGAGTAGCAGCAGGGCGCCAGGGCAAGTCAAAGGAAATGCGAACGCGTAGGTGGGAATGGAAGGTACAGAAGAAGAAGACGGTGACGAAGATGAAGGTCTGCAGGAAGAAGAAGGAAATACACGGGGCCAGGTTGACGTAAGTTGAAAGTCGTAAATTCTAAAGGTAAAAATGGAGTACTCGAAAAAGCAAAACGCGTGTCCAATTGAGGAAAAACATCCCTGCGTTTTATTGGAAACTTTTTTTTTTTAGGTTTTTTCCGTCATGGAGGAAAACGTTTGGTTCCCAAATGAATGCTAATTAATTTGGTAGGATTTTATTTCCGAGAATCGGAGAATAGTGAAGCCCGAGTGAAACCACTACACCTCACTACACAACTCGACGTGGACGACTCTCAAAATAAGACAAAAAAATTTAATGTGACTAATTGCTTTTGCAGGCATGAAACGACTACACCTGCTTTCAAACATCTTTTCCTGGTTTTTTTTATCTTCGGAAGAGTCAACCACTTCCATATGTGGTCTCTACAATCTACAAGACGAAAACACAACTACGATTCAGTATTAAGTCAGATACACATACAAACTAAACAAAAAGTATGTGAACCAAGTTTACCAATACAAAAAATTTGTTTGTATAATAAAAAGTTTCACTACAACATTCCCTATTATTACGCGTAATAACTACAGTCGAGAGGCACATTCCTTTCAAAATTCGTTCCGGATGTACGGTAATAAAAATCCATATTTAATAAATAACACGTTCGAAACATACAATTTTGTTTTGTGCGCTGTCCGTACAACATTTACAATTACAAGAGTAATATTTTAAACTCAAATTAAAAACAATAAAAAATGTTAAAGTAAATTTTAGATTGAATTCGTATTCGTAAATAAACCCATTAAAATTTTATTCACTTGATTCAATGAAATACAATATATTGAGTTAAATACAAATTGAATACTTTTCGAAATACCATCGCAAAGTATTGCCAGATTGTTAAAAAATTGTTAAAAAACAAAAAATAGTCACCGGAATGGTACAAATGTTCAATTATTTAAGGAGGCTAGTCACATTTGGTTTTTTCTGCTTCAGCATGTGTCCACTGTTATGTATATAACAAAAATAAATTAATAAATAAATTAATAAAGTAAAGAATAAAAAGAAGAGTAACTAACTAGAGGATTGGTACCTGTTGGAACGTAAAGGATACTTCATTGTTTCGTGCAGGGTGTAAAGTTTCCCTTAAATAAATAACTCCTCTTTCGTGTGAATCGCACATAGAATTGAAGAAGACATAAATACATAGATACATAAGGTTCACGTCTGTCTCACGACTTTTTCCTGCGCTAAACGAAGCACGCAGTGAAATTTGTTTTCTCTGAACGAGTCCACGAGTCCACCGCTTCACTACAACGTAGTGAATGGAGTCGTCTTCTTCGTCCGATTAAAGTAAAAAAAAAATAAAATAAAAATAAATAATTTTTTTTTGCAATTTGACAGTCGTAAATTACACTTAAAATCCGATTCTTTTTCTTCTTGTTTTCCAGACGAGGAGGAGGAGATGTTGGCTTTGACTTGTCTGCGAGGCGTTAAAAGCTCTGAAAAAGCTATCTGAAAGCGTCTCTCTCTCTCTCTCTCTCTCTCTATCCTTGTTCTACCGCCTCATTTCTATTTCTAGCCGCGTTTCCTTCGGGTAAAGGGAATTTCAATTTCTTACGGCAAAAAAAAATCAACACTTCTGACAAAAGAAAAGAAAAATTCTGACACAATAAAACACAGTTTAATTCTTTTCTACAGTACTTCTCGTCCAATTGCGTTTCCCCACCTTCCAACATCAATTTCCAGGGTTGGAATCGTTTGCTTTCCCCTGCTTCCCTCATTCTTGTGCGACTGGCTTCCTTTTTTTTCAAGTCGAAACGAAAAACAAGAAAAATTCACTTTTACAACGACGGTCACTCCTGTTACGTAGGTTGTTTTTCGTTATTTGTCCCGTTGACGGTGCACAAACAAAAAGAGCATTCTGAAAGTACGAGAGATGCAATCGTAAATGTGACGCGATGGATATTTTCAGTATGTGCACGTACCGTTCAGTATATTTTCTAGACTGTAGATGCCACAGTTGGAGACGTGGAGTTAAAAGTGAAGGGGTCTATTAATATACAGTAATAAATAATGTATGGTTCGAACAGGTGTACAAAACTGTTGACCGTCCAGAAAATATTACAAATATAATTCTAAAAATAAACGCACAAATAAATAACAAATACAGGGTAGGTAATAATAAATAGAGAGTAAATAATAAATACATAATAAGTACATAAAGAGCAAAGCAGTGCTGCAAGAGTGCCGCACGCGGCGGTTATAGACACTCGTAACTTTGGTGCAATTCATAGTGTAAAATAAAGAAATAAATAAATAGATAATATAATACTTAAAAAACACTCATGCAAAATTATTAATTTTGCGACTGACTTACATAACTGGGCTAGGAAAAATTACTCGGTAGAACAACAGTGGAATGTCTGGTATTTGGGTTCCACCTGAAAGGACAGGGAACTTCTGATTTTGGTGCAGAATTTAACAAAGCACCCACATTCAGGAGATGTTTTTCAGGATCTAAAGATCTAGGGCTTCTGTATGGGGCTGTCGGAAGTGAAAAACACTCTCCGGCACTTTGTTAGGTAAAGAGAGAGAGAGAGACCATGAGAATTTGAGAAAACTTGAGTGTAACGACAGTTGGTGTGCGTGTGTGGCAAAGCCCAAATCGTTATATCGCCATTACCAAGTGTATTGAACGTTCGTCCCACATGTTTTTATCTTTTCCTTTTCCCTTTTTCTATGTACATTAACTCCTTATCTTTCGGTTTTTATGTGAACGGCAAAATTTCTGAAATTTTTAATCTGCGGCCATTTCATATTTCGAGGTTTTTCACGGTCCTTTTTTTTGCCGGTCGCGGGAACCGGTCGACGCGAGGCTTTTCTGGCAGAAAGGCAAGAACAGCAAAAAGAGGGCACAACAGTCGAAGGCTTAATTTACCAGCTACTTAGCATGCCGTATTTGAAATGAAAATGCTTGAGAATACAAAAAAAAAATAGATTACAACCGTCGGTTAATGATCCTTGTAACCGTTCGACAGCGGCCTTGCCCGCGAAGCAAATTATTTTCCCATCATCAACTCCGCAGCTTTCCCAAGGTAGCTGTGTCTTTTATGGCGAGCTTAATGTGCATTAGGAAAAGAAGCACAAAAGGAAAATAAGCAAAGAAAACAGATTAATTAAACGTTTATTTCTCCCTTTCCCTGCGCACAAGAAAAAATGAAAAAGCAGACGTCGAGGATTATTAAAGAAATAATAGCTAAGTACTCGAGTGAAAGGGAAAAAATTTAGGTCAATTCCGGTAATATCCGACAGACTTTGAGGTATAAGAGTTCATTGGATTTATGATGAGGACTTGGGAGGATCATGGGATTTGAGAAAAGCAAACGGTTGATGAATGACGGTGGAAGTGAGGTGACAGACGATAAAGGAAAATAACCTGGTTGCTGAAAAAAATATAGAAATACGAGATTCATACATTTACCTTGAGACCAATTAAAGAAATACTAATTGTTGTTAACGGATAGTGGTAAAGTTTAGTTGTTTACCAGAAGTTGTGCTACATTATTTTCATAAGCGTAAGACGGTTGATGAAATGAACTATTCCTAAAAGGACGAATAAGTTCAAGTCGTCCAGCACTCCGAACTATTATTCCTGTATACGAAACGATATCAAAAAATTAATAATGTTAGGTGAAAAATATTGAAGTATTTTGTGGTAGAAATAAACTCGAAAGTACACAACCAGTCCAACTACACGTGACATTGTCGAGAAAATGGGAAGACTTTTTGAATTTTATCACTCGAGTTCCTCTAAAGAAAAATGGGACTTTCGACTTATCGGCACAGGTAAGAGGGCTAAAATGAGAAACTAAATTACACAAAATATTCTACAAATTAAAACTAAAACAAACAAAACTTGTAGGATTTGTAGGAGACCATTCTTGGTGATCCAAAGTCGACTCCTCCGCGTGTAAAAGAAAATATTTTAAAAAAGTACATAACCAAAATTAAAAACTCAGAAACACCAATTACTTGGTGCAACAGAAACAGAATTTACTTTTTCTTATTGTCAAACTAACGTTTTATTTATGAAAATTAATAATGTAAACAATTTTTTTTGGAATATTCTGGGGGAGGTAGTGATAATATGGCGACTCCTCCAACGTAAGGCCCCCCACTGGCAATGTTACAGTTCTGGTGCAGATTTACGTCACGACAGACGTACGGAGACTGCGGTAAAAGTCTCCTCCTGTGACTGGCTAAACCAGGTAAACCTTAACCTCCTTTATTAAGGTACCTGCTATATAATATCCTACATAAACTTAGTTCTCTTTACCTAAAATTACTTCGCTCGTGAACGAAGACACCCTAAGAAATGTAAAGTTTTTCAGTTTAACAAAGTATTCATTAAAATTTTTCTTGGTTTCATTTTGTTAAAAAAATACTTCATTAGCGTTGATTAGCTTTTTCAGTAGGTTACTCTTCTTCTAAGAGGATTTCGTTTAGTTTCCCTACTTTCTTTTCCTCCGAGACCGGGTAACTAAGTTTTTGTCAAACGAAATGCGGTTTAACTTTGTTGAAATTTATCAATAACCGTTTGAGTTTATTTACATAAGAGAACGAGGCGACGCAAACAGGTAACTTTACATAACTTTACGTAACAGAGTGATTCAGCGAACGCCTGCGTTTCTACATTCTTCTCTCTACTCTTCTTTCATTCTCCTCCATCAAAACCCGTTCTATTGTTCTTTTTTTACATTTTTACTAAACTAACTAATTTTCCCAAAGGTTATTCAACGAAAGGTTCCAAATTACAGACTGCAAAAGAATGGGCGTTTGAGTAGAAGGCGATGGAACAGGATTTTTTTCCTGTATTTTCCACGTGATTCGCAGTGACATTGTTCGTTGGTAAGGCAGGTAATGGTTTCTCTTCAAAGCCCGAAAAAAAGCCCGAAAATTTTTTTATAGCTGCCGTTAGACCTACACCTACTTCATGCTAACAGACACACACACACACACACGTACATAACTTTGCTGAACATAAATTTCTCTCTTCTTGTACATTTCCACATTATTCCTTCTCATGAAAAAATATTAAACCGACATTGACCCGATGAGTGCAACCGTCACTCCGAGTTGTAAAAAAAAAGCAGTCTTAAGAGCTGTGTGTTTTCAACTGGGCGTACACTCACTGTGTGTTCCGGGATAAACCTGACACATGGAAAAGGACTAATGTCAGAGAGGGAAGTATTAAAGCGTTTGGAATGTGTCTCAGAATTCAAAAATCAGATCGAGTCTGGCAGTCAGCCTGTAAATTCCAATAAAAAGCTCCGAACGCATTTCCAGTTTACCGGGAACGTAACGGAAGAAAACGTCAGAGCCTGTTTCCTGTTGTTCTACTGCAGCGGGAAACTCGTTACGTCAATTGATTGTGTAAATATCAAACAATAGAAATCTCATTCTCAATCCTTTTCTAATTAAATAAGATGTACTTGTTTCGACTACTATTTCCTTATGTAATTCCGTGTTGTATAACTTTGCTCGTGTACCGAAACGTAATTATTTTCAATAAATATTCGGTGCTGATGGCTGAAAACGTCAATATTTTAAGACCGTGACGCATAGGTACAGTTAAAAGATTCATAAACTACAGCACAGGCGAAACACTTCAACAGTTTCTTTGCTCTTCTTTTATTGAAACCTAAAACCTAATATCTACAATTCATTAAAAACACAAGAAAAGATGACAAAATACTCTGTTACATTGTGTAATATATTTTTAATATAATTTATTTATTTATTTATAATAATTGTAATACATTTATTACAGGTTCTAACTGGCTGTAAGCCTTGTGTCAGAACATTGTGTAGTATTGTACAGATATTATATATACACACACGCCTGGACACAACTAACTTGTCTTCTGCATTCCTAGGGGATCAATTGAGGGAACTCTTGTGTATAATAATGTAGTTTCACTTAACTTCTTAAATATCAGATGTTATTACTTTTTCTTTGGATGTGTTTAATATTATAAAACTTTTTTGTTGTGCACTAATTGTGGTTACTTCGTGGTTTTAGCAATTCATAAACCGATTTCATAGTTCATAACAATTCACCTCTCGGCACGACTGTCTTCCCCGTGAAGACTTTTTTCTCAATCTGTAGAAGAGTTAATAAAACATTACGCACCGTTTCAAAAGGAAATGTTTCCATGTGATCGAACATCAATCCAACATTCCTCGTGTTCTCTAACACAGTTGTGAAATTTGATTTCTTCATAACTTCACACTTCCATTTTTATTATTCTAACCGCGTACTTTTAGATTCTTCGAAACTCCGGTCGTCAGATTCTGCACGTTTTAAGCTTCCCAAGCAGTGCAACCAGTGAGTTTCCATGTATTTCTTTGTCATCGTGAAGATCAACCTCACGCGGCTCGCCATTTTTAATTTTTGGGCGTCCATTGCTTTCATCAAGTTCAGGTGCCTTCCATCCTTTTCTCTCTTTTGAGAAAATTTTCTAAGATGACAGTGGGAGAATAAGATAACCGAAATAAATTAAAATTTAATTATATGAAGTTGTACCGTCCATTAAAGTCCGTGAAGTCTATACAAATCTAAATAATATATGTTTTGCAATGTTGTTTTTGGTTATGTGATTTGTAGTGAAATATTGATATGTAATATACAGCAATACTACAAAATTTTTATTTTTTTCACATTAAATTTTTACTACGTTGAGTAAGAGCAATTCGTTTTCACTTGTTACCCATCTATAAGTTGTTTAGTTATTGTGGTGATTGGTGTAATATTACGAAGTAAACAACTGTAACAAACTAAAACGACTTACTTTACAAACATAACCCACGGCAAACAGCATTTTTTGTTGTTAAAAAACCGGTTTAATAGGAATTATTAAAAATTAAAAGCTTTAGTTCCAAGTACTACGGGGAGTACAAAGACAATGTGTTTATTTCAGAGTGAGCCTTCGATAAATCACAACTGTACAAACAACAGTCATTTGTAAGTTAATTAAAATTGCAACTTTTCTTAGTCGTCGCTCCGGCTAGAGATTTTGTATCGATTTAAGTCAATTAATTTCTCCTTTTCGTAAAAATTATAATGCCGAAAAATAAAATAAGTTAAATGTCTGTCCTTTAACGACGGTTCGACATGCCATCGAAAGAACTAGATGACTAAAATTAGTTTAGATATTCATTCTAAGAAACATCTCCTTTTTTATTTCAGTGACTTTCTTATTTTCACGAGGTCACAAAGTTAGGGCTAAGTTAGGGCAATTTAATGCCGTATTTAACACAATTACTGGTAGCATAATGTGTGAAACAATTTAATAATAAATAAAGTACAATGTACTGATTATTAGTTTAGTTGATATTTAATATAAATTTTAGAAATACTGAATTCATTGCTCATGTTAAACGAAGGACGTTTTTGTTGTTGATCGTTTGAATTATTATACTAAAACTTAACAAATAATTATATTATATTAATATTGCAGCTACCATATGTGAGGTATACAGTTGTAATAATTTTAGTCTTAATAAGTTGTACATATTATTTTTAAATAATTGCAATATAGATGTTATGAAAAATCATTCGCATCCTCAACATTTTGTGGTTTTTAGGTTTCATGTTGTTCAGGTACGTGTAGGTGTTTGTACAAATTATTACATACATATTATACTACGTATTTTCACAATCCTTACACAACGTATTAATACAATTCTAACCAAATTATAAATATTTTAATACTAATATATGACAACACCGAGTGTGTTATTGTATTTACATTCAAAGTTTTACATTGCTTTACGTTAATTTTTGAACAGTTCTGTTTCTACTCTATTTTCTCTTGACAAGAGTAGACAACAACGCTTGAAGTTTTTTGTTTTATTTAAATAAAATAGATACGAATTTACTAGGGATTTTATCTTCAGTGGAGAACAAATGCACTTGATGAGACAGAATTATGTTGTCTAAAGTAAAAAAAAAAAACGTGGGAATTCTCCTCCAGCGATTTTAAAAAATTTTCTACTTGGACCGCACGTTTCCCCAGCACGTGTTTAAAATAGTTCTACAAGTAGTTTAGAAACTTGAGTTTTCACTCTTCTTTCACTCTTCCGATTTCCATCGTCAACATTTGATGATTCGAAAAAAATGTTCTCAACAAGAAAAAAAACGACAGGCGACGGTGTCGCCACTACGCACCTGCGTGGGAAACTAAAAACAGGAGATGTCCCATCTTTTTCGCCTTTCATCTGAAGAATTCATTACGTGTTTAATTAATAGAAATAGAAATAGTAGACTGAATCGTACAGGTGTTGAAATTAAAAAAAGTTTCCCACGTCTCGGCTCAGGTTGCCCCCATTTTGTTTTACTCGGTCGGAACGGAGCGCTTTTCGATTTTCTCCGTGACGAAAAAAAAACCCAAATTCGTTGGGACGACGAGTTGCACAAATAGAAATAGGAAAATGCATTCGAGGAATGACGAACCAGATTTCATTAGAATTCAGTCAGTGCACCGTCGAACCAGAAAGAAGCCGCAACGAATGAAAAGACCTGTTGAGATCACATTTTAGGTCGGTCGTAATTTTAGAAAGTTCACTCTGCTTCTATCTAATTCCACGAGGCGTATTTTATATTGAACAGCGTCATCACCCGCAGTCAAACCGCACATATGTACACAAATACGTCCGATCTATGTACTTTTACGTAACGTACGAACATTCGGAGCTTTGTACCCACAGCGTCACGTTCGTTCTCTCTAGCTTTATGCTACAAATCCTACGCAAAAAAAAAAAAAAAGGCATTGGGCAGTTTTAAGCGAACGTGCGAAGTAAGGCCATCCACAGGCTGTGCTCGTAAAGAATGATACAACGCGGATTTAATACGTCACTCAACCCCATAAAAAAAAATTAATTAAACGCACACCACCGATCGTTTTAAACCTTTCCAGAAGTAAACCGACCGAGCTTTCTACGAAAATATTGAGTCAAAAGCGCGCAAACCAAACGAGCTTGCGAAGGAGGAGTTCGCTCCAAAAAAACAGAGCGTGAGGATCAATTTGGAGAAAGAGTTGAAAACGCCACTTTCACTCAATTTCTCTTCGGTCATTTTTCCGGGTGTGTGCAGCGGGTTCACGGGTACCCCCACACTCACACAAGTTTTTGAAACGATCGAATGATATGCACTCGATTTACAATTTAAAATTTTATTGTGGTGCGGTCTGCAATCCCCATTTTTTTTCTTCTATACGCGCGGAGGCGATGAGAAGACAAATTTCAGGCGGACGTGGCTCACGTGAGAGAAGTCAACTCAAAAAAACAAAAAAAAGATCAGTCTCTCATCTATATGTCGAGTGCACTTACAGTATTTCAGGAATGTTTCAATATTATATGCTAAGCGATGTTTTCAAGGTGCTTGACGTGAATTACAATCTTTTCCGTGTCTCCTCTGGATTGCTCTGGAACTTCTCTCAACGTCATCTGCTCTGCTCTTCCCTGTCCTGTACCGTCCCGGCGTTTTTTTTTTCTCCGCAACCGAAGTTTCAGACTCTGCTTCCGTCGTAATAAATGCCGATTTTCAGAACTGAGTTTCTCGTACGAGTTGCAAGTTTGAAAAAAAATTTCACCGAAAGGTAACAGGAAACCGCGAGAATGCTTTCCTGCTTTTTTTTTCTTTCTCGGGTCAAATGGTGGACACACACACACACACACACATCAAGTGGTGTCACGAGGAGATGAAGCATCTGACAGATCTACGATTTCTCGGGAAGTATTTTGAACGTCAACTTTTGCTTTTGATCGTCGCGTCTGAAACCATAAAGTGAGGCGCTCTCCAGTGTCGCGGTGAAAATATTCCGGTGGTACACTCGACAGTACCGGAGTTGAACACTACTATTTGTAGTATTATGTAAAGCTCTTTATATGTAGACAATATGGGTACCAACTAAACTTTTTAAGAGTTGTTTATAACCTTCTCAGATCGAGTACTAATTTATTATTACTATAATATTTATTTGAAAGGTGGTACGATGTTGTTCCTTTTTTATTCATTTAATTCCTTTTATTCTACTTATTCGTGGTGTTTGTTATCAATCATTGTTTGTAGTTGACAGCTCTATCAAGCGTTTAGATTCCCCATTTTATCATTTAGGAGTGCTCTAAGGGTGTGTACATCCTTCGTATCTGTCTGGGTGTGTCAAACTCACCTGCATAAGGCTAAAATGAGTAAAAATACCTCAACGAGTCGATAAACTGATAACTTGAACATGTTACAATTAAATTTTGGATTCGGTAGTGTATTAAATACATTCTGTATCGAATTCTGATGAAAGATAAAAAATTAAACTTCAATAAGTTGAAAATATTTGAGAGTTTTTGTTATTCACACGAATTCCGAGTTCGGAGTTTGCCCTACTGCCCTCGCCATTTTGCCTTTTTTTCCCCAAAATAAAGAATAATAACGGATAAAGTAAAATAGTTTCGAGTACAAGGCGTTTCAAATTGTTCTTCGGTCGGAACTGGTGAATGATGGCAGACCATTCTTTCGGAACAATGACAGGAATGCAAAATATTCGGATTTCTGAATGTCGGAATGACTCGAACGGGAGCAGTTCCCGAAGGAATGCAAAATTTTCAATCGAAGCCACGGCGTCTGCTGGTGGAAAACGAACGCTTTCGTTCGACTGTTTCTAATCGGAATTGCATTATTAGTTGTTTGTTAAGTTAGTCTTTTGTGGGAAGAAAATGGCGGTCAGACCGAAGTCAAGTTCAACCCTCCCAGAACGCATAAGTAAAAATTAAGGGACGACAGAAACGGCGGGAGAAAATGTCACGGCCGCCACCGTTTGGCTCTCTAATTTGCCGCTTGTCCTCCTTTTCTGTTGACCTAACCCCCTGAAAGAAGTTATGTGTATAGAGGTCTTGTCAAACAATGTTTGTTGCTACGCTCGGGAAATATTCCGTGGTGAAGAAAACATCGGTTGTAGCAAATCCTTTCCTCCTACACGAAAACGCGTAAGCTTCAGCTTAGAAAACTTTTTCCGGCATATGCTTCCTCTTCATCCTCTCTTTATTATATGTAACAAACTTTGGTTATTTTTACAGATGTTCTCGTTCTTTTCCGAATCCTTGTTCGAAATCATTTCTGGTTCATTCAAGCTAAAATTTAATACATTGTCTTGAATGTGAGCATTTCACGTAACCTACTTAAGACAAAATGCAATAATCTGTACAATATTAATTTACAGTAACATCACTTCACGTCGGTGACGTGCCTCAGTGTTAAAATAGTTCGAAAAATATACACACAATTAATAACGTATAATTAAACGTATACAGAAAAGTAGCAGTGCGGATTTAGAGACTACAAGAGTGGAGATATGTAGAAGGACAGCAACTAAAGAATGTGAATTGATAACTAAAAGTGTACGCATCCATAAAATGTGGTGTGCTGAAATTCTATTGTTTATTTTCTCTACAACACAATTCCAAATCCTACCTAGAATACCAATGATAGAATATACATAATAAAGTATCGTATACAAGATCCCTTACAATATAATCTAAATAAAATACAAATTCCAACTGGACATAAACCTTGCATCGAACCAACATAATGAACTTTGGTGAAATAGATAAACTGCATTGTAATTTTGAGTAACTGTCAATCAGTTTCATAACACCTGAAGGGCACTCTACCCCCTTACTACAAACATACTTGTGCGTACGGACAACGAGTTAAACCTATTTAACTACAAATGAACCAAATTAATAAGCCACATATCACGGAACGAGGTATTGTGGTACAGAAGCCACCCAATCGAATAAAACATAGTCAGATGTGAAAGTTCATTCCTTCATCGGGTGAACCTGACGCAAAAATTTATTTACAGCAACAGCCATATTTTGCAGGCGTTGAGTGAATTCCATTGCCGTCTACCAAATAAAAAAAATCGCAATTAGTTCCACAGCCGATCGACCAGATTTTTTTACCCGCAAACGATCGGACGATTCACCAAACTTTTCCACCGTCGTCGTCTTCTTCAAGTTTCCTAACTCCTTTTATTCCAGGTTTAAGAACTTCAAGTTTAAGTTTAAGCCGGGTATCATCCGCCGTATTCGCAAGCTGCAGGAGAACTCTAAATGAGATATTCCAATCATATGGAACTAATTTAAAGGCCGTAATTTACTATTTCTATTGAATAATTGAAGGCGGTGCAAGAATAGTGGAAAAACTAGCAAACCAAAGTAAAAATAGTGCCCTCAGGAGAGACACTCCAGAGGTTGCGTCATTAGAATTTTAATTGTCTTCTTTATTCTTCCAATTTTTAACTTTTCGTTTTGGTGGTGTAACAGTGACGTTACCGTGATGTGTCCTTTCCATAAGCTAATGCGTACATTTATTCATCAAAATTTTATTTTTACATAGGACAAGTTTCAAATTGTGTACGACACTTGACCACTTTGCGCAATTCAACTACAACGTCACTTCACACCGGATTATAGTTTTATGCTATAGCAGTACAAGTCTTACCGGTTGACCACCGACTTGCTTGCGCTCAAAACAATTACCACCGGCAGCGTGATGTAGGAAAAAGGGTACAAACTCCACGTGAAACCTCAAGTCATAACACGTCGATTATACCTCGGATTACGTGCCAAAGCCGAATTAATAAAGTACATAAATCTTGCCATCAGTGCCGCTCACGACGTCTAATCCGATGGAAACGAGCTTCGACCCGGCGATTCGGTGCACATTTCTTTCTCGTCAAGCTTTGTTCAACGAAAGGGGGTGGAAAAACTTTCCCGTGAACTTAATTAAAAAAAAATGGGGGGGGGGAAAGAAAAAATACCCGAAAAACTTCACAAACCCATAAAGTGTTTTTATATACGCGAAGAAGAGGAGGCCGGATGAAAAAATAAATTGTTTTCCACAAATAACGTGGAGTTCGAGTTTCGCACACGTCTCGAAACGACTTCATTTAAACGGGGGGTTGGGAGTTAAGTTCGGCTAACGGTTTCTCCAGGGTGCTAGAGACCCGGATATTAATATAATAATAAAAGAATGCTCTCCGCGTCGGTGCAGTCTAGTTCATTAATAATTAAACAAGTCGAGGAAGAGCCGACGAAATGAAAGAATACGGTAGAAGTCGTTAACGGCCGCGACCTATAATTCAAACCCCTTTCAGCTCGACCCCGAAATTGCAGCCCCATACCTCCCCGGGGGTAGTTTTAATTTGCTCTATCAGTATGCAAAGTGGGCCCCCATGAAAACAGTCCGAATACTTAAGTGAATCGCCCATCTCTTGGTTTTGTTCCACCCTAATTTAATTAAGTTGCCATGCTCAACCGTCACTGTTTCACCATTTAATTTTGTAAAATTCTTACTTAAACATCTTCTAAACCTCACCCGGTGTCGCCCAAATCTCGCGCAGCCAGCCCCCTGCTATTCCTTCCTTAAAATAAGTTAATTTTTACCGGTTCAAAGTGAATCGGCCGTAATTTCATCAAGGGCGAAGAAAAAGTTGAATCGACTTCAACCCCCGAATTCTCAACCACCCCGACGAATTTGACGTGGATAATTGAATGCAGAACGTTCCTTTTTTTGGTGTCAGATTATTCTCTCGCCGGGAAACCTCCATCCGAGACGTAGTCGAGTCTTAGACTGTTGAATAATATAATTTAGAGTGCGAGGAAATATTGTGAAATTCCGAGAAGTTCACTTCGTTCGGTCTGACTTGTGTGCTCGCATGAATATTCGTTCGGTTTGCTGAACAAGTTTTATTGTATATATTGTTATGAGGTTTAGTGATTGTAATATAAAAGGTACTTTAACGAGTCGTCTGCATAAAGTGTGTTTATTTCCCGTGCATCTTGTAGGTACCGACTTGACAATTTTTATATATGATGTAATTGATGAATTTATGTAACTATGTTTAGGTTGTTTTTGTATTTGTTGTATTGTTGGGGATGTTTTCTGTTGATGAGTACGGATTGTTTGCACCTGTTTGGTCTCACTTAGAGGCTTGTTGCACCTGGAGGTGTAATACAAAGCACATACGGCTCAGGAAGCGGAACAACACTAGCAGAGGACATTCATGTCAATCTCTTCTACGTGTCCGACCCTCAATTAATCTTCTCCAGTTTTCCACCGGTTATTATTTACTCTACGTCTTCGAAAAATTGTGCGCATTGTAGTTAGAATTTTATTTGAAATGAATCCAACTTCGTCACGAAGTTACTGTTATGGATGTAACCGCAAAAGAAAGATGTGTTCTTCTGCTTCTTCTGTAATTGTATTTATTATATAAAGTATATATTATCTATTTATATAAAAAGTAGTATCCGGATTTTTACAAGTGCAGGCCCTCTTTGGTGGAATTGGTCAAACACTATTTTGTAGTGCTCAGGTGTTCCCTCCCTCGCGCTATTCAAATTTTAAACGTGGGATTTGAGATTTTCCGTTCCATTTTATCCTTTCCTTTTTTTCACCTACAGGTAGGACAATTTCACGCTGGGAGGTGACGCGAAAATGGATTCGAATTTTCGGGGTAGGAAAACATGGAAAGCGTGAAGGCGAAGTATTACGAAGGAATACCACACAAATCTCCAACAGATTTTCTCTATTCAATAGGGGAAGGGGTTGAGCTTTGCGCCGGGCTTCGGGTGGAATGAGATTTTTTTCTCCAGAGAAGGCTCAAACGTCTCATACCATGCCTGGATGTATGGGGGACCTCAGTTGAAGACAAATGAAAAAAGAATGCAAAGTACCCCCAAAAAAAAAAAAAAACTAGAGCATCCTACTTTTTTTTACCCTTCTCCCTGTCGACCTTGTCTCTCTTCAGGGTGGTTTCAAGTTAATTTAAAAGTTGTCGGACTTAATTAGTATTCACCGGGACGACTATGAAGTGCTTCTAATACCCAGTAATTCATATCCGGGGATGATTAAAATTTCTAACAACATTTTCCCAGTCACAACATGTGAAACACTTTTTAATATTCACGTTTAATTTCGAGTGTTCGTTTATCATTCCTATTTTTTTTCTCACGCCGGGTGTAAACGTTGTAGTTTACTACGAGCTGTATACGTTTTTATCGTAGAAACATCGTGTGTTGGTTATCCTGTCCCACCTCACTTTCTCTCTCTCTCTCTCACTTTTCATTGCACTCATTGCACTTTGGTACGAAAGTTTAAAAAAGCACAAAAGAAGAAAATTAAATAGTTTGATTTAGTTCACACCTCGTATCTTTGAAATTTTTATATACGACGAGTGAACGTTAAATGCACACATAATATCGTATGTTTGCCCAGGTCATTATAAAATAAAAATTAATATTTTTAAATGTACGATAATTAATTCTTGCACTGAGTTAATAATTTTCTGTTAATAATTCTTTTAAAATTCATTCTCTTGCCGTTCTGCACAATGATGTAAAATATGAATACGAAAGAAAAGTGGTGTGCATAAATTTACACGTGTAATGAATTTAATATTTCACTTACTTTATGTTGTACATTTATTAATTGAATCGAAATGTACACGTAAACCTATGTGAGGCCTGAATGTAAGGCCGCAATAGACGAATTTTTCAAATATCAAGTTTCCTACAAATCCATCACAATGATACAACTACAATAATGCACACAAATATTGAATGGTGGAAGAGATCTGTTTCTACTTATGAAAACGTTACAGCTGAACCTACTCAAGCTTTACATATTTTTAATTGTAGTTTACAGATCACACCATAAATTTTTGTATATACGTGATCGTTTGTACGTAAACCTCCGATACTTTCGCGAAGAGCAGGAAAACCCCTCAAACAGTCACACCGAAATACTTTAAGTAAATAAGAGAGATTGCTTATTTGAAAATAGCCAGTTTTTTGGAAATTTTCAGTGGATCGTCACAACAAAATGGTTTTAATCAGTTTACAGAAACAGTAAAATAAAGTATCGATCATTCAGTTGTTGAAATATCGAAATTAGCAGATCACAGACAGGCAGGCGGCAGGTTTCCAATTCTGCAGCTTCGGGGCATACGAGCTATTAGATCATTAATCTGGTCTTAGATCAGTTTGCTGTATTGCAGCCATCGAAGCACATTTATTCGGTCGTATTTAAAAATTTTGGGAAATTTCTCAAAACAAATACCGGAAAATCACTCTATGTTTTTTATTTTTTTTTATTAGATTTGAATATGAATACACGTCCTGATTTACTTGGAAAAATTACATAAAAAAATAAAATATATAATAATATAAGTACTTAAATACAACTCATTGAGGGTACTTGTTGAGTCAGAGGAGTTGGACTTACAGTACTATGCGGGTATTAATTTTTAAATATTGTAGTTATTTTTACTCCTACTACCAGACACCGTTCTCGTTAGATTCCACAAGCATTCGACTTGTACATTTTTTTCCTAGAACCGATCCTCTCTGTGGATTTTACTTTTTTATTTAAAACAATTTTTGTAAATACCAAGTTGGTCGTGAGGCTCTGGTAGAAGGGACTTCTCTCAAAAGAAAACACTTCCCGTGGCGGTTTCTCATCCGCAAGCTCGCACCTGTCTCTCGCCGACTCGGCGTGGAATGCACCGAAACCGCTTAAACCGAAGCGGGTCCCTTGTTTACTTTATTATAACACCGATATAACCAATTTATTGTAGGAAAAGGCAGCAGAGAGCAAACACGCGTGTTCGTGAACAAGCGGAAAATAACTCGCGTTAAAAGAAAGGCCAGACTTATCTTGTTTGTATAACTTACAGTGGGCGCAAGACTGTTCGTTACAACACTGTATATCCGTATATACAGCGAAACACGACACAGAAGGATTGAATTTTCCTTTCCGAGTTCCGGAAAGCTCAATCCAATCGAACTAGGATGAGAGAAAAACGTGTTTTCCGCTTATGAACAGGAAACTCCGGTGACAAAAAATTTCCAATTTTCTTTTCATAAATCATTTCTATGGGACGGAATTGCATATTCACACGGAGTTGTTTTCCTTCGAAATTTACCACTCCACTTTGCCAGTTTTCAAAAAAAAAAAAATGAACACAAAAGGACAAATTACAATTGTAATGTTCGACGTTCGCCAGGCTCCAGAATTCTGTCCTTTTATTACCTTGGCCGAGTACCCGGCGACTGCTTGTTATTAATTAAGAAAAAGAGGAGACAAATGGAGTAGCCTTGAACATATTTCAACATGAAAACCATCTTTCTGGGGGCTATCTTTGACTCAACGAAATTCTTATAATATTATATTATTTTAGTCGATTGTTATTGGCAAGGTCGAACGGATGATCTAAAACCTTGATCTCGAAGACGCTTTTAGTGTATGTCGTAAAAAATTTGTGCGTATACTAACCGTTATTATACAGACTACGATAACATGTCCACCATATTGCCTTCAATATATTGATTTTTCCATGTTTTCAATAGAATGTAACTACTGCAAACTGAAGGTCAGGGATTGTCTACAACCATATTTTGCTTTCTGTTTATGTATTCCCATACCAGCTTACGGCAAAATTGTTATATATCCAAACTAAGTCGTACACAACTCAATTGAGATTTGTGTACTATTTAATACTAGTAATTCACACCTTTTTCGACTTCACATCCATTTACACCATCTTCTACTGACATACCTAACACCATTCAGCAAAATAAAATGATTAAACAGTACTCAGAAACATTGATAAAATAAGCAAAATACTGTAACGTGTCTTTAAAATAAGTAAATGAACTTGACCTTCAGTTGGTCAGGTGTTCAGAACTATTTTCTATGAACGTCCTAGGGTAAACGGTAGTCGTTCTTTGTCACTTCAAAGTACCTGATAGTAATGTGGCCTAGAAAAAGTTCACACGAAATGCACTCTTAATTGTCTGTCTCTCGCCTTCACACAAAAACGGTTTCAGATCTAAAAGACTCTAAATATTCCATGCACAATCGAAAATCGGTTTTCTTGTTACTTCCTTCCAACATCACACAACAACAACAATTTCACAACAACCGTTAATTAAGTTCGTGCTCAAATTCAGTAAGTGCAGTAGACGAAGCCTATTTTCTGTTATTTGCTTTTATGTAAAGGACCGACGAAAGAATTAAGAGAGAGAGAGAGAGAGATGCTTTTAAATTAGTACTTATTTGTACTGTTATACAGAAATTATAAAGGCTCTCCATTAGCTGTATTATTATAACGGATGAGTTTTAATGTTTTTCACCTTTCAGGTGTTGCAGTTTTATTGGTGTGATCCTTTTAATTTTTGTAAATGCTGTTTCTTCGTAGGTGGTAGGTTGAGAAATAAAATACAACAGAAAGTATATATAAATAGTAAAACATAATATTTTACATTAGTATGCGAGAGAAACAAGGAAGGAACTTAAAAGTGTTCACCTTAGTTAAGCCTTCCGTAAGCCAACTGAAGTTGAAAACAACTTTTTGGGTTGTTTGGTGATTGTAAACTCACAACTTAATCATATTGCGTTACGTATTAAAAACAAATAAATAATTAATGAACGCGTTTACGCCTCCTGTAAAACTTTCCAAAATTTTACACGGTTTTACATTTTACACTTAGGAGAAATCAAAACATTAGTCATAAGCGTTTTTAAAAGGTTGTCACACATGTCAAAAACCATTGCACTAGCTCGTTTTCACTCTTCTAGTCGTCTAGTGTTGTCATTTAGAAACAACAGCTGGGAGAAAGTTGACGAGGGCAAACTGTTTTATTGATTTTGTCGTGGAATTTCCGACGAAAAACGTTCATTTACAATCTCCAACTTGTTTGACACAACCTACAGAAAAACACTAAATTGTGGGGAAGTAGTGCAAGTGAAAAGGAAACTTTAAAGTGCACCACAATGAATTAAATTCCTGCTTAAGCACACAACTCAGAGGATTTTTTTTGATTGAACTTAAAGTTCATGCACTCTCGGTGGGCTGTAGCGATTCAAGTCCTCAGATTGCGGTCTTCATGCTGGAAAAATCACTTCGGGTGAAACGATCAAATATCAGAAACATCAACAATCACTGAATATTCACCGCTGAAAGTTTATTGATCTTAAGAATGACCGAGCTCAAACTTCAAAATGACGTTCGATGTTATTTGATGCGGTGTTTACACGCGATATATGTAGACAAGTATGTTCGTGATTCAGAACAAATATCACTGGTAATATCGCGGACGAAATGAAACAAAGTTGGTTTAGAGTAACGTGAAATATAATATAGGGCTATGTACACAGAGTTACTTGTACTGGCCTACTGGCCGTAGTTTTAATACGTCGGCCATGTTTTCCTCAAATAGTTATTAATTGTAGTGTTTTACACCCTTATTTCTGTACAGTTTTGTGCGATTTATTTTATTATTTATTAGTTGATAATGATAATCAAAAGAATTAGGCAAGAAGTTCAGCTTTAAAAAATTATGTATAACACCAATCATATTCTAATATTAATATTATAATAATTCTAATATTAATAATACTAATAATCCATTGCAAACAATAATTTTTCATTGATTTTTAATTACAGATACTACAATACCAATTAATTCTATTATACGGAATTTTAATATAAAATAATGTATTGTTGTAAAAATCTACAATTTCTATAGTTATAAATAAAAAAAACAGGTATTGCTCGTTGATTTTTCACGCGATGATATACGCAGGTAAATAATATTAAAATAAGACAATAAATTCGACAATAAATAACGCCTTAATAAAACATGTTACATAGGATTCTATTCCCGTCGTGACTACATTTTCGTAATATTCCTAACATTATTATATTATAATACGTTTAACGTGATAAACAAACAATAAATCACCACTAATTGTACGTAACACTAACATTTCCAGAGTATAAAGCTACTCACCCAGACATAAGGGCGTCGTGTCAGGTGGCCTGCCCAAAGCCTCAACGGCCGCACAACTCTTCTCAGAAGGACAACAAACCCTAATGAGAGGGGTAACGCGCTGATGTTAAAGTGAAAAAAAAAGAACAGAAAAAGGAAACCGATGGACGCGGAGAAAGCCCGGCAACGATTCGGAGCTTTACTTGTCCCTGTTCCTTTTTTTTTTTCGGTACGGAAGGTACGAAAATAAATAGAATGTCCCACACACAAATATAAACAAGAGTCCCACCCTTTCGCGGAAAATAAAGTCGTAAGCATTCAAATGATAACAGAGAACACGTTTTTCATGGCGGTACATAGACTTTCATAACTTATAAGCCCAGAACGAGCTGATACGGTTCGTTCCAACCTTACTGGAAATTAATTCTTAAATTATTATTTGTGGGCAAAATGCGGAATATTTTCGTGCTTCGTATAATAATACAATATCATGTCGTTTGGAATATGCAAAGTATCATTACTTCCAGCTTTTTGTTCGCCGTTTCTTTTTACTTTTGTTTTCACCACTTCCTCGTTTGTCTTCTTCAGTCTCTCCGAACCGTTTTTTTTATTCGTTGAGAAAATTCGAGAACGGCCCCCCGTGGAAATTTTATTTATTTTATTTATTTATTTACTATTTGTTCTCTTGCACGTGGACACTCGTGTCGGTCGTATGTGTTCGGTCAATTGTCCGTTAATAAAGTCCGTTGAATAAGTAAAAGTTCACGTGAAATGGTTGGGTTGGACCCGGACGCCTTGAGCTAAGAAATGCAATTAACTTTCAGGAGTTGCGCTTTCCTTTCTTCAAACAAAGAATGTAAGCGAGTGTTTACACGGAACACTGTAAACGTAGGCTATGCTTTTCTTACCTTTTTGAATTCTGGTGGTATCTGAAAAGAAGAAAAAATTACTTAATTAGGTTATAGTTTTATTACACGTGTTTGCGTTGAGGTGTTCAAACCTAAAACTCAGCACACGTTCAAGTTCACTGCTTAGAAATGCAGGTAGGTAGTTAAGTAGCTGTAGAGCCAGGATTGTAGTTAGGTTATGCTGCGTATGTAAATAAAGGGGTTTTATAACTAGCGAAGCAGACAGACAGGTGTGGACACCTGCGAAGCAGCGAAAGTAGAAAATTTTAATTTTTAAAACAAAAAGAAACGATCGGTACATAAAACTTGACTTTAAAAAATGTTCTTACCGATATTAATTTATTATATAACACGAAATAAAAAAACTAAAGTGTTGTTAATAAACGAATACTAACACTTTGTGTCGACACTGAAGAAAAAACATATACAATAACACCAAGCTGCACCTTGAAATTAAAATAAGAAAATCAAAATCAAAATGCAATTCAGACGGTGGCAATATTTCTAGCCAACTGAATTTTCTCGGCTCAATAAATCATTATAAATAAATGCTATAAATTGTGGTAAAAGGATGAGAGTAATAAATTTTAATTTTTAACACCTTTTGCCCTTGCCGAGGTCAAATCGCTAAATAAATATCAACAAATAATTGAGTGTGAACATGAGAAACAAAACTTTTTTTCTATACACATATATAAAATTCGAACGGTTACCTACATCATTTATAAGATACATACGGTTTTGTTATTAAAAGAAAACTCGGGTTCACGTGAGAGTTAATTAAATAGTTTTTGCCGTGTGCAACTATTTCACACAGGATAATTAATCAATCGATTTCGTAGTTCCTCAAAAGGGAACTTTAATAACGCGAACGACACATTACGGAGAACAACCGCTGAGAGCCGACATGAGTTATGTTCGCTCACTCAACAAGAAAGGCAAATAAACGAAACATTATTTATTGGGGCAAGGGGGTGAGTCGATTACCCCTCGTAAATTTAAGAAAGGGAAAAACTGGTTTTAAATGTTCTTTTCCAAATAATTTTTCCGGCGTTTCCAAAATTGGGAAGATTGGACGAAAAGATCCCTCTCTTTGGCGTGAGTAGAAGGAGAAACAAGAAAAAATTAATGTGTTTATGAGAGAACACGTGCACTTACAACTTAAAGCGAATCCTTTCAAAAGAGGAAGTCTCTGGCAAGCAGTAAAACCAGGGAACTTGTGTTCAGGTTTCCAACAACTACACTTATTCTGTTAATAATTACATTATGTAATTACACCGGCTATGCACTCTCTATTTTGTGGGAAACTTTTAAATTTAGCGTGCTGAATTAATTGTAACATACATTAGTGAACCAACTGCTGCACTCGTGCATCACAACAGGAGTCGTTCTGTATTCTGTCTGGCGTTGTGCTTTTCTCTAAGAAATAATAATCTATTAACAATGTATTAACGAAAAAAAAATACAATACTCATTCGAGAAAAAAAAGAGACTTCATCCAATTTCTGGACGTCTGCACGTTCAAGGTGTTTTATTTGAATATAAGTAATGTACTTCCATGTAGGTTTAAACGATTAAACACGTACAAAAAATAAATACATAATTTTAAAATCTGTTAAAAACAAAAATAATAACACAAATAATAAAAATATTAATCTGTAAAAACAAATAATAAAAAAGCAATACGTCTGCCTACGTAGTAAACATGTAGACCGAGTACAGAACTATCAGAAATTACAAAACAAGGAGTTTTTGAGAAGACATTTCCATTGTAAGACTCAACGCAACACAAATTAAAAAGTTTTTGAATTGTAATAATACATTATAAATAATTAATAAGTTGATTTTATTACTACAATGCAACAGTTCTATTATTTAATCTTAGTTAACAGTAGCAGTGTAACGACAGTAATCGAGTTAAGTTACTCCTACTGAGTTTTTATATTTTTCATATTATTATTAGTTGACTAAATTGTAAAATATACTTTAGCTGCAGTAGTATAAAATAATATTGAATTTTAATAAGAATTTTTTGCTTACTAATTATACACACCCACCTACACACACACACACACACATACACGTGCTGCACTACATAACTTTTCTTAATTTTTTAAAACCAAAATGTATTTCTCTCCCTCGGAGCCCCGACGCTGCCACCCCGTCAAAAATCACATTTATCTCGACGGTATAAAAACGAAGCGAGTACATAATACATACTATTTAAGACGGCAAACATAATAATAATATTATTCAAAGGGCAACTTTCCCGCATTTCTCTTTCCCAGAAATAAAAATCTCATTCAGTTTTGTAACGGAAAACCATGTTAACTTTTTCATTCACCAAGTAATAAAAGTGTCCCTCCTCGTTCTCTCGTCAAACATCTCGGTTGAACCTTTCGGAATTAAGTAAATAAAGTTGGGAAAAATAGAAAGATTCAAAAGAAAAGTTCACGGTTTTACGAAAACAGGCAAATCACCGACCTCGCCGGATCAACGAACTCGAACTAAACTCGTCTGTCAACTACAACGGTTTAGCTTTTAATATAAAAAGAAAAAAATTGTAGTAGTAATGAAAGAATCGTAAAATGTTGTGCAGTTTACTAACATGTATACGGACATACACACACATGCTTGTTTGAGTTGGTTAGTGTTACCACGAAACAGTTAACTAATTTATTAATTACAGTACTGAACCATACTGTAGTGAATATTTGAATTAGTTTTTATCTTCTTAGGTTTCTAGTTTGCCTACGGTCTGTTTAGGTTTTTCTTACGTTCGTGTTGAGTGTTTTATAAACTGGGATGTCATACCCGCTGTCGAGTACTGAAGTAGTAGAATAAAGGCACTACCACTAACTACCGATTATTTCACGTTTCGTCTAGTCAAATCACTGATAATTCCAAATTGACGTTAATCTATATAATTAAATAATTTATTTCACATTGTAGAACTAAGTATTGCCTGTATTGTATTTTGTCAGAAATATTTGTATTTAGTGTAAGACGCGCGTTGGGCCTCCCATAAAGGTTCAGGTGTCCGAGCCGACTTTCTCCGGAATAAATTTGAGGGTGATAGACAACTTCGGGTTCTAACCTGACCACCGCATACTCTCGCACAGGTCAGTGCTCCATGAACGACAGTGAAGCATCACAGAGCTCGGGGTACCAACTGGGTAGCAACTGCACCATAACAACCCATCCTACAGCAACAATAAAACAGAGTTTAGTAGTACACCTCAACCGCCTAGGCACTTCACCACCGTCTCTCGAGTCGACGCTTCAGGTACGATTCGACCGTGTGAAATTTGTTTAAACATCAAAATGAAAGGATGAATGAGAGGACGAAGAAACGATGGTGAAAGAAAAGAAAGCTAAAAGTGGAAAGACAAAAGTTTGGCGTGATTCTCCCGTCTCCATTCAAACAGATCCGACAGAGCAAATAAAATCAGGTCTCTACAGCGGACAATTACTCTATTCAAACATTCTTCTGCTTCTCCCTACCCGCTCGCCCCGGGTCCCTCACCTCCTCTTCTTCAACCCCCTGACGAAATATAGCAGGACCGAAATTGGATTTTCCTAATATTCTGTGTGATTTTGAAGGAAAGCAAACTGAAACTTTTTATTCTCCTTCATTCTGCTGCCCGCAAAAGGTTCAAGGTTGCGAAATATCATTTGTTAAATTCAAAAAGAAGAAGAAGAAGGAACTTGGGAAAGGCACCGCCATCGTCGTCATAGTAGCAGCGAGTGGTAGCAGTTTTATACGTATTAAACAACCCTTTTTCTTGCGATATTTTCACAGGGGATGAAAATCAGCAGCCTTTTCTTTAAAACGGCACGGAATGAGGACAGGAAAACGTCCTCCATTTTGTGCTGCCAAAGCAGGAAATTTCTCCCCGGGAAAAATCATACCAAAAGAGAATGTCAGTTTTTTCTTTTTTTTTTTTAAATTTCTTTCGTGTTCTTCGGCTGGAACCAAATTTAAAACGAATAGTTTCTAGCGTGAACGTAAGTTGACTTTGGTCCCTTTCAACACTCCACAAGTTTCTTAACTTTTACTTTTTCTGCCTGCGGCCGGCCACTCTGTCGTCCTGTCGTCCTACTACTCCGTGACGTCTTCACTACTATTTTCCGCCTAGAGCACCGATCCCAACAAATGATTCGTCAAAACGGGAACGGAATCTGATGTTCTTTGATTTATAACTTTACTATTTACAGAAACTGATATTCAAGTGCGAAATAAAATTAAAAGATGTTAAAAAATAAATGTGTATTTCTGTTTTGTAAATTTTAATGAACTCCCTCAAAATATGAAGTTGTTGCTGTACATCATGAGGCTTAACCAACCGTTAGGACCTGTTTAACTGTCTCTCTGAATGTTCTAAGCTTTATCAAATCACATAATACAAGTTTAATGTATATACATAAAAATTATATATATTTAATGAATGTCATGAACCTTGAAGTGTCGCTTATTGAACTGTTTCATCACGTTTAAATTTAGGTTACTTATATTGAGTTAATTAAACTATTTACCTTGCAACATCGTACAACCTTATTATTTTTTTGTATTCATTTTTATTGTAGTTTAATAAATAGCACAACCAACGGCTTATCGCTTGATTTAATTGAACAATTTTAGGGCTCCAAGCGGTACATAAATGTATTATTTAAAATGGGTGCTTGACAAAGTTAAGAAATCGATTTGTGAATGAGTAATGTATTTGTGTTACTTGTAGCGTTGCCACCGTGAAATGTCAAGGTGCTACCTTTGTAGTGGAACTTCGAAATCAGTCATTCTCGAGTGAAATTATCGTTTTTAATTTAGTTCCAGTCTCCTTACTCGGTATTCAAACGAAAACATGGTACTTGACTGCACTGGAAGGACAGGTAAATATTTAGTAATCTCCGGTCGGAATCAAACAACGGTGACAAAATGTTTCATTATCTTATTCAATTAATTTTAAATTCTGTTTTTGGAAAGCCGCGCCTTTTTTTACAGAAGTAGCTCTTTTAAATTCCATTGACGATCTTTCTGGCTTATCTCCCCGGGGTTTAATTCTTAATTACAGCGTAAATTTTTGCTTTTCTCCTTTCCGCTCTTCTAAAAATTCCCAAATTTTTTGGGCCGAATGACCACGTTTGACCGGTAAAATAAGTTGGTTGTTCGACAAGTACAAGTTCAGTGTAGCGGCGCGTAACTGTTTATCTTAGGTAACCACAATTTGGTGTAGTTAGTAAATGATTCTGTGTATTCACCTTTATACGTGAGAACGACATCCATTTACAAACGTCGTTGTAAACATATGTAATAAATATAGTGAGGGTCCTTAAGTCTGTACAATATTATGAAAATATATTAATGTTACTAATTATTAATATTCAGGGTAAGTAATATCTGTGTTTGTGACTATGCCAGACCTCAGTGTAGTATCTTACCCACTCCCACGACCGGTGCAGGAGATCCCGACATTGTCATCGCGAGGTAATTCAATTCAAGCTGTAGCTACAGCATGGAAAGGTTTTCATTAAAGAATTTTAACATTAACCTGTGATCTTCTGCAATCCACCGTTTTGAGAGCCTTCGTAGTTCTCACACACGCACAGCCATAGTTAAAAAGCTCAAATTTAATTTCAAGTAGAGTAAACTGAATGAAACTTCATTAGTACAAGTTGATAAATTCCACAGGAGTTCTTTACAATCAGAGACGTTTTCGTCTCTGCTTTAACTGCCCCTTAACTGCCAGAGCCGTAGGAAAATTTGTGAGTTACCTCGTTGAAATTGCCTTGTTTCCAAGTTTAATTTCTCAATTTTCTCAAGTTACGCACTTGAGTTTTATTGTTTTTGAAGGATTTAATTATTTGCTCAATAATTTTAACTCACTGTATGCTCTTCAGCCTGCGAGAGGGTAGTAGTTGTCTTTCTCAAAAAATAACACAAGGGAAAGGAGAGAGTTAGAGGAACGGTGGAAAGAATCCGTTCAATGAATCCGAGTTTAAATTCTCGAAATGAAACGTCTTTTATTTCGTTCATTGATTGTTTAAGTTTTTGTCGGAGAATGATAATATAACTTTGAGAACTAATTATAAAACCGAATGATTATTTTCTGATATTAATTTAATGGGAAACTTCACAAGGAATGTGGTGCAGTGCGGTTGCCGGCCAATCGAACTTACAAAATGTGTCATAGTATTGACCGTATTTTAAATAATGTTACATAGACACAAATTTGTACATAGGTAATACATTGAACTTGTTGGGGTACAGTAGGAAGAGTCACAATACGACGAGTAATAATAATAAATAAACAAGTAGGATCGCATCGGGGAAGAAATATACATCCGGCGCTTTTGAAAGCTTTTTGCTCAACATAAAAGCTCTATCGGCCTCGTCTTAATCAAGATGAATGTTTAATTTGCCTGTCGTAATTGTGTTCGTTAGCGTTAAACAAAATCAACATGAAAACGGTGCCTATAATAAATATTCATTTAGGTAAAACTCCAGTCGAACGGGAGAAAAATTATGAAAATTCGCACAAAACCAAAAGCTCAACTCTCCTCTTCTGGTCGTGTCACTCTTCTATCATTTTCTACGGGACCAGAGAGCTGGTTCTGTGCCACCGTCAAAAACCACACGCGAATTAACCAAAAGTAGGAAGGTAAAGATGGCCGCTAGATTTTTCTTTTCACACGTGAAAAAAAAAACGTACAAAACGTTTGATATTTTTACGAGTGAACGTTAAATTCTCTCGTCAATTGCTTTTCCCCTGTCTTACCTCATTTTTTCTTTGCGTATGGAGAAAATACGCGAAAATACTTATTGACTCGAATTTAAACGATTTAAGGATTCCGTGCGGAGTTGCCATTTTTGTTAAATCTCCATGACCCATTTTAATTACAACAGTAAAATGGAAATTCGTCTCGTACTGACGGAGCAACGTGCGTTCTTATGAAACGGAAGAGTAGTTAGAATGGAAGAAAAATGAAAGGCACAGGTAAAAACAGTTGTGCAATTTTTCAGAGAGAGAACGAACGATAGATACATAAGTAGATTCCGAAACATTAAAAAAAATAAATAAAAATAGAATAGAAACTATTTTATTTCACTATTTTTCTATCCGCGAACCTTTTCATTTCGGCGGTTCGACTCGTTCGCGAGGAATTAAAATTTCGAAAGGAAAAATGAAACCAGCGGAGGAAATGCCTGAACTTAACCAAATCAAACCTTTCTTCACGACTTTCATAACTTCTCCTTATTTATGTAATCATTTTTTTTCATCCTACAATAAATTTCCAACACGACGTTTAACTTTAACCGGTGTTTCGAAGTACTTTGTGAAGTCTGCGTGCACGACTGAAGGCCTGAAACTACCCCTTCTGAAAATTTGTGAATAGAACAGACCTCCTTATTTATTTACCGACTTCAAATTATCAGAAGAAGTTAAAAAAAAACAGAAGTAACGGAGCTTTCGATTAAGGTCTCATAAATTTAAAATTATACCTTAGAAACGGAAATAATGTAGGTAAGAGATTTAATCACTCAGGTAGAGAGTCGCAGTCGAGAGAAAGATAAATAAAAAAAAAAGAATAAAATATTACTTTGACATTGTATTTGTTGCCGGAACGTTACGGGGCTCATAAATCAATAATTTGAATTTAATAATGTCTGTCCAATAAAATTATTGAAATGAAAAGTATTGCCCATTAATAATTTCATAGTAAGAAATCTCAGAATTTTCTTTTATTACGAAGTCAGTCAACGAACTTTCTGGTCATCAAAAGAAATTTTTCAAAAAATAACTTTTATTAAAGCATATAAAATAAGTATTATTTTATTTTATGTATTTTTAAATGTGTTACACCTGTGTGTGTACTATGTATGAGCGTACATGCGTTTACGTTTATACAGTAAGCGCAAGGCAAAGTATAATGGCACAATTATGTTTAGTCTTTCAGTAGTAGCATGTCAAATATTCTGTATTTGTAATTGTATTATATTTTATAGTGGTTTCTGGCAATACAGGATTGTATATATTTTTTTTTCTAATATAAATGATCCGACAGTAGATTTGACAACTTTACTACAAGTCAATATTTTACTTGTTATTAATTATGCGCGTGTGTATTAGTACATATACACATCCTTGTACATATATTTGTGTGAACACATACCCGCGAGTGCATCCATAAGGATTCTAAAGTACAAGCTCCTACTTCAGAGTAAACATATATTTGTATACTGTATGCACTACCTACAAACTATACACACATGCATTTGTGTACTAAACAATGTCGATATATTCATAAGAACAAAACGGGCGAGTTGCAGTAGAGAAATTCTCCCACAATTCGACAGCATACGCCAGGCTGTATAACATATATCTGTATGAGAAAGATCAGTATAAGACAAGTATTTGTTTGAGTGTTTGACTGTACATTCTCATATCCCTCAACTGCACTCTATTTGATTACGGCTACATTATTTCTACAGTTTTATTCTTACCACCAGTACAAAATGCAAGTACCCAATTAAAAAAAATCCCGAAAACTATACAATTACAAGATAACTTATAGTATACAGAAAATTGGTACATTTTCGTGTGTCCGGGTGTGTGAACTGAACGCGGTTAATAACCCAAAGCCAGGTCGAGGTCTCCAATAAAGAATTGTTGTTGATTTGAAGTGATACATAACGGTTTCCAGGGAGAGAAACAATGGGAACCGGATCATTTTTACATATATCATAGGAAAACTCTATCTGGTCACGGTCAGAGGTTTAAAGTTCCTGAATTGCATTCTCTTTCGTTAAAATAAAAGGTTTATTAAGTGCGGTCGCTACAATAAATTTAATCCTCCAAGGCGGAGTGGGAATTTTTCACGCGCAAGCCGTCGACTTCCGTTTCCGTTCGCTTTAATACTTTTGCAATGAAAGTTCGCGCCGATTCAGCTACTAGACTCGATAGATTTTTAGACTAGACCAGACTCATTTTCTTTCCACTCCGAGCACTCTGAGTCTGCCGTCTTCGGAGGGAAAATGAAAACTTTTAAAAGGTTAACTTTTCCAGAACTTGGCAATTAAACTTGGCTCGAATTTATTTCCCTCCTCCGCGACCCAATCTTTCCTATGTATACATAAACTCGCTCGTTTTAATCCGATTTTATTAAAGCTCCCCCGTTTTATCCACTTCGAGTTTAAGTAATTCAATTTTGTAGCGGGGTAATAATACATATGAAATCGGGACAGACAAAAAATAATAATTGTGCGTCGGCATCCATTTTGGAAATTTTCCATCGATTCGAGTCGTGTAATTTAACGACTTCTATGTACATAAGTTTCCGATCGTTCCCTGACTTATATACCGCGACTATTACTTGTTATTCAGGGCGCAGTTAGCTTGTCGACTTCACGAGTTGCCAAAAAGCCGGTTTTTACAAGAATTTGTGCGAACGTAAAGTGACCCAACCGCGGTGAATGACCCTCGAACTGTCCGTTTTTCACTTTTCTAGGAAAGACTAGATGGAATCTAGTTGAAAACCCGTCCCATTCAAAAATTTCAGAGAGTTTTCACTTCTGCTTGTCAACTGCTCCGAAACGGAAAATTCTTTTTACATTTTATGGGTGGTTGTTTGCCTGGAAATAATTCTTTTCTTTTGGGGGTTGCTACCCGCCAACTTATAAATAGTTATAAATAGTTGAAAGGAGTGGAAGTTAAACGTTGTAGTATTAATATATAAGATTATTACAAAATTTTACGGCGTGCATTGTACGTCATTCCCCGTGCCTTTTTATATTTAAATTTTCAAACATGTGAACTAATTTATGATCAATATCTGTCTTTCTGTACTTCAGAAACGCATTCTATTTTTCATTATTTATTATCCCCCCCTTCGGTGTGCCTTTTTCAATATTTCCTTAAACAAAAGATTTCGGGGGAGGCGAGATTCGAGGAGAACAACGGTGCAACACGTGCAACTCCATGCCACCCTCGTATTATATACATTTAACCATTCGGTGTTTATTAAATAATTTTAACGTTTAGTATGTCACTTCACTTTGGGTGACTTCACATCGTCTGATGGGTTCTGCGCGTTTTATTTACATTCGTTCGTGAGTTTTAATAAGTCAAGTACCAAGAACACAGAACCGATGTGTACAGCCAGAACAGAGTAAAGATGACGTGCAGTACTAGGAAATGCGACTGCTATAATGGCAAACAAATGATTTATGTATTAATAAATACCCTGAACAGCTTCATACATCGTTGCACGAATACTAAAAAAATAAATTACAGAATGTTAGTTTCTTATATATCGAATAGTCATATTGTTTAGAGTTTGAGTTACGAGATCTGTGAAGGAGCTGCTTAATACAGCAAAAAATTCTGCTACTGTTTGAGTTTCGTACCAAAACTATTCTGACCTCGGTTGGAAAATTATTAAAGCGTTTAGTTAATGTTAGACAAAATATTTTACTCTTTTCAGCGTGTGGTGAACTTGGTTTTTCTTGCCACAGCACAGAAACGAAGGAGACGCCTTCTCCCGGGTTTCTTCTCGTGGTTCGTGTTTTCTTTCCAAATTGTCTGCTTCACCGTTGAACTTCTCTCAGGGAGTAAAAATTTATTATGCAACTAAAAAAATGAATAAGTTAAACCAAAACCATTTTGCTGTAAAGTGGACTTCTTATAGGAAATCAATTTCGGAGAGAGAGAGAGAGAGAGGAGAGACAGAGGGGAATCTCCCACATGTTAAACTTATCGTCTTTTTTTCCTCGGTATAATTTCCTATTTTGCATTAAAATAGACCATGGAATAAAGAAGAAGTTCAATTTATCGTAATGGCTTTTCCCTTTTTTTTGTCTATCCAACTTACATTTCTCTTCAGGCTCCTACAACACACTGCTTGTGTTTAGGGGAAGTACAAAGTCGCAGGCCTGTACGACCATCTCATTTCAATACTCTTCTCCGACTACAAAACATACGTAGCACGATAAATAATGCAAGTTAATGATTTTATGTATTTTCCAAATAATAAATACAACTCATTTTAAGTTTAATAATTTGATTTTAATTTCCAAATACCTACAGTTGATATTAATTATCGAATTACTTAAACGAAATTTTCCACCACACAAACATAGTGTTGTTTATGTAAAAATAAAATATTTTAAGGTTGGATGAAATAATTCGGGAGTAGGAACGGCATACTGCGTGTGTGTAAGTTATTCTGTTCTCGGTGAACAATAAAAGTCGCGATTCCGTGACTCGGCACAAGTTCAACGGACCTACTAAACAATAGAATCTGCCAATAAAAAAAAATTTTTGTTAATCAACGAGGGGTAGCAAAAATATGCAAAATAATTGCCAAACGATAGACGAAACGAGTCGCAATTTTCTCAATTTTCTACTCTCAACCAAAAACATCAATGTCTATGAATCATGTAGGCAACGTTAAAAATTCTTGGTCGTAAATTTTCCAGGAAAGGACACATTAATCCTAGGCAAGTCAGAGAAAAAAAGTAGCGAAAGAAAAAATATTCAAGCACACCGCGGCACCGACATCTCAGTTTCTCCTACGACACCAAAATTTATTTTTGCTCAAGTCGTGAGCCTGTTGAGTTGGGTTGTGTGTGTGTGTGTGTAGGGGGTTTAGGGAGGGCTACTGCTGCTGCTGCTGATGGTGGTGGTGGTAAATGTAAAAATGTTATTGTCGAACCGACCAATGATTTCCTCTCGTCGAACATCGAATAGTTCACCTTTGAATATTGCCAATTATCGTTTTATAGTTTCGATTTTTATTTGTCACTAAAGCGAGACATTTACAATGCATTTGAATATTGCATTAATGTCGTAAAGGAATAGAGAAAGAGGTGAGAAACAAGTTGACGAGTCTATTTCGAATAGAAAAGAAAAAAACTGGTCTTGGCATCGACTTGGCAAAAGAAAACTTGACAAATTTCAAAATGGACGATGCGAAAGTTAAAAACCAGAGGAGTATTCGATCACCGACCGGTAATTAAATAAGGTCGTTTTCGTTGAGACAAATGTCGACCTTTCGGTCAGACCACGGAACTGGACAACCGTCCCGTAAAATACGAAAGGGCCCACGAGAGGATTTTCCTGAAAGCCATGTACAACTTGCCAAAAGGTAAATTGAGGAGCTCTCTCAAGGACGACTGCAACAACAAGCCTCGGAATTTAAAATTGAGAAAGTCGGGAAAATTTAAATATTTATGAAAGTGGAAAGGAAGTAATAACAGGAGAAAAAGAAGGTTTCGCGACACGAATCGGAGAAAGAGGGGGAACCCCCGACCGAGAAAAGTGTCTTCAGAAGGTGTCAACTCGAGCTTTATGATCTGTCTGACGTTCCTTTTCTTCGTAATAATGATTGAATGTGATAATCCCCTGCATTGTCGGTGTTGAATATAGAAAATATTATAAAGGGAAGTATATTAAAATCCAGGGGTTGAGAAAAATACGCGTCGGTGTGTGTGTTCGGAAAGTCTGCTACTGTCGTATCACTACTGTTGCAGACAATTAGAAGATCGACGGAGAGCTTTGAGTTCGTAAACTTCATGATTTTTTTAAACTCACAATTAAATACAAAAAATTAGAGTAGTAGAGAAGTTGAGTTTAGAATTAAGCCACGACTCGAAATCACAGTATCATATATCTTACACGGTAAACTTTAGTTTCACACCAATATGTTGTAAATCTCTTTAAAAAAACTATTAAATAAGTTTCGACTTTTGTAGGATGCTTGTTCGGAAGGAAAACTTGGTTAAACAACCAGTAAAAGAGCATTAAAAAATCTTTGATAAAAACCTAATATAGTTTGTTTGTTATGGTTATATATTTTATTGTAAGATTAATAACTAATTTTGATAAAAGGCTCATAGCCAGCTGAAATCTGTAATAAATGTATTGTAACAATTATTATAATTGCATATTATAAATATAAAAAAAGATAAATAACTTCAATTGTCACCATATTTGTTGTAATAACTACTTAACTATAATATAAAATGAGTTTTGTACTACGCGGCAACATGCTACTACACTACATTATTGTTCTGTATTTTTTAATTATTTGTACTTATTTGTAATAATTGTGGTTATTTAATTATTAATAATAATTGTTATAATAGAATGAAAAAACAAAACTGGTCTTAATTCAGAATTACAATATTTAGTAATTTAATATAAAAATAGCTTTAGTTCAATTCGAGGGCAAGTGATGTAATATGGTACTATATAATAACTGTTTTTAATATATTATTAAGATTAACACTTTTATTATTAACTACACTATTGTTATATATTATATAACTATACTATATTAGAAACTATATATTATAACTTATAAACGCATTGTGTTTTTAATTTACTATTTTACTATTTGTATTTAATATTAACGCTTTATTATTTATTATTTTAATATTTATGTTTAATATTTTATTATTTGACAGTTGTTGTTTCCTACTTTGAAAGCACCAGGGTGATACGCATTCATCCCTTGCGTGTTTGCTCCGGAGTGCGATGAGTGTCAGTTATTATTGTTAGGTTCATCACAATACATAAGAAGGGTATCCAGTACAGCTTGTGATACTATTACGAATTTGATCCTCCGAATTGATTTATTAAAACAATACCGAGTTCTCAGAATGAATGGTAAAACAATAGATAGTTAAGGAACAATGAAACCGTTTCAGAAGACTCCAAAACAATAGACAAGCCAAAGAGGATAAAGTTTTAAACCGAAGTACACACAATTCTCGACACCCGGAGCTGTGCCACGGATTCAAACGCAACCATCCATTACCTACATGATACATAGATACATAACAGCAAATGAATGAGCGAAAGGTTTGTACTAAATTGCGTTTCTCACACGGATGAAGTTTAATTAGTTCACGTAAAAAAAAAAAAAAATGGAGGAGAAAACAACCACAAATTTAAATGTCGTCTTGTACCAAAAACGAAGACACCAACTTGAGAGAACAAAAATTTTTTCCCGCCTCGTAAACTTCCATTGTTTAACGAACAAATCGGAACTGTAGAACAGCACTACACGAGACCGGAAACTATTGATTCAACCGGGAAAACTAACCGGAACCGGAAGTAGGGAAAAAAGGTGGTGGATTTGACCGAACCCGAAGAGTTCAGTACCAACACGAGCAAATGACAAATAGTTTTTTACGGGAAGCGGCCATTTTGTCGAGTGAAATATTTAAATATACAAAATTTATAACAAATTCAATTTTGAGTGTTCGAAATTAAATTCTTGCCCGTTGCCTTTTCTTCAACTTATTCTCATCCGGTTAATTTTTATTCGTAATTTATTATTCATGGGACAATATTTTTCATTTTACAGCAATGTCTAATTTCTATTATCAATGCCAATTTAATTTCGGTCTCCCCTTCCTTCTACTGCCCCTCCCGCTCCCGCTTTTCACCTCCACGAAAATCTAAAATTTTAATTCATTGAATGCAACGAGTGATTCTGCTTTTTTTTGGCTTAATTATTTTATTTAAGTTCACCCCTGTGGCACCCTAAGCAACGTCACCTGTATAGGTGGAGTCGAGGTTGGGGGTAGCTTTGGTGGAAAGTATGGGGGTTGGTTAAGCTACTTATTTGGTAAGTTATTTATTTTATGAGTTTTGATGTAAGCGTTGCTTGGAGGGCTCAAAGAAACCCTGGCCGAAGAACTTAAGAACCGCCGAAGAACTGCAGGGTTTTGGGTGTTCTGTGAGGTGAAAGGGAAAGAAATTTTTTACTGTTTTCTGTAAGGGTAGTTTTTTTCGCTATTGTGGAGTTCGAATTTTTTTTACTCACTATTTTAAGTGCATTACAAGTACTCGACGTTAACTCTGTTCATTTATTTAGGGTACTATGGAGTGGGTACTCGCACACCAACCACCTGCCACACACAAAAGTGGTAGTAGGTGAGAACGAAGATTTATTACTATAAGCTAATATAATACTGTAAGTTAATATAAGCAGAAATACATTTGTAGTAGTTATTTGTATCTTACATATAGATTGACCTGGACGAGATGCACGTCTTTTGTACTTCTGTGGAATTTAAATTGTATATATACTTTCAATTCTTCAACAACGTGAGTTCATGCAAAGCAGCGCCAAGCGGTCCAACTTTCCTGTAAAACGTGCCTCGTCGAAAGCTCAGAACTACTCCATCCCCCATGAAATATTACGCAACGTAATTCAATATTACTCAATTACAACTAATTGTAACTTGATGTGGGTGTTACCTAAAAACAAATCGAATGACGAAATTAAAAATAAACTTACCGCATCGAGCGTAATTTTGGTGTGACATTTTCTTTTTCTGTTCATTTCGTTTGCCGGAATTGAATCTGTAAATAAATAATTATAAACTGAAATTGATTTAATTGTTCGTTTGTAAGGTCTCTCGCTACAATTTGGATATTACACAAAAATGTAAACTTAAAATTTAATAATGATAGCTGCACAATTGTGACAGAGAACGTAATAAATACTACAATTTTAAGTATTCCTTGTAACATTGTGTAATTTTTTGCGGTATTTCTTATTAAATCGTTTAAATATAATAACAGGAGTAAATAACATTTGTATATGGACTGCACACATACCCAACAATTTGTAAAACAAATCAATAATGTTAATAGACTAAATGGTACGTACATAAGGTATAATAATACATTCATTTGTACATTACACGTCATTCTTCATGTTATATTGCATCACACATTTTATTATTCAACAGATGACAAAGTGACACAACATTTATGTTTACGTTTTCACCCCGATAAAAATTTAAAATAAAACAAAATTTATTAATAAATTAATAAAACGTAAATTTCGATTAACAAACGAGACAATCTCTGTTTTTAAAATTCGTATTTCTCATAGAATCTCATCAATGTGTGTCATTATATCATACTAATTATTAATATCGCATTAAAATTGTTAACACCGAAAGTCAGTAAGCTATTAACTTCTGTAAATTTAACTTCTTTAAGTACATATCACACCGATTGAGGCTGAGCAACGTGTTGCCACCAGGTAGTTCTTCCCCGTTGTGTTGTTTAGCTTTTGGGGGAAGGTTTGTCTCCACCACGGAGCACTCATGATTAATGAAAAACTTTCCTTCCCAAAAACGCAACCAAACGGTACCGACTTCATTGTGAAAATCCGGGAGAAAGGGAAGGTGAAAGTAGTGAAATTAGTTCACGTGTAAACCGAATCAGTAACTTATGACGGGCTCTCACCTACGGCTTCATTGTAAACTCCCGTCACGACGCATCTTCCCGCTCTTCCTCCTTTAAAATATCTATATATATTCTAGGTAATAAATTTGGCGGTAAATCCGGCGTGATGAATTCCAATGCTTTTTCAATACATAACTATTTATGGATAATTCTCGCGGAAAGACAAACCAATTTAACAGTCAGTTACACCGGGGCCGGGTCTCCACGGCGTCTTCCAACAACAATTGCCTCACATTAAAAGGAATATAAAATTATTGCACTCCTTCCCGGGAATTTTACCACTTTAAAAAAGGTAAATAAAGTCTGCGGATTTATTGTTCTGCGTGAAACATAAATTATTACGTCCGCAAATAAGTGCCGAAAATTTATGTTTAGCATTTAGAAGGAGAGGTTGCAATAAAACTGGGGTGCCGACCCCGAGTCCGACCCCGAAATAAAGCTCTACGGTAGCTTTAGGTAAGTTGAGGATTATGTTTACCTGCGAACTAATTCTTCATTTACCTTCCGGTATTGTGTTCTCCGATCGAGAAATTTGTTTTCTGTCGGCTTAGACGTTCCGGGAAGGGGACCGGCACACATTCCCCCGGGAATGTTGACTCGGTTACTCGTCTAATTACTTCGGTAAAAATGAGTTGAGTTGTAGTCCTTGTGAGTTGTGAGTTGTAGACCCCCTCACACCTGTGCATCGCGTACGTCGTCGTGAGCACTTTGAATGTCGTCCTTCCGACTGTTTCAATTTGTTACGTTCGCCATTTTTGGAGGACATTGACCTAACGATACGCAGGTGAAGTACCCACAGCTCCCAAGTATTTGTTCTGTATCCTGACGAAAGTTAATTACACACGAGCGCACAAACATCCAAAACAACTGTAACAGGTACATAATTGTAGCAGACGAACTTGTATTAATTGAAACGTTAACATGTGACAGTTGTGGGGAAGTAACCGGGTGATGGTCTCGCATTCACAGCTAGTTACTATTAAAAATCTAATATTCTTCTCTATAGGAAATTTCATTTCATGCTCAGGTAAGTAAGTAAGTTAGCTTCGTGTGGTACTTGAACGCATCGGGTTCGAAAGGAAGTGGTGGACTCCGAGTCAGGAAAATTTCTTTAGGTTAACTTGAGAGTGAGAATATGGCGGAGGTGTTTCGGCACACGTGAGCCAACGAGACCGAACGTACCCGAGTAGAAGGCAATTGAAGTCACCGGCAGACTGAAACGGCTTACCATTGTGTTCCTCTTTGGGAAGGAAAATGAATTTTCCTGTGTGTTGAACCCACCCAAAATTCTCAAAAAGCTCTTTTTGTATGGTCATTTGGTGTTAGGTAAGAACCGCCTATCCTCTGTAAGGTTGTGTAGATCAAACCCTTCTTCGATCTTCTGTATATTGAAGTTCTGACGCATTCCCTGAACCTTTTGTGTATTTAGAAAATTTCGAGTACCTTGAATTACTTAAATACGCTTATTAGTATTAACTAAATTTAAGTTTTAAGAAATTTAAGTTATTGGTTTAGAGAAATGACTTAAATGCAGTATAACTGTATTAGTACAATAAAAAATAGGTCAATAATTTAAAGCAATCAAAATTGTAAATGTCAATTAAAGTTTAATAATGTAAGTACGAAGCGGATTTGATATTTCTGCTGTTATTGATAATTTCTGTATTCTGTAAAAAGTGGAGGTAAACTGGTTGGTCTAATGTATTGCTCAACTTCAACTATTGTCATTCTCAAATACTTCTCATATACACCAAGACTAAATTTACTTCCGTTTTACTCTACTACTACTCTAAACTACTGTTTGTGGTGGCCATTTTCTTTTTTTCTATTTTATATATTTAACGCTTAAAGCGAATCGAAGTCATTGGAAAAGAGTTGTACAGAGTTTCTGAATTTACGAGTTCACATCCAATGATTGATGAGACGGACAAGGTAGTAAAAACCAATTATTAAATAGGTGAACCTAATTAACGTTTTAAACATTTCTTGAATTACACGTAATATATGTGTCTATTTTCCCGATATGATAAAATGAACAAAAAACTGTTACAAAGTAATAGCCACAAAGTTATGTACTATTACATACTATATACAACCGTATACTACTTTTATTATTTATTCTTGCTCTGTTTGAGTACTTCAAAGGCCGTCAGGAGATTTCATTAATATTACTTCGATCTTGTTCAGTATATGGGTCATATATTTTGTATATTTTAACGTCTTTGTTGGTACTGCTCGTCAGCATCAGCGACAACATCTCCTTTCCTGGACTATTTTTTCTGTCTACCGACCCCAATTTTTTCTTCACCCACCGCGAGTGCTGGCAACTCTGCAAATTCTTTTCGGAGAGGTCGAAGTTGAGTCGTTTAAGCACTGCAATTCATCTCGTCGTAACTGGATTCGATGTTTTGCTATCGCATTGAGTGGTCAGCAGGCTCCACAACGTGATAGTTTTAAATAGTTCAACTAGGGTCTCCCCGTGGGATGCGTTTCGTCTCACTCTTCCACATCATAGCGAGTTAGTCTAAGCGTGCATTAAGCCCACCACCATCCCATCCTCTCCATCGAGCACACACAGGTTCCGTTCAACAAGCGCTCAATGGATTACAGAAAGACATTAAACCGCAAAATTCAGCGAAATGTGTTCTCTACAGAAAATTCAAAATGAAAGTGTGGTAAAATGAAATAAACTTTCCGGAAAAATAATTAGACTCGCGGTTAGCTGAAACAGGAACTTCCCTTTTCCCTTCATACGAAACGATTGCCCGAGTTGCTTTTTTTAAATCGCCGGACCTTTGAAATGCGAAAAAAAACTAAAAAAAAAGCTCGCTGGGAAACCTTTTGGAAACTCGCCTACAATACGTTTACAATTATTTTTCACGGTTCTGTTGCTCTTTGTGGCATTTATTGGTGTGTCTGCGTGTGGTGGAGGTCCAGCAGCTTCCAAAGACCGGAGAATGTCACAAATGTTCTCTCCTGTACGTACGCGAAACACGACGTTCGCACTGTCAAGGAACGTGAGGTACACAGGTAACACAACATGCTAGATCTATCGAGGTGGTCACGTATTAATTGGTAGTAGTGATGTGTAGTGTTACAGGTATTTTTGTACAAGTGTAGTGAGTTCGACTGGGGTACCCGGGGAATCCGACTGGGTTGGAATTTTTGTAAACATGAATTACGCAAAAAAGAGAATTCATTCCCTACGGAGCTACTTATTTGCCTACAGCTGATATCTAATCGTGAGGTAACTAGAAAACTACAAAAGCTGTGGAACTACTAAACATTTACGCAGTACTACAATTCTAGGGAACCAATGTCAGATGGAAAAACTTTCGGATTGAGTTATCTTACTGCAGAACGGAATAATACCGTTGGTGTAGAGTGTAAATGTGCAAAATCTTATTAACCTGTACGAAAATTCTAATATTATAACTCAGTATGTAAATAAATCTCAATATGCAAATGTTTGAACGTAACTTAAAGTCAAATGAAAAACAGAAATTGTTTAAATAGCAGAACTCCGTGGACTCCCGGGCACTTTGACTTGGGTCAATTCTTCTTCATCCGCAGAAAAATAGTTTTGATATTTTCTTTCGTATTTCCTGTGTAATTAGTATTCGTCAGGACGGAGATTTCAAGAAAAATCATCATTCCCAAATAAAATTACATTTTTTTTTTTCGTTCCCAGTCTTTCTCTGCCGCTTACTTAGACGTGACTCGTAATTTCCTTTTGAAACTTCCTCGCTCCAGTTTTTAATTTTATTTGTACGAATTTTATTTCATTAGAAGGGAAGCGAAAGGACACCGAATCCCTGCGAAGAGCACCCACTAACGAATCTGCCGAGTCCGACAGTGTGACAGGGTTCGCCAACGCCTACGGGAGATGTAAAAATATCATTGTCCTTTTCGTAAATAAGTACCGGTGAGTTGTTGAGAACGGTTTGCGAGGGCATGACTGGATGGCAATGATTTCTGTAGCGAAAATGGAGATTTGTACGCGAGTGACTTTGAACTTGACCGGTTCACCAAATAATTTACATAATCTTACAGTACACCTGCTTTGATTGGTGGAACGACATCTTTGAAAAATTATTAACCGGCAGCACATTATCAGAGCGTATATAGTCTTCCCCCATGTATTATTTCGACAATAAACTTTTATTATTAATTCTACAAATATTAACCATTAAGTGTTTAGTTGTTGGGTAGAATAGTTTTAAATCTATACTTCTTACACGGTTGTTTAGTTTCGTACAGGGCGATGGCACCACGTCAACACAAACAGGGATGATCTTCAGTTAAAAAAAAACCCTTAGACAAGATGGCTTTGGGCCCTAGCCGGACGAACCGTACGACCCGGACGAGTTTGCCAGAAGGAAACAAATTAATTTTGTACGAGTTTGGTTGGGTCCAGCGGGGTTGTTCCTCTCGCCCGACTTTTTATATACAGAATTTTCGTACAGAAACATTCGACTGAATGAAACCAACTTCCTCCACTTCTTTCATTCCTTGACCGTTTCCATTTATTTTTCTTTCAGAGTTGTCACTCCTATTTTAAACCCCCTTCATATTTCTGAAGAGTGAAAGAAGAATGAACGAGTGAATGAATGAATGAATGAATGAATGAGTGCGCGTGAATAGGAACCTAAAGCATTTCACGAAGGAAAAAATTATTATTTTTTTTCTCGCACAAAGTAATCTCCGTTCTTGTTGAAGGACTCAAAAAAGAAGTATCTTCGGGTATTTTCGATACGAAACACTTCCAGACCGGTGACACGACATCCCCAGAAAAATAATAACATCTCTCCGCTCCGATACAAGAGAAGTGTGAGTAACCTAAATTGTTTTCAATAAGTTACTCAATAAGTTCAATAAGTTTTCAGAAAACGGTGAAGTTCCTGATGCAGTACAACCTAAAAGTTGACTTCTGACAAACCGATCTCCTTTCTTTTTCCTGTTGCAATGCAACATACATAAATTTAAACAACAGACGCACATACATAAGTAGTGTAGTATTTTAGACAAAATAAATTGGGGTGTCATCTTCAACATCATTACAGTGTGTATATTGAGTTAATGTCTATTAGTACACCCTACATATTGTAGAGGTTCTCTTATTTCATGCTTTTCATTTTACATCTTATTGAGTGCAACCTCACATTTTTCTACTTTCTTTTTAATTTTTTTCAATAATATTATATTATTATTTTATCAAACTAATATTGTTTCTAATAGTTTGCTGGATTCGCTGGGTTTTTATTTAAAAATTTAACTTTTACAACTTTGCTGCCTCAGTTTCGAGTGAGTAAAGACGCAACGCTTACAGAGAATATGTCTAGGTACTTAGGGGTAGCATAAAGTACATAGGAGCAGTAGAAAGCATACGTGGCACTCTTACTTAGTATCTGAAAAAATCTCAAATCTCCATCCAACTAAATCTCACTTATGTAATGCAACTATTATTATTAAGTATTATTAAGTATTATTATTATTTATTAAGTAACATTAAGTACTAGTATTATTAAGAGAGCAAATTTTCCTTGGCCAATTAGAACTAGTGAGATTAGTGATGAGTCTAAAAGTGTGAGAGTGAAACATCCAGCGTTTCCATCACCGCCACTCTCCTCATTCAAATTTTATTCCCGCAGTTACTTGACGTTTAACATGTTATTTTTACCGAACACTCGAAGAAGAAAAACGCACATTTGTACCCTTGCGGTCCGTGCTTTTGAAAATATTGTTCTTTTTTTTTACGTTTAGATGTGAAGCGAGTGAAGGAGGGCGGAGTAGGGCACGCACTACAACCGATGACTTGCCTACAACACAAAGGAACGTTAAATCAAAAGTGTGCCGCGTAGGAAATCCTCCCGAGGCTTCTGGTAACTTTTTAAAAGACCTGAGAACCCTTTTATCTGGTGAATTATTTTCTTTACTTAAACAAATACATTATTCAGTACGGGAAAAATCATTGTTTCTAGAAGATTCATTGCTTTCTCCGGTGTATGTAAAATGGCTCCGGGAAAACACCCCCGCCGCCCCCCCCCCTCCGTCGCCCATCTTCACGTACCCGAAGTTACCAACTCCTTGTTTCCCGCCCAAAAATCTTTTAATTTGCCCCCACACAAGGGACAACTTCTTTTGTTAAGGTCGCTTTACACTTCTAAACCTTCCTAATTATTATTTTCAAGTTTTACTCCGGAGGTTTTTCTCAGAACTTGTTAGATGTTCCTCGGACCGATGTGAAACTGAGTTCTCGACAGGAAGAAAACAATACAGAGTTGGAACTTTATTTATTTATAACTTTAATCAGTCAGTCGTGCATATCTAATAATATATTTATTAGGACTTTTGAACTTGACTGAATGCACCGAAGAGAACTTTACTGGAACGGCGTTCTGTACGAGGATTACGCTCACTCTAGCACTATAGTTTTATTTATTATGGATTGCATTGAAGTGGGAAAAATTAATAAGTGTTTTTACTGTAGTGACCTAGTGGTCACTAAGCAGACAACTGTACGACAGAGAAACTATTAAGAAGACATCAGACTGCTTTTTGGTTAAGTTCGGCAAGGACACAGACACATTGTCAAACACCGAATTATTGAATGTTTCATTTTATTATTATGGATTATTATGTATTGGATAGTACAGGTTCATCTAATTTTAATATGCGTCTTATGAAATGAATAAATAATATGCCGTACCGTACGAAACTTTGTATATTTAATTTAATGAAATAATGTGTATGTATACATTTATATGTATAAATTTCTTGGTTTCGAACAATACGAACATTTCAGTATTTTCTTGTTTTATTTATTGGAGAGACTTTTTTATTTATTGTTTACTCTCATTGATTGTATTTAATTTTCACCCATCATCCATCGATTAAATTCACCAATTCTGATTTTTGTGTTTTCACACTCTCCGCCTCGATTGCATGGAAACAGTACACAATACACAAATGGGTAGCAGTCACAAAATGGCAGACAGTTTTGTTTAAACGGGTAGTGAAGGCAGAGCACATAATTCAGGTACAAACTCAAGTTCTAATCCAAAACTAAAAACCACGGGATTGACCACACGTGTCACGTCACTCATCACGCCACCGGCATCCGGTCTTCTTGTCTTTTATTCTGTTCATTGTGTCGCCCGACGACGACGAATGGTCAAGGAAACAGAACATCCAGGTAATAGACAAAGAATTCCAAGGTCGTTCTCGTTCCGTGGGTACGCCACAAGGTGAATACCAAAAATCACACATCACACCATCGACATCCGGTCTTTTCTTCATTCCGCCACCGGTGTGGTTCAACGGTCAACCAGACACAACATCCTGTTATTCTACAGAGGTACAAACTCAAGTTGCACCCACACCTACAACATTACCAACATAAGGAGAACGAATGTGTGCCAGTTATTAACGCCTGTTATTAACAATTACATTCTAACTCCACAAAAAAAATAGGTACATAAATAAGAAAGTTTACAGATTACTTAGACTTTCATAAAATTCATACGTAAAATAAATTCAAGAAACAAAAAAAATTATTTTTAATAAAAATAAAGTTTACCAAGTTTCACGCCAGCCATTGTGTTATTTTATTACAACTTATTAATTTTTCCGCGATTAATAACCGGCTTAATACACGAAGCGCATAAAACGACACGGATTTATCGGTCGAGTCCGGTTCGAATGCATCAAGTTTCAAAGTTAACCTTATTTTAACTTTCACTACATTATTTTTCCCGTCCGGAGTGAAGGATTTCCTTGCCTTTCGTTGCCTTTCGTTGCCTTTCCCTGCCTTTTGTTGGTGGAAAGGAAGAATTGAAAAATTTTCCGAGAATTTCCAATTTTTTCTCTCTCACCAATACTAATCAAGACTCAATGTGAAAGTTTTGTATCTCCCGGGGTGAAGTTGCGGTGTAATCACTTTTAATTTATATTGTAATGATTTGAGGTTTTCCATTTTATTTTTTTTATATTTTTTTTTTACTCTTCTGCAGGAATCGAAAGTAAAAATCTTAGACGAAAAATCTCGAATTGATGGCGTGAAATTATGGAACACAAATTACAACTAAAGAACTGGGTTCTGTTGTACGTAATGTTTCGGAGAAATAACGCAGGCAAGTCTTGTTTTCTGCCAATATAAAGATGAATTTCGTTTCTGTTTAATAAAAATTAAACTTTAGCGTGAATGACCAATTGTATCACGAACTACAATTGTATAACTATAAATAAAATGGGTCACAAGGTGGGTGGGTAGCAAAACTCTCTTTGAAAATGGAGTACTCCGTCTAATTTATTATTTTTGTATGAATTCATAATTATGTATACAGTTCCAACCGGTCATTAACTTTGTGTCAGAATTATATATAAAAGTAGAATAAATTAGGAGTGAAAATTTTTACTTTAAGACCAACATTCTATTCTCATGTCTTTGTGACAACTTTACAAGTATTACATTATCTTTTGTCAAACTTTATCGTTGTTTTCGAACGGCAATAGACAAAGATAATCCGAAGAATCAAGACTAAGTCGATTGTAGTTCCCCCGTTTCCAGGAAATCTATGTTTAATCCATAGAAAAAAGTTATTAATCCCGGATCGTATTTTATTGAACCGTGGATAGCTTTTCTATGCTGTGGGTTAATAGAGAAATAATCAAATACTGTTAGGTACTGTTTCGTACCAACGAGTTACCATAAAACCAGTTGCCTCGATTGGTAGTTAACTTGCGAGTCTACGTGTACGAGTCTACTCTGTTAAGTATGAAACAGAATTTTTATATATATAGGATTTAAGTTATGGAAGTTCTGTTTAATACGTAGTTACAGTTATCGGTCTCCGTCACTCACACTCAATTTGTCTTTCCCAACGTCAGACTCTCTGACATTCCCCTCAAAAGAACTTCTCTACTTCTAAAGATGTCTCTTTCAATTTTTAGGAGTTCTCGTCGTCAAGACCAAAGCGAGATTGGGGGGATGGGGTGGGTTAAAAATCCAAATTTGAGAAAAGTTGGCAGGACGACGTAGGGTTTGACATTTGAATGGAGGTCGTGTCGGCTTTTATGAGTCAGTTGAACGGCGGTCAACCGAAAAGCAATCGATACTTTTAGTGCTAAAGTCAATCCGGGATTTATTTTTACCATCGAAAGATTTTTAGACTTACTGCTGCTGCTGCTGCTGCTGGTTCTGTCGGAAATAAAAGACGGAAAATGTGACCTTTCAAAATGTCGTATAACAGTCACGTTAGATGAGCTCTTCTCCGAGTTTGAGTGTCTTCTTCTCGGTTTGGGTTACTCAACTCACGCCACATCCAACTACGCACTTTTTTCCTCGTTGTGAAAGTTGACGTCTGATACTTGGCCGTGCACCAGGTAAGATACACGGACACACACACACACACACGCACACACGCAGGGGATTTGCCTATTTGAAAATTTTTAATTGTCCGAATGAGCTCGAGCTCCGAGCTTTTCCTTCCCGGACATTTTTACCCTTTTTGCCAAGGGAAGAAATCCTCCTTTTTGAACCTTTCGACTCGGACACGTGACGTAAACGATTTCCCCTTTCCTCCACATGCATTTTCAGATTTGTTTGAAAGGGATTTGAAGAGGATCCTGTCGGTCAATATATATTATTATAATATCAAAAGCGACGTTAAACGCAAAAAGTTTTATCTCTTGAGTCGCAGCAAAAGCAAAGCGAACCTCTCCGTTTTTCCCTTTTAAACGCGTCACGTGAAATGAAAACTTTTATTTTTTGGTTTTTCAATGTTTGATGATCAAAGAGAACAAAGTGAAGTTTGTGTATTTAGTCACCAAAATATTAACATTTGCCAAAGTTAAAGTGGCCGTTGGAGTCAATAAACTTCAAGTCAAATGTCCAAACAGGGGGATTCGAGTCTTGTCTACGACGGACAAGTAAAAAATACATATTCGGGTGTTTTATAACTTGTTATTTTTTTCTTCAATTTTGACAATTAAACGAATTATATTAAAAATAATACTTAAATGAAAAAATTACTAAATCACAGATTTAACGTGCAGTAGTTTGAATTCTATATTTTGTGGCTGTTTGCTTAATTTTGTAGTCATATTTTTATGTAACTCTACACGGACATAATACAATATACAAGCAAATACATAAATTTTGCACAGATGATTATTTCCATATATATTAATTAATTTTTGTATGTATTGACGCGTATTATTAATGTAATAGTTCTTGATTTATATTATTAATGAACTACATAGTTATTAAATACTACTTAAGTACATACTACTATTACATGAATACTACTAACTTAAATTAATACTACTTAAATAAACTACATACGCGGTCAAGTCGAAAAATTTTTCATTTTCTGTTACTTATTACCGTAACATCAAACAACAAGTAAACGTAAACTGTTTATGTTTTTTTTTATTAATTATTATTTGTGCTCATTGTTATTAAATAAACTTTCCAACTACCCATGTGTCTCGTGTCAGATTTTCAATAATTATTCATTAAACGTGAAAATATTTTTCGTTCAGTTCGAGGGTCTTCATTTAAACGTATTGGTTGTATATTTATTTTCGTTATTTATTTTTTCTTTTTTTGTATCACAGGCAACGAGGAGAATCTTTGTACTCAGAATTGTAGTTTTCGTAACATTAATAAATAAACGGTTTCTCGAGTAACACAATCCGGGCACACAGATTTGATGTGTAATTTTAGTTTTACTATTTTGATTTTACTGCCGAGTTTACTATCGGTGGAAAAGAGCAAAAGTTGTTCTATTTCCAGTAGGTTTTTCTATTCCAGTTACCATTCTTTTAAATCCACGCAGTATACATACATTCATATATATATTTATATATTCACAAAGTGTTGACTGCACTCAGCTCGGTTGCCGCAGATTAACGGCTCACCTGGCGAAGTAATTCAATTGCATATATTCTTTTATAGTCTCCGATAAAACTGCAGCCGAGCAGAGAAAAGCGAAAAAAAGTGCATTACACCAAATGAGATGCAACAAATTGAGGTTTTATTGAAGAATCCATTTTAACCTTTTTCGTCCGTGTGCCTCACTCAGTCAAGCAGGTGGTTTTACCTGAAGTGTCGCACCTAACCTTTTCTGAGCCTTTTTCAGGCATTCGGTGCTTTCCCGGCAACTTCTTGCGAAACAAACTTAAAATGTTGACACGTAATGGAGGTGAAACAGTCGATTTGAGTTTTATGTGCAGCCTCTCTCTCTCTCTCTCTCTCTCTCTCTCATCTGTAGGTTCACGTATTCTACAAAACCTAACGATCTTTCTCTAGTGATCAGTTTACGACTGAATCTTCTTAAGATCACAACAAACCTCTGCGGTTATCTATTTACTTGCTCGACTGCGTTTGATTTAAGTTTTGTATTAACTTCATTTCGCCGACTTCTCGTTGACTCCTTGCCTTCCTGGCGAACCTTCAGCACTTTCCAACCTCCTTCCCTCCGAATTAAATACGGAGAAACTCGGTCAACAAAAAGCGACACCGGGGGAAGGAAAGCAGCGAGGGAAACTTGAAAAGAACATGATAAATAAAAACATAAGACAACTTAAACAATCTGAGTTCCTGAAGTGTTTTCCCTATTATAACTTGTACTAAAAAATTTTTTAATTATACTGTTTACTGGGTCAAAACCTCTTATACACGAGTGTTGCCGAAACGAATGTCAGCGGATACGTATACAACTAAAACTATTCTGCAACGCTACTTCTACTACAAATCAAGGCAATTAGAATGAGTTTCTTCACACTAAACAATTAAGGTAATTGAAAAGGTTCACTTAGAACGGTTTCGGTATCAGAAAAGAACAATAGTTTAAGTAAGAGGGCAGTAATTACGCGTGAGACAGACACACATCGAAGCCAGGCCACACCATACATCGTGTCTTCACCCTTAAACTTTTCTCTTACACATGCGAACGCACCGAACGGAGTTCAATTTCTGTGTTAAAATTTCTTCCAAAAAAAAAAAAATAGAAAAGTTTAACTGTATACAATTTTACGGGTCTTTCAAAAAGTTACGCTGTAAATCCTGCGTCGCACGAGCAAAACGGTCTCGGGAAGGATAAATAAAAAAAATTTCCTTGTTCTTCAAATATGTTAGTTCGGTCGCGGACCAACGAAAAGAACGAGAGAGAGGGCAAAAAAAAAGAACGTGGAACATGCCAGAGGGCCGGCAGAAAAAGGGCAGAAACGAAAAAGCAATCTAATTTTTGTTGAGTGAAAGTTTTCTACGCAAGTGAGGCAAAAAAAAAAAGAAAATAAGAGAAAGCAGCAGATGAAGGAAAATATTTTAACTCTAATTGAATTCGTTATTCAACGACGGTTATTCAATCAATCGGTAATTGAAGCGGTTATTTTTCATCAATCGAATCGATTCGGCTCTCCTGTTTTGTCCAGACAGAAAAAAAACCAAAAGTCAACTTTATCCTTCTCCCGTTCTCCTGCTGTTCTCTCCTGTTTTTTTTTTTTTATTGATTCTGTAACAGTTTTGCAATAAGTTAACAATCAAACGGTTCGACCTGTGTTATTTCTCGCAATATTGTCAAAGTACCGGGAACGATGCAGAATATTTACATACGTGTGTTGCACGTGCACGAAACTTCGAAACGCTCTTTGAAACTTGACAAAAAAAAGTTAACGTTAATTGTTGTTATTGATTATTTGTCATTATTTAATTTATTATGTCATTATTATTTTATTTATGTCATTTATTCGTACTACTACCGCACTCTTATGTACGATAAAAGCAGTGTTTATGTATACATAAGCGGAATAATAATTACACGTAAGGATTTGAGTGCTTAAAAAATACAGTTTAATTTAGTTTTGGTTAACTTACTTTTTAAGTGCCTCCCTGTTGATGCGATGTAATTTATTGTCCAACAACTTAATTAATTGGTTTTATAATTAATATATTTTTACAAAATTAATTTTACATCGATTTATATATTTATATAATTTAAATAATTTAGTGCTTTTTATTTTTGTCAACAAAACCTTCCACGCCCCGCTTCGGAGATGTAATTAGATGTTGATTTAAGATTTTGTTAATAAATAAAAAATATTACTTGCATATTTATGTACGTAAGTCTTGCGTTCTCTTGACTTTTTATTACACGTATAAATACTTAGGCTTTGTTTGATGATTTTGTTTTATTTAGTTACTTCATAACGTGTAGTGTCAATTACATAAAACGGGAACTCTTTGCCTAATAACATAATGTTTTTAAATATAAATAATTTAATAATACGCTAATAAATTATTTAATGTAATTATGACCTGTGTTAACGTGATTGTTAGATAGTTTAATAAAATAAAATGTACAACAAATCTACTCAGGAATTCCGTTACTTCCCACATATCTACTTATTATTAACATCCGTTAATATTAACATCTCACATCCGTTACTTATTATTAATGTTACTTCTTTCGAACCAAACTATCGTAGTAGTAAAATGTTCACGTTTATTGATTGACTACAGGTGTAGGTTATTGTAGTATTGAAGTGGTTATTTATTATTATTACATTAAATATTTCCCACACACTGCGCTACTAAATCTCTCACTATCTCACACAGGGCTAGTGTCTTATTTATTGTCTATTAGGAAGTTGGCGGGCTTTGTAGGAAACACTACAACACCACGAGCTAAATGAATCATTATCATTTTAAAGTGGCAGAGCAGAAAGGGATGAAAACTCGTCGGACGACATTAAAACTGACTTCCTGTGGAGATAGCTTAAGATGTTTCGTCATTTCCGTTAAATTCGTAATGTACTTGCCAGAGTTTACGGCCCGAGCTCAACATAAAGCACATTCTCCTCTGTCCGGCACCTACGGTTTTTCCCTATACAGTCCCCGTGCACGGTGTACTCCCGTGACGTCACTCCACTTGCGATGGCACTAAAAAAGTTTTATCCTTTCCGGTTCCGCTGCGGATATTCCTTTTTTTTTCCCCCGTGGAAACGAATGTTCAATTTTCCAATAACAACACTTCTCACTCAGCTGTCGGTTCCCCGGATTGAAATATTTTTTCGTCATTATCGATTCTTAATTTATTGGTTTTTGGGGGTACGTCAGCGCGTGGATGACACACCGCCTTTTGGCTCATCCCGAAATGAACGATGATTTTTTCACGTGACGACGACGAGAAAAACTGTTGTGTACGTAATTGCCGTTGAGGTAGCACACCCACGGCGATTTCCACTGAATGAAAACTTTTCACCCGAAATAGTCGTAGAGTCAGACACCTGGACCAATTTCTACATCTACTTGAAATTATTTCGTGCGTTCCGAGTAAACCGAAAGTCATGTCTCTCGTAAAGCCTTTTCACCCCTACGCAAGTGGATGGTCGACCACCGAAGAGGGAAATTTCTCATTCTAAAAACATTCATAAAGCTATGATAATTCTCTCTCGAACTTTCGCTGTTCGGACTGTAACGCTACGAAAATTGAAAAGGGTACCTGAGAATAATAATTCGTGTTTAATTGCTTATTTCAACTTTTCCGACACAATCACAATAAATATGTGTACATATTTTTGAAGAGAAGAATTACACAGAGTCAAAAGTTAACTTCGGCATAAAATACTGTTTGTAGGGTTTTTAAAATTCCTACAGAGGATAACATGAATTAAATTTTGGTCGTGCTACTGTTGAGCAATTAAAAACTAGACTATATTTTGTTTATACATTAAACAAATAGAAAACAAAGAAAACAAAGAAAAAGTAGAGAACTGTTGTGTTCTCTTACTTGCAGTCCACTACACTACTTACAAGTGGTTCGAAGCAAGACTTTTTATATGGCACTATTTCTAACACCCTTCCTTGCCATAAAAAGGCTTGCCTTTACATTTAACATACTTAAATTCTATGTACATTTGTTTTCTAAATTTAACATAGTCCTCAAATTTGTATGCTTTGTTTTCCCTAAAGCCTTTGTTAGTATGTCTGCAATATTATCCTCTGTGTTTACCTTCTGTACTTCAATTAAATTTTTCTTAATGTTTTCATGAACATAGTGGTAGTGAACTTCAATATGCTTTGAATTCTTTGTCAAATTTCCGTTCCTGGCTATGTCTATTGCTGCCGAATTGTCTTCGTGAATTTTAATTGGGTTATTTAACTTGAAAAACATTTCCTCTATTACACCCCTTATAAAAATTATTTCTGTGACAGCTTCCGATAGCGCTATGTATTCTGCAAATGTGGATGACTTCGCTACACTTCCTTGTTTCTTAGATTTCCACAAAATTGGACTACCGTACAGTCTAATAACAAAACCTGTCGTCGATTTTCTATCTGATATGTCACCTGCCCAATCTGCATCAACAAAACAGTCTATAATTTCTTTCTCTTTTTGTGTAAACGATAATTTCAGATTTTTGGTTCGATATAGGTATTTCAAAATTCTTAAGGCATATTTAAAATGACTTTCATCAAAATTGCTATAAAATCTACTTAAGTAATTAACGCTGTGTACTGTACCTGGTCTAGTATACAATGTATATCTAATATACAATAATTCTCGTAACAAATTTCTATACTTTAACGCACATTCAGACTTTTATGACGGTAACAGTTTTAGATTTACCTCCATGGGTGTCTCATGTAATTTAGATTCTTTTATTCTATATTTCTCTGCTAATTCTTCTATGTAATCCTCTTGATTCCAATACATTGTTTTTGTATTCTGATTGTACTCTATATCAATTCCCAAATACTTCTTTACATTTCCTATATCTTTCATACTAAATCTGACACTTAATTCTTTTTTAATTCTAACTATTTCTTCTAAATTATCACCACAAATTAATAGGTCATCCACATATACTATTAAAAACGTTTCATTGTTATTTCTTACTCTCTTATATAGACAGTAGTCATATTTAGAGTTTTTAAACCCTATTCCTTTTAAGAAGTCACTTAAACATTCATACCAATCTCTTGGGCTTTCTTTCAAACCGTACAAAGCCTTTTTTAACTTTAATACTTTGCCGTTTGCAATTTTATAACCATCCGGTACATTTATATATACTTCTCCTTTAATTTCACTATTTAAGAAGGCTGTTTCTACGTCCATCTGATGTATAGTACAACCCATGCTACATGCCATTCCCAATAGTAATTTTAAGGTTGACGATTTTGCTACTGGAGCGTAGATTTCTTCTATGCTATCCTTTTGTTGAAATCCTCTTGCTACTAGTCTGGCTTTATATTTACCGTTACTTTTAATTTTATAGACCCATTTTGTATCAATAACTTTCTTATTTGGTGGTGGTTTGTTTACAACCTCCCATGTGTTGTTTTGTTCTATTCTTTCCAATTCTTCTTTCATGGCTTTCTTCCACAATTCTCTATCGTCTCTAATTTCAATTTCCTTGTAGAACTTTGGTTCGCCTAGTCATAATGACTGATTGTTATTTCTTATTGGAGTCTTTCTCTCTTGATATACCTTTTTTGGTCTACCCGGTCGTCCTGTTTTTAGTAGTTTTGGTCTTCCCCTTCCTCTTCTTGATTTATCTGCCAATTCGTCTTCTGCATGTTGTTGTTCCTCTTGCGTTTCATGTTCATCTGATTTCTCCTCCTCTTCTGATAATTCTTGTTGTTTTTCATGTTCCTCTTCCTCTGTTTCATTTTCTTCTGATTCAGTACTATCAGTGTCTTCTTGTGACGGTTCTTCAAAAACTTGATATTTCTCATTAAGGCCAATACATATTTTATCATCTTCTATTATGTTTACATGTCTAGCTACAGTTACTCTCTGATTTACCAGTACGATATATCCTACATCTGTATATCCCAGTAATATTCCCATTTCTGCCTTTTTATCCCATTTTGATTTTCGTTTTTGTTCTGGAATTCTAACAAATACTTTACTACCATAGAGTTTTAAGTTTTCACATGTCGGTTTCTTCTTAAAAAATATTTCGTATGGGGTTTTCATTAGTTCAGTATTCGAGAGCGTTCTGTTCTTTAAATATGCGGCTGTTTTGATTACTTCTGGCCAAAACTTTCTTGATACATTCGCTTCGTCTAGTAAGCATCTCCCTGTATCCAGTAAGATTCTATTATATCTCTCAGCCGTCCCATTTAACTGAGGTACATATGGAGGAGGTTTTTATAATTATACCTATGTTTCTACAAAATTCAAAATTTTGAACTTTCCCATTTTCGCATCGGATTACTTTTAATTTATATTACGTACCGGGTTACACAAACCAACCACTTTATATTTTTTTAAAAAAAAATTTTTAAGAGGAACCACGCTCTGCTACCATGTTGAGCAATTAAAAACTAGACTATATTTTGTTTATACATTAAACAAATAGAAAACAAAGAAAACAAAGAAAAAGTAGAGAACTGTTGTGTTCTCTTACTTGCAGTCCACTACACTACTTACAAGTGGTTCGAAGCAAGACTTTTTATATGGCACTATTTCTAACAGCTACACCAAATACCTAATTAACATAATTTTAGAGAGTCTGACACTGTAAAAAATAATTTGTTATTGTATCCACACTATGTATATTTCTACTCATTTAATACAATGAGAATTCACTCGTTTTAAACTTGTGTGCAATTTTTTATTTCCAAGAACTTCTTTCCCACAGAAATTTTGTACCATTGTTTAAACTAAATAAAAATGTAATTCGGATTGTTAAAACTATAAACAGTAAATTTTAATTTTCAATATTTTGTATATAAATCTGTACTGCTGAACAGAGCAAAGCACGAAAAATTGGACTTGGATTGAATGCCTCGCAATAGAATTCCATTATTTAGCTGACGTGAATTACAAGAAGAAAATAGTTAACTGAAATAACAGAAAGTAATTAAGTTTATAAAAAATATTTAATAGTCAGAGTTAATAATCAAAGTAGTGATATTCAAAAATAGTAGGTAACGACTTAGGAAATTACATTTGAAGACTAAATTATATAAAAACTTGACCCCCAAATATGGAAAGAATTATACTGACTCTGGGACTGTAAATTTATTATTCACTACAATTATAAAAGCTCTGCCAAACTAATATTATCGTATTAGTTCATACCAAAATCTCTTATACATTCGTATATTCTATATTTGTTTTGTTATCTATCATTACCTATCATTACTTTATATTTTTATGTACTTTACACTTTTATATATTATTATAATATTATTATTTTTTATTATTATTTCTTTTAAATACTCTTATATATTCTTAATACTAATACGTATTAGTATGTAATAATGCATAATAATGTACAATATATTGAATTATAAACAGTATTAAATAATGTAGTGCATTACAAAGTATAAAGTAAAAAGCAAGTTCTTGTTTACGTTAAATTAAAGAGAGATATTTATTTAAATATTAAATTATATTTATTAAAACAAAAACTTTTGTAGAAAAACTTTTGAGTTCTCAGTCATATACATTTTATGTATAATTACTATTATAAACATCTTGAGGGGTGTTGTAGTTTAACTAAGTCGGACGAAAAAGTTAGGAGTGACGTTATGATTTGTGATTTTCGGTTAACGTCACCACCCTCCGCAGTGTAGTACCGGTACAGGTAAGTACATGACGTAACAACGGTATTCATTTTCAAATGAATGAATAAGGCCAGGTAAACCCGTAGGAAATCAGTGCCTGTTAGAGTCTTACTTACTTACCTACCTGTTCCCTCTCACGCGTACGCAAACCCAACTCGTTAGAGTAAGATACAAGTCGAATACAAAATAACAATTTGCGTTTTCCCTTTTTCGAAATGTTTCTTTCCAATTTACTTTGTTGTTTTAAAATTAATTTGATTCGCACAAAGGGAGGCAGAGAAAAAAGGGCAGGCGAACACGCGGAAAATTCAACGTTAAATTTTGTTAATTTGAAATGTCACCGAGAAAATTAAGAATCAGCCAAATGAAACAGACTAATTTTCTCAAGTAGACTTTCTCTTTCGACTAATCAAAATCAACAATTTCCCTTATTAAATTTATAAGTTAATTCAATACAAGGAACTGCTCACTTTGTAATTGTTTTAAACCCTTCGGCCTACAGGTTTTAGTTGCAGGTAACACACACGCACACAGGTAGGTAGCACAAGTCGTCTTATTGACTCGTTTCAAATGCCCCCGCAGGTACTTTCTCCTTTCATCTGTACACAATTCTCTGCGAATCCGTGTAACTTTTTGATATATTTAAGTACGAATTTTGAAATTTAGTTGTTACGCGAGTTACGGTCTAAAATATTTCATCCTCATACGTCTTTTATATATTTCTCGAGGCCGGGTGTCGAACTTACATGGGATGTAAACGATTATTATTGTTTTTTCCCAGATCGGATTTATATACATTCTCCATATATTGTCGTTTTATACTAAACGGTTTACCGTTTTGTTTTAACAGAAATTGAACGAAGTGTATCTAAAATCGATGTGTCTCGTACTGCATGAAACTTAGTGATGTGAAGTAGTGTACTTGTTCTGAATCGAGATTGATGTATGATTATGAAATGTAAAATGAATGAACATTTTCACAAAAATACCGGTAACACAAACATAGCATCTAAACATAGTTAAACAAGTACAAGAAAAGCTATAAAAATTCAATAATATGAATTAGTATATATAAAAATTTGTAGGATTTTATTTGAGTTTTTAAATTCGGGTAAAGAGCGTGAAGTTGAAAATGTCACTGTTCTACGGGAGTTACAACGAGAAGGATGTAGAGCACTCCGTTTGACTGAGAGAATAAAAAATTATATATAGTTTTAGAGCTACACACGGTTCAGTAATAAACTATCGTGTCAGAAATTAGTAGAAATATTTTGATTTATTTTAATGTTTCAACATACACCGTGAACTTCTCTCTCTCTCTCTCGACATAAATTTAATTTATCATACCTTGGCTTACGAACATATCGAAGTATAATTTGGCGACCGTATATTACCGAATGTGTTGTTCTCATTACTCATTCCCGGTGAATTAATTTTGACAGATGGCGACAAGACTGTCGGACAACCACAATGGGTAGCAGCGACGGTGATAATGGCGGGCAGCAACAGCAGTCAAGTTCCCATACTTAGGAAAATATTTTCAGATAATGTCAGAAATGATTTAAGGTACCCCCGGATTGTACTTTAAAAAAGATAAACCGTTTGATTAGTCAACTTAATGTTTCCTACTCTCATCCCCAGTTCTCTCGCTTTCAAAAAAAAAATTCTATAAAGTTTTTCTCTCAACCCCACGCGTTCTGCGTACATCAAATAAATTCCGTCAAACATCAAAAATATTGTAAACTTCACTTAAAAACCTAAATGGGTTTTTGAATAGCGACATCAATTTTTGCGATGACAATTTAGTGGAGGGCTAACTTTTCATCACTTCTCCACTATTATTACTCCTACGAAGTGTTACTTTTATTAAAAGGTAATAAATAATCCGAGCAACTTGGGAAAGAAACCCATAGTGATGGGAATGCGTGGTCATTGCGAGGAAAGACACATTACGAACGTAATTATGTAGACCGCAGTTAGTTACCACTACAATCATACTCACTGTCACGATCACTACAACTTTTATACGAGTCCTATAGTGTCTGTAAATACCATTAATAGTTTTTATTAATACTTCAAGTAACTAAGTATGAAGTTATTTACAGCACAAAAATTATTCTGACAAAAGACTTGTGGTCAGTTGAAATCTGTACTTTACTTATTTACTTATACCTTACTGTACTACTTAATTATTAACGAATTGAAAATAAAAAAAACATATAACTAGCCTGTTATTAAAATTTTATTAATTGAATTATTACTTTAAGTAGACTAACGGTAGAGAACTACAAACGCCTCAACTACTGAAACTATTTCACTGTTCATTTTTTTTTGTTCACGAATGCCTGGTCTCGTCTCACCCCACGTTTTTCTAAAAATTTATAGCAAAAGTCTATTACCGAATGTACATAAATACATTTCGTGGCACATAACACGTTCGATTACTCCCCAATTAACACACTGTGAAGCGAAGTTCATTTTTGAAATCGAACGACGCCATTTGGCACGGAGATTTGACGTGTCCGGGTGTCCTCTACACGAGTACGCGACACTGCAGCTCACACTCTGGTCGGAAATAGAAAACAGATCTGGGGAAACTAAAAAATTGTCACGGTGTCCCCCGTTTGCTTCGCTGCTAGAAAAAGAAAAACTTCCCGAACAGGAATATACGTTCGCACAGTCTTAATTTTCTGACTGATGGCTCAGGAAAAAGAGACAGACAAACAAATGACGCAGCCGATGGAAGATGTTGACGGCGTCTAGTCAGCGACGACGAAGGAGAGCAAAAATTTATGTCGTCGAATGAAAAATGTATATATTATTTTACTAAGAGAAAGGAACAAGGACGAATAATACACGAGACATTAGTATGAGAGCGAAGACTTTCTATTTTTTGTTTTTATTATTATTTTTAACGGCGCCATAGAAAATTTATTTTGCACAGAAATTTTGCTAACTCCAGTTTGGATTTAATGGTCTTCAGTCTGGAACAGATCTGTACATGGAAGAACTCGATCCGCTGTACGTAACCGGAAGTAGAATGCAGTTCTGATTAATTTCCTGTCGGAGAGATCCGTTCGTCTCTCTCGGCAGCAACTTAAATTTTCTATATATAAAATTTACAGGGAAGACAAGTCTTTATTAATGATCGTTACATTTGTCTGCAAAAACTTTCATATATAATATAATAGAAAACTAGCTGAAGTTTCGCTCTTGGTATGGTGACCGTAGGTGGACACATTTGTCTATTTACTTCTATTAAAACAATTCCCATTAATAATTTACTACTTTGAGTACTTTTTTGGGAACACACTTGAACAGACGTAAGAAAACCTATGTGTGTGTCGAATGAACCTGTTTCTACACATCGAATATGAGTTCTCCTCATCGGAGATTATCTATCTATCTATTACATAGAAAGTAATAGATATCTGCTGTGGTACGCGGTTACGGTTTCAGGTTTTCCTTCGTTCTCTCGGCGGATACGATTCAAAGGACTCGCGGAGGCTGTGTCAATTTCGTCCCTGTCAAAAAAATAAAATTCCAGAAGGTTTAAATATTTCACGGGTGACGAAGTAAATGGAAAACAAACGAAAGTTTCTACCTGGGAAGAGAGAATTATCAACAGCTACCACCCGACACATCCCCTTTCTGTATACATATATGTATTTATATACATACTGTATAAGTATAAAATTTAACTTTCCATAAAATGGCCTTATCTGTCGAATAAACAAACAATCAAACGCACATGCACGTTAAAGCGTTTTCGTACACTCCGTACGGAAGCTCGGATTTAACGGATTTAAAAAAATATTTCCTTCACTGTAAACAGGAATGTCTGCTCGATTCGTCGCAGCAAAGGGTGCGAGCAGCAAAACAGATGTTGGTCGTTTCACGCCAGCAAAACAGCAGAGTTGTTTGTAATAATGGATCGATTCGATTGGAAATAACGTCGTACCTGTTGTTTTCTTACATTCGAGTTTTCTCGTCGGTCGGCCAAGTCGGAAACTCTCGGTCTTTCAGTGCAAAGAGAAAACGTATATAGTTTCCGCTTCCGCTTACTTTCCACGGGAGAGAAAGAAAAAACGTATACTACACGTATCGTTGAAAAAGTAATAAGTCAACGTCACAAATTGTTATTTAGCAACTGCTTTATTGATTCTCAAGAAATTACACTACTTCTTCTATTGCTCTCTTTCAAATTTTCATTTGTTTCTTTTCTACTCTCTCTCTCTCTCTCTCCCTATATGTATACATGTGCACACCACCTCGACTGTTCGTTTTACTGTTGCAGAATTGAAAAATCTTTTCGGGGTGGTTTAAAACTATCGGACTTTACAACTTTTACATGGTTTTTATGGAATCGAATAGAAGTCGAGGAACTTTTCGACCAAGATGAATGTGACAGCAATGAGATTCTACTTAATTCGGGTTGCCCGTGCTCTTTTTTTGTTACACGCAGAACTGTTGCCGAGTAGAATTGCTAAATTTTGACTACTCTTATTGATTTACTTATGTAATAAGACAAAACTAATAAACAGTATAAAATTTTTACGGGTAAATAAAATTACTTGAGGTACGGTGGTCATCACTGAATGAAATTATAGAGCAAACTTAACATTTTACGGCATGTTCTAGACGAATTTTCATGTTTAATGTAAGCCTATAATATTAAACAACGATAATAAATAATAATATTAACAATACAGTAATTTAAAATTAAATGATCAACGATAAACCTATAATATTCTTTAACAAAACTACCTGTGCAGTCTCTCGTGTACCTATTTGTAGGAAGTTGAGTGTAAACTGAAATATATTCTACAATAATTAATATTATGTACCGTAAATTGCCAAAATGTAATAATATATATTGTAAATATTTATTACATGTAATAAAATAATTGTACATGTACTAATAATATATTATATAGTGTTTTATAAAAAGGGATACGAAACGACGAGTTAGTATTATAACGTCCTTAAACTACCCTTGAAGACTGTTGTACCCCCGGTCGTAATAACAAAACAATCTGATGTAAATATTTATATATTATATATATTATATTGAATTATTGAAAATCTGTTTGACGCGAAAAAAGGAGGGAAATACAAAAAACAGAGACAGGACCTGAAAAACAAAGACTAAAGCTTAGGTTGTGTGTTGCCTAGTCTGAAATACTGAACCTAAAAGACAGGAATCGTATATATTATTATATAGTATAATGAATCATAGGTATTATGTAACTCGTCAGAACATAATACTTAATTATTATTATAAAATGCGTAACTACGGTGTCGTTTATTCAAAACACGTTTCATAACTTTTACGTAACCGTCATTGTAACGTATCCCAGTTTGTGCAAGGGCAACTTCTTGAAGTTAATAATTCGACGAGGTTCTAGAAGAAAGAGGAACGAATAAGAAAATAAAAATACACTCGGAGTATACGGCCGGTACTTCGTGTGTTGCGAACGCATTTTTATTCGACTTCCTCGAGAACGAGTTACCCTTACACTTTTTCTCCCCAATTTAACAAAGAAAAAGTGTGATTGTTCATTTTGAAAATTTGCCCACATTTTTCACGTGCCGTACGTAGTGTGAATTCTTTCATTTTTATTTTATCTATTCAAATCATGCATCCTTCCTATTTTATCTAACTTCTGACAATAAAAAGTTTGCTTTCACATGAAACAAGAAACTGATTCATTTACGGGTCAAGTCTTCGGATGTCGTTCTACCGAGTTTTCAATTATTCTTCTTCTTGGAAGTTGGAAACTTCTGAAGAGAGCAGGCTGGTGCAGGTCAATGGCGGACTACTAAACCTCTGATCAATAATAGTGCTTGAAACGGGTACTTAAATAGGTACTCTACGGTTACACCCACTCTACTAGAATTTTTAGTGTCTACACACATAGGTACCTATGCTAGGGAAAAGTCTTCTTATTATACAACTTATAAAGAGTACCTAGAGGGGTACTTGGTTTCCATTGGGAATGAAATTTGCAGCGAGTTCATGAATTGGTACCTAGGCTATTAAATAAGGTACTAAATAAGTGTTAACCATTGGCAGGCAACGAATTTGGTCGTTTTCTGTTGTTATTTGCTTAACCTGGGGATATTGGAACTTCATTTTGTTAATCTCAAACGTATTGCACTGTAGTTCCTTTTCTTCTGCCCTCTCACGGTACTCCTGGTGTGGGAAATAATAAAAAAATCGGTTCGGAAACAAATTTTTAATGAGATTAAGTCGAAGGAATTCTTAGGAGGTTTCATAATGGCCGGTGTCGACGATGAAAAAATTCCCTCAACCTTTCCACGAAAGGAGAGAATGAAAGAAAAAAACTCTGTCGGGTAAAAAAAAAGGTTTTACACGACCGAACCTCTTTCATCCTTTTATTCCGAATATAAAAAAAAAAATACTCCAGTCAACCTTTCGAGAAGGTTCGCGTTTCTTAAGTGCAGTCGAATTGAATCAAAGCAGAATTTCTAATTTATCGAACGGGTCCTTTCGATCCGATAAGACAGGTACGAGAACCTTTTTTTTTGTTGCCTTCTCACCTGAACGAATCGCCCGGTCCACTCATCAGAGATTATTAAAGCATGCGAATGTCTCATTTCCATTTCATTTCATTGTCCTTTCCTCTCGTTTTTGTCCATTTCATTAAATTTTGTTTTTGGACGTTCACGTTGTCTGTTTATTTTCACGGATGACCGACTACCAAGAAGTGCACTTTTGCGCAGACACACAAACCTCATGTAATGAAACACAAATATCACCGGGAAGAGAAAAAAAAAATGGTCATCCAAAGAGAACTTCAGGGTTTACCTGGTCTTACCCTGAAACGCGGTCAAGTGAAGACGTACAGAGTACGAGTACCTTTGTATTCACTCTCAGGTTTCGCAAATAAATAAGAAAAAATAAAAAAATAAAAACAATTAAATAAATAAGACCAAGTAATTAATATCTAAACGTGTCATTAGACATATCTAAAATACAAAAATATTCGTAGTACAAATGTAACCGTTGCTGTATGAGTAGCGTAACATACCGCTGAACGATCAGTTACAGATAAATAAATACAGGAAAGCTACCCCTTGCGAGCAAGACAAAACGTTACGATTTTGTGGCAGAGAAAGTAAAAAATTTATCTTTAACACTTGTCAGCAAAGTCGACTTTGTGTGCAATGCAAATTGTCAGGAAATTTAATCACCTTTCAAACGCGAACAAAAAAAAATTTCAATAAACCCTTAAAATTTCGGAAATTAAAATTTTTGCAAAGGGTTGACGTTCAGAGGAACGGCGGTTAGACCTCCCTTTGTATGAAATTTTCTCAAGAAAATTTAACATGGGGGTAAAACATCAGAAGTTCGAACACCGAAACCCAGCATTTTTACATTAATAACAGTATCGTTTACATAAATTACGAAGTGTACACTACCTTAAATAAGTTAAGTTGAACTTAAATATTATTATTGTTTAATGGAGTGAGAGAAATAGAATTTACGGGTGGTTGATATTAGTTGACAACACATTTATTTATATTATTACATTTTATTCTCTTTTGTAAAGCGTTTTCCATAAAATCTAACGGAAAATATCGGAAATCCGATCACTAACTTCCTGTACACAAATACCCGTCTTTCAATTTACATAATCTCATTTTCTTAAGTCTACATTTCTGTTATAATCCTTATAAAAAAGCCATTGCCACTGGCCATAATCCTTCTATCAGAGTACATAGCCAGTGTATTAGAAGTTATGTATTCTTTTGCTGAACACCAACACCAACACATCGTATTACCCAGTCAAGGATGGAGGATGTAACTCTGACTGCTATACAAATTCCTACCACAATATTACAAAATCAAATTTTATTTTTTAAATAAAAACATATAGTGAAAGAAACATAGTATAAAATACATTTAGGCAATACAATAATGGCAAAATGTTCTCGTGGGTCCGTGTGACCCGCGTTTAACGACAGCAGCAAATTAGTCGGCAGCGATCACCGTCGCCCTGTCTAAATTAAATCGCCATTACGGCCGCCAATAATTATTGGACTTCCAATTAAATTCCCCAATTTAAAATCGTATCCGCGCGTTATCTCCCTCAATAATTATGAAATGATCGTCGGTAAACCGGCAGCAAATTTGACGAGGGTGTACGACAGCACACGGCATAATATTTTCTCTATTATCTGTTTTTTTCTACAGTCGACCGATCAATCGTTCGGACTCCGTTTTAATAATACAAATAATACGAGGGAACGAGCACGTATGTAATTTAATATAACGCGAAGATTAATGAAAGCCAAATGCACGAGCGTTATTTACTTTACCTGGGATTTTACCGTTTAAACACTTCCCGATAAAATTAAAATTGAAAAGACGTGGTTACCACGTGCTGCTGTTCCTCTTAGTACAATTCAACGTCGAGTGTATACGAAACCCCTGTGAAATTTAGTGGAATGTGTGACAGAGTTTCTCCAAAGCAACGACACATTTATAAAAAAAAAGCATACCACTCTGCTGGATAGCAATAACGAAAATCAACTGACTTGGAACGTTATATATGGCTCTAACTCTCTGTGATTATTTTCCTGTTGGTTTGAGCTACTTTTCTGAAATATGTGTGGTCTTTGTACTAAAAATAATATATATATTGGAAGTTTAATAACGTACGGTTGCGACACTGACAGGCAGAAACTTTCCCCTTTGACGTACGAACTATTAAGTCACTTTTAATGGTTGCTTCTCCCGCGGCTCTCGGTAGTTACAGTAAATATATTATATATATATAAATATGTTCGGCAAGTCTATGTGTAAGAGAAAGGCCGGGAGTTTAGTGGGTCACCGACCTCGTAAACGTTGTAATCAAAGGAAACGTCCAACTTTATCAATGCTGATGTTTGAGAAACTAAACGACTAGTTTTCTACCAAATTACACTTTTAAATTTGTGTCCGGAACCATAAAAAAAGATTATGATTTTTATACCGGTCATTTTTCCCCGTGTCGAATCGTTTTATCTCTCCATCTAATGCTTTGTACATCATTTGAGTCGGCCAATAAAATCGCGTACCTACTTATTGACACAGCGTTTCTGTCTGGACCGTGTCCAATTGACGGAGAAGAAAGACTTTCTTTTCTGTTCGAATTCCCCGGAAGACCCCGGCGGAGAAACTCGACCTTTTCTTTTTATTTAAAACATTTTAGACAAAACGTGTGTCGTGTGCAACGTGGGGAAAAGGCAAAACCATAAATTATTTAGAAAAAAGGAGAAAGTGACCGGAGAAAGGTGGCAAGAGAAAAAGAAGTGAAGATGAAGACGGAAGGTAGAAGGTGTGGACACAAAGAGAGAGAGAGAGAGAGAGAGAGAGAGAGAGCGACAGAACTGGGTTTCTTTTCCACCCCCGTTTTACAATTTAAGTCACGTCAAATCTTACTGAAAGGCAGAGTTTTACATTTTTACTGTTAGGAATAAATTTCGAGTATTTTCTCGCGGAGGAATTCCGACACACCGCCCCGGGCAGACATTGGCAGAGGACGAGGAAAGAAGGAGCTTTCGGAGGATACAGCCGGACTCGCAGAAGGCTCGAACGACACCAAAAGATCACGTTCTGTCGGTCAACATTGTTGGAATTTATTTTGTCAATATTTGAACATTTTCTAACTGCCGGAAAAGTCCCTTGGAAAATTGCCTTCGATCAACTACAAATATTGGCAATAAGCACACGTCTACCATTTTACTTTTCCCTCTCTCTCTCTCTCTCTCTCTCACTCTCTGTTTTAATAGAAAAAGTATTTTGTAGTGATACTTTGGAGTTTTTCCTTTCCCTGCCTCATTTAGAAATTCTGTTGTTGTGTTCTCATTGATTTATTCAACATCGTACGTTTACATGAATCTTAATATGTGGTCGATTAATAAAAATCTTTGCTTCTGCTACTTTTGTTTCAGTTTTACAAAAAAAATCGGTACTTACATTAAGGGTATCCAACAGTAATGCGTTTTGAGGTTCTTCAACGCACTGCAAAAGAAACAAACACAATATCATTCAAAACTCTAAAACTATCAATTTATATTTTTAAATTATGTTCATTACGTATTACAAATTTAATAAATCTATAATGTCTGATTTTAGAAAAACAGAAAAAAAACATTCAAGTAAACAAGAACTTCGTGGAGGAGAAAAATAACACCGAAGCAGATGTAAAAAGAAGCACAAAAAAATGTCGAAATTTATGGAATAAAATGTTTGTTCAAACTTCTGCTGGCCACTCGTCTTGAAGAAGAAGTCAAGGGGAATGGTAATAAGTTTAATAGCGTGTCACTACAACACGAATGAGTAAAGCAAAGTGAAAGTATACTTCCGTTCTTTTACGTGGACAGTAGTACTAAACACAAGTCTGTGCTACATAAATCTGTGAATTTAAATTGATACAATAGAATATGTAAGTTGTACTGTATGCTCACACGCGACTTTATATTGTAATGTCCAGTCCTGCAAAAGTGTAATCCTACACCCTACACGAGGATGAAAAGTGACAAGTACCAGTTAGTCAGGGTTTTGGTTACATAAATTACATTCTTGTCATTTTGATTGATTCAGTAAATCATAAGAATGAAGTCAGAGTGTAGGAGTTAGGTCAATTGGCACTCATTCAACGGATGTACCTTTAACTAAACTTCCTATATAACAATTTCCTGTCTCGACTCGCGGTTCTACACCTCATTTTGCCTTTTCTTCAGGAGGAACACTCGCAGGAGTTGGCCAGGAAGAAATCCCTGAAAACAATCACGTGGCCCGGAGAAACAAAAATGCAATTTTACATACACAGGGAAAGCAAAAAGTAAAAGACTCCCTACAAATGGGAATCGATCAAATTGAATTCCATGACTTGTTTGTAGGTTTTGGATGAATGAGATTCATTTACATTTTTATTGGTTGGATTTATATTTGTTTCCCTCGACTCAAACAAAATCAATGATATCAATTCTGTTCATCAGAGCCGGTTATTCTATTTTATTTTATTTTTATTTTGCATAATAGTATTCAAAATGGTTGTTGTTCCTCTGCGACTTGTGAGCCCACCACCTGACTTCGTCGTCCGTCAATTCAACCGGGAAATTTACTTATTGAAACACGAGAGCGCGGTTCTCCTGTTGTGGTCCTCCTCGGCTTTACAAAAATAAAAATACAAAAGCCTCGGACACGTTGCACCTGCGCAACTCTGACGTTGAGGTAAGTGCGGTGTGCTGGGGTGAAAAAAAACATTTACGTTTTGTACCCTTCTGGGATTAACCGACTTTTGCGCATCTCAACTCTCTCCCGTCGTGTGTAACATTTGACGGACAACTTAAGTAGTTTGTCAAATTATTGTTTGATAAAAATTATGTAGTTTGGTGAATCTAGCGAGGACTGGAACTGCTACTCGATTTTAATAATTTCACACTAAAGCTGGATTTTCATGACATTCCACGGCCGGGAAGCAAACGCTTAAAAAGCAGAGGAACCGGCGGTAAGGAACAAATGAAATCGTTCGTGAATTAATTACTGAAATGAACGCCTGAAATGAATTAATTAAACGTTATTAATTTATTAAATATTCAATTTATGAATCGGTTGAATTTATTAATCCGAAAATATTACCCGCGGTTGACGAATTGTCGTCACGGCCGTTGCGTTTCTTTTCTCCAGTTTGGTCCAGCCCGTGCAGCCTCCGGATCCTCAGGAAAAAGGAATTTATTTTTAGAACCCTCAAACTCTGATTTTTTTTTCGTTCGACTTAGCAAAATTTATGCCAAATTTTTAAGTTAAAAGCTGTTAAAATAAAAGGTGAAGACAAGGCGAGGGAGAAACCCGGCTTTTGCTCTGGCAAAATGCGAGGAAAAGGCCGGGAATTTCCCTCTGACAAACTCAAGGAAGAGACGGGGTTTTTGCTCCGGCACATTAGAAACGGGAACATGGAGTTCGGTCTCCCGAATATTCGAGAAAGTCACCGTTTCTTTGCTTCGCCAAAGGTGTAGTAGGAACCGTGTTCTTGCTCTGGAAAATAAGAAAAAGAATTTTGACTTTTGCTCCCGTCATTGAAGGATGAAGAATCCGTACTTTTGCTTTGACAAACACCAAAGAGAAATTGTGATTTTACTCTAAAATTACAAGGAAGTAAGTGTTTTTTTGCTCTCGTAAAGACCGGAGAAAGAAACCGAATTGGAGAATGCGAAGAACCGGATTTTTCTCTGGCTACGAGTAGGAAGAAGTCGTTTTTTGCCGTAGCAAAGAATACAGAGGAAGATGTGGTTTTTTTAGGAGAAATAAAAATAAGAAACTACATTTTGCTCTGGTTAAGAGGAGAAAGTAACCCACGATTTGACTCCATACGTTTGTTCCGATACATACGAAGACGCAACTGTGTTTTTGCTCTACTCAAGAATAAGAACCTATCTATCCGAGTCGTCCCATCTAAAAGGACGAAGGAAGAAAACCTCGATTTTGCTGCGCGTAAGACAGCCTAAAGAGAAAAAGGCGAGAAACGTGAAATGTCTGAGAATTAATGGTTTCCCCGATTTTATTTTCCCAGTTTGCTTTCGGTAATATTCCTCTTTCTTGGTGAAGTTGACACTACTTTTTTATGGCTGAAATGGAGCGAGTGGAACGACACCGAAAATACAAATGTTTTGATTGCTTTTCAATTCGGTTACAAATTTTAAAAATTTTCACATTTTGTCTTCTGCTGGTAACGTCGTCACAGTCTAATTAAACAGAATCCAAATCCTAGAAATTCTGCTCGCCTCTTTCGCGCTGCTTCTCCTATCGCCCCGGGTCATTTGACCGCCACGTCGGGTGCTTCTATTTTTACAGTCCTTCCCAAATTACCTCCACGTCTTGTATTTTCCTTTGTGTTTTTCTTTTCATTAATCCTACGCAACCTTTCACAAGGAAATTTTCCTTGACGCTTTTGAACCTTTCGAACTGCAACTGTTCCGTCGTTTCCTTCGGCTGAGTTTAGCTTTTTTATTTTAGCTTTCATCCTGATGAGCACTCGGTCGAGTGGTGAACAACTGCTGACAAGATGAAATTTGCAAGATGATGAGTCGGAAATAATAGAAGGAAATTAAAAAGGATTAATCCTCGAGTGGTCACGCACAACGAAACAAAATTTGGAACAAAGGAAAAGTGTAATTTAAGACTCCGAACGAAAAAGACCATGGAGGCCATCAGTCGGAACGTAGTCATTGGTGTTTCACCCCAGTCGTGAGTTCGATTTTTTTTTCTTCTTCTGTGAAACGACGATTTTGTTTGCGCTGAAAACAAACAAACAAACAACAACAACAACAACTGAGGTTTGCGGCGTTGAATAACTTAAAGTTCGCAGGTTAGCTTAAGTTATTCTTCTTCGTTTGTGCTTCGGCAAACTCACGAGTAAATTAAAAGTTTATTAAAACTAAAACTTCTGGGGGTAATCCTCCGGCTTTTTTTCCTCTCTTCTTCCTATTCTTCGCCTTTTCTTATTCTTCAACTTGTCGGTTTTGCTATGAACCGCAGCAAAAAAAAAAATTGGAATCGAACGATCCTTCAAACGCACAAAGAGGCGAGAGAAGCGGAAGAAGGCACAAATTCAAATATTTATTTTTAAATCCCTCGCGTTTTGAAGCCTCCTTTTTATTCTTCTCAGCCAAAGAGCCCAGCGACCCAACATCTCAGCGACCCAACAGCTCAGCGACCCAGATTTCAAGTCTAAAAGCTCTTCCCCCTCTTCGTGACATGTCAGACCGAGGACAGGGGGGGCTACCAAATTCGTCCAGACGACTTCTCCGGCGTCAGGCGTGTTGTTTGTGTCACCGGGCCATTTTGCCTAGTTTTATTTCCTTCAGAAGGCTAGGGAAGAACTGACGGTCACTGTCTTCTCCCATGAGTTCCGACCAAGTCTTCCACCTCTCCCACGAGAACCTATTTCCTTCCTGGATATTACTACGATTCATACATAATTCTCGTCTAGTCAGATCTATCCGCTCAATCTTGGCTTAGCCACGGGTCTTTTCGTCAGACAACCAGAGAAAGACCTTTGAACCCGTCAAAGCCAGCAGTCTTGAAATTATCATAATCCCAGTTTCCAATGTAAATTTTACAAGTCTGAGTTTTACGGGGTCGAGAGGAGTTCGAAGCTCCGGAAATTAACCTTTAAAATTAATTAACATGTTTTATTTGGCGTAGACCGATGAAAAGTCGCGCCTTCGGGTCAAATTAAACGTCAACTTGTAATGAGAATTCATTTCACGGTAGAAAAGTAGTATTTCGACCGGGGATAACGCCGACAGAAATCGCGTTTGACGACACTGGAGTTGTACCTTACCTGAGAAACCAAAGACAAAATTGTTGTAGTTGGTGAAACTCGTCGCCAACTTCGTGCCATGGCCAAGCAAGAGCTGCAACCGAGTTTGAATTCGTAGGATCTAACTACTTTCTAGGAGTGTTCGCTCAGGATCAGGAGGGCCACAGTTGTTTGTACCCCAAATTCGTAGCCTCCGCGTGAAAAGAAGAAAGAAATTGTGAATCTCCCGGAAAGACAAATATTTGAGAGATGAGCTTGAGAAATTACTCGTGTGTGAGAACTCGGTGAGATGGTACGAACCGGTCAAAGGAGATAAAAGATGAGAGATAAAAGTTATGAAAAGTTTTCGGATAGCCGCGTAGAAGAATACATTCAAAATAAACTTCAGGTTACATTTCAAAAATGAGGACTGAACACTGGAAGTAAATCGGATGGGCACTGTACATTGTTTAAGCAATTTTAGATTTTACTTTATATATACATAATTTTTTAATTTTTATGTAGTACTTGGGTCCGCAGGCTGTGCATTTATGTTATTTTAATAAAGTATTTTTTTGTTAGAATACAAATCAGCTGTGCCTGTTTTTTTAAATATTTTACACGGACTCACTTGTATTGTTAACTAAAAAATGCGCCATGTATTTTTATATTGTAATAACAAGTCAATTTCACAACAAAAAGTAATAAACACTTACTTCATAATTTGTTCTTTTTTCACTTAATAGTACTGGTCGTGGTAAGAATGGAGTAAATGTTTTTTTATTATATCAGTCTTATTATATCAGTACGGTCTACATAAATCAAAATAATTCAACCTGGTTGTTCAGAAACCCAACACAACATGGTAAAACCTTTTGCACAAACACTAAAACTCTGTTACCCCGGCACCTGAGAATACTAAAATACAGGCCTGGGTATTTGAATACTAGTCCTTCTTTGAAGAAAAGTCACGGGAAAGGTTTGAGGTCCGACGACGAACCTTTAATCACTCTTTCATTGTCGAGTTGACATGAACAGAGAGGAATCAACGAGAAAGGTCAAATTGAAATGTCGGTCAGGTACTTAAGGGCGAAGGCTCGTCTTCTACAGAAATAAGTTCACCCACTCCCATTCCACTGTTTTTTGTTGTTGTAATTCACAAACGAAAACCCTTTTAATTCGATTTGAATTCGCATCAACTGCCAGAGAGAAATCTTAACGGTTTCACAAGCAAAAACAAAATCTGCTGAGTCGGGGGTGTTTAGTTAAAAGAAAAGTTGGAGGCATCCGAACGGAAAAATGGAAAATCCAATGCCCCAAAGGAAATTTTCTCGAATTTCTTTCCGTGGAGGAACGGGTGAGAAGACGAGGTGAGAAAACAGATGAGTGTCAAAGGTCACACGCATTTAGACTTAACAAATTGCACGTCGTCCATTACCCGCTCGAGAAGTTGCAGAAACAATCTCGACTCGTACATAACTTACATAAGAAAACACTAAAGCCACTTGTTTTTTTGAAACTTGGAAAACGCAAAACTTTCCACCCAAACGCCACTTAAAAGAAGAACTAATTTAATGGAACTGTAAGACATTGAGTTATTGAAAAAGACCCATAGATCCAAATAGTTTCAAGAAATCCAAGCTCCCGAGTAAGTTCTAATTAGTATGTGTAACTTCTACACTTAAATATTATGGACTTCTGTTTATATATAACACGCGTAACGAAGACCGGCTTTGTTGTTCTAGTCGGTACACAGAAAAACTCCTCAAGACAACACTAAATGATGTACGTGAATTTTTTGAAATAAAATATAATTCATTTACAGTATAAATACCCAAAGATAATATATTGAAATATACTAGTGAAGGTACAAAAACTTATAGTAAGAATTTATATAAATGCAGTCATTTAGTCCTGGTGCACCACATTAAGTTCTGGGTTGATCGGAAACCTCCGGAAACAACCTCGACATATACAGAACATAATTCTTTCTATAATTTTAGAAAAGTTGCAGAAGAAAGACTTTAGATCGATACTGCAATACAGAATCGGTCTATGCACAAAATTAATTAACCATAATAACTATTACTCATTATGGGTAATTTAATACTCACTATAAAAGGATTCGGACTTAGTACACAACGCAGGTAACAAGGTAAGCGGTGAAACCGTCCCAACTAAACTTGAAGTGAACCTCCCGACTTTTGTATTCCTCCAAAGAAGAAATAATATAAGACAACTACAGTAGATTTAGTCGTGCGAATCGATGAGGAAACGGAAATCTGATTCTATGAATTTAATTGACTTAAACCGATATTTTTTTTCCTGTCGGTTCTAACGAAACTTAAACGATCGGTTCAATAAAACTCATTCACATTGAACCGACACGAATAGTTTCGAACCGGTGGGAACTAGTTTTTGTGTTCAAATGAAATGACTCGTTTGGGAGTGTCGCACAGGAAAATCAGTGGAATTATTACTATTGATTAGTAATATTTGATTGATTTGAGGTTATGCAGTTGGGGCTCCTGTCAAGCTTGAAATGTTGAAACGACTTCTGGACAACTTCTCGTAGTGTACTATCGACTTATGTATGTTTGAGACTGACAGGTGATTTGTCCAATTTGAATTTAAGTTGTATACTTAAGTTCACTCTGACTCTGACTTTTTAAAGTTTATAGAAGTATTGATATATTTATATTATATTAAAATTTTTTAAAAGGAAATTTTAATTTAAACCGTCAGTCTCATGTCATTTCTTTTGAGGTTAAAGAACATCAAGTCATCCACCGGTTCAGTGGCATCCGCGTATAAATTATTGGATGTTACATATTATACAAAGTATTAGATAATAATATACGTAAGAAAAATAAAGCTGAATAGTAATACTGCTTAGAGTATCCTTCGTAAATGTACTGCTTAGAGTAAGCCGCCTCACAATGTTATGATAAATTTACACGAACCGTACTTACATACAAATTGTATATACAAAGTTGTATACATGTAAACGCTGCTTTTATTGGTGACACACGCAACTGTACAACACATAGAATCTTTATTGTGGAGAAAAACACATCAAAAGAAGTGACTCTGATGTTTGATGGTTTCACATTGTCACTCTCAACCGCGCGGAAGGTTCGTAATGAGTTTTAGAGGCCATTTTATTTTTAAGTTGCTACGAGTTTTTGTTTAACGCCTTTAAATGTCTGTTTATAAGAGCTTCTTTTTTAAACTTCAATTATTTTTATGTAAACATAGACAAGACATAAAAGAGCTCAGCGCCAACTAGACAAACATGCGGAGTGTTTAGTCAGCGTAAAAGCGTGTATTGTTTCGGTCGTCATCCCTTCGAGCCTAACCGAGAATTTATTATTTTTACTTCCCCAAACTTAGTCCCGGAGAGAAAAATAGTTTGTTTAGTTGCACTCGCGAAGTTATGAGTTGAGCAGGAAGGAGCCGGGGGAGTGAACCGAGTCAAAAACAATGGGATGTTGGAGTGTCGTGCACCGGACAGGTAGTAATTTAGTCACCAATGAATCAAATAAATGGGCCTTGGGATGCTGCCAGATGCTTTTGAGAATAGACAAACCTCCGCCGGCCATTATCTAATTAATAACTTTGCAATTGGATCTAAATAATTTGTCCTTCTCATTGTTCCCACTCTAATTTCCCTATATATAAAAAGACTTGAAGGAGTCGAACCGTACGACCTGTAAAAGAAACCAGCTTTTTCTATTTCTGCCGAGTCAAGTCGTGAGTTTAAGTTTAAGTTTCTACGACATGAATTTCGACAACTGTTCAAATTACAAATAGAAAAAGGGATTTGAAACTTTTAAGTCCCCGGGATTGAAGTACTTTCTGTTTGTTTCACAAGTGTAGGTTTCTAATGTCATGACTTAGATACTTTTCCTTTCTTTCCGCGAGAATTAACATGACAACTTGACTGTTCGTAAGTCTTCTAATTATAATAAATTTCATACAGACTTCATTCTAAACACCAAATACTTAATTTCAAGCACATGAAATAATTCAGACGTAACAGAATTGTGTACGTACAGTACCGAAAAACTATTCAAATTATATATAACCGTTAATTAAGCGTTACATCAATAAAACTCATTGAGTTATAGACAATAGTTCCTATCTCTCTCTGATTTTCGTTCCGGTTATGAAAACTTCTAGTTATTGGTAATGCATTGTTGATAAGTTTATTTTTTGTTATTTTTTGTATAAGTAACAAAGGTAACAAGGTAAATAAGGTAACAAACCGACAGGTATATATATATAAAGCCCTGTGTTTACACTGGTTACTTCTATGAGTGAAACTGTCTTTGTGTGTCTATGCTTTTCACAACAGCGTACATCTCTCCCTGTCTCTCTCTGTACTACTTTCATAAAACTTTCTCGACCGTCAGTTTTGTACGGAGTAAAACAAGGGTCTCAGGATAAGGGGCAAAGGGTCTTAAAGTATCGACCTGAATCCATCAGTTACCGTAATTGTCGAACGCCAGATTTCCTTCGTTATCTTGAAACATAAACTACGAGAGGGAAACTTGCTCAATTGAAACTTAAAGGTTTTACAAAAACAATGCGATCCATTTTTACGAAAGTCTTTTTCCTAATTGCAAAAAACTGAGTTCTCTTGAAGTTCAACGTTTTCAGGTGCTTCCTTCAGCAACCGCACTGCGTGCGTATACATCGGCGTGTACAAGAACATTTCACTTGTTTGTACGTTCAAAGGAATTCTTCCCTTCTGGCACCCAAGTAGAACCCAATCAAATTCAACTTGTTTCAAAGTTCGAAACTACAATACTAAACAACCGATATTATTATTATTATTTATTCCTACATTATTAATTTCTAGGAATGAATTTGAATTTTAATAATAATAAAGGTTATAACTTGGAATGAAATATTGTATTTCTCAAAACTCCAACCTATAGGATTTCTCCAAAAACCTTTCTCGGAACCAGTCACGTGGTCAATTTGAAATTCTAGTTTTCTTTTTGTTCCACCCTTTCTGGGGAAGATGTCGAGGGGCCGAAATCGAACGAGCTACACATTTTAATAAGTCTTTCATCCATCTTATTAGTTCTTTTCTGCTGGCTCGTAATTTTCTCCCACTTTGGCTCACTTCTCACTTGAGAATTGAAATCTTCCATTAGAATTATAAAAATGTTACATCAAATATCGCTCTTCCATCTGATCATCTGAAATGGCAGAGGAAGAATTGGGTAGTTGGCTGTAGACGTGGTACACAGCAGAAGCGGTCTGCAACAAGGGAAATATTTGTAATTTCATTTTAAATGTACACTCGGAGGCCAGACTAAGACGTGTGTAGGCTCCGAGCTGTTCAATAATCTCACACATTCGCTTAAAATAAGTCATACAGAAAATATAAATAGTTGCATTACTAATTGTATTTAATATTATTGTTAGTTACATATGTATAAAAATATATATTTTAATTACATTCGATTATTAGAAGTACTGTAAACACTAGTAGATGGGTAAAGTACTGTTTTACTTTCAATTTTCAGATTCTGTGTGAAGCATATTTACTGGAAATTTTATATAATTTTTTACAATAATTTAATATAATTTTTGAAGCTATCAGTAGATTATGAAATACTGTCATATCTAGTTTAGTAATCCTACAGCAGCATCCTACAGGTCTATGAGATTATTGCTGTAGTTCTAATATTTCCTATATTATTATGAATCGTACGGCTTTGTCATTAATTGCCTAACATTTTGCTTGGTATCGAAAAGTTTTCGGTTCCGTTACGCTCTGAGGTTGTGCAGGTACGCTACCGACCCAATTTATTTCATCGTATTTCAACCTCAAGGGACACGACACGTCAACCGGGCCTACCCCGGAATTAAAGAAAATAATTAAACGTCAAGTTGTAATGGTTCCTTTAATGCGTTCGCAATAAACGTGGCTCCCGTTTGGAAAATCCGAAGCGAGGGAACTTGAAAGAAAAAAAAAATCATTCAAAAACGATGTTATTATACATTCAATTACAGAGATAAGGGTATGACCTGTCAGGATGGAAGACGAAGAGTAACGAGTTACATGAGAAACGACGAAGTCCGGGGAGAAGGAGAAGAACTCGAGGAAGTTTAAGTGTCTCAAATGGAATCGGGTGAAGGACACAAAAAAGAATGAAATAAAATGGTGATTCCTAAAAATACGTTGAACAAGAAAATGTAAAGATAAGAAGAGTAATTTGGTTGGATAAATGTGCTAAAAAAGGTTGATGGATGTTCTTATCCTTTCGGGAGAGGATCCCCCGAATGAAGTCATAAGAAAGAAAGGATTTATGCAGGCGGACTGGTTGCCGGGAGGAAGAAGGAGCATCTTCGAGGCGGGACGACGAACAAGACAAGAAAATGGCAGTAAAACCGAAATTGTTGAAGCGAACACCTGAGATTTCACACGTCAACTATTATTTTGTCAATCGAAAGAATTAAGAGATTATCTAGCAATTCCCTCGATGCCTTTCGAGTCGTTGTAAATCTCGTTTTTCGAGTTGCAACTTCCCCGGGCTCCGTTTTCCCGTCACCCTCCGAACTATTAAAACAAAAAAGAGAAAACTAACAATTTCGGTTTTTTATTTTTTGGTCCGGGAACTTAAAACTGACGGGTTCTCCTGTTCCTGTTCGAGACGAGATTAACCCGGCTCCTCTTTTCTTCGAAGAATTAAAAAATCTATTGATTTAAAATAAATCCAGATGAATTGTCGAAAGATCCTTCAGGATTTGAAGCGACAGGAAAAACCGAAAAGAAGATTTTAGGACTTGAAATAGAAAAGAGGAAAACGGAAGGAAAAAACCGCAGAACTAAATGAAAATCCGGTTGTCTATAATTTCATCTATGAAAATAACGTTCCAGACTTATGTACAGAGAAACACTCACAAGCGGCGTGTACATTGGGAGTTGTAATAATCATTTTATTGCTATAATTAGTGTACGTTTTAGTATAACATGTAATTACTATATATTGTAATTCAGTATGTTACTACAAACTCTATGGAAGTCAAATAAATAAGATTAAACCTCGAAGAATCTTCGTGAAAGACAGTTAACAATTCTTTACATTTTTAAATCTTTTAAAAAAAATATTTAGTTTCGTCGTACGTAACTTGTTTTTGTCATGCATAACTTCTTTATTTGTCTTCAACTGCCATTCGATTAATCGTTATTAACTTCTTTAACGTGTTGCTTTTAAATTTGATACTTCTTGCCACCTGTTCCTGTATAATGAATTTAATAAAAAATACCTATGTAACATATAAATTTTTTTATTTTTTTTTATTGACATAAAAAGCACAATCTGTCGTAGAACAATGAGTAGCAGTGTTGACCATAACATATAAAATGTAATAAATAAAATATAATACATAATTAATATCAAACATACCCAATATTCACAATATTCGTGTTCTTATTAAATATATAAACATGGTAAGTGTGGTAGAAATAGAGTATCGTATTAACATAGGCATTTTCATCCAAGTTTTAGATTATTTATTAAAAGATTTATTTTATGTTTATTAAATTATTATAACTTCGTAAGTATGTTAACTATTCTAAATGGTTGCACCAACACAACGGGTCCTACTCCGTGCCCCACGCTCAACGGCATTCCCCAAAATTACAAGGATATGTCTCAGGGATGCAGTAGGGAATTGCATGTTCATGTTAATGTTTGTCGCCGTCGTAAAATTAAGCCTCCTCCAGTTTCTTCTGTCGCATAATTTTTAATACCTCGCTTACAAAGTACACGTAATCCTAGTGGAATTTAATGCCGGTTGGTTGGTTGTCGTTAATCCTGTCGTTTTTAACATGTTGCGAGGGACAAGACTTGGGAAATTGAGACGGGTACTTGTGCACCAGGCCTATCCGAGCAGGCTTTTAAGGAGAAAAAGTTTGGTGCTTTGCCTCCTTCCTGTCGTTTGCTGTCGAGTTGAGGAGCATCGCGTTTTCCACCGAGGACCCATTCACATTCGGGTCGGTTTTAACCTATCATTCGAACAAAATGCCTTGTAAGTATCGTGCCACACCGATTTTATGGGTTTTGGGGTAGTCGGTCTTTCGTTCCACCTCATGCCACTTCCAGGTGACTCAGCTCCCTCAACCGGCCTCACCTTATTCACTCGACGTCTCACGACACTGGAAACATCAATTTTTTCTTCTCCTCTTCCCACTGATTAGATAACATTTATTTATGGGTGATCGTTTCAGAAAAGGTTTTGCAAAAACGTGGAAGTCATAAAAATGGGGCAGGGTCTCCCGTGACTAGCCCGAAGCTTTCAATTCTGCAGCGAAAAATTACGAAACTGCCTCGTTAAGCTGTTGAAAGTCGGTGTGATGAGATGAAAAAAAAAAAACTTGGAAACTGTCGCAGTTCCACACTCGGTGTGAGCTTGCGGGGGATTATTCGTAAAAAAATAATAATAATAAAATAATAATAAAAAAAATTGCCGTTTCAGTAATAAAAAAAATATGTGACTGTCGTCCGTCATTTAATAAACAACAGCAATTAAAACGTTTAATTTGTAACTTTAAGTTTAAGCGATTTTACAAGCTCAAGTTTGTAAGCTGAGCTTTCAGCCGGGGATATAAAAATTTTACAAGTGAATCTTAGTGTCCACCTGATTTCTAATTTCACTCAGTCAAATTACATTCCACTCTTTCTACCTCACACCAATTGTATTGTTTACAACTCTACAATAAAATTTCAGTGCGCTCAACTAAAACGCTGTGTACGTAGGAACTGAAATGGACAAGTTCTCAGTAGAAAAGACACTGATTCCGATCACTCAAATGAGTTCTCACAAACACAATCAATTACTGTAGCATTTAAAGACCGACTGATTCTCGTTTCAGTGGTAAGGCAGAATATACCGTAGGATGTAGACGTTTACAATACAGTTCAATACTGAAAAATATATAGACACTAAGTACTAAGAGACATTAAAAATTGTTATTAAAAGTAATTCAGCCTAAAGTAGTCAAAGAAATTCTTTTTATTACTTCACGTTGCGACCAACGCTGTATACAAATTATATTCATAACAATTTACCTATAGTAATACATTCTTTTTCACAACATTCTACAGAAGATGTACCTTAAGAAGTTCACTACCTTTCCAAATTTTAAAATAATAAAGATTTCTTTAACTTGTAAATGGGTGATCTTCACCATTGACTTTAATGCACGAATGTAATTTACAATTTCATTTTTACCTGTTGAGGTAATATTGTATTAATTGTTGTATCAATTTATACCATTTTATACAGGCGGATGAGCACGGTCCGTAGGTCCGTTAAATTGTATATTATATATATTAATAATAAATAAATAAAATAATGTACACTTTTAAATATGTACACTTATTTTTTTATATATTATTTTGCTCGAACATATCTGCTCCCGTGTTTTTATACCTTCAGATGTTCGTTCCATGTATTTACAAGCCAACTAAGTTCCCGTGCAGCATTCATATTTTTTTTACATTCAAGTTACATACTCAATCCTTCGTACTGCGATCACACACAATATATGTATTCTTTTGTATCGAAGCGTGAAAGAAGAAAATAATGGCGGAAAGGACGTCAGAATTCAATTTCTCACGTCGCATTGCTCTGAGAAATTCGATGGAAATGAGAGACGCGTTGACCCGAGTCATCCCATCTGTGGATATTCAATCGAACAAAAAATAATTCATTTTATTGCAAGGGCTTAGCCGGTAACTGAATACATAAATCATCAGGGTGAGTAAATGAACCGTTTTGAGGACTTTGAGGACAATTAATGTCAATCTGTTGGAGTTACGAACGCGTATTATTCACCTCTAATCCCTCAGACTGGAAATCCTCCAACGACTGGAAAACGCTTCTGAAATGTTTAAATTTAACAATTAATTCGCCCCGGATATTTTTGCCGGTCAAAATTAAAGTTCCGGTTTCGTTTTGCCTTTTCAAACGGACCCAACCTTTTTCGGCGGTGGATTTCCAAAATAAATTAAACCAATCCTTCAAATTTGAAACCTTCGACGAGTCACACCAGGTAAATATTTCCTCACCCGAGGAAGGAGTCGGATCGAAATCGGAAACGTCTGATGTACCCAACGGGGTAATACATAAGCACGAATAAATTGTATTAACCCGTAATTTGTAACGTGCAATAAATAACAAATCTAAGTAATGTAATAATCCCGAAAAATAAACAATAATGACGAATTAATCGAAATTTGTTTATGTTCCGCGGTGGAAATTCATTTTAATTTAAAATTTAGATTTTAATTTTATTAATTGATGATTTGCTTTTGAATTTAATTTATTACTTATTTAATTTGTGTGAACTTTACCTGTCGCACCGAGCTGTATGTGTAATTTGTAACTGTTGACACGTAACGATTTGACGTTGCGCATTCGACGAAACGAAAACATCAAAGTAATTTGTTTTGTTTACGTTGGAAATCTACTGAATATTTTTTTATTTATTAATTTATACGGTGATTTAATTAATAAAGGTTTCGTTTTTAATTTAATTTAGCACTTACTTTCACGTGGTCCATCTCTACGTTTATTTATTCTTTTTCTTTCTATCGACTGCCTCGAGTGTGGACAGGAAACATCTTAATATTTGAACATCATAAATTTTTTTGTGTTATTTAATACGTTAGTATTAAATATTAATAATATAATTGTTAGTTATCTTTACATATTTTATGGTTTACCTGTAGCTGAATGTTTTGGGTATGTAAATTGGATAATTAAATTCTTAGTGTTCTTTGTATGTAATTGTAATGTTCTTTGTATCTGTTGGAACGGGTTTAAAACCGAATTTCTCAAGTATTGCTTTATTTATTTATTTATTTATTATTTATGTTCAATAGTTCCGTACATAAAAACTCTTTTGGTGTATTTCATTTTATGGTGTTGTGTTTTAATTGCAGAACATAAATCAGTAGAATAAAATGGAGAGTATCATTCTGGTTCTATTATATTATTTATTATATTATGTATATTATTATACAATAAATGTTGTTGTGTCCTCTAAGACGGAAACTTAAGCCAGTTGCAACAGATTTCCTGACAGGACAACAAAAAAACTTATTAAACTTAAGCTGTCACTAAAGACTAAATTATTTTACTTTTTCTGCATCCTCAGTTTCCGGCATTCCGGGAAGTGACGTACCCAGCAATGCGACCGAAGAACATAAAATGTTCACCTCGTAACCTGTCACTAGATAAACTAGATAATAGTGAAAAGATGGTCACTTCCTGAGCAAAATTGTTTTTACCCTTCGACTCAGACTAACTCACCCCTTCGCTTCGTAATTTAATCAAAAGAATAACTTGGGAGTTGTACTTCTTTTGCGAGATCTGGCAAACGGGGCTTGAGGTGTGGTGGATATCCGCCGTCAGTTTTTGTTTCATCTGCCACTCCTGAAGACCGCAACCGGGAAGAAGAGGAGTGCGCAAGTGAGAAAATGAGAAACGCTCCGGAATTTTTCTACAGGTCGGTAGGGAAAATTATGGAAATTATATTAAAAACTCCATTTTCATTTCTTCTGGGAATGAGATGAAGATGAAGTGCGTGAAGAGTCATCTGTTTAAGGAGAGCGATGATGACGATGATAATGACGATGTTGATGGTGCTGATGGCGGTGGCGACGGGGATGGCGAGCTCGAATTTTAATTCAACTTCTCTCTTGAACGAAGTCAAGTTGAATTTGACTGTAATTAGTACGAGTTTTGCCAAGTTCATTACGTTCGCGGTGAAGCAAAAGGGAAAACTTTGAAAATGGGCTTCACCTAGTGAAATTAGAGAAAGAAATTAGTCAGACAGTAGGAGAAATAGTAAATACCTAACAGCGGGGGCGCACGTCTCGGTTCCTCGGTAAAGATGAAGTTTCACAATCAACTCGGTCTTCTTGTAAAAAGGAGTGTTGCTGTTGACTTAAGCGCAGCAACTTAAGTGAGCGAGTCAACTTAAGTGACTGCAAAAATTCTGTATAGGAGTAATGGTGCAGCTGGAATTAAGTCGGCGTTACAAACTGACAAAAATTATTAAGACTGAACTAGTCATTTCTCTGTAAAACGTGTTACACAAATTTACTTAAAGGGATGATGACGTTTGTTTATAATAATAATAATAGTGGTGGTAATAATGGAAAAATTAAATTTCTTATTCTTGGCTAACGAATGCTTTTCGAGGAAAAGATCAAAATCCCTAGAATATTAAATAACAGATCCCTTCGAAAGTTTCGGATCGTCCGACGGAGAAGAAGAAGCAAAAAAGGAAGGAAATACCGCGTGAAGCTTCTGGGATGTTATTAAGTTTTAAATTTGACTTGTGTTCTTTTTACAGATCCACTTCTAACATTTAAGTTCATCAGAAACTAACAGAACACTGTCAGAGTGTCGTCCTACTCTACACAAAATATGTAACAGCAAAGGTGAGTGGTAGTCAAATAAATAGAAAAAAGTTTCAATTTTTATATATAGAAGAGGTGCAATACACCAAAAAAAAAGGTAAATGTTTACAGTAACACAGGGTCTCTGCAGATAAAACAGTCTCCATCGTGTTCTAAAATTTTCTGAAAATCAATTTCTAACTACCGTGTAATTATTACAAAAAGATTCTAACATCAAAACCGGACGAGTAACACCAGTAACCAAAACAAGAGACAAACTCACCCACTCTGCAATCAGTTCCTAACTTCTAAGCTCAAGAGAAGCAAGCGACCGAAGAGAGAAAAAAAAGAACCACTCTATTCGGTACAGTCTGCAATATCCAACAAAATGGCAGGACTCAGACTTTACGTACAGTCCATAACACCCAATCTCACCGTAAAGTAATTCTCAATAAAGAAAAGGATCATCTTTTACTCACGGTCTGTGGCAAAGTGTAGAGAGAGAAAAGAGTCAGTCCAAAAACCAGGGTAGAAAACCAATAAATGGATTCGTAAAACAACATAGAAATATTTAGAAAAAAAAAAGGATAAAGGGTTGGAGATACACAGGGAAGTGGACGGGAAACAACCGAGTTGAGTCGAAAAAAAAAATCAACCCTCAAATTCCACATTACAAACTCATGAATTTCGATGAGTCCATAGAAAATTAGGATGGAATTCTCGCGTCTTCTATCAGAAAATTAAATCTTTTATCGGAATAACATTCCTAATGAACGTGTTTACGGTATGAAGGAAGGGAAAACGGTCTGAGCCGGAAAAGCAACAGAAAGAAAGTTGCGGAGGAGCTCGAGAAGGAAGCGGAAAATAAGAAAAGACGACGATGGGAACGGGGCCCTCCTCCAGATCCGAGCAACTTGTCTAGGACGACTAATTTAATAAAAATCTCTGAAAATGAACAAAGGACAAAGGAATGAAAAAGAACGACATTAATTACCGTTTAGGGGCAGAGCTTTTTTATTGCTGCGGAAAATTGGACATAACTCATAATTAAACTGCGAAACCAAATGAAAATTGTCTTTTGTGCGGTGTTATTTTTCTTCTTTTCGCTCACTCACTCTCTCACTCTCTCTCTCTCTCTCTGTCTCTGCATTTCCCGCGAACGAATGAAATCCTTCCAGGAAAGAAGAAGAAGAAAAAGAAGAGCCGGGGAGAGAGAGAGAGAGAGAGAGTGCCGCGTAAAAGTCCCGAGAAGACGGGCACCCTCGGACCTGGGAGGAAAGAAAGTGACAAACTTCTGAATGGAACGACTTAAGTTAAGACGAAATAAATCCCAGGCGATGCAGATGCTTTGGAAGGAACAAAGAAGAAGACATAAATACGGTCAGTTGGATGGCACGGCCGAGATGAGAATGGGCACGCTAACGCACGCAGCACAGCACAGCACAGCCAACTGTCAGAACCTGCTGCTCCTGGTGAAAGGTTTGACAAAAGGCAGCCGTTCAACAAGTGCCTTCCTCAACCGGAATCCGATGAGAGAAACGCGATAACAAAGTACCAGCCCGAAGGTCTTGTTCCTCTAAAATACACGTTTTCTTGTCTCTGACTTCGGAGGTCAAACTAGAAAACTAATAGTTTCTAGAAATCGGGCAACAGTAGAGTCACCTCCGCCTTTAACGTCACTGACCTCGTTGGTATGACAAGTTCTGATTTTGTACCATCCAGAAAACCGTAATAATTTTACAACCCAAGCGGTCATAGTAATCCTAATTGTAGTACCTTAGCTACCACAGGTGAACATCCATTTGCTTCGACCTCTTTCTATAGTTTGTAGAATTTATAACTATATGATAGTACGTTTCTAGGATTGAGCATAGTACCCAATAAAAAAATAAAATAATTAGTGTACAATAAAAAAAGTGAAATTAAGAATCATGAAAGGCTGAGGCAAGTCTTATGGCCAGTTAGAATCAGTGATCAATGTGTATTACAATAATTAATATAAATAAATAAATAAATAATATAGTATAAAAGAGTCATAAATAAATAAATAAAATAATATAAAAGAATCATAACTGATAACTCTCAAGTCCTTACAAATTATACGTTTGCATTATATTTATATATTCTCGATTGGATAATTAAGTTTAATATGTTATTAATAATTTTAATGATGTATTTATTAAGTTTCAGTGTAAGCAACTTGTGATAATATAAGTAGGTGTTACGGAGTGAATAGAGAATGAGAATTTTCATGTGGAAAAATGTGCACAAATAAATAATACATAAATACGAAACATTAAATTCCCCGAGGGCCACGGATTTTTACTTCGGACGGGTTTACCTAAGGAATGAAAATGGGAAAGCGTGGATATTAGTAGAATTGAACGTAGAAGAGGGCCTGCACACCGAAGAATATAATTCGAGGGCGGATGTAAGATGGAGAACACACGTAATTTTCATGTTGAATCGGACCAAATTACTCAGGCTTAAGTTTGCACAGTTCGGCAATATGTATGTGTATATATATGTATACATATATTCTCACATAACGTTTCGGTAATATATTCGATACGTCAGGTCAATATTTCAATTTTTTTCAATAAATCAACTCACGGTGGAATACTCCGGCTCCACGTAAATTTCATTTGTTTTAACTCGCCCCCAAGCGAAACAGGCTCGATTGTTTGACTTTCTTACTTTCAACTCCATCTTTGATTCTAATCCAATTAAACTCCACTCTGAGAGTCATTTCCTTCTTCCGGTTTGAAGGAAAGTTAAAAAAATATATGTATGGTTCTCTGCGACAGAAAAGTCTCTGGCGAACACATAAATTTTTCTGATTTTTATATTTATTCAATAATTTTTTAGTACATTAATATTTTTACTATGTTTTATTGATTTATCGAACTTGTTTTGTCAATAATATTAATATAATTAACGTACCAATACAAAATGGTAGTGCACGACATCATTAGGGCCGGTTATAATTTGTGTATAATTTGTAAAAAGAATTATTCAAATGTAACTTCTTAAAAGTGTATAACATAAGTATTATATTGGTTCTTAGTTGGAATGTACACATAACTTATAATAAGTGTTATATACAAATTTTTAGTAATATAATTAAGTTAAATAAGTGTCACACTTTGTAGTGCATGAGTTTAAATTAATAATATATTAATACATGTACTCCTCGACTGCTAAAAAAATTTATACCCGTAAGTGACGTAACTGTGCCCTTTCATAGTTTCTGTTCTACTACGACTACTACTGGTACTACTACTGCTACTACTCCGCTTGATCCTTCCCTTGAGATCAATCTAGTGAAAAACCAAAGAGCAAAAGGCTTATCGAGACCATCGTTTGCTCGTTTAGATAACTCGATGGAAAGGTGAGCAACCAGAGAAGAGTTTTATTGCCGGTTTTCAAGACTTGATCGAACTCGATGAAACGGAGAAAAGAAAACTTTCTTACGGCTCATTTACAAACTTATTTATAACTATTGATGCAATCAAAATTCTGCTTTTTATCGCGCGTGGATTTGATGAAAAAATCAGGGAAAGTATGTAGGGATTCTCAACCGCCATTCTCCCGTCTCATTCTCATATGTGGTAACGGAGCTGAAAGTCCTCCTGCTTTCCGCCGACTTTATTACTTGCACACACACACACAAAAAACTGCAAAGTTCTGCATAAAAACGAGAAAAAACAGGGGGTTTCGCTTGTGTCTCGAGACATTTTAAGTTGTCGATTTGTAAGGAAAAGGTAGTAAAGCCGCACGACTATTTTTCCATTATGGTTTCTCCGTTACTGTACAGACGCCAATATAATCGAGATCTGGTCCGCCGACATTGTCTCAACAAAGTCATTAGGCAAAACAGGAGATCCAGCACAACGAGGAATGACAGTGCTAAGTGTAACACGTGGAAGAAGAAGTAAACCACCCGAAGCGTCTGAAATATTTGACAGAAATTTAAAAATTAAACAAATAATAATGTAAAAATGTAATGCATGAAGATTTAAAAATTAATTAATTGCTGTTAACATATATATACATATGTATAGGCACATGTATTATTACAATATATCATTTTGTGGAGGGCAGAAGGAGTCCTACTGAATTATCACATAATTAAAAGTTACGTACATTAGAGTGAAGTAGAGAACTTAAAATTTGTCAACTAATACGGATAGAATTCGCTGCACGGGTATTTATTTATTGTTTTGTACGACGGTCTCCCTTCCAGTTCCACGACTGATTGTTTCCAGATGTACAACAGCCAGCACAAATATGAAAAAAAAAATTGAAGAATCGGGTGGGCAACATTAAGGGAAATGTCACACGTTTTCCGGCACCTGACACGAATTTTCCTTTCGTAATAAAACAATAAAAAAAAACGAATTTTTTTTGACGTGGCAGCAGATGGCACGAGACGGTAATGGCACAGGTCATCGGTGACCGAAAAAAATTATAATAACAGAAGGAGAATATAATTAGAGAAAGACACAGAGGAAAACGTTTCGAGAGACTGTGGACAATTGGCGGGGATAGTTTAGATGAAACTATAATAGTTTTGCGAGGCAGAAGGTTTCATAGTTGGAGAGGACAAAGTCAAAATTCCAAGCAATCGGAATCCAATTTGGTCAAATTTATAGGAACTTGAGAAATATTTGTCACCGGCCATTGTAAACAGCTTTAACATTTAGCAAGTGCCAAGAAGTGGCATGTGAATAGACTTCGGTTCTGGAATTAATGGATGAGGAATGAATACCTTTGGAGTATTCTTTCTTAACTACCACCCCAAACCTCTCCATCTCTCTCTCTCTCTCTCTCTCTCTCTCTCTCTCTCTTTCTCTGTCTCTCCCCAGCCTATGCCTAAATCATTTTATACATCACAAGGGAGCGAGCCGGGAGACCATTGTCTTGGCGAACAATTACATTATGAATCAGAAATTTTTTGGATCCTTTTCCGGCAAACCGTTAAAAAAAATAATCTGTCTTTAAAAGGGACTCCATGATTAATAGAAAATAGTTCGAAACGAATATTCTTTCAAAAAAGTGTCACTTTTTTTTTAATAATTCAGCTCGCATTTATTAACAATTCCTTCGGTCTCACTATTGTTTTCTAATTATTTTCCTTCATTTGATTCCTTCGTTCATCTTGTCCTTGCCAAAATTTAACGTCAGAATTAAATATTTTTATGTTATATACGAGACCCCTTCAATGGACTAGTATAACTGTATATATCTAATGTATATATTCTGTCCTGTTACGCTATATTAAATATATTATAATATCCAAGGAACTCACTACCAATGATTCACGTTTTTCCTAAACTCTACTACAAATTAATATTTACAAGATATGTTTTTAACATGTACATTATTAATGTACGTTACATATAATAGTATACATTATATTATTTGTAGTAAGTGCAATAATTTAGGATTGGGGTGCGAGTTACCTAGTTGGCTTATTGTGTTTCATTTCTCGAGTGTTTCAGTATTTTTTTATTATTTTTGTTCTTCACATTTTACATTTTTTATAATTAATTCGTTAAAGAATTAATTAGTCATTTATTGAATAGTTACTATAGTTAATAATTATAGTTAATAGTTACTAATAGTTCCGTCAGAATGAGTAACAATTCGCGAATATATTTAAACAACCTTAACAATAAAAAACAATAATAATATAACATCGCAAATAAAACTAATGACCAATACAATAATAGTAATAGTAAATCTGGGTACCGAATGCTATGTAACAGCACACTTTAATAACTGCACTTCTAGTAAATAAATGTAAATTTTAAACAGTACATCAATGTTTATTTTAGGAACATTGTACCGTTACGTTATAACATATTTTTATGTTTCTCTGGCGACGAAACTTATGATTGTTTCCTTGCACAACAGTTACATATACAGTATATACACCACCACAACGTACACCATATTTATGTTATTTTGCCAGCGAAATAAAACGTATTCCAGTGGCGATATGTAAATGTAACAACTTTCTTGCGAACCAAAGAACAAAGTGAAAAGTATTTAATTACTCTGCCAGCCAAGGTTTCTAATTATCCGACACGGAGAAAAGTTCATTCCTGCAAGAATTTCTAGTTATCCATATATTAACCTTACGTACATGAATAATTTCACGGGTAGAGAGTGTTGAGATGCGGACCGGAGATTATTTAAACTTTAATTAATTATTAATAGGCGTCGAATAAATCTTCTTATTGGTTTCATTAGAACTCGCGCGGTTGCAACGGCCATGCCAATAAATTTTGCTATTTCAAATGAAAACTTCCATTTCCCGGACGCGGTTGTTAATAATTTTTAAATTATCTATTTCCGTTTATTAATCCCCGGGAACCGGGACCGACTTATATTTTTTAATAATTTAAAATCATTCCCGAAAACTCCCATTGCACGAGCGATGCGTAAAAATTTACGATAGTGCCAGGTAATAGTTTTCGGTTTTAGTTTCTAAGATTTTCGGGAAATTAATTAAAGTCTCCGAAATGAAGCCTCCCAAGGTTGGAAGGTCGTACCGCGGATAATTTTGTGCTCTCCTTGGCTTTCCTTACTCGCAGATAATTTAATAATTAATTAGTAAAATACATACGTTTTTGCAACTCTACTAATTTCTATTACCTTCATTTACATAGGTCTGAAATTTGCCCACCTGGTCAGAATGGAGCAGGTTGGACGGTCTCCGAAATTCAATTTCGCCTCCGCCTGGCAAGAAACTTGGGAAAGACATTGCACAATAGTTGCTGAAGCAATAGTTTTTACTAAGTTTTTAATAAGATACTAATAAATAAAATAACTCAATAACAGGCCGACGCGTAACGCATAGAAACGAATGAATAAATAGTTTTCCAACATTGTAGTAAATGGGGAAATGAGTTTTATTTTTTGTCTACCGTATATTGTAATTTATCTTAAGTGATTTTGTATAAGTTAATAAGTTCAGTTATATAAATAAATAAGATAAATGTATGAATAAATATGTAACATTATAAACGGTACAAGCAGCTTATGGAACACTTTAAAGTAATTTTTTTTTAGTTTCGCGTGAAAACCTTAGTTTTGGGAAAAAACATTTAAGCTTATGAAATATAAATATAAACATGTTTATATTTTCCAGTAGTAACCGAGCTGTCAAGCAGAACAAAACAAATAATACACCATATCCCTGTATAAAATATCAGATATTCTCTCGACGTTGCTGTATAAAAAAAAAATCATGACAACACAGAATTTTTGTAATTTTTCAACCGTTTTAGGAACCTATGTATTACTTTATATTAGTATCCATAGCCGTACACGCTAGATAACCAAATTATATACAAATTTACTATATAAACCGACGCCCAATATTTATGCTGGAGAGCACAATGCTTGTACGCAGTGGTTCCATAAACTAAGTCTCGGTTTTTAAACTAAACGCTTCTCAAGTAAATTTCGCAGTGAAATTTATTGGAATGTTCTTTATTAAATCACAACTATTATTTATATTTTGCTATTTTGAAATAACCGCCAGTGTTAAGACATCCGCCTCAGTAAAAAATGTACACAAAAACAATTCACAGTTTTTGCATTTTAACTGAAAAATTCTAAGTAACCAGAGAGCAATACCGAATGGTATGGGAAAACCATCTCGCATTCTTGGCATAAATAATAGGAAAAGAACTTAAAATTCACAAAAAACTATTCATAAATAGACTGAATAAGTAGTTCCACTAAATGCATTACCGAGTGGAAATAAATCTGTGAACAATTTCCTTGGCGAATTTGGCGCCGACAAGAATTTTCATGGGGAAAATTCGGCGCCGAAATTTTCAAAATCTATACATTCGAATTATGTAAACAGACCGGCGTATCTATAATAATAATAGTAATAATGTAATACTGTATGATATAATATAAGAGATTTAGTCTGATCAGAAAATAATAGTTTCTGATCCGAGAAGCACCGCCGATGATCAAGTTACGTATCGTCTGCGAACTAAACTTATACTAGCCAACGTAAACTTAAACATATACAAAGTATAACATTTTTAAACAATATTATAAAAGTGTAACTCACCGGAGACTACTACGAGTTGTTTACCAAATAATGTTAGTCCTTTTATCTGAAACAATAGATAAATTTCGATTAAGTCAAACTTTCACAAGACTTTCTTTTTTTATTTAACTTAATTGAACTAATGCCCATAAAAATTATAATTTTTTTAGTTTTATTACAAAGACCTTATTTATGATACTGCGAACCAAATAATAGAGATATTGTTGACAAAATAAATTAAGTTAGAATAAAATTAAAAATGTTCTTAAATAAATAGTTAGCACGCAAAAGTTATTAGACGCGTAGATAACTGACACTTATTTAATTTATGTATATTATTTATAATATTGTATAATACAGGTATTACGAATATATTACAATTTCTAAAAATGTAAAAATGCGTACACAATGATATAGCGTAATTAATCTGCAGTTATTTGCACGATGGAACAGTTAGTGGTGGCGTTAAATTTTTTAATAAAACAGTATACATAAATTTTTATGTACACCAAGATATTTAAATCCTTGTGCTATCCGTTTCGTTCTGCAGTAAAATGCAACGTTTGCAACGACTTCATCTCGTGCGTTAAGTCTTTTGTAGACAGTTTAAAACTACAATTTCACCTGACATTATCTCCAAGGTGGAGTTAATTAGAATAACAAATAGTCCGCCGCGAAGGGCATAAAAACCAAGTCTGTCATCACCTGTTGCTAACTTATGGTGCGAAACAGAAGAATTTCAGAGTTGTCGTCTCTCCCTGTCACCTTTTCTCAAATTACAATTTTAATTAGTTTTAATTTTGTCGGCGATTATTTTCACGCCACGGGTGAGTGTTTCATCAAGAATAAAAAAAAAAAAATTCATCCGCACGCACGCACGAACGCACGCACTCCGCAACGTTCTTGCACGGACGGAACCTTTTGGTGAAGAGGACCTTTGCAGCCGGGTGTACTTTTGGGTTTCTATGGATACAGTTCAAGTGTCACTCGACGACACGCACGTAAATCGGCGTGAAATTTAAAAATTCCTGGACGGTCGGTAACTGTGAGTACTACTACCTGTCGGATAAGTTCCGGAACCGGAAGTCGGACGATATAAATCTAATAATAAAACCTGAAAAGCGTTTGTCAATGGAGCTTTTGTTCGGTCATTTGAATGATGGCTGTCTCTCTCTCTAACGTTCTGTCTCTCTCAAAAATAAATTTCATAGCCGTCCCTTTGTTAGCGACCGTCAGTGTCACTTGACTAAACTTTAATTCCGGAACGAGAGGAAGGCATTTCTATTATGTGGTGCGTTCCCGTTAGACATCCGACATGCAAATTCAATGTTCTCGTTCTGTCTCTCTAAAAAAATTATTGGTAATGAGGTGTAATAAATTTAAACAACGCTGGCAAGGAAAATTTTTTAGAAATACAATTGAGACGGTCACTGAACCGCGAGCCACTGTACTTATTTTTATTTCATATAAACATAAAAACAATTATTCAAATTTTAATAGAAAAAAACCACAGACATGTTAAGGAATAAAATAAATAGGAACGGATCGTTGTGTCAATTTTTATATTGATCAACAAGAAGAAGGAACAAAGGAATGTTGAGACAGGTCGTCAGGAGCACTGCGTGCCACGTCATGGCCACCACAACTCCTGATGGCCTCGACATTTCTTTACATATCCTCAATATCCTCAACAAGGCAAATCCTACGCCCCTGAGCTCCAGGTAAACTCCAGGTAATAATAATAATTTACAACAGGTTTCTATTTACTAATTTACTTGTTAAGTTATATTATGTATTATTGTTTTATTACATTTTATTATTATTATAAGAATCTATTCAAAGTCACTAAAGCAGTCAGTAGTAGAGTAGGTATGAAGAAGCGAAATGTAAAGTAAAAACGCAGAACAGTTGAAGGTTAATGATACATCTATTTATACATTTATTTATTCCTGTACATAATTAGTAAATACGCCGTATGTATGTACAATTCATAAAGTGTACTGTACGTAAGTAAATGTGAATACCAGGATTAATAATAAAATAGATATTAAAAAATAGATATTAAACTTTTTAGTATATTGATGAGTGATTTATCGTATACAGTACATTCAATATATTCAGTATATATAAGGAGAGGAAGTAGAGTATGTAAAATCTAATGAATACTGTATGGGAGTAAACACACACGTCAAATTAACTAAATTAGTTGCTTACCTTTTTGAAAAAATAATAAGCCAAACGTATCATTGTTTTGTATTATGTATAATAAAAATGCTACATCAAAGTATTGATTCAACTTTCACTCGATCGAAAGCGTTCATTCGACTGTATAAGTTCCTGAGGTTCGTCATGTTTTCCAGTATAAGCTCAGTACAAATGTATTGAATATAATTAATTCAAGTCTTTTGGAAGGAAAATTTTTGGTAGATTCATTTGACTCATTCCGTGAACTTGTAACAACATGACTGGTGCATGGAGAAGGAGAGATTTCACGGGGAAACGAAGTACAACGAGAGACACGTCAGAAAGAAACCGAATGTCAGCTCCGGATGAAATGAATGATTTAGTACGTGAAACCAAAAAACGGTACCCCCGAAAGAAAATCTTCCCGGTCGTGGATTAATAGCGAAATAAATTATGGAACGTGAAATCCATACTGACTAAAATAAAAGTTAATTCTGTTGAGCTGTGTAATAAATATTCGCAAAATTGTCAGACCGATTTTCCTCTATCGAGATTTTATTCGTTGGATTTTGTATTAATTAAGCATATTTTTAATAAGTTTGGTAATTCTTCTCACAACCCTCAAACCAACCTACTTCTCCTCACCAAAGGTAGAGTGTAAATGATATGATAAATCACTTAAGAACGGTGCCAAAATTTCAAAACGATGAGAAGTAGCCACTGTGCATACATACAATTTTTTAAATAAAAATATACAGAAGGAATGAGTTCTTGTAATCATAGACAATTGTAAGGATACAGGCCTGCACGACTGTTAAGCTAAGGTTTCTACAGGGATTGAATTTAGTAAAATAAAAAATATCTTTAATGCCTATAGGCCTGAGTAATGGCTTTGAGGATCACCAACGGCCTGTTCTTTACTCTTTTTAGACAATCATAGTTATGTATACTGCATATTATATAAATATAACATTAATAACAGCCTCAACAACTGTAAAATAGTTGGGGTAAACAATAAGCTACGTATTTTTGCAGGTTTACAACTAAATAAAAAATTTAAATGTATTATATATAAATGTATAAAATGTATAAATATAAATATATTATGTATACATCTAAATACATTTAGATGTAGTCCATCAACAAAACATAATATCAAATGTTTTATTGTATAACCCGGACACATTACTAATCTTATTACTTATTAACTAATAACTAGTCTTAACTAGTCTTTCTCAGCAGGTTATAAATTCCAAGACATTTGTTTCACAACTTACTGAAGATACGTCCCACACTTTACTGAACATAAGATGAGGATAAAATGAAAATTAAAAGCACAAAAGTCTTATTGAGGCACCTAAATAATTAAAACGATAGAAAATTCTCATGTACTCGCATTGGCGAAACTTTAAAAACTGACCGAAAATAAAAAAAAAATACAATAAAACTACATTTAGTATTTGGCGAAAACATTTAATTTCAATGAGGAAACCTTTTTATATTTCATTTCCATGACGGTGGATGATATTTACCAAGGCAATGTTTATAATTCCAGCTCTGGATTCAGTCAATTCTCTGCATCTTCCAGTGGAAACCCTCGAAGCAATATCTTACTCTCGATATTAGAATCTTCTTCGTAAAAAAAAAAATAAAAAATACAAAAATAAGTTGCTGACTCCGAAAACATATTTTGGCAAATTTAAGTAATAATACGAAAACTAAACGTGGCGGCCTGTGCCAAAGGCGACGAAACGTATAACTTAACTGTTGTTTGTGCTTTTACAGATCTCTTGATTTTATATATTATCATGTCCGCGGTCACAAGTAAATATTACATACATTTTAAGCGGCGTGAGTCACTTAATACATTACTATATTATAATGCATCAGATTTTTTAAAGAATTATAAATTATAAAAACCAAAAAATTAAACTGTAAGTCAATAAAAAAATACTTTTATACTACGGGCACCAAAGGTCAAAGGACAAGGCCGTCCAAAGTGTAAGAAAAATATAAATAGAAACGTAACAGTTGCAGTTAGTTGGTGGTAACAGTATAACAATACACAATGTTATAATATATCCAGTTATTTATATTATAATGTCATGTATGGTTACAGTATCACCATCCTAACAATTTAATTCACATTGTCATAAAAGTCCTATTTCTTTTTGGTATGTGTGTTACAATACAAGGTCATATATGGTAATAATATAATATACAGGTGTGTCACACCTGATTTAACATCAGGTTTCGCTTAACAAGGTCATTTACCGCCCCCCACCCACCCAAAAAAAGGCTAACAAGAACTGACAATCTCCAGAACGGTTCGGTTCTTCTGCTGGGGGAGGACGACACGTGTGAGTGGAATGCGAGGGAGAATTGAAAGAAATATGGGCAGGTGTGCGCTTAAGCTTTCTGTAATTGAAGGTCTTATCGAAATGTACCAGGAAATTGTTTTCTCTAATGTAACTCTGTATAAAAACAATTTCACGTTGAAACTAACAATTTTCTCTAGTCTCGCTTTTCTCCACAGGTTTCCTACTGTCCTCTGCTCTTCTCCTTTTCTCCGTTTCACAGGGTGGGCGTTGCCCGCTTCTTTTTTTTTTGCTCTTCCACTTCGCTTCTCTGCATATCCCTCTCGTACGTGTCCTACGTTTCTCATTCATTCTCTGTCGTTTGAGCACTCGAAAATAATCACATTTCGTTTGTTTTGTATTGTCTTTTTGAATGTCGAGTCCTGTAGCAACGGGTAATTCCCAACTCTGAATAAAACGCAGTTCCGGATAGTAACGTGCACGCGGTTAACGGAAATTGTAAAGAGTACCAAGTAGACACACACCTGTAATTTTTAATTAATGCTAATACTGTATTAATTTCCGTATATCCACTCTGTCTTACCAATGTGTACTCGTTATTCTACAAGCCAATACTATTTGTTTACAATTTATTTACTTGTAATAACTATTATACTACATTTTTGACGGATTCTAACCGGCTATAAGCCTTGTGTCAGAAGGTAATAAATAAATACTACAAAATATTTTGTTTTATTACCGGTAACACCGTGCAAGTACTAAGTAAGAGCACTCTGTGTTGTTTTCTACATTTCTAGCTAGCAAATAAATTACTTTATTTAAGCCCTGTTTCCTCCTAATAAGCTACTAAACCATTGTATTGCCTTTTATTTCACCGAGTTATCATTTATACCTACTTACAACATAACGTACAACAGATTGAGGAGAAAGTACTGAAGATGAGTAAAAACGATCGTAATTATGTGTTTAGAGAACCAGAATAAAATTGAAAGGGATAATTTAACGTGTAATTTTATATATACAACTTTCAAACGTAACTTACGGGAATGAAATTTATAACTTCGAAGTATATTGTCACGGTCTGGTATCTTATCAGAGAGCAAAACATGTGAAAGAGCGTCCTCTGGAGCGCTATCTGACTTACATATATGCATATATATTATATATAAATAGAGAGAGAGAGAGAGAGAGAGAGAGAAACAAATGCATTATTTATTTTCTCTGTAGAAATAGTATTCATTTTTAAATTCGTTTGTCGGGACCGGTAGGTGGACAGTCGGAGAAACAAATTCTAAATAAATTATTTCGTATCTGTATTCAAGTGCAACTTGTCAAAAAAGTTTCCAAAAATCGTATGACACGTGCCCTGATAAGGCTTTGTGCGAAAAGTTCGAAATCAGTGACCTGTGTTTATTTCCTTTTTTAGATTTTCAAGCTGAAGAAAGATTTTCACTTTTCGGCTGCGTCGAGTTAAATTTCGAGTGAACCCCGTGGGACGAAGCGGGTCCTAAATATAAAATTGGAAGGAAAAAGGAAGAAGCGCTGGGATGATGAGACGGAGGTCAAACTCAGAACGGGAGTACTCAGGTAGAGAGGTAGGAGTACCCGTTACTCTCGGTTTACACGTACCCGTTGTATAAATTTTATAGTGAATGAATACTCAGGGACCGATTTTATGGGTTTTCTATCGCTCTTGCGGGAGACGAAACGCCGTTCCCCAGGTCTCCAGTTCCGATCACCTGAGCCCACCTGCGTGTATTATTTTATTGATGTTAAATTTACCACCGGAGAGCCGTAGGACGGAAGCGATAATTTTGACGAACCTCTCAAATGCATCTGAGTACTCGTCCGGCGGGTTTTCCGACCCTGCGGGTACTTCGGCCGCCTTTCCCATCTTTCATTTCAACCCCAGGCTCCCATCTCCCGTCACTTAAATCCGTCCGAGTTACTTTTCGAGTCGGATGAATCCTTTTAGGGATAAGTTCATTTGGAAATGAAAGAAAAGAAACGAGTTTACGACGACATCCTTCCACTCTGGAAGAACAAGAAATGAATTTATGGATAGTAAAAATGGAAGAAGGAGAAGTAGAAAAAATATAAATTTCGCCGGTTAACTTTCGGGACGTTCCGACATCATTTATTACTGTTAGCCGACCGATTCCCCCCCAACCATTCCCCAGTTCGCGCCCCCAGCCCTCCCTGTGCATAACTAAATTTAATTTGTCAATTAAATTGAATTAACCTAATTGAAATCGTTTTGTTTTCAGTTTGCAAAATATTGAGCTTTCCTCGGAAAGGTCCGAATATTTTCAACCTCCTCGTTGAAACTTGCCTGTTCCTAAATTACAAAGTTACTCTCGTCCGGAGCACCACCAGAACTCAACCGAAATCTGCGGTACCGAAGTCCGAAGAACAATCAATGAGTTCCGGAACAACTCAACTTTCATTTGCGCAGGTTTCATGAATTTTTCGTTGCGCACGTCGCGTTGTGTTAAAACCTCGGATCCGATGGGCTAAATCCGCTTGTTGCGGTCGACCCCTGTTTCTTTTTTACAGATCTATGTATACATAAACAGGTTTATTAACTTTCGGATTTCGTGGGATGTTGAGCGGCAGCGACCCTCTTTAAAGGTACTCGACGTCTTTGTATAATTTTTTTACTTTAGAACATTTTTACGTTGCCGGAAGCCAACCGGTCGGTTAAGGACACCCAAACTTCGGAGTGGAACTATTTAATTAAAAGTTGAATGTTTTTCTAAGTTCTATTAACTTTCAACCTCGTATCTGCCACCCCCACACGCACCCATTCTTCAACATTCTCCATCCCCTCAACGGTAGAAAACTTGATACGTGAAACTTCTCAACCACTCATTCCCCCCAGTTTGACCGAAACTCCGAAAATTTTGCGTGTACCAAAGACCAAAAACTCTATTTATACATAAAAATATATAAAAATTTTCAAATTATGTACCAGGAGGGAAGTGTAATTTTTAGTGCGTGACCATTCGACAGAATCCGACCTACTCCACCTGCAAAATTGTTTTTGCCACGGGGAACCGCACCGGCTGTAGTGCCGTGAACAGCCGACCGTTCGACGCCATCCACGTCACAATAATAAGCTGTGCTTAATATTATATACTACAACTATCTCACATTATATACTAATATTATATAAAAAAGAACCCAACGTATGAGACACATCATAAGGACACACACGACCAACTGCAGCCGTGCAAATAAGCAGTAGTATACGCGGATGTATTTCTTTATGTAATTTTATTTTATTATTATATTATTAAACGGTTTATTATTATTATTATTTTATTACACGGTTATTTTATTAAACCGGACCAAAGTATATAAGTTTATTTCTATTGTGGAAAATTAGAGCTCTGTACCATATTAATATTGCCGGGAGTTTTGTAGTAGGATGCTCTACATATTATTATACTAATTATCGTTGCAACCGACAATGTTAATGTGTTTGAGCGCGGCGAAATTACATTATTAATAATTTGTGACGGTGTCAAGTGTACAAAATGACGGACGTTAATTACATAGGAATCCGAAACTTTGTTAATTTATTCATATATTAATATCATTAGGAGAGAGTCGGAGTTTTATTTATGTGTTATTTTCAGGTCGGTGCATAAGTTTTCGCTTCTCGTCCGCGCCGGTGCAGACAATTATTTTTAATAGATTTATGGATTTCATATTGTTTGTTGCATTCGTTCATTTTATTACTTTCTTCTTGGCTTCTATCCTTAAGTCGTTTTCGGCGTCTCTCTCCCAGCAATTCTCCTCTCGGGGGATCTTTTTCGTTTGCCTTTCCACACTGTCTTGCGGCTTTGTGGCAACCTTCCGTACCCTTCGGGAGTGAGTCGCCGCCGTTTTCGATGGCTCGACAGTAGCTTTGTGTCAATAATTTTTACTATTGTTCCATGGTCCGAAGCTGTATCGTTTGATGTTCGTGTCGTTTTACCCTTTTATTGTTTCTACTGTCTCCCCTGTGCCTTTTCTTTTTCTTACTCGAGTAAATCGTTCGCTGTACCCATTTAAAAATTTCAAATCGCCAGGTTTTTCCGGTGGCCATTTTTCATTCAAGTAAATTAGACTTTTCTCGTGGAATGTTCTTCTTGACGGTCTTCGATCGGTCGGTTACCACTCGACCAGATTTCCTTCTGGCAAAAATCATTTTCCATCTACCCCCACCCGGGCAATTACCGCCATGAAAATTTTCGTTTTAATATAACTTGATTTCATGTTCACGGGTAATTTGCTTCCATTTCCCATTGTTCTTCTGTTCTGTTGTTCTTTTCTTTCATTCCGGCGACCGTTTCGAGTCTAAAATTTTGTTTCGCCCGTTTCCCGCGTAGCGTTCGACTCGGGAAAAACTTCTCCATTTTCTTTTTGGAAAAACCCAAAGGCGCTTGAAATTTATGTAAATCAGATTTCCGATTTCTCCTGTTAATTCCCGAATTACCCGAAACTGAATTTTTACTGCTGAAAGGTAAAGTCTGGAGGAATCGGCTCCGCCCGAAGGAAACGGTTCTTCTTCTGCTTCTTCTCTTTCTTCCTCTCGTGTCTTCGGGCGTGTTCGAATTATTATTATTTTTTCTTTTTCGGTAATTTTATCATCGTCAGGAGCAGACATTTTTCACTAACAACACTTGGAATAAACCGCAACACTATAAAATTTTTTCCCCGGTAAAAGCTACTTAATTTCAAGTTTAAAGCTCATCGTTCGATCGTTTATGGGAACGGGAAGAGAGGATTTCGTAGAAGACTAAGAGATCTCTCTTCTCTCTCTCTCTCTCTTTCTCTCTCTCTGGTTTTCCTCATCCCACGAACACTCTTTTAAATATATACAAATCCATGTAAACGATTTTACGGTTAGGTTTTATCTCCTCTCTAAGCATCCGTCTCTCACGCTGTCGACATCGGACTGAAACATTTATCTCTTTCGTGAGAACCACCTTGTCCAAAGAACTGTATATGTGTATATAAATACGACCACTACCGATCTTAGACAGTAATAAAGTTTTATCACGGCGTACCAGAATGTTGATGAACCTCTAATAATAAAAGTGTACTCACAACTTGACATGTGCACGACTGCGCAAGTTAAAATGTTCTTTATTTTCATTTCTTTCCTCGGATTACACAATACATTGTATTTAATTTCTGTATAAATAACATCAATAAAACATATTTCCTTTGTGTATTTACTCTTACCGTAGTAATTTATTTTAGTGTTGCCGCACTTCTCGAAAATAATATATTTTACAAGTTTTTTTTATTTGATTAAGTTGATTGACAATTAATTGACCTGGTTATTTTTGTGTATGCGTGTATTTGAATTTAATTTTTGTTATTTTTGTTTTACAATGTTAAAACTTTACTTTTATAAGTCGCGGTATTGTGCTACACACTTGTACAATTGCTGTGTGCACTGTGCAAACACAACTCTACCGTACCACCGAGCAAAGAGTACCCTTCCCAGAAACCGGTGGTTGGTAAATAAAAACTTTATAAATATGTGTAAATTATGTATACATTAAAATTTAAAAAAATTACTGTTCCACAGAGTCTGTCGGTACACTTTGACCCCTACGTAGAACACCGTCTGTAAGGTGTCTTTTCTCTCAACCTCCCAGTAAGTTATTATTCTTATAAAACGTCGCACGTGCACGTTAACAAACTTATCAGGCGGGTTTAATGTATTTCTAGTAAACAATAAAAGTTCATTCATTACCGGGTAACATTAAAAGAGGCTTAAAAACAGATTATCTGTCTTCCATTAAGGTGAACAATTGCGTCAATCCGTTAATGTTAACGCTAACCGGGTTAACGTAGGAAACCCGTTGGTTTCTCCCGATGGTTTTAAAGTCGAGATTTTTCACGTTGCAACGTATTGTCGGATCCTCTTAATTACGACAATTTCACGGTTTTCTCTCGACTATTACCCCGTACAACCACCCGGTTTGATTTAGTTCATCCTATTAAAAGGGCACTGGGTGAGAGAGAGAGAGAGGGAGAGAGAGAGAGAGAGACATTTCTTCAGGAGAGCAAAAACACACACACACACAGACACACCTCCATCCGAGAAACCCCGTCGTAATGCAACTCAATAAATAAAGTAGATAAAAGGAAAGGACCATAAGACTGCACATCGTTACACTTCTCACTTTAAACGTGGAGGAAATAAGAAAACCTTTTTTTTTCTCTTAACTTGATTAGAGAAGTGTTGAACGAAAGTGCTACTCCACGAGATTTTTTTTATTCATTTAAAACGGAAGAAGCAGAGAAACTTTTGTGTAAATAGAGTGAGAATAAAGCCGATTATCATTTTTAAACGGGCTGGAGTTTCCACGGCGGAACGCGTCCCGGTTTCCTACGGGTGAAGCAGAAGAAACGAAAGGTTCCCTCCTTTTTTATATATATATATATATATGTTTTATAAGGCTCCAGATAATATTTGCGGTGCGTAAATTACGTATGCATTTGTTTATTTTTATTTTAACGCCCGCTTAAACGCTAAGGGTGCTACGAGAAGGATGCTACTCCTGTTTTGCTACCCTCGGATACGCCGTCCCATTCAATAACGTCGTCGCACACAATTTATCGGTTATTAATTTTTTGTTCCTTGTGTTTTGGTCCCAGGTTGCCTCATTTTTCTGCGGTTCCCGCCATAAAATACGTGAAATTTGTCTTCTGGCACCGTGGCGTCTGATGAGATTCTTTCCGGTTCCGGTTCGTCTGAGCCGTACACCCCACTCATACGAGTGAGCCTTATTTATTATTGATTCAGTGTGGATCTATTAACTTTTTACGTCTCTCTCTCTCTCTCTCTCTCTCTCTCTCTCTCTCTCTCTCTCAATCACAAAAATTAAACACGAATGCCGGACACGGAGTTGTCGGAAAAGTCGAGAGGTTGATTATGTTTACCCTCAACTCATCGTCTCCTCTTGAAACCTTCAAATCAAACATCTTCAAATAAAATACAAGGAGAATCAAAATAAATCGATACATATACATTGGATATTATAATAAAATACTTTGAAGATTACAAAAGCCGTCGACGGCATACTTTTTATAAAATTTACATTTATTTTTATAAAAACTTAGAAAAATTAACAAAAAATATCTTCCAATATCTTGTACTTTATAAAAAAAATTTATATTTATTTACACACAATATTTTATTATTATTTTAGTATTTTATTATTTTGGAAATACTCGAAGTACATAATGTTGCTGATGTGGTGTTCTCTCTCTCAGATCTTTACCCAATAATCTAGGAATAAGAAGGAGACATATATTATTTATTATTAATATTATGAAAATTATTAATATGAGAATTATTATTTTTAATTTATAATAAACAAAACTACGTTTGGTAATTTAATGTGATTTTTCTCATAAAATTATGCTTATAGAACAGAATTACTATTAATCTCCGATTACACATTATTTAACTAATATTTACAACTTATAAATTTTTTGTAGTATTATGTATCTTTTGTGCGTCAATTAAACTAAATATTTATGATATTTATGTTTACCTGTTTGGGATTAGAGGAAAGGAAAGGTCGTTTCGGTGATCCCTTGAGTGACACGTCGTCGAATTGGAATGTTTTGGGTCTCGAAGTTGACTTTGTACCTGATTTAAAAATTTTTGGTTTTCTAATCTAGAAATTTTATCACAGGATGTCTCCTCTCTGTCTGCCAAACCGTACGATTTGGTTATTGAGCAGACGAAAGATACCGGACGATACCTGTCTTTGTGTTTTTATTAAATTTAATTTGCCGCAGCATTGCGTTTTCGGATCTAAATGTTTATTGAAGTTGGTCTTGGTTTTTATTGTTGACAACGGAAATCCATAACTCTGACCTATGAATCGCGTGTATTTTATTTTGAAAGTTTTCCTGCCATTTCGCCAAATCTTCCAAACACAGTCACTTTTTGTAAACAAATTATGTTTCCTTCTGCTCATTCCTCAACTCCGCATGAAAAGTCTTGTGATTTCATTGCGACGACGGCTGACCCAAGGAAAATCCTAAAAATTAGTCAGTCTCGTGAAGTTTAATAAGTTTTGATTCAATTTCGAGTGAATTCGTTCGAGCGGAAGTAGAACAGTAGTTTTTACGGAAACGGCAACATGTTCTCGCCAAATTCGATGTGTACACTAACGACTTGTACGATGGTGGGTTCGTCTCGTTGTTTCGACGACGTTTTTTCCCCAAAAGTTTTCCCATCGGAAAAAGTCGACGACCTCCTTCTCCGACGTCCACGGAGCTGCCGTCCGTTTGGAGAATTGTTTTGTCGCGTCTTGGCTAATCTCCCCGGTCCTGATGTTCCCCGAGATTTTCTCCGAATCCTGTGGAAAAAGGTTGAATCCGGAGGTCGTTGCCGAGCTTGATGAAATATTTATTAGAACTTGACTTCTCTTAGTGTTTACAACCGTGGCAAAACGTTTTCTTACTTCTTCGGATGCTTCGGCCATTTCCCCCGGCGTTACCTTTCGTCACGCAGTTCGTATGCTCCCACGAAATTTACTTTCTCTCGCTCTACACTTTTTTCTTTATGGGTTTCCCCCTTTTCTGGCCCACGAGCTTTTTAAATTTTTTGGAAAGCAACTTTAATTTTTTTTTTCTCCTCGAGTTACTTCCTCGCCGACCATCATCTTCTTCTTCTTCGTCTTCAGCGTGATTTTCAGCGAGGAACTATTTTTGTATTTTAATTGTCTTCCCGGTAGTACCCGAAACTTTCCACTCGGTCTAATTTACTTTCTTAATTACTTTGACTCTGTGTATTTTTTTTCGGGGGCTGGGGGAGTTTCTGACAGATTTAAAAGTGATGGAGAAGTGATAGCAAGAAGTTTCCGTGCGCCGGCCATCCTGGAACAAAGTAATGTAATCGTTGGTAATTTCCGGCGCATCCGTTATTAATGGGTGTTCTTCTGGTGTCGGTGAAGGTGGAAAGAAAGAGTCTGCCAGGCCGAGTAGAAGAAGAAGACGAAGAAACTTTTTAAGCTCTCATCTCAGGGAAAACATCTCTCGGATCTACCCGTAAACTTTCCATCGACTTATTTTTCACAGTTCTTCGCGCGTACAAGACAATTCCGGTGGGATAGATTTTTTTGGAAAATTTCGGTTACACTTTATTGAAGTTAAAGAAGTAATTTCGGCCAGGTTTGCGAAATTAGAGGTTCGCCACGGTGAAATTGAACCGGGTAAGCTCATAAACCCGACCGACTTGAAGTTTCTCAACTTATTTTTTTTTTTGCCTCCTTTTTTTCCAATGAAACTCTGCCGTTTTTTTATTTGGCACGGATGTGAATGAATGGAAAACAGAAACCTACAAGAACCCACAAGAAACATGAAATTTTTATAATTTCCTACGTGCTCACTTCGGGGTCATCACTTGGTGCCCTCAGTAAATATAATGCAAGGAGAAATATATAAATTATAGAATATTACACGGACCGCGGACCTATTTATAAGACTATGTATTACAAAAAAAATAAATTTGTGTACAAGTACATAAATTTTGGGTGGGAAACTTTTAGGCTGGGGAAACGTTACTTTTTACAAGTGTAACCTGAGTACAACTTTTATCATTAAATAAAGATGTAAGTAGTGAGCTGGAGTAGATTGCGTCTGATAATGTAATGTGTATAATAAACTTATACTGAAAAAAACATGGCAGGGACCCGTGGAAAAATGTTATATGAATAAAAAATGTTATGAATGAACGTTGTAAATGAATAAAAATGTTCAGCTGTCACTTGACGATTTTACATCTAAATTGATACAGAACTTTACAAATTGAAGTTCACTATTTAAAAAAAATTAAATAAATAATTAAACCAGCACTCGTAAAAAATACATACTGGTTAAATAATAACAATAATAATAAATACAATAATGATAATATTGATGGTGGTAATACGAACAAATTTTTTGAAGGAAATCTTGCCCTTAACGAAACATAATGTCATGTTTTATTTATTTTTACTTATTTATTTTTTACTTATTTCAATATATTAAAGTAAGATTAAGCCCAGAATACGTCAGAATCATAAACTTTGACGTTGATAACTGTTAAGTGTGATTTATGTATTAAATAAATTAAATGTATAAAGGACTAACTACATGCGGAATATTTTTTTTTCCCGAGGATTCTGTGTACATTCCTGGTAATACACTCGAATATCTTTACATAAATTGTACACAAAATTTATTTATGTTTTGAACTTAAAAAATTCAAGCAGCAATAATTTCACAATGTTTTATTTGCCGTGTTTATATTTCAGTTGAGGAATTCTCGCGATTAATTCCATTCCACTACACTCTAATTTTATTGCGTCGAAACGAAAGGTTTTGTTTCTACAAAAAGTAATTAAATTAATATTTTTATACGGACGTAAACAAACGTAATCGGCTGAATTTCAAAAGTTATTGATGTTGTCATTCGTCCGAATGTAAATTTACAAACAAAATTTGTAATGGTGTTCAAACAAATCACGTTCTCGTGTTCGCACATTTAACTTGAGACAAAATCTCAACTTTATTTAAACTATCAGTGACAAGTTCTTGAGCAATACAAGTTGTAAGACGCACAGGTGAAAGAAGCATTTGTTTTTAATAAATTTTACTTCTCAGGCCGCGGAAACAGTACATGCTAATAAGTTACATTACGCTTTCCGAAGATACGTAACTAGACTAATAAATATTCGAAATCGAATGTGCACACGGCGAGGTTGTAGGCAAAAAGTTGCAGTTGTATTTTTTACTTTCACTTCCACCACGCTATTTTCTATTCCATTCTACTCTAATAATCTAGGACAGTAGCCCGGAAGAACCTCCATTTCCATTTTCAAGTTATGCAGACAATTTTAAACTTAAAGAAAACAAAAAGACGATTTCTCAATTTCAAGTGCACGTCTCTCCTGTTAGTTCTCCACTGGGATAATTCGGAGAGGAAGAAGTTGAGGAAAAGGAGGTCTCCACGTCAGAGAGGAAATTTTTTTTTCTTTTCGATTCCGGAACGAAACTCAGCCATTTTCCGTTGACGGATGAGAAATTATTCGGGTTCCCGCGGAAAAAGTTTTTAATGGCGAACACGGGAGCCAGGTGATCCTGGAAGGAAATCGACGTGATTTGGAACGGGAAATAAAGCGGAACTTGCCCCGGAACTTATAATTTACAGTAGAATTTGACAACTGTATTTCCGGTTTAAATAAAACGATTAAAAAAAAACACAAGAAGGGAACATTCGAACGTAACGGGTCAGAAGGTGCAACTTAAAAACCGGGGTTTCACCACATGAATTACATTTCTTGTTACGATCTGCCATTTACGGTACCTTATGTATTTGAATAATTTTCGTTAATTTGTTACTGGTTACAGTAGGATCATTATTTACAGTGATTCTGTTGACCCTTCGCCACCGAGAACTTTATAAAATATATTATATTTGCTTATTTAAGTTTGATGATTTGGTGGCAAGACGAAATGTGTGCGATTATTGGTGTGTTTGGTAGAACCGGTTCTAAACATTTTTTATTATACATAGTTATTAATTTTTGTTTTTATCTTGCTTTTAAATTCAATTAATTTCAACTAAATAAAGTAAATTGTGCGTTATATATTTTTTTAAATTCTTCTCAAAATGTAGATTTCTTTTATTTCTGTATAAATTTATTTGTAACATAGAATTTACACAATATACATTTATATTATAAAAATTTAAAAATTTGTTGTTACTTATTGTCCCCATATATTTATATAAGTTAGTAAAAAAAGCCTAGTGTGTTTTTTGTGATTTTAGTTTAGTAAGCGATCTTCTCCTGCTTCCTACGTGGGGAAGGTTTTGCTTATTCCAGGAAGTTTTGTGGAACGATGAACCCCTTGGCGCTACGTTATGTACATAAACAAACTTACGTTGAATTTCGTGCAGCTGAGTACTCTCTATTGAATGCTTTGTATATAATTAACATAACTTATACAATTAACAAAAGTGTACGATGCAATACTGACCTTTCAAAATGAATACATAACACATCATGTTCTACGAGATCAATTTTTCTATTATGTATATGTATTCAATTTCAACCATTGTACTTAATTATGAATATTATGTTAATTAACTCGAAAGCCGCGAACTGAAAATTTAAGCTAATTTTTATTAAAATTTATGATTCTGATAATGCGGTAATGATCGTCAACCGTAAAACCGTTAAGTACATAAAGTTTACCTTACGCTGTTCAATTAAGTTCCACTCGATTAAACACGACAAAACTTCACTACAGAATTCTCTTCGACATTCCCTCCGAAGCATAAAGCACGTGCCCCGTTCGGAAAACAATGCGATTCCTTACAAAATTTGTTTCAAGTTCCGTAACAAGTTTTGAGGGGAGCCGCAAAGTCAAGTTTTCGGTTAAATTTAAGTTAAATAACTTGAAGACGAAATTTCCCGGTTGAGAGTTTTTAAGCATGAAAAATGAAGAGACGACCGTTCGACCGAGGTGGAAAAACTTAATTAAGCTCGTTTTCTTATTAAAATTTTTTCAACATTTGAATTTTTCATTCTTTCCCGGTCCCGTAGTTTGAATAATTTCACTAATTAGACTTTATGTAAATCCTGTGTATTCGTGTTTTACATTCGTCTATTAAACTCTTTCCCGGCAGGTTGCTGAAAACCTCAAAGTCCGCCATGTTTCCCCGTTAATGTTAAATAAAATAGGAATACGTTTCATTAATAAAACATCCCGTTTCTTTGCAGACTTTTCTACAGACGGAGTTTAATTGGGTGTTGAGGTGCAACAGGTACGAAGGTACGACGCGATGTACATAAATTTTTAACAACACCGAACTCCTTTCGGATTGTCGGGTTTCATCCCCGTGTTTTTTGGTTTTGCGAACTTTTCTTATCACGCGGTGGTGATAACTGACGGGTGTTCCATCCGTATAATTAATACTTACTCCATCGTGACGGGACACCTTCGGAGTTGTTTGGAGTGTTTTCCGTCAAGGAAACCTGTCAGGTGCTTACCAAAATATTTGACGAGGGATCATGGATTTTATTAATTCCTCGGTGTCCAACTTTTGATGATTCGCGGGTGACCCTCGTTCCGCGTTTCATAACTTCACTAATGTGACGCTCGATGTGCGCAGCGGAATTTGATTTTCTATATACACCGGTGTGATGGTGTGAACCTTTCGCCAAGATCCCGGCAAAACCTTTATTGTCTGTAACCTCTCATTGCTTTTTTTATTTTTATCGTAAGGCCTCGGGCTCCTGGGTTAGAGATAAGTTTCGCTCGAATGACTTGACACAATCTAAGACGTGTTCACGTCAGAACAAATTTGATTACCGAGTGAGTGAATGGCGGTTTTGATGAGCTATGATACGTGGTTTCTGATTTGGATGTATTTTATATTTCACCTTCTGAAACGGACTAAAACTTGTCGTTTCTGCGAAAGCTAACAGGATAAGTTCTCAATGAGCTCGAATCGAATTAGGTTTTAAATTTGTACACAACGTAAAGTAAGTAGTATTTGCCGTTTCGCATGTGTATTCTGTCTTAGTACGGTTATCAGCTTTACAATATTGCACTATGTATCTTTTTTTAATAACCACTACATTTGTTAAGGCTCGCTGTTTTACATTACGTACAATTTTTGGTTTCTCTCTTGGATTGTACACGTCATTTCTGCCTCATTGGTTCACACTGGAGTTCCTCACAATTTACAAAATTAAACAATTAATCATAAAATAATGTTTCTTATTAATTTTACTAGTTGTTACACACTACTTTTATTTTGGCCTCGTCAATAATAATCCAGGACTAACCGAAGTATTACTTTGAAAACACCTGACTGCCGTGGATTATCCGTAAAATTATTTTTATATTATTAACCATCTTATAATAAATTTTAATACCATATATTATAGGTCTAAAGTACTTATTTTATCACTGTATACATAAATTTCACATTAACTAATTGAATATTTAGATTTACAATTGTTACTACCCTTCTCGAGGTTTATTGTTTTCCATTATTATATGTATATATATTTTTTTTTCGGTGTTCGGTTTAAACTTCGAAAAGGTATGTAAGTTGCTCATTAACAGGAATAATAAGAAAATTTCCTCGACAATTTATTGACCTGCTGTTGATTCCGGAGTTTCGGGTGCGGATTGTTTCCCAAGTTTAACAGTTAAAAATACTTTTCTGAATTTGTAGATGGTTAGGAGGGGGAAAAAAAAAAAGAATAATAGCCAAAGTTTAAACTAAACATGCTAAAACCATTAACCAAGTACGGTCGTTTCGAGCGATAAGCAGGTTTTATTAACCAATAATCTGAAACTTCGGGAGCCGGAGAATAGGAAAATAGAGCCGTTCCACCTACTGGGGGAGCACAATTTGAAAATTCACGAAATGAATTTTTCCGTTATTAAACAACGAGTCGAGTATGCCAATAATTCTGACCAGATGTTTTTGTGTTCTCGTCACAAAACCGGAACCGACCCGCGGCCACGTAGGACCCCGGGGGAAAAAAAAGAACCGAAAAAAATCAATTCTGGTACTATTTTTCCATCGTCCTAACGTAACGTTATTAAACTTCATTTATTCCTAACACTACTTTTCTATGAAAGCCGTGGTGAAACATCTGACAGGTCATAACTAACCTTACAAAAAAAAGGGTAAAACCAGGTGAACGCTGCCTCCTGCAAAACAAAACTCCGTGTCCACAGAGGACAACGTGGGGGCCAAAGTGGAGCGAGACGAGATTTTTTTTTTTTTTTAATTACAGGTCGCTGAAATTGGAAACAATCAATTTTATAGCACTGATTTTATGTTATTTATATGATTGGCGAATTAGAAATTTTCAATGGAACTGAAATGGCCCATAAAAATCCGAATTGGAATCGAACGATCCAATTTACTGCATTTTTTTGCATTCTTCTTGCTCGGGAAAGAAGGGGGCAACCGAAAAAGCAGAACATCTCAAACATCGTGTCTGTTTTGTAAATTGAGGCAGAGGGAAAATACGAGGCAGACAAGACGAAACCCCCAAGGAAAATGGTTTGATTTTGTACTTTTTGGTGTATATAGTTTTATACATATCTATCTGTGTGTGTGTTTGTGTGTGTGGCTGTACTGTGTTGATTCTATGCCTTTGCCCATGTGCTTGCCTTACACATTACACGCGGTTACAATACCATTTGGTATTTTTTGTTTTTCGACTTTTTACGTCTTACCAGGAGAGACGAAAACCCCCCGGGTTCTTTTCACAGTTATGTATTTTCCCCAAAAGTTTTATCACAAGCGAATCACAATACCGTAAAACTGGAAGGATTTAATAAATGAATAGACGAAAAGCTGTAAACAAAATACCCAGTCATTCTTCCCCCGACTGCAAATTGTTTTATTTAACAGGAGATACATTCCGGGAGGAGAAAAAGAACTGAAAAAGAATGGGCGAGAGTCGGGAGTTTTACCCCCGAATGATTCAGAGAGAAGAAACGCGAAGCAGTCACATTTAAGATGAAACGCCGTGAGAGCAGTAGAAAAGAGAGAAGTCATTTTGTGGGGAAACAACAATACATCACGGCGAAGGTTTAAAACAAAACCGAGAAGAATTGAATTACCGAAGAAAAGTAAATTGCGAAATAATATAAATTCTATATCATGAATTGCACGAGTACATGAGGAAACCAGAAGAAGAAACCTGCTCACCGAATTCACAGTAAAGTCATCGTTAAAAAAATATCGATCTATTAGTTTTGTATAATTTTTTATATACAAATAGAGAACATACTTATAACAGGGGTATAAATAAGAGTACTGCAAACATTCTATCATCATTTTATTTGTTAAATGTGCCACAGCTCACAACAAGAACGGGTTGACGGTCGGAGAAAATAAATAAAATCCCCAAGCACAAAACTTAACATTCCATTACAAGAATCAAAATCTCTACAAAAAATATATATATGTAACTATTTGTACCACAAACTTATGTAAATTTTACCTTTATAACTTCACAAATAGTAGTGTGTGATGACAACAACCAAATTGACCCATTACTATAGATACACACATGTTTTGTATTTTATATATATGTTTTTGTCGTTATGTATATGTATATTATTTATATAAATTTGCATTATGTATAATTATTTAATTTTTAATAAATATACATTCTCAACAAAGCATAACACAACCGCAGACACGAGATTTATGGCCCGTTAGAATTTGTATTCAATCGACAATTACCACAAATAAAATTAAATTAAAAGACACATAACATAACTCACTTCAGTTGATAATAAATATATACTCGTCCTGAACGATCCTTACTAAAAAGCAATTGCTTTTGTGTCGTTGTAATTGGCAATTAGCACAAAAAAAAAACACTGAACTACCTGGTTACGTTTTAATAAATTATTTTAAAAACTAGTGAAGCGTCGGTAGAACGCTTTCTGACAAAGTGTGAACGTCCCATAATGAATTCTGTCCACGTGGAGCGAGTGCATCTGCTCACGTAGCGATGGCCATGTTGGAAACATTGTACACAACAATGGGAAATCAATTCAATAAAGAAGAAAAAGAAAAGGAAAGAGTAAATACCAGATTGTATAGGAAAGCCAATTCAGAATGAGAACGTCAAGAAGTTGACTGATTAAACACTGAAGAACCTCAATTTATGTTTTTCACCTGGAAGATGTTCTTCCGGTCCCAAAGCGCACTTCTTCGCTTCTTTCACCTTAAAAATATTCTCCTCTCTGTTTTTCTTCTCCGGAGTGCCTTTTTTTCCCATCGGCCGAAGAAAACCGGAGAGAAAACGAAATCCTCGGGAAAAACTGAAGACGTCAAACGGAAAGGTTTATCAAATCAATTTCTGCTTCATCATCAACCTTTTTTTCTTCTTCTCCAGCAGGAATGTTGCGGTTTGTCTTCGGAGTGAAAGTCGCTTTTCCTTTGGGAGAAAATGCCAAATTTTCCCCGCCCGAACGTGCACTCCACGTCTCTAGGACTACTCGAAATGCATTTCAATATCATCTCTGATTTATGGATCTCTCTCTCTCTCTCTCTCTCTCTGATTTACCGGTTCTCGTCGGTGATCGGATGATTTTCGCCGAGGGACGACAAAACCAGAAGTTTCCATTGGAATCCTCATCTTTGGTTTAATAGTTGCCATAACAATATCGGAGGAGTCAAACGTTTGGAATTTCTTCGCAAGTGAAAAGAAAAATTGACTTTCTCCTGGTCGTCATCATCAAACTGCCATCGTCGGTAGATGAAATGGAGATGTTTCCGTCATCTTCTGTTTTTAATGGCATTTTCTGCAGATTGTACCGACGAGGACGAGACATTATAAGTCGTATTACTCCGGGAATTCAGAAATTTTGTTTATTTAAAAAAAAAACCCAAGTTGATTTACATTCAAATCCGTTAATCATTTTTATAAAACTTGGCGTGTTTTACTTCCCGGTCTATCTTTTTTTGTGTTTATTCATTCAAAACACCCAAACAACACGATTCATCTTATACTGTTTCCTATCCCGACTGTATTCTACCCGACGTTTATGTACGTTACTCGATACGACGTAATTTGTTTTTTATTTTATGATTCCTGGTCTTTTTCTAATTTTTTTAATTGTTCTTTTTAGTTTTTTTTTATTATTTCTCATTTATAAAACCTGCAAAGTCTAGTGACCTATGATTTGTTCCTTGTTTAAGTCAAAAAATTTATTTAACTGAGGAAATATGACAAGAAATAACAAAAATCAAGAAACGGCGTGAAACGTGCTTGTCTATATATACAGACTACATACATATTGCCATGTCTGTGTATACTTTGTAGACATACTTTAAATTAAACTAATAATTACGTTAGGTATACAATATTCTATAATAGACTAGATTTAGATATCACACAAAGATTGATCGTTAAAAAGGAGGAAGATCTAAGCAGGAGGGAAACCATTATTTTAAGAGTTTTAATAAACAGAGAGGCAAGGTTGGATACAAAGGAATAGGAAATTGATTTTGTAAGAACACACCCAGCCTTTGGTGCACCCAGGGAATGCCAAATTTAAATTTTAAAACCGCAGGTCTCCCTCGGGAAGGTTCTCTTTGCCTTTTCATCTGCGAACTTTCTCAACCCTCTCTCTGTCTCTTTCTATCTCTGTCACGACGAGACACTCATGTTGTTATAAAAATCCGTGGAAAAAAGCAATTATCGAACGCGCAAAACCGCTAATAACTATAAAAGCGTACCGCGGCAAAAAAAAATTACTTTCTCAAAGGGTAGTACGAGAAAAAGTTGGGAGGGTTGAAAATCGATCACAGGTTGTCCTTTTAATAATAAAATTAACGAGGTGAAAGTTATGAAATCCAATGACATTGAGACTTTCACGCGGAGAAAATCCACGGCTGGGGAGTCCTCAGGCAGTTCAATTGCCATCAAACTTTATTAGTTTTTTTTTTTTACACAAAGTTAAATGAAATTAAACCTCAGATGTATGAGCTTAATCTTGTCGCACCAAAGAAAGGATATAACCTTTTGATAACCATCAAATCTTGGCTTATTTATTGTATTAAACACTAAGTTTTAGAACTTTGGCCCCAAAAATATGTCCCGGAACGTCCAGGAACATGAGCGAGCCTACTGTACCGGTCGGTTTTTATTCAGAGAGTCATGGACGAGAGTGGAAAATGCCGGACCGAAGAAAACAAACGTGGCAGCAGAACATTTGACTTTGATCTTCGACGAATGACTAAAGGAAAGCAGTTGTTCTTGAGAAATTGTCAAATGTAGTTCGATTCATTTAAGTACATTCGGTTATTCCATGTTTTCTTGTGTTAATCACTTAATGTACAGTGGAAAATACATCGTGGTAGACATTTTGTAGATCACCCCTGCCTGCTTTATTATAATTCACACCATCTCGAAAAGTTTCTATTGTTAGTATCACATGGTTAAGAAAGTGAAAGTGAGAAAAAAATCTTGTGAGGAGTGCACCCTGGACAAATTCAGTAGTGTTCAAAACCATCAACCCTGAGTTTGCTAAAGGTAACAGAATTTTGTTTGAATTGACCAGCCAAAGTGGCGGACTCACGGTAAATCCCATTCACCAGACAGGAACGAATTCTGGAGTTTTTCAGAAAGAAACGGGAGACGGGAAGTCGTCTCAATTTTTTTTCAGAATTTGAGAAGCTTGGACGGTCTACGAAACGAAGTGCAATCACTTCCGTCAGGTCATACCTCGTCTCATCTGACGACGGCTGACACGTCTTCTGATGCAGAACTAGAAAGCAGAAGGGATGAAACTGCTGCGGTGTTAAAAGCATCCGAGAATTTAAGCAACGTCTTGGACAAATGCCGTCTTCGGACCAGGTTCCGACCTGTCCGATGGACTACAATCTTAATAAATTTGGTGAAGTGTAAACAACCGTACAATTTCAAGCGATAAGACACACTCCTCGAGTGGTGGTCAATGGGGCTGTAATGCCAGTAGACCATCTTCCGCACTTAAAATAATACTAAAATACAATCGTCCCATACCCTGAAGAATTGTAATTACCCATAATATACTCCAAAATTCATTTCGTAGTTATTACTATTAATAATAAATAAAAAAATGGTCTTAAGGGGGTTCACTTACCGTGCGACGTAAGTTTGTTACTTTTACCTTTTCCAACTCATTTTTCCTACATTTCTATATATAGTAATTCACGCAGTAATAAATGTTATTCGCGATATTTATTTGAGTATGAAAAGGTTGTAGAGCCGTGAAAAATCCTTCCATATGTTGGAGTATTGGTAAAAGGTTGGCAAGAGGCCAGTCGCGTGCTTCTACACAATTCCAATATGTTTTATGGGACTTTCTTACAACGGAATAAACCGTATATAGAAAATACAGTGCTACAGCATGTGCTGTTGTAGTACTGCTCCATACAATTGAAAGAAAGGAAGGAAAGGGTACCGGTGCCTCTCGAATGATGCCAACTACCGTACTTTCGACTGGAATTTCATCACTGGAACGGCCGTTTGTATTTCTATTTTTTTTTCTTAATTGTTTTGTTAGACGAACAAAATTTATTCAACTAAAAGTACTCAGACATGATTGCTCAATCGGAAACCTTTTCAACGATCAGCGGGTTCCTTCCTCTTCCCTTTATTAGTCTCATCTTCTTTTACTGCACCCCCTCGGAACAGCTTCCCATTCGCTTCTTTGATTCATTTGCGCGGAATTTTCCTTTTAGCGAAAACGTCGGTCTTTGAGCCTTCAGCCGTCAGCCCCCGAATCGTTTTGATTTCGCTCACTCAAAATTACCAGGAAAAATACATGTTTAACGAACCAAATCTTTAATATTTAAATAGTTGAGAAAATTAATGGCGGACGGGGCGAGGTTTTCCCGCAGTAAATACTTTTTTGTATCGCCACCTTCCACACACCGTGAAAAATTTATTTTCTTTGACTTTCCACTACCCGGCAAGTACCGTAGGTAGTTAATGAGGAGTTTCACTACGATTAAGTTGAAATTACAAAACGGGTGAAGTAGTTGGGGGAAAGTTTACCACAAAACCGACTGAAGAACGCGTCCCTTTGCTTGAGTTACTCATATCGACGTTCAATCACCGGAAAAGTAACTTGAAATTGTCTTCATTCGTAACTTCCACGACGGGTCGTCTCCGTTTCCAGAAGGACAAATGATTTGAATGAGTTTTTCACAACCGAAAGAGGCCGTAAACAAAAAAAAAGGTGGCAATCTTTCGGAACGAACGGAGGACGGTTGTTACCGTTGTAACCGTTGTAACGAAATACAATCAAATTCGGTGTAAAAGCATCATGAAACTAATTTTCTTTCCCAGACTCGTCTGACTCGTTCCACTTCTGACGGGTTTCCCGTTCCCGTGATGTTTGCCGTGTGCGAATTTCAATTCGTTGCCTTTCTAATTAAAACCAAAACTAGCGATTTTACCCTTCTGCAGTCGTGTGCGATTTCCTCCGACTTGTGTTTTCGCATTTCGCACACGCATCCTACCCCCAACAATTTTCACGCAACCCAAATTGACTCCTTGACTGCATGAAACTCGAGAAGCGAAACTGCGTGTGGAAATATTAAAAAATTATGGAAGGAAAACAGTCAAGGCGTGGAATGTTCCAATTTCCTTAGTCGTTGCGAAAACTAATAATGGAAGTTATGAGAGATTTTAACTTGATTTTTTTTTTTTGTATTGATACGGATTATCGATTTTTCCATTATTATTAAATTCGACTCGGAGAACTTTTAAACGGTCGTACGCATAATGTATTCCCGTCAGACTCAATAAAGATGTTAACTGTCGCGTAATTAATAATTGTAAACAACGTAATAAATCCTGCAACACCAAATACCAGAATAATTCTTAATTCTTATCGAACTGGTAGGCATAAATCATGGATAAAATTAATTGTTGTGAATTATTGTGAATATTGTGAACTTATTGTGAACACAATTGTGAAATTATTTAAATAAATTTTTTACATAATAAATAAAATAAATTTTATATGAATTTTATGAAATTATTGTTATACAAGGTAGACAATTAATTTAATAATGAGTATGGTTTTTAAGTATGGTTTACTGTGAGTGTAGTAGGCATGTGGCAGAACATGCACGAAGACCTCCAGTCACTCACTACACCGTCGAGTCTCGTCAAACTTCCACCCGTCGAACTTCTTCTATAATTAACTGGATTTTATTTCTGGTGTGGCAAATGTTTACTTAAGTCCATGTGCACGCGTCTCCACGTTAACAACACTATTTGTGCAACAATTGTGTTAATTTCGCACACTTCCGAATTCTTAGGGGTAGTTTCTTGCCTTGATTGCAACGCGTCTGAATCATACAGAACCTACAGACTAAACACGGGGGCTTACTTATAACACTGACATAATACGTCTTGATTGCCTCTTGCGTCTACTTTGTTTCTGCTAAAATCCCAAAGGGAAACTATGTGTTCGTCCATCATTCGTCCTTATTCTGAACTGAAAGTCTCACTAAAGTTATTTTCAGACAGTAATTAAGTCATTGTGTGTTTAGCTTAAATAAGTAAACTACACCAAAATTAATGTACGTAATGAAAAAATGAATAATAAATTAATGTTAGTAATGCTCGCACAAAGGTTACACGACAAAAGCGTGAGAGGCACGGCTACAATGCAAAGGGCAACTGTGTGGTAAACTTTTAGTTATAACCGATAATGCACTACAAACTTATTACAATTTCTAATAATTATATAATTTTAATACAATTATGAAATTTTATATTTTACATAACTATACTAAAAAATATACCTGTGACTAAGAATTTTCACGTTAAAAACTACAACCTACTTGACATTTTTTTGTACTACGATTCATTACAACTTCAAGAATCATTTACATTAGCATAACTGAGTCCCTTCAGTTACCCTACAGTTGTATTTCCACTGAACTCACTGTAGTTTGGTGCAGGAAAGAGAAAAACCGTTTCGTTTACAAGGTCTAATAACCGACCCGCATCAAATAATTGTTTCGAATTTTTTCTACGAAACATTTCCCAAATTTTGCCAAATCATACAACAAAAGAAATTACCGATAAATTGTAGATGATCGGACCTTACAGAATAGTACAAATATTAAATTTCGTTCCATTCGTTTGCCCCCCCGAAAAAAAAAGGAAGGAAACGAGTGAGCAGAACGGACATTGAAATTTAGAGCTGATCTTATCCATACCGTTGAATTTATCGTTTTACAATGAACGACAAATCTATTTAATTGACAGAAAGGATCACCTTTTCGATCGAAAGGATCGATTCTGAAAAGTAACTTGATGGGCATTTTAATCCTAAAGATGGTGAGTCTAATTTTTTTTAACGTAACCCAAATCCGAGTCTTTAAATTCTCCTTCTGCCAGATGATTCCTCTGCAGGTTCCACTACCCTCGAGAGGATTTCTTTCTTATTTACGTCAATATTCAAACATTTTTTTTTTGTGTTTAGCTCGTCCACTTTGGTCTCTGCGGTCTCTTGACCACGTGAAGGTTGGCCGGCGAGGGGTACTCCCCTGTAATTTCTTCCTGGGGTTTTTGAGGCCCAATCGACGGTTCTTACGGGCCATTTAAGAGAGCCCGCAGGTAAAAAAAACCTACTGTTGGGCCTAATAACTTATGTATTGCGATGGTCAGGATTTACACCCTGATTTATGACAAAATACCACGCCTATAAAATAAAAAAAAACGACAGCCGAGGAAAAACACTGCCCTTGTATTGTACATAGTATTTTTAATTAATTATTATTAATAACCGAAATACTCTCCCGATCCTTGAAAGGAATTTAATAATTTAAGAAGATACGTAACATTAATAACGTGAAACCTATTACTATATTTTTCTAATTATTTTTTTCTTCAAATAAGATTTTCTTTTTATTATTCATTCATTTATTTATTCCTTTATTATAATTTCTATATTATGAAACAAAATGATAGAATACAATTTAAATTGTTTAGTACGTCGTGTATAACGTAGAACTAATAATCCTACATCTTATTTTATGAGTAGCACGCCTGAAGGTGGTAGACAAGGAGAGATTTGTAGTGTTGACATTCACTTCCGCTGAACCACTTCACTTTCCTTAACCCCTACCCGTCCAGAAAAGAATATAAAGTACGTAAAATTTAATGCGTTTTATTGAAATTTGAAATACTTATTATTTTTTTCCAAGTTCGAACTTATTAATAACGAATTAGCAGAATTGTACCCCTCGAAGGAAGAGAAAACCGACACATTACCGAAATTAATTACCGATTTCTAGAAACCGTGTCTTCTTTTTTTTTTTTTTTGGTTTCCTCGTTCGAGACCTGAGAAGAAGAAAAAAGAAACCCAAGAAGAAACTGGAAAAGACACATTACGGAGAACAATGAGTTTCCAAACTGTAAAGACAGTTTTCTGAACAATTAACGATCTGACTAACTCCCCGGCATTACATGGATCCATGGGTTTCTACGAGCAGTGCAAATATTTTATTTGCCTCCGAGAACAAAATTTATTCCTTATACTCACGCATCTGCGTGTTCGGTGTTTTAAGAGACACATACACACACACACACACACACATGTACGCACAAACGGATGCACACGAACAGGAAGAAAGAGGGCGAATGTAAATTTAAAACGGTGGAAATTCGGTTTTCAATGAATGAAATCCCCGCATACCTAAACCCGCACTCGCTCCAACCTTGTCTTATTTAATTAAATTTTAATTATTTAAACTTTCTGTTGCGAATCAAATGCTTACGACGAGATGTCACAGCTTATGTTGGTATTAGAGTAAGAGAGAAACCGCACTAAGAACGTAAAAGTCATATGAAATTGAGAGATGTTTTAAGTCCCACTCTTTTATGTGATGCCTGAAGTCTATTTATTACTGACGAATAGAAAATTGTTTTATTTAATTAGTACGTTTAAGTACTTTTACTTGGCTTTTACTGTAACTAAAGTAACGTATCGCTTTCGCACGGAGCGGTATTTGTGTGTGCAATGCAGAGAACATGAATTTTTCATAACTAAAGTGAACAATTCAGGTAAGACTTTTTAATAAGGTGTGAATCTTTCGGTCAATTACAATGTGAAATAAAAACTAATTGTACGCGTCCAACTCGAAGCAGGTACTGTTCAAACAGGTGCAAAAACATGCGTTTATATGTTTAAACTTCGAACACTGACATTAGCAAAAACCCGGAGCTCAAGAACATTCAACGACCTGAATTTTGTACTTCAAAAATTTCATAAACTAACACATCAATAACAAGTGTTACTTCAGTTTTAACTATTACTCAAGATTAAAATATTAAATAGCAGGAAGAAGTACAAAAAAGTCTAGTATTATTCGTTACACTCTAGACTGGGAGGCAAATTCGGGAACGTGTTGTTTGAGCGATGAAACGATTCATCAAGTTTTTTGTGAAAAGTAAAAGTTGTGAAAAATTTGACTGGGTAAAACCTCAACCACCTCTACGACCAGTACTCCTGGACACAGTGCTCCTCCAGACCAATCTCCAGACTCCCGTCCAGTGTGACGAAACTCTTGCCTGAACCTCCTAACTCAACTATTTAATAGTTCGCTCAACCAGGAGGTTTTCTAGCGGGTTCCCTAGGGAAGCGGGACGTTAATGAGACTCGGCAACCCGCTGTCGCCACACTTTCCCCGCAACTTTTCAATCTTTTAAAGTTTCGACTCGACCTAGAATTAAGTTGAATTTGAACGAAATTTAAACGTCAATTGAGTGCATGAGGGCGGACGACAATCAGAGAGGGACGGACGACAGCAACAGGAACGTCAGAATATTGTTTCGCCTCATCCGTAGATGTTTGACGTGAGATATTGGCTTGTTTTACGATGATGAAGAATCCATTTGTGATTCGAATGACCGCAACATTCGGTAACATCAATTTTGAAGTTTATAACGAGCATCCGGAGAGAATGACGCGTTTCCCGGCGGTAATTTATTTAATATCCACAGTAAAAATAGAAATCCTCAAACGAAAGAGAACGACGTGAAATAAACTTTCACTTAACTCGGAAAATAATTCTCACAGATGAGTTAAAAGAGTTATGAAAACGCCTCAGACAACTTGAGATGGGTCGTAAGTGTCTGGCAATAAAAGGGAAGTGATGTAGCTGGGAGTGACTCAAGGCGCTACACCAACCGTGAGGAAGCATACTTTTGGTTAAACGAAGTGTCTCGCAAACTGTCTATTGAATGTACAATGAATATTAAATGTGAAGTTCCTATACGGTACGTCATTGTGTCGTGAAAGAACTCGGTGACGAGACCAAAGTCGCTTCCTGTCGACTTCAACAGAGGAAACGGAGTACCTGTGAGGGAGTAGTGAACGGCAGCAAAGTTCAATTTCGGTCAACCTAAACTTATTTGTTAAGTAGTTTATATTTGGACAAGTAACGATGTATGCCTGGGTGCACAGACCCGGTCCCAACTTGTGAAAACCCGCTTAGATGACCCCATTAAACAGGGTTGGAATTATACGGATGTGCCAAATCCTCTCTCTCTCGCCATGTTTAATATAGCTAATTAAATTCCGAAATAATAAAGCTTCTTCCCGCATTTTATTTATTCAAAACAAGTGGGTCGAGCATGGATTTTAAACTTTTGCCAACTTCCAACCGCTCCAGTGAGTGAAGTGCATGTTCTCATGGTCGAAGGCGACCGTAACCCGAGAAGAAACCGACATTTTATATTCCCTCTGTAACACTTAAAATCAACTTACAACTTTGCCAATCGTCTAATTACAACTTTAAAGTCTTCTTTCGGTCAATTAAACTCCACGTGACTGTCGCACTTTCGACACGGGAGCGGAAAAAAATGAAAGATGTGATCCAACGGCGTACAACTTTATATTTATATTATAATAATATTGCTTATACTAAAACAATATTTCTGCTGGAATAAGTAGCACCGTACCGACATGTGTGTATTACATCTTTTACTGTTACCTCCTACACTGGGGAATCTCTTGGAGTAGGATGTAAAATAGATTTATCAATTTATGAACGTAATAATGTGTATGTAAATATATATATTTTTTCTTAATCCAATGTTCTATCTTATTAATTTTTTTTAATTATTCAATTAATGTGTTCTACCCTTACATCAAATTATTTTTAATTTGAATTGCATAAATATTACACGAAAAATAATATACGTAAAATTTGTCTGAAAATGAATATTAAGAATATTTACAAAATTAAAAGGTCTGGGAAAGAGGTTTACACCAAAATCAGACTTTGTTAAAATTAATTTCGCGTTACAAATATTATAATATTCATTTATAATCAGTCGAATGTAATATCAGTACAGTATAACATATATGTTAGTATAAAACCACGTAATTAAATCTGACGAAAGTTGGCCTTCTGAATAATGTATCCACGAAAGAAATATTCCAATAAGTTCTCGCTACACGTATAATTCAATACTTACGTGTATAATATATATATGATACGTACGATATATAAATTTATTGTATCCTTATTCGTTACCGTCCGCATCGTTTGTTTATTCATTTACAATGGTATTATTAGAATAGCACAATTTCAATAAGTTTCAATACATTTTACATTCATTCCGCATTAGGCAAACTTTCTCTTTTCAAGGAAGCGCAACGTAAATTTAAAAGCTTTTAGTGCTGAGTACAAAACTATATACTTTAATAATCATCGTAATGCGTAAACATCTTCCTGGAGACTGAGCAGAGTAAGAATTTTTTAACGAGAATTTATTCGCGGCAGTTAATCTTGATTGTTGAAAATTTTCAAGTTTCCTCATTTACATTGAGTATAGATTTTTTTTCCCGTAGGAAAAGTCAAACGCAAGGCACCTAAATTTCGAAAACTATCGCACCCCGGAATCGGTTAATAGTTCCAACGGTTGTTGCCGGGAGAGTAGATAGAAAGGTACGGTGAAGCTTCTCGTCTGCAATATTTGTTTCTGTCACGTGACCTTAACTTATATTATTTGTTTTTGAACTTCACTATCCAACAACATTGCTTTAATAGTTTTGTATAAATTTGTGTTTAACTACTACTACCACTATAATTAGGGAATTTTTCAAGACACGTTTTTGACGGTTACTTCTTCCACTTGACCCGGTCTCTCCATGCTTTCCTTCCCCCAAGATAACCCCGTTCCAGAGCTTCCTTCTGACACTTTCTAACATTTCAACCACTTCGGGGTGCTTGAACCCTCATCATCCCTTTCTTCTTTTTTTGTTATTTAATTTCGTCCAACACGAGTATAATTTTACACGTTGCATTTAGCAAACGTCATTCACTTCGTTTCGGTCTCCTTATTTATTCACCAGGGTTTTGGGCTTTGCTACTTAGGCAAATTTGACATTTCGTGAGAACCAATTGTGCTGCTCTCATACCAAATAACTACACGTAGTTGTAGTTGTGAAATCGGCTCCGTGAGAGAAAAAAACGAACCACTCAATTTATCAATCTTTATTGATGAGTTGAAAGTTTGAGGTCCTTTGATGTTTCATCTGATCTTTTTTTATACGGCCCTCGATAGTTTCAACAGGGTTGGAGTTAAGTTCCAGACAAAATTTTTTTAAAAATAATATAGGGTAACGTTTTGTAGTACCGATTCCAAATTAGAAAAATCTTTTGCGCCAAATGTTTACTAATGTATATTAAAATATGACATCAAACTCTTTTTGCGTAAAAAATTGAAAGTATTTATTCATACGCATGTATATAATCGGTCAGTGTTATTAATGATATTTAAAAATAAATATGGACCTGTCTGAAAAACTTTGGTAATTTAGGTCCTTTCCCTATATCGTGTGTTTAAAAACACCAATATTTATTATTTTATTGTATTTATATACAGGTTACAGTCTCGAATGTAGTTTCTTAGACGAAACCTACCGCCTCAAAGTATGTACACCTCACAAGACTCTTATTACAGCACGATGCGAGTCACGTGAGTCATGTCAATAAGTCAATAATAAATTATAGTACCTTATTAAGGGCTCTCTCTCTCTCTCTCTCTCTCATTTTTATTCCCGAGGCAAGGAAAATATTCTACTGATTAATCTTTCACTTAGAATTACGTTGAAAACAGATTATCCTCAAGGCAAGACTTCGTCCGATTGCCCCCTCCTTGTTTTTATTTTCTTTTTCAGAAACAACGAGAAAATGAAAACGTCAGAACCTCAAAAAAGTTAAATTAATGTTTTGACCCGTGAGAAGCCTAAAAATAAACTTGAAGCACAGCAAACCGGCTCGGGCATCTAACATAAGTTTAATAGTTTTTAACCCCCTTAAAAAATCTAACCCTTCCGTGACGTCACACTAATAATGTAATAAAATGATTTCGTAATTACGTCATTCATCCGACTGACCGTAGTTCAGGGGTACATAATACATAATCACGTAAAATGATTGCTACTTAACCCTTACTAAAGCAAAATACTAGGTTAATAAGCTGAAGTGGAAACGCATTATTAAAACCAGCCTTGACTTATCTTACCCTTATAAAAATAATTCAATTATCTATTGATCAATAGCAATATTAATATTTTTTTTTCGCATCAGACACGAGGAAATAAATAGGAGAGAAAGCACGGTAAACCTCTAAACCACACATGAAATTAAGTTTAATAAAGGCAATATGAAGTCAACGGAACTCAACCCTTGTGGTTTTGGATGTTCTGTGGTGCCCAAAAAGATCAAGTTCAAACGAAAGACTCAACAACTAATTTAATATCAAATTTTGGTATTCTTGTAAATTATGTATACATTTATAGAATGTACACCGTCAAAGGATGTGGTATTGTCTGCAGACATAAAATTATTCTTCTTTGGGAGCACAACCACAAGGTTGGACCTATTCTAGACAGACAGGATCTGGCAGAGTTATTAACTCTACAGAAGTGTATGTGAACATGATTGGTACTTACATGAGTTAAAGATGAACAGACTAACAGGTACTTCCCCTTACTAATCAATCTGACGGTGAAAACTGTTTCGAAACACACAGTTGAGAGCACAAAACTAGAATTTTTTAACTGAACAAAAACTTCGGAAGATCCGTTTGCAAAACAAAAACAGAAAAACTCACGGGGGAAAAACTTGTCGAACGTTTAGCGAGCGATGCGTAAAACGAGACCGGAAAACGGAACGTCGATTCGACCGGAAACACGCGGTAAACAATCCGGACAACAAGAAGAAGCGGTAGAACCGATGGCAGTCACACATGCGAAAGGAAAATTTGATTTTCCCCTTGAAACCTTCCGAGAGGTTCACGAAAGGATTCGCCTTTTTACGCGCCGAACGAACGTCGCATTCCGTCGAAGCGTTCGCAACCGACTGCAGCAGAAGAAAAGCAACAGCAGCAGCAGCAGCGGCGTCGGCGGCAGCGGCGGCGCCTGACGCCCTTCGGACCACAACCTTCAAACCGTTCGTACCTTAAATCCGTAAGGTTGAAGAAGAACCCGTTCGATTGACCGAATTCCCAAAAATAGACCTCCCCATCCACGCCGTTTATAAATCGCTTTCCGACATCTTGAAAACGCAATTTGTCTTACGTCAACATCCACCACCGCCGCCGGTCTGTGGTCGTCTGACGAAACACTTAACTCATGCTCAACCGGTATTTAACCATAGACGTTGATAAAATTCGGTGTGTTTCCATGCGAATGAACGTGTTACCCTCCTTAAGCAACGTATTTTATGTTCGCAACGAGGATTTCACAGTCTACTCCATGTTTTCCCCTCGATAACCGTATAAAAATACAAGTTTATGTTGGTTTTTCTTTAAAAATATTCAATGACATTCATACGAATCGAATAACAATCACCGTGTATTTATGTATTTATTTATTAATATTATTTACGCACGAGAAATGTACTCTCGAGCCGGATTCATAAAATTATGAAAACGCACGAGGGGGACAAAAAAATGGCGGAGACTAAATGTTTACGACTTGGACGAGATATGGGAAAAAAGGAAGTTTTGGTTGGTAAAGAAGAGAAAATAAAATATTTTTTTTACAAACTAAAACAAAACAAATCTGTGACTGCAAATAATGGAACTAGACTTATTGATGACGAAAAATTATTAGAAAACAGTGATGAAGTTTTAAAATTTGACCCGTAAAAAAGCACAAAAAATAAAACAAATTATTGTACTAAATTCTTTTTTGTATATTACGTGTCTACAACATATATAGTACATATAGTTACAGTACATGTATTTACATGTACTTTTTTTATTACAATTTTTAACTTACTTTTTTTAGAAAGGTATTAGATTAACTACTTTTTAATAATAAAAAATTACCATTAGACAAAATGGCAGCTCACTGATCTATTTTCCAAATCGTAGGTTAAACTTCGAAGCGCTTAAATGCATTGCGCTAGATTATTTAAATTATTTAGATAGGATAAAATTTCCGTTTAACGGAAAACGTAGACAAAATGTAATATAAATTTACTATTAATATTTAAAAGTAGTGTAGATGTTATAAAAAAATGTTATAAAAATGTTATAAAAACGGTATGTTTTAAATTAAGGTTTTAAAAAATAGAATTTTTACAACACTACACTCAGGCCACGTACTACAATCATTTTCTGCACAAATAATTATTTCTACGTACTCCTGTGTGCTAACAACTAAACAGATTTTAGGAGCGATGACGATAACCGGGCTTTCTGTTAACTTTGAGAGGTACCAGACAGTAAGCTAATGCTAAGGACAGGTAAGGGAACATCAAAAGGAGTAGGGTTCAATTCATGACTTATTTCACACCTGGTATAATATACGTTTTTTTTTTACTTGATTATTTTAAAGTTTATTTTCTGTCTGCTGGTCAATCGACTCTTCCTTCTCTTTCGTACCTGTTTTTATTGAAAATAAAAAGCTCCTCGACGGTCAACTTTACCGGGTTTTCGGCATTTTCAGCACGTCAAACACAGAGGGCCATCCACAATTTTCAAATAAACGAAAAATATAAATCAAAATTCACTGTCCTGCCCTGTTTTAATCAGCTTGCAGATCAGATTTTATTTTATTTTTGTTATAAACAAAACTACATATAAATATGTATATATAAATCTATGTAACAAAATTTCGAGAAGCATATTTGTCTTTGTCAAAAATGACAACAACCACTCTCCATATTAAATTGGAATTTCGTAAATATATTTATGAATTGCTCGATTTGAATTTAAATTTCGAAAGAAACGTGATGAAAATTTAACAAATGAACGGAATCGCTCTAAATAACGAATCCTTTTCCCTTGAATTTACACGAATGAGAGATTTATTTATTATTAATAAGTTCAAACTGCTAGGAAATTGCAGCACCTTTTTTTAACCTTTTGGCCTTTTTTGTTCGATTCAACCTAACCTTTTTCATTCTTTTACTTCCTTCAAGAGAAATAATATTGGCATTCACATGATGAAATTTCAAGAAATTTCAGTTGTATTTATTATTTAGATTTAAGATTGTCCAAGAAAACATACACATACATTTACACACATGATGCGAATGACGAATGTAAGAAGTGACGGCTAAGAAACAAAAAATCCTATTTAAAATTTTATTTAATGAATTCCTAAAGTTCGTATTGTTCTGTTAACATTCTCTCCCAAATCGCCTCGATTACCTTTATCTCCTTTTAATCCTCTCAGTCCTGGACCACCAATTTCTCCATCTTCACCTTTGGGACCTGGATCTCCAGGCTTCCCAGGCGGTCCATAGGCCCCTGGATCTCCTGGAGGTCCTGCCGGTCCTGGAAGGCCCTCACTACCGGGTGGTCCTTGAGGTCCGTCATCCCCTGGCAGCCCAGGATCACCTCCGTCTCCGGCCTCACCTGGGTCCCCGCTAGGACCTTCCATTCCTTTCGCGCCTTTTCGTCCTGGAGGACCCCTCAAACCTGGCGAGCCTGGTCTGCCTGGTGGTCCCGGTGCTCCTTTCACGATAATCGGCATGGAACCAATTCTCTGGGTCATAGCTTTGACAGCATTCAACACCATTTGTGTTTTGAAAAGAAATTTATCGCGCCACGAAATTAACAAATCACCGACAGGAATGTGACCAGAGAGAAAACAAGAAAAAACCAAAATTTTCACAAACATGCCGTTTAAACTGTCCTACGGCAAAGACATGAGAGACACTGACGAATAAATACACCGAAACGCGATAAATAATTGGTTTGTCAAATTGGTCGGGTCCTTCACGGGAGTACAACTGTTCTCCTTTTGTCGCAAAAGTAAACATTAAAAATCGATTCGATTAATTTCAGGTTAATTCAATTACGTTTCCCCGCTCTGTAGACTCTGCCTTAATATTTGGACAATTTACAAACATGAAATTATTTGTTTTCAATGCAAATTATCCGCCGCGGAGTCGGTACACAAATCGGAAACATGTTGCCCGTACATAAACATGACGTTTACCGTTTCCCTAGTTGACCGAATCTAAAACGGGACAAGAAAACTACTTGAGTTCCACTGCCACCTACCAACTACAAAAGTTAAGGGCGACATTAAATTCAAGATGTAAATATACATACAGACACACACACACACATAAAATTATAGCACACATAAATAAATAAAAATGTTAATGAATGAAATCACAATAAGGGTCTTCTTCAGGAACTATTTCTTACAAAAAAAGACTAATGAGAACTACTGTACGTTTGGGTCAGAAATCTCGTCGTTTCCAGACGCCATTTTCTACCAGTAAAATTGTTCTAATTTTTAAAACACGTCTGATCGAACTTTCAATAAAGTTTTCAGTGGCCTAATCAATTTCCACTGAATTCTTCACGCCGAAACTTATTTGTCTCGAACATGCTAAAGTTTCGTTCGAGTTTGGTGAAAGTTTTATATTTACAATTATTTTTTTACCAGGGTCTCATCAATTCCCATTTTTCGGCGATCTTTTGATTTTCTACGAGTGTGAGGTACAATTTGTCTAGGAATTTGAGGAATTTGGACAATAAAAGTCTGCACGGGTGCATCGTCTACGACTCACCATCGCCAAGCCTAGATGAAGTAGATCTAATCTCAGGGGGTGTAAATACTACACTACGAGATGTTTTTATTTAATAAATAATTTTATGTACAATATCTTAGTTTCTACTTTAGGTTATATAATTTTAATAATAAGTTGATTCAGCCTACGGTCACTGGACGATAAAGCAACACTTTATCAAATCTTATCAAATTTATTAGCAAATCTTCTATTGATAAACACTTATTTTACTACATTCTGTACCAATACTATAATATCGGTACTGGTAATGTAATTTGCTAAGGGAGTGCATTACTTAATTGTTTAATCCAGGAATGTAAAAAAAATGTTTTTTAGTAATTTAAATCATTAGCAAAAAGGTTTGAATTAAAAATAACGACCTGACTAAACACACCCTCAAACAGTTAAACATTTAATGTAATTACAATATAATAGTTGAATACTTACATAAGTATATGCCTTGTCTTCGGCCCGAAATTAAAAAGAGTTTCGACTGGGAAAGGAAGAAACCTATTTGTTTACCTCACGCGGCTGATCAAAAGCTAAACGAACGAAGTGAGCAGAGTTAAAGTTTTAAATTTTCAGAGAGCCATTTAACCGCCCACAGCCTCCGGGTCCACTTCAATTAATTAAATTTAAAGTAGTAAATCTGCTCTCTTTTCGCCGTTTAAAGTTCCCAAAAATTTCAATTTGGGAACCTCGTTTAATTGTTCCGAAACGAAAGAGAAGACAAATAGTCCGGTAAATACATCTTATAAATGTTCCCTGGGTGTTTTTCCATTTTCAATATTTCCACTGCTTTCTACCGGAGAATGCGAAAGATTTTTTAATTCATTCCCACCCTCCTACTCCTGCTGCTGCTGCTCCCCTACCATCTAACACTCCCAAAATCCTTCTAAAATATTCCGATTGGGGTAACCGTACGTCAGGGAAATACATAATATTTGTTTTTTTTTACCAGGACTACTAGACCTATTGCCCGAGCAGGTAATAAATTATTCGAATTGGAAAGCGGTTTTAGCACGGATAAGACACTCAGCTAAATACAAATTAAGTTTCCTCTCTATCTTAATAACCTTCAAGCAAATATTCAACAAATTTACATGTTGGAAAATTCAAATCAGTACCTTTAATAATATAGAAAAACAGTACTTCTCGGTAGAGTCCGGCAGTACACAACGGTCGGAGTTAAGATGCCTTCATTAAATTGGAATTTTCAAACATTCTACAAGCTGAAACATTAAGTACGATATTTGTATTTTGATTTACGGCAGCTGCATTATGTAAACACAGAACTAAAAATGTAATAACAAGAACAAAATCCACACATCAGGTATGCAATTATGAACTATTATAATACTAACTAAATCATAATAAAAGTAGTATAACGAATGTATAATATATAATACCCTTTATGTGAGTATTCCACGTAATCTAAAAATAATTTCAGGCATCAACTCCTTTCCAACCATCAAAAAACTACCAGACATTGTTAAGTAACTGCTTCCCTTTCGCTTCCTACATTTTTATTTTGTTACTTATTTACTTATTAAGGAATGAAACTATTAATTTTACACGTCGTCAGACGTAGTCGAATTTTTGTATCTGTTAGTTTGGCATAAGTAAATAAGTAAAGTGGAACAAGAGTCAAAATCCACATCTTGTTCCATTAAACACAGTTTTGTTACTTCATTCTTGTTAAATCTTCAAACAGCAGGAGTTCCAATTTTTTGTTTGACTAGAATAGTCCTTGACAGAGTAAAAACAACATGCACTTCAATATTTATTTATTCAATTGCTCTCATTCGTACTCAATCAACTAACTTGGAAACCTCGTAAAACAGTTCCACCGGGTGAGGATTACATTTCTGCTCGGCCGTGAAATGTGCCAGGTGACAAAATTTAATTGAAACAATGCGATGGAAACGGTGAATGGTTAAAAAGCACAAAGTTTACAATTCACAGTTGTCACCGTAACCGACAGGGCAAGTAGTTCTACTTCAGACGCAAACCTTTCACTACAATTAGATTGAGACCACAATAACAACACACCGACTCACCCGCAAATACTTGAAAACAAGAATTTACTGGCAAGTGTAGTCCGCGGCCCGGAGACAATAACACCCGAGGGAACTTCTGGTCTCATCCTTGAAAAACTTAAGTAAAAATAATACCCCCTTTCTAGAGTGCCATTATTAAAGCACTTCAATAATTTATAGTTCCTAAGCCCTTGACACATTCAATGGGAGTGCCGTAAAAAAAATAGCATTTTATTAAATCCAGGACTGGAGTGAAGCAATTAAGAACTCGGCACTCAGTGTAAAATCTCAACAATTTATGTATTCATTCGAATGCCGTTTTATAATATTTAGAACTGAAATTGTTTTTCTAATAAAAATATCACGATCAGAATGTTTTCTGTCTTTAACTTTACTGCTCTACGTTGCAGGTTAAGTATAAAGCGTACACTTGACAGAAATCGAATATTGAAATAGTAAAACTACGGTGCGTACCAATACATAACTTTTTCTGCATTGTACAATGTTTCACATACAATTTCCACATATTATTTAAACTACGAAAGATTTGGTCTTTATATTACATTTTTCTACAATAAAAGTAGAACAACGACACTATGTTACAATTTGTTTGCATTGTTATTCTAAAAATATATTTGTTGAATGAGAAAAAATACAAAATTATACAGGGGCCGGTAGTGGTGACCAAGTCTGGGAAGAACAAGTAAGAGTGACGAACATCGTAGTGACATTTTAAGTAAAATTTAGTTGACAAATTACAACTATAGTTCATTACAATATTACATATAGAATGAATCTATCATGTACAAAACATTCCCCCCGTGCTCCCACTACAAGCAATTTTCTTTATTTGAATGACGCGGAACCAAACATTCGCGTCTGGTGTTGATGTTGACTGTTTGTGCCAACATTCCCTATTTTAATACACCTTATTAAATATAATACGATGCTTGTAATAAATAATATAATGAAAATTTTCTATTCAGATTTTCCAATCAAACTATCTCGCCCTTAATAAAGCTCTCGCGGTATTCATCAAAACTCATAACCTCTTTGTTTACTCGAGGCCACGGGCAAACAAACTCACCCTGAGTTCACTTAGAGTGATGTTTTTTTCTTTCATTAATAATTCCAAATATAATTTGAACGTCAATTGCAGACGTTGTGTTCCGCAACGTGCCGAAACTCAATGTTCCCGCCATTACTCCCGTCATACTTGCGTTCGGTAAAAAAAAAAATCCCTTGCCTTCCACCTTATTGTCACATACGAACGAAATTTTTGATTTAAAATAAAAACAGATACGGGAGCGTGCATAATTAAAATGGATGGGAGGAACAGGATTTATTGTAATAAAAAACGTGTTTTGCAAAACACCCACTTAACGTACGTAGAACAATAACGGAACGTACAATGCTCTACTTATTTGTCTACGTTTGAACTTTTCTCTATTTTACTCTAAATAATACAAGCTGTCACTTCACAGTCTCTGGCACTACGTGCATAAATTCTATCCTAATGTACCACTGTAACAACTGTAAAGACTCTGTTCATTCATTTGACTCGTTTCAGAGTTGTTTCAAGTTCTATTTCCTACTTTTAGTCCCCTACAACCGTGTTCAAGAGATAGATCGTAATTGGTATAGTATATTTTTGGTTTACTATAGACCTACAAACAACACAGTACGTTGCTTAGAATATCAGCATGATAAAATAGTTAAAATACTGTAAAATTAAAATCTGTTAACAGTAGAATGTAAAGAACTGTATACACATAATATATACACTAGTATGTATCATTTATATCAAATGTGTAGGACATAAATGTATTACACAATACATTGAATTGTATCAGTGTTTAATTGTTAGTATTGCAATATTTGTTTTTAATTGTTGCTTACAACACTACTGTACTTAAGTACAATTTTTGTACTTACAAGACTATAATACTTATTACAGCAAATACAATTACGCAGCTTATGAATTCTTCACCGTTTCGAGCGTTAAAAGTTTAGTATTTTTAGTTAAAATAAAAAACAATTACGGCATCTTTTCGTAAATCCCGTCTGGGTGAAACTACATCTCCCGACTCATTAATTACAATCCTAAAACCCTTGGGGTAATATTTTTGTGCGACATGTTTTACCGTTAGCACACGGTAGGAAACTTCCCTCATCTGAGACAGTTGAAATGACAAAACGCCAAACCTAATGACGCAATTATAAAACAATACCACGGAGGGCTTCAAATGTATGAGGATTTTAAACGTTGACTCCCTCCACGTGTACACATTTTACTGTAACTCTGTTTAATATTCATAAAGCAAATAAGATGGGTGTCCCACGGGGAGAGTGTACCTGACAAAAAAAACTCTTCTCTGAACGAGAAGGTTCGGCAAATTCATCCACCGTGTCCCATCAGGTTCTTCAGGGATTTGATTTCAACCCTCCGTTCACCTTCCGCCTACAAAAAAAGAAAGTTTAACATTTTAATTAGATTTCATTTTAATATTATTAAATCGACGTTTTAATTATTCCATAAATACTTTGTTAATATTAATATTGCTGAACGTTTAATTTAATTTATGTTTTTTGATACTTCTCCTTGTTTCTCTTGCCAAAGTGAACAGAGTGCTCCATCAATTAAATATTTTTTCGAGGAAGTGCTTGACAATTATTACAACCTTGTGGTGTACACAATGGCGGTCGTTCATGTTGGCCAATACAGGTTGGAGACGAGTAATTAAAAAGGTAGTTGTTGTAGGTTTTTAACTTTTCGACGAAAGGATTAAGAAGTTCCAGCAAGTGATACTTCACAACGTCAAACCCTACAGACAACAAAACGTCACGGACTGATACTGAAGGAAAGCGGAAGTTCGTATTTCTGCGAAAATATGCGTTCCTTTCCATTTTCCATTAAATAAAATCACAAAACGAACAAAGTAAGAGTACAACTTTTTTTTTATTTTACTTCTCTCCGACTGAGACATGTCTGCCGCTGAGCTTACGCGAAAGAGTTGACTGCACTTTCTCCAATCAAAATTTTCAAGAACTTTCCATGGAAAGGTCAACTAAATGAAAATTCTTCAGATTCCACTTCAACTTTTTACATTCGATTCCAAATAAAAAGATGTAATCCGTGTAATCCAGTTTAGAAAATTTCAAACATTTCTGGACGGTAAAGCGAGCCAAAAGTCAAAGATTTTTCAAGCTGCCCTTGAAATATGTACATAATAATACATAATGTTGCCGTCTCCTCAAATTGTTTGCGGCATTTTTCTATCACTTAACTCCTTACAGACTAAAATAGTTTACATCGCTCTTGAAACTTGTAGCCAGTCTCCGACTTTGTATATTTTTATTACAACATGTGTGTACGCTTACCTATTTCACCACAATAATCAATAAAAATATACTAAAGAAGCAAAAGTGTAGTACCACCAAAAAATTGAATACATTGAAACTCCTCGATAGAATCAATCAACACCAGCGCAGTGTTGAGAACCGGGGAAACTCTCAAATTCAATCGGCGAAGACAAAATGGTCAATTTCAGGCAGACAGAAAACATAGAAAATTTTAACAAAGTTCTGATTTGACTACAATTTTTAGTATTTATATTATGAACGCATTCTTTTTGGTGTTCCCGTTTTTATTAATTAATTATTTATTTATACTAAAAATTATTAATTAAATAAATATCGTCAATTGTTACCAACCAGCAGGAAGGATGTCACACGTACACTACAACCATCTAACCCTATGGAAATTCGTTGTTTTTTTATTACTTTTCTATCTATGTATTTTATCTAACAAGATGTCCATTTATGTATTTTTTATCTTGTCCATCTTTTTTTTTAAATCTAAGAATATCGACATCTCTGGGAAAAGAAAAACTTTTCTTTCCTGATCCTTAATAATGGACAATTCTCTTACAAGTCTTCGAACAGAAAGAAACTTCTAGAGTTTCACCTTATTTACTTTATAAATATTTCAATCACGGTGTTGCCACCTCACTACCAAACCAAGAAATGTCATCAGCAAATTGCTTTTTACGGTCGATCATGCAGGGGATCGTTGTATAATTTCAACTTCACTGAATTCCAAGCGAGCTACGTAAAATTTCAGTTACCGATGTGTTTTTCACATCTAACCATACATTAGATTGATTGACTGAATGAATGATTTCTATTTAATACCGTCACCAACTTGATGGATCAATCCGCTGCCATCGCTTGACCAATAACCCAAATATGTCAGAGAAGGTGACCGGTACATTAAACAATACTCTCATGAAATCTCGTGATTTTTTTCTCAACACTTTCATAACCCGTCATCAAATTCACTCGTAAATTATATTAACAATATATAAATATATATATGAAACGGTTTGGCCAACTGTCAAGTTCTTTTCGAGTGTTTAGCACGGTCCACCGCGAACTGACTTCTTCTTGAATGAAAACGTCAGGTTTTGCGCATTTATTTACTCAATTAAACCATGACATTTATGAAAAATAAAGTGATGAAATGGCCGAACCTAATTGTTATTTGAGGCCACCGTTAAAGCACGAGTTTGTGTACCCGTGTAATGTAATATTTTTTAAGGTAACCCATAAAACGATGTTAAATCAACCGCCTGGAGAAGTATGAATTTACTTCTTTTCTTTAAGCGCGGGGGTAAAATGGCGTTTCAAATCGGTTCTTTCTTCTACTTTTTTACACATTTCCCTGTTTTTTCTCTCCCAAAAGCACGAAACAGGTTGTAAAAGCTCTGTGTGTGTGCCTTTCATATATATGTATATATAGAACGACTACGTCAGGAAAATCCTATAAAAAGCTCGTGACGAAGCCAAGATGAGTCGGTGAAACGTTCACGGCGTGTAACAATGAGACGTCACGTAGACAAAATTATAAACCAAATTCTGTTGGACTCCTCTCAAAATGGCGGTGAATTTTCAGTGTCTGCATCGTGACACTGTCAGCGATTCTTTCAATTCAAACTTGACGGTTCTAACCGCAAGGCATGGGGAATCCCCTGGCCTGCGTGTACCACAACTATCCTGCGCGGCCATCTTTGATTTTTCTAATAAAAAGCGCACTAATCAACTCGCTTCTTTGTTTGGTGTTAATAAGGCGGAGAGGATGAAAGAAAATGGCAACGACAAACGGAGGTTAACGTAAATGGCCTGGAGAATAATAGTTGAATGATATTTTAGTTTGCGGTCGGATAGCTCCGGTGAATTTTTAATAGTTAATGTTGTGTTAACCCCGAATGAAATTCACGGTCTTGCGGATTACTTTGGGAAAATCCATAGGTTTTATTGAGTTTTGCGACTCCACGGGAAAATCTTTTCTTGTGGAGCGAAAACGATGTACTCAGTCGAAAAAATACAATTCTACAACCTAGAAGAATACCGTAGCTGGCAACACGGGAAAAAAATTGCACTCACAACCTTCGAAATAAAAACGCTGCCGAATCAAACGCTGCATGAAAATATAAATAATTTTTTTATTAATTAATGATATTACTTTGTTAGAGGCTATTTCGGTGCTCCTCTCCATTCTGAATCCAAATTGATTTTCAGGCAAAAGATTCTTATTTTCAATTTTCATTAGTAATTTGTTTTTAAATATTTTTTCATAAATTTTTCCTAGAGAGGAGAGCAACGAAATAGGCCTGTAACGATTAGACAGGGAGGGATCCCTTCCAGGTTTGTTTAGCCATTTAATTTTTACCTAACAACCACTGTTCTGGGAAATAATGTAGATCAAATGATACAAACTTTGTAGTGGGAAAGGAAACGTTTTGTGAATTATTTTAATTGTATAATTTGTTATTTGGTCGTGGCCAGGACTTTTATTGTTTATCAAATTTGAAACAATTTGGCATAACAACGCTTCCCGGGGTAGTCACAGGTAATAAATAAGGGTTGGTGAAAGTGGGAGACGTGAAACCACGTGGAGGTGGACCTCAGACAGGCAACCTGAGATAGTAGTGTTAGGTCACACAAATGGCTACTATTAATACAAACATTAATTTCACAAAATCATTGACAATGACCTTCTAGTCTTCCCTCTCCCAATACCTGGAATGATCAATTAAATACCACCCAGAAACACTAGGACGGGGCACACGTAGCAGTAGAACACTGTTTAATGAGTTGTAATTAAAATATAGAATTACTACAATATAAATCCGTATCTCTACTACTGTTCGAGAGAATCCGCTATTTAAAAGTAAGTGTACATAAAAGTATATCCCAGTTGTGAGCAAGATTTGGGAAGTTAGTGGTACAATTGCCAAAATCGTTCTGTCTGCATATTGAAATTGCATATTATTTACACAAAAATTTTCAGTTTCAACAGCAGCCGACTTTTTACTTTTTATTTTTTAAATAGATCACCCCTTGTTTTAATTATGAATTGTTCCATTTATTTTGTTTTTCATAAAAAAACGTTGAACTTTTTGTTTTTCATTATTTTCATTGCGTACCAAAACAAGCATATATGGGTTAGTGATTTGGCACAGTTACAGTTGCACTGGAAACCGACACTTTATAGATGTATTAAAAAAGCACATACTCCTGTGCCTGGACCCCGAGATTTTTCTTTGATCTGGGAATAATTTTAACAAAATTTAAGGGTATAAAACAAAACCCCGAAATGACACTTTGGTCGTGGAGGGTTAAACGCCCCCACAAAGCAACGCAATCTCCATTGCGGTTTTTGTAACGTTTTCTCTACTTTGTTTTTGCCATCAAAAGCAAATTTTTGTCTCTACGGTCATTCGAATGGATGATAGATGTGTGTCTAGTTTTTCTATTGACGGTCTCGAAATTATTTATTATTTATTACCGATCTCATGATCGAATGATCATACGAGTTTTGCATGAGATGCGGGTTTTGGGAATGGATCTTATTCCTTCAGTGTTTGCATCCCTTCTTTTGAACAAAAATAATAGTAATTATTATTATAACTACAATAGCTTTCATATAAATTATAACTGTCATAATGAAAGTGGTCTTAGAAATAACCTTTTGTAGTCCGCCAAAAACCAATTTACTTTCCGAGTTGTTCCTTCGAAACTGTTTTATTCCCCTCCGTTATTTTCCATCTTTAAAATCGAAAACAGTTTTTAAAACCATTAAAAGCGTATGAGATTATTATTACAATGTTACATGTATTTTTGACCGTATTTGAATGAATTAACTGTTCAACTATTTTTACTGAACAGATTGTTGCTGATTTTCTATCAATTAATGTATGTAACAAATACAAAAGAGTTCACAAAAATCAAAAGCCCAGGACCGAAAATCCTTAATATTCTGTTAAGTATTAAATCTTTCATTTAAATACCATTAATAGACTCCGCAGTAAAAGATTACTTATGTTACGGTGTATTATATGGATTTGTTATTGCGTTATTTTTTTTATTCATTTGTTTTTCTATTACTGAAGAGTAAAATTGTGTATCTCCCTTATAATCTTTTAAATTCATGGCCATATTCCGACATTTCTAATCAAACTTTCGTTCAATATTTTTTTAATTTTGATTTCTTACGAGCAACAATCTTGTAGGTATGCAACAATGGAATCCTCAGTATGTTAATAAATTGCTAATGAAAGAAACTAAATCATACATAAAAAACGTATATTGTTTTCTGCCAGAATGACTGCGAGTATTCTAAAGGATCGTCAACTGCACTGTAGGGTAGCAGGCGGATCGAACGATCTATGGGACAAAGATTAAATTTATAATTTGATGAAGAAGTGTGTGTGAAATGTGTCACAAGATTTGGCGGAAACTTATTCATATTAAATTCTTTGAAAACGACATTTGATCCGTATGTCAAAGCTGGAAAATTGATCCTGTCCATCAGATTGTCACTTGGCTTGGCACATTCATCGACGTGCTTGAAAGCGCCGACACCGATTTTCGCACGCTTTTTGCTAATCGTAAAATACAAATACTTAAAATAAAACAAGAATTTTCCGGGTGAGTGCCGTGATATGACTTACGAGTACTACTACCGAACCACGTACCGAGGTGTGCAATATTTTTAAATTTAAATTATGTTTATTTATCGAACTACCAAATTCCGGTGTCACGTGTGCTTACTACTTTCCCCCTCCTGTTGGAAACGACACCTATTAACCATGTAACAAGTACACATACAGCGAGAAAAACCAATTGACCTGAAGTAGAAGATTGGAGATGTATACTTGGATGTGACTAGAGTAGTTTAAACCCATTATTAACATCTTAAAGGCACGTGAAACGACTGACAGATTTAACCTTTTAATAAATTCATCACACGTGCTGTTGCGTTAATAATTAATTCATAATTGCTCTATTTAGCATTTACAAGCTTCTCGTACTTGATTATTGCGAACGTGAAATTCTCTCGAGACCCCGAAAAATAAGTTGAAAAGTTTTTGCCTTCGGAGAAGAACGAAATAACGAGTTCGAGGGGGAGAATCTAACAACGGTAGTAATCCTGATAGACAAAAAGCAGTGATTGTACTGTATTGTAGCGACCATCGCTACCCTTTATCCGAACTTTCTTTCTTCGCCTAAAAATAGGTCGACCTCAATAACTGCCTATTGTCATTTCGCCTTTTCTGTCTGTCCCTGACCATTATATCGCCAATACCCCAATCAGGTTTATAGCGACCACGGCTACTCTTCAAAAGACTTAATCCGAAGGTTTATTGCCGGGTAGCCGGTCCTATTGTGCCTGTATCCTTCGACCTGAGTCCGACACCTTTCCAGACAATAGGCTAGACCCAACCTTTCCTTGTCCTTGACAACCCGACTCGTACCATAACCTCCGCGTCTTCCATTCCCGAATGAATGAAGCGCGGATGGCTATATATACCGAACCTCAACCTCTCACCAGGGCAGTTGGTTAGTAAAAGTTAGGCAGTTGGTTAGTTAAAGTTAGTCAGGCAGTTAGTTAATCAGAGTCAGTCAGAGTGTTAGTCTGAATCAGTACTAGTGTAATCGAAGTGTTCAACAGTGATTGTGATACCAGTGTTAATATAGTGTACAATATAATTCTACGTACATCGGTAAGTCTATTCGTTCATCATTCACTTATTTACCTCCACAATTACGCGCATCCCAAAGTATAACTTCTGGCCAGCAAAGCACGTGTGATTAAATGTAGAGGAAAGCAACGCAGCAAGTAGAAGTAACCTGCAGAGTAACAAGTCATAACATATGGTTGTAAGTACAGAAAAGAACTTACTAGTACCATAATATGAAATTCAACTGCAACTCACCAAGTTCCTGCACGTCTGCTACGTAGCAAACCTACAACACATGTGGTCTACCCTAATAAGTTGAAACCTTCTGCAACTGACTCGTCAGAGACCTTGGATGTCGCAAATGTAAACAAAAATAAAAAACTTGCGATGTGATCAATTAAAATTCAGAACAAGGCAAGTGATCTTCAAACGACAGAGCAGATCTCTATCTGTGAAAAACCTTCTAGTGCTCCTGTGTCGTTGCTTGCAAGAACAAACAAAAGTTACGTTAATCGTCGTTCGAGTTGTGACGGAAAATGATTCTCCGGTTACTTCTGATCGTGGCTTTCTACACGACACCAATGAAAACTTTTAAAAGTAACGAGTTCTTACTCGGGCTGAGTAAAATAAAAAAATCTTTGTCCAAGTGGTTCATACAGAAACTCATTTGGGATAAACAATTATTATTGGCTCTCTCGAAATTAATAAAAATGAAGACTGAAAACCCCGTTCCGTGTGCCAGTGTGAATTTTACAAGTGTAACCGCTCAGGGAGCTCCAGGTGCCCCGGGTTTGCAGGGCCCGATTGGACCGCCGGGAACCGACGGAACAGAAGGTTCGTCGGGCACGAAGGGAAGTAAAGGAGCGAAAGGTGAGAAAGGTAGCACGGGAACGAAAGGACCGAAGGGTGGAGCAGGAGAGCCAGGAACTCCAGGAGACGATTCGAATCTTCCTGGTAGAAAAGGTAAGCAAGGAGACCTTGGAGACCCAGGACCGCAGGGAGACCCTGGACCACAAGGACATCCAGGACAAATCGGAGCTTATGGTCCACCTGGACAAAAAGGAGAGAAAGGACAGAAAGGGCAAAAGGGTGACACAGCCACGACACCGTTAATACCCTGCTGTTAATAAGATACATAGAAATGGGTTATTTAACGCCTACGCATTTTCTACATCTACAAAGGAAATCATGTGTCACCTTCAACCAAAAATGTTACGCATGTGTTGCGTGAAAATAATTACACCTATTGTTCAATCGGACATAGTATATAACAAGCAATTAATAATTGTCATTTGTAAAAAGGGAAACCACCGCTACAAAACTCTTCTTTTACAGGTTACAGGTGTACTTGCCCTACTAACATAATTATGTCGTGTCCCTCAACAACTCCTCTGCTAATAACCTGCAGTACGTTCGGAATTATTTTGATGAATTCCAGCAACACTGTTATTTCATGTTCCTGCAAGGATCGTGGAGGTACCGCTGTGTAACTACATTTTCAGACTGTTTTGCTTCAAAATGGGAAAAAAACTTCGACCGGAAAAAAAACAGAGCGATCAACAAATGCTCAAGGATGTTTAATTTCCGGTTTTGGTTGGTCTCTCCGTTGCATTCCCATTGAATTATTTCACACATAAACTTCTTTGTCGACATTTAAAAAGATTTTAGTGGGCCAGAAGATATCAATTTCGTACGCGGTTCCAAGTTCTTTGTTCTTCTAGCCCACGAAAAGCATCATTTTTGTGCCTTCTTATTGAGAATTACTTTTACAAATAATGTGTTTTGAACATTCATCTTCGGTTATATTTACCGTGCACCGTTCACTTGTACACCAGCAAATATTTTTCCAGTCTAATGATACAGGTAAAGTGACAAAGACATGCACAGACAATGAAATTAACAGAAAAAACACAAAGGGATTCATAGGTATGTAAGTTTTGTGGAACACACCAAAAACACCGAAAAGAAACAATTAAGAAAAAACAAAAAAAGAGAGTTGGATGTCATCGGGCTACTGAAGAGTGCAAATACTGTAAATAATGTAAAAATCTTACCAGTCAAAAAAAACTTCTTGTGGAGATTCCCAAAAAGAAATGTAAACACAAAGTCTTTACGGAAGACAAAATGACTGGTAAAATTCTTTTATTGTTAACGAGTTACCGCGTCTTTAGTTGCAGTCATTCGGTAGTGCTGTCCTCAAAGTTGCAATCATCTACATACCGCAGGCAATCTCAGAAACTATAATTAACCGTACTAATTAAAAAGTCACCTACAACACATTATCGTAATTAACGATTGAACTTTCCGTTGGGTATGAATCTTAAAGTGAAATTACCGTCGACCACAATTTTCATTTCTGTCAAATGAAAAACTGAATGTTCAGGCTGAAAGAAAAGGAAGGACCGCTGCATAATTTGAACCTGCGAAGGCTCTCGGCCTCCGAACGCTTCATGCAACACTTCAAGGGTTTTCCTCGGTCTCATTTAAAGAAACCTGAAGTTGATGGCGAAAGGCCGGAAGTCAAACCGCATGATATATTATTTCCATCTCCAAAAGCACTAACTTACCTTCATTCTTTCTTTCCGAAGACCGCAGAGGAAACAATGGCGGCCAAAAAAATATATAAGAAAACTTACCTTTCGGGCCTGCAAAGTATGTGAACCAGGACACGGCGAAAACGTCTCTTATACGTCTGGTACATGTACACGTCCAAACAAACGAGTGAAAAACTCAATACATAAGTTATTAAGTTAGTCTTACATCCATTGATAACATTAAAATTAATTAACACTAACCTTCTACTTCTATTTCAAGATAAAATTTTAATTACTGAAAAAAAAACGTCTAATAAATAAGAATATACATGTAAAATATGGATTAATCAACATTCACGGATTTTAACGGTATAAAATAAAATTTTACTTTTATACAGAATGCTTCATCAGCTTTCTCGATCCATTTGAAAGTTTCTTCTTTTCTAAGGTGTCTAATTATTCCAATAATTTAATTCTCCAAACCTGCCTAACTGGAGGAGCCTTAACTGCACTGCATTACAATAAATGGATCCATACAAAGGACATACAAAGTAAAATTTTATATTACACGTGAGAATAGTCAACTTTGATTTAACAGAACAGAAGATATCGCGCAGGAAGTAACATATGTTTTCCCTGACAAACTATAAAATGTGGATAATCGTAGTGTTTTATTACAAATTAGTCCAATGGAAAAAGAACGATCGGTTTCGAAACATTTTTGACGATTTTGTAAGATGTGGAACAACGGATTTTTCCGGTCTAAAATAAAATTTTACTTATTACAATATTAAAAATCTAATTCAAATGAAGCATCATAAAAAAGTAACCTAAAATAAAAATCCTTTAGCAATGTTATTTGCTTTGCTGGAGATTATTGCGCCTAAGAAAATTTGATCAACAATACTTTCACACGTGTCTTACAATGTTGATGCCAATATTATCACCCTAGTGTTCAGCAATTTACGTAAATAAATACGTGAACATACCAAATGGGATGCTGCGGTGAGAGACAAACAACAAAATATAAAAATATCCGTCGAAATGCAGTCACCTTGCTGACCTGTCTACAGCCCCTGCATCATGTAGGATAAGTAATTGTAGCATCACACTGGCTCAGCACTACTAATTCTATGTAAAGTCTTTAGGGCACCAATTAGACGGTGAATAACAATACATTTTAGTAGGCCAAATACAAAACAGAAAAACAAAGTAAATATATATTCCGGTCTCGGCTGCAATAACTCTTTGTTGACCTGGTCGTCAAGGGAGCATAGAATGACTGGAGCTGACAAGCAGTTTGCGATGGTCCGTACAAGTCTCTTACAATAATCACTTAATATTCCACGTTAAAGTTTTAGACCTTCGCTTAATTGTCGTCAAACGAATAACAAAAAAATACAATCAGAAGACATTTTTATTGTGACCACGAGACTTTTTCAAAATAAAGCTACGTCACTGGCAAAGTTTCACTTTTAAACTTTCGCTTCATCTCAAGTTCTCTGATGTTCCAGAAAGCCAAGGATTCAAAGCAGTCTTCGACAGTCGACGTGATCAGATTTCGAAAGTGTATATACACAGGAGAAACGTAAAAGCTGTGTAGTAAGGGGGGGGGAAGAAGGAGGAGTTGACAGAGTTCTTCCTTTGGCAGGCTCGCTACCTCTCGAAAGTGAAACTTCTACGTACAATCAACATAAGTTTAAAAGAAGAAGTTATACCGCGAGAGAGAGTTCACAACCACAAATATCTCGCATTCTTTTTGGAAAAACTATAAAGGAAAAGCGAGCAGGATACATTATTGGGAGAAGAGTGAATGAATGAATGAATGAATGAATGAATCAAAGTCGTGTTCGACATTCAACCGTCATCCAAGGCACCCGTCACTTTACCTACATTTCTCAAGTATTTTCCTATCGAGACAACAATTTCACAAGGAATAGATCCACATAAATCATTTTATTTATCGAAATGTTTACTTCTTACAATGCATCCACCTTTGAATGAACGTTCGTGTAAAAGAAAATAATTACCAACTAATTTTGTGGTGTATATAAACGGATACAGACAAAACAACACGGGCCTTATTCCGCTACTTTAAAAGGTTTACAAAACAAACTTAATTTAATAGAAAATCAATACAAAAAAAATGGCAATTAAATAACCATCTTAATAAGAGTTCACTTCTCGTTCGACATCCACATTTAGTATAAAATATTTTGTGATAATTTAATGAGGGTAAGCGAAAGAATTCTTTTTCTCTCTACGACCGTCGTGTATGTCATATATAATACGTTCGTATCGGGTTCCCAAATTATGTGTGAAACAGTTTAATAACATGTCGACTTTATTGAAAACAAAGAAGAGTGACGTATCTTTATCGTAAACTCTTTGTTATTTTTTAATGAGTGTTGTTTGAAAAATTTTTACAAGTCAACTCTTGTAACCTAGTCTCTAGTCTTATTAAAAGAGAAACTTTTCTGCGCTCTATTAATTTTTACACCATTACAAAGAACAAACGCTTTGATGTACATCTACAAGAATATGTGCCATGTACTCTCCGAAGACGGGTCGTTGCAAGAACGACAATCAATGGCTATCTATGCTAGCTATGCCAAGTCGCTACTGCTTGGGCTTGAACCAAACGACGCCGGGGATCCAGCTCGACGTCAAATGACCACTGACCCGCCACCACGAATAGCGCTTCGATGGAGGTTGTAAAAAAGCAGTATGTTACCATTAACAACACTGTTCTCTGCGAACGGACGAGCTCGCGTACAACCATCATACGCACGAGAGCTGCCTCCCACACAGAAAGGGCAACCGAAAGAGTCCAGAGCTACTGGGTTCTGTAGAATCGCAACAGCCACGACCTGCCGTAACCCCAGCCGCATCCCCCACCATCTTGCGGATACACGTCATGGAGTCAAGAGCAAAGCGCGCCGCGTGATGGTCCATCTCAGCGGCGTATCCACCATCGCCCGGATACTTGACGGAGACTTGCATCCTAATCCTCATATCGCGGGACCGTGGAAAATGCGGAGGAGTGGTACTGCGAGTCGAAGGAGGATCCCTTCAGAAACATGGTCCATGTCTTATGGAGGGAGATCTGCGTCTTCGCAAAATTTGCCCACTCCTGCAACCGACCCATGATCTGAGGTACTCCATTCTCGAGGTTAGGTCGAAACCTGGCAAGGACAAGGATTGCCCTGTCATCCGCATAGACAAAGCAATAGTAAGAAAAGGAAGGTTAACAGGTCGAGATGCAATGGCTGTTAAACGTAACACGGGAACGAAAGTTAACGGTTAGTTAAAATCATATTGTTTTTAATTACACAATATGGCTTCTTCCACAATGTGTGACAATGCGACATTTACCGAGATGAAGGTAATTATTGAAGCAGCTTTAGCAGGACAGGATGATAGTGACATATTGCTTTCATTACAGTCTGTTTTGTATATGGGTTTTGATTTGGTGTCCTTTGTGCGAACAGTCATTGCTAGTGGTTTAAAAGCTGACAGAACCATCAAAATGATTAAAAAAGAAGCTGCTACTCTTGCTGTTATTGGAGCCCTTAGAGGGAATAACATAGAAAACATTAAAAAGAAAAGCACAATAGAACTTGTGGAATTCTTAAATAAAGTTGTGCCTGTATACGGCATAATGAAGAATCCTATGGACAAGACATCTGCAACCTTGTCTAGATTTGCAGTGGCCTATTCAATTGATGTGGCTAAGAATTTACAAAAATTTGATGTACCAACGGTAGTGAACTTACCAGCAGAAATAGAGGGATATCCAAGATTTATGTGTTATGCTAGTTTTGGAGCACTTATCCCGACTTCCATTAGAGGTTACAAGCTAATTAGATCAGCTTACTTGTATCATCAAATAAAATTAGATCGAGTTCTTAACTCGAAAATCAAAGATTACAAACCTGATATTACTAAAGTAGATAGGTTTTTACAAATCTCTATAGAAGCTACATTCTACCCCGCTGACAAGAGAGTTACTGCTCTCATTAATTTAGGATTAATTGATTCTGATGGCAATGTGGCTGAGGACTATCAGGATCCCTTAAGAGCAGCTGCATCCAAAGTCATGTCTCTTGCGTCATTTGACTATTGAGATTGTCTGGATGGGCAAGGACATTGTGGGTCGAGTGGACCTAAGAAATCTAGACTAACACCAAAATTGATTGAAGGCCTTGAATGCAAAATGGAAAAAGTAAAAGAGGAAGATTTATATGAGGAACCGACGAAAGACTATAATAGTCTTAATCATGGTATCTTAAATCTGTCTATCTATATAACTAAGAACTAAAATCTATATATCTATATAACTGGACTACAGAAACTAAAGTCTTGCTTATATAATACCAAAAATCCTTATTCGTAAATGTCTTCTTGTCTATGATAGACAGATTTAAGATACACGACTCTTAGGGGCAACAATTTCAAGTTGTCATAAAGAGGACAAGGATCCAACTGTTGATTTCATTAACAAAATTGTTGGAGTTTATGGACTTGAATATTTTATGGGAAGATTTTACCACTGACTATCCTTAGTCGCTTAAGGACACATACACATGTGATACACAAACAAGGAATTCAAATTTACATAGGTAAGTGGACACTGACAAGGAACACCCTACAAGTCGTCCTAGACCACCGAGAACGTCGTACGTACGCACACTGTTCACACTGGCAGATAAAGTGATACCAATTATAAAATCAAAACCGCGATCGGGTTCTCTCAGATTCTCTCTTGGAAATCATGAATCAGATTTCCAGACACCACCATCTTCACCCCAATCAAGTGAAAACGTGTTAGAAGAGAATGTCACAACTGTATTCTCAATCCAACCGGCAGCCGTCCAGCCGCAGCTGCAAACAGTTCAACAGTCAAGTCCCCATGCCTATGCGCAGGTTCTCCCCCGACTGAGCTCCCACAGCTCTCTTCTCTTTGGGAGGCTGGACTCCGACTGGTAACCGACGTCCTCACGCGGACCATCCAGATCGAAAGCCACAACATGACCGACTCAGCTTCAGTCACCGTACAGTTAGAACTGTCAAGACCAATGTATTCGACTGTGCAAGACACTCTTGTTAAAGAGAGGGCAGGATGTGTTCGAAAGAGAACGCAACTTTAGACCTGATAATTACGTTTGACTAGTTCCCTCCAACATCATGCCCGCACCTTGGGCTGATCGGTGCTTTCCACTGGAGCGCTTGTGGAATATTCGTACGTATTAACAACCCGCACGCCCAGCTCAACCCGAGTCTTGGTGGACCGTCGATACAAAACGAGTTATGGACTGGAATAGAATGGTGAGAAGACTCCAACATCTATATGTCATGAGGGAATATCCACCACAAAACGACTGGCAGCCTAAGCCGATAACTCTTACAGCGATTCGTGACGATCCCGAGAGTGGGACTAGGACGAACGTGACTGAAGGTTAACTTAGGTTTGTCAACGATGAGTTATTCGACTATCCTGAACCACTCACCCTTAAGAATAGTCACTTAAGATTAGTTGAAGGACTCCGATCCGAGGGGACTATCTCCGCAGCTTCGTCACGTCTAGTAACTCGTGGGCTTAGTTACTCCATTGTTTTATTTCATTTAGAGTTAACTTCAATCTTACTAACAATTTATTATTGTATGCGATTATACTAATCCCTACTGTTGTGTTTCTTTAGGTTACGTTACATTGTTTGACCTTCAGCGCCAACTTTGTTTTATGGTGTGTTACTTTTAAAATTCTTATCACTAGTTGGTAGTAAATTTCATTGTTACGTAAGTTATAATTTTGTCAGGGGTGCTAGTATTTCATAATTTTTGACCCAGCACACGTGTCATCTACTACAGGACTGTCCCTAATCCTGGTGCGATGATCCTGAAGTGTTACCATCAGTAACGTAGGATACAACAACATTTTCACCACTTCTAAATAAAACAAATGTACCCTTAGGATACCAATCCCAACTTTAAGGGGATCTTGAATCCGAATAAAAAGTAATCTAGCAACAGACCGTATCGTATGTAAATAAACGTTTAAAATTATATTTTTTCAATATAATTTCTTTACTAGCTGTGTGCCCACAAAAACGGTCCTTCAGTTAAATGAGCAATCAGAGGAAGACTAACTGCCTGACGAGGTGGCTCAGTCAAGGTTTACAGCTTCCAGTGGGAACCATCAAGGAATCCTCAATTCAAGACATTGTCGCAAAAGTTATACAGGATTATAACATTCCTATACGATCCTCATAGTATCCCTAGACCTGTTTGTCAAGATTATTTTTTTGGTTGGCTGAGACTCCGTAAACATAAAATTCGGTCTACGGCAGGTGTATAGCAAATGTACGGGCAAGTAAATGTGCGATTTGATGAAAAGACGAACCAACCAGAGCCACGTGAATTGATACTGAAAAACTTTTACATAGACGATCTATCGGAATGTGTTGACATTCGAGGTGTGAATGAAATCATTTAATCAAGTAATAAAGGCAGGTGATTTCACTCTACAAAAATGGGCAAGCTGCAAAGAAGAAATTAAGTTTTAAATAAATAATTTTTACCTTGAACCGTAAACAACCGTAAACAAAACGGTTGGTTTAAAATTAAAAGTATAGAATATAATTTCTTTACGTGCTGCCTGCCTAATATTTCATTCCCGCATCCCATCGTGTTCCGAGCCCAGTCATTTTCCCTGGGCGCCAAAAAAGGACAGCAATAAAAGGGGGAGCCCTCATTTTAAAATTGTGTGCGTAATTTAAGGATTTTATTCCAGCCTAGTGTCTGTAGCGAGGAGAGCCATTTTGCCAGGTGTAGTCGCAGACATAGTCGGAGAGGCCATCCTCTTTGTCGTTAAGCCTAAACCCTCAATTAAACAATGAAAAATTAATAAAATACAATTAAAGTCAACATAGGTTTTTTGCTGTCGTCATTTGTCACAGGTAGGATGTGTCATTTTTTTTACTTCTATTCACTTTCGAATGTCTGACAAAAATTCAATTTCTCCCTATGGAGAAAAAGCATTTCGTGTTCTCCATTATTTTACATTTTTCAGAATTTAATTTTACAATTCAACTGAGTCTAAATTGAATAAATTCGGAGGAAAGTAGAACTGTTCGAGGCAATTTTTTTGCGAGGGTATATTTCATTAATTTGCTTTCAATGCCACCGCCAATTTCGGTACGTGCGACAGCTTCGTGGTGGTACTGGCCACCGTGCAATGTCTGCGACTTTTCTACTACTAATATTCAACAGATAGTGCTTGTCAACTTCACAACAAACAATGCCAAACACCCCAACACCTAGTAATATTCCCGTCAGTACAACTCAACAATCCTATTCTTAACAACGATAAGTCCAAGAGGATACGTTTGCTATCCTCTGAAAGAAAGTATCATGTCTTATCATGTCATGATAACTTCACTAACAGTAGCACGCACACATAGTGCGGGAGTACCTCGCGGCACACTACGAAGGTCGAAATACTATACGAAAATGGTAGAGTTAACTTAAAGAGTGGTAGATTTAATAAGGGCTGTGGTGGTGCCGACTTTCTTGGTCCTCTTTCGTACCGTGCAGACAGGAAGTCAAAATGTGTTGCCCGGAGCGTTATCGATCGGCTGTTGTCATTAACTACAGTACAGCTGGAAATACGCAATGGGAGACACTCCTTCTAAAACGCATTCAGGATGTTTACAAAGGAGAACGGAATGTAAGACCAGACCACTACGTTAGACACATAGTACCCGCACACGGGGCTGATCTCTGGTATTCTGTAGGCGCCGTTCATTCTGGAAAGTTGTGAACTTAACGTTCAAACTCAACAACCGTTTAAATTCCTGCTTTAGTTTATAAGACATTCACTCTTTATTGAGTACGAATGTCATTCTTATAAATAATTACAAATATATGTCCCTGTCAATTATTTATAATTCACCCCCGCTTTTTTAGAAGCGGACAGGTGGTCTGAAGGCCCAGTATGGGATAAGTTAGAATCTTGGAACGCAGGTATCAGTCGGAACAGTCGGCCGTATTGTGACTGGGCTCCTTGGAATGCAGATTACGATGAATTTACCCAGAACCTGACAAAATACAAGCCTACCCAAAAGGCGTGACGGGATGGGTATGGACGGACCTCGATGCCGAGAGGAACCTGTTGAGCGTAAGGGGGGAAAGGATGTCCAGTATCAAGAAAAGTGAGCCGGGTAAGGTTCGCTCGGTAGTAAAGACTTCATCACATATTAACAGACGCATGCCTTTCCTGTCACAAGTAATTGAAAGTGGCTTGAAGGGCAGCTTTGTGAGGACATTATTTACCATTCGATACTGTCTGAGTCTGCAGATATGACTATCCTGAGGGCAGTGGAAGATCCTAACGTTTGGAAGGTGCCTTTGGATCAATGTTCTTTCGATGCTAACCTAATTATTTATAATTGACAGGGATGCAAAATAATTGTTTAAAAAAGACATCCCCCCACGGACTGTTCATCATAATTTGTCCTACTCTATTCTTCTATTTCCTCATCATCCGCTTCCACCTATCTTAGAGCTCACACCACTCCCGCGCAGGAGACTAGGATCGTTAGACATTACACCGATGGCAGCACCGCGAAAAGTCGCAACACCTCGACACATCTCACCGGACGTGACATCGCTTACAAACGGCCCATAACGGTCACATGCGTTTGTTCTGAATGGTGAACAAGCCTCGCCAGACCATGTACTCACCAAACTTCAATGGGTCTCTTGCGTTAGTCCACTCAGAATACAACAATCTTAGTATGGTTGAACCATTCTTTTCGAAATTCGTCCCCGAGCCGGCAATTACCTACATTGCCGTTACTGGCATTGGTAGTGGCCCCTTTCATCCCGGGGCGGCATCAGCTGGTTAGAAATAGATATGTTAGTCACGGCACTCGTAGTTAGGTATCTTCCGAGAGTGGAGGTCATGAGATCGCCCGGACGAACAGAGATAAATGCAACTCCGTAGCAAATATAGAGATTAAAAATACAGAAACCACTTATATAGAAGACCCGAACGACCCCCTTTACCTCTCCCAGGTAACATGGAGAGAAGTAGGTATGGTGATGGGGTTACTCCTTCACGACTCACAACGTGGAGAGCCCGCCAGCTTGTAAAGCCCGGTGAGAGAGCGGAGGACTAGACCACTTATTCAGGGCCTGTGCCGGCCGATTAGCCCTTGAACACTGGAAGCTCGGATTGGCTATCAGACAGCGAGGGGAGCAATAGCTCAACTCCGACCGTCTTGTCGAATACATGCAAGCAGTCGAACCTTACTTGCCAGGTGGGCTAGTAACCTGCTTGTCAGGTCTCGACACCTTCCAGAACAAGCTGGGGTCGAGACATAACCTCCCCTCTACTCAGGGATTAGCTGGATTGTGCAGTAGAGTCGACCAGGACACCCACGTCTTACAGCACCAGGGGTGTCCATACATCACGTGAGATGGTACTGAGTCCCTCGATTTGTTCCTGTAACCCGTTCAATTGTTCTATTTCCTCAGGTTTGTCATCCAAAACCGAAAGAAGGCGAAGGCGAAACGTCAAGTGAAACGAAAGCGCCAACTCGACTGAGAAAGTTATTTTCAAACTGGAGGAATCCAATAAAGAAAAAACTCTGGCGTTGGCCATCAATTACGGTTGTCACTTTCCGATCTCCTTCAATTTTTTTGCTCTTCTTTACAAACGGAATCATCGGATAAATCCGATTACCCTGATTTATCAGAGGTTCATTTCATTAGGACACTACTAAGATAACGGCAGATTTTTCCAAATACCCAATCATTCATTTCGACATTCCCCCAGATCAAATTCCACAGGTCCTGAAGCATCCCACACCTTCTTAGAAGCCATGCAAATATCTAACTTAGGTTTCACACACCTCCGGGGGTGTCACATTACCATCCCCGACGAAACCTTGTTGTCGTATGTTTCGGTTCGAACTTGTTTAAATTCAAATCAGACTTGGAAGCCTTAATCTTAGGACATTATCTAACAGGAAGATCATTGAAATTAATTCTTCATCCCAACACCCAATCATCGGTTTAAGTAATTTCAGATGTAAACGATAGTAAAGTCAATATCTCACTATTTTATAAATTAGAAAATATGACACCAAATGTTACTCCTACTCAGTTAAAATTCAACCTAAAAATCAGCAGCGTCCCTGAGAAACCTAAACTTCGTTGGTCACGGTCAACCATTTTAGTTTCAACATCCGACGGCCGGTACGCTGGGTGAAAGCACAATGAAAACGAAGAAAAATGTATATATAAACAAAAAACCCAGAATTTTCAAAATTTTTGATACAATTTTACACGGTCTACAGAATTTCTGGAGGAGAAACTCATTACAGCCTAAGACAACCAATTGTAAGGAAGAAAAACCCGAAGGACAAGAAAACTGAATTACTTCAGTGGTCGACAACAAATTTAACAATTACGTCGTGTAGAATGAGTTTGTTAGACCCATCGCAAACAAATAATTCAATTTCAAAAAGGTCGTATGCTAGGTAATAGATCAAAACCTAAGTGAACAATGTTCTTCACTCCCTGAACTGAATCATATTTGGCCGAAATGTGGTAGTTCTGTTGTTTACAGTATCGGCCATTAAAACTTTCAGTCTATTGGAACTATGAGTGCCGAGCATTTTGTGATTCTACGAATACATGTAACATTTATCGTGATACGAGCGAGACATAGAACGACCGGTCTTTAGACAAAATTTAAAAGAATATTTTATAAATTATGAAACCGACAACTGGAAGCAGAAAAACTTTTTAAGGGTCCAACGTCAACATTCTGCACAATCACTTACGGAGGGAATATCAGGAGGTATTCAACACCACCATGATGAAGGTCCGTAGTCATAAAACGTACATACGAGACGTTTCTAAAAGAAATACACGGCAGACTACTGAATGTCCTCATCGACAGAGTAATACCTCCGTACATCATCTCCGAACCTAGAAAGCAAATACGTTTCCAAGCCTGAGACGCCTCCCGTACTCTACAGACAATTGTTGTGTACAAATATTGTAGAAAGTCAGTCGAATTAACAGACCGAGCAAACTTCGTTAAAATAAAGTCTCTTCAAATCAAATAATTTCAGGACTTGTCGATCAGAGATACCGGCACTTCAGCAATTTTGGGCTATCCCAACATTTGGTCCTTTCACCAATTCTGAAGTAAAGCTCTGCACAACCACCGTCCAAGGTTTTACGGTTTAAACTGGCTGCTCAAACTGAGGAACTTGAACAATTGGTATAAACCAGTTACGACGACAAAAATATTTAAAAATTATATTAATTATATTAAACAAGTCTTTAGAAAATTTCCTTTAATATTAAGAATCTTAAAGCTGTTTCTTTCCATTATTCTAAATTCGATTTCAACTTAACAAAATCACCGAATGTAGGCAATCGAAATTTAACAAATTTATCATTTCGCACGTACACCTAACGCAACATGCAATTGTGCAAATGCAATATACTGAAAATTGCTAAACACATTTAACCACAGCTCGTGAACCCAAGAAAATCCACAATACCATTTACTGTAGCAAATAGGTACTTTAAAATATGTGCCTTAACCTGACCCTGTGATGATGCTTGCAACCAAATCATTATCTCAATGCAACATTAACACCACACTATTCTAATAAGGAAAGTTTTAAAGGAAGAAAAACAACCATTAATTATTCAATCCAATGACCACATGGTCGTCCCAACACAAAGCAATGCATGCAACAGTCAAATCACTGAACATTCGTTTCGGGGTTCTCAAATGAAACAAAGGCACAGCTTAAAGTCACACAAACGTTGTAAAGCAAAGTGCAACCAATAAAACCATGCACGAAAATCAAACAAATTTAAGGCAACCTTCCGTAGTTCAGTACGAGGTATCAATATTTAGTTCACATGACACTAAGGCACAATAAAGGGCTTTCGTGCTGTACATTGAGCGACAGGTTAGCTTGTAATGCCCAAAATCAACGGTTAGAAAAAGCCGTCCGAAAATTAATGATTCAAATACATGCATTAGAGGAAACCATTCCAACTGATATTTATCCACAGCCAAGAAATAACCAAATAACCATTAAAGCCATTAATAAATTCTTAGCAATAAGGCCCGTGACAAATAGTCGACAAAAGATTTCCCGGAATATTGATAACATGTTTTTTTAAAAAAAAAAAAACATGACAATTGCGATTGCCCATTATTTGAAATAAATAAATAAATAACACTACTTATAGATAACGGTGATTCGTGTCTATCGCTTACTCCTACTTTGCAAACCAAGTCGCATCACATTTTCTCTACGTAGTTGGACGGGAAAAGGCCCTCTTTCCCACGGAGACGACCTTGCCACCAGCCACCTTCATCTGAAATATTTGGATGGTACAATCGTGATTAACAGTAAAAAATTGATGAATAATAATAAAACAAAATCAACTCACGCTCTTTTATTATGTCTATTACGTCTCCCGGTTCAAATGAAAGCTCGTCCAAATCCTGAGCCATGTAGTCATATATTGCTTTACACCGTGGCAATGTTACTGGTTTAGGTTTGACGGGAGGTCTTGGTTTACCTCCTCCAGGCACAGGTTTTTCAACCTGCGATTTATTCCTAAACAAATTAATTCAAGTCATTTAAATTGCACTGAATGGTTTAATAACAATGGGTTCGTCTCCATTCACCCTAAATAATTACTTCTGAAAAAACCTATGTACCAAGTTGTTAATAAAGTGAAAATTAGACACTGTTTCGAATTGCTCAGAATTGAACTGACACTACAAATAAACGAGATAAACAGAAAGAAAAAGACCTTTGGTCTTTTGTTACAATTTCTGCAGTTATTTCCTCTGCAATTTGGGGGGCCAAATTTTACACCCATAAGTCCTTCTGTCATTAACGTTCTCCTCACACAAAGTCTGACCACTATGAGTATCTCCCAGTCTTTTGTATATGTCATTTTATAGTTTCATCCATCTCAGACATTTTCTTATACATATGTATTACTGTATTCGTTCTTTCTCAAAAAATTTGCTGATTGTCTCACCCTTTGGTGCCTCGATCGGTACTCCTCGCGTCAGTCTCCTTCAATTTCCCTTGATTCAACCTCTGATAATTAAATCTAAAGGATGAAATCAATGGTTGATTTGGTGGGGCAGGTTCGCTGGGTGGCGGCGGTGCTACTCGTCGGTATCCCAGTGCACCAGGACCGTTGCTCGTTGCCACGTGACCCAATCCTTTTGGGATTCTCTCTCCACTTATTTTGGTTTGTTTTTGACTAGATGATTTTTTACGCGAAGGAACTGCAAAAGTAACAACCAAACTAAATTAGAATTGATACAAATTAACTCAGAGGAAAGGAGAAAAACACTACCGTTAGTTACTCACGGGAAGTGTTCGGTAGTCCTTTTGGTACAGTAACTGTTAGTACTTTTCCGGAACTCTTAAAAGTTTCGTCAGGTGCTTGGCTCCTCTCGTCACAGACAAAATTAACGTACCTGGTACCACCGCCCCCCCAACCCTCCTTTTTTACTTTAAATTCTAATTTATTTGAAAATATAATATTTAAATTGCGACCCATTTTCGCGTAATACGATTTACTCAAGCAATATAGGAACTCTGTTTTGAACATAATTTCCAACAGACTATCATAGCTGTCTTTCACGTGGATCACAACCAAATCGTCTCTTAATGTGCTCAAAGATACGTCGTTTACCCTGTCCAGCTCTACTTTTCTCTTTATTACTTCTTGATACGCCCCTTTGTTCTTCCCTTTTTTAACCTTTTCCCGTCCAATCAGGTACAAAACAGACCAGGTGAGTATAAGATCCCGTCGAGTCGTTTTGAAATTTCTGTCATACTTTTTAACCACTTCTGCGAAACAGATTTTCTCTCTTCGTCCAATCAAATTGGGCGTCATTATCCTGTTGTCCAGTCCAATGTAATCCCCGACGAAATTTCTGTTCAATGAGTTCTGCCTTCGCTCCTTTTTGCCACTGACCAAGTTGGCTGCTTCCATTTTGTGCTTGTCATACTGACGGTGGGCAAAATACTTTTTGAACGCTTTTTGTATGACTCGGGCGTAGTAATTGTATTTTCTTTCCCGTTGCTCCTCTAGCATGAATAACTGCAAGAATAATTAAAAGTGACCAGTGAATTACACAAATGCTTAAAAGACATGAGTTTATTGTCAATGACATTGTTGTGTCATCCAACACTTTAAACCTGACAATTTATTTAAGTTAAAAATATAAGATTGTATTAGTTTACAATTTACAGATTTTTACTGAAATTTGAAAATGTTTTAAAAATCAACGTTGAAACATGTTTGTTAACCTAGTTTTTGCAAAGGATCAAAAACTTACGAAAATATTCTCAGTTGGTTGTAATAAATGTATAAAGGAATAGAATGGTTAAAAAGGTTGTCGAATTTTTATTTCAATATTCCTATTATATGTGTCATCGCACCAAGGAATGAAGATACGAAGCCAACTGTCAAGTACCACCGACACTTACAGACAGTACGAAGTAACCCGCTATCAAATGCTATGAAAGTAATAGGTATTAATAACAGTTTAGCCTGGGACTCTGCACCCCAAATTTCCCTTATGAGAAACGATATTTATAACCCGGGTGAGAACTGGTTGTGAAGTCCTTGTAATCAACGAATAAGGACGGTTGAAATATTTTCTTAGAGAGTCCTACTAAAAATTACACCAAGAGCGTGCCAATTATTGACACACATAAATGGAAATCAAACTAGAATTCAAAACATTTGGCAACGAATCCTTATTTACATAAGCGTTGTATTTGCACGTAACAATGACTCCCAAAATATTTCAGTTTCACTAAAGATTCTGATGGATAAGCCTTGAACCTTTCCATACCTTACTCTCCTTTCATTTTCCAACTATAAATTGAGTACGAACCCAAATCAAAATCTTCCCAAACCTCACTCCAATCCTAAAGGGTTCGCCACCTGGCAAGGGCAACCCCGGCATAATAGAATCCATTTTAAAAAAATAACAGACACCAAATAGAAAACAGGAAACAAAAGTTGAGATTTTTACAGAATCTTCAGAAACGCTTCACACTTGAAGTGTCCCAGACAGGAAGCACAACTTCAATTTTGTTTTCAAAACTTGTATTGATCGTAGCGCAACACGTACTTATACTCATTCAATATTAAAACTTCATTGCATGTGCCCCGGAATCTAGATTAAACGCAACCAATTTATTGTAAACCTGCGGTATGGAACGAATTACAAACCGAAAACTTTCACCGGGCAAGAAGTCAACGACTCAACGGGCAAGACCAACAATGGAAATGACTTTTTGCAAATGACACTAGAAAAGAACAATCATACATAGACATAAAATAATAAACTAAATTTTGACAAAAAAGAAACCGAACCGTGACCTGATATACTTTCAGATGTTCAAATTAATGACCTGGTGCAGGTGCAGGTGTAATATTAAAATTACCATCCCCATCAAGGTCGAGTCTCTAGCAATTTCCTACCGATGAGGACCGTCCCCTTTACCTGTAATTGTCGTCATTAAATCAAACATATTTTTTGGAAGTACTTACAGTTTCCGGGGCTTTTATGAACACCTTGGTCAGTCCCAGCTCGTAGAGTCCCAGGTGAACATTCAGCTTTTTCATTATCATTTCCACGCCGGATTTCTCGTCACCTTGCCACCCCGTACCCTTCATTAAAATCCCATACCTGAACAAAACACTTGATTAATACAGAGGACTCAAGCTATGGCCTTGCGACTGGTGGAGTGCAATTGACTCACCTGTACAAAAATTTCCCAAACGGTCTTCTGTACGCGAAACCGGCCCTCCTCATCCTGATGTTCTCCTTCAACCCCAGGTACTCAACCTGGTGTCTAACACTTTGATCATTCCAGTCCTTTGGTCTCTTAGTTTCATTTGGCTTTATACATCTGACATAATGAGGCCTGCAGTTGCTCAGTCTGTCCACTAGAGCGTTGGCTTGTGTCAGAATTTTACTCCCTGCTGTTGTAGGACGTGACTTACTCTGATTGCCCACATCCTTCTCGAAAAGTTTCTTCACGAAGGGACTGTCAATAAATTTCAATTTTTGTTATTCTATTTCATAGTTTAGAATTGTAGTTGGAAAACATTTTTTTGGGGGAAATCCTCATGGACCCTCAAACAATTGTTCGGTACCGTACAAAACAAATAAGACTATACATTGACATTCACATTGTCATGCAAATGTTTTTCGTATGCCTTTGAATTCAAACAACAAACTGTGTAACGTCCCAACCATTTGAATTATGTATTTGCTAAAATCACTAACCAAACAGAACTTCAGCAAAAGAAAGGCTAATCTATTTGAATTACTCCGAAAATCAATTCGAATGCAATGTAACTGTTTTACATTTTCGTTCACCTACCTCGTGCTGGACTGCATCAACTGCACCAAGTCGGGAAACAACACGTCTCTGTTCTTGTCGCAAAATCCATCAACATCGTAGCACACCTTTCCGGCGTAATGATGTATAACGAAGCTATCCTTTCCCTCCTCGTAATGCTTGTGGTGCCTGGCGGCATTGTTGAGCTTCTTCTGTAAATCCAAATCGGCTCCTGTTGAAACAGCGTGAAGAGTTGCGCAGACATCGTCCAAAACGCTAAAAATTCCAGGCGGTCTTTTGCTCTCAATCAGCTCGCACACGATTTTGTTATTGAAATAATCAATTGGAGTCCATTCGATTTGTTCTGTAGCGTACTCTTCCTGAAACAAAGGATGAAAATAAGCAAAAAAAAATTGAAAAGCAGAATTTACCAAGAACACCGCTTTCTTCGTTCATTTGTTCCGTTCATTTATTTTAATGTTCATTTGTAAAATTTTAAAATTACAGAATGTCTATACGTTCCAACTGACTAAAGTGTGTAGACCTCATGACCAACTTTTAAAAAATTATTTTAGCACAATTTATTGACTACAAATAATGGTCAAATAATACTCAAATAGCATGTTGATTCACATCTACTCTCACATTTTTCGTCAAACATTTTACATTCTCAAGCGTTCAAGCGGTCCTTTTTTATTTAACACTCAATGTATGTATAAGATTGTATCGGTCTACAATTTACGGATTTTCACTAAAATTTTAAAATGTTTTAAAAATCAACGTTGAAACATGTTTGCAAAAAACCACAGGAGTTAAATTCTTACCTAAAATCTGGAAATTCGTTAAAATTGTTAGAAATGCCGAGACGTACGTCTTCGGTAGGCTCATGAAACAAAATGCGTACCAATCGTTCGGCATTCCTAAACAATTGAATCACGGTTGGATAACAAATGAAAAACGGTTGAAGACCAAGCGAACGATTCGAACGGAATAAAAAAAAATGAAACCACGTTTTTGTAAAGGTTCAAAAACTTACTTATACTCTAGCAATCAAAAATGCAAATATAGTACATTATTGGGATGTCTTCCGAAATGTCAAGCATCGTGACCAGGTACGATGTGTAAATACCCCGTAATACATTACAGAATTTAAATTTTCACTCAGTACACATGTATACTTATCATTATTTTGTGTCGAATAACACCGTGTCCTGTTTTGGTGACGGGGGTTACCCAGCTTTTCCAGTTGCTGGCATCATCAGCGGTAAAATAAGTTTTTCAAGCGATAATTGCTATTCACTCGAACCGAGTCAAATACCAACTAAGGCTAAAAGACACACACAGGCGCTGAAAATGTGGACGGAGATGAAAAGGAGAGCTAGGGCTAATCGGTGTGGGTAAGGGATAAGATTGCACATGGATATTAGAATGGACAAATGACGGTATGGTTGCAAAATATTTGATTTAGGAAAAAACGGTTGAGACAAAATAGACAAGGAAATATTTTCGACATGAACACAACTCAATTCTTACTCTTTAGTTGTGTTTTTGTCGTAAATATTTCCTTGTCCTTTTCCCAACCAAACGGAAAGGGGGTAACCCCCGTCACCAAAACAGGATACGGTGTTGTTCGACAGAAAATAATGATAGGTGTACGCCACGTAATGCAATTCCACACACTCTCCTTTTGAATCGATAACATGGCAAACTGTCAAACAAGTTATGTTACCTTGGTACTAGCCCAGCGAACCGCGAAATCCAGAGAGAATAATAAAAATGATGATGACTGCTCTAAATAAAAAAATTGTCATCATTAACCTCCAAATCCATCAGAATCGGTTTTAATTTAACCGGATGTACCTATAATGTACAGCAATGCTTTACCGTTTGATTAGATGTCTCTTAATTATCCAAAGACCCAACTAAATCGAGTACATAAGAAGCAGCCTATTAGAAATCAACCAATACTCTTATTACCCGAATGGCATATTTTCCACTTATAACTTGTCTCAACTAATTTTATAGGTTTTAAACTATTATAAATCAACATAACTTTGACCACCATTAAAAATTTAACCGACATATTTTCGTACACCACATAAACTTTTCAATCCGCAGTTTAGTAATTTTGGTAATTAATTTCTATCAATTTCTAATTATGGTTCTTCTCATGTCAACAGAAGAATAAAATTAATTTATATCTTAATACAAATGGTTCGAAGGTCAAAATTGACCAGTAAGTCACAGTTGACGAGAGACTTGATCAATTTTCAAACGAACATCGACGATGACTAACTGGATTCCGCAACTTCTCACCCAAGAGCTTCACATTCAGGAGGATTCACATTAGATTACATCGTTGAGCACACTAAAATTCATTAAGAAAGTAACATTTTCTACTCCTTTCTTTTAATTTAAACTTCTCAACCCGAGAACAAAATGACCCAATGCTGTAATTAAGGTTTTACTGACATTTAATTTGACTTAGGGACACTTCACAGAAGTAAAATATCATGTAACTAAATCGCAATCCATCTAATTTTCCTTAAAAAAAACTACACTTACATGCCTTCCATTTTCGAAATTTAATGTTCTTTACGTAAGTGTGGCGTGGTCAGCTATCTAATTGCCCGAACTGTCAAACAGGGACCCAGACGATTTGCAATGTTTTTTTTCTCTCATTAGACCAGCTCCTTTCAGCCGCCTCCCGTTATATAATTCACAAGATTACATGACAAAATATTTATCTAAGTACAATCTATTCAGAACAAACATTTTCTTTTAAAAACATTAATAATTAATAATGGCGTACCAGAAACCGTAATCCTATACGAGACGCAAATGAACAAAGAAAAATGCTAAGAACACTTCAGTTAAAGTTTAGTGTTAACTATAATAAAGTTGTTATTTTCAAGTACAATCAGAATGTGGAACCAGCTTTGAAATTTATGCTCAATGCAGAACTCTCCACCGTTAGCTTACTGATAGTCACAGTGACTTACACTTTATTTTGTCATGTAGCGCTACCTCCTTGTCCCACTAAGGTAGTCGACAGTACTCTTGGAACAAGCTTTTATCGTTTTATTTAAAGGTGCCGTTTACGCGGTCCGTTTAACTGTGGTAATACAATTTAGCCAGCTACAAAATATTTCTGATGGGCGGTATCATCACGCAACATCTCAGCTTATAATCAACACTGGAAGATTCAATTACCATATTATGTAATAAGCAACACAGCAAGCAATTAAAGTTTAAATAGAGCGTTAACAAGTTAACTCACCGAAAATTATAAATGGTCTAGCACACGAACATGCAACCTGCTGCAAACGATGCGCATGATCGTACTCAACACAGACTCATGTAATTTTTTAAAATGCAACAGTCCATTTTGTCAAAGTCTGGCTAGTGAAAAGCAACAATAACCGTTCAATTATATCCGTGTTATTTACTGAAATATTTCCTCCACGAAAGGTCTTATGTCACATATTTTCCTTTCCATTTTTTCTATTCGAACGATCTATTAAATTAAAGCTGACTTTCTCGTCAGAGAAATTAATAATTTATTTAATTGCTTAATGACTCAGACATGGGAATAATTACTCAATTGAATCGGGAATAGCAACTTCCGATTTAATACGACACGATTTGTGCGTCACGAAATCCAGTGGCTTTCGACGCCTGATATTACAGTAAAAGGTCAATTACTCACGAAAAGAACCAGTCCCGATATGCAAATTCAGGCCATTGTAAACGCTTTACTGAAATCACAATCTCCAAAGTCAGACCAAGCTGCGAGCAGAGCACCGGGTCGTCTCTGTAATGAACGCTCAGTTGAAACTATTATAGTTATGTAACAATAATTTTTAATTAAGTTACAACACAATGAATAAAACATTTCCCTCTGCCTTACCGCAAAACGAGTTAAAATCGTTCAGATCAAAATAAACACGGTGAAGTGCTCTCACTGCAGTGGGTAACCTTCGCAAAAATTCACAGGTGCTTCAGAGAGTGAACAACCTTGGTCTTGGCATAACAACATGTCGACACCGCCTTGCTCTGCGGAATACAACTCACTTAACAAGTGATAATAAACCTTGAATTAACTACTACAGAAACCATTAATTTGACAACTGCAGTGTCTGTCAACAGTTAACCAGCAGAAAAAAATTATAATGGAATTATACTTGTCGCAGACCGTTCAAATAGAAAATCTCAAAGTAGATTGTGAATGAATGATTGGTATCACTTAACTCAGTCACTTCAAACAGAACCTTAGCATAATTGAATTTCACTACTTCATTAAATCTATTTATACTGCTCGTTTTCGATAATTAATACATCTGCTGTGTCATCAAGGGCAAATTAATACGTATAAATAGTAAAATATCAAATTTCCATTTTTGCTTGTTAGTTGCACTCAACTGTTTAGAAAAGAAATGCGTTTACTATTATTGGTTACAATCTGTTTGTCTCACACATACACGCAAAAAAGCGTAATTTCTATTGGGTTTCTAAAAATCTGGACGGCTTTATCAAGGTGGTACAATCAGCAGAAAGAATTCAAGAAGGAATTTATAATTTCGATATTCAAGTTGTTTAATAATACGTGCGTAACAACGAACTCAACCAATGGGACATTTCCATCCAACACCAGTGCAAGTCCAGGTTCTCCGGGTCGCCCAGGTTTGACGGGACGCACAGGACTACCGGGTGTAGACGGAGAACCTGGTTTACAAGGCAATAAAGGAGCAAAGGGTAGAAAAGGTGATAAAGGCGATGATGGTCCCAAAGGAATAAGAGGAGAAGTAGGAGACGTAGGAAGACAAGGACTATTGGGAATACCGGGCAATAAGGGACCCCCTGGTGACCTAGGTGAAGCTGGTCAAAAAGGAGATCCAGGTTTACGAGGCCAAAAAGGACAAATAGGTCCCTATGGACCTCCAGGAGAAAAGGGAGAAAAAGGAAAAAAGGGGGTTAAAGGAAATAAAGCATCAATCCCTTTCTAATTATTCAGCTTTGCAACAAAATTTAGACATTGCGGGTTAGTCATTTTAAAAATTAATTTTTTATGCGGGTTTATAGAAGACTCTTGTTGGGAAAATGCCATTTCAAGTTGCATAACGGAATTTAATTACGATCTATTTAACTAATTCCATTTGCAATGAGCAAAGTAAAACACACCTGCTCATTTATCAAGGACCATCTTCATAAATATAAACCACGTTTACAGTGTGAAGTAAAAAGGTCATTTGTAGTTCAATGGAACGAATGGTTTTTTAACAAAATGTATTTAAGAATACTACTTGTGTCTTATTTTTTATTATCGAATGCGCTCATTTTTAAAACCGTTGTTTTTCTTCGGGGGATGCTTATTCGGAAGATACACAAACTATGGATCAATTTGACAGATTGGGTGGCGCGTAAAATTGATTACAACACGGAGGCTTTAAAATTGAAAACAGAAGAACTTAAAAATTTGGTACCGGTACAACAGTGCAGTACAGGGAAAAGACGGATTATAGTATTACCCGGAGATCCAGGACCACCAGGTGAACCAGGTTCACCAGGTTTGAAAGGAGATCCAGGACAACTGGGAGACCCAGGATCACATGGACAGACAGGTCTTCAGGGTGTTAAGGGACAACAAGGAACTCCAGGAGTAGTCGGGAAAAAGGGCTCCACAGGAATACCAGGACCACCCGGAATGCAAGTTGCAGGTCCTCCAGGATCCAAAGGAGTAGCTGGTCCTCCAGGGATTCAAGGCCCTCCGGGGGAAATGGGAAACCCAGGACGGCCTGGACCCATAGGAGAAAAAGGAGTCAAAGGACAACCAGGCGACAAAGGATTTCGAGGAGCCATTTTCAATCCGACATAAGAACAACAACGAGTTTAGCAAAGAAGAGAAAGAAACATAGTGCACAAGTCGTAGACAACATATCAAATAATCACAGGAAATTATCAAGAATTATTCGTAAAAATTGTAAAAGACTCACGTAACCTTGGCCGTGTAATGTATAGCAGTAAAAGAAAACTTTTCGAGTTATACAGCTCATTAAAATGAAAACAATATGGTCGCTCCCCTTCTAAGAAATCTCCTCATTATTTTAATACAGTTCTAGACTGAGCAACGGAATCCGTACAGAACCAATGCATTAAAAGAAGCATCAACTTTACTCTTAAAGGGCTCTTGCTCCACGTATCAAAACACTACAAAAAACTATAATATTAATTTTATATTTATATATGTATTTAAATTTTATATATTTATATATATATTAATAACCCTAATATAACTATTAAGAACTCCTAAGTACTTCATTTTCTAAAATCAATAAACTGCCAATGATTCAAAGTTGTTCATTAAATGTTTACGTCTGCCCTTCAAATTCCATATTGAACAAATTCTGACGCTACAAACTAGTGGCGTACCGCCTCAAGTAATTTTTTGTGTATTAAGTTCAAATTAAAAGAAGCAATTCCAACACTGTACGTAACTGTAAATTAAATTTCATATATGTTCCTTTTCTCAGGCAAACAAAGGGTCCCCGCCGGGATATATACACTTCTAATTACAAGTTAAAAAAAACACCCGTTCAATTAATAATAATTTTCTTTCCTGTGCATTTCCGGCGTTCCGGTCCTAATAACGATCATAAACTCTTCAAACTTTCTTTTCTTCTGCTCCAACGAAATAACCATCAAATAAAAAAAACTTTCCACATGTAATACTTGACAAAACAAAAGGATGCAAACGAATTTCCACAATCCGCTGCAGGTTAACGTTCTCATAACGGTCTGACGGTAAGCATAAAATTGAGGTAAGAAAATTTTTAAAAGCTTTTAACTGCATATACAAGTTAATGTACAACATTCACATTGCCAGACTGTCTAACACCTTGATGATACTCTTGTGATATGTGAGTAAAATTAAGAAATAGTGCGAGTCTCTGATGGATTTGCCCTAGTTTTGCTACAAGTTTAGAAAATTGGGACCAGTGAAACACATTGAAAAATGAACCTCAATTAATTACAGTATCAAATTGTACGAGAAAGATTCAGAATTAGTTGATAATAATTCAAATAACAATAAATAGAGCGGAACTGTACAGAGTAAAGGGTAGGTTTCGAACGAGACATATGATAGTAATAGATTAAAAATAAATATTCATTGAAAGAGTACAGTAAACTGGCGTTTGTCGTAAGTTCGCCCAAAATACAGTAACCAACTATCGTTTGATAGCATTTGATAGCATCAAATGCCTACCTACTCCAACGCAAAGTCGAAATTACATTACCATCATAAAAAGCCGAAATAAGTCAATGAGAAAATAAATAAGATTAAAAATAACATTTCTTAACAGCAGAACCCTCACTTGTTATTTCTATTTCTCCTGACTACCAATCAAAAGCAATGGCAGTTGGGGGTCTTCAATGGCAGCAAACTCTGTTGAAGTCTCGGAAATCAGAAGTTTAAGTGAATGCGGCAATAAAATTAACAATTATATAGGGGCAGTACCTGTTACTTCTATCACCGGTGACAGATGTTGATTAATAATTTGTCCCGTGCCGAGCGGAAAAAGTTAAACAATGGCGAGAATCAGAAAGCGGAGAACGGTACCTACAACTCACCAGGGTTTCTGCGCCTACCGTACAGGTAGGAAAAAAGGCGGGAAGAAAAACAATTAAATTCTTGTACAATACGAGAGTGAAAGAGAAAGGTAATTGCAACTCGTTAATAACGGACTTAAGAAGCAAAGAAAAACTCAGTTTTAAACAGGTTAAAACCGGAGACGGCCAATTCAGTCGGTCTTGTACATCACCGTGTCTGGAACCCAAGAAAAAGTTTTTGTCTATGCCTATTTGCTAGTTCCAGCATGTGTCTCAGTGCGAGCGTGTATGTCTAGCGGTTGTGGTGTTGTTTTTCGTACTTCATTCATAAGCCGACCGCCTTCAGAGACACACGCGTGAATGTTTCGTTTCATTTCTCGAAATTCTCGTGCTCGGACTTTTACGCAAAAACTTTTACTTACAACTATCCCGGAACCTGTGAAGTGAAAATAGTTTTCTTTTGTTTAATTTACTCTTTGATGATGCTACATTTACATTTTTGAAGAAAACGGAATTTCATAATTCAGTTTTAGGTAGGTTATAAATTTAAATAATCGTGTACGCAATAGTAGGTTGATTCACAAATGTCACTACTTACATTTTCAGAAATTCTTCTTCTTTTATAAAATGTGCTATTGGTACTTCTGTTCGCGAACTTACGTGCAATTCAAAAATCATATACATGTAAAATTATTATTAACATACCTTGGATGTGATAGTCGTCTTTCCATCGAGTTTTATTGAAAAGGTTAACCACAGAATTATATGACACTGTTTAAAATACTGAAGAGAACAGAGGTCTTCGTTGATTCCCAAATTTACATACCCTTAATGTCATACCAAGTTAGTCAAACACATTCCATATTTAGCTCACAAGTAAAGAACTGGGATACACTTAAATAACAGCAAGAAAGCTATGAAATATAGCAAGTATATAGATCTGTTACAACATCCAGTTTCTCAAGATAAACCTAAATGGAAGCGGTGAAATACTATAAATCTGTCATATTAATATTTAACGCAGTATTTTTTAATACGTGACTTAGAGCTTTAAGAAGTCTTTCGTTGTAAAATAATACTTAAAATTTTGTTAAATTTTATTTAAGACAAACACAGAAGCAGTAGAGTCGTTGCCTCGAAATAAAAATTGAAATAAAGTTATTTATTTTCTACCGGTAAACCAAATAAAAATAATCCCTACAGATAAGTAAATCAAAACAAGACCGTTAGTAAATTATACATTTGACTACTAGCCGCTTAAATCCCCCCTAATTGAATTTCATCCCATTTATGTATATAATTGAATTAAAAGACCCAAATGTCTGTTGAACATACTTTCTCGTGTTCGGTTTCAATTTCAGTCGGTTTCCAATTTACTTATTTTCCAAGCCGGATGAACTAATTTACTCGGATTTTATTTGCTTTTGTGAACTTGACAATGGCTCGTGTGAATTATGAGAAATGCCTAAAAAAACTATAAATTTCAAACTATCACATTCCCACGACATCCTTCCGTCTAATTTAAACGAAAGCATGTGACCTTCTTTTGATAAGTTTCTATTGTCGGAATTAGCACCATCTGACTGGGTGAAAAGCCATTTCCAGAGTTTCAAACTATAATCTCGAATACGTTTTTCCTCCGACTTTGTCTGATGCTCCTAATAGCTTTTTAATTTAAAAAAGGATGATTGACTAATCCTTTCCCGTTTTGAACGGAAAACCGTTTCCAATAAAACTGTTGCACCGTCACATTTTAATGAGAATTTAGACCGTACGTAAAATAAGAAATATTACTTAATGGCAATAACTAATGACACCGTTGAAATGTGTGACGTTAATTCTTTTTATTGGCAGAAACCGCACATAAAATAAAAAGTTTGCAAGTACCCTTTACAAGGTGATATTAAGTACTGCGGTACTAAAAAAACTATTCTATTTACTCTGTTAGATGCTAAATAATAGTATCCGCTTCTGCTCTACGATAACACAAAATTTGGCCCCTAGCCTAGTGTGATACCCGCATCATGGTTCAATATTTACAACAAAAATGCTTTCCTGCCTTTCCGTGCTCAGCAAAAACACCATCACGAACTTCTGTGGATAGTTTCTTCTCAATTTCTCAAAGAAACTTCCATTTCACATCGACAGTTTTCCAATTGCCGTTCTACCACAACTTCAAAACCAAGCTAAAATTCGAAATTCATTTCCAGCGGAAGGAAAGAGGAAATTAGTCAAAATTTCCAACCGCAAGTGCGCCTCCGAAAAACATTGCTAACATCAAAAATTTAAATTAAACTTTAGGAATATTTGAGGAGTCTGCACAAGATACAAAGATCTGACATGTTTCACACAACTACATATTAAATAGAAAACGAACTGCTGAGTCGTTTTTTTCAGCCAAACATTTATAATAAAATCAAACTTAAACTTAACACAATTCACCAACATTCTGCTATTACTAATAAAATTAATCTGTTACATTGTAGTTCCACACGGATAAACTCTCTCATTCTACACTACATTACTTATAATTCCAAGGACATGAGCAACAAGTTGAAAGATGAAAAATACATCCTCCCGTGTATGATGAAAACAAAAAACGCTTACTTTGTACAAAACTACAGTAGGCCTTAAGCGTATTACTTATTAATAGTCATTATGAGTTTCCAGAAGACATAGTTTAACAGACAAATATTCACTAATTGACATTTAAAGACCCCAAATTTGAGAGACATAAGTTCTGACTTGTACCCACAAATACAGTTCCGTCCTTTAATAAATATATAATATATTTAGAACACTTAAATGGTAGTGAAGCCAACTAAAACGAAATCGCCGGTCCGTAACGGTTCCGTCAGTATGATATTGGGAAAACTACATCCTCGGGCATTCAGTACTCATCAGCTGCAATTACCCAAATGTACATTCTTAATGCAAGTACCGTATACCATCGAATTAGTTACTTCACTGAGAATTTCTCGCTTTGATCTGTTGGACGGCTTATTCTTTCGCCGGAGAGGATAAGAATAACACCACTCCTGGAGGCAGTGTAGCAAACAAACGACTCAAAACTCGGAAATTTTTGTTGCGAACGGGCAATTTCATTTTCCGCTCTTCTCACACGTAAAAACATACTAATATTGTATTTCATTAGGGCACTCATCATCTCTTAATCGCTTGACCCAGACCAAAACTTCTACCAAAAACTCTCCTGCATTCCTCATTCCTTTCTCATTATGAAATACTTAAAAGAAAGCCCGGTTCGAAAACACCAATTAAACTTATTTGACTATTCTCTCAAAATAGAAATCGTCACTTGAACTACCTTAATAGTGTTAGAGAACAAATAGTTTGTAGTACCCCTGCTGCCTCTACTCAACTTCACCTTTACGATAACTTTAACTGAGACCCATATTCCCGAAAAATGAGCTTCAGAATCAGTACAAATTACTCAGTTTTGTACGACCTTAAACGTCGATTTAAAACGCACATGCAATCCCTACATTAATTCTCTGTTTTCAGGTCTTTTCACGATGTTTGCCATTAATACACTAATCAAACGAAACATTACACATTTCCAATATTATGTGTTTCAATCTCAGATTTACATGAACCAACCGAAAACTCCTCAACGGCTGGATTCGCCTACTATTCATTCACAATTACGATTTTAATTAAAAGTGACAGTTTTCAATAAATTTGCATTTAACTAATTATTGCACTGTTTCAAATATGCAAATGATTTATAATTGTATTAATTCAAGTCCATTACTCTAGTTTCTCTTTAGTGTAATCTTTTCAACACCGAAAAATTCGACAATTGAAACTTTGGCGTTTTATGCAAATCATTTCATTAATTATTACGAGAAAGTAATAACTGCGCCTAGGTAAACACACCGTCTCAACTTGTTCTCAACTTTTGTTTTCTTGTTCGTAAGCCTTTAGATTCCAACCGTCAAAATTATATATACACATTCAAAGTTTAGAAATAACAGGCTCCACCCCGGCCTTCACAAGATCAAGGTTTCCTTGTTAAAATGGTTTCTTTAAATTAATTATCATTTTTTATGTTCCAGGTGTAAAATTTATCAGTTTTTCAAAGTACTTAATAGCCATTGATAAAACAGCATACACCACAAAGGTTCACTATCAATAAAAATTTTCACAGGTGCCAATTACCCACTTAGTCTTGCTTCAAAGGTTTAAAAATAGTTGTAAAGCTATTCCATTATACCTGTAATAAAAGTAAACCCCAAGCCAAATGTAATTTGTTGCACGTTCCTCTGATTCTGACTCTTAAATTTTTCCACATGAGGTTCGCATACTTAAAAAATTAATTGTTAGATAACAGGTATATCAAGGTTTTGAATGGTTAGTCAAAGGGTCATAGGTCCACCTAAGTAGAATTAGGGCAAGGACTCTGATTCTCTACGAAAACGTCCTCTTGTTGAGTGGTTACGTCCTCTTCCTGCCTTCACTCCAATTTGTATTTGTTAAGAGTGGCACCCACCTCACACTTAGTAAAACCAACTATTAACCACCACATTCAATTAAAAACTCTGCTTTCATTGCGTTACCAAAATTTTACTCGGAGCTTTCGTGTAAACTGATAATTGCAATACTCGACGGGTATTGTTTCGTTCTTTTCGCAACCATTTTCGTCTAAATCGAAAAAATGTTTTGGGACTTGGATTCTTTTGAAGTTTCAAGCTCTGGTTCGACACTGGCAAACACATATGGAGCACACTGACAATCAATTACTATTCTCGAAGAACTCATCACCAACAACAAATACATTAAGAGGTTTTTAATGTACAAGTGAATTAGGTCTCTGCTCGCCATCTCCTCGGTATCACGGGTATCATGTCCCGCAATTGTTTTCAACTGTTATTACAGAATACAATACATAATTACCAATATTATACTCCATCCTTTTACCATAGCTTATAAAAAGAGGATAATTGAGAATTTTTAAGTTTCTATGCAACGCCTTGAAAGATAATTTTCTTAGATTTGGCATTTTTTCAAAGAAAAAATTTGAAAAACACTCCTCCATTTTAACCTTCCTAAGGAATTCCATTGGTTTAATATACCACCACCGTTAGTGCAACATTTCCGTAAACCTTGAAAACGGGCTATTTTGATCAATCGAAATTAAATTTACGACCGGTCACCGCCCGTATATTGTTACAACAGTGTTGACATTTATTAAATAATACAATGTAAACAACTTAATTTTAGGCCATTAAAAGTTATTACATCACTGCCGCGCCATTTTTATTAAAAAAAATAGTTTTTCTGCCTACATTCTGCAAAACTTTAATAACTTTGTCTTAACATTCGCAATATTTAGGCAAGAGTACAACCGAAATCACATTTCAAACATTTCTTTTTCAAAAACCTTCAGTTTCCAGAAAAAAGAAATGTCTCTTGACAGCCCAAAAAAAAGAGCATTCCATCCTTTCTTTGGTAACCTGTCAGAGCAGGATTTTCGGGTCTTTACGTATTTATTAAAAGCGCAGTCTATAGATACATAACCCGCGCATAACCTACTTGAACCTGTTCCATCGATTTACGTACTTAAAATATTAATTACGACCTAAAAAAATTTGTCATAGCGTTTTGAAGTTATGCCAATTATTATTTAATTTGGTTAATAATATTTACACAAGCTTGATCGTTTAATTGTTCGTAAAGTATTTTTAGCACTCATAAGAAGTTCGAAAGCTTATTTTACATTTTTACCAATTTCTATACTTCAAGTAGTGCATTCAGTACACTACTCAAAAACTGATTAACTGCAATCAAAATTACCCATTAAGAAATGTAACGGTAGTGCAACGACTAATTACACGACTGCCAATTTATAAATCTTCATACTCGGAGATTAATTTGTTTTAATCTCTGAATTTTTACCGTTCGAACGATGTCCACTAGTCAGAATTTCGCTTCACATCCTGACTTTAAAGGTTTGCCCTACATTTCATACTTTAAGTAAGGTCCGTCGATTTGCGGCCAATAAAATTGAAAACCCATTTTGAGTATTGCCAAAGGTAGACAACTCCAGTAGATCGAAACTCATTTTCCACTCCCTTTATTTAAATAACTAAATATTTAACCGAAAGTGAAAGGCATTTCGGAAATTTACATTTCTACAGCGAAAGTCGATCAAATTTAGTGAAAATAAGGAACATATTCGTCTTAAAAGGGTTAATGGCACCCACCGGAGCAAAATTAAAAACAAAGTCTACCTACCGGAGCCGCCTTCAACATTTTCCTTATTGACTCTATTAACAAGTGACAGGTTCATTGTTATATGATTATTTTTTTAATATGCAATTACAAGTAGAATACTATCTAAGTATTGACGAATTAAAACAAAACTTGAGGCACATTATTACATGACTAAAGATTGATTGTAACCTGTTCTGTTCCTCAAATAAACAAATCCCTGGAAATTTTGACGCCAAAGCCGCCTGCGGTGCAATTTGTTACTGTGATAATTAACGTTTTTATATTACTTCCCGACGCTTACACTTGTGCAAAGTAAACCTGATTTGCCATGTTTTCAACCATTATAACTTAAAAAACACAAATAATAATTAGACTTGACATATAAAATATTATTTATAACTTCCTTTACAGTTTACAAGAGGCATTCAAACGTTATGCACAGATTACAGTAATAACCCAATTGTTGTTCTCAAATGCCTAAGACCACGAATAAGCAACTTTACGTATTGTGAGATGACAAAAACAAACGCCAAAGAATTCTAAATAATAAGAGTACGTAACAAGTTGGTGGTCGGGAAAGGTAAAGAGAGTTTGAATTCAAATCATCGTATTGAATATGATTTCTTTCCAAACATATAACAATCAAATTCAATTTCACTGATGAAATAACCCCAAACGTTTTCGCATATATGAAATTAATGATGGATAAATCATCCGAAATTTCTCACCAAATCCTAGAAAAAATTCAAATACAATATCCCGCCCACAAGACACATTCCCACTTCCGCAGCGCTATAATTTATTACCAAATTACTATTTCTTACCATTCACCTGCCATTTGATTGTGGGAATCCTCGTCGGTAGCCCAGGTACTCCTTGCCACCCACACGTAACGCAACAGTAAATGGGGACCTATACGGTATTCACATGAATGTTGGGTGTCAAAAAGAAAACTTGTAATGTTGTACCTTTCAAGTAGTTATTAAGACTTCAGAATTCATGGGTTTTAAATCCCTAAAAAACGTTTTTAATTTTGTGGAAATATAAACGTAAATTTGGGTTTTAGGGTATTTCATGAACTTGTAGTTTCCCTACAAAAAATAGGAAAAAATTTCTGTTTTGAGATTTGTCCCGTAGCGATTCGATGGTTATAATTACCTCCCCACAGTTCAAAAATACTATTGCTTTTATTTTTGTATCGTTTTTGGCAGCAAGGATTTAGGAAACGATATTGATTCCAAAATTAATTGTGCCACGATCACGTTATGTAATGCACGATATCCAATTTCTGCCTACAGTTTATAAAAATTTTGCACTCTAGCCAGAGTTTTTTCAAACAACACAATGATACTACGTATGGGTGTCGACGCTTCTAAAGGCGGAAATTTGTCAAGTCCTCACATCCTGTATCCATACGAAACAGGTTCAAACATAATTCGAAGCCCCGGAAGCGGTTAAAGGGCACTGAAAATAATCCTTACAAACTGAGTGCAAAGGTTACAGCATCTTCTCCCCAAAAAAGATAAACACTTGTTTCGAACTCAACAAAGAACATATAAGTATTACATAAATATAAACCTAAAAATATAATTAACTAAAATTATGTCGCAACAATTTCTTCCGACCAATCTTCTATCGACAATATCTATTGAACCGATTGCGTTTTATTTAATTAACAATCGCGAGTTCTCAGTCGTAGAGCAATTAAGCCGAAGAACATACCCTCTGCAACTCTACATTTTTGTCAATCATTCACTTATACCCCTTATTGACAAGCATTCACGCAATATCGATGGATTCAGGGTCATCGCAGGGTCAACCGGTTACACCCACACGCCGTGTTATGTAACACGGTAAGACCCGGGCTGTCAAAATCAGTTCCTGACCAAAAATAATGTGGTAACACCTTACATTCTAAGTCTCATCACTTTATTTTCACAAGTTTTACGTGGTAGATAAGAAAATAACAATTTGACTTCAGAGAGAGCATGCACAGCCTATCTATCGAAATTACACATTTACAAATGTAAAGCTTGTACTTTTTAAACCGTAAGGAGCTCAAACCCTGTCATCTCTTCATCATTACGAAATTTGATGAGAATCAAAACGAAAGTCTGCGGACTCCACGTCCACTAGGAAAGGAACAATCGAAAATTACAAAATAGTAAAAGTCAAATTTAACATTAAATAAAAGTACATCCGAAACACTGCTGCCACTACTCTCTTTAACCGCACAGTACCCATTGAATCGCGCTATCATTTCCATTGCACATTGAAACAGTAACAATTACATCACGTAACCATAAATTACACATTTTGAGGATTCAAATCATAAAAATTTTAACATTGAGTTGAGTACGTGTTAGCAGAATTTTAAGTACCTTACAAGAATCCGTAAATTAACAAATATTTGCGATTGCTTAACTGCCAATTCTTTCTTTCATTGTAAAAGTCCCTTTATCAGTTATCATTCTCTCACAACCTACAACTACAACGAACCCTAAATAGAAATTTCAAGTTTCAGTCTTTGTCAAACCAAAATTACGCTTCAATGCAAGAGTTAATGATTGCCCAAATAGGAACGTTTAAAGTTCAAATCTCAATCTAAAAATAGTAATTCGCTATTATTGTCATTTTAACAGGTTTCAGTAGCAACGTAATTGTCTGCTTTTTTGCCAACAACAAAACTGAAATCTATGCAAGGCATTTGTAGGGTTCATCTATTGCAGTGGCAATTTCGTAACGAATCCTGACACAGAACACTATTATTCGATATTTCGCAATTGAATACGTTAAAAATCATTATCAACCAGCATACTGTCAAAGAGATAGGCTCCACGGCACCTGTACGCATTAACATAATTGACATGTATTGACGACGCTTGATTGACGACTCAACCGACTCATTTCGTCACTGTATTATTGTACGCATGCATTTTGTGCAACACAGTGCAATGACACATTTAACAAAGATACAAAAAAAGATGTTACACATAATACATACGTGCTTTGGTGATTTACAACATTTAAAAAAATTTCACTTTTCTCTAGCGAAAACGTGAGTTGTTCAAGATCTACCTATTATTAGTTATGCCCACCGGACCCGAGTAACCTATATTACATCTTCCCATTTTAACAATGTCTCATGGCACGACTTTTATGATTTTCCGTATCTCACAGGTCAACCACCTGAGTAATACGATCTTCTTCCGAAAATTCAAAATTTCACATTACCTACAAGCATTCTCATTTCACTTTCTACATTTTCAAGCACCCAGCTCTTTCATCTGCTCCACGTTAAAGTATATTTTTTAATGTGTCAAGCTTAATGCAAATAATTTACCTATACTTTAATATATTTACCTTAATGGAGTATACAATTCTTCAACAAGGAAATTCACACGAATACTCCGATGACAACAACATCAACGAAATTTGAAACTGTACCGTTAATTTGAAATTAGGTACACCCAAAATATTTAAACTTATTTATTTAAACGTATTTTATTTAAAATACTTATTCCGTTGGATTTCAGATGTGAGCTACACTAATTCCTGCCGCCCTATTTCAATCAACAGAATTTTAGACGTGATATACGTGCATTCAAAGTTTAATTTTTTTACGAATAATACCCGAGGGAACCTTATTAGGTACTACTCAAGGTTATGTATTCAGTATTCGGAGTCTTAGTGTTCTTTGCTATTATTAACAAATCCGTTTTCTGTCTCTGCCTGTCTCTTGTTTGGTTTTGTGTGGCTTACAATAGATGTCCACAATTCGTCTGTAGGTTCAACCATTCCTAATTTAATAATTTCAAATTAGCAAAACATGCCTTGTGAATATCAATTTATTTAGCCAAGTTTATTTACTCTCCTAGCACGCGAAACCAATGATGGCTAATGTCATACTTTTCACTTAAACAAATTTAAGGTGAATTAATTCATAAATCCATTTTGTACAAAAGCATATTAGCATACATGTCCGCAAAAGGTAGCGAAAAAAAATATTATGCACAAATCCTATGTAACAAATTAAATTTATCACAGAACGACTTTCTCTTCCCCATTCTTTCCGCTTCCGAGTGTTAAACACTAAAGGATGAGTCAGTTACCTTAATCGACCAAAATATATTAATATTTATTTTCAATCTTAGTCCTTTTTAATTCCGTCACTCGTTCACCATTCATCACACTCACATACATCACGCTCATCAAATACGAATTGCAAATAAGGATGAATCCATTTCGCTACCTACTCAATATTTAACTGCTACACACCTTGCTTTGGGAGGATTCTACTCATGGTAATGAGATATAAATAATAATAGCCATGACCACCAACACATTTACAATTTATTAATTTGATCGTACTTAATAACAAAGTAGCACTAACCTAGAATGAAACACCTGAAATTGACATGTCCAAAAGTTTCCCAAAAGCTTTTGACCAATTCCAATTACGTGAAAAATGACGGAAGTAGTATTAACCTGAATATCTGCAGAATACGAAAAGAGTTCCAGTTTTATTAAGTCACACACATCAACGCGCAAATCCCTTTGCCATGTTTTTCACACTCAAACAAGTCCATGCTGAATACCCACAACCTCTGCTACCTTCGATTTTATTCGAGTTCACTTCTAATGACATTTTAAATCACATCTGATTTCTCTTTTAAAGTATTCTAAGCGAGTATGTAAACGTGACAAAAGTGACATAGATAAGATTTCTTCGGTCGAACGTAAATTAACTAAGAAACGTGGTCATGTCTCATAGGAACTAATACTTGCACCTCTAATCACGGCCCTTTAATAAGTTGGGTGGACGTGTAGAGTTGCTTACACTCTCTAAATTATGTGACTTTTCAACTTAAAACGTAATGACTAATAAAATCAACTTCTGTGCGTCGACGAACCGAGTTGTCATTCAAAAGTTCTCCTCAACCTATTCGACCGTCGGTGTCAATAATAGAAAGTAGTTATGTAGGAATGAATCCACAATTGACTTTAACGAGGAAATAAGTGAAACCGAACTTATACCACAGAGTTTGAAATAAATTTTTGAACGAGATTTTATGTTAATTTAATCAATCTACATATGCTTTAATAGTATGCTCGATGCTTCGTTGAATGAATCACACTATTTAATATCTTTGTCAAGTAGAAGTCACTAGTTCAGTAATTATAAATGCCCAATGTGTTATAATGTTAAGTCTTTAGGCCATAAGAACTGCACTAATAAAGTGGCATGCATTTCGTAAACTAATAGACAGTACCGGATGATTAATTATCAATACCTCGCTCAGAACGTAAATCAACATTACGTATAATCATCACACTGAATAATTTTGTACTAATTAGCATGAAAATCAAGTATATTGTACGATAATACTCGCCGGCTTCAACACAAAATACAAAAAATCCCCGTCAACCATGACTTTCTAGAAGAAACAATGTTACGGGAAACAAAACCCGCCGAAACCACCAATGCATCACAAATTTCTATGTAAATTAATAAAAAGAAATCTCACACAGCATACCTGTTAGATGCACGTAATTTAGGACATAAAGGACTTTTCGTACGTTGCGTGGGAAATATTTTATATTTATATAAGTATAAAGACGATAAAGAGAAGAATCCTGCAATGCCATGAATTATGTCAATGTCGGTTTGGAGCGCATTTAACCACTTTCCTAACGTTCAGATTATTTTAATGTGTCTGACAATCTCTGGTTCGACAAACAATTGCCCTGTTGAATTGTCAGGCAAAATAGTTCAGAATGAATTGACCAAGTTGCAGAAACGTGTTCCAGACTGATATTAAATCATTAACGTTATGTAACTGCTGGACCGGGGTTATCGCCCCGTAGAAGTCAAGGTTGAAAGGAGTGACAGACCGAACGTACCAGAATGGTTTCCTGGTTCGTGGAATTCCTCTAAAATAGTTATTCTTCTCAAAGTCAAACCTACCGAGAGACACACCCTTCCATTTCCTAAAATATAGCAAAGGTCATTCTTTAAATGCACTCTCTGATATTCGCACGTTTCATGTTTAAACCTGTACTTATTTTTGTAGTTTTTAAACAGAGTCATGCTTTTGCAGGGCCTAGCCAACATGGTACCCAGAGTAATAACGACAAAAATAACTTTGTTCTTACTCTTTTCATTATTAAACAACAACTTAACTAATTTCTATGTGAAATGTACTCCATTTCTAACTGTGATTGCATTTTAATTCTTCATGATAACCCCGACTAAATGTATCTCTAAATCATCCAGGTACATGTGTGACTGAGACGGTTACTACTGCGAAATACTTAGGGTAAACACATACAAGAGGAAATTAGCACCTCTATATTGTTGGAAAGTTGCAGGGGTCGCTGAATTTTGTTGTTTCCTTTACGCTCTAAATTGCCCGATGAACTATCTTTGAGTCCATTAGGACGAAGGTTTTTCGAGCGTTAAAGTGCTAAAACCGTGTTTTTGCGGTTGCTTTTAAAGCTAGTTCAGCGTCGTCAGTTTCGTTTCACTTTTACAATAAAGTATTATTATCATACTTTACACACTGGTTATTTAATGTCAATGAAAAGAATTCACACTTCTTTTTACGGGTTTAAAGTACCTTAAACGCCTTAATTAATCGATCAATCATAATTAAACTCTGTTCCACCTCTCACCATTTCTCAATTAAATTTAGAGTTTTCAGTGAAGAAAATAAGTCCAAATGACAAGTGAAGCAACAAAACAACAAAAAAAGAACTCGACCATGAATGGTAACAATATAAATTTTTCATTCCATTCAGTTTAACCATCAAAATGTGCACACCAATATTAAAGATCGAGGCGCCAAAACGCGCAACACAATACAAAGGAAACCTTTGAGGAGTAGTCAATCAAACAGAACTGGATGGTAACCACCCAGTTGAGAAGGTCCCATCGACGACCATTATAATAGTCATACTTGAAGGTCGTTAACAGAAAATATTGATTACAACCAGAAAAATACAAGAAATTAAACACACAAAAATACTGATGCTAAAGTAAAGAAAGATACTTATTTGAGTTTTTAAATGAGTACTTTAAACCCATTCTAATGGGGGAAAAATCCCAAAAAAAACCGTCAACCCAACATTACGCAGTACCTAATTGACCACGGCAAAGTTCGGCATAGTAACGCCACGCGGGTGAAAGTAGAGCGTTCGCCGCCTCAACAAATCAGATCTAGGCTGCACATGAAAACAAGTCCTTTATTTTCATTGTGCGCAATCATTTCTCCACAACAAAAATAAAAGACTTGATAGATTTTTTAGGAATTCCAATTAGAAATTAATTTCAACACTGGTTCTGTGACCATTTTTCCAACTCTCATTGATTCCCTGTGGATTTAACGCAATCACAACCACTATAAGATGGTTATCTCGATAAAGAGCGAATTCACATTGGCCAAATACGAAACACTACTTGAAGATAAGTACTGTCATACAGGAAAAAAAACGAAAATAACGTTTCAGGAGAAAATAACTTCAATATAGAAACAAAGTTTCAAAAGCCAGAGAACCCATGTATTGCGATAAAGTAAAATACTGTTATTTACCAGGAGAATTATGAGTTAGACTATTGGACTGCACTACGTAACACGATTTTGATTTTCCAAGAATAATTAACTTTAAAGTACAAATTTATTTTACTTCTTCAATGTAAGCTCACACTCTGCGGATAAGAAGAGTCGAACAATACATACAAATTGTAAAACGTAACATCCACAACATCTGGAGCTAAGACTCTCTTAGTATGTAGCAGTATTGCCTTAGAATCTAAACTTCGAGTGAAGAATTCAACTAAAGAACGTACAAGAAACGAGAGCAATTACTCCTACTTCGAGTGCCACCAAAGACGAAAAATTGACTTTATTACTTGATTCCATTAGAATTAAATAATTCCGATTCTCGTACGTAAACATGTAATTACGGTAACTCCATTTCGTGGGATCAACAAATCTACTGGAAAATGATACTGTTTCACATTGCAATTACTTAGTTCAAGTATGAGGCATCAATTCTCAAAAAATAAAAAGAAGAAAAAACAATGACCGAAACGAATTACAAATCGAAACTTTACATTTACTAAATACAACAACCGCATTATCCATAGCGAATTCTGGTTTTGAGGTCCAAACCCGGCTTGCAAAATAAATCCTTCCAAACCGACTTTGGAAGAAGCGATTAGTTTTCCGAAAATGAACTGCTTGTCCTTCACTCAACACATTCTTCCATTTCTAACTACCGAACAACAACTACACAAACCAACGGTGAGGGGTATGTTGTAATTTTGATGGTCATCCATTAGGTTTATTACATATTACCTAGAAAGAATGGTTAAAACGTGTGAAAGGGGCATTGAGCGAAGACAACAATTTTTCAGGCTGCATGAAATGACTGGAAAGAAATGAGGGAACGCTACTTTCCTAAAACATTTTTCTCTATACAATTGGCCCTTATATCAACAACATTACTGTAATTTCTATTAAATCGTAGTCTCAGACATCCCGTAAACATAACGTTTTGTTGCCGAAAAAAGTCACATACAACAGTAATTTTAGTTACACCATGTTTTACCGATACCTGCTTTTCAATGACTCCAAAATTTTTCGTAATTTTGGCCTTATAACTCAAGAAACTTGCCAATTACAACAGATATGCATCCTAACTGCAATCAATTCAAAATATCCATGTACTTACAGCTAAGGCGAGTATTGACACATTTATAGCAAAAACGGCTTGTTTACAGAACGCCATAATTTTATACAAAAATCTTGTATAAATGTATATAATATTTATATAATATTATAGTATATGTATATAATATTTATATAATACTATAGTATATGTATATAATATTTATATAATACTATAGTATATGTATATAATATTTTATATAAAAGGTTTGGTCCTTGTGTAAAATAAATTGCGAAAGACATGAGTACTATTTATATAAATTGAAAAAAAAATTATATTCCCTACACGTACATTGTGTTACGTATCGAATGAGTAATGTTCGATCCGTCTGAGGTCTGCTTTTCTTAAAATTCTATAGTCTCATTTGTACTTCTAATAGCCATAATGTCGTTAGCTATGTACATTTCTAAATGAAATTTTATGCGCTTTACAATCATCTAAATGCGATGTAACATAATGTTTGAGTGCATTACCCTACTTTTACGATATTCGGTTCCGTTCTAGCAGGTAATTACGCGTGGTTTAGGAAATTTTACTTTTAAGAAAGCCGATCATCAAACTCATCTTTCGGCGAACTCCCAACCGTAAAAAAATTATGTAACTCCCAATATTTTAACAGTAATGCTTTTTCTCTTCGGTAAGATCAAAGATAGAAAATATTTGTTTCCTTCGATAAAGCTTTAACAAGAACACTTTTTTTACATTAGATATTACACTTACATCCAATTTATAGGAAAATATTTAAAATTAGTAATGATATTTCAATAATGCATTGAAACATACTTTTCATTTACTGAATTAACGCATCAATGAAGCCAGTTTAAGTAAGTTCCTTTCCTTGTTTCTCCAAGAACTACCAGAACAATTTTAGTAAATAATAATAAATATATTTTAAAATACACGTGTTTAAAATTTATTCATTTACGGGACGAATTTTGAATTTATTCCTCAGTGGTGTGTAGATGTCGGGAAAGGTTGTATGGTCCTTTACTGTTTTTGGTCTATCAACAAATTTTACAGTTTCTTATTTTTGTACTTTCAGGTTCATAACACAAAAAATATGACAGCTTTCAACGAATAAACATTCAAAAATGAAGAACCTGAAACCGAATGGGCATTACATTGCATTACTCCTCTTATTTATTCTCCACGTGGTTCTCGCAAGGTTTGCTGAGGGATCGGTACTGCCGAGGCCAAACATTCGACAACGACCTACGACACAGGTGTCCACGGTGGACAACTACACAGGGGAACGAGCCATCGTCATAGTGACATCCAGCGAACTTCCCAAACAGATTCCTCCACCACCGACTCCGACAAAGCCCCACAGACCAACGCCCAGATACGACATGAAGAACTCTGTCTACGATAAAGACGAACGAAATAAAGAATTGTACGAGTCGTTTCGTCTGACGCCCGAATAAAAACTATGTGCAACATGTTCCAAATGTGATTTGCACAGAGAAGAAAGGCAATTTCAATTCATAAAAAGTGAAACTTTCGGTTCACCTCTGACCCGACAATTGTCAGATTTAAAACGAATCAGGAATTTGGTGCTGTGTAATGCCAAATCTTTAGCACGTTTTCTGTACTGTGGCCTTGTGTTTTCATAAAAATATGTATATTTTCATTCGACTCGAACTAGAACGACTAATGACAAGACTGAACTGAAAAAAACTAGAGTCACGTTGAAAGCGAAAGATGGGGTCGACCGCGAGTACCACTGCTCGACAACCATGTTAAAAAGAGAAACCAAAGCAGTACGAAAGCGAGGAAACTTTACACTAAAGACCCCAATTTCCGACTACAATTTAAATATTCTGACAATTATGCCTGTTTTATTATCAGCATGAATCTTTAAGTCGTGAAATATTAAAATGGACAAAGAAATTTTCTCAACGTTACTTCTGTTAATTTTCAAATTAACGTTACCAGCAGATTTTAATTGTACTTACTTAATAGAGTGGCTAATTAAGCAATAGACAAAGATACGAGTACCTAAACAAAGAATGAACTTTCCCTTAGTTTGTTAAGATATAAGATTACTCAAAAATATTATTTTTATTTATTCACTAATAAATGATGTTTTTATTTTTAATACAATCTCCAGTTTTTGTTAACCAACCCGACATCAGTCCGTCCTCAAAAATTGCAATGGTGCTCAATATTTTCTTCATTAGAAAACGTGCAATGGCACCGTTGCCACTGACTACTCAATTTCAAATTTGTAAATCAGGCGTCATAACTTTCAACAGATAAAAAAGCAACACGCGAAACACTTCCTTTGTTACATTTTGTAACCATAATTTGATATGATCAATCACGATGTTTTACGAAAGTTATGTTGAAATGCTCAAAATTTTATGGTGACTTTGTGAACCTCGAAAATTAAATTGATTAAATTATAATGGGCAATTAATTAATGCCCATTAACATTAATTAGGCAACTAGTTTTGGTGAAACGAAATATATCTGGAAGCAGTAAAATCGCTATTAACAGGCAAAAAGTAATATTCTTCACTCTTATTCAATTAACCCGGTGTCGCACTCGCTGTGACTCTTACATTCAATTGGAACGAATCTTTGATTCTATTTTTCTAATACCATAAAAAAAACAAACACCTCATGAAGGAAACTGTGTACATATCCATTGGAAATTTCTTTTGGCCCGTAATTAAGATGTTAATTCTATACATGAATTATGTTCAATATTAAGACATCTTAAGAAGTTGATGACAATCACGCCCAATGAAAACAATGCCAGCATCTGAAAACTTAGCTTACGAGACGCACAAATACCTACAAATTATCATGCTCCTTCAAAGAAGATTACATAAATAAACGAAACTTATTTACCTACGTCTAAGTAACACCTGATTAATTTCGAAAAACTGTCCGCCAGTATCCCAATGAAAAAGCCTCAAGTAACCATGTACCAATCCATACTGTCAACTGCATGTAAATGAGATTGTATAAATTCTTTTTCTAAGGTTTTTCTAAAACTTACCTGTTCTGACTTAAGTGTGAGTTCAATAAATATTTGTTGAAGCTTTTCATTGACGTAATTAATGCAAAACTGTTCAAATCCGTTTTTATCAAATATTTCAAAACCATAAATATCCAGAATTCCGACGTTTTGGGTAGCAGCTTGCGTAACCATTGCGTCGTTGACCACCTTAAATGAACACAAAAATTACATTACTAAAATTTGAACAGAATTTACTGCAACTTGCCGTTTTTTGTGATGTGTAGTACATTCATATACATTACATATACAAAACAGTCACCGTAGAAATCGTATAAGAAAATTGAATTACCATTTTCAAAGAAAACCAAATAAATAAATTATTATCACTTACGCTAACTAAATAGTCGAAAAGTCTAGCGTAGATAGCCTTTGCTAAAGCATCCCTAGTATATGTAGCTTGTTCTTTATTAAGAGTAACATTTATTGTGTCAGACTGAGATCCCCATTTACTGTCAAACTTTCTACTGACAAGTTTGGAACTTAATTCGTTTTCTTTAACGTCCAGCAGGTAGGCAGGATAGGCTAAAACTAAAGCAAATCATGTTACATTAATTTCAGTGACAGAAATAAAGTGAAACCTAAATAAAAGCAAATTTCTCTTACACTGAACGTCTTCTACAGCAGCATAATTTCCATTTTCACAAAAAGTTATATTTCCTAAATGTAACACTGCTGCGGTAACCCTCAAAACTGATTTTTGGGCTTCAGAATTTAAGCCCATTACAGTCATTGCTTGAATAGTTTCTTGAAAGTCTTTTCCATCGTTTGATCCTGCTATTTTATGGTCACCACCATGGCTGAGATAATAATAGTAGTCAAGATCACTTATACCCAATTCTCCTGAAAAAATCATGTTGTATTCTGATTTCCTCATAAACAAATTTGTTTTAGTAGAATTGTATCAATTCCTCTTAGAATTAATAATAAACATTAATCCCAAATTTCTATTATTAAACTGAAAAATTCTAAAATTATTCAAGCAAAAAGTTCTAGCAGAAAGTCCATATTGAACTAAATGGAATTCATTATTTACTTTCAAACAAAATTTGGCAAACCAAAATATTATGTAATTGCTTAACTCACTTTTCAAATGATCATTCACTCCGCAACAAAGCTGGTAGAAAATATGAAAATTTCTCTCTCCAAAATTATGATTAACAACACGAGATTTTTCTAATAGGAAATTGGAAATTTTGCCACCTACAGGTTCACTGCCACATTCAAACTGCATTTCAACATATTTTCCCTGAAAAATTACAAAATTGATGAATGCTACCAACAAACTGTAAAACCTCTGAACAAAAATATGAGGTACAAGAACATGACCACATACAAATCTACTAGAGTTATTATTTCTAATAGTTTTTGCATTTCCAAAGGCTTCCAACAAAGGATTGGATTTCAGAACAACATCCTTGACATGTTGAACTCTACTTCCACCCCCTGACACTTTTGTGATGTATGACATTATATATTTTGCAGCCACTGTTTTTCCAGCTCCTGATTCACCACTTATAATCACACACTGATTCTCCTTGTCAATCATCATATTTCGATAGAGCTCATCTGCCAATCCATAGATATGTGGAGGGTTTTCATAGGGTGCCTGAAACAAGTTTATTTTTATTGACTTCAAATTATTTCCTAACAGAAAACATAACTTAAATTACAGTGCTTACAGCTCCCTGATAAGTCTCAATTTCTTTTACTCCAAAATAAGGCATTTGTTTGAAAGGGTTGACTGACACTAGGACAGGTCCAATGCATGTCTATGAATCCAACATTAAGAAAACAGATTTCAACAACAAAAAATTAAATTAAATATCTAAAACCTTGAACTACATTTTGAAATTGATGTAAGTAATTCAAGTTCACACACCAATTTGTATGATAGCCACCATTCCACTGATTTTACTTCTTTCATTGCTTGCAATTAAAGTGCTTAATATTTAAAATCATGGGTGAAACAATTCTAGTGCAGTCACATAATTCAATGATTTTCAATTAAACAATCAACAGGTAGCAGTCAACATAAGTTAACATAACAATCAACAGAAAGTTCCTTATCTAATATGAATGGCCCTAACAAATATATTCATAAATGATAAAAATTGAGTGTTATCTGAGTTGGTTCACAAGGAAAAATTAAAAGAAAAGGATACAAATATGTAATCATCCATATAACGTTTACGTAGATTATCCACAATAGCATCTTCTGTGATTTTGGGCAGAAGCACCATGTCATCCACCCCTGATAATTTGACATTTTGTGGCTGAAAATGCAACAGAATAATTTAATCAACTTGTAGGTGGATAGTGTAGTCCACTTAAAGGACAATGTGGAAATCAACTATGTCCGTGTAAGATATTTGTTCAAAAGTAAAATTGTTTCAGCAAACAATTGACTCACAATTATATAATAAACTCACAACCATAATATAGTACACAATTTATTAAGTACTTTAATCTTATTTATATGTTGGTCTTGAACTGAAAATTCATTAATTTCCTTTCAGTCAACAAACCGACACATTAAATTAAAACTGTGTTCAAATTCAGATTTTTAACCATACCAAGTCAACTGATGGTATGTCATTTCTGACAGAAATAAAAACTATTCTTTCACAGTATTGTCGAAACGTTGGCCGAACTACAGGCAAAACTCATTTTTTCGGAACTTCACTGCTCCGGATCGTATAAAACCATTGCAAAAAATCATTTCCTGTGAGATGAAGCATTTTTTCAAATAAAACAGAAACAGGTTGCAACAGGTAAGAACCGGTGAAACGTCATCGTCAATTATTAGTAATCCGAAGTAGAAATAGAACGATGGGAAGGCCAGGTAAAATAAACGGTACTCACCATAATTCGTAAACTTAATAAGCATAAAAAAGACGATAATTAACTACCATGACTCAGTTTATTCGTCATGGGGATTCGGTGTGCGAACAATTCCCAAACTGGGCTTTATCTCGCTTCAAGAAATCAAAGTGGAACTAGATAAACGGACTCAAACGTTCGTTTTGAAGGTTAAATTTTCAAATTTTTATTTCCTGCAGCTTTCGGTCCGCCTTACAAACAAGAACGCTACACAATTACCAAGGGAACGAAGACTGATTCTCAAGGAAATGAGATTTCCTTTTTGGCAGTCCAACCAAGGCCCTCCAGGCGTGACTCCCAAAAACTCAGCCCAAAACCATCCATTGATTCGCTTTTTTTTGGATTTTAATTACCCGAGTTGACGACACTACTCGTATTACTATTATGACTGAAACTATATTTAAATTGGAGCACGGATTATGCATCACGAAACGTAATTTATTGGGGAGATGAAATCAGTAGAATAAATCTGTCTTCTTTCACATGTGTGTGTGTGTGTGTGTGTTCTTTCACGGGCAATGCCTTTTCGGTAATTTATTTTGACAACATGTCGTATCAATCATTAAAAATTCACTGATGCACTGGAGTATCCGACCCGACTTTTCCCTACACTCGCAAATTTTCGCAAAACTAATTTTGTAACTTCATTACGGTTCGGTCGTTTTCACACTCACATTTCTTGTATTGGAATTGGAACGAGTTACTTCCCGTTTTGAATACTTCCTAATTTGTCGAACCACAAAATAATGGTTATTTGGTCAGAACTTCTGACGATTTTCTGTTTTGGATTATTGCAAATTAAGTATGTTGTTTCAATACCAAGTTCCTTCTTACATTTCGCCCAGAGTTCCTCCCAGCTGTAATTACTACTTAATTTATTTATTTAGTAATTTATTTGTTATTCATTTAGAACAGTCAAGCCATGTGTGTTCCTCTTCCTGTTAGAGTAAGTGCTGTAGAAACAACTCGAGGAACACTCAAAAGATTTCAAACCATTTTTTGGCAAGCGGACCGAAACGTGGGATTCAATGGTTTGGAACATAAATTGTGGGTTACAAAGTTTCACAAACGCCTAAATTACACAAAAAGAATCGATTATGAGTCAGTGTGTTCTTAACCAGATGCGTAATCACCGTGTAAATAAAAGAACAAAGTAACAAACATAACGAAACATTATAACCGTAAAAGAAATAGTAAAATAACTAATGATAAAACGATCAACGTCAATATCAAATTGACTGCGGAAACTATCGGAATGTAGTTTACGGAACTCGTAAAACTAATGTTACAACAGAAAGAACAAATTTATATTTGATGAAGAGATAGATTCTATTTAAATTCACCACCATTATATAATTCTTTATTCGTAATTTAATTTACTGAGGGCCTTGTTGCGGGAAGGAAGAGACGAATTAATAATTTTTCGGGTGACTAAGTGACTGACTAACAGGGCACGAGAATAAGAATTATCGTATTGTTGTCGAAAACTCTTGCGGTACAACAACCACAACACAAAAGAACATGCTAGCACATAAGCCCTGATGGGGGCCTTGCTGTAGAGTAAGACTTGTGAAAGCGAAGGGAGAACTACTATTGAGTGGCCTCTTATTGTACCATTTGGAATATATTCAATTTATCAAATCAATTGCCAAATATTATGCCTTTGGGCACTTTGCAGACTATTAATAGATTTGTACAGGCGTAAAGCGAGAATTTTGATGTTAGTTTGAAATGGTAAATATTCTTCAGTATCAATATAATTAAAAGTTATAAAGAACTCAAGATGCATAGGGCCGTTGTGTAAGTCCTAGAGTCATGTCCTTAAAACCATTGTTTTTATTTACCCCAATCACCTCTCACGCAACCTTTACATAGCATTTGTAGTTTAAATTTGTTTAATTTCTCAAGTAGTTTTCTTAATATACGTACTCACTAAAAATATTACCGGTCTTTTCACCTACAAGTGAATGATACACAAACATAAATTTTGTCAAGTGCGGCAAACTAAATCCCCGGGTGAAAGTGAGAAGGAGAAAGTCAAATTCCATTATTCTTAAAAGTGATCCCCCGGTGAATCCCCTCGTTCACCCGTAAATTCAAATCGCCTTTTCATTAACATTAAAATTAGTTCGTCCATCAATCCGACTTCATTTTATTTTGAAGGTATCTCAAAGCGAATTCCATTAAACATCTCGGAGAAAATTGAACATCACACTTGGTGTGACGGTAAATGACCTGACTAATTAATAAAAACGGACTTTCCTTTCTTTGACGTGTTCGTGGCAACCGGAGGTATCAGTCGCTTGACACAAACGGATATTTTAAAATATAACTGCGTAAGGAAAATGACTTGACGTTGACATTTTATTTCTAAATACTTAAAAAACACGGTCGAGACCTAATGCGTAAAACGGTATTAAATTTGAGACAGAAATGACTTTCAAAAGCATTAAATAAAATACTACATACTGTAATACTAAAAACTAAATACTAAAGTACTATAATTTCAAAAAAAAAACGATCAATAGGAGAAATGGAGAAATTTACGGCGTAAGACGTGTAATAAAAGAAGAGAAACGGGATTCTGGTGATTGTACAAAAATTTGGTGGTGAAAAATGCAAGAATTTTTTTGTTGACCGGTCAAATCATGACAGAGTTATTTTTCTAGACTTGGCAAAACGGAAACTTGGCATTTTTTCTGCATTAACACAGTGATGTACTGTACATTGGTAGTCCGACATTGACTTGAGAAGACCTTATTACGTCCTTAACCGTATTATTTATTTAAAATTTTTGCACATTTCCCTTAGTTATATACATTTATGTTTATAAACTGAAAATAACCAGGTTACCTCTCAAGTGATAGGACCCAATGAAGTGGCTTTTCATAGTCTTTCTAAAAGTAGATGTTTTTCGTGATGATGATTGACTTGAGCATGTTTTGGTGAGAAACTATTTACATGTATCACAAATATTACTTATGTGACTAACCTGTAAAGGCGAATGGCGGAGTCGGTTTGGAATAGGTACTTGTTTGACGATTTCCGAGAAAAATAACAGCTGAAAATGATAATCGATAGGCTTATTGGTGATGATACCAAATTATGTACAATGTATATTTTAAATTTTCAATTTTCATTCTACTAATCAATTATTTACCATATGACGTTGGTTAATATTTTTACGTTTAACGTAGGGTAATCGCGATTTTGATAATTCGAAGAAAAAATATTACATATTCGTACGCCACGAATAATGTACTTTTTTACCATTACATAATGCGCTGCAATTTAATTTTTTTCTTGCTGGACCATGAGAATATTGTTCGAAACACATTTGGTTTCAAATTGCAAAACAATTTCATTTGAATGATAATGCGACAAAGTAAAATCTCTTATAATTATAGTTGCGACTGAACAAAACGTGAAGTGATAATGTAAAAATGTATGTCAGCTGCCTTTTTATAAAAGGCATTTTTAATAAAATAAAATATTTTATTTAAAACTAAATGTATTTCCTAATAAAAGCAAATCTGTAATAAATATTAATATAGGCAATTAATATTGTTCTCCTAAAGTTCAAAACAAATTAATTCGGTTTTTGTCGCAAGCGTGAAGAATCTCGCGTGTCATTAGAATGGTCAAAACTTATAATCAGAAGATTTCGCTATTTTATTTTTTTGAATTTATTTAATTTCATGACCTCGTCGTTCTGCTAGGAATTTAGGACAACAAATTTATTATTCGAAGGACCTCATTTTGCATTCGATTAAAGGTAAACTTTTGTTGTTCATGACGAAGTACTAAAGTGTACAGTTGTTAACCTAACCTGTACAGAAAAACAAGGTGATGACTGCTGACATTATTTAACATTACACCAAACAAAATTGTGGTTGTATTGTACTGTTACTGTATTTTGTGTTTGTAGGTCCAAGTAAAAGCTATCCTAAACAACCTTAACAAATCATGTCATAAAATAAACGCAATTAATTCTTAATTGTAATTAACAACTGTTGCAAAGTATCCTCATGGTACTTGCAAAACAGAATCTCCTGAATAAGTGTGGTAATCCCAGTCAATGCAACCTATTGTAAAAGACTGCAATCATATTTAGATATAACAAATCTTATTTATTTAATTTCTGATTTATTTTAAGTTTGATAATTTAAAATTGCATTGTAGTTTCTCTCATAATGGTATAGCCTGATAAAACAAATACTCACATTTACTTTAAAAGTCAAAGTAATCTTTAGTATAAAAAAACAGGGTGTTAGTTGCATTGACATATGTAATGCTTAACAATGTCTGCAGTTTCAGTGACACATGACCTTGAGAGGTACTACAATTAGGTTTTTCATTTAGTGATGTCACTGAATCGAAATCAAGCCTCCCCCATCCTCGGTTTTGTTTGGTTTTAGTAGAAATTTCATTTCAGTAATTCAACAGTGAATTGTGGTGTTTGTTTTTATTTAAATATCCAATTCATCAAATATTGGATTTAATGTACTGTATACACCAAATATATTTCATATTTCATCATAAATTTCAAAGGTCCAACCCTGGTATTTCTATGTAGTCTTCATCAAACCATTCATCATCATCATCTTTTGGCTCCTCTGATTCAGGTTTCAATATCTTAAGCAAAGGTGTTTTATTTAGATCAATACTGAAGTATTTCATGAGATTGTCTGATGCTGGTTTTGCATTTGGTTTGGCATTTTGTGGCAGCAATAAATCATCATCAGGTAAAATGCCCTTTGTCAGTTTGAAATTCTGAAAAAGTATGCAGTTTTAGCAACATAAATTCACTTGAAGTCCACAATTTTGGTTTAAACTTTTTAATTACCTCTGGTAAACAGTGATGTTGTATGCAATAGTGGTTAATCTTGCCATCTGAATGACACCATGTTCCATCAGGGAAATAAGGGTCTTCATGTAGGTCATTCAACTCGAACCTAGGCGTGTAGTATGAGTTTGAGTTTTTCCTTCTACAGAATATTGCGCAAGACATCCATAAGCGATCTGTTTGGACGATTTAAAATAATCAGTGTTTAAGAATGCAGTCCAAAGATCCAATGTTTTGGAACAAATTTCGACGTACCTGATTCGTAAGTTGCTTGCAAGCCAGAAGCATTTTTGTCCAATTCGGGCAGAAGTTTACTGAACTGTTTGCATTTCTTCGAGGCGAACTCATTTATTTTTTGCCGTTTGTTTTTACATAACTAAAAGTATATTCGTAATTTTTATTGGGTATTGCTGTAATTTTACATATGAAAAAAACTTGTCTGTACCTTGTCGTCCATACATAGGACCACCTCATAGCCTGATCCTTCACAACCTTCGTCTGTGTTGACGGGCTTCGGATTCGTACAAGTCCTTCTCCTTGGCATAAATCCTGCAATTACAATATCCTATTCATGTTGTCTATTATTCGGCAATTTTTTGTAGAAGTTTAATATTACAGTATGCGTTCTGACCCTTTGATCTCTGAATGCAAGCTGACGAGCACTCGCTGACGTTAGTCCAGTTACTCCATCCTCCTTTGACAACATTTTGAGTTGGCTGTTTCTTTTGTGCGGCACACTTGCCTCCTTGGCATGACTGAAATTTATAAAAAAAACATTAACCTGAAGTTCCCCAAAGTTCTTGATACAAATGATTGACATGATACATTACCTTACTGTCACCACAGCTGGTTCCTTCCAGAGCGGGACCAGCAAAATAAAATCCGGATCTGTGGGGTGTTTTGCAACGTAGATTTTCGCAAATTCCCTAAAAATGTATAACAATTATTAGGAGACAAGATGTGTGACCATATAACATACTTAATACTGTGTAGAATTTTTACATTATTTTGATACCTCCAGCTCTGCAGGGTTGTAAATTTCTGCATCGCTGTCTCTTAGTAGAACCTCACATTGTTTTTTAGCCCCCCAAACGACTCCCGGTTGTTTCCCGTATTTTGTGTGATCCAACTTTTTCGCCGGTTTCGAAGGTGCATCTTCAAGACACTTGGCCCATCCCATTGTTCTCATAATGTTAGCGCTGCACGAGGACCAAAGCGTTTCTCCGTTAGTTCCTCTCGATGGTGACATGATGTACCCTTCCTTCGGACAATTATTACCAGTGCTATCGTGGTGCATTCCAATACTGCCATAAAATGTAATGTCACCCATTACAGTGAAACAGTAGATGTTTTATTCATTATTAAATGTAGAGGTTCTGCTTTTGTAAAACTACGGTCATAACAAATTTCGTCAACCTACTTGTGACCAATTTCGTGGGCCAACACATAAACAGAAGTGAACCCTGCAGACGGATAAGGCTTTCCAAATACGTTAGTAGTGCCCAATTCGGCTATAACGCAGTTGTATTTGTCCATGCAGACTCCTCCAACCGTGGCCAATCCCATGGTTACTCCGCTTTTCCTTCCATTTTCGTATGCAAAGAAGTCCAAACTAAAAGGACAGATGTTACATTGACACCGTTCAAATGCAAAATTGTTAAGTAGAGCGTCGCGAACCTCACCCGGATACATATAATCCCATGTCCCAGTGAGATGGGTTTTTGTCATCTTTTGGATTGTGTTTTTGGTTATAGGCACAAAATGAATCTAAAAGTTGACTTCTCTCACCGTCGTAGTGTGGCAAATCGGCCGGCTGTTTCTTGAATATCTCCAGTTTCACGAGAACAATGTCTATGGCCTGCTTTAGACTTGGGTGATGGTATAATGCTTGTATCTACAAAATTACTTCCTCATTACTTGGTGGTAGTTTGTTTCACTTAGAGAGCAAGGGACGGGAGAAAAAAACTGAGGTAACATTAATGAGGTTGTATGTAGTTCAATATCTTCATAATGTGTTCAAACTTTTCAACTTCAGATTTACTCACAGCATTCATGTACGCGAGAAGCATGTTGGTTAGTTCTTCGTCATTGTATTTGAAATATGGTGCAAACAGTTTATATGCAGCCTCGTCGAAAAACAAAGCAGCTTCTATTGTTAATTTTTTGCTTCCGCCATTTTCATCTCTCTTAAACTTCTGCTGAATAGAATTATTCATATAATTTCTATATATATATATTTTATAATACGATTCATATGGTATTTAATTAAAATGAAAACACAAACCTGATTTTCCTCCAGTGGTAGTATCACACTGGACACGTCGTTTGTGAATACCTCTGGTAGGAAAGGTATTCTTCTTACCAAGTGTGGAACATTGTACGTATGGGGTTTCGACACAGGGACAGGCTGAATTTCGAATGTATCGTTTGGTAGAAATAAAATTCCTTGCTGGAAATGTCAAATCGATATTAAACAGAAATTCTGTTTGCTTTAGTTCGCTTTAGGTTTGGTACCCACCGCTTGTTGGTCTTGACAGAAGCTAATGGCTGCCATGAAATTCTCATCTTTATGTAGAAAGTGACAATTACTTTTACCGGTGAAGTTAAGTTCACGGTCAACGTCGTCTTTTACGAGAGCCTTGAAGTTGGGAGCCGTCAAGAGTTCATTTCGACGAAGTCTCAGGTTGAGTGTGCTATAGGTATAAAAGTTTAGATGTACCCATTTGTCAGTTTTCTAATATAAGTTCGATTACTAGAAATAATCTCAGGACTAACTTTCCGAAAATCTTTATTTCCAATGGATGTTCCACATGGGTGGGTGACGGAAAATTTGAAAAGTGTACTATTTCAAAGTCGGGCACATCATTGAGATAATAAGAAAAGTCATCTGGTTCTTCGTTGGTGAAATTGGGTTCCTTAAACATTTATTCAGATTTAAGTTGAATGCAATAGTAAAATGACAATTAGATCAGAAAATAATAGATCACGCACGATTAATGTTTAATTAGTTTTATAAGTAACTGACTACTCACCTGATAATCACTTATTATATGACAATTCGTTACAGTAAGACCTGAAAGCAGAAAGTGTTCACTTAAATAACGTAGTTTTACTTTTATGGAGGATGGTAATACTTAATAAAATAGCACCTATTAAATAGAAACTTTTAAATATGAATAACTAACCGATGACAAGAAACAGTACTCTCATCCTGGATACAAATTACAACGAAATGGGTATCAAAATAAACACTGGTTATAATTCACGGACGTTGAGCCCTTTTATTACTTTCCTCCTGTCTGTGGAATCGGGAAATCGACAGGTGATTTTAAATGCCACCATCATTTTTGCTTTCCTTTACTGTCATAACAGGGAACACTCAGTTTGATAATTGGATTTTATTGCTGGCATTAATGGTAATTGAAGTGGTGTGTCCCTTGAGTGCTTCGGTCGAGTCAGGAGGTTGTTTAATTTTTTGATGTCCATCGCGATGCTTTTCTTGCTTCTCTTCTTTGTTTTTTGCTTAAAATCCGTTCTTTCCGTCTTGTATCTGGTATCTTGAAACAGATTCATTCTCGCCTTACATAAAGACCATTACCCATGTTGACCTTTTCACTGTAGACTTTTGATACTACTGAATATGTTACATACATACAAATACTACCTACTAGTTATTTTAGACCTTTTTTTTTATGGTAGACCACCTATTGAGTGCATTCTTATAATTTTTTGTTTTCGGTACTAACTCCCAATGTTTCCCTACTCCCTAACTAGAATAATCTAGTGTAACTTTATTTATTTGATCTTTTTACTAACCACTTTTCATTTTTATTCATTGTATTGCTATGGTTATACGTCAGAGGATTTATTGTAATTTATGATAAGGACGTTGAAAGGTTGAAAAATCAGTATTTTGATTAAACAAAGGCTTGCAGTCCAAAAATGTAACGGTACCTACAATTTAAACATAAATACGAAGGATATCTTTTGTAGTCCAACAAGTTGATTCGAATTGGATGCTGCCGTTTAATAATTTTTTTATTTGATGAGAGGTCATTAACCAAAAAATTAACTTCAAATGTCAACCCGCATAGGTACCCTCCTACAAGTTGTATCGCGAAACACTCAATAAGATAACAGTACTAATTATATGTGTTAAAGCCCCGGCGAACAACAATTAAGCACGCTTTTATGGGCTATTAATTAATTTGAAATGTCTCGTTGGCTTTAAAGGATAGCTGAAAAAGTATGAAATTAGAAGTGAATTGAAATGAAGTTATTAACACATGAAATCGACCATTTTAGTTTTCTTACCTTTTATATGTTTTAAGTCAAAGTCTAATGGTTTTTATGTTTTTCTAATTTTTTTAGTATTCAAGGCAAGGACGGAGCACCTTTCGAAGTTTCTCTCTTGTCGGAGATGTGACAGTTTGTGAATTTCTGGGACTAAACCCACGAATTGTAACATTTCAGGTAAGCGACGCCAGACAAAATGACGGCCGTGAAATCGGAAAAGAAAAAACTTTCCAAATCAATATTGGAAATGAAATTTATGAAAAAGAGTAAGGAAAAGTTCGAAAAGGAACAAGACGACGCGGAAGGAAGAGCAGCATTTGCCAGCGAAGTCACCCAGGCCATGCGAATTGGCGGTAGCAAAATCGTGATAGAGCCCAGTTTCGTGCCCTGCGACGATCTTCTCGTCGGAAGGTTTTCCTATCACGGAATGAATCCCGAGATCGAAAGACTGTTATTGAGTGAAAAGGCCGAGAAGACCGAAGAGAAAGCGAAGCAAGAGGAGAACGAAGCAGAAATTAGCGATTTAGAAATGGCCCGTAGATATAGCGCCCTGGTCGGTACCATCGGAAACAGATTTAAGACGAAAAACAATAAGAGGACAAGCAATATGAGTGGTGAAGCACAGGGAAAACGGCCCAGATTTCTCAAACCAGAAATAGACTAAATAGTGAGTTTTGCTCCTCCGAGTCTGCCACCAGAGCTAAACGTTAAGTCAAAGTAATAGACATTAGATGAAACAGAACTACTAACACCAATAGTTTGATATTGGCCCTGTAGTTGAAACTGTTGAAACACTATGATTCGATGGACCAGCTCATGTTCGGATAGTTGCTACTTTGTACAAATACTGTGATTATATTGTGTAGTGATATAAGAAAACACAGTGTCTTGAGTAGTAAAATTGTTATTTTGCTTTTCAGGTGATGTCCACGTGGAATTGACCATGGTGTCGTCATCTAATTATTACGAGATATTGGGCTGCGATAGAAACGCTTCGCTTGAGGATATCAAGCAAAGTTACCGGGAACAAGTGAAAAGACTTCATCCGGACAAATCGATTGAAAAAGATTCGAGGGAGGAATTTTTGGCACTCGACAAAGCGTGGAAAACACTGCGCGATCCGACGACTAGAAGAGAATACGACATGACACTGTCTAAAAACGAATTAGAAGAAACACCAATGTATTGCGAAGTTGACTTGGAGGAAATGAGCCACGACACCGAAGTGGGCGAGTACACCTATGGGTGTCGGTGTGGCGGCGTTTACGTCCTGCAGGAAAGTCACGCACGCGAAAGTCAAAAACTGAGGGTCTCCTGCGACGAATGCACCTTCCATATTGTTGTTGTAACAAAACGAAGAAGATAGCAATTGTAAATTTTTGTCTGATTATAAAGTTTGTATCTTATTTTAAATAAGTTTTAGTTTCTGTATTTAAATTTCCATATTCAAGAAACTTTAAATTGTTCTGGGTGAAATTATTATTTCAATTTTTAACTCATGTTTCCTGTTCACTTCCTAACATATTTCAGTGTTTAGCAGATCCAAACATCTTTCGTGCAGGATGCTTCAGATACGTTGACACTGCAGAAGAAAACGTGAAACCCACCTGACAGATGTTTATTTCCACCTGTTAATTTATGGAAGTTTGCCGTACGTTCAATTTCCGATTTTAAATATTAGAATATTCTAGATAAGTAACTGTAAAAATTAAAAACGTTGCCCTAATGTCCAGACGAGATTAAGTTCGTTCGTGTACCGTTATAGAACCAATTTAGCCAATCCAACAAGTAACTTCGTCAACGTCAGACTTCTGGAATTCGTTCGAAGGTTTCAAATTTGGGAACAAAAGAATTGTTTTGGTTTCTTCACCCGAGACCTGGTACAGGAGGAGTGTGTTTGTTAAAAAAATTAAATGCAGTATGTTTTTTTCTTGAGAAAAAATAGTTATATTAATCATCAATGAAAGACCATGAGCGAAAAAAAGAAAAGGCTCGTTGGTGAAAGGTGCAGCACCAACCAGGTAGTATCCTTAAACAAAAATTCAAATCAACTTGACTCAAGATGACTGTAAAGTGTGCGAACCTTGTCTGCTGTTGATTCAAAGCCCATCTAAAAAATTACTTTATGCTTTAATCTGAAGCAAAGTACAAACGCAATACTATTTAATAACAAATTCAATAAGAATTGGAGAAACATATATTCAATGAAACTTATTTTATTTAATTGACTTATGAAATGTAAGCGTTCGCGTGGGCTCCTACCTTTATCTTCACTGTTCTATTATTTAAGTAAAGTAATAACAAATTTTTGCATAGATCAAACCAAATACCATAAAATTTAATTGAATCAATCGGTGTACTGTGTAGAGGTTAATTCTCAGACCGATGTGCACATATTTAAATCATTTGAGAGTTCATCCTATTCATACGTGTAAGAGAAAGGTCAAGACATTAAATCGTTCACTGTTTCCAGAAGGATTCCTCATGTTCTATTCCTGAGTCGAGAATATACAGCGCTGCTCGGATGCGGCGAAGAGCCAGAATGTTGGAAAGTGACGAAAATCATGGGAGGCTCATTTACCCGAAGGCCGGGGAATATTCGTTGAAAAAAACGAATGACTCCGAAATGGATCGACACTTCGAGAAAGGTGTATTGAAGTGGAGCAACGAGAATCAAACTAGAAACATTTCACAGCCGACTATAGCGAATTGTCTGAGTGATTTGATAGCTCGGAACAGCCAACAGAACAGACGTTCTTTAATGAGTCAGCTGTCGAATGAAACTCTCAGTCTCAGGACGAGTTCCTCAAAAAACTTGTCGATGAGTAGTGTGGGAAGGTGTAGTTTTAGTTTATCATTGGTGTCGTTCCTGTAATCTCTCAAAGGTACTCACAAGTGACACTTTCATTTACAGCATACAAAATACGCAATACGTTGGCGGAGGTTTCAATGATGTGTCCGCCATAAGAGCGAATCAAAAAATTAAAATTTTAGCGACTCTGCTGCCGGATGAGATACTCAGTGACCCGGTTAGTCGGAAGTACCGGATGTACAACACGGCTGTCATTTTTCCAGATGTTTCTGGTACCAAAACTTTAAACATTTGAATTTCAAACATCACAAAATGGAAGAGTGAGAACTTTTGTGTTGTACAGGTTTCACCCAACTCTGTGAAAAATATGACAAAACCGGAAAAGGGGGGCCTTCTCGTCTGACGGAAGTTCTAAACGGGTACCTGGGCTCGATGATTCAAATTGTCCTCTCACGAAACGGCGACGTTTTTAAGTTTGGCGGTAATAACACTCGTTTTATTTATTTTTTCACTTGTGCTTGTTCTTTTCATTCGCTTACTTTTTTCTACAGAATTAGTTTCACACTTCACTTCAGTGGTGTATCTTTTGTAACAGTTTTCGCATTAGAATTACAATTGAGTTGTTGCACCTACACTTTTCTTTTCGTCACCGTTGCAGGTGACGCTTTCTTGTGCGTTTGGAAAGTGCCAGTTGACACAGACATAAGAAACATCGTCTACTTGGCCATAGAGTCGGCAGTGGATATACAAAAAAACTGTGGCGAACACAAGACAGACGTGGGAGTCAAACTAGGAGTGAAAATAGCCGTGGCAGCCGGAAAAGCGTTGTTTTCAATCATAGGTAACGAATCTAGAAAGCACTACATCCTAGTTGGTCCTCCGGTTCTCGACGTGCGAGAAGCCGAAATGTTGTGTCGGTCCGGCGACGTTATAGTTGCTCCTTCTGCGTGGAAATACGTGGAGAATTACATGTTCTACAGTTATACTTATCACTCGAACAATTCACACATCAAAGTAAGTGAACGTCACTTGGAAGGTTACTGTGAAACTGATAATTCGATTTAAATGACGGAGTACCTACGGGAATGATGCAGGTTCACGACTTCGGGCCTCTCTGGAAGCCAACTAATGTAAACAACCAACTGGACCAAAATCATCTGAGTGATTCTGGTGGGAGCGCACGTCCTCTGCTAAAGACGATTCCTAATTTAAAGTTGGATGACCTTCGACCATTCGTCCTCACCCCGGTGATGAAAAGTATTGATTTGAACCAGTCCCTGGACTACCTGACAGAAATGCGCCAGGTAAAAACCTGCATCAATGCTTAAAATAATTGCCCCGAATTTGATTATTATTTACCTTATTTGACCGATACATTTTAGGTGGCCATTGTCTTCTTTAATATTGCCGTCGATTTTAATACCTTACCAGTGGAAGATCTCGTGGAACTCAGTCACAAAGTTTTTCAGATCGTATCAAACAGTGTGGATAAAAATGATGGGGCCGTCAATAAGTTGACGCTCTTCGACAAAGACATGGCCATCCTCGTGGTGTTCGGCCTGAAGGGTTTCAAACACGAGCTGGCCAGTCAAGTGGCTCTAAAATGCGCCTACAACTGCGTCGAGCAGTTGAAGAAGTTGCCGATAATTTCGGCTTCGGCTGGTGTCACAACAGGTCGCTTCCTGGTTTCGAAGAAGTAACTCGTTAAAGAGAAGTACTCGTGTACCTAATGAAGCAATTCAAACTTTAGGTCTGGCCTATTGCGGTGTAATCGGACACCAGATGAGAAGGGAGTACACGGTTATGGGTCGTCCGGTAAACATGGCTGCCAGGCTAATGTGCGCTTACAGTAACATAGTTTCTTCCGATCGGGATACTTTTCTGCATTCCAAGCTGGAGTCCGGACACTTTGAAGTTTTGGAACAGAAAATCTTAAAAGGAATTCAAAACGCCGGACCGTTTTATAAATTTAACTTACATTTAAAGTTAAGTATCTATTCCCAAAGTACACAGCAGGACAATCTCATCCAAATCTTAATTATACTTTTCCCGTTACTTTTTCAGAAGAAGTAAGTTGAGGTTGGACTACTTTGCTTATCCGCTACTTGGAAGAGCGAAAGAGATTCACGAATTTGAAAATTTTCTCAACAATCTAGTTAAAGAGGACAATCGTATTAACTTTATGGTTATCTATGGAAAGGCAAGAATCGGTAAAACGCGTCTGGTAGCTGGTCTTGTGAATCTAGCCGAAAAACATGTTTTTGAAATTGAAGGAAATTCATTGAGAAAACACAGGGTGAGTTTTGCTCGATACTCGATGGTAGTAAAGAGTGTTTAGTACCACTATAAAGGAGTACAAGAGTTAACTTAGGTTTTTAACGGATCATTTTAATATCTTTGCGTACTATTTGACGTTTAAACAACCGTCTTTTTCAGGATAAATCACACTTCTTGGAAATTAATGTCATGTCATTAACCGAAGACGATTCCAAGGTGAGTTTTTCTTCATCGGTAAATGATCGGCTTGCCAAGAATATACATCCAAACAACATTTGTAAAACTTACCGTTAGTTACCACTTGAATTATATACAAGGTAGCTGCAAAGATAGCATGTATCTTTCGTTTTGAAATTTATGACTCCTGTGCAAATTTGTTGATTCAATCAACTAAAACTATATTTATGGAACAACCTCACAAATTAACTAACCGTTAGATTCCGATTTGTTGTAGTCGTATTCTGCAGTCAGACTTCTCTTTCAACAGCCACTGGGCTTGAGCGAAAGTTCTTCTGTTGAAGAAAGAGAAGATAAGATTGTGTCCAAATTGGGGGAAGTTCGAGAAGTTCACATACTCTCTGCTTTCAATCCAATTTTTAACGTGAATTTCGATCTCACGCCGCAGTACCTGATTCTCAGTCAGCAAGAACAAACGGACGCACAAAAAAATTTGTTAAAACACCTGTACATTAAGGTTCGAATGATTTTTACTACGAGTAGAAATTAACCATGACCAGAAACGTTCATTCACACCGCAAGTGTCAGACGAAGTACATATGTTGTAGTGTTTTCCAAAAGGCAGCAAATGGTTAATAGTTATCGAGGACGCCGAATTCATGGATGACGAGTCCTGGACGGTACTCGAATGGTGTGCCAACGTGTCCTTCAATGTTTTATACCTGCTGACCATTGGGCAACGTAAACCTTTGTCAACAACCGCCAGCACAACCCTGGAGTCGTTTCAACAGAAAAAGATCACCCTGACCGAAATTGAAAAATGGTACTTCTCGGGATTAGCCTGCCAAATTTTGGGAGTGAGAGCAATACCGGTAGAACTTGAGAAGTAGGTTTCTGTCATTTTTCCCTTGACAAACATAAACCGTAAACTGTTTGTTTAGAGTTCAAATTATGATACCTTAGCCTCATACAAAACTACAAAAACAGCGGCAATCCCGGATGGTTGGAGAGTTTCCTACTGACACTAACCCAGTCTGGGAGTATTTACATTGATCAGACATCCGTTGTCAACATAAAAAACTTGAAGCTTGTTTCTGCTCCGGAGGAAATGCTGTCGGCTTCTCGACCGACAGAAGACGAGAAATATGACAGCTCTTACTGGTTGGATTGCGTCGAAACATTGGAGGTTTGAACATGTAATATGTGCTTCACGGGTAAGCAAACTAGACCACTGCACTACAGAAATCAATTTTTTTTTCACCCAACAGCCACAAATTAATATGAGTCACAAAACGGTCAATGTCTGCCTCTTGGGACCTAATTTTTTTGATCATAACAAAAACGAAACAGACTTAACCATGGACAGTAAGTAGTAATTTCACAAGAGAAATTAACTTAAGAAAGGGCGGATGAATCGACCGATCCACCTTTACCTTTTTATAGCCATGCTAATAAGAACGATAGACACGCTGAAACCTTTGGAACAACTGGTGCTGAAAGCCGGTTCGGTGGTGGGAAACAGTTTCAAAAGGAGTGCTTTGAAGTACCTAATGTCAAAAGATCTAGTCATAGACGAACGACAACTGGGAAAAGGTACATTATTTTTTAAATAAATTTTGGAAGAAAGGAAGATTTGTAGTGTCTTAAAAACGGGTTGCTTTTCTCTCGGTGGTAAACACCAAATATAGAGCAACAATTAAATGGAAATGGAAAGTTGTTTCAGATTGCTTTGAATTGTAACTTAAGAGCTATTTGGAATATTCTTTGCGGAAATATGAGCTCTACACTGGTGAAGTTCACTGGCCTAACGTCAAGTTAATACTAAATTTTGTGAATGACGTTTTGCTCAGTTGTGTACAAAAATCGCATTGATGAGACGGTTTTCTCGTTTCATGTTCAGCCGTAAGAAATTTGTTTGAGATTAAAATCCTGGCCTGTGCAAAAGGAGATTCGAGTCAATCGAGCATGATGATCCCCAGGAGGATGATACTGGTGTCGTCCATCAGGAAAGAGATCAAGTGCGAGTGTTCCAGCATGTCCATACCTGGTGAGTTCGAAAACTCTCCCTTCCCAAGTACCATTGTTCTTGTAGGCGACTAATCCTCCCAAATTTTCCCGTGTTTTTCACCGAAGATGATTGTAAGGATTTGCCGAAGTACGCTAACTGTGCGTACATGCAATTTCGATCGCCCATATTCCGTGACACAGTCTACAGCTTACTGTTGGACGATCAGAAAAAAAAGTACCACAGCAGCAGCATCGAATACTTAAGAAAATACACGACCAAGTGTAAGTCGTGTCAGAACGTGCCGTTCGCAAATCTCATTGGATGCGACGAGAATGATGAAGTTAGTAAACTTTCACTTATTTCACTTAATTCAGTAATATTTTATAAGTTTTTATTTGGCACGGAGGTATCAACCTCTCATTAATTATATTACGTGGATGAGTGTTTAGCTGCTCCTTAGATAATTAACCCAGAAAGTGGTAGTTGGATATAATTAAAATGATCTCAAGTTGTAATTCTCCTTTACGTTTAGTTGATGTTGGTCTGCAACACGGCTCCCATGCATGGGGTCAGATCAACCAAAATGGACCCAAAAACGATATTTCCCATCCTTTCCTCCAGACGAAGAGCTCTCATGTGTTGCTGGAGAACTGCTGCCTCCTATAGCAGAAGAGTATCACAGAACGTGGACATGGACTTTGGCAGGATCTCCCTGAGCGAAGGAGGAGACTGCCAGTGTTCAGAAATTCTCTGCTCCGTTTACTCTGTTCTACTCGAACACGCCGCAGGTTCTGGTAGGTACTGCTGTCCGTCCCATCTCCACGTTTACTACCCGTTCAAGCATTCGACGAAAACAAAGCAACTTCACACGAATTTTGTTAAGTTTTCAGGAAGGAAAGATATTATGTTGGAAATTCAATTTGAGTACGCCTCGCTCAGTTTGACTTCCTACAACATTCCTCTCACCATGCAGATTTTGGAAGAAGCTTTGGCTCTGGTCAACGTGAGTTTTCATTCGAAAGCAAGAAACATACCCACAAAAAACTAAAAATAGTTTTCCTCTACGATTAATAGGAATGTTACTTAGTTACCTGAGACATTCTCTAGTGGACATTCACCTTTCAGTAAATGTACAGCGTACATCCTTTCTTTAATGTACACTGCATTTGATTTTCATTACTTACCTCTGTTTTAGTAATTGCTGTAGGGTACAGCAGGTACATTGTTACGTCACTTTGTCTGACCTTGTCGAATGCAGTCTTGGAATAGCAACTTTCAGGGTGAAAACAAATTACACCGTAACTAGTAATTTATAATTTTTGTATTTAATTACAATGTGCAATAAATAAATGTGTAACATACATAAATAATAATACTAATAATTAGTTATGGTTAATCAGATTCACTAAATTAAGCCACTTAAATCACTTTACGTTTCATAACCTTTTTCCAGCAAATGAAAGAGGACAAGGAATATCCGGAATTTTGCACGCCGTACGTCTTCAGCAAAATTTACACTCTCATGGGAGCAACAAAACTTTGCATGGGCAGACCGGACAATTCGATTGAATTCCTCGAGTTGAGTCTGAAGTACCTGAAAAAAACTTTACCCAAAAACAGGTGCAAGGTGAGGGTTCTTTTTGATAATGTGGGGAGGAGGAGAGACGTTTCACGCAGTCAACCATTAAATTTCTTTGTTTTACTCCACCAGTTGAAATTTCTCATCAAGCAAGAGGAATGTAAAAGAAAGTTAATGACGGAGTACCTACCGGAGAAATACATAGGAATAATTTCCGATAAGAAGGCATCCACCTATGATTTACTCTCTGAGTGTTTGGTCCTCATAAGCATCGTTCACATGGTGAGTAAAGTTAAGTGCACAAGTAACCTTATGACTACAGAGAATATACATAGGTAACTATATTTTACTTTACACAATCTGACTTTCCTATTGCTGCCCTATACAGCAGAAAACTAGCCTTCTACTTCTGTGAGCTAGGAGAAATCTCCGATATTATCCGCATTCTACGCAGATTCCATATGTCAACTACCTGGAGTGGTCCAATACCCACAGATAAATGTCTCCTGATACTGAGAGGCTGAGCTGGACCACCAAAACATTCTTGAGTTATTTCTCTTCCCCTTTTCTTCTCTCGGAGTCCTTTTCGGAAGAATCTGATTCTTGTCCGGTTACATAAAAATTCTTGTAAGCATCATCTGCACCATTAGCCACCTCGAAGTGTTCGGTGTCCATCGTTGATTTTCTCATTTCGTCTGGTAGAAAAGCATCGAAAAAGTTTTGCAGATCTTTCTCATCTTTCAGTTGTAGCAGAGGCAACAGGTCAAAATTTGAGTCGTTTGAAAGAGTCAAAATATCAGGCCAATATTTTCCGAATGCTTCTGAGAGAAGCGAAAAGTCCTCGGGCTGAATTTTGTTTTGACGAAGGTCGTCAATAACCAAAGGTACGCTGGACATGATCGACTCCATGTTGAATTTGGACGTTGAGTCTTCTTTTAATTTTTGCAAGTACTCCGGATCATTTTGACTTTTTTCGTACTCGTCTTCGGTTATCAAAATATCTGACCGTCTTTGACCATTCTCATTGGTGTCTGCGAATAAGTCAAAACTGAGAGGATCATCGGTGAATTCCTTGGTGGTGGCAGAGTAACTGGTACTCTCGTCCTTCTGAGGTGTGTGTGGCGTCGGTTTTGATTCCACTTCTCGATGTTTGTCGTCTTTAGCGACGGAGTCATGAACAGAATAATTGTAAAAATCCGGGGAGCGTACTGCAGTATTCTGATGTGTTGTGAATGTACTTTCTTCTTCTGTAGTAAAACCGTCATCCAACATGATCTGTCCAATGGATTTTCCATCGGTTGGCACAAAAATGGTCGACAACCTGACTACATCTGTTGTCGATTCTTGAACGGGTGGCAGTGACGAGTCTCCTACATTTGTATAATTCCCCTCTGAAATCCCACCAATTTCTGGTAAAAATATTTTCTTAGAGTCTCTACCTTTTTGTTGAGCCTTTTCTGAAACGTGTGGTGACTTCTTACGAACCTGACCAGGTGCAGAACCGCCCGGGGTAGAGTCATCGACTTTTCCTCCGCTCAACTTTTCATTTCCTTCCTTCCAATTGGGTCCGATCAACCCTTCCAATATCTTACTTAAGCTGTCTCTCAATAGTAGCAAAGAATCTTGTGTTGTCGGCTTTGTCGTCGCATGAGTGACAGGTGTTACCGTACCCTTTGTCGGATTCACTTGAAAGTTGTGTTCGTTTGAGTTTCCACTTTTAATTGAATCGGTTGCTTTAATGTGACCGACATCTTGATTTACTTCATGCACCTCGTAGGGTCGAATATTGTGAGGTCTCTCAGAGGGCCAAGAATGGCGTGATGAATTTTTATTGTGAGCTACTGTCATCGGAAACTTGCCTTTCATCGGAAACAATGGCACCTTGGAAGGTTTCTTCAAAATTTTATGCAGATGAAATGCGGGAGCGTCAATGGGAACCGTCTTATTTGAGCTCGCGGTCGTTGTGAAAAATTGTTTTGTTTCGTTTTTCTTTGAGTTTCCTTTGTACATTGGAAAAGTCACTTGGGTTTGGTGGTTCCCAGGCATTTTTTCTTGTTCTCCCCTTGAAGGAATTTTAACAGTGGTGGATGTATGAAATTCACTTGCATTCTGTTTTTTAGCAACAACTTTCTGTTCGTCACTTTTATTTTTGTGGAGGTGTCCTTTAACAGTAGAAGCCGCAACTGGATTGTGTGATTTTTGTGATGATTTTAGTTGTTCTCCAGAATTAAAAATTTCGTTTTGTGTAATTGGCATCAAAATGACGTTTCTTTTTGGTGTTACAAATGCATTCCTGTTGACATTGAACGTGTGAATCCTGCTTGAACCAATATTACTGATGTAATACGGATGTTTGTTTTGCTCCATAATTTTATTATTACCATTCCACTGTTTATTCATGAGATTTATCTTGCTACCGTCGCCAAAATTATTAAGGCCTAATATGTATTTTGGAACAACAGGTCTGGTGAGAGTTGATCTGTATCTTAATTGTGGTATTGCTGGTCTAGATCGCATCACGACGTTCAAAGGTGCCAGAGGCATTAATCTAATACCTGTAATTAAGAAAAATTAAATTACCCTTAGAGTTGTTAGACTCGGTGTGTAGAACTTTCGTTTTATTTCTTTATCTACATGTTTGAATTTTTGCAAATTTAAAAGCAATCTATCGCAAAATTAGTTCAGCAATCCATCAAATAATTTGACTCCTCCCTAAAATGCATTAATAGTATTTACAGTTTACATTAATAGTATTTAATAAGGTATAAGTAAAATATCTGACCTTTTTAGCAAACATATACATTTAGATATTACTAAATTTTCAAACCGGCATCATTTAATTAGAACCCAATTAGATGTTTTACCACATAATTGAATTTTAGTAAAAGAACTTGGAACACTTTATGTTGTTATGCATAACTTTTATTCAAAGGTATGCAACTTTGAACATGTTTTATGTTTGATTTCCATTTTAAGCAAATCAAGAAACCATAAAATAGAATGACACTTCAAAAATTTTAACTTTATCGCATTAAAAAAATTTGCCGGCCATAACTTCACAGCGTACATCCATCACAATTTTAAATATTTGTATACTGAAGTTAAAATAATACTAGAGGTCCACATGAAAGGGAATACAACATATTGATGTGAGTACGATTTAACTTTATATTTTGATAGAAATAATTTAAAAATTCTGACTGATTTCAGTATTCTTAAAAAAACAATAGCGTAATTACATTAATCCATAAAATATTTCATGTATGAAAAAGCAGGTATTTCACATTAATTACTGTATTGACTTACTGGTGGATCCAAAAGCCGGAACAATTTGGAAAATAGTCAGAAACACAACTTCATGTAGAAATTTCATTTTGCGACGTTGTACTTTCAAACTTAAAGTTAGTTGAAAGCGTTCACACCACTCAAAACTAGAAAAAATTCCGCTCGAAATCAATACGCGTTTAGTATCTCCAAATATTTCACCTGTTCAGTTCGATGCCGACTAACTTCACATGTTTGAAACCAAAAGTCGAATATATAGTAATTATAAACCAGTCGAACCCATGCAAACGTGAAATGTTAAATGATTGATATCGGACAGACGAAAAGGTTCCACAAAGACCTAAACTTAAAATTTTTCTTTCTACTACCCCCTCCCCTCGGAAAGGATTCATTCTTTCTTCCTTTCATAAATAGTACTCGTTGAGTACCTGTAGAATTTTCTTCACCTATTGATGATACTCGTTCTATTCAAAATGCATTAAAAAGAATACCATTCTTTGTGTCAATTCAGTTTCTGCCTGTACTCTGCAGTTGTGAATGTGTGGCTAAAGATTTCGTCAGACCGCCGAATTTGAAAAGAAATTAATAGGAGACGATCCGTTAGGAATTGTGAATTCATAAAAAAAATTATGAATTTTGAATGAATCAATTTGACCGACAGACGTTTACCCTGTAATTGAATGATGCTTTATATTATACCGAGCAAAAATGGAGAATTGTTGTCTTTGTTAATTCCAAGAAGAATTGCAGAATTGAATTCATTTAATAATACCAACAGTTTAAGGGGTTTAATGTAAACGTGCTGGATTGCAGGAAATTGTACGTTTTAATTCGTGTAACGAATATCGGACAATAGAAATAGTAAAATTAATGCAAATTTTTTAGTGACAAATTGGGCTTGCCAACAAGGCTCTGTCAACTTTGGTCACACGTTGGTTGTTGGTTCCACGCGGTTAGACCCGTTAGTTTATGTTTGGGGAATCTCTTGAATGAAAAGAATTTTTGCAGCCACAAAATAATTCACCCGCAAAATTAGCGCACAATAAATTTATAGCTCGTGGAATGACTATTTATTGACAACAAACTCATATTTCGCTTTGTTCTTTGTAGAAGAATTTCAACTCTATGAATCGACTCGAGCGCTGATCGAATGAAAATATTTTCGTTAATGGATGCCAGTTGAAAAGGTTTAAACTGACAAAATTTGACGTCCTACTTTTCTTCTTGGGATTCCCATGGCTATTGAAGTAGCCGGTTTTACCAAAATCTATTTTGAGTGTTAAGTTCTTCTTACCGATTCCAGTGGATCTGTCTGAGTGCTTTGGGATACATCAAAATGTTGTTGCTTTGAATTTACTGTTGGTTCTTTTGTGTATGCTCCTGTTGAGATCTCTCACTAGGTTGTTGTGTTCACTCAGAAGATCATCCCCATCTTTGACCTCTTGGTAGACCTTAACTATCTGACTCTTGGTTTTGCCCGTTTGATTGCCTTCAAACACGCCATCCTCAATGACCGGGTCGCTGGCAATTTCGTCTACTTTGTGTACGGTTTCTTCCCATGGATTTTCGATAACCGTCACGTGGAAAACGTCCTTGTCGAATGATCCGGCTTTGGTACCTCCCTCTGGCGCCGGCGAATCATCCAAAATGGGTAGAAGAGAGTTGCCATTTCCGTAGGACAGGCTTGTGGCCGAGTTGACAGTTTTTCCAAACAGTTGAAAAGTATGAGAAGAGGCAATTTTTCCGTGTCCTAGTTCGAAACCTTTTTTCGAGAGGAGAGAACCTAATTTCAAGCCTGCGAGAAATGAAGCTTTGGAATGGAGTTTTGAGAAAAGTGTTCGTGACTTTCGCGTTTCCCCAGGTGCAGGTGTTGCCTGAGAGATCCGAGAACTTTCCACGTCTCTGTCTACAACGAATAAAATACTTGGTTTGCCAATTATTATCATTAAAGAAAGATCGGTCACCTAAACAACAATAATAATACCTTTGTGTGCCTTCCTGTGTTCGTCTGTCAAGTCCTCTGGTCTTGAGACATCAGCCTTCGTAGTGTTGCCCCCATCTGCAGTATTTAAAATAAATTACCCTTGTTTAGAATTCACTCTTAGAGTTAATTCTCGATAAAAGCCCGCAGAAAATTCATTAATTAGGTCAATTGAAAGTTTTAAGTCAGTAAGATCATTGTGAGTCACGGTGAGACAATAGATATGGGAATTTTTGGTCACGCCCACGACATTTTAACAGTGAATTTAAATATTTACAAAATAATGAAAACTAAATTTAAATGTAATACTCAAAATGATTGTTCGGTCTATATTCGGCATTGAATTGTATAGAGTAATTTACAAGGGAAAAGTGCATTCCAGCGAATTAATCACCTGCTCTTAAATTATCGAGTTCACTTTCCACTTCTAATTACAAATGAAAGCAACCTTTATTCAAATTTATGGTAGGTTGTATAAATAATATTGGGGCAAAAAAGGTGATGGTATTGGGTTGGAAACAACCACAAGAGGTTCATCCTTTTTATATGTATAAATTGAAAGTAAATTGTACATAAAGAGAATTGTAAAAAGGCAGCATCAAATTGCTGTACTCCGAACTCTTATCATATGCAGTTATTAAAGACGTAGGAACTTAGGAATTGGGTTGAAAGAATACGAAAGACACGGTGTAGGAGTTTAAACTAGTTGAGGAAACTATATGAAAGGTATACCTGACGCTGTCAATCCGTCTTCCTGGCACTGCGACACCTTTAAAAAACAATAAAAAACAACGCACAATACTCCAAAACAATTCATCGTTGTGGAAGTTCAAATACAAATGAACCAAGTAAAATTACGGTGAATGAATTTATTTCAAAGGACAACACACAGGAACCACCATATTCCTGACAGATCGAATGAAACTTATGCAATAGATGAGGCAATTAAATTACGCAATTAAATTCGACAGAAAAAAGAAACTAAAATTTTTCTTTCCAGTACATGGAGAACTGGCTAACTGCAAAATATGCGTCCATCCGAGCTCTCAACAAGGCTCTTCTCTCCAATAGAAATTTCTACGGTCTTTGCATGGCGTACACAAACCTCATAGACATCGCCTATCATTACAAAGACCTCAACACTTGTTCTAAAATGGAGATCTGTGCCATCGACGTGTGCAGGAGGTGCACCCGCAGAATCGCTGAAGTTTACGAACTCGAGGCAATTTGCCGACTCTACAGGGTTATTTTCCAAGCCAGGTAGGAACCCGTTAAGAAGGTCAGTTATCAGCTCGGGTCCCACTTTACAGCCCTCGGGATTCGGGTAATCGACCCTAATTTAAGTCAATGTTGACAGAATTGAATTGATTAGGTAATTACTACCATGTTACCGTCACGACCCGATAGCGTTTACCTATTATGCAACGATCGTGCTTAACCCTTAACCGTCACACTAAACTTCATTGTTGCAATTAAAAGATATCAAATTTTGTTCAATGCTGAGATGCCTCAGATGGATAAGAAACCCACTTAGACAGACGATTTTAAAAGTTCTACGACACGAGACTCATGGACGGTTAAAACTAGTAATAACATTATGTGAACTACTGTAATTATATATGTGCTGAAGAATATTGCATTCTATAGGCATATTAGAGCTAAAATAGAAGATGCGGTTAATATTGGTTTCCAAAGCATCAAAATCGCTTCGATGCTTCGGAATTTCTCCCTAAGATTGGATCTCATGCCTGATCTGATATTTGCTCTAATTCAATTAAACCGCTTGGCCGAGGCTGCCTCCCTTCTTCACGAATTGGAATTTACTTCGCAGTTGGATTCGGACAAAACGAGCAGGATATGGTAAGTTGGTGTCGTCAAAGTCTGTACCGTAGTATTTTCCTAATTGAATAGCTGGTGTTGCTATTTGCAGGTACTACGCGCTCTGTTTGGATTTTCAATTGGATACGGGGTTCACCGTGATACCCTACGAAATGTGTCAAATATTCGTCAGGGAGGAAGAAGAAAATTTTGTAACTCTTCGAGATCCCCGCTCGAAGAACAGAATCTACACATCGCTGTGGTTATGGTGAGCAAAATTAGTCTAATTCGAAGACCAAACAGAACTTTCAAGTTCAAGGTTCTTGTTCGAGACTGTTGTAAACACTCAGTAAATATTGTACAACTAGCATCAGATTTTTCGATAACAAGTTCCGTAAGTGACACGATGGGACCTTGACTTTCAGGTGTATAAGGTATGACGAATGGGAACACTCAAAATCGTACTCCAAAACGCTGAAAAACTGCGACATGATCAACGAGAGAGAAACTCCCTGTTCGGTCTACACAAGACTGAAACGGTTGGAAGGTTTTCTCATTACGTTGGTACACAGAATGGATATAAAGAACATTTACGCCATTACATCGACTTATGCGGAAATTCATGCGCTCATGACGAAACTAGAGAAAGACATTCAACTGGTGAAGCTCTTGAAACCGAGGCAAGTCTCTTTCATCGGTAGTTTTCTGGAAAGCGTTTCGTTACTCCGCCTAATGTTGCACAATTCATTCGTAGGTTTCTGCTCCTGAAAGCGTACTACAGGCAAATCAGGTACAGGGACGATTCCTGTTTCAGGATACTCAATCAGGCCCTGAGCATGGCTGAGAAAATGCAAGATAAAAACACTTACGAGTGGATTGTTCATTTGCAAATGGTGAGCAATTCAGTCGAAACAGACGATTTCTTTGAGATGTCTCTTGGTGAACGTGCACGTCTTTTTTTTTCAGGTGTGGAGCAATGCCATTTCTCCTATTCAACGCGACTATTGGATCGAACATTGCCGGTACAATTTGATAGACTGGCATGAATCGGACGGAATGTCCAAGAAACAAACCGTAATGTACTCTCTTCCGTTACCGAAATTCTGATTAGTGAAATTTCCACGGCGCCGCCGACAGAAGTGAAAGAAAATAAAACAAAACTTCAGTTTCAGAGCAGTTCTAATAAAAACATCTCATTCAATCCTTTTTTTTTGTTACTATCTAATTTAAAAATAAAGTCAATTTTACAAATTGAAACGTTGCGTTGACATTACTGTGATGCTATGCCGGTTATTAAGGGAATTCGAAATACCATACAACTCAGTACTGCTTTCGTAATATCTGCAAAATTCTACAATATCATAACTTCTATCAATAGATAACACATTGATAACTGACACGTATTAAAAACAGATTCGATCTTTTAAAAATTGTGATTGGGTATATGGCGTCGCCGAGTCAAAATCCTAAAAATTCAGCTTGGCTAAATGTTCGACGTTAAAATGCGTAACAGATCGTTACAATTCAACAGATAAAATCACTAAAAACTACTAATTGGGTAAAACCGTACGTTTAGTTTCAGTCTGAAATCGTGAGAGCATTCATACGTATTTTTCATTCAAGTTAATAATAACAGGCTACGATGGTTTTCACACGTTCGGTTTCCACAAATTATTATTCTCGATTATGAGATTTAAGTGACGCATCCATTTTATCATTTCTTTATTGGAATCCGCCGAGTAAATTGTCACGTCTTCCTTCTCAGGTCCCGAGACGAGAACGAATGAATTTGGTCGAATGCAAACTTCCAAGTCGGCCGGCTTCACCAAGTCTCTGCAAAACGACAAGTAGATGGATTCGATCGGAGGCTGAAAAAATAAATAAAACAACCGTTAGTTATTGTTACCAGGAGCACCTATCAAAAGCCCACACCAGCACTCCCAGCAAAGGATGCAAAAACCTTTTCATTCTCTTGATCCTCTGGGTACAGCCAAGAATTTAAGAAATGTCCAGTTTGAGAGTACCATCGCCTGTGCCAGGTGTTTTTGAAAACGTTCAAGAAACCAGTTTTGTTTGTCTTCGTGTTAAAATCGGCTTTCAAGCGTACCATCAGAGCATCGCCCATGACCGGATCAAGTGGTAACTGCAACGGATAATACAGCATTTCTACTACGAGTACTACGTCATTACAAATCAAAACTCTATGTTCAATTGACCTCAGCAAAATGAAGCCTGCATCTTTCATTATCTCGATTTGTGATGTGCTCTACCCTTAGTTGGGCGCAGGCAACACAGGCAAATCCATGACTAGAACTAGGAGACTCCAGGATGCTTCGGTGGCTGGTGTTGACTCCTGTTAATTCCTTCAGCTTTTTCATTATGGACGTTTTCATTGGCGTTTTCGTCTGTTGTAATATTAATCCGTAATAAATAAGTTAATACGAAGAAGTTTAAATGTTTTTGTGAATGTAGTACCAAGACATTGCTTAACTGCATAAAGAGTGTGATGTGTCATGTAAAGAATGAACAGAAAGCGAACTTAAAAATTGTTGGTGTTATCCTGGTTGATGTGCAAGATCAACGTCAAGCAGAGTGGAGAACACAAACAGTACTTATGTAGAACTAAAGCGTCAATGCCGAATGAACTTATAAACAGGTTTATTGGTTTAGAGGACTCAGGAAGGATGGTTGGAATGTCACGTAGAACTCAGGTAGAAAGATATTCAACCGGGGTGTTTCAATAAGAAGAAATAACATAATATAACAACTCTGGAGTACCTTGGTTAAAATACTTTACCTCTTTGGGTATACGCCTGTGAAGTTGCACGTGGATAACAAAATCTTTAGTCAGATTCTGAAATTTCATTGGTTCGTCAAAGTAAAGTTTTCCATCGGCTGCTATCCTCGTTTGGTTCAAGGAAAATTGCACGTTTTCACCCTCCGTCGCGGTGCATATGAAAATTTCTGGAAACAAACGCAATCATCCGGTTCTAATGCTGTTATCGTACCCCACAAAAAGATTCAATTCATTTTGATATTAATCCATGTAAGAACCGACTTTCAATTCTGCTTGTGTTTGTCAATTAGAAACAAGGAATTCATTTCATACGGCTATCGCACACTAGTTATTGTTGAACCACTCACTGTTTTGGAATCAGTAAAATGTCGAACGCGAATTCTGGTTTACGTTCTGTAACATTTCTTTTTCCTGCGATTAAAGAATTTATAGTGTGCCTACTTAAAACTCATTTTCATAAATTCCTTTCTATTTATTTCGGAGTGACAAAGTTTAAATTTCCTATGATTTTGATAAATATGAATGTACGTGATGTAGAAGCAGTTTATGTTTTGGAACTTTGGAATTCCTAACTCTCAGCATTTTAATTTAAAAGTTTTCTCCAAGGCTTTTAGAAATTTTTATAAACTAAATTTCTAAACAGTGAGATTATCTCCTCCCTTTTCGTGTCAAAAACCTTGGCCAAAATGACTAGTAAAATGAAAAATTTGGAATTATAGTTACCACACGATTGGGGCTGTTTTACCTGAATTATTTCTTGCCGTGTCGTGCACAACAAATTCCATTCCCGAAATTGTTATTTGACCGAAGTTACCTTTCCCAGAAGTGTCTCCCAATAGTTTAATCTTTTCGATTTCTTGGGTGGCGGCAATGAAACGTAAATCTGAAACGAAAATGAATTATTAAACAAAACTATAATGTAAAAGTATGGCGCAACACATATAAAATTGTACCGTATAAATTCTGAATATGTAAATTTGAAAATGAGCGAAAAGACGGTACTAACGCGCCAAGAGTAGTGTTTTTTCACTTTCTAAATTTTCAATTTCCATTGCCTTCTTTGCCCTAGACAGCAGCAGTGCCTTTTCCGCTTGTTTGATCTTGGCCTTCTGAACCATCGCCTCCATCTGTAACCGGTCCATTCTGTTCGCCGCTGACTCCTTAACATCATTGAAGTCCTTTTTTTCCGCATCGTCCAGACAAGTTATATTTTTATCCTAGGAATGCAACATTTTACATTGGCATATATTCGTTGCTTGGATGCAGTTTCAATTTAATTTGTGTGTGGATGAACCTTTTCCGAAATGGAGTAATACAAAACACCCGAAAATAGAACAGGTCTAAATGGCACATCTTATGTACAATATGTAACTTTATAATGGAGGGATCCTTTCGATCTTAAGGTGCAGTACAATGAATATAAGCCTTACCAGTCTTGCCAGGCGAGTGACAGTCCTGTAACTTGTCAATGAATGAAACGTGTGATTAAGAGGTTTCGCGAGGGAATATGTCGACGGAAGGTCGGCTTCTATTTCTTCAAGTAGATTTGATGTCGACAGATACTGTAAAAAGATGAAATTCGAAATTAATTTTCAGTTTCGGAAAGAGTCACTTTAATTCCAAGGGTACCATTCTCGTGGAATTTTGCAATAGTAAAACGAATTAGGTGAATTAACAGAGTAAACATAAAAAAAAATATGTAAACGAGTGTTTGCATTGGTCTTATTTAAATCAAGGCGAAGCTTATTAACGTTTCATAACCCACCATTTTAGAATGCTCAAGACTTCTGTAAAATTCGTATTCTGCGATTCCATCCAAAACCTCTAAGGACTTCCAGGCTGCTTCGGGATTTTCGCCTTCTTTTAAGTTGTCGAGGTCGTCTTCTGTGACGATCACCTCCATCTCCTCTAAATTATCACCCTTGTCATCCATCCCGACATCTGACCCCTCGGGTACCAGATCGTATAATTTTGAGATCACTACTTCGGGATTGCTCGTCTCTGTCGATGTTACCGTCTCGTTTGAATTGCTCTCGGCAATTGAGTACATATCACCATCGCCAAACATATCCGAGCCCGATTCCTGGTCCATGACATCCAGATCGGTGACTTGTTCGTTTTTCATAGGAGTCGAATGATTGAAAGTGAACGGCAATGCCATATTATTCAACAGATCCCGATTTTCCTTGTTTTTTGATCTTCCGCTCGTTCGCGCGAGAGCTTTCATAACCGTCAGGTTGCGAGCTCTCCTCTCGGGTGACATCCTTTGGAAAACCTGCTCGTTGAACCTACGAACCATGCGCTGCAATTGTAAATCGACACATTCATTGTGCCACACGTACTCAACTTCACTAAAAATTATTATTATTTTATTCAAATCAAAATTGAAAAACCATTACTTATTAAAAAAAAATTGTTATTTATTATTAAAACAAAAGGCATTTTGTTTCTTTAACCGAGTTGCAAAATTCGTGAGAGACTTATTAATAAAGAATATTGACCGCGGCAATAAACTGTACTTTGTGAAAAACTACTTTGCCTCTTCGGTTCGAAAACTTTGCACAAGCCTGGATGACAAGTGTTTTTTCCGAAATTTTATTTTTCAATAATAAAATGCCCCTTAAAACCTCTTTGTACACAATCCTCGATGATTGTAATTACATACTAATTATCCACAACTCCATAGCGGCGCTATACTGCTGCTAACATTCAATTTAGCCAATGAAAGCAAGATTAAACAAGAAATAAAAACAACCTGCAGAAAAACATCCATGTAGCTCGACGTGACTTAAAAATTATAAAAAGTAAAATTTGTCAACCCCGTTCTCCGCGAGCTCTGTTCACACTGAAGTGGGTTTCATGCGTTACGCTATCAAAGAATTGAAAATAAAATGTTTGTTTACCTAATGAATCATACAGCCAGATTATTATCAAACTGTGCAAAATATTTGTGTAATAAAGCAATGGCACAATTCAAACATTGGCTTACGGTTAGTGTGAACGGTCGCGACGATTTTCTCTTTTGTCGAAAACACGTGGGGCGATCGAAACGGTTAGGCGAATTCCCGCCGTTCGTGTCAACACTTTGGTGCTCCATGTGTTTTACGTCATTTGGTAAAAAAAAATCGTAATCGGCAGTTCGTTTCTGACTGATTTTCTGTAAAAATTATGACAAGTGATTGGGAAAATTGGAAAGTTTCTCTCGAAAATGAAAATGTATTGTCTGATTTGTTCTCCCATCTTAATTCCTCCACAACTTCGTCACCATCCCTTTGGTGGGAACTTTTTAATTATAAGTCCCTATTAACTACAAAACTAGAATCGGAAATGAACGAAACGAATCAAGATCAACTGACAAAAGAAGAAATGTACGTAATTGATGCAATTAAGGAATCTCTGTCTACAAATGTTTCAATTCTGGAAAGTTCGTTCTCAGGAATACCTTATAATTCTTTTACAAAAATTTTTAAGGAAATCAGAAATGAAATAGATGACTCCAAATTTTCAACATTTGTAGATGTAATAAAGTCTTGGAAAAGTGATTTTTTAGTGGAGGAGTCATTGAAAGCCGTTGTGCTATCAAAGGTATTCATGCAAAAGAATAAAAACAAATCAATTTGTTTGTATGTAGGCAAGTAACAATAATTTTAATGTGTCTCAGTTGCAGGGTAAAAAAGAGTCATCAGCATGTACAATATTCTCACTAACAGAACTTGCAAAAAGCAAGCCAAGTCAACTATGTCATAATGTCTTGATTCCTCTTCTAACTGATGAAAGTTTTGATTTTACAGATGTAGAACTCATCAGTAGCTTGTATGACACTTTGCCAACTCCACAAAAAGACTTAATAATATTGTAAGTATTGTTTGAATAAATTCCATTAATTTCATTGAATTTTTCTACTAGAATCATTTTTTTATTTTAGATCTTTGACAAAAAAGGATAAAATTGAAGAATTAGACTGGCAATTTTTGGACTCAATGGTAAAACAACTGTCTTCTTCTGGTGTCATAAACATAGTTGAATGTGTTCGCAAATGGTCCAACAAATTCACGAAAAGTCAAGTGTTTGGTAAATTTTTAGTCAATCTTTGCAAAAATCTGAATTCTTTTAATGACACAGATACAATTTCATTTGTTATTGAAAAACATGAAACAATATTTAAAAGACAAGCTTTAAAATATTTACAAGAGAAATTATCAGTGAAGTTCTAGTATGAATGTGCCACAATTGTTCAATATGTAATGTAGTTATATGTGTTATATATTGTATATGAAACATTTATTTTTTGTTTACTTCAATTTAAAGTCAGATATTTGTATCATAGTATTGAAAATGAGATTGTCAAAATAGGCTATAAAGGTAATCATGGTAATGTCAAAATCATAACTTTGTTTTTATACCATAGAAATCTCTAAATGGTATTTCTACAGATCTTATATAAAGCTGCGGGACTGTAGTCAAGGAAGCAGGGAAAAATAATGATAAACACTTAATCTAAAAATGTTAAAAACTTAATTTATAATTCCTATGTAAATGCTACAAAAAAATTCCGGCACATCAGGAAGTGATCCTTATGTATATTAATATTAATATTTGTAACAAATATTTTGATGCGAATTAATGTTGTTGATTACACTAATTGTTTTGATTTCAGTAATAATGAATTCATTTTAAATAAAATAAAATATGAAATTATAATAATAATATATCACAGATTAATAGGTGTGGACCATTGGCTACGCCGACGAAATTAATTATTCATTTGAACTCAATGGCGGACTGCCCTCATACTGACAATTTCTCTTGATAATAATTTTGGCTTCTGTCACTTTCTTCTTATTTCACATAATTTAAACGTTGGCGTAGTCGTTGCCAAACTCATTGCTTCTTGATTGTTGAATCATCCGATCTTCATTTACCATTCCTATCATTCTTTTACCGAAGGTTGCCACTATCATTTTTTATTTGCAATCTCATTCAATTTTATTCATCTTCTACTGCCTTACTCAATTCGTAATGAGTTTCTTTCTGATCGGCTTGGCAAATGAATGTATTTTGGCCCTTTGTGATAAAGGAAACCGATTGCAAATCGGAGTGTTCAATCGAATCTTATCGATAGTCGCTACCAAGGTACACAATGTCTTTTCTTCTTGCTTTTCATTCAACGACTGCATGGTGTCGTTCAAATCGTCGCTCTCTTCTAGAATTGTGTCTAATAAGCTGGGAGAAAAAGTAACTGTTAAACTGTCCACTGAAGGATGTTTTTCGAGTTTTTCGAGATCTGTTGGATCTTCGGACATATTTCGATCTGTTTGATCTATTTGCATGCTTTCAGTTCCTATTGATGTAGCGATCGAAGATCCGTCAGACATTGTAGAGCTCATCATTGGATTTCCCATGTCTCTGTCAAGCACCTTTGCGTGTATGTCGGAATAGCCTTCCCACGACCTGAGACACCGTTTTTCTCGAGCTATATTTACGAAACACATATTCTCGTAATCGTGAGTTGGAAAACCTTCACTCGGGGTACTGGTATCATGCGAAATCTCCGATAAACCAGCCCCATCATCTGAGCTACTGAATTCACTCAATTTCTCTAACTGAGAAGTTGAACAAATTGCTCTTCGTTTGAAGGCATTATCCACATTTGTTGCCCTATTCACAGCGTTATCATTATTGTCAACATCATTCACTGATCGCTGACATATATTTATTTCGGTTGGCTTGGGCTTATCGTCCACGTAATTTATCCAATCACGTAGGGTTTTTATGTCAATGTCGGTGTCATCACTATCATCCTCGTTTTCCTCTATTATAATAATCGAATCGGTCGGCTTAGGGCTGGGAAGCTCTCCAGCAGACGTATCTTTGATATTACTTGGAGATTTACTTGAAATTTCAGATCGCATTTGTTTCAGTGATCTGAGTGTCATTGAGCAATAGTCTTCTGACACTGATGGCTTGGAAAATTCTTCAATTAAAATAAATGAGAATTTTATAGGCCCTGATGGATGATAAAAACGATAGTACATCAACATGCATGATATACCTAAAATAAATATGAATAGTGAATGAATGAACCTGAAATGACAAGTCTTACGAAAATATAATTTTCCAATACTCACCAACTAACATTCCACCAACAATTGCCATAAAACTGAATATAGCAAAATTTGGTGAACTTTTACCAAACAAAATCAAAAATATTGTTAAACAACTTAGATTCTGAAAAAATAAAGTGCATTTCAATTAATTTGTTGTTTAATTAGCAACCAAACTGATTTATACTCCTTCAGAAACAAACCAACCTCAAATATAATAATGACATGAAAAGTTAACAATCTCCACCTTGAATGGCCCTCTTGCAAATTGAAAAAGCAAAAACAATAAATAATTCCAACCACAGCACTGTATATCTTTTCTTCCCAATATGATTCACAAAAATCTGTTTTCTGTGTTATTATCCAAATAGTCATGCTAAGCCAATGGATTGTAATAAATAGAAATACATAACTACCAAAACAGTAAACCCCCAAAACCAAAGTCATTATTCTGGCCAATAACATTCCAGCACTCCAAAATGCCTGAAAAAGTAGTCCTATCCAAGTACTACAATTCTTATTTGGCCTTGCCTGCCTCTGTGTTTTTGAATAAGCTGCTAATGCCCAAGAGAGTGATACAAGTGAGGCTAGTGCAGAGAATACTGCAAAGACAAAATGAAATTAAATCAGTGAGGCCATCAATTAGGCAATTTTATCAGAGCTAAAAGATTTTATTCCAATCATACCTGTCCAGAATCTCCATTCATTTAATTTAGCAATTACATACACCTGTAAAACGAGCTGTGGACTGGATTCCAAAAATGACTCAAACAAGTGTAGCATACATAGATCACTCTGATCAAGGTAAACTTTTTGAATTTCAAATGAATCCTTTGATTTGTAAGCTTTATACCCTGATTTTATAATTGAAATATATCTGTGAATCAAAATAATATTAGTTGATTACTCATAAAATATAGTCCTTAAAGTACATAATTTGGTTTGATTACACAAATATTCACCTTTGTATAATACCTAACATAAAACAATGAAACAGCCAGTGATATATATTGGCAGATTTATCACTGACATGCCACCTTATACTGAAAAACTGCACTGCTAGTGATGGAAAAAAGATTAAAATAAATGTTGCTGTTGCCCATGCTTTGTATCCCTGGTAACTATATTGAACAACTAATATGAAGTCTGAAAATAGAAATATTAGTTCTCAATAAGTTATTTTTGTTGTACGGTTGTATATTTCATTGAAGTTTTGACATTTTAGTGTCAATATATACAGTATTCTTCAAAGTAACAGAAGCAGGTGTTTGAAAAAAAACAATCTAACCTGTGCATAAGTCTGATATAACCGATATAAACGAGAAAATTAGTACCGCTAAGTCAAAAATTCTAAAATTCGGGCAGTGACTTTTTCCATTTTTCATATCTCCACTTTTTTCACAATTGAATATATTTAAATTTATCGATTTACTTGTGGATTTCATTATATCTGCCATTTGTAACCGTTTACGTTATATTTACATTTTGAATCGTAACGGTTTTTTGATTCGACCAATAGGAGAAGCGAATGTTCGCGGCCATTCTGTGACGTTTGACGAATAATAGTGATGGTTGAAAATTTTCAAAAGTGTTAGTTTCACGTATATTCACAGCTTTTATTTTTAAAGCTCGCACGATAATAAAGTTACTTTATGGTTTTGTGAAAGAGTTCAAAAAGTCTTTTTAAACGTGATATTAGATCGTTTTTTATTGATGTGGCTTATAATTGCCATTCTGAAGGTGTAAAATATCTACCTGTCATGTTTACTTTTACTAACGGTAAGTTTGTAAAAAAATAATTTTACCATTATAAAGTAACCACATTATTCTGTTATTCGAATAAAAAGCTATGTAAAATCAAATTGTTAAACCTTGATTTATTGCTTACGAATTACAAAGTAAGGAAATGTAAATATATTTTGTGTAAAATATTTGTTAAGTACACTGCTTAAGTAGTGTGAGGTATGCAGCAGTTAAGAACTCATCTTACCTTGATATTTTTTAAACAATGAAAGGAATACTTATATATCCCCATCACCAATATTTCAAAACTTGGATTTTGGGTAGTTTTGGATGGGGTTGAGAGACAAATGTAATTCAACAAATTGAATGTAACATGAATTATATTTTTTCTAAAGTTCTCAAGTACAACAAATTAAATAGTCAACACAGTAGGTATATTTTCCTAAAATTTAGGAGAAGAACACATTCATTCATAATCTATCACTCATTTTGTCCTCAGATAACAATATTGTACTTATTGATATGTTTTTCTCTGCATCAATATCAACAGTTCTTAATTGAATTACCAACAAGAAACATTACTAAATTGTATCAATTATTGAATGGTTTCTTAGCAATTTATCATTCTTTAATTTTTTTTTATTAGACCATTAGAGTTGACTCTTTCAATATTGAGTAAGCTTATTTATTTAACTTGTTCCTCCACAAGCAAAAACTGCATTGTTTGAGATCACTTGATTATGACTTGCATTGCATCCATCTAGTTCAGGCATAAGTAGGAAGGAAGTTCAGCAAAATATTTGTTATATTACTGTTGTTCAATTATAGAAGTAAAATCATAATTTACATCTACATTGATTGATTAAGGTTGAAATATTTTATCTTTTTATAGCCTCAATGTTTTCTTGTATAATTTGTACCTAAAATTTTCAATCCATAGATAGAGTATTTGCATTATTAATTGTTTTCTCTTCATCAATAATCTTAGTGATATTTCACAGTCGTTTCAGTTGTATATTCACGTACATAATTATATTCGCGTGTTGGCTTTCAACGTGACCCTCACAACGTTACGATTATTTTCAAACGTAATTACTTGCATAACAAATGTTGAAAATTGACCAATAAACTAAAGAATTTTATTCTAATCAATTGCAATTTTTATTTAAGTGTGAAATCTAGTGGTTTGTTTTATTTCATCTGTTACGTGACCACTATTTTTTGCCCTTTTATCTGATCTTTACAACAAAAAAGGAAGAATAAAATTCTAAGTTTCATATAGAGTTTTCACAGATTCCTCCGAATCAGGAATCCGAAAAGAACACATTTCATTTTATGTAAAATTACTCACTTTCGGTAAGTTTTTGTGGCACAGGTTACACTTATAACATTTAGACCTCCGTGTATGTGCACGAAAAATTGAGTTATGCTAACAAAATTCTTCGATTTGTACAAAACACCACTTCTTAGTATTTATACAACCCAAAGTCTCTGTGAAACTAAATAAACTATGTTTAAATTTATGCGAACCAAAATATTTGACGGAGAAAACAGAAATGTATTTAAAACCAAAAAAACGTTAGCTCAAACCTTTCATAACAAAAAATTACTGCTTTAAGGATAAAACAATCGAATTTACACATTCAAATTTTGTTTAAATAAAAAGATATTGTATCATTCGTCTCGTAATTAAAATAAGTTTTCATTGATTAAAAGTATTAATCAACAGATTCACAACTCGTTCACATTTATTTATTTCTGAATGAAAATTTATTACTTTATGGCACCGAAGTATTTACCAATACAATACAATAAAAAATTAAAAATAAAAACAGGCATGCGGTCCAAATTGTTTCTCACTAATAAATAAAACCTTTTAATTTTTCCAACTCTGAAAAATCAACGTGCAACACCCAACTTATCGGTGTTTTTATTATGCCTTTTGGGATTTTTCAAAGTTTTTCGGTCTCTGTTTAAAATGGACAAAGTTTTGGCAGAGGGGAAACACAACTTTATCACAAAATGCCGGTAACGATTCTTCTTTTAAAACTACCGTCGATAATTTTCGTAGCAGACAACAGCTACACTAATTGATGGTTAAACAGTTTGAGCAGTGCTTGACAATGGAAAACAATTCGGTATTGAAAATTTAAAAATCTCGATGCAACACCTTAAAAAAACAGTCATTTACATAATTTTTCGCTACATTTATAGTAAGCAAGTTAGAAGTATGATATACGTGCTTCTTCTATAAGGCATCGTTCAGATGGTGCAAAAATTAAGCACTCATAATATAGAATAAAAATGTTACTTGATTCATGGGTGGCAACCAAAAGCATTTCTCATGTGGCCAGATGTTTACAATTAAGCTCTTCTAAGTCAAGGTAGTATATTTAGCCTTTGAGTGTGCGAGCAAAAGTGTAGCAGTTCAGTCAGGTTTGAAAGCTTCAAACTTCAACAAAAAGAATACATAAATACCTGTATTAAATGAGGCCGTAAGAACAAATGAAAATATTAACAACAACAAAAACAAAAAATCATTAGCGACTACAATCAACTCTTTTCGTTCTCCGTCATTAAAAAGTTGTCTCTCTATGTATCTGTCGTTGCTTTTGCTTGTACTTCAGATTGTCTTGGTACTTCACGTTTATGGTTATTCCAACTAAAATTTTCATTGTCAAACAGTTCACACTTGTGCTTCGCAAAACAAACATCACTTCATTATAACCCTTTAAACACTGAAGAAATAATTGCTTAATCTGTTCTTCAACCATGGCTCCGACTGGATCACGTTCAACAACTGCCTTTTAAGGCTTTATTTATACAACATTAGTTGACTTAGTCCGACAATGGGCCACGGACACATGGTTGAAGAGCGCTGTTCGATACATCTGATAACATTCGTTTCAAACAGCAATAGATCTAGCGAGTATTTCAGGTGGGAATGCCAACCAAAGACCATCCGGTCCCACCTGTTTATTCATTCTTAAACGTAAAATTAAAAAAATAATGAAATTTCATTGCGACATTTAACAAAAAGATTATTTTTTCAAATTGAACCTCGGTGAACAATCATTCTCTTAACCACTAAACATTAACGCAATAAAAACTGTTCAGTTCACTCCACAACGTCTTTGGCAGTGACATATTTCACTTTTACAAAATTAACTACTTCTTTTTAATGTGCAGTTTATTTTTCACTAAATGCGAAAAAAGTTTCGTGTACATCAAAAACAAAATTCTTTTTTAAATTCTACCAAAAATATAAGATTTCCCTCTTACTAGTTAACTGTCGGCCTTTGCTACCATTAGTGGGAAAAGGCCAAAGGAAATCGGACTAATGAATGCACTTGTATTTTACTTCGTTTATATACGTTTTCCCCATGGTCGCATCTGCCGCTACGCTTGCTGGGTTATATGCTGTTCCTGATCGAGCTCCTGTTCCTGCTGCTGTATAGCAACAGCCGCCTCTACTAACAGGTACAGACACTTAAACTTGTCCTTGTCCTCGCTTTTTTCCGGAGGTGTCGGCGGAGGTGTTTCCTCCGAATGAGAAAAGTCTTTTTTATAAATTGTTGATAAGGATTCGCATTTGATGACCGAGTCCTTCGGTTCCTGAGCTTGTGCCGGTTCACATGTCGACTGTTGAGGTATCCAATAGTCTCGACGTTGACTGAACATGTCTTCGGGGGTATCCCTAGAACAACAAGATTTGATTGACTGAAATTAGGCGTCACATATTTACGATAGTTAAAAGTGAAGTCCAAAGACTGTGAAAGCTGAAGACATTTTGTCAGAGTTGTATAACAAGTTATGGGCTTCCTTTTAGATTCTCTTGTGTAGATTAATTACCTTTTGGTATTAGGATGTGTAACGCAATCCTTTCCGCACCCGTACCTGCAAACGATGACACTGTGCCAGGGTTGCCTAGCTTCCTCCTCGCTCGGAGAACTGCTTTCATAGTCTTCTTCGCTTCCATAAATAATACTTCGTGAACCTAGAATTAAGTTCGTAAATTATTTAATTTGTATTATTAAATTGTTTAAGTTGTTTACCTAAAGTTAGTAAACTAACCCCTATCATCATAATCTTGTCCCAGTAAAAGGCGATGGTTGGAATCGTGGTCGTTCGAAACTTTTTCTGCGTTACGAAGATTCGACCAGGGAGATGTTGAGGATTTTGTCCTCGAATTGTAAGCACCGGAGGTAACTGTAGTCGCATGGGGTTGGTAGGTCGGACTCGAGGATATCTTCTTTCCTCTCCGCGATATAGTGTAATGCTGAGGATCGTGGCCCTCCCTGCGAATCATTTCGGGTAGGATTCTACGTCTTGCATTTATGAACCAATTACAAACCTAAAAGAAAAATACAACTGTTATTAAATATTATTGCTATTAAACCATTCTTTCACAATTTTACTTTCGCGACTAATTCTACTACAACTTTACACGACTAATTAAAAATCGACTTATACTTTTCTGACTAATAATGCAATGCACTCAGCAGTTTCCGGAAAACATTAATTTAAAAAAATTATTGTGTCACATTCTCTACCGTTAAATTCAATTTAATAACTATTTTACTGTAAATTAAATGATATCACTTAATTTTCTAGAAGTTTGATATATTTATAGTTTCGTAATCAATGATTCAAGGATTAATACACATTGCCTGAAATTTGCGTTTACTGTAAAACGTACTCCAGTCACCGATCTAAGGAGTATCAATACATTGAAAATACTTATATTCTTCTATTTAGCAGAATTCATTCCGTGTTATCGTTAATGACTTAACAAGATTTATTACTTGATAATAAAATGAAGACGATCGTAAACGTCAAGTGCTAAAAATGGCATTTAACACCGAAAATTGGCCCCGTCTAAACAAACATTTGAAATGTATTACATAACTGCCATCTCCCATTGAACAAACTTTTCTTCTATTGGACGGTGTGTCGTGAATGAGTGATTCTCTCCATCAGCAAAACAACCGTGGTTATCTTCACTTTCATCGAAAATAATAAGGAAAAACTGACAACGCATATATTTTATGCTTTTCGTGTGTTCTCAAATAAAAATTCTGACATTTAAGAAAAATTAAATGTACCTGAAGTACTGTGAGATTGGCTTCCTGAGACAGTGTCAGCTTTTCGGCATCATTTGGATAAGCATTATATCTGTGCTCATACAACCAACGCTTCAAAATTTTGACTGAATGTTTGGGTAAATTTCCTCTTCGTTTTCTTATGGCCGTACTCTGCATTTGCTTCGTTCGCGAACTGGATATTCTGTCATCATGTTCTAAGTCGGAGCCCGAATCAGGATCATCTGTGCTACTGCTGGTAGATGGGAATCTGCTTCGAGCTGAAAAATAAAGAAAAGTTTTGAAATTGACAATTTCATGTAAAATGAACATACATGTAGGATGTTTTATTTATTTAATTAGTTCATTTAAAATAGTACTACACAAGAACTAATTGTACTCGAAACAGAAAATATAAATAAAACAGACAGACGATGTAGCGACCAAGTATTTGATATATGTATTTATAAATTTATCAATAAGTTTTTTCAATTTCTTATCAAATCATGCACCTAAAAGTATGATAACCCAAAAATTTAGGGTTAAAGATTTGCAGATAAATGTGACTCGTATTCTGTTACCCAACAATTACACAAAATTCTTATTTACTTAGTGCAGGCTACTATTAAAAATTAATTTTATTAGTTTACGGTTGCTATACTTGAGGGAAAGGAAACATTCTATTGAGAAATATCCGTACTGTCTCTTGTTTATTATCGTTAACTTGAAGAAATCGTTTACTAAAACTAAAGCACTGTGTACTGGTACAATAATTGAACCTGAGTTTTATGTATAAATCACAAATGTGTACTTCTTTTGTATTATACTTCAACCTGCCTATAATTATAGGCAAATTAATGATTAAGGAAAATTTAATATTACGTGGTACATAAATAATTATGAATGGATCGTGTTACCATAAATCGTTCTGATTCACTTAATGAATATAAGTGAAAACTTAATCTATTTTGTGGCGCAGCGATTTTGTTAAAGATATCTGTACATTTGTATATGCATCTTTTACCGGTATTGCAACCCGGGTAACGTTTATTTTTGACAAAGGGTCGAAAGTTCAAGTCTTTAAAAATGCGTCTCAGCATTTGCCAGAAACATTCATTTCAAAATCACAAACTTCATCCATTAATTTAAATCCATTGTTTTTTTATTCGGGGATTTCGGGAATGTCTCGACGGCAGAAAATAAACTTTCATTAGAGAAATAGAATGCCTCTTTCTAATAAGAAAAACCTCCATTTAAAACTATTTCAAACCTAAACTGGAGGAAATGCGGTTAATGCACCTAACCAGGTCATGAAATGAATTATAAAACGCCAATTTAAGATAACAGATTGTGAGTAGACTTCGTGTTGCTGCTGTTATTCAATCCCCCATTAACTACGAGTGCGGTAATTATCGTTATGTTCTACTCAAATACGTTTTTTTCATATACTGCAATAGAAAGTCCTTTAGAACGCAGGTGGATTACTGGAATTTTGCCTATATTCTTAAGGAAGAACTCAATTGATAAAATTAAGCATTCGCCGTAGAGTCATGTTGTCACGATTATTTCACGACTCATAAATTTAAAGCACTAAATTGATTTGCTGAACATTTTACTAATTTTACATTCGATAAAAAGTTCAATTTCTTCAAGTTGGTTAAATTGGGACTCAAATGAGTCAATTATATAATACCTATAAGGACAAAATTGAATAAATATACGTTCACAACTACAACCAGTTCAACAGAATTCGGGTAGTTTTCAAGCTCAAAACAGCTCAAATGTTTAGGGAGATTGGTAAACCTGCTAGAAAAAAATCTTAAAGCAGGCAATTATATTACTAAGGCAATATAATAATGTTAGCCATCAATAAAATAATCAGGTACCATATCATTAAAAGACTCCATTTCGTATGAACCAATTGAATGTTATAGGGTGAAACATAAATTAGACTTAAAACGACCAGATTTATAATAAATGTTCTGCGACCAACTACAGAAAGGTTTAAACGGATTTAATTTCAACGATTTCTTTCCAGGGTGATGAAACCAGAATATTTTGGCACACGTTAATTTGGCATCCGCTTAGCAGACAGATGAGATCAGTAAAAATCTTTTATTTTTGTTTCGAATGCAATTGTTGTTTCCTACCCAGAAATTCTTTAACAGACTCGTTTCGGTTCACAAAACGGTGTTCATTAATGTTGCGATGACCTGTCAGGGAACTGCGCTTGCAGCCGTGAAGTACCGATTTGCACAAGATGCTTTCAGCAAATAAAAAGAATGCTTGGGATGATAAAAATGACTCGGAATTTAAAATTGTATACATGTAAATTCAACAGCCAAGTACCATTCTAGTCGTCATTCCACATCTTCGTCTCTGACCCATTCTGTCGTGGGCGAAAGTACCTTTCGCATGCTTTCGCGTGCTTGCTGCACCTTAATGTGTAATTAACGTAACTATATTCTGGAAACTCTTAGTTACTTTCGGTTTTGTTTAACTAGAGTGCTGCACGACTTCATTGATTTCAAAAGGATTCCGTACGCGCCTAAATTTAAAAGAAAACCTCCAAGCTACGGGCAACTCAGAGTTAAAAATAATAAACAAATAAAGAAACAAAAAATACTAAAACAATATCCAAAAAATCGTTAGCTTATTTGAATATTTGAGGTACCTAATATGCATGGCCAAAAGTAGTCAATTTATGTGATTCAAATATTAAAATTGACATCAACTACCTCAAAACCGCGTTCTTTAAGTAGAAATTAAGTTCTTTATTTGCGTTCGATGCACAAGAAATTCATCACGCACCGAGTGCAAGGGATGAGAGAATGTTTTACCCAATAACAGATTCTATTATTTTCTTGGCTCATACTGCAGAAAAGTCGAGGATCTTTTTAACGTTTCAAAAATTGTTATGAAGTGATCGAGACCTTCAATAATTTTTATTGTAGAGTCCGCGTGATCCCTGTTACTCATTTTTAGGAAGTTGGTGACGTTTCAATCAGAAATGCGACTCAATTGGTGTGGAACAGCCAAAATTGACTCCTGCCTTCCTACGCGCTACCATCCACTCAAATTTTCCTCTTCTATCCGCAACTGTTGTTTCCGTCTCTTCGTTTTAATTTTACTTTTTCCCCTCCCACATGGTTTCCGTTCTCTTCATAACCCGTTCGATCTACATGTTAGGTGGAGACGAAGATGACATAATGTAAACTTTTTACATTTTCTCAATTCATTTCTCGACTTTGGAAATTTTTGAAATTGAAAATTTCAATATCAAGCATGCTATCCAAGGCAATATTTTACTTATATTATTAGAAAAATTTAGATTTGTATAATTCAAAATTTGTAGAACTTAAAGCACATTGAGTATTACAATCAATTTTGGTAGGAGTACGAAACAAAACCGCCTCTTACTTGGTTAGTAAGTTTAAACAGGTGCGAACGCCCAAATTAATAATTGAATGGGTCATATCAACAAAAACGAGGAACCACCATCATATGATATATAAAAATTAAATACCAAATAACAAAACATATAAATGAACACCACCGATCTGAAGTTTTATAGCCCGCTAAGAAAAATTTTACATATCCAAAACAAATGAATTAAACATGGGTACACAATTTTACATATTTTGGCATCTGAAGTGTAAACCATCGCGCCAACTGATAAAATCGAAAGTGAGTGTTAACCATTCAATAATTAGGTCCGTCAACAGGGAGTCAGGACAAGGAATAACCCGTAACATTGATTTTCTAGTTAATTTCGAAAGAAAACGAACGTTATTTTAAATTATGCTTGAGTTCACCCAACTTTAATTTTCGATTAATGCAAATACCTACCTACCATTACTCTAAATACTAGCACCATTATACTTATTAAATTTAAAAATTAAAAATGACTATTATTGTAAACCAACTTTTATTGTTTACTTGGTTACAAGTGTGAATTTTATATGGTGCATGAATTTCTAACGGTGTGCGTTAACCAAAGCTGAGTAAGAGATTTTGATTCCGTCAAAATATCAATTTTTTCTAGTTACCAATTCCGATCGGAATACGACTCTATTGACTTTTTCTGGTTAATTTAGCGTACAAAAGATTAGTTGCCATCCTTCAACCCAAGCGTTATCCGAATAGCTTGTTTTTCTTGTGAAATTCGAGTATGTCGTTTCGATTACGAACTCGAATTGTTGAAGAACTTATTTTGCCAAATGCATTTTCATTATCCAATTCAATTTTTTCCCATGTCGACTGCTTTTATTGAATAGATCCGGTTTCGTGTCCCAATCTTGGATGCACGTTTTTAAAAATATCGAAATGTCACATTCATTGATTTAATGAAGAATGTTTTACAATTACACTGACAACTACTGAAAATACTGATAATTTGAAAACCTTTCTCAATTACTAATTAGATAAGCTTCCATAATGTACATTAAAAAAAATATTACAAAGTTGCGGGGTTACTTCGATTCAGGCACTTCATCTAACCGAAACAATATTTTAATATCAGATTTCTAATTCGAAATCTACAAAACATATATTTTTCCTATTGTTATTCATTTTAGTGAAAAAAATAATTAACACGAGAAACTGTCATAAAATATTGCTAACTAGTCTAGATTTTGTTGCCAAGTGTCTCGTTTCCTTAGGAAGTGGATAAGATTTAAGCGCATACTAAACTGTTTCAGCAAGTAATTTTACCAATTGCTGATTCGAATACTTCTAGGTTCGATATAGTTAATTTTCATCTATAACTAATCTCGGAATGTTTTTCATGTTTGTGTTCTCTCTTAATTTTTTCAGACTATCTATAGGGTTGTAAATAAGTCAATAACTTAATAAAAAATAATCTTTGTTTAGGACCAGTAACTCTTTTAATAGAACCAGTCCAAAAATTCATTATTAAGCCTTGACCGATATACTCTTCTCGACTTCTTTTTGGTCGGGGATTCAAATGATGACCCACAATTTTATGTCAAATGTTAGCAACCGGCGTGAATAGTTTAGTTACAAGAGTTTTCGACCTGTTGCTACTGCTTTGTTTCTATTTTCATTACGTTTTTGACAAGTAGTAAATCCGGGGTATGTATATTCGGTTATATGGTACGTCTTGATGCTTCAAAGTTTCAACATAAGTTGTTGTGTTTTCACTTCCCAAGGCTTTGAGCAAAATTTATTTTCAATAATAAAATTGAAAAGAGGAAGTTTATCATTGTTATGGTTTCGAACTTCTTCATTATAGTTCACTTTGAATTATTTTCTTTCGAAACTACGCATGCAAATTTTAATTAATGTCAATCTATCGAAGCAAACATAAATCTTTCGAAAATCTACTAGGTGTCTACAAATTTTTTATTACTTGACATCTTGAGATTACTCAAAATATGTTAGTTTCACTTATCTTACGTCGGGAGTTCCTGCCTCATTTATGAACGATAACAGGATTCTGTGTGAAATATGTGTTGACTCTTCACTCAAAGGATATGGGCGTTAACACAAGTCATAGTTCTATCGCCTTCTGTGATAATTTACCTTTTTCTAAACCAAACATTTATAAAGTTTAATTTCGTAAACGCCTGAACAGTTCCTTTCAAGCAACCCATAGAAGGGATGTATTTTAACTTATTTTAAAAAATGGTATTTAAACAGCATTTCAGTTTGAAAAATACTGCAAAACCGGTTTTGTTTTGTAAACAAGCTGTGAGACAGGTGCCTTGTAAAATTCGGGCGACATTTTTCCGCATCAAGGACATCAAGTCCTTCAGAGTTCAATTCTAGGTATTATTCAGTTCCTAGTGTGAAAAAAGTAGTTTCTCATTCAGGAGCGTAAATACCTGACGGTAAGAGTACCTTTTACAACTCATTGAACCGGTGTTCCGAAATTCGAGTATTAGCCTTTCTTGCACCCGGGAAAACGCCTGATTCAAAGCGGTTGAACTTTCATTAGGAAATCTCCAATTTCATTGGTTACACAAAGAAGATCGACGAGAAGCTCTAAATACGCAAGAGTTAGGGGTGTACCGTTACACAAAAGACAGTTTCGCTTGACCACCGGTCAAGCAACAAAACGGTGTCGTTTCCACAATGAATGGTCATCTTCTTTGTTTAATTCAAGGGAAGAAAACAGGAAAAGTCGCTTATAAGTAAGCAAAAAAAGCAACCACGTAAGGCTTATATGTCATAATTAGACGCGTCCTTGGCTACTTGCAAATCGATAGTGCCACACAGTGTCCGAGAGTAACTCCGATTCCAGCCTGTATTACCTTACCCTTGGACGGGAGGTACCGAGTATCAAATGATGGACGACACTCTTAAAGAGTAAGAATGAATGAGAGCGAACCTTACACCGAAACCTATGAACATCATCCCACTGGGGTTCAATTATTCAATTTTTTTTAAAGTCTTTAGTGAAGAAGTACTATTTTCTAACCATTTAAGTAATAAATAAATAATAGAAAATTTAATTAATAAATGCATTTGAAGTAAATAAATAGAAAGTGAAATTTTTTTAAATTACACAAACAACATTCTTCAAGTAGAACAGTTTTGCTTAAAAATGCATAAGAACCGCCTTAATAAAACATGTTTGGACGTTATAAAAAGAGAAATAATGTTGTACCACAATTGCGTAACACTTTTTTAAATAGTGCAATACAAATAAAAATTCAAATTGCATTATAAATTTAAATAAATCCAAAATTTTAGACAAGTAAGATTAAGATCCCTACCGCTGCCTGCTGGGTCACCAAATTTTACTAAAAAAGCCCGTGTGACAATTTAAGCTGTACAATTGAAAAGTTTAAGATTTTGTGGAAATTAAATCGACAACACAAAGGAACGAAAAGGAACGTCAGAGTCAGAAAAGACTTGTAAGTCAACGACACAAATTTCCAATGACACTGGCAAAAAAACAACTTCGTTCGCAATTCAACAGTTTACATTTCTAACATAATCTAATAATCTTAATAATAATTGAATTGTCAACGTTGAACGCAATTAAATAAGTCAGAAAAAAATTAATGAATATACTTGGAAAACACGGCCACTTTTGTCACTGCCAAAGTCGCGACACTCATTTCGAGGGCTCCATAAACAAAATGGAAGGCAAAGAACCGTCACCATTTGGCGAAAACACTTTCGAGTGGGTTTGACAAATCTGATAATTCAAAGCATTAGGGAAGGTTTTGCAGAAAAGCTGACCTGTCGCAAATACTTGAGAAAGGAAAGGAAATGCCTAAATCCAAAAGCCGTTGCCTATTAATGCCATAGTACAAACAATTCCATGCCTAATCAGGCTCGCTTGAAAGGTTCAGCGAAGAAAAAATTAAGACCGTTAAGGCTCACAGATAAAGGAATCGTAGCGCGATCTTGACATTACAACTCTTCACCTTCGAATTTCCCTATTTACCGATTGCATGAATATTTTAACTAAGAAATTACGCATTTTTCTTTCGTTCTCACTGTCGCCACATAATGCCCAAAATTTATACAAATATTTGTTAGTAATTTTTTCGTCGGAAAATTAGTGACTGATATTTTAGAAAAATGTCAATTGATAGGAGCCTGATATAATATTGTGTAAATATATATCGTTAAGAAAGTTTAACTGTATTTTTGTAAACAAAGAAGTTCTAGAACATTAAAGATAAAAACTAATTACTTTTACTGTAAAGTAAAAATTAAAAAATGACTTGGAGGGTGAAAATTGTGAAAGTTGTTAATAACTAATTATGTTTCTACTTCTTTGCGTGCATATCATTATTAAATTGTCGAAGATTTCACTTCAACCGCTTTAGGTAGGTGTAAAAGAACTTTTCATGTCAACTATATTAACGTTCAAATTTTCTATTCTCTCGGTTTGTGGCAGGGAAAATATTGGTATTGTCGCAGAGCTCGTAAGGAGTGCAATGCCATCTCCATACTTTAAATAAAGCGAAATCCCCTTTCATTAACGAGATTCAACGATTTGAATAATCAAGTTGAACGCATGTGAGAAATTCGAAAATCAAATCGGATTCTCCTGATGCTAAACACATCGGGGCCTTGTAACAATCAGGTGTTAATTGTTGCACCCCGTCGTTAATCAAAGCCTAAATAAGGCTCATGAAGATATGAAGCTCACGAAGCATGAATCTCAACATAACAGAACCACATCTTAATTAATACAGCAAAAGTCTTAACCAATCGATAATAAAAATAACAACAAAAAATTAATGTTTACAAATTATTTTAAAGCCTACACTTGCCGCATATTGTTCGAACAATATCGCTAAGCCTTTATGAGTTTCCACCGTATCAATCTAGTTAAATAGGACAAAAATTTTAAACCTCTACAGTCAAGTTACTCTTTACGATTAAATTAAATTTACAATGTACCAATGAAACGTTTTCATGCATTGAACAAGCACACGTGAAGGAACGTGTAAACAGAAACTGATTCTCACGTGTGAAAGGTGATGGTTCGTCAAACTTCTGAGACCTTCTCTCAACTCTTCAAAGAAATATCTTTGATGTCTGTGATCTGATGGCGTTCTCAACAAAACGAAATATGTTACTGCCGTGTGCAACTCTGATATGTACAAGAAAATTAAAAAGGTTGTTGCATGAGCCTTTGAAACAACGCCAAATTTTTGACAACCGCAACGGAAGTTCTGTTTCTTAGTGTCACATACATGTGAAACTTGTGGAAATGTAAATATTTTTATGGTTGTACAACGTTTCAAAACTCAATGGCAATAAATAAATAAAAATGAATAAAAGAAGCAAATGCTCCCAAATAGTACACCCCCTGAAAGGTTCTAGTACTTGACAATGGCAAAAATTGACGGAAAGTCAGTTACCGAAGCATCTGAATATCATATTTAGTTTGTCTCAAAGTTCGAATTATCCCATCTGAATTCTACCCACCGTAGTAACACGTTACACAAAAGCGATTTTGCACGTGTTGCTTTGGAAAATATGATCGAATAACACAAACTCCGCCAATATTCTTGTCCTTGTAGGGTTGTCAAAAACATTCCAGGGAGTTTTGCAAATTTGTAACCTCACAACCGAACTAAATACAGGCATTCACAACATGTGCAATTAAATTAAATTTTAAATAAACCATTACCAACTTTAAGATTAACAATGGACAATTCATGAAATAATTAATGCCTGGACACAGCTGTACAGAATAAGATAAGACTAAAATAAATTACTCAACTGTAAGATTTCAATTTCTAAACTTTTTAGCTTTTTTGAATTCTTACCCATTCTGTATGCAATTATTGCAAAAAACACCAACTATAGTACGTCAGCCAACGAGATTTTACCTGTAAGAAAAGAAAACAACAAATGAATGTTTTCAATGGATTAAGACAAGTGATTATAAAAAATTGATATAGGCAAGTCAGTTCAGTGCTGAAACAGTTTGTAAAATATTTTCAGGAGGAATCAAATAAAGACATTTAAATTAGCGCAGTAACCTGCTTTCAGTTGGTGGAATCATAAGGTAACAATATAAAATTAAATTTTGGTAGCAATAGGAACATTATTTGGCTACCTGATGTTTTTAAAACTTAGGCCACAACTCAACGCGGAAGGGGCAGTAAAAAAACTTAAAAAAATTTAAAAACATGACTTCTACGTTGAACGGAACTGGTCGGAGGGAAACTCGAATCAACTAGGAATTTTTAATTAATAGAAACTAGTGTGAACTAAAGGAAACGGGGCCCCCATTTTCTATTTTGATGTTTTACGGTTCCATCATGTCAAAAGTTAGGGACGAATGATAATCTTTTAAACCTGACCTTTTCGTAATTTTTTAAAATTACTGTTTCCGATAAGTTCCTTACACAAGGTCGCTATATGTAGTCTTTCTAAGAAGTCCCAAGTCCCTCAGAATTCTTGCATTTAATTTTAATAATGTTACTCTTAATTTTAATGGTCCTTGGTGATTTCCAATTCTGTTTCCGCGGTTGAATTCAATACCCAAAATTAAGTGCGAAAGGAACAATTGTGTACAAGTCTTTCTGCTTTCCTTTTAGTTTCCGTAACCATTGGGGGTCCAGTTCTTCCTGTACTGGTACATTACAAAGAAATTTACATAGGGGTCTATCTTCTCTAGTCGCACTTGCCCTTCCGGTACCACACTCAGGTGTGCACATATGCACAGTAAAATATTAGTGGATTTCAAAATTTGTTTTTCGAATTAATTAAAGAATTACATATGAATAATTGTTCATTGTTCGCACGTTTCACCTCCCGAAAATGACATTCATCAAAAACCGTTGGCATTTGGTTAACTTTGAATCAAAGAAGTTCATTACCTGTTTTAATGAATTCGTAAGCATGGAAATGTCTGCGGGTACCACAAATCAGGCCCCGTTTCACCTCACTTCCAGTAAAGAAACTTTCAATGCATTTTAAGTACACTTCTACATTATCCATCGTTTGCGGCTGACAAATCTTAGAGCTTACCGTAAAGTAATTTCGTGTGTATTTTCCAAAGAAGCGTGCCCTTGCCTTAGTAATATCTTGGTATAATTTCTCATGGAAAATAAGAGTTTTCGATTGCGTTCGAGCCAGCACAACTGTCCTCACAAAATTCAGTACTTTCAACCTTATATTTTTGACGATTTAATAAAGTACCACATATGAGTTACCAACTGGTTTCCGACGTTCCGGGTACAACTTCTTTTCGCTTTTCACAATAAATAATCCTTGGGTTCCGTCGAAATGTGTATTTGGATAGCAGCTGGACAAAAAAATGCGGTTCTTAGTAGAATTTGACGAACAATGACCCTTTGCTGAAAATTTACGTGTACAATCTTTTTAAGAAATTATAGTTTGTTATCGTTATTTCCTTCAAAATTTCGTCAAATATTGAGTTTCTAATGCAATATCGAGGGAATCATCTTCCAAAGTTTCAAAACTGTTTTAATGTCAACATGGAGTCTTCCAAAAATTTATGTTGCAATAAAACAAACATTAAGATGAGGGTAGTTACTAATTAATTTATGTCGATGAATGGCTTCATGTATACTAGTTCCAATTCACGGTAGCGAATTATTAACCCAAACATTTAAGGAAGAGCAAATTGCATTTCTTAATTTTTTCAAACGTAAATTCAATCAAAGCAATTTAAGCAAAACGAACTGCCTTTGTCGAACTCTTTCTACCAGAAATGCCCAATTCGTTCCTTTCATTGAAATGCATGAACTAATGAATATGTAATGTATTATTTATAACCATCTAACTGCTGAGGCAAGGTCAGTTCGCAACGACTTGATTTTTTGGTTTCTATTCTACTATCGTCACCACGAACTCCTCCTTCCGTAGAAAGCCCTTCCGAATCGGTTAACTGATTTGGTCTACTGTGCACTCAAAGTGTCACACTCAAAATTATAATATAAGTAAAAATTTTATAGTGGGTTAATAACAAAAGTAAAACAAAATAATGTAAGTCAATGATATCACTTTAGCTGAACATAGTCGAGGATGTTATCAGTATCAGGGTACTTATGTTTCAGTGTTCTAACAAGTCATTCTGAATCATTATCTACCTAACAAACGGTTCTACTTTATTACTGCCAATGTTGTAGGCCTTTTTTAATATACAACATAAATAAGGAACCGAACATGAAATACTCCTGCCATTTACCCCTTATTCTCGAAGAGGCACACATACATCAGAATCTGATTCTCAATATTTAAGTAGTTAAAACACAAAATTCCCTTTGCTTTCCCTATGATTGCCTTTACAGCTACAAAATCAATTTGATTTTTTGACACTTGCGACAAAAAGTATATATTTATTGACTGGTTGAAATTAATATTTACTGCAGACCCGGGTGTATATTTCTTACGTATTCATTCGGCTGGTAAAAACCGTTCCTCGTGGAACATATTCAAATATTCAATTAACATGTGTCGCATCACTCTATTAGTACAAACAAAAAAAAAGTTAACACAATTGTCATTATGCTCATTATGGAGGTACATTAACGCCCTGTTTACTGTTACGCAATGAAAAAGGGAAACAACGCAAATAAAAAAACGGCATGTGAAATTCTACGGTGTCTGAATACGATTTGTCGGTTATTAAAGAGGATTGCGGCTTACAATGGAGGACTCGAACGTTTTGTACATTCTAAATAATTAACCTCCAAATAAACAGTACCCGTTCGGGGGTACAGAGAATGGCGGTCCAACAGTAGGAAAGCCCTGATGAAAACCAAGCCAGTGAAATGAATTTTATTAACAAAGTCAATATCATTACGGGTTTTTTTCTAATGTAAGAAAACTAATAATTACGTAACTTTATGTGCTGTATATTAGTCTATATCATATTAGAAAGCAATTTATTTAGCTCTACGGTGACTGTATTGTTATTATTAAAATGTTATATTTTAATTATACAGTTGAAACAAGCAAAGAACGATGCAGGATTCAATAGGTTCGGATGTCAAATTAGTGATTTTTTCCGTGTGTAAGATCGAACTCGGGTGCTCCCAAAGGAATCCATTCGAATTACTTGTTGATGTTAAAAAAAATAATCGAACAGTAGATCGATACCCGATAATGTTTTATTTAATATCCAATTAACTTTACTTTTGAGTGGATCTAGGAGAAAGAATTCTACTTGTAATTTTAATTTTCATTTTAATTAAGGGTGTGCGTCCAATACTTCGCTCGCCCGACATCAAACTTCTTGTTCCTTGTTAAATCGACGCTGACGTATCGGCCATTTGTTACCAAATTCTTCAGCTTAAATTAAAATGGGTACCCGTCAAGATTCAAGAGTTGCTACGTTGTAGACATTTCATTGCTATATTTTTTATCTGCCATTCCTTCTGCTGCCCGTAATACGTTTCACATTCTGGCTATTAAAATTAAAAATAATGAGTGCAAATTTAATTAAAACACTAAAAAGACACCCGTAGGTAAATCTCAAAAGAGATTTTGTGTCCGTGGCAGAGTTCAAGAATGAATTAAGAGATATTGCGTTCTTAAGTCAAACATATTACACGAATTCAAAATAAGTGCAAGTAACCCTAATTTTCAGCTTTTTAAACATCTAAATTTAATAAATAATTGCCATGTATGACGTACGAATTAACTGACCATCACAAAAAAATTAATCGAAAACACAGAAACTTGCTTCACAATCATAGCTGAATCCGGATCTGAGTGGTTCGATCCTACCGAAGAGACGATAATCAGAATGAAAGTATTACGTTTACATCAAATTTAATGATTTCACTATTCTAACCTGATATTAGAGAAAAACATTAATTTTATCATTTATCATTTAAACTATAGTTACACACTGCCGTTATTCAGATGTTTACTAAAAGTTTTGTCATTAATTAAACCAAATCACTCACAAGAAATTGTTAAATTTCGCTTTAAAAACGCCATTTTGTATCGATTTAAATACTTTACGAAAGAAAATAATGGGAAATTATGTAGCCTGCAGCCTATTAAACTAATTTAAAACTAATAGTCAAAACACAAACTTTATTAACTAAATTGTTGCTTTACGATTTGGTCAACACATTAACATTGTAGGTAATCGCTAAACTTTAGGGGCTTCACTACAGTGAATTCATTCATTCTCGAAATGAATAATTCCACATGATAGCAAACTGTTGGCGTCATTAATTTGACCGAAAGGCCTTATGTTATCGTATGGGAAATAACAATTTCACGACGAGTGCTTCAGGTGTCGTTATATACATTTTTAATTCTGTGGCTGTTTTTTTTTCGGGTCAAAGGTATTCGTGACAACATTTCCGTTGCCCATTTGATTCCTTTCACTCCTTTACTACAATGATGAGTTTTAATAGCTCCTTTTTCCCTATCTTGGCACTATAATCGACTTCATCTTCCCGAATTACTCGGGTTTCACGTAATATAGTCGGACTGCTCAACATAATCTCCGGACTCTTTTTGAATTAGTTACCTTAACGTATGGTTGGACACCCTTTCCACACCCCATTTTGAAATCTTATTTGAAGCCTCATGAACAGGCATTCAAAAAGTCGAAGGTCGAAAAGGTGAATTGTTTTCTAATGAAATAACTTATGTGATTAGCTAAGGATGTTTGAAAAAGGAAGTTTTCAAAATAAATTGGCACTGGCCTGTAAAGTAGTCAAATGTAACTTGCAGGTAGTGCACATTTCGCTGTTTCGATTGCCACTTTTGGTACTACATAAACTATATTAGCGCCGTGTGAAAATACGCTAGATTTATGCTTTTAACTAAAGTTGTTTGCAATACTTCATCGAATGAACACGGCAAAGGAAATTTGGAATCGATGGAAAACATTATTAGAAATAAAATTAAATAGATTAGCTAAGGTAAAACGAATGGGGTTTGGCTTACAAATGACGAAATAAATTGCCAAATTCTAAGAAGAAAGAACTAATTATGTCGTGTTGCTCTTTTAACCTAAAAAATCCAAACGAAAGGTACGGAAGGCAAGAAAAATGAATGACATAGAAAAGGAGGTTAACGAGAAGTTTCCGGTCACGTTTAACAAACAACAGAACGTATACACAACAGTGTGACATAGCTACGTGATAGTAATGCTGTTAGAACTAGCAATAAAAATCATTAAGCTTAAAGATACAAAAGAACAAATTTGAATATATGAAACTTTAATTTGGATTCAATTAACGAATAATAGGTACTGTGAAAAGGGCAAGTTTGAGATCAAACTGAAAAATTGTGAAACTACGAACTGTAGCTGTATCCGGGTAATGTACGCCATCAGTACAACAAACAGAAAAGCAGAGTTACGGAAGAGTCATAAACATCTTTCTGAGGACGTTTTAACACAATAAGTCACACTAATTGTAGAAAATTCAGCAGACATTTGCCGTGATATTTCAAACGAGGGAACTAACTCAGCAAGAAGAGACGTACAGAGCTAAAAATAACAGAGTAGAACTCCAAATATATATGTGGAAAAAACCCACACGCGCACGCCAGAGTAAATGCTAATGACACATCACAAGCATCCCTAAGACTTCTTCAGATTAAAATCATCCTGTTTTCATATGGGCAGCATCCAACAATAAAAATAAAGGAATGTGCACCCGTACAAATCTATACTAAAAGACATTCCAATCAAAGTCTCAACTCTTACACCATTCATTTACACCGTTCACTGATAATAATGAATTTTTCGGGGATGAACATTTCAATGGGCTATTCTAAGATATTTCTCAGCTTCTTATTATGACCATTTAACTTAATGGTCACTGCTTTATTTGGGTTATCGTTACAGATGACATACGACACGTGTCACTAATAAGAGAGCAAAGAAAATTGTTTCGGTACTGAAGATAAGCGGAACTTATTCGCCATTTTCTAGATTACGAAAGCAGGCTTTCAGTATTGCTTTGGGTACCTGAAGTGTGGTCGGTGAAGTCACGCCTTGAGGAAATTAATTCGCTACTTAACGTTTCACGAATTAAACTACAACCTTATTACTGCAACGAATCGTGGCAAACCCGATGTAGAAAACTCTTTGGTGACTTAGACCACAGAACGACAAAGCTTACATAAGTTCTCAAGGAACCTCAGACATTGACTATCAAATGAAGGTTTTCGAAAACAGTAAGAATCTGTCCTATTATCTAAATAATAACTCGGTCAACGTCGTGTATAAAAAAATAGATCGACCGTGAACAACTGACAACTGGTCTCAAATAAATCGTCGAACTTAAACTGCCCTGTCCATGGCAGGAGCAATTTCTTAAATTAAAATATTTTAAAATGCTGTAACAATAAAAAAAATAGAGTCGTAACATAACTACATGTCTAAATATTTTACGTCGCGAACTATGCTACAAATACTACAACCACCGGCGTCACAACACCTACGTTTTTATCTATAGAGTATTTCGTCCTTAAGCTGACAAAACTTTCCGGTCATAAAACTTGCCAAATGAAAACTTTTTAAGAAGCCAAAAGACTGCACAGCCCACAACCTAAACCGCAGCCTTGCAGGTTGTCGTTAAGTTCTATTCGTGCCAAATATTTTTCATATTTGGCACTCACGTGAAAACAGAAGACCGCTACAATAAAAGAGACAACAGTAGAGTTCTTTTTCATGACTGGCAAAAAGTAGGGATGGCTTTTAATAAAAAATAAATAGCATTGGGATCAGAGGTCCTTACGCCGGTAAACGTCGACTTGTACGTCACAGGTTAATTAAAAAATGCAAAAGATTGCACCGGCGACCAAAGGGCGCTTTCAGGTGCGGGTACTAAAGAGTAATTTTAATTAAATACTAACTATTGAGCGTCTCCTAAATCCTATGCGTAGCGAACGAATAAATAAAAGGTGCCATTCTTTAATAAATGAATACCAGGCACCTTAAATTCATTTTTATTGCTTCCTACCGCACAATGCCGTTTCGAGTCTAGCATGGCAAAAATTTGCAATAAAAACTAGAAACAGAAAACGCTAGCGAATAATCTTGTAGTCAAGGTCTTAAACGGTGTTTTCATTACACTTCAAACCCCATTAATGCGAATCTAATAATTTTTCCATACGAATCTCTCCTTGGATGACATAGAGTTAACTGAATCGACATTTTTTTTTCGAAAGAAATATTTTCTACTATGTGTGCTTAAACGACTAAAAACTGTTAGCCTAGTAAAAAACTCATTCAAATAAATCATTACAAGGTATTTTAATAGTTTTTTTAAAATTGATACATACTAAAATTTCTATAACCTTTGTGCAAACCGTGATAATGTTACCAAATTATTAAAATTGTACTATTGAATTTATGACCCAATAATAAAACTCCACTATTCTATCCGGTCAAAACGCGTTAGATAAATTTATTTTCTGCTAATCCTCGTCTTGTTGATTTTTATAAAATGTCTACTTACTAGATTACACATCATTAGCAAGAACTCCGAAGAAGGATATTAGCGCTGTACGATTACCTGATGAATATAAAAAAGTAGAAACAAAAGCACGCAAAAGTATGAGGCACATGTCTTCCGAGATAAATTAATAGAAAAGAAAATGTGTTTTCGCCTGTAAGACACAGTTTCATCAAAATTTGAAAAAATATATGGAAATAGATGAAAAAAAACAAGCTTAGAATGACATTTTCCGTCTGAATTATCAACATGAGAAGTCGATGTGTGTTAAGTTCATGTTGTCAGGAGTATTTATGTTCGGAAACATCCACAAAACATTGCAATTTATAACGTTTTATGTTATTTATTTGTTACGCTACTCCCTGAAAAACAAGTAATGTTTTGAATCGTACAAAGTCCGAAGTCAAAGTCACATGTGCGAGTGGAGCAAGAGCAGGTCTATGCAATTCCTAAGAATTAGAATAATTGCATAATACAATTTCACACGTCGTACCTGTTCTACTCAGATTTCCGGTACGGACTTCTCTATTACCGTCCACTGACAAAGCATCAATGTATACGTGATTTCGTAAAGCAACTATTGCAAAATCCACCATACTTAAAAATAAAACGCGAAGAGAAATTTGTAAAACCAACAATAAAATATGAACAACTTTATAAGTGCTATAGAAGAAATTTACATTTTGTGGAACAGTATCTAATAGTTAATGGTAAACAACAGAGTTAAGAGCTCCAAATGCTACTCTATATACATATAACACAAGTCTAATAGTCTATGATTAGTTGTTCTATTTAACATATTGTCTTTTCGGTTCCTTTTATATAAATCAATCTTACCGTTGGTGTGTATGACCTTTGCAATATCAGGTAAACTGGAGTGGTGGTGACGACCTTTTGTTATATTGACATCGGTCAAAGTCATCCAATAAATTCATACATTTTCAATTGAAAAACAATTGACAGCGCTTCGATCGTATTTTGTTTGGATATAGCGACTTTTCGTCTCGGTCGATTTCGCCTCCAACCTGGCGAACCTGATTTTTACGAACGGGACATTGCAATCAACGGCTACTAGCCACAACCGAAGTCTACAAAATCGTGACAAGAATGATATTTTCACTTGTTTCAAAACGTCCGATCACACTACATGCCTTTGCCAAATTGTGACTATTAAAAATCAGTTCCCTTTGGCAACTTAAAAGTACCCAACCAAAATCGTCTTATGGTTATAGTCTTGCCTTTGGTAGTGTCACTTATTGTTTTGCCTTTAATTTTCGGTTCCAGAATCTTTACAAGTAGTAGTAATGCAAAGGTCCGCGTTAACCCATAATTATTTGTTTGTTTAAACAACTCGCTACGTGTGAATCGTGAAAATATATAAACATAAAATTAACATGATTTCGCCGTCGAAGTTTACTCGGTTGTGATTGCTTCATTTCCTCGACTTTTCCCGTCTTTCAGTTCTCTTGGGACCTAAAAATTGTTACAAGGCTTTTGCAGGTTTTCGTGAAGGAAACAAATTTTGAAAGGGCCGCGTCTAAAAACGTTTAATTTACATTTCACGTCTCATTGCCACATTTTAATTGCCCTCTTACACCAACAAAAAATGAAAAACAAAAGCATCGAACGGAATTGCGTCTGGACACCTGGGCCCTCGTATGCCCAAGGCCCATAAATGAAAAAATGAAAAATTAAGGGATATTTCCGCCTTGTAGATTTTCCGTTAAATTTTTCCAATACAAATAATAACAAATTTAATTATTTTTCAAATTTATTTAGCTTGTAAATCGGCACCGAAGAGTAGAAATGATAACTTGGCATCGAGTAATATGATCAACAAAGAGTTACGGGGCGCCTCCTTAATATTTCTTTTTCTGTAACTTTATATCATCCTTCTTCTTCTTCTGATAATTATTATCAAAAATAAATATTTGCTTGTAGATATTATAAATGTGATATGACTTCAACCGTTGTGACACACGAAAAAATACCTCCCGCATAATTAATGTACCCCAAGGTACATATAAGTTCATTTAGTTTCGGGTTAATAAACATCCATGGCCAAGTCCGAAAACCCCCCAAACAATCTGCCCGTAATGGGAGCCACTAATTTATGTAATTAATTTGGAACATAACGGACATGCGTTGTACAATAAATAAATATGTAAACATATAAATATAAACCAAAAGAATCTGTGTAAAAGATTAATGAAATGGGACATGTCTTTTGGCAGCTTCCTACTCATTGCACACGATATTAATACATCCCCCATGTGTGACAGACAGCACATATTGCATTTAAAAATAAACTTGTTCAAATACAAAACTGTAAGTTAATAAGCCAACAAAAGAATGGAGTCGTGCGAGAGAATTCAGGTGGGACTTTGGAGTGCCTGATAACCCGTGACAAAGTTTCCAAGTTACTTTCGGCTGCATAGTCGGTCCCAAAGCAATACAAAAGTATGTCGCACACAGTTTCATTTAGTGCCACGGCCATTAATTGTAGAATTGTTTCTCCACGTGAGGAATGTACCTGTGTAGGTTGAATGAAATGCAGCACCTCCTGTACATGCCGTCCCTATTCTTCTGCATTTCAGGCGGTTTTCAGTTTTATAATTAATACTTACGCGACTGTGTTCTTTTTGATTCAATGATGTCTACGGTAGTGTCAACCGTTCCAGAAGATTTCGGGAGTTAAAACTGCGCAATGAGATTATTGTGACATGTAGTAAATTTCACATAAAAATGAATTCGTGCAGGAATGTTCAAATATAAAAATCAATTTCTAACTTTGAAGCATACATTCAACGTAAGCTGATTTCGTGAACTGCAACTGTGAATGGTCAGGGTGTCACGGAGAAAATATTTCTGAGAAGAGGTTGTACATTATTGAAGCAATTAATCAAGGAGTGCCTTTAACGAAATATCACTATTAAAAAGCAAAGTATTTTTCGGTGTGCAATATATCGCAAAAAGTATCGTTTTCGGATCAAAGTAACGTTTTCATTTGCTATTATTCAGGAATAAATAGGAATAAATTAGGAATGACAATTATTTTACCCACCGTACAGTAGTACATTATGTATTCCCAACTTTACTAAAACAGCAATTTTTTTTACTACATATGAGCAAACTTTCCTTATCCTACAAATATGAAATGCTGACGTAGAAGCAGAGTAAATAAGGAACAGAGAGAAAATCAAGTCAAACATAAAGCAACACTTGCTGCTAAATTGTGTCATTTATGTAATGCACAGTTGAAGAAGCTGCTTTTTAGTTCTAGGTAAATGAAGTTTTTACCTACAAATTATTATTCATAAAATGACAGTGCTGTTTATATTGTTTCATATTACCTACGGTTACTAGTATTTAAATTTTCTTGGTCATTCTATTTATTAGCAGCGAGACCACGGCCTCGGATGGAAGAAAAGATGTAAATATCTTTTTTCGGTATGGTAAACTCCTTAATGATGTGAACTGTAGCTTTATTTACGCCTGTTAAGAAATGTCTACGATATGTCTCATAATTATGAATATCGCGCATACGTGTTAACTACTTATATTTACACGCGTAGTGAGGGTCCCTTTTAAGGATTCAAAGGCATCACATGGTCACCATGTGACTGAAATCAGCTGTTCGTTGCAAGGGAAAACAAATTAACGGGTACAAAACAAACGCATGCGTTTCATCCAACTGATCCAAATGTTTATTCTCATGAGGAGATTGAATTTCTGGTTCCAGTTTTGTTTTCGGAGCGAACGATGATGGTATTTTACAGAATTGGCTGGTCCTAATGGGTGGCGAAACCTAGAAAAACTGGTTGGTAGGAATGGCGCAGCTAGCGCCTTATAATTTTAATAAATATTAGATTTTTTTCTCTTCTAGATGCATAGAATGTTTTATTACGAGTGAGTTTTGGTTTCGGACCGCAGTAATAAAATTCATTTTTAGTTGTTTTGACAATTAGGCATCAAAACCTGAGACCAATCCGTATTGTCTCTGAAAGAGGAGTTCTTAGTGTTCTAGAACCAGCCTTAAAACTCATTCTTAAAATTAATCTATCCTCATTTACGACCGACTGGAGTGTACTACCAAATTTTTACTACATTTAAATGTCGCATTAAATAGTATCTTTTGGGAACCCGTTTCGGACATTCTAAAACTTCAAATTATTTTAATCCGAAAATGATTACTGCAACTATGTAATAAATGGATCCATTTTGCAATGAGTGATGATCACCAATAGCAGCGTTAATCACATTTCGATTACACAAACTAGGTCTGACTTTTCCTTCAGTCACTTCCCTCAATTTGACTTTGTCTTACTATTACATCTCAAGCAACAAACAGTAGCCCATATTTCATGTTTAGCGTATTTGAAAAATTTTCAACGTCCAAATTTCAAAACTTAACCAAACTAAATTGCCCATTCTCTTTTTCTTGCACAAGACTGGTTGAATATGAAAATGGCGAGTCGTACCCACCAATTAAACCTGTTTTAGGAAATTACCAGTGTTATGCATATCACATGAAACAGTATACCGTACAACCTTAACAGAACTTTATTAAATATAAGAAAATAATTCATTAAAGAACCCATCAATTTTCAGTAGTACACATGCAAATGACTGTTCAATGAAGATTCGTACAAACGAAGTTCACTTTACTATAAGCAAAATTATATTGGTAATTGATTAATATTTACGTTCTAATTCTAAACAATCAATGGTGATATATTGTTTAAAAAAGAATTATTATTAACCGATCAAACTTGTTTACTTCCCTTAGCTGTTTGAGTCGGGAAACTATATTTCTGTGATTGATTCACAAGTACTTTATGTTACACTGCGAGGAATCTATTATTGTTTTCCACAAAACTCACTTTGCTGCCAAAAGATAAACTACAACAAACCATTTCCATGTCATGTGACGTAAAGCAGGGCCAACATTGACAAATCCCAACTTCTTGACAATCCAAAAATTGTCTTATTTTATTATCCAATTTTTCAGAAATATAAAGACTGTCTTTAGCCCACGCACTTTCGGCTGAACCACACATTAGCTATTTTAGTTTTACTGGTTCTAGTCACATGACTTACTTCACAAAAAATGAATTATTGACAAAATCTAAGTAATGCGATTAGTTTAATTAGATTGAAAGTGAACGCCGATTGAAATGTTTCACATATCCATGTCGAATATGATTGATGGACGAAAATTCAAAACGTCATTTATTCTTGTGTGAATTTTACGGAAGCTTCAGAAGTTAGTTATTGTTTCCTAGACATTTCTATTTGGTTGGAGCTGTGTTGTTCTATTTTTACATTAAAAAAATTTCTTATGCAAAAGGGCAAAGTTTGACGGTGGTTTTATCAGGGCGCTACATATAAAATTGTTTCTGTGACTTTTTCAACGGCATAACGAAGTTTTGGAAACAAGTCAAAGGAAAACGAAAGTAAATCCAAATTTTTTCCTCATTAAGTTCTTGGACCCCGCGAACCATGGCTTTTAGCCGCGTTGAAATATTCTATGTCGTGTGGTTATGCCCTTTGACACGTAGCAGGTGGAAATTATAGTAGAATTTCCGGTTTTACATCGATAAATCCTTACGGAGAGAGTAAAATCAACTTATTCGAGGAGAGGCAGCAGACACGGATTCCGTAAATTTCTCAGTCCGGATATTCCCACTATAAACCACAATAAAATATACTATTCTTTAAAATATCCACGGCATGACATATACCTTCATTATTGATGCCAGCAGCAACTACGTCTAATGATGTTTACTGATTGGTGGAAACTCAAAACTTTGCAATTAATTCACCTGATATCAATGCACGATTACAAGACTCTCAAGACAGTTATAAAAAGAAATTTATTCATAAATATCATTCTAGGTTGCCGGACAACTTTTTCGAAATCTGAAACAATGTATATGTCGCCACCCATTGAATATGGCACTAAGAAACCAACCATATCAAAACATAACGTAAGTTAACCTTAAACTTTTTTCTCAAAACGTAGACAAGAATAAAGGAAAACGACTGGTAGAGTTAGTGTTCATTAAAGTGGCACATACGTCCGCGAATACGTCCATTATATATTTTGGCAATAGGAAATAAAGTGATAAAAAGAGAAGGAAATCACTGACCAAAATTCTTTAGAGGTAAACTTCTTGAATGAACAGGTACCGGACGGCCAAAAAAGTTAAATTACCGCCGAAGGTAGTAATGTCATAAATCGAGAACCGGTTAACCGCATTAATTGAAATAGTTCAAACTGACCGAGGAGCGAGGTACACATGCACGTGTTTATGTACGCTGAAGAGAGTGTTCCAGTGAAAAAACGATGTATCATTCTATTTATTCTTTCACACATTTAAAACAAAAATGCCCTTTTCTTTGTTATGTAATTTAATTGTTTAACAACACGGTTCTTCTGAGGGACCAAAACCAACCGAGTGCTGCGGGTATAACATGATATTAACAGTAATGCACTGCAAAAGTTAAATTCTCTTGAATTGAAATGCATGGATTCGTAAAGAGGTTTGTAAAAAGGAGTTGTCAGTAGAAAAATGTAATGATATTAAGAATTTTCGAAAGATTTTATGATAGCACAACTTACACAAAAATATTTATAGATTGTTGTAATTACATAACAACAAATAAAAAATCAACTCAAATTGGTCATTTCTAGTTACTTCAAAATAATACAAAAACATTCAAAATTAATATAAAAAGTAGCTAACAACAACTGCAGCTAATTCAGGTACGCGACATCACAAAGTCCTTACCGCGCGAGACTCGAACCGGAAATCGATACAAATCCATTTTATTTTTCTGACTGTTTCCGGTTTCAAATGAATTCGATTTCATGTAAATTGTTGATTTATTTATTTCCATTCAACGATATTAACTTCATATGACACCGCTGGATCACAGAAACTTTCACTCACCAGATACATTTTACTATCTTATTTCTTCTAATTTAGGAAGCACATTAAGCCATAACGTGGCATACTGAATTTAATATTCTGTAAAATTGTATTTTACTGTTAATTTGTGTTATTTGAATCACAGTACCGGCGGAAGCAGCCGACTGACATCTCGTTAATAGGTACCTGCAACCGAGGCCGAGCGGGTATCACTACTCCGTGAACTTTCTGGTTACCTTATATTGTTCCCCGAATTCCGAATGCATTTAATGTGTTCCTTCGCAATGACTTACAGGAAATATCGTCAAATAAAACAAGGCACGCTATGGCAAGCGACCTGTAATCCCCTGTCACATTAATATAACATATTAATCCGCTAAAATATTTTCCTGGCATATTTGAAATTTATTTTATATTAAACATAATCGGTTTTAGCAAACCCCAAGATTAGATGCAAATCCATAAAGGAGGTGGCCCGGTGAACTGTATCTATGATCACTGCCATCTAAAATTTTGTATTACTCAAGTATGCATAAGTAAAGTACTGCTCCTACTGAAGCAGAAAGTTCAAAATTGCATGTGAATATAATTCATTTTGAATGGGAAGCATGTTGCGTGTGTGCTACATACTCTCAAATTTGGTTTACAGATGCCAGATCTGTAATTTGACATTTCGTTGTACTTTTTCCTGATTATATTTCAAAATAGTAAAAATATGTAACCCTTTCCACTGAGGGTCTAAGATCTCATGGTAACTATACTATTTTCACGAATGTAAAACTATTCAACGGTATATTCGAATTCAATTCATTCTACGATAATTACGACCCGACTAAATTGCAAATAGGACACTGAAATTCAATTATCATCATTTGGTCTGCACAGATGAATATAAATTATTACTTCCAGTGACAATTGATTTCGTATGATCGTTTTCGAAATGTAGATTCCAAACAGACGTAAGGCTACTTTCCTTAGATGAAGACTTTCGGTTGTCTCGGTAAATAATTATTTGATGACTATGTGATGTGTTAACTTTTTTATTGTATCTCATTGTAGAGTATTCGTCATTGATCCAAACACTTTGAATATATCTCACCTTAACTACTGAACATTCACCAATTCACAGACCAAATGTGTGACGAGTGGATAAATGAATGATTTACTGAAATGCCCGTTTATGACCAGCTAGGTAGCAATGATCTATACAAAATTAATGAATGAAATATTCATTGCAAATTTCATTTCTGAAATGAACTGACTGAATCGCTAAATAAATAACTAGCGATTTTGGCGGTCTCAATTTGTTTTTACAATTTTGCCCTGTTTCCGACAGAAATGGACAGAAACCTTATTCACAAGTTTTATCTGCTTAACGTTACTGTGTCACGATTTGACATTAAGAATGTTACAGGCCTTGTGATTTCCCAATCGGCGATGATAACAGGACTCAGAACGAAATTTATTATTGTCATTAAAATATGGAACCTTACAGAATTAATTCAAAACTTGATAAAACTCCTGATGAGACAAATAATTTAAATAGAAAAAACATGAATGTGATGACACACAGTGACACTCAGATGAACCGAACAATCCACTTGAACTGCCACTCAGCCTCACCAGTCGGTTTAGCATGTTATTGCTAAAATACAAACGACCAGAGATTCCTACTAGAAAAGCAAATCTCCAAGTTTGTTAGTGATTGTGTAACAGTTTGCTATCACAATTTAACCAGCTATTTGGATTTTCAAATTATTTGTAAATGAACACTTGGTTAGGTTATAAATATCAACATGAATATTTCAATCAAAGTCAAACAACAACAAGAATCTTTACCAGAAGCGTTGTAAAGATAATGTTGGGCAATTTTTGAAAAATTAAAAAAGGCAACTATAAATTAGAAGTTTAAAATATTCTGGTTTGTCAATGCTTGACAGTGTAGTGTCATGAAAATCTGTCCGAAGTCAACAATAATATACGTTACATAGGTTAAATCACTCTTATTTTGAGTCGATTATCAATCACTTTCCAGACAATACGTGAAAATTAATCTTTGCGAATTCCATTCGTGCAGATAAGGCGATAAGCTGTAAAGTAATTATTCTACTTCTAATCAACTGAAAATGATCGAAAATTAACCAGAAAACTTCAAGAGTTTCCGCGGCTACCAAAAGTCCAGTTTAGTTGATGAATCAACTGCACTGACTTTCTGTTGTATTCTCTCTCTCTCTCTCTCTCTCTCTCTCGTAAGAAATTCAGCAGAAGAGAATTATTAGGCAGAAGAATTTCACGTTTGCTTCTCTCAGGTGACATTTACGTTTCACTCCTTACTGACAGGTTCGCATCACGATACCGACTTCCGGTTCTTCCTATGTATTTCTACACTTCAACAATTGGAATCTTTTCACACTCGCACTACCAATATGCAAATATTTTGAGAAAGTCTGGTGGCCAGTAAATTCAGGCATGTGCCTATGGACCGGTGAAAATTAGTTCAAAAAACTTGGTTAAAAGTCGTTTTTGACAAGATGGATTTTCAAGAGAAAAACAGCCTGAAGGAAACCAATTAGCCTCGACCCCCTTTGCAGCGATCCTTCTCGGTTGAGCCATTCAAAAATTCTTATCGACTACTTCACCAATTCAATAATAATTCCATTCTGTTTAGTGACGGAAACTAGTTAACCGACCTTCTGATCCCATCGATTTGTATTTAAATTCCGTGATCGGTCGATTATTTTGCTGGAAGTAAACGCAATTCAACTGTGGAGTAAGTCACACCTCTTTCCAGAGTCGAAGAGAACCCACGAGAATGGTACTTGTACGTTTCCTGACGAGTCCCCATAAAAACATGTTTCTTAACTATTTAAACTTTAAATTAATTTTAACTCCAACAATACAAAAATCTCATATTACGACGCAAAGGAAACTAAATAAAAAACACACACCACGTGTTTTTTAAAATTTGTCTCCCTTTGAATGTGGCATTTCTTGTCGGCGGGAGAAGAAAAAACCGCTGTTTCTCCATCGTTAAACAACCGACAGTTTTTATGCATATGAAATTATAGATAATTCGAACATAAAATTTCGAAAACCTGAAATGAGAGAACCTGTATTCGGGAAGGCATTCCACACCACACACGGGTCACCGTGACATTTAAACCTTAAAATTCTGTCCAATAGGGTGCCATCTTTTTTTTCTTTAAAAACAGAAGCCGTGTCCTCTCCAAACTAATTGGGATATTTTAAAGTTTCCTTTTAAAACCCTACGGATTTTGTTTCGTAAAGTCAAGTTTAGTAAAATAGAATACATTTCTAATTTGGATCCAATGAAACCGTTTTCACCGGAAACAATGGTAATCATCGATACCTTGGATCAATGATGAATTTCTTTGCATCCGGTACTGGGCATCTCTCCTTCCGTTATGATACCTTGTACTCCTTGTCGCTCTTTCGTAGTGAGAATGATGAGACATCAATCCGTTAGGTGGTAACATGACTTTGAATTGTATGTGTTTACTACGGAATAAATACGAACATAAGAACCGATTCGCACAGAAATTGTCAGAAAGGTTGTTGCCCGGTTACGTCGGTTTCGCCGTGGCCGCAGACAACCCCAAGTCGGAAAGGCACTCACTTCACACACAACTGTCAAAGCCCGTCTTTGTACGCCACGTGGTCGGAAGGAAATCGATTTGATGGGAAACGTCAAAGACTCCACACATCACGCATAGCAATGGCACAACACTCAACTAAACAACAAAACATTAGAAGCGGCGGCCCCGGGGACCCCGACAACTCGACGACCTCGGAACCCGCGTACAGAAGTGGCGGGAAACGTTTAGGACCGCCTGATCGTCCAATCATGTTGCACCGTTTCTCTTTCGTCATCAAAACCGCGCAATTTAAAATGACCGGGACTCACTCGATTTGAGCGAGACAAAAGCCAGTCATTTACTGCAAAGAGAAACGAATTCGTCTAATAAGCCTACTAATGTTACAAAATGACAGATCCTGTCGCCCGAAGCATCTTTTTCTCCGGATATTATTCTTAAATGAAGACTCGACAAACTCGACGGACCAGCTTTTTTTCTTGCTTCTTTCCAGTCACCATCGACGAGATGATGTTGACGAACAAGACGAAGCCGAGGAGAAAAAATATTCAGACATATGCAAATTCAGAATGCTGTAAGCTGATCTTAGGAAGATCTGAATGATCACTGAATTTTGCCCTCGCTCATTCAAGTCGTTGCCTCCATTGAGACGAGCGAAAAGCTGAGCCAAGCCTGGACGTCTGACTCTTTCCTATGACAATCTCGACCGAAAGCTCGTTTCTAAATCATAATCTGTTGATGAACTTTGACGTATCGTTACGTAATGCTTGCAACTTAGTGCTTTACATGACGATGTAGACATCATTTTTAAACGATCGAGATAGGACAGCAGGTCAAGTATATTATACATCATGTAAACTTACTCAAAATTCTTAGACTGACAAGTACACTTTTTATTTAACTTGCCAGGCAACGCTTCCTTGCGTTGTTCTTCCCCATTTTACCATTCACTGATTCCCTCACAAACTTCAGTCGGGAAATGTACAAATAAAACCAACAATTAAATTAAATTCACGTAATAACACATAATGTATAACACCAGAGGCAAGTGTCAAAGGTGCATAACAACAAGAACAAACTCAATTGTATTTCAGTGCGATTACCTTCAACTAAGTGGACGTTGTAAATAAAACACTCGATCCTGTTTTAAAAAAAATACACGTTCAGTTATTCCACGTGAATGCCTCGCTCATCCCAACATAAGACCCAAAATCTCAACGTGAAATAAAAACCGTGTCCACTTTTAATTTATTGAACCAATCGAAGAAAAATAGATTTATTGCAAGCATCAAGCGAATCCATATTGCCTGGTGTCTGCTTTTGTGATGTGTGGTCGTTCCTTTTTCGTGCAGTAAAAAGTTACATGCTTCCTTAAGGATACTAAAATGGATGAATATTTTGCGCCTCACAACCACACTGACTTTGACAAATTCCGCATCGATAGGATTCGAATAAATTTATTAGTTAGACAACATTCTAGGCAGCTAGGACGTCAACGATGTTTGATCCGAATTGCACTAGCGTAACTATGCTTAGTCAGTTCGCAGAGAGTGTGCAATAAGTGAACGACGGCCTAATTCTAAACTAACAATAATCTTGGCGTCCTGGGCTCCAATTGCGCTACTTTCATCTGCGGCTGTGATTGATGTTGGAAAGCTGTCTGATTTCAAGATAAACTGTCGTAACTCTAATTTGGTGAGGTCTCGCTGCCTTAGACATCACCTTAAGTTGAAGAGGTTGAATTTCGAGGATCCATTGTACAATGTACCAGTTGCCTATGGGAAACTCGGTAGTTTACCAAGTTCTAATAGTTCTAGTAAGAATTGCTCTCATCGACCTCCGAAAAAAAATTTGTGTTTATAATAAAAACACACAATCAATTTTTAAACGTGACGAGTGACATCCCGTTACCGCTGGAGGTCGCTTGTCTGCTAATAAAATTGAACAAACTTGCTACCTGCTGCTTTACATGAGAAGGAGTACGTGTACGCGTACCAGAGAGGGAGAGAAAGATCAGGTCAACTGTACGGGATTGTGTTTCTAATTCCGGTGTTTGAACGACAGCAAAAAAGAATAACATGATGAACCCCAAGATAGCAAACAGGATAGTCTGCAAAGCTTTTGGAATGCGATTCACGTGGTGGGAACCAACGTTTCATTCGCTGATGAACGTGTAAAAATAAATCGACTAAAAACTGGGCAGACTAAAAACCGTTCGGGTGAGACAGTTTCGACAGCGACCGGTGCAGATTCGTTAAATAGGAATAGTAAATCTCAGCATGTGTGGTTTTTTTCTAGTTTCCACCTGATACTCATTCGTTGAATTCTAAAAACTGTTCCCTTATCAAGCGATTATCCAAAATTCCAAAATTCTTAGACTTATATATTAGGTACACACCTGCTTCTCATTTTAATTCCAATTACCTATACTATTTTCGAAAGTTTTCTAATTTCGAATTTTCCTTAACATCCTTAGAAACGTTACTGAAAATATTGGTACAAATCAAAGTATCGATACACAGCACTGCACGCCTAATAACTGAAACCTCATATTAGTTGCGGGGGAAGTTGGATCACGTCAGCGACGATTTAAATATATACTTGAGTCTTAATTACCTAAACGCTCCGTATTCATTCTCTTATTGTATGAGAACGGGTTAAAGAGGATCTGTTGCATGTTACGTTGCAAATACGCGTTCATATGTAACGGCCAAATTTCAACCAGCGGGGACATTTAAAACTGCTCAATAACACCGGGCACTATTGACATTCAGTCTAATTCATTAATCGTGATTCTCAAGCGTAAGTGTTTCTCTGCGTCTACACCACAGTTTAAGTGGGCAATAAAACTAGACAAGGTCGCCGCAAAAAATTAACAAGCTGCCGTTCGTTTCGGAACCATTTCCTTTTGCGATGCCTTAGGAATTTTGCTCTTTTAAAAGCTCTACAGGATTTCGTTTTGTTTGTAGAGTGTCTTCTTTCGCGGGACTTGTAACGCCATACCTCTCTTCATCTTCTCCTTCTTCTTCAATTACAATGTTTTTATTTCCTGGTTGTTGAGCTTCCCCCGTTCACGCTTTGTTTACACATACGTTTGTCTAGAGATGGCAACAGTAAAAAAAAACGACTCTCAACACCGGAGTTGACAAATTTAAGGCTTGACACTTTCTTCAAATACAAAAATACAGAAAAACAAACATTTCTGTATTTGAAGGAGAACTTCGGTAACGAGAACATGTGGGACGCCTAAGCGCACTCTCAAACTTTTGTCCCACTTAAAAATGTGCAATTGACATGTGGAATTAAATAATTAAAACCTAGAGTGAGTTTCAGTGTTCTAACAGTCATATGAGTGGGTCGCGAAACCATAGTGTACGACACACCGTACAAAATTTAATGTATTCCTGTCTGTTCTAAATACATAAAGGAGTCTCAATCTCAGAAGCGAATTGACCAAGAGTAGTCTTACGATTGTGTTGACAGCACCCGCACCTCGACACTTCACCTCAGGCATCTAACACAAAATAAGTCACATGAACAACGACAAGGTTATTCCCTTGATAAAGTCTTAAAACGTCGCCAGTAATATATCTTTCATAACAGTTTTCCACCTCGATTTTTACCTTAGACCGCGTCAAACACAATGGAAAAACGACTTCGCATTCAACAAAACGCTGAGATTGTATTGCTGATGTCAGTTTAATTTATGCACCAGTTGCATCAGACGAAACGGATCAATCAAATCTTTGGCATTAATGTCCTGTGAATAAAAAACTCCGCAAAAAAATATACGAATTCTCCTGGCGGTCCAGTAGCCGATTGGGAGAAACGATGAAACCGTAATGTAAGCCGTTAGGCCCAATCAAGTAACAGTAGTTGCCAGAATATGAATGATACAACACCGTTAAAACGTTTATTATTAAGAAAAATCTTAAAATTTAAGGCATCAGACACGGTTTCCATTTTGACGTACCAATCTTTCAAATTTTACACTTTTAACACTGATTTTGCGTGATCGATGCCTACGATTTGTTAGTTAACTTAAACATTTTGATGTTATCGAAATGAAAGGAAAATACTGGATAAATGACAAAGATCGTCTGTCCCTGTGATTTTCAAGAGATCGCCTGAAAAGTAATTGAGTCTTACGTGGTACATTAAGAAAATTTTAAAATCTAGATCTGACATCAGTGACCTCCGAACAATATTTGACGTCAATTTGAACTTTGGAGAGAGAGAGAGAGACCGACGGGCAAAAAGTCACTGCTGACAATAATTTTACAACTTAATTGGATTCCGATAAGGAAATCAATCTCATGTAAATTACATAATGCCTTCCAACTTGGGCCACGTTTCGTCATTTTCATACAAGAAAAAACAGTTGAGGAGAGCTGCCAAAATAAAGTTTCTTCCTCCTACTCGAGAGGATGTCTCGTGTCATCGATCACGATGACGTTATTTATAATAATACAAACGGATCGTCTAGAAACTCAGAGAACGAATCCTCACATCAGACATGTTCAAGCAGAAACAATCGCATACACACGAAATACGTGTCCATTAGTAGGTGCAAAGATCTCTGCAAGAGTCAAAGCGAGTGAGTTTTATTAATCGAATTTATCTGTCATTTTAATGCAATGATCTTTTTTATGTGATCTTATTAATTCGTTCGAGTCCGCCGGGACGCGGTCAGATAAAATTGCATTCGGATCAACCGAATTCTGTCACTTAATGTCAACGAAGCACAACCTTTCAGGCCCTGACGGCCGCATTACCCATTCCTTCTCGTTAATCATCATTTGACTTGTCTATTAGTTAGTAGTTTCCTGATAGTTTAAAAAACAATATCAAAACGAAACAGCTAGTTTGACCAGTGCACATGTAATTTGTTGAAGCCGGTGCACGAAACGAAAAACACTTCCCCATTCTCATTTTTTTATTCTACTAAAACTTCGACGTTTACTTGTTTAACGAATCCGTGTTAGAATTTCTCAAATATTATTGACTGAGGAATTGACAATTCTGCGGACAAATTTAGAAGCAATATAGTCTTCGTTACGACTCTGCAAGCCAAGGAGGGGTGCAATAATCCTACCACAATCTTACAAAGACTACTTAATGTACGAATGAATGACTACGGACTCAACTTCTGTATAATCCGTTCTTTTTACAAAACAGTATTGATTAGGCCTACCACTTCATTGTCGAGTACAGAGCGTAGACTTAAAGAAAGGCTACAGGACGGAACAAGTGTCTCGTTCAAACTCGACATTCGGTACATAACATACGCGAACCACCCTCTTCAGGCAGCTCTAACTACAGTGGTGCAGCGCAGCTTCGGTGCCTAATGAGACTTGTTCTATTAAATTTGTCGTGAGTTCATGTCTCTTAAGCATCAGGCCCATGTCAATGTCCGAACCGCCTTACATAAAAAAAAGAAAAACAAAACAAGATAACCAAGACAGTATACGCGGGACGCTGAAGGAACGGGACACTTTCATTTGAAACGCGATGCTGGATCTGTCAATGCACACGTCAAGGTAATAAAAGGTCGATTGATGCATTAATACAATTCCACGTGTGGCCTAATCAGAGGAGAGAGCGAGAGATCATTTCCATCGGTGACAATAACATGCTCTCATCATATATACCCAAGCCGATACATCTCACATAACCGTTTGCCTGATTTTGCTGACTTGGCACACCTGATGTGATAATGTATGCAACATATAAGATTCGGATTCCCAATAAGATATTCACCTTGAGTTCTCTGGTTGCATTTACAATTCATAATCCACCGCTCAACAGGTAGTTATCCACAATTTTTTCCTTTCTACAATGATCCCATTCGTCAATTTGGTCTTGTCTTTTCTTTGGGAACTCTGATACCTATGGAATTGTGCTTCAACTAACATCTTGCTTTGAACTACTTACTGCCCGATGCAGCCTGCTTTGAACTTAGGGGCAACGTATGACTGAAATCATCTAAACACAATGTTTCACAATCCTCATCTACGCAATTTAGGAACAAGGCTTATCTTTACTTAGGTGCCTTTTCTTATAGGCAACGGTCGGTCTGGATATCCCTGCGTGCCACCCGAAATCTTCCACGTCGAAAGGAAATTAAACAAAAATTTCAAATTAATTGTTTGGCGAGTGTGCCAGTTTTGAAATTCGTGTGCTCCTACCGAACGGTGACGGATTGCAACCGGAGAAAATTGAAACAGCAACTGTTGGGCAAATTATTTCCGGCTTCTTTCCTTTGAGTGAATATTTTCGAACGCCGCAAACATCTTGGCATTCGGCGAGTCACGGGGTTAAAGCCAGTGAGAGAATGTTCCACGTTAAAAAAACCCGGGTCTGAGAGATCTATTTTAAGATCTTTCTCTCATCTACAGAGATTGTGATCCGAAAAAAGAAAACACGACAGGTTCTTTTGTTGTTTTCTTAATGAAGATATTTCAGACAATGATTTGACGCACACTTATTGTTACAATTTAAAAAAAACATACATGACACCCGTTTTACCGAGGAACCATAAATGGCCGACCGACCAGTCGTTGACATACTGGAATTCATAATTCAATAGGATACCCGATAAAATGTAGTGCACTAATGTAATATCCATTCTTAAGGGGTCGAGGAATGGATACCCGAAAGATGTGGCACACACACCGTGATAACTTCTGAAATATTAATAAAAATACATTTTTTACAGGAGTGAATTAGAAAACTTGTTTCCATAGATAAATTTTGCCATTTAAATGTCAGACACAACAAAAAAGGCACAGGTTCAGGAAAGCCAATAAACAGACCGTTTCCCTCTCGCTTACGGTGATTTAATTTTTAAATTTCACGACTGGCATGATGTTGAGTCAAAGGAGTTGCTACCTTGCTCCCTAATCCGCAGTGATCTTTTCAATATGACATATCAATTAACGCGTCTGCGACTTTTCGACAGGCTAATGCGCCGAGCAGCTGGGAATGTTGGCAAAACGTCGAATAAAGCAACCGAAGTATCCGGCTATTATTACTCTACCGCTCGGGATAGAATTAGAAACAGTTAGCGTGTTTCTGTCATATCCCTATAATGAGACTTAATTAATGCGAGCTACCTGTTACCGAAAAGAGAATTATCGCGTCTGCCTAATTGCTCTTAACCTGGTAGAAGTCACTTAACCAACGGGTAAAAGGTGAAAGGCAACCTACGGAACTTGTCCGCTGATTATAAGGACCAAACTGACAGAGCAATGGCGAAGACGGAAGATGGATCCTCTGAGTTGCTTTCCCTTAAATAGCACGACCGAAAGATTCAACTCCTAGAAACAATTGTTAAACAGTTAAGTCTGGTTGACCCGATTGGAATTCTGCCCGTAAAATTGATTTGTTAGTTCCCACAAAGTTCCACTTAATTCTATTTCCTGGATTTCAACTTCATCTTATTCCTGGAGGGAAACGAGAAATCTTTTCAGATTCTCTTTCGATTCAAGCAGAATGTTCCTGATCGGTAGAAAGAGTTTAATTCATCAAATGTACAGGTTTCAATGTACAAGTGTAGGGTTCAAGAGTGAAATCGTTCTTTATTATACAAATTAGGCAAAAATAAATTAGGCCAAACTGTGTCGAACTTATGTTCAATAGTGAATCGAGCACTTCATTCATTCACATTTAAGGAATAATTCTTGCATTCGGTTTGATTTTGAGAAATAAAGAACCGCCCATTTCAATTCATGCTATGAAAAATTACACAGGCTTGGTAATTATAAAGTAAAAAGAATGTGACACGCGGTGTTCTTCTCACTTCAAACCTGCTAAACAAAAACATAAAAACCTGGTATGTAAATGACAAGATTTAAAACCGGATACCATAGACTCAATTAAATTTGTACCCTTAATCGACACTCCAAGCTGAACGGAAAGGAAAATAGACGGGAAGCCCAAGGAACTAGACTGAAGAAGAAGAAGAAAATGAACTTTGGACAATATCCAAAGCTGCGAACGCTTCGCCGCCACAACAAACCTGCAAATAAGTTAATAAAGTTAATAAACGAGAGAAAAGCTGGAACGAGCTCGAAAGTCGTGGGACGTGATGAATTGCGATTTCATTCAAATTCCACTTTTTGAATTATTTTGTTTTTTTTTTCACTGCCTCGTTCGAACCTTCGGGAACCCACAGAACTGGTGACGGATTTTCTCTTCTCCAACCGGCAGAAACCGAAAGCTCATGAACGTTATAAATACAGTTCGACTTAAAACAAAGAACTACAATGGGATTCACGCCAAAATGTCCTCTCCTTAGACTTAATAATTATCAAGTTGGTTATTTTTGTAATGAGAACGTCAAGGACATGTGTCTCTGATTCCTTGGTCGTCGACGACCATCTAAAATCAATTTAAATAACTGACTGAACCTCGGTCGGATGACCAACTAAAACAAGACGAACCGACGGTGACGGCCCCCCAACAGAAACTGGGTCCTCTGCAGGGCGCTCATACGAAGACGTAGCGACTTCAGCCCCGAGGTTAGCCCTGAGGCTAACCCCGTTCTCTTTGGAACACAAGTTAATAAGGAAGTCGTTTAGCATTGAAGTAGCATACACAAAGCCGTCAAGGATTGCTCCTCACCAATTCTACCTTTCGTTGTGGAACTGAATTTAATTAAATGTCACGCTTCTTGCATTTCACTGCTAATTTCTTTGGTTTTGCTTCGAAGCCTGGACAACTGGACAACTGGGGGTCCATCGATTACATCATTTGTCTACTATCTGGAAAACCTTGATTCCGGTTAATGAAACTTTTATCGCGTGATTCAGTCTCACAAATTGATATTTCCCGACTTATTTTACTTTGTTAAGTAAACCGTGAGTTTTCTATACTCATTCAAATTGTCCTGTCCTATTCATGTAGTAATTTTTTTTATTTATGCGTCCAATGTTTGGATTTTCTTCGTATTTCCTACCTGCAGGCGTTCACACCAGCTTTTGTACAGAACACAATCATGAAATGCTTTCTAAAATTAGCAGTTTTTCGATTTTAACCCGGCACTCCATAAGAGCCACCAAAGACAGAAATTTTTATTTATTGACACCATCATTTATTTATATGAGACCTTTCTTTCCGGCTAAAAATTGAATGAAATAATTCATTCTTTCTATAAAATTTCACACTTTTAAAATCATTACTACCATTGTCTACCACAATTGTAAATCCTAACAGGAATTTTTACTGTCAAATCTGATGCCTTAATAATTGATTCACTCTACTCCAACATGGTTGGCAATATTTGTTTAATGTGAAACACACGAAGAGTAAACATGGAGTTACACGTGAAACCAACCCATCCGGCCGGTAATACTCTGATGGCACGCGATAATGTGCACCCATGAGTTATTGCCAAATGTAAATAAAGTTAAACTGCCACTATTAAAGTAATAAAATTTGCCAGAATTTACACGTCATGCTTCTCAGAGAAAATCAGACATTTACCGTATACCACTGAATCAGTTTCTCTTACTTCGATATTTCTAATCAAAAGTCTTATCAAATGATGATGTGTGGGAAAAAAAATTAGCCCCTACAAATTACCATTTTAAAACGCTTAATACATACTTAAGAGATACGGTTTAATCTTACATTTATACTGCCACAGCTATGCCTCACATCTCAAAATTAATTAGTGAAATACAACTGATCCAAATAAAAAATAAGAATAAAATCCAATTAACCAATGTTAAAAACCAAATAATTTCGTGGCAGCTTTAGACACCGTATATTTTAAAATATCTAAGCTCAACTCTCTTTAAATCTCATCCAAAAATGCTAAACGTTACATAATTTACACATGTTAAACTTGTTCTAATGTCTACCAGTCGTTTACTAATTTTTGAGATATTTCGGGGTAAAATCCATGTAAAAGCTCTAAGGACGAAATCTCTCGTGAGGTAATCCACGGGTGTTCGACCACTGCGGCCGTGCATTACGACGCAAGCCGTCAAATGAATGAAAACATAAATATTTTATGTCCTGAATTTAATTATAATTTAATTTGAAGGCTCGATATTCTCAAATGTAATCCTAAACGACTAGGCAGGCCTTGAGATTTAATGTCTGCTACGTATATTTCAAAATGCATTACCATTCTTTAAAAATTCAAATCGGATATAAAAAAAGCTCTAAGGTTTAATTTTCCGTTAAAATCGTTTTACGCGGGCAACCGTGAGGCTTCCGGACCTTTAGAATCATTCCAAATTCGATGGTTAGGAAATCCGGTAGTTAGACCGCAGGTTGCATGTTTACGAGTACAATGAACCACAATTTAGGTTGATTGATACTACCGCGAGTAGGGGTGCTGGCCCTGAAGGAGATCGGGTGAGCCAAGAAAACTTTTGGCCTCCGGATGGTCACGCGGTCCACTAACCAACTAAACTACTCGAGTAGACTCCTGCTTTTTCATTTTTGCTCTTTCATAACTTTCACCTCTCTCACTGCTTGTCGGTCTAGATGTTAGTCTTGGAAGAAAAAAATGTACTACTGAAAGAAGATATTGTTCACGAACATCGTAAGGCCATAAAAATACAGTTCATTTATGTGTAAACAGTCAAGACTGCTGAATTTAGTTGACATAGCTGTTCTCGCTGGCAAGGGAAAGTATTTAACATTTGATCTGCAGCAAAAATGTGTTGTGATAAAAGCAACACGGCCTTGATAGAATCTGAAGGAAAAATCAAATTGAAGTGGGTCACCTGCGGCCTTCAGGAATGTTCCAAAAGATCTCAACAAATCAGCGTGGCGCGCAACATGTTCGAACGACATATCGATTTCCCCTACACCTGAGATTCTCAGGTATTGGACAAGTATATTGCCATGGCAATTCCACTGATTTAACGTTTCTCGGGTGTCACGTTACGACACAAAAGCAAAAGAATCTCGTCAGCAATCGAAGATACTTACCAAGAAAAAGACTTCGTGGTCGATGGAAACAACATTGGATTTTTTGTACTCGACCACCTGTCCTAACCCAGAACGCGAGTTAAGAGAAAGCCAATGCTTTATTTGTAGCCGGTGGCGCCACGAATCGCAGCCTGCCATTTTTTGGCAAATCGAAATTAACAAGAAATAGTGAAATTTTAATCTTGCTGGGTAACGGTAGATATCTCCAAGCACCGTACCAGTGTATAATTGGACGGAATTAGTAAGACCCACTTGGGACAAATCTTAGCTACTCGAGAGTTGGCCTTTTTTGCAATTGTTTGTAATGCTACCGAAATTTTCAAATGAATTGTCTGAGTTGCGTGCCGGAGGTGTATGTAATCACTTCCATGCTAACAATTTACGAAAAATTGGTAGTCAGTAACAGATGAGAGATAAAACCGTGACGGTTGGTGATAACGTACTGAAATAAAAGACAACAGTTCTGCCATGATTTTCGCTTTCAACATCTAAAAGTTGTTTCAAACTGAAACTTTCAACCCGCTATAAATGAAAAGTCTGACTTTGTATCACAATATAAACCGAAACTATTACGGAGCTCTCCTCCCGACAGACGTATTGACTACCGATTTACCAGCTCACTTTTTTACCAGCTACCTGAAAAGTCTGTCAATCACCTTATCGGTTGAAACCGTATTGATAACTGATAATAAACAACCTACAAGGTACTGAGGTCAATTTCAAAGACCGGACTGTTTAGATGAACTGCACTGAACTTAAAATAAGCCTCTTGACGTTCAGATCAATCAGATAAGGTCTCTGCATCATTAACATGCATTTCCCTCACCAATACGTGCTGCCTTATCAACTCACCTAAAATTATCATTCAGTTTTCTTTCTAGTTTGCGATAACCATCTCGCCCACAATTGATAAAATGAAGTAGACTCTGCCAAGACTGGTACTTTCCTACCGTGAATAGGATATGCGCTACTTGACCTTTAAACTCTGCCTCCCAAATACTTATTAACGGGTTTCCCAACCGTCAAAATGATTTGGTGAAGCATAAAGTTTGCCCTCCAATTTTATGGAGTAAATTACCTATTTTACAATAGTTGAAGTAACCCATCATTATTAAATAAGTAGTTAACTCAAGTTTCTCACCTCCCCTAAGCGCAGAGTACCTATTTTTGGGGAGGCCACATGGAAATTTTGAACTTTTAAATTGCTCTCCCGCACGGTGTAGCTGCTCTCCATCTCAGTGAGACGTACCAAAGTCATATGGCGTCATTTATTTTCAAACAAAGATAAATTACGTAAAACCAGCTGAGCACCAAAACCAAAAAGACATCTCGAAAGAGAATGATGTTAAAAGCAAGTGGAAAGAACCTAAAACATAACAAAATGAACGTTCGACATTATTAATTGTATTAGTTACTTTCAGCTAATAATCTAAACTAAAGATGACATTTAATCGCCCCGCACTGCTTTCATCAAACGGAATCCACTGCTTCTTCTCTTACCTGTTTACAGCAGCACCGAAAGAACCTCACAGCATGCATACAAGAATTCCACACACATACAATGTAATATTGTCTTGAAATTAAGAAAACCCCCTTAGTGGTGGTAAATAATCCACCATGTCTTGCGGTTACAACGATTTTCTGCGGATTCACGAATTGGTAGAAGGCAAGGAAAGCCTTGTACACATGTAAAATGACAGTCACACCTTCCGCCTAAAACCATTATCTATAAATTACATTTATCATTACATGCAGTCTAAACGCCTGTTATCTCATTGCCGTAAAAATGCAAATAAAAGACCTTTTATGGACTCTAGATAAACGGAACACTTTCCGACACCTATAAGATTCCAAGTGAAAATGCAGAAACAACCGATAAACCCCAATGTCGCAATGGGGAGGACAGTAATTGAGGATGTCATCGATATCTAGGATCGACGGCAGGACTACAAGAAGTCATTTGAAAAGCCCCTCCAATGGGTCCTTTTTCGATCCATTTGAAAGCACCGGAAATCCGCCGTTAAGAATAATTAACTATTGTCAGTTGAGTTTGCACAGACAACGCGGTATGAGAAAGAGAGTAGGTATGAGACGTGAAAGAGAACAATGGCAGCAAGAGAGTAATACGAATGGAAATAAAGCAAATGTCAACATGGCGAACAAGAACAATAAAAATGTCACTGAATACATTATGTAGGATTTCTTGCGTTAAACATTACATTACAGCAGGTTTCCAGAAAATATACAAGAGATGAACGACGACGATTTTCCAGAAGTGGGATGCTTGTTGTCGACATCTCCATTCATTGAACACATATGAAGGTACCAGTGACATGTCAAAGTACAGACGGGAAAGAATCCAATCCAAGTGACAAGTACATAACAACATAAACACGAAGCGTATAAATAAAGAGTGGTATCACATGGACATCTTAAAGATGTAAAGCCCTAAAACAACAGCCGTGTTATAAAGCTTTTACGTTAAGTAAATATTGGACGGCGTAATGAAAAAAAAAATATTTCCATTGGTGCCAAATTCCATATTGCATTGCCCGTTTGTGCGTAGCGCAAGGAAGAGACGGCTACACACATATACACACACGTGTACACGAACACACAGAGAAAAAATACCTGCACGGCTAAAAGAAATCATTTGGGAAACTGGTACACACAGACGAAACAGGCACCTCGTGCGCGCTCAACCTGAGCTACCGAAATAATTTTCGAGGCTAAAAACTCAATGGGAACCCAGGAGTGCCAGAGTGGTATGCGATTTCCCTTCATTTCATCTACCTGCGCGGCGATGTTAGCAGATACACCGTCAAATTGAGCGTACCTTAAACAGTACCTTCTAATCATTAATACCCACAAAGGGAATTGTCATATTCTTTAGACAGAGACGAACGCGCTAAGTGAATTGTCATGACAAACGAATTTCAAACATGTCAACGTAGTTTTCGAGGGAAGAAGACTTATGAATTTTAATCTTCTCCCGGTGGGATGATAGACTAGAGTTCGGCAAGTTTCTCGACCTGACGTGCCTGGTTCTACAGCAGTCAACGTTTGTGAGTGTGACATGACAATAACATCCCAGGGTGCTTTTTATTTCATTCGATGGACAACACGATCGTCTGAATGAATACAAACATTCCATTTGGTTTCCCTGAGATGTTTGATCAATCTATTCCTTCTATTCGCATTTCATTTTGGTCAACACGTGTGACGGCACAAGATGTAAATGGACGAAGCACATATGTAGGTCACCAAATGCCGGATTATTAACATTAATTAAAAGGAAAGAAATTGATCTCAAACGTCGTTGCACTTTTTCACTAATAGGTAGTGACACCCTGGGAATGAGAATAAGAAGCAGACGACATATGAAAGTTGTACCCAGGCACCATCTACCATACCGGTCATTTTTCTTAAAGGAACACATCTACTGATTGACTACCCGAGTTCCAGGTATTCGTTAGCAATTTCTGTTGAACGGTTCCTGGTACCACGTGGACGTCCAAGCAGGATTTCTACGCAGGTTGACAGTACTCCTTTCATTCATCTGAGAACTCTACGTTACATTAAATTAATAACATTTAAATAACAAGTCCTATTTCATAAAAACGAGCAAATACTTTGTGAACCGTAAAACAATTCGAGCTTTAAAGCACGCCCCTGAATTGGCAAACAAATGATGACAAGGCACAGTGCAAATAAAGTACAGAAAGCAATTACTCGTTAGGGAGTAATTTCGTACTTAAGAGTAGTAACAGTGTGAAATTAAACTTTTTTTATTGATTCGTTCGAACCTAAGTGAATTTTTGATAGAAATCTTTTTAAAAAAAGTATTCAGAATAACGAAAAAGACAAAAGTCACCTGGTCAATTGGCTTTAACCAAGTCGGTGTGAACACCTTTCGAGTGACATTTTGGAAAATTTAACAACATCATTCCAAAGCAAATTACTAAGTTTAACAAATGACAATAGTTATTGTTTTGTTCTATCCCGTGTGAATCGAAAGTGGGAAATAAGTGATACTTTCCCATTATTGCCAAAAAAAGTCCCAATAGGGACAACCATGGGAGTTTTCAAAGGAAAAGTTAACATCCGTCTCGATTTCCTTTCGTGCAAGTCGCACACGAACATCTCATGTGACCGTGGTACCTTACACCTTACCATTAGGTTCTCACAGAGAGGAGAGTTCACCGTATGTACCACAACAAGTTGTGGAGACAGACAATTTCCAAATGGTAACCGTTAAGACCAAAAAAAATTGAAATTTGCCGCCTGACTGAGGTCAAAGGAAACCGGTCAGGGACGAATGCTAAAATGTTCAAGTCACGGGACAAAATCCAATTTTGCTTTCAATCTGTGAATGACGAACGTCGCGAAACCCGTCGCCATTACAATTGTGCGCTTTTCAGACCGATTCGAAAGAAAAAGAGTTCGAGTTGACTAGATCAAATCGATTTTCGCTCTTTCACCTGTTGTGAGTAATTGCAGTCAGGCAGCCTTATCATTCCAGGTACAAGTGGAAAACAGACCGACTCGCACGGGTCCCTTATCTAAACGCCTGTCCATGAAACTTAAAGAATTCACCTAATGCACGTCTACCTGGCAGGGCCCTTTCGATTTCTTCTGCACGGAAGAATAACTTCGTCAGGAGAACCGTGGAAATTGAAACCGTGACTTTTCAGACGTGGAAAAAACTATGAAAAACTACACATCGGCAACTGATTTTCCTATTAAATAAGAATGCAAAGTACAAAGTGAGACCTTGGGCCAAATTAATCCCCAACAACTTTGCCAAAATAAAGAAGCTACACATTTTATTTGGGAAAATTTATGACTTTCCATTCATAATTTTATATATATACATCTTTCCAACGGGGAGTACTTGGCGATCGCAACCTTGATACTTTGCTCAATTGTTCCCAATTGTTGAGACTAGTATTGTTCACTTATCGTTGAAATGAAATAAAACTCCACCTCCATACTTTCGTTGGAATACGTGCACGGTTCCATGACAAAATAAATACTTATAAATAGATATTTATACAGTTCTAGTTTTGGTCATGATGTATAAATTTTTTTAAGTAATATAAGTTTGCTACTCTTCTTGATAAACAGTAAATTGCCATAAAATACAGTACTAAATAATGTAGTCAATGCATAAAATAAAATTTTACAAAAATGTATCAAATAAATGTAGTAAGAGTATAGTAAATGAAATGAAATACAACAATTTTTTATGTATTTTAGGTGCTTGTAAAATTTAAAAATTTTATGCATCAAATTAAATTTTTGTATGACTGTCAAATGACACCATGACCAAAAGTCCGTAATCCATATATGTCCACCAAATCTGTTCGAAAACATAATAATTGAAGCGTAAACATGTGGCATCTAAGTTATTTCACAATGACAAGAAAGGAATGATGTAACAAGCAAGGACTTTCAATTATATGCTGTGACTGCAAGGACACCAAATAATGTTCCTAGGGGAGCATGTGCAGCATGTGGCAGCAGCAACACATGTACTAGGAAATTTGCTGAAAAATGATACAACATTGTATGTGTGTATAACACTGGTGAAGAATAAAAATTATTTTTTGGATATGTCCAGATTAAAAAAATTAAATTAATATTGATTACCTTTAAAGATGTGACACTTTTCGTAAACTTTATTCATTATTCTTAACTTTGGATCAGTACTTTACTTTACTGAATTCTGTAGGAATAATGAGGAAACAAAAAAATAAATAAATAGATGAGTGATAGAAATAGAAAATTTTCTGACACAAAATCAAACCAAACAAATTGGGGAAACATATTAAATTAAATTCACTCAATCTAAAATAATATTAATATTATTGTTTCAGGTGAAACAAAATGAAGGTGTAAATTACTTGGCCACTGAGACAACAGTTTAAAAGAGAGTTCAACTTTATTTGGGGAGAATGCCTTGTGACTTATGTAATGTTGACAGATGAAGCAAGATGAGAAAAAATGAATGATTCCATCGATGGGACACAAGGCAAACCAAAGTGAGTGCCATTACCAGTCTAGTTTATTCATGACAAATCCATGTACAGTCTACAACATGATGTCACAAATGATAGATTATGCAGCACTGCTGTATGAATCTGTTAAGATTCATTCATTTTCATTCAATTCACTCACTCACTCATTGTTTGACAGTATTGTGGTGAAAAACAATTTCCTTCAGGTCAAATGATAAAAAATTATGCATATCATTACATTATTAATTAAATCGACAATTAAGTACCTAAAAAACAACAACATCAAACGCAAGATTCATGTTTATGTGTGTGTGCGTTGCGTGTATGGTATTTAAGCATCTACACTTCGAAAATAAGACTTACTCGTGTGCATCCCACAAATAAATGCTGAAAATTTCTCCGACTCAACAGTTGAAATGTCCCGACTACTTTAGGCACAGTTTAAACGTCCGACCATTTTGGAATAATTCCGTTTTCAAATCGCACGGCAATTATCTCCGTAGAAAGCTAGTCAAACGATAACAACACGCGGTATAACCAATATTGGTTAACCTCGCATACACACATTCACGGCTTTAAAGCAACCGTTCAAAAACGGTTGAAAGTTAACTTTCGATCAGTTTTTACTCGATCAGATTCCACTCTGGGAAATTTTAGTTTTCATACAGAAAACCGACTAAAGCGGAAAAGAGAACGGAAAAAAGTCGACGAGACACGGACGGAGGAAAAAAAATCGAACTTCAATTTGACAACAAAAATTCCGTGCGTTGGTCCGCCACCAATTTTAGTTGTTTTCGTTAGTTTCGAGGTTCGCCGAAAGAGCAGCACGTGTTGCAGGGGGACTCTGGTCCTTTTTAGTTGGAAAAATATTTTTTTTTTCAGGTCTCGCGACACAACATGAAAACACGTGTAATTATCTGTCACAATATTAAAGAGAAATTGCTGCTAAAATTTGGTAAAATAAAGATGAATTTAAAACTTGAGTTTCAACTCACGTGTGATTCATGCAATTCCCCGAAGTGTGGCAAACTGCAGTTCGCCAAAACCTACAAAACCTGCATTCGGTGACAGGTTATTTTAAGTTTTAAATTTTATAGAAAATCATACAAGAGTTTCGAGCAAAACTGCTCTCTTCCTAGCTGTGATAGTTTCACATTCATAAACTATTAATAGTAAAACACGAAAGCTGTTTGGTAACGTCACTTCATTACAGCATGCCACATTTAGGGGAAATGAAACGAAAACGACCAACCTCCATTTGATTAATACTTATTACTGCTTTATTAATAAATAATTCCGTTAAAGCTAATTAACACAATAGGTGCATAGATCTATTGAAACACAGAAATTTTTTATGAAATTTTTTTACGGCTCCTTTGGCTTTTATAGAGAAAACCGATCAGTTTTTTCTTCATTGATATTTGCAAATTAGATTCCTTATCGGTAATTAGAAGACTTAATAATATCGTGCGGCAGGAAGAAAATAAAACCGAACGTGTTTAAAACCCAACTGTTACACTCCCGGGTACTTCAATTGACTTGTTTTAAATTAAGGAATCTAAACGAAATTAAACTACTCCACCGTTTACACTGACACTTTTTTCTAGAAATAAGTTTCGCCCAAGTTCAAGACCCGGCATAGAAACATAATTATTTTGTCAAAAGTTACCTCCCCGTGTAGAAAAAATAATTTAAAATTAAACATTTACCTAGGTAACGGCTACGCCTGCCAAAATCACACACGTCATTCTTAATCTAATAGTTATATATATGGATAATAAAAAAAAAACAATTTTTTTTTACGAAACACCAACATAAAATATACGAAATTCTTAACTAAAACTTTCAAATCACAAATATATAAATTTATATGGTATGTTTATAATTTTATGTAATTCAATCGAAACCTTTTTGGGGCATTCCCAGTTGCACTCGTTTTAAATGAGACCAATTATAATGTACATAGAGTACATGTAATGTACATACATACATTAAAATGTACATTATAACATACATAGAGAGAGAAATAGATCAATTAATTGGAAATAATGATTTTTCCGTTATTTCGGTTTGACTTTGCATGGTTCGTAACACTATTAATATATAGATGAGAATATTCTTTTGGCCCACTAAATTTCTGCAACTGCAGTGGATATTTTGTCAATGCAGTAGAGTCGGTTACTTTTCTCGGCGTTAAGAATTTCAGGTCTGAAAATTTTATTCCATTGTTTAGCATTACTTGATGAACACAAACCTTTGTCATGTGGTTGAGAGGTTCGATGAAAAACAAATTTTCAGACCTATAAGTAAACATTGACGTAATTGATAAAACAAACATTAGATTTTCCATGCAGAAAAATGCTAATTTTAGAACCCGACGTACGAGGAGCCAAATTACTTTACCTAATATTATCAATCAGTGTACTCGACAGTCAATTAATCAGTTATCATTTCGTTCAATCAATCGGTGTGTTTATCAGTTAACCATTAGAGAAATTACTTTTAAAATAATAAACATTTGTGTAAATGACGTGAAATAAAAACATACGTCCGTCCATTTGCGAAATTACCCAAATATAAATTTCTAGCTTGATATACATTTCAACACTTTTTTTTCATTATTCGTATGATTTTAGATAGACAATACCAAAGATTTTGATTTGGGTGATCCAAGTTTTGCTAGGATAGAAGAATGATGGTAGTTCGAACCATTAAATATTTTCTAAACATTTTTGCGACCTTAAATTTGGCTGTGCAAACGATTTTAAAGAATATTTATTACCATTATATCATGATAATTACTCATTCATTGACGATTATTGGTTAAATATTAATTATTTTTACTAATCTGCTTAATAATTCATTGGGCAGCAAAATCCCTCGCTGTGTACTATCCCTGATAATTCGGTATTCAATATTTCCAGTTCTCAATTAATAAAATTTAAACAAAAAAAAATTTTTAAAGTGTAATATAAATCAAATACTCGCAGAACCAGTCGATGCCTGCAACCAATAACTACTGCCCGGCTCGTGTGCACATGTAAAAAATTAATCAAAGCAAAAGTAAAAATGTAATGTTACAGGCAAGCATTTCTAATAAAAAAAAAAAAAAAACGTCTTTGGCATAAAAAACATAGCCAATGATTTCCACTGCTCCCAGTCACGTCTAATAGAACTTATTTTTTTGGCTATAAAAAGCAACTAATTAATTCATCATTTTACATGTGTTATGTATTTCATCTATTGTACATGTACTTATTGTTTAACCCTTTGCTTTTGACTCGACTCCACTTTTATGTAAAATAATTACGAGCAATATTCGTTGTTGATATATTCAGTGAGGTGCCACGACACTTGGTGTGCACCACGATATATTAGTACAAGTTTTGTAATAAACAAACATAAAGCGGTATTCTCGTAGCACATTTCCGTATAGATTTAGAAGTTTCGAATTACTGACAAAGAGAATCTGAGGCTACGTAAATATATATAAACATCTATATTTTCGCAGAGAATCAATACAATTCGAGTTTTTTTTACCTCCAGCAAATTTTCAGTTAGTAGTAGTTCGTTTTAACGAACTCTGCAATATTCTGATGACTGATTAAAAAAGAATCATCCGCTTCATTTATGCAGACGCGTACAAATAATGATTTTGAATATTTTTTATTTTTTTTGGTTTAATAGTTGTAGTGACAAGGGTTGTGGTAGAACTGATACAGAACTGACAGTGTGCTGAACGTGTCTTACCCCGCATTAGGGCCGTAAGAAATTGAAAAATAATAAAAACAATAAAATCAAATTTTGTCTGTGCTTATGGAAGAATGCACAACTTAACTAGTATATTAAATTGCTGTAACAGATTTTGACAAATTTTAAACCGGATATGAACACAATCAAGTTCAATCGGGTGCAAAGGGCTAATAATAATAATAGTTTTTGGCATCAAAGAGACAGAAGTGGGCAACCATCTCTTCCCGAATAATAAAATTTAGAAAGTTAGCTACTCAAAAGTGAGGGATTGGAAATGCAGTTAGACAAAATAGTTTTTTTTTCTGCCATCAATACAAAGTCTTTTGGTTCTTGGTTTTTTCCAATGTACAATGTGACATCTTAACGTCACCGCTGAAGAGCTTCTAAGGGCTAAAGAAACGTATTCTTCTTCCTCCTTTCCCATTTCTCTTTCTTCCTCTTCTTCGTCTTGTACCTCCTGTCCTTTTCCTGTGTTCCCATTTTGAAAGAACGATACGAGATGAGACAATGAAGTAACTGTATACCTTCTACATACAAATTATAATTGGAGACATTATCGACATAAAGAAACATCTAGTGGTGAGGCCGAGGCGTTTAAGATGAGGCAAAAGCCTCACGCGGAGCACGGAGCGAGGCCGGCTATTGCCTAACAGCATCCACTGCCTTGCATGCCACCCTGGGTACCTGGTGGGAGATTTGGATTTGTAGGTGAATGTTGGGGTCCAATTTTTATACCATTTGCCTGTAAAAAAATAATAAAGGGATTGTTATTTAGTTATTAAATAGTAACATTTGCATGGATATGTTGGGCAATAGTTCATCCTGGTTAATGGTAGAGCAGATAACTCACCTCGTTATTTATATCAAAAACTCCCTCCTGTATTTTCTCATAAATTTCCTTAGCTGTATTAATAAAAGCTTCTTCTACATTTGTAGCAGTCTTAGCAGAAGTTTCCATGAATATTAAGCCATGCTCTCTGGCGAAAGCTTCACCTTCCTCCTTTTTGACCTCTCTCTTTATTTCTAAATCACTGTAATAACATCAAATGCCCATTAGAGCAAATTAAACAAAAAAGGTGATGGTGGCACTTTGGCCCAACCCAAAAGTTTATGGCAGTAGTATAAAAAAACCTGGAACTGGGAAACAATAATTGTTTAGTACATTTTCTACATTTGTAGTTTTTATCTGCTTGCCTGAAGCTTTCACATAATGACTGATAACAATTGAAGTTTGATTACATGAAGTAATGCCCCAAACAAAATTTAGACCTGTGGAACATTTTACATTTCACAGCCATTTTGAATATGACTCATAAAAATTAATGTGTTCTAGTGAACATTGCTTTGAGAAAAAGGCAACTTTATAGAAACAGGCTTGTGTAATTAAGAGTACTCCAATAGCAAAAAATTATTACTGATACCCCCTTACCAAAAAATTAAATCTCACAATAATACCAAAAAGGTAGTGGCTTATTTGTAATATATATAAATTCATACATGGTCATGTTTACAAAAAAAAGTGAAAAAATTTATTGCAAAGTCTTATTTGCAATGAATGTTTCATAAATGAGTCTTTTGGGAGGTAATAAATTTAGGTGTTTCATATTAAACTGACAAAGAACCTCAGGTAACCAATAAACACAAAGGAAGAAATAATTCCTTTGTTTCAGTGTATAAACTCTTTGTAAAACAGAACTGATTTACCTGGATGGAATCCTTAAACTGTGTTTTAAAATCAATGATTCAAAATTTCTTACATTATTTGATGCTTAAATTCAGTCACTTCCCACTCTAATATACATAAATGCAATAATAGTGTTTTGGATTTGACATTTGATGAAAATTTTCTTTGTCTTGAAACAATCTTTAACCTTTGTAATTTTAGCAACATCATTTACTTGTGTGCTTACCTTTACATTCTAAAGGTCACCAAAATGTCCAAATCCATTGATAATGTGTAAATTCTGTGATAAGTGGGCTGCTATCTCAGAAATAAAACAAAAAGAAAGAAGCAGGAAAGAAAAACTCACCTTTTGTTTCCAATAAGCATTATCACCATATTTGAATTGGAATGTTGTCTTGCATCATCTAACCATGATGTGAGATGATTAAAGGTGTCTCTTCTTGTAATGTCATAAACAAGAAGGGCTCCTGCTGCACCCCTGTAATATGATCTGGTTATTGAACGAAAAGCTTCTTGTCCTGCTGTATCCCAAATCTGTAGCTTGATTTGTTTCCCATCAATTGTGATCATACGTGCTCCAAACTCCACACCTGTGGGCAACAAAAAAATTTTTAAATTTAAGCAATTGAAAAAACACAGGGGAACTCTGTACAATTCAACACTCTTGGAGAATTTCATAACAATGCATTGAGAATAAATGCAGTTGCAGTGTTAGTCTTTCAAAAAAAAGAATGACAAGCAACTTACCTATGGTTAAATCGTGAACGGGCTGAAATCTCTTGTCTGTGAATTGAAGAAGCAGACATGATTTTCCTACACCTACGGTGAGAAATAAGGCTCAAGTTAGAGGGATTCTTTGATGAAAAAATTAAATGTTTCCGCGAGAGCAATAGACAAACGCGAAAAGGCCGATCAGTTCGGTTTAGAGACTCATAAGAATCCGTGTCTATAAGCCTATGTCAGTTTGCTCGGCTGTCACTCTGACCAAACACAACGTCCACGATAAAAAACACCCTCGCGATAATAGGGGTAGCATATTGAGACATCAACAGACTCACCTGTATCACCTATAATAATATACTTAAATAAATACGCATATGACATCTTAATGAATTAATGTGTGCAAAAGAGAAGCGAGAACGACTTGAAACTAATCTGAACCCCTTAACTTTGAAACGTAGAAAACAACTAGTTTTTTTCTGGTATGAGAGCAGTAGAATCACAAAAGGGCTTGCCAACATCGGCGAAACAATTTCTTTTCCAGTCCGCTGATTAAGGGGAAAAATGTCTGAAAAATAGAAAACTCGTTTGAATTTGACCGGAGTAAGGAAAATACAAGGCTACTTCGACGAGATTTTCAACGATTAATTTCTGTTTTCCACGTATTACTGACTCAAGAATCACGCTAGGCCATTATTTAACTCTGTTTTAAAGCCGAAGTGTTAAGGATGAATCAACAATGTCAACTATGGATGGGCTCGGTGAGTGCCGCAATTGAATGCTTTTTTGTTATTTTTTTTTTAGTTACATCACGTAAACTGCTTTTTTACTCATTCGGAAAACTCTATTTCATATGTACCGTTCGTTTGCATAAAATCATTTGTGTGCGGCACATCATCTCACTATTGTATTTTTGATAATTTCAATTCTTCTAGTTGGAGTCATACATGACAGAAAGTTTTCTCATGACTGCATTTGTTAAAATGGGAGAATCCCCAACTGCCATCAAAATAATGAGAAACAGACTGACTGGGGAACAGGCTGGCTATTGTTTTGTTCATTTTCCTTCAGATGAAATCGCTAGAACAGTAATGCACAAATTAAATGGAAAAGTCATACCCAATTCATCACCCCCTGTTAGATTCAAATTGAATCATGCTGGTCCTAATAATCGTCCAGTTGTAGGTCAAGATAAAGAATATTCCTTATGGGTTGGAGACCTCAGTCCAGATATAGATGATTACACTCTCTATAAGTGCTTTGCCTCAAGATACCAATCTATTAGGACAGCTAAAGGTAAATATATTTAATTATTTAAAAGCCTGTGTGACGTAATTGTATTACAGTGGGTTGTTATGTATGTTACATAAAATAAGCTGTAATGCCTATTCAGAAGCAATCAATTAATGAAATATTTAGATATCAAACATGGAAAAGTGATAATGCTGCTCTTATTAATTACATTACTGTAGAAAAAAATCACACTATATCACATTAGTGTATGTACATAAGCTCTTTGACATGTGTGCTTTTTGTAATGTTTTACTTATTTAATTTTAATAAAAGAACTAAACAATTGTTAATGAAATCTTTTATATATTAGAACTTGTATGATTGCTCTGATGGTTGCCATAGTGATGTTTTACTTCAGACAATAACAATTCAGTAGTTTTAAATTAGGGTTTGTTGGCTTACTAACCTTGTCTGACTAATTTATATTATTATTAATTCTTATGATAGACAAAGTTGAACCAACAAACAGTTTGTATTGATCATGATTCCGTTTAAAGTGTACTACTCTTGTTAATTTCAGTTGTATTAGATTCTGCTGGGTTCAGCAAAGGATACGCTTTTATTCGTTTTGCATCTGAGGAGGAACAGAAAAACTGTTGTGTACAAATGAATGGATTTAAAGGTTTAGGATCAAGGCCAATCAAAGTTAGTGGAGCTGTTCCAAAAACACCTTGGAAGAATAAGGAGTGAGTAAAAATGTTAGTAGGTAATCAAGTTGACATCATCAAATGAAACCATTCTTATAAAATTAATCAGGGTATCAACTACCACCACTACAACAACAACAACAGCTACAACAGCAGCAGCAGCAGTAGCAGCAGTAGCAGCTGAAACCACAACCCCAACATATGATTACACTGCAGCTCAATCTTATTATGATGCAACAGCATGGCAAACATATTCATGGCCACAGAGTTACTATGAAACTCAGGATCATACAGCACTTGCTCACACAGAATATATGGGGGAGTCACTAAATGATCTTGAACTCATTGGCAAGTCAAACTGTTATGTTCAGTTGTAACAATTTCTAATATTTCTATGTTTAATACAAAAGTTGTCAAAAATAACCACACACCGTTTTTTAACATTGTTTTTTTTTCCAGATCATTACACTCCATTAGATGTTGATGAATTAAATCAGGAAGCCATAAACAAGGACTATGATTTATGGGATGCAATTGAAAATTCAAAATGGACCCCTGTCGACATAATGTTATGACAGGACATTCTTTACATTGACTAATTCAGATGAATAAGTCAAGTTGGACAATAAAAAAGTCACTTCAATTTTTTTAGAGTACCAATTTTTATTTTACAAATAAGAGTGCTTCAAACGAAGATGGTACACAAGCATACTTTAATGTGCATCATATTATCATGTGCCGTGTAAATAATTAAAATGTTTTGTGTGTAAATTCTTATATGATTTTTTATTTAATCCAAAATTTCTTTAACATTTGTTAGCCTGTGTGGTTCCCAGTACAGTGACATTCAACTCTTGATGTGACCACATTTGAGAAGATATGCATACATAAACAACCATTCATTGGTCAAAATATTTATGCTTGAAGGTTACTTACTATATTACTTACTATATTAATATTTCTCAAAATCCATTTTAATTATTTGCTATTGTATTAATTAATAACAGGAAAAGATGAATGCTTTCTCTCTTCAGGAGTTCATTTCCTGAACAAATAACAAAAGTACAAGAAAGAATTTGGAAAACATTAACTCAAGGTGAAGTCAACTGCCGATGACGGAAATTTAATTCCTTAAATTTAACTTTGCAGTGAATTTCCAAGAATCGAACTTGCTACTGTCGTGCCATGTTGAATGAAACAAACAACTGGCGAGGTATGAAAAAGAAAATTGTTTTCATCCAAGTGATATGTTTTCAAATATTGTTTCATCGTGTATTACTCCAATCGTATTAATCCATCAATTATTTATTGAAAACAGAGTTGTTCTTCGGACCTATTGATGTTGATGCGCCCACTCGAGGTTTGGTACTTCATATGAACGGCAAATTTGTAGACTTTAACGGAGAGGTTTCCAGAATTTTTCTACCGGAATGGGTCGGTCGATTTATTTTGTATGTCAAATGCGTAGATGTTCAAGAAAGAAAAAAAGAAAACCCTTGACGGTGGGTCATATCGAGAATCCATTTTTTTTTTTTTGGGAGGGCCCAGGATGGAAGGATCATGATTATTAGAGAAAGGTTCAAAACGGCAAAACACGTTTTACATCCCTTAAACTGTGATTAATGTAAGTTTTGAAAATTTGACAGGACGATAAGCCTGACGTTTTTCTGAGTGGAAACGTTTTGCTCTCGGGCAAATCGGTGACTTGAAAACTGAAATTGGATTCCCTGCAACTGACGAGTGTCCTGCGCCATTTTCGGTGGAAATACCCAGAGGTCCCAGACTGCTCGCAGTTTGAGTCGGTAATTCGTTTTAGTTTTTTGCTCCCGTTTAAATCCTACGTCACATCTCGCTCGATTTGTATCAAATGTACGTCGCCAACTTTCCATTCTCCGTTTATTCTCTCTGTCAGGGGACAAGTCGAAATGTGGAAATGCATAAACCTTCACGAATGGGACGTCTTAACGACCTATTTCCAACAGATTTGTGATCGTTTAATTTAGTCATTTAAAAATAAAAATTACCCAATCAATCAAAAAGGTGACGTACGTGTAAATGCGTCGGGATGATCCTGTATTACGTTGTACAGCTCACCAATGACATGTTAAAAATAATATTAAAAATGATAAGTTCACTTTTCATTCGTTTTAACTAGAACTCATCGATTTTACTTGTCCGAGATTGCAAGAACTCCCCTACAGACTCTAGATGACCAAAATGGTCCCATTCATTGAGAGAGTTATGGTCAAGTTTGAACATGATCTCGTGCGATCAAATATACACTGAAGTATTGAATTGTCCAGACCCTACTGAACGTTCGCAACCCTTGCATATTTTGAGGAAAAAGAAGATTCAAGAATTAGGAGAAAAGGTTAGAAAAATTCAAGCGAACGAACGTGTGGATGAACCAAATTTGGGTCCGACGTCTTCTAGAGCTTCTTCGTCTCAAGGGTACCCCAAGACCTCCCGGCTAGAAAGAAATAGTAATATCAAGACGACACGTTCACAGGGCTAACACGTAAATTTTCATTGCAAATCCTTCGTTGCTTGTCCTGCCTCAGGGCACAACCAACGTTTTCTCCCACCTCTCAACCACACCAAACAGGTCCGACTCAACTTTTTATTATTATTGTTGTTGTTCCAACTTATTGGTTTCACATCTTATTCCGACAGTTGCTTTATGTTACATCTCATATAGTTTACCAAATCATCAAATCATGAAATTATTACTGATGCTGTTCCTTTTCGTTGCTTTCTTTAAGCACAAAAGTATTTCTTTTGCGCCTTTTAAGCTCGTGCACAATTGTTTATTCGTGTGACATGGGCTTTATAATAAGTTTCATTTATCCAAAATTTTGTAAAGTAAATTAATATTCTTTTTTATCACTTATTTTCTTTACTAAGTTTATTAGTTATTATTATTATTTGTTCAAAATACAATAATTTATCGATTAACATTTTGACATTGTTTTGTTCTACAGCACACGTCAAGCGCTTCGCAAACTATTCCTCCTCCAGCACTATTTTTTTTCCATCAGAATTTTTGGTTTGTTGTCGTCTCACGAGAATGGTAAGTGCTACACCACTACTTTTACTGTACGACGCCAGGTACTGCAACAAATTCAATTGGTGGACGAGTCCTTCCTTATTTTTATCGAGTAACTTTTTTTATTTTAATATTTTATTTTTATTTATATTTTTATTTGATTTTTGTTAAGCAATACGCAGTCGCAGTTTAAGAACAATAGCACCGCACTAACTTAACCACGACGAATCAAATTCCGAGGAATCGATCACCTCGAAACGAACAAATCACATAATTGAGAGGAAGCGACAGCCGGGTACGGACTTCAAGGACAACTCGAGTCCCCAGCAGATTGCTCGACAGGTTCGAACCTGTCCGACAACAGTCGGTTGAGTTCACTCGAAGACGGATGTTCGCCCGGGTTTCACGTGTTTTTGTTTTAGTTTTGTGTTTCGGTGATTTATCGGACATCGATGGCTCGTGACTATCAAATACATTTTACATTTCGGAGTTTGAGTTGGCGTGACAAAATGTCGGTTGAAGTGAAGTTCTCAAAAGGCGATGAGATTTGTTACCTTTTGAAGTAAGTCAGTTTTTTTAATAACTTTTGTATACTTTCTGTTATGTTGTGATAGAAAACACCCGATGGTCAATGTGCGATCGTATTAAAACAAGTGTAAATCAAGGCTTTTGCGGAAATTAAAGTCAGGTTCGTACGAACGGAACCTTTGCATATATTTTATATTTATATGTATTTTTGACGAAACTATCGCCCCAAAACCAACAAGTGTGTTGTACCTAGGCCGCCGCCAGACAGTTCGAACCTTTTTGGCTGAGTCTGCCTGGGCATAGTCAGGCGGTAACCAGTGAGGCTATTTTGTCCCGGCATTTCTTTTGTTACTAACAAGCCCTCTTGTCGTACGCTACAGGTCGGCTCATCCTTTTTCCCACGCCGGACCTGAACCATTGAAATGACGGGGTTACATAAACCTTTGTAAAATAAAACTGTCAGTCATGCAGTGTCATCAGTCAGTCATGCAGTGTCATCAGTCAGTCAGTCAGTTACTGAGTACATTAAAGTTCAATTTATAAAAGGTTAAAAAATCCAGCGTTTTATGTGAACCTACATCATTGGTTCACGGAGTTCTTAACAACTACAATTGACTAGAATTTGGTTCAACCTAAAGTATTGTGTATGTGACTGGACTACGGGACTTTTTAATAATTAAGTTAATTATTCAGGAAATGCTGTGCGTATGAATTTTTGTTGTTTCTCGGAATGTGACGAAATAGGAAGTGCACTACTACAAAGCACCACGTCTTATTACGTACCATTTATACTATATATTTTACGTACTACTAACTTGCCCTTTTGTTGATTTTTACTATTCGTAGGCTATTGGCAAAACGTCCCCAAGAAGAATGCCCAGAAAAATTGTATTTTGATGAATTGGAACCGATATATTTTTTCTGTCACTTACATTATTTACTTACCTCGTGTTCTCCGAGTTTTAGAATTCGATATTCTGTCCTTTTCCTGTATTGTGAATCGCAGATATTCCTTTCCTTTCGCATTTCTTTCGGTGAAATAAGCGACGTCTTCTCTTTAAAACATGCGAATTTCGGTTTTAGTAGACTGAACTGAGGTGGTTGGTCTACGCTAGCCTCGTTGTTCCGGTGTTTTGCTGGTAAATTTGGTTACTGGTGATGTTGTATCTAAAATATGACCGAAGTGACGTCACACGTCATCGTATAACGGGAATACGCAGAAAAAAGCACCGCCGTTGCCACCGTAAAACCTGTAGTGGAAAAATTTTACAATTTAAATTTTATATTGTTTGGTTTTCGCATTTTTTGTCGCAGTGACGAATCTAAAACTAGGAAAACTTGAGGGGTAGAAAAACTTCATCGTAAAGTTCCACGCTATAAAGACACTTTAAAAGTAAATAAATGGTGAAACAGATCAGATGTGATTGAATAGTGGGTTTACATAAGTATTTGTATAAAATATATACTTTTGTGAGAATTTAACTTGTCGTCTGAAACACATTCTGTAAAATCGGTCGTCTATGAGACAGAGTTCCTAACTCGGTGACTGCCCTACAACCAGAGGAGTGGTTTTTATACATCTCAGGGGGTTCTCCCAAGCAGAATTGGGTCCATCTCATTTGCAAAAAGTTTTCCTACTTGTTCCGAGTAAACAGTAAGAGGACTTGGGTTACATTCGAACAACTTATCGATCATTAAACGGTTCAGGTTAATTAATTAGAGTACTTCCGCTCCCTTTTGGTGCAGGGAGGAACACGCGGGTGAGAGTAAGGAAGTGAAAGCGGCTTATGTGGCGTACGAAAGTGAAAACGTGCAAGTTGGAGAATTTCGTGGAAAATTAAGAAGTACTTGGGGCAAATCGGCCGGAAAATGAGTAACTTGAACCAGCCGAGAAAGAACACAAAGAAGGAACCGAAGGAGTCGAAGAACGACTTGGTCTTTCATTTAATTCCTCGACAACGATTTCGGGCGTCTTTTGTGACCTGCGCCATTGTACAGGTACCCAAAGTCAGGTTCGAATTGAGGCGGTGTCAAATGGATTTAATTGAAATTGGAACCGATGAAAAGGGTTTCGTTGGTTGGGTACTTTTCCATTCATGTCTACTTTAGGGAAAAGAGTGCAGGGGCAGATTCTAAGAATAACAAATATTGCAAATATCTATTTATTTATTTATTTTTGTATTGCAATCAGTCGTAATTAATTAAATGAAAGATCCAAAAGGGAAAATCTCACAAGTTAAAAATGTCGAATAATTAGGTTTACATGTCAACAAAACACGACACTGAAACATTAAACTCAGCTGTGGAAACAATAACATAAGTTAATAATCTGTAATTTAATGTGTAAATGAAGTTATGTGACTGTACTGAACTTAACTAAGACTTTTAAACATTAATGTAATTTTTAATGCGTAGTCCGCTGCAGACAACACCTCTAAGGACAATACATTTGTGGTAATACAGGTTTTTACAAAAAGTGAGTAGCAGTAAAGTGGCAGAAATAGGTGGGAACTTGAAGGTAATTTATAATTTCTTAAAGACTAACTTTTAAGGAACCCGACTAGGAAAGTGAATTATTGTTGGCGTTATATTTACGGTGAAAAAGTTGAAAACGATGCGGTAAATGCTGCGGTGGATGGGTGAAATGGGTGAGGTGGAGAAATCGAAGAAGGAAAACCATCGAGCTGATGTCTGGTGGAGATTTCTGTGCGTCGGATAAGTTTGCAATTCAGCCGGTAATTCCACGCTTCATGCACGTAATTTGTACTACAATTACAATCTTTTGCGAGGGATTTGGAATTTTATTGTTCTACGAGTTTAACGATAGCAAAACAGTCGAGCGACATTGACATTTACATTTAAGATGTTGAAAAGAAAGAGGAAATATTGGTGAACGACTACGTGACTGTTTTGTAGTGATTTTCCTATATAATTCGTGGGCGACTTCGTGTGAGGAGGTTAAGAGTTGGAAAGTAGATAATTCGAGCCTGACACATTCAGGTTGGCGACCGTTCAAGCCTTTTCCGTTGCAGGTTCCTCATATTTTTTAAAGGAAAGTGCGAGATAACATCGGTGGCTGCACTAAACCCGTCCTGACAGTTTTACTGTGGTGCTGTTGACCTTTTAAAAACTTAAAGAGTCAGTTCCGGTTTCAGGGAGGCCATAAAGTTTGGGCAGTTCGCTCGGTTCGGAGATACCAGTTTACCAGATAAGTTATTTCAAAAGTTTGTAGATATATAAAGGCTTATTCGGTTAACGCTCTGATTAACCGGATTAAACTTCAAATATTGTCCGCCATTGGATTGCAGGGTGCATCACCCGAGGCCGAAGAAGTGTTGCTCGTTTCTCTTGGCTACGTCCTCAAGTTCTTGCAATAATTTTGTCGAGTCTCGTTTACCTGCAGTCTACTGCTATCACCGAGCAGTTACTTCTAATTGAGTTCCGCAGCATCCGTGGTCCTTTTATTCTGCGGAACGCTCCAAAACTTTTGGTCGTATTTTTTGCAAGTCCTTCGAGTCACAGTTTGGTCCGAAAGTTTCATTCCCACGCATGTGCTAGACTTTGTTATCGAAGCGACACTCTTTTTTTATATTACCCTCAATGAAGAACCGCTAGACTCAGCTGGTAGATGCGGTTGTAGGTGACGGACTGTTCCAGAAGGATTCCATCTAAAGAGATATCGAAACGCGTGTTAAATGATCAAATGGCCGTACAAAAATAGGGAGAAAATCCTAGGAGAAAGAGAACTGTCCAAATGTGAGAGCTAAGATTCCTAGACAAAGTGCCCGGGGAATCAACTGCTGCCCTTTGATTTTTCTTCGTTTAAAATGTCTGAACGATACTCGACTTTGCAAAATGAAGATTCAGTCTAAATTTTTATCTTGTCGTTCGATGAGTGTCGGAACATTTTCATCTAATTCCTACGCTGGAAAGTTTTTTTTAGTAACCTTAGACATGCACACTATAAGAAAGGAAAAGCTGGAAAGTAATCGGAGGAAATCAGAAAAGGAGGCAAAAAATGGTCGGGAGGAAGAAAACTCGTTGAAAGGTTGGAAGACTTCGTTCCGATCGTTTCCAAAGGCATCTGTTTGCTCGACAATGAAGTGTCACGAAAGTGAAATAGTTCAGTAGAAAGTAGTTTTAGTCGTAGGTGTTTTTAAAGTGTGCCGGTGAGAAAACATGAAAGGAACACTTGTCATTCCTTTAGAAGTACTTGCATGAGGGACCTGGTGTCACCTGTTGTAACGGTTGAATGTAAAAGGATATTCTGAAGGGTGAAGGACCGATGTGGAATCTTAAGGTTATTGTCATTCTTTTAGTCAGGGGAGGCTAAAACTGAAGGTCTCACGCTCCTGTAACTTACAGTTTACCAGTTGTTTAACACCCAACACGTGCGGGTTAGCGGCAAATGAGGACACCAACTATTCAAACTAATTCAACTAATAAGAAAATTAAATATATATATATGTATACATTCTTTACGCCGCACCTGTGACAGTCAGAAAGTCTCACTGTTTACTTAGGGACACTTAAAAATTTTATAGCTAAATGTAGTGGGGCGAGGACATTAAATTAGAGTTGGGTAGTGCTGTGGAAACTAAAAATTCCTCCAGTTAAGAAAACTTTTGTCGAAAGCAATCGGTTCGGGGTGTCAGATGCAGTCAAAGAAAAGAACAAAGGAGCAGATATCACCGGGTTCCTGGAAGGTCGATTGGAACCAATAAACAAAAAGGAAAACAGCAGGATTCTAAGTCGGTGTAGTTTGTTGAGTAAAAATTAGAATTGCTGAAGCGGAGGCCCACCAAGCTGAGGATTTTTGACTGCCAAGTCGGCGGGCAACTTTCCAGCAGACGGAAATCGATTTAGTTTTAGAATTTTAGTTACTTAAACTGGTGCGGGTTGAACTGTTGAGTTCGAGCATTAGTTAAAGAAAATATTAAGGTTTACGGAAAGCCACTGATAAAAATACTCGGTTTTGAACTTGAAAAAGCATTAGGTTCAATTGGAATAATCCAAAAGTAGTGGCGCACTGTTGCTAACCAGAAATCAAAGTTGTAGTCCAACAGAAGGGACCATCAATTTTGGTTTGGCTCTCAGGGGAGAGTGAGAAAACGGAGGTGGGAGCGTGGCCGGGCATCGCTTTAAGCGAACTTAATGTAACGGAAGCATCCAATCCAACGGCTAATGACTACAATGTAATTTCCTTGGTATTTATTTGTCTACCTGATGGTAATAAATGAAGCACTTTGGCCGTGAAAAATAAATTTCGACCTGTTAATTAATGTGTTAAACGTTTTTACCTGAGGGGCGGGGGATCGGACCGAGTGGGTCCAACTACGAAATTTTGCAGTCTTCGAACTGGTCCGCAGATTGAGAAACCTAAATAACAGGACTTATTTATTGCTCGGGAGAGAGAGAGAGAGAGAAGGAAGAGAGCAATATCGATTAAGTATCAAACGTTTATTTCTTGTGTAATGGAGAACCAAGAGCGTTTAATAATGGCCCCGGGCTCGTCGGATAAATCAAACCGTCAAGGCTCCACAAAAAGTTGAGGAGTTTTTCTAGCGTGTAGTCCCGACTCGGTGGGGTTAACTCAAGTGAAACCCGTCCACTCCACGGGGTGGGTAAATTGACCGATGACCGAAAATGAACGTTAATACGGAGATGTGTTCTTCAGGGGAAGAGGAACGCCATTTTAACCAACGGCAGCATGTGCGGTTTTCCTGAAGACTACACCTGTGGTCTCGGGGGGTTATATTTTTGCATTTAGGTATCGGTTAAACCGATGGTTACGTCTGGAGTGAGGAAAACAGGAAAATTTACAATATTGTCGGGGTCGGAGAGGTGCCGGGGGCAGGGGTCAGCAGGTGTGCGAGCCCGTCGATCTGCCAGGCGAACCTGATGGTGTTGCCTTCAGGTAGAAAAGAAAGAAATTGTTTTGAGAGGTTAACCCTGTCGAAATGTTGGGATTAGTTTTAATAAATTCGACGAGAAAGAATTTGAAATTCAATTTTTCTTAATGCTGCCGCGTAACGAGGTGGTGGAAGAACAAATGTTCCTCTTCTATGATTTGCATAGAAAATTGTTTGCCATGTTAAGTAGTTTCTAAGTAGAATTTTCAGGTGTCACATATGAAACGGCGGAATATTACATTGAAAACGTATATTTCTGTGAATCCATTGCTGTACGGTTGGTATTCCTGCCTCTTTGAACGTCAAAAATACGGTTGAAGAATTAAGTCGTGTAACACCTAGTACTACTCCCTGAGATTGTGTAAATGATGAATTTCTCTCTTTGTTTCCAAATTTTACTTGGTAAAAAGAGAACTTGCCGTGGTTGCGACTTTGTTGTCTTCTTCTGGAATGGCTTCTCCTGCATAGTCTGCGGTTGAGCACTAAGAGACGCTAATTCCTTTAATTCTACAGCGTCAATGATAGTTGACAAACGCTCCACATCGCTGAACCTTCCTGAATTTTGTCTGCCGTGACGACTGGCTTGTCGAGAACTTGGGAACCGACTGTGAGGATTGGCCGCACGATTTTGGGGTAATTTGTCCAACCACGGTGTTTATAAAACTTCGTATTCGTAGATACGATTTACTGTCGTAAATAGTCTTTTTAATTTACTGTTGGTTCCGAGCGCGAAGAAAGTTAATAATTTATTCTTAGCTTCCGTATATTTATTTGGGATATCTTTACCTGGTAACGGCCACAGATCATCCGTGTAGGTCACTAAATGTGTCATTTTAATGTCTTTTATAATTTTCGTAATTAGAAATTGTTCCCCGGCTGAAGAACTCAGGTTTGTCGTCCCAGAAAGCCACGGCACTCCATGAGGAAAACAGCACTAAAATCGAGTAATTTTGGGTCACCAATTATATGGTCTTAATAATTCATACTTGAATTGAATTGAATAAATAAATTTGAGGACAATTGTGCTTTACTGCGACTCAACCTAAGCTGAGACATGAATGAATGAATGAATGAATACAACTGACTAGAGAATTAACAAAAGGGTAGTTTTGTATTTCACTAATGTGTAAGGTAGCTTGTCCTTACAGCACTACAGTTCTACAGTGCTGACGTTTAAAAACCGTCTCATGAGCTCTATTGGAAAGAGAAGTTGACTTGGTCAGTTGGTTCAGGCAAAACTCTCACTGTGAAATTGAAAAATTCGATTGTGTGATGAAGTATAAATTGAATTTATTGACAAAATTTAATAGAAATTGGTTTGGGGATGACACATCTCCTGTCATTTAATTATAGGAAGGGTAGTGCGGGAAAAGCTGTAAAAATGGTCGAGTAGAGAAGAATTTGAAATGATTCTGCTATAGGAAAATTATGTGTTTATGTCAGTTTTTTAAATAACTGTTGTAAATAATTATTTTACCGGTTATATTGTTGTAGAGAGTTTCACAGAATTAGTAAACATAAATTTTGCAATTTTGAATAAATATTTTTTTGTGTTTTACATGAACTAAACGCTCACTTGCTTACTTAACTGTAGTTTTTGGGTCGAGTTCAGCTTAGTTTATTAAGTTGAAATGTGCCGTTTTATATAAATATTTGTACTATTCCTACAGATTCAATGTACTTTAACTTTAGTAGGCTAGGTAGGCTACCTTCATTTATCTTGTACATATTGAACCGTTCTTGGGTTACAGAGTTCCTTAAGCAGATACTTAAGAATGCAACTAGACTACACCAGAGGACTTGCAGAAAATATAAAAATAAGCTTTCTGTCACCGAAAAATTTATTACTTTTCCATCCTCTTAAACGCTGGGTTCCTATGAATAATAGTAATAGAAAACTAATCGAAACTTAATAAATCAGTCGGTAATTTTGGGAAGTTTTTTCCCATCTGTCTGACCGGAAAGGATGATATACGTTCTGCCGATGAGTACGGCGGAGTTAACTTCGTTTCAAAACGCGCGAGCGTGTATAAATTATGGTCCTCTGGCAAATACAATACTTCACCGAGTAAATTGGTACAGTTTATTTATTGAACACAACGAAAGGGTTCACCAGGCTCGTCTTGTGATGGAGAAAAAGATTCGGCATTTAATTTTCGACATTGCGCAAAAAACGTTGGTTGTAAACACACTCACGTGATAAAGTAGTTTTTGTCTGGTCTTCGGTCTAGCAAACGCCTCGCATTTCCTTCTCTTTGACATCAGGCCTACCTGTCTTCGGGGATGAAGTTGATGCTGTTGGAAAAGAAAACGACTTCATGGATTCGTTCGGATCTCTGGCGAACCCTTTCAGACCTTTTAAAAAGGCGGCCCAGTGGAAAAAAAGATTTGAATTTGTTAAAGCTAGCTGCTTTTAGTTTTCTACATTCCTTTTTGCCGTTTGTTTGTGTTGCCTTCAACTTTGGAAATGAGATTTTTCGGTTATTATTTTACGGCTAGAAGAGTTGCTCTGGTTTCGTTCACTCAAAACCACCTCCTCCTTATGATATTTTATTAATGCAGCATACGTCGTGATGCTTTTTAGTAGTGGAATTGTCGTCGTGATGTTTGACAGTGTAACTCGTGCATTTAAAACTATTGTTGATTGTTTTTCAACTACTACAAAACGACTGGTTTTATTAAACAAGTCGCTGGTGTATAATTAATTAATGTAAATGTGAAATAAACATTGCCAGACGAAATAAATGCAATAATGAAAAATTGTAAATCAAAAAATTAATAAATAGAAAACAATACACAATCTATACCATATAATGTTACTATTACAATGGCAGGGTAGTAAAAAGTATTATTTCAGTGTTATTGTAAATTGTAGTTTAACATAACAAATTATAGTTATAGTGTAGTATATTATTGTATTAACACTATTTAAAATATAAATATATACAAACGTAGTATTTTCGCGTACAGTAACATGTTCAGATTAATTTTCATTGTTATTAACTGTATTAAATAAGTCACCATTACATTAAAGCACAGACAAGTAAATTACTACGCAAATAAATAACAATTATTTCATCGTCTGTATGCAACAAAATTGCCTGATTCAATTTTTGAAATTGGTGATTTAAGAAAAACTAAACATCTTTGTGACATGTCATGTTCAACTTAGTGCACGCCCATTAGCAACTGTGAAATAATGAAATAAACAAAATTAGTGGAAAATGCCAGTGCTTAACTGAGGTACGTTGTATTTGTTTCTTGTCAAAGTCTAGGTTTTGCACGTGTATGCATAACATCTTTTTACATGAGTTCAATTTTCCCTGCTTCAAGTTGAATTTACGTAGGAAAATGTTAAAATTTCAAATGAGGTGAATTACAAAAATCAGGAGAGTTCTCTCCGTTTCGTTCAGGTACAATTGATTTTTGTTCGCTTCCCCTTTTTAAAAAATTGTATATACATTGACAAAATTCTTAAAATTCTTTATTTCCTGCGATCGGTTCGCGGCAATTCAAAATTTTTACATTTAACTTGGTTTATGCTAATTCCCTGAGAACGAATTTTCGTTATTGCTTTTCTTCTACGTATTTTCCCTCCTCCTTCTACGGTTCGGAGCCTTCTGCCCCCGTCGAAAAAGTTCTTTTATTAACTTTTTTTATTAGGAATATCGCAAGTAAAATATTTTTTTTCTTACTTGTAGCAGATGATGTCGAAATTAATATCAATGTACCTGAGGTTACCGAAAATGGAAATGGGAAGGAAACAAAGAAGTCACTTTAAAAAATCAATTATCTTATAATTCTGTAGGAAAAAGGAAATCTGCTCAGACGTTTGTCTTCGTTGAACTTTTCGAATGGGAAGTACGAGGTGAAGTGCAGTCCTAGGAAATAAATATTCTAGAAAAGGCAGGTCTTGCTTAGGTGTACTGTACATGAAGATGTAACAAGACTGTAAAGTCCTGTCAAGGTGGCTCAATTCGTTGCACTGAACTGTTCTACTTTTTTGACTGTACCTGCTTAAGTAGGTTTATTCAAATCACCTGAAACGAAGGTGCTGTGATGTAGAGGAATATGTGGAAATTAATGGATGTATAAAATTTGTGCTTGAAATTTTGGAAAGGTAGGAATATTGGTAACAGTGTGATCCATCATACTTTTGTACCGAAGTTCGGGTATCGTTCTCCTCGCATGTATCATCCCTCTCGACCTTTGTAATACGTAGCCCAAGTTCTTTCTTGAAAACCCTGAAATGGAAAGGTCGTTACACCTTTATCATATGACTTGGATGGAAGCATTTGGAAGCCAATTTTGCATATTTTCTTAGACCCTTGATTCTCACTTTCCTTCCAAGAATTTATTTGTATTATATTTGTTTTTAATTTCTGTCTATACAAAAATTGTTGATTAAAAGTTTACACAAATGTAGTAAAAAAGTAATATTAAGCGCACGTTATTGAATAACCAACCGCTAGGGAAAATTATTTGCTTCCAAGGAGTTTGTAATATATTTTGTATATTATGTAATAGTACTGCTCTTTGTCAAGTAAGTTTATCCCCACCCAGACCTACTCACTTTTACATCGACACCTGTTGGATAAGTTAAAATCCCAGAGCTTTGATTTATTGTGCAGAAAAGGGAGTGGAACCAAATGCCGTCGGGGGAAAGGGCCAGAAATGATTTTCCATCAGACTCGCTCGATGTTACGAGCGTCTGATCGTGAAACGAATGCGACGAAAGTAAAGGACGAAGAATAAGAAGGAAAGCCAGGGTGAGGTCAAAGTGAGACGTACAACAACAACAGTTTTGTAGATTTGCAGCAGAGGAAAAGAAAGTTTGGAAAGGGAAAGGAGGTTGTTGATAAGTTAACAGATTGCACTAGTCGGATTAATAATTCTTGGAAAGCCCCAGGCGCGAAAGACGAATTTATGTAGTCAACCGGGTGACTGCAGCAGGTCCTGGTCGAAGTTAACAATTGCGACAGTCGACAAGTGGATAACTCGTTCAACTGTGGAGGAGCCAGTTCAACTAGGGAGGACAACAGGACGAGAACTGCGGTTTTCAAGGGGATTTAAAACAAAGGCCGGAAATAAATCAAAGGCACAGCTTATTTTCCTAAGCGGGGTTATTAACGAATTTGTCAATAAGCAATTGACAATTAACAAGGAGTTGTGCCCGCCTCCAGGTGGATTCAAACTCAAGTCTGAGGTTGCTGAGGAAGTAGACAAATTGCCTGGAAGTAGACAGAGTCACGGGAATGCGTTAATTAAATAGAATACAGACGCGCTTTACTGTGACCGGTGACCATTTGTTTGACGTAGTGCAATGCTTCGAGGAATGTGACATTTTTACAAGAATACTCCTATATTCCATCAAGGTTGCGGGATTTTGTAAGTTTCATTATCGAACAAAGTAAAGAATTACAATTCTTTTAAATTGTGTATACAATAATGGAGCACGTATAACTGTACTTTCTTATAATGGAATAGAATATGTTCCATTGGGGTAGAAGCGCCATACCCAGAATAAAAAGTATTATAATAAATGTGTTATAAGTCACGTTAATACAAATTATAATATCAGTGTTAATTTATTGTTGCGTTTAGTTCAATATAAAATAAAAACAAGCTAAAATTGTCTGCGACTATTGTATAATGTAAACAATATTCATTGGATTGAAGTAAACGAAAACTAATGGAAAATAGTACGAAATAGTATTCGTTGCAGTACTCACAACCCTGTGCCTAATACTTGACTAATCGAACACTAAAATCTTGGATTGTAGTTCAGTGAAAGTTTTAAAATCTACTTCAGTTGGTTTAATTATTAATGATTATTCCTCGGTTATTATTTTTAAATTTACGATTATTTATATCAGATTATTAAATTTTATTTATATGTTTATTTTATTATTTGTATGTTTCTTATTTATTAATATATTTAATTTAGATAACGATTATTTTTTATAGATGTACAGCTCTACCAAGTGTAGGCTTTCTATTGTAGTTTCAAAATACACACACAGGTAATGGTGGTAAAAGAACTGAGGGATTCACTCGAACTCGAAAAAATAGGAATAATCTCGAAGGGTAATAATATAATAAAAACTAATGTATTACAATTGTAGAGTAGTGAATTCGCTGGAAAGCTCTGCCGTGAAGACACTGAACCAATCGATTTCGATTAGTAATGACACGTGTTTACAACAGGAGTTTTCGACAGACAGACAGACCAAATATTTTTTTTCTTCCAAAATTGCATAAAACACCAAAACAAAATGGCTGGAATAAAACTAAAACATTTTCTAACGGAATCGATGTGTTTTATTGAATTTTTGCAGTGTTTTTTTTCCGCTCCCGTCCTTCGTCATCGGATGGAAGGTGACCGGGATGAAAGGAAAAATGAACACAGTGAGCACGGCGAGTTTCTGTAGACGAATGTTGTCAGACGGATGTAAAAAGAAGGTTATAGTTTCTGGGATAAAATTTTTAGTGTTTGATTCTGGAAATAAACCGCAAAAGAGTGGAGAGCGGAGGTTTAAATACTTGGCAGGTAGAAAGTTGTGAGTTTCAGCACAGTTACATTCTCTTCTTTCCCCGCTGGTTTTCTTAACTTTTGTGAAACAGTACTCCCGTCGAAAGTGTTGCTACGCTCCTGACAACGATTTGTTTTTAGCAAATGAACGGTTTGATGGTGTTGCTGTAAAATTTTTTACTGCAATGAAGTGACGCTACAGAAATGTTAAATTTTTGTTCAATGTGACGGAGATTGATTTTTTCTTTTTGAATTTCGAAACTTGGTGAACGACTTAATTTCGTATGGCGTTCTCCTTTATATCGTGAAAATTATCTACGCTGTAATACATTTGTAGTATCGATGTTTGCAAATACCTACAATATTAATAATAATACCAGCAACCGATACAGGAAAGAATTGGAAATATTAAAAAATAACATTAATATTTCAGTGCCCTATTTTTAATACAATTTGTTATTATTTATTTAATTTATTGTTAATTACATATTAATTTAATTTATTTAATAATTATTTTATTGTTATTATGTATCACTACCGAAAATCGACTTGAGAGCAACAGTCTTTGCCTGTTCGTTTCTTTCTTATTACATACTACGATGTTTTAAATTTATAAATAAATACGACAGAAAACTAGTAGTTTGGGTTCGATTTTTGATTGTAAATTTTTGACGGGAAATGGGTAAAAGGGGTGGTTTTATTTGGGTTGCACCCCGAAAACAGGGTGGAATGTGTAATATCTTAAAATAATGAACATGCAGCCATTTTTCTACGGCAAATAGTTTGCACCTTTGGAGCTAACAGTTGTCTGAGGGCAAAAGGTACATTTCTCAAGCTTTGCAACACCTTTGAAAATATTGCTTGAGTACTGCAGTCAAACTCTTAATTTAATTGTCGTTGTTGTAGGTAAAAAATCTTCACACACGCGGAAATATTATGTGAAATTTATGTACGGTTGATGTGGTTAAACCCTTTTCGACTGTATACGTTTTTCAGCAGTTCCGCGGAAGGGTAATCTTCTTGGGTTGTCGCTTCGTCGTAAGACCTCGTTTACATTACGCTTGACTCAAACTGATTTATCTTCGCTAATTACTGTGTCGATTACGCGTTCGACCTAATTCTTTAAGTTATGTAATGGAGTCGATCTATTAATGCAATTTGTTGCGATAACGGGTTGCTCCATTTAAAACTGAATTAACATTCCGTAACAAGATAATATAAGCCTCGTTGTTAAGTTAAAACGTAAATTATACGCTGTCGGTAGTGAGTTCGGACTCTTTGTCTCTCTCTCTGTCTCTATGTCCCTGTATAAGTCGGATAGTTTTTTTGGTCGAAAAGCTACAACTTAAAGTTTCTTTCTTCACCTGTCAAATTTGCTCCTGGCAGTGAGCTGTTGAAGTAAAATTTGTGTAATATCCCGTTAGGAGTTACTATTTTTGTCAACCTTTCAAGCGCCAGAGGGAAGATGTAAGAGTGACACACGGAACGGAAGACAAAACAGGCGACTTTTCTCGAATGTTTTCTGACGTACCGTGACTTCTAATTTTCCCCCGATGGTTTCTTTTTAAATGGCAGTTGTAACTTTTATATAATTAAAAGTTTGAAGGCTTCTTTTTCAGTACACAGGAACAGGAACTCGTGTTTCCATGGAGTTTGAGCCGTTAAATGTGTGAAACCTTGCAAATTTGTTGGAAAGATAAATTCAACAGTCTTTATGGAATTTTCGTTGCCGTAATTGATTTTTTAAACAAATGAAAATTTGCAAAACACCTTGCCGAAGACTTGTTTAATCGGACAAAATGATTTTGGTAGAGTTTCAAATTGAAAACCAGAAGTTTCTAATATATATTTTTTATTTATTATGACGTGAGTATATTAAAATAGATAAATAAAAAATAAAACTCTAAGAAATTTTATTTTCTACGTGTCATAAAATTATTGCTATTGAAGGCTTAATAAAGTTGCCCCACATTATTTAGTTGAAATAAAATTAGAAAACGAAAACAAAGTAGATGTGAGCTATTCTAATATTAAATATTTCCAAGTGTCAGTTAAATGAGTATAAGTTACCATAGGAAGTGTATTACAAGTATTATATTTAACTATAAATATATTGTAATTTACAAATGACTTCTTAATGAAATGGAAAAGAAAAATTTTCGTTTGACTTGAACATACTTTAAGGGCCTAATATTTATAATTTTTAAAGTATACGACTTGAAAGTTTAAAAGAACTAAAGCAGTGTAGTTTATTGCTTAAACGAACTTCTTGAAAAAAAAACTTTTTTTTGAGGGTGGTTTATCACCTGCAGGTTTGAACCTATGGCCCTTAGAAACTACTTCACATTTCAATGATTTGCTTGAAAAATACTTACTGCCTAATATTTGACTCTTAGAGAATACTACAATAAATAATACGTATGAGAATAAGTATAATAAGTATAAGAATAAATGTAAATAATAAGTAAATTATATAAGTAAGGAATATTAGAACTGTGTGGCTGAACGTTTACTGTTTGACTGTAATTTACACAGTCCACTCACAATAATATTTTCAACAAGGAACATCACCTACAGCCTTAAGAGAACTAACTACAAAAACTGAAGTGCAACGTAGCATATTACTATAAAAATTGTGAGAAGAGGATGAATACATAAATAGAGAAAACGGTTGAGTTAATCATTAGCTTCTTCATTCAAACTGAAAATGTAATAACCGGATCTTGAAGAATATTTCTAACTTTTAATTATTTCCACGACTCGGGAAAAAAGACAGTGTTCTTTTAAACAATTTAGCAAGAAATTATACTTTGAAAGAGATTAAGACTAGGCGAAAATATTTCAAAGCGTTTCATTTCAGAAAATTTAACGGCACTCATTACCATCAAGTTGTGATGGAAACCTAAAAGAAAGGTAAAAAAAAAAACAATCGGAAAGTCGGAGGGAATACGTGAAGTTCCGTCGTGGACAAAATTGAACTCTTTAAATGAAGACGCAGATTAGTTTACCCGTTACGAGACTCATAAATTTTATGTTGAAAAACGGAAAACTTTGGGAAAATGCAATTGTTGGAGTTAAGAAAGGAGTAAAACAGTTAAATGGAGGCACAATTGACGGGCTAAACGAAGACTAATAAAAACTTATTAATCATGTAAATAATTATAACATTAGGATTGTACAATCAAATCACTGTAAAGTACCGTACACGGTACTGTGTAAATGTATAACTGTATATGATATTACTTAATAATTTTAATGGAAGTTGATTATTCTACAAATCTTGTGTATTAATTTGTTCGAGATTAATAAATACTGCGTCGTCGACTCGAGATTTGACTTATTAAGTACGTAGTTAGTCCTTTGGATTCGTCTCAAGGTAAAATTAAAAAGAATTGATGATGAATGGGGATGGGAATGAGGAGTGACAACCACAAACGGTGCACACTCGGAAGAAGAAATCTAAGCTCTCGACGGAGAACTGGGAAATTTTGTTGTGTGGTGAAAAAAAGCTCGGGTTGGCAGTTAACCGAACTCCATCGGTGAGAGGTGAAAATTATCGCGGAGAAAAAAAAAACTCTCGATGAGGTGGAGGTTTCTCGGCGAACCTTCAAAATCAGGTTTCCTCCTCGAGGGCAAAGGTAATCGATCAGGGCGGAAGAATCACGTTGGGGTTGTTGGGGGCTTTCCCCGAACTTCGTGCCCGTCTCCCGATCGTGAGTGTCAATCATCGATATTTATTGGGAGCTCGCTTTTATTTTTATTTTCTAAACTCTGCACCGAAACCTTTTCCTCCCTTCCTCTGCCAGAGGCTTTTTTAATCTAATCAATCACGGCTCGGGGGCAGAAAACCGAATCAGAGCGTTATAAACTCCTATCCGAATATGCGAATTGTATAAATTTCTCCAAACTGCTGGATTTTATTCGGCGTATAACTTATGGCGGGCTCATTTGCATGGGAACCACGCCCGTACACCAACCTACCGCCACTCCTCAACCCCCTGCTGCTGCTGCTGCTGCTGTAACCATTTCACCTACTACTGCTCCTCCTCCTCCTCCTCCTCGCCCCGGACGAGCCCTACCCGCCCTGGTTTTCCTGTTGGGCGAAATGCTTAACTGGTGGAAGGGAAAATTTTCTGTCGCATTTATTAAATCAGATATACGTGCAATTTTTAGAATCTAGTTGAATCATCTGAATTCGAGCGGTAGAATGATATCTATGACTGAATGGCTGATCTAGGAGCTTTGGAGAAACGGGTCGTTGCCTCTGTCAAAAACGTGGGAATGTTTCGGTGGTTGCACATCACAGGTAAAAAAAAACCACCAACGGATTGGTATTATTTGTGATGTGTGCTTGTGTAAGTGTAATTCTTTTGGTTGTAATTGTGACGGTGAAAGCTGTGTCCCTGTTGAAGAGTTAGTTGTGGAGCGTGTGCAATGTATGGTTTGTGTCACGTCTTTTGTAAAAGATGTGCCACCGTGACGATGACTGGTTTAATGTGGTTTGTAAGAATGGTAACGTTGTAATCACTGTCGTTGTGTCTTTTGTTCGGTGTTAACTTTCACATAGGTGATGTGTATCTGTTTGTTATTGAGATTTTACGGACTAACTTTGCTTGTAAATTTTTAAGGAGGTTTTACGGATCAGTACGGATAGAAAATGTTGGTGTGTCTAAAAATAGGGTGTAATTTTACTTGTACTGTACAAAGTACCGTTTTTGAATACGTTTTTTAGAAGTAGCGAGGGACTTGGGAAAATTTCCACAGTATGAGGGCGTAAATAAGGTGTACCATATGTTGTTTGCTTAGAGAAAAGAAAGACTATGTGAAAGGGTCGAGTGAAATTTGGGTAGAGAGAAAAGTGATGAGCAGCCGGCGGTCGAGGGATTTGAGGGAATACAAATAGTATTGACCCTGGCCTTGAGTCGAAGAGAAACTCGTCAAATATTTTTGTTTTCTTTTAATCCAAGACGCTGCGTGCATGTCGCCAGAAAGCCGCAGGGCCCGTTTGGTTTCGTCCCAAATGAAAAAAATACTACGGGTGAGGAGAGAGAAAATGGAGGAGATAAATGCAAGTGAACTGAAACTGATGGAAAACAATTTAGGTTTGTGTCTTATGCGATTTCCTCGAGAAGGATGAAAGGAAAGGGAAAGAAAAAATAGCTGAGCTTTACCGCAAGGCAGGGAGTAAATGCAAAGCAAACGAAGTCTTTGGGAGAGAGAGAGAGACAGAGAAAGAGAGAGGGTAAAGAGAGAGTTGTGAAATTTAGGAGATGGTGAGAAACGCCTGGTAGACAGTTTTACAGAATAGGAAATTTGATGGTGAGGAAGTAGGAAGTAAAATATGTTGGCGTTGAATTTTTAAGGAAGAATTAAGTAGGAAAAAGTGGAGGACTCAAAACAGACAAAGACAAGTTCGGGAACGATGTGTTTGGTTACGTTTTCAGTCTCCTCCGTTTTCAGTCCTCGTCTCGGAAGAGAAGAAATTGAACTCGTTTTAGAAGTGTGGCGTTCGATTTCATTGATGTCTTTTGAGTTCGCATCGGGGATGAAGTGTGTTTGTGCAATAGCAATGCAAAAATACATAAATTTAATACGTAATAATTGAATAAGAAATATTCGTCAATACTATCCAATTCAATGAACTTGAACTTTGCAGAACAACACAAATCTTTCACCAACAATAACTGAATCTTTTGAAGTATTTCTCGGGAAGTGACGAAGGTTTCGCCGAAAGATTCATCACCCGAAGAAGAAGTGACCCCGGCTGTCGATCAGCATCTCATCTCGCAAGGGTTGGGATTTATTAGCATGGATGAGAAAGATTCGGGGAGGAATTCATTTGCTCTTGCTGAAGAGAACAATACGGAAACATGTCGAAAGTGTGTATGGAATTTTAAATGTCTATTAAAATTCAAGGGAAGTTAGCAAGTCGGAATAGTTTCTTCAATGACATATTATTTATCGTGTACAAATGATGTTGTCGGGAGAGGGTGGAAGGTTGCCACCGTTAGGGAGGGAATTCAGGCAGCCGAAACCGTAGAGTTCCGTGAGCAAAACTGTGTGTGTGTGTTCCCTCGCACGTAAAATCAAAGTTTTCCATTTTTCTCCCCGTCTTTCTAACTGGATGTAAACCAGTAAATTCGAATCTGTCCGTTAAGAAAGAAAGTACTGTACAGTTGGAAAGGTCATTCCCTCTTGGAATTGAATAGGGGATGCTTGTGTTGAGAGAGAGAGAGAGAGAGTTGAATGCTTGAACCGAGTTCCAACGTCTTTCCCGGGGGTTTTCTTTAGAAAATTGTTTGGGTTCTGAAAAACGGGAAATTTCAGAATTGAAGTGTTACGGCCGAAAAATGATTCCGCCTCCGCCTTTGGGGGGGCAATTTTGGGGGGAATAAACTTTTAAGTGTGTGCCTTGGCTCTCGAAGCTTTTCAATTTTGCTCAGCCCATAATTTAGCATGTAACGTTTTTAAATAAATTAGCAGAGAAATATTCTTTTGGTTTTGAGAGGCCGCGACGGATGATCCGAAGAAAATGTGACCGATTGAAATTCGTATTAAAGGAAACTACCCCCGGGGACGAAAAGTAAGGGATGAAAAGAAGTTGCTGGGTTTTATGTTTCGATTAAACGTCACACAGTGACGGAACGATTCGGGGCACAAGTAGAAGTCGACCGCTGAAATAGTTGAATGGTTGAGAATTATAATTTGGGGGGTTGTGTTTGATTTTAGGGGTGCATTTTTAGGGTACTTGTTCGTTCGGCAAACACTAGGTGGAATGTGTGCGAGTGAATTGTAAGGACCGAAGTGTTTTACCCAGAGAAAAAGTACAATAAATAAATCAGGAAATCGAAATGTCAGAGCGAACCAATAAATCGTTTGAATATGTCGAAGGTCCTTGCAAGGTCGGAGACATGGCAGAAGGACGATTTCTCAAGTTTTTTTTTTTCGTTGGAATTTTCGGGCCGGGCTAGAATTCGGTATCTGTCCCTGCTCGGAGGCAATCGAGACATGCACTTCGCATAAAATTAAGATTTATAATTTTTAAAATTCAAGTCACGCATTCAGCAATCCTTAAAGCTCTTACTAAACAACCTGATCCGTGATGGGTTGCAATTACACGGGGAAACCTTTCCAAGACCTCAAACTAGAAAGGTGACGCCTGAATTCATTAATTTTGTTCTTGAGGAGGGAAAAAGTGACTTCTTCCAGAATGACGAGTGCGTGTGTGTGTGTGTGTGTGAGTGTCTTGCAGTTTTTTTTACTGAAAAGGTTTGATGGGATTTACTGGAACTGACTGAGTTTGCGTTGGCAGTCTTTGACCAGAAGTTGCGGTCCTCCTCGCCTTCAAACCTCTGACTGGATGATTGAGCATCTCGCATATAAATTCTAAAGACTCATCAGTGTTTAGTGACGTTGTTATTTAATTGGGGTCGATTTAATAAATGATGATAATGATGTTATAAATTTATAAATTAGAAATTAATTAACATGATAGAAGAAACAAGGTTAGCAGTTGCCGAAACTATAGCAAGTAAGCAATTTTAAAAAATGGGGAATTAATTCGAATTAAACTCGTTTTGGTTTTTTTTAAATATTGTGGACCTATTGAATTTTGGTTATTTATTTTGTGTGTGATGAAAAGTTCCGTACGTAATCTGTAGAAATAAATTAGGAAGAAACACAGTACGGGTAAATCGTTTAAGTAATTTCTAGTGGAAACACAGAAACCACTTGAACACATAAATAACTAACAATCATTAAATAATGTTTATCTTCACAAGAATTAATAATCATCCTAAGAGTCACATGTTTTAGTAAGTGGTGGTGACCTACTGTATCGAATTCTACTACATCGTAGTGTTTGTGCTCCTGTTGAACTCAATATGTAGTTTTGAAGCAGTTTGTAGCATGTTCTTGTTCCTGCTCATGTTTTCCTTCCCGCTCTGTCGCTCTCTCACTGGATGAAGATTCTCTTTCAAAGGAATGATTTGTTGGCCTTTTTCGCGCTCCTCTTCTTTCTTCTAGAAAAATGAACAATTTAAAAAGCGTCACGGCCGGTTGCACGAGCGCCCTGGAAATTATAATAAGATAATTTAGAAACATTAAAAAATTTTTCTTTACTTCGTTTCTGGGACGGTCCTGGAAGGTTTTCATCCCGGAGAGGCAGGCAGGCAGTAGTCATCCAGTAACTGTTTACCTTTCGTCCTCATTTTCACTTACCTTTTCCCTTCCGAATTTTGATAGATTAAAGAGGAAAGCAAATTTGAAAAGGTTTTAAGAAGTTTTTAATTGTGTATAATGCCCGTTAAACTTCCTCAACTATAAATAGCCTAATTAAGTATTTTCCATTAAGTAAATTATAACTTGTCGCCCGGATGGATGGCGTGGCGGGGAAAGCAGAGAAATGGGGGGAGGTCAGAAATTTCCGTAGCCTTTAATTTTGACAGGATTAGAGTTCATACCTGAAAGAGGAGGACTGTAGGAATTCCAATTATTTTCGGAGACCGTGAGCCTTATTAATTAATTATTTGCACTTGAAAGACCGAGGAAGCCGGAAAAAATGACGTGAAATGAAGGAGTGGAAAAAAAGACGTGGCTGCCGTATCTGTTTCTGCAGAGCTGTATATTCTGCAGTGAAATACTGCGCTGTTTTGAAAGGAAGTTTGTAAACTAGAGTGCTACTACGAGACAACTGGAAGAAGCCTCGGAAAGTAGAAAAGATGAAAAGAAATTGCTCACCTGTCAGCCGACTAAAACGTCAGGGATGGAAGTTAACCTGTGCCATTGTCAGACACTTTGTAAGTAATTTTTAGGTCTGGCACCTGAAATTACTTTTTTTGTATTACTATTTTAAGCTGGAATACTTAAAATAATAGTTAAGTTCTTGCATCACCGCATGTAAATGTTACTATGTGGATAGGAAAGTATGCCAGTTTAGCGCAGCTTTTGCAGTGTTTTGAAGCTACAGTTGGGTGTTTTAGGGTTTGAAGAGTACCACGAAGTACCTTTTAACTTTCGTAAATATTATAATATTTGTAATTTTGAAATTAATAATAATGTACATATCTTTTAAATTGTGTATTAATGAGATATGTGTTCCTGGTTATTTACGCACATGGTTATTTGGGGAGCATTAATTATTTAATGGTTTAATGTTAATTTTATTAACTTGTGTTCAAATAAATCGATTAGTCGAAACGGATGAGTCGAGCAGTACATAAAGTCACGGGAACTTCATATGCGTGTAATGTTTTTTGAGTAGTTTTTTATGAATAAATTTTTTTTCTTTCGACGAAAGAAAAGCCTGGGCTAAGCTTTCCTTTACTATGTTTTTATGTCACCCCCGCCTCCTTCCCAAAAAAAAATAAATAAAAATAAAAAGACGCGTCTGCCAATCGGTTTTTCTATGTTTTTGTGAAAAAGTTGGTAAATGGCGGGGAAACTTGCGGCTCATTAGTCGCTTCAAAGATAAATAAAAAAGACCGGGGCTGGAACACACCGAATGTTACTATTATTATTATTTTTTGAGTATTTTTTAGCATATTCTTTTATATTTTTCCACGACGTTTTCAGTTTTTTATTTTTTTTTCCAAAAGCAGTGTCAACTGCCTTCTTCAAATATCTCACTTTCTCCTCGGCGCTGTATGTGCTTTTGAAAGTATTATTGAATGATCTATCAATACCTGACACATAAATGGTGTGAAGTTACCATTTGAGAAACGAACCGGACTCTGATTGAAAGGAAAACTCGAAAATATGTCTAATAGTTTAAGGGCCATTTACCATAACGGTAGAGGTTCGATTTGAGTAATAGTTGTACTTCTACAACTGTCACTGATTGCTCAATTTAGATTGATGGTTTTGACTTATTAATTTTATGATTTGTGTGAAGTTGTTTGTCGGTTTTACGAGTTAGACACGTTCACGCGAAACGCGATGGTCTCACTAAAAGTAGACGTCCACTTGTATGTGACACTTGCCAAGGGGACTCATTTAAAAGAAGCAGGTTAAGCTTTGGGAACTAATTTAGTAGTTAGTTAGTGGTTAGGATGCATAAGAAAGCAAATGGAGGCTGTTTTTGAACATTATATATAATTGTACTTAGCAATTAAGTCTACTGTTGTACTCCTCAAAACAAACAACGACTTTGGGTAGGAGGCAGACTCGTTGGAGGACAACTCTGGAAGTGAGATTTATTCACAAAAACCATTAATTTACTGTAGTAATGTAGTAAATGCAGTTAGCTACTAACACACCACTGCATCGATCACGTATTTTTCTATGTATGTAACTATAATTGAATTAATTGATCGTCACAAGAGACTTATTTCATCTCCGAGATAGTTCGACAACTCGGAGTTTGCCTCGGTTGAGTTACCCGGGAGAAGAAGTTTTACCGGAACTGTTCTTGACACCGATAGTTTCATGTGTGGAGCGGTGAAAGAGCCAGACGACCCAGCAATTACCTTTAAGGTAAAATAAATATCTTAATGCACGTTACCTCGTCGACTGTAAACTTCCATGGTTAATAATGCTTGGTTATGCTTGCTAAGCTTTTTATCTCTTAATTTAAAGAGAAGTAAAGCCCAATGTATAAAACACTCCGGTTTTAGCTCATTTAGAGGACTTTCACCTGGGAAACTAAAACTTTTTTTCCTTTTTTTTATTTCCTCCTTCTCTCCATCCCCTCCCCCTCCCCCCGCATCTTTTGTTTTGACTTCCTGAACTTGTTTAATTGCTTCCATTTTCTCTTTGCCAAATCTTTTAAACATTTTAGACTTCTCTCCTGTATACTATTTTTCTCTCGCCCTGAAGGTCTCTCACTATTACATTGGTTTTTCATATTCTGTTCAGTTTAATAGAATCTAAATGATTTTTTTCGGGCTGAGACATGTGTGTTCTGCCTGTTTTAATAAAATAGTTTTTTCTTTCAACTTGGAACTGTATATATTTGTGGGCTGGTAGCTCTGTGTGAGAGATGGTAACATTTAATTGGCCGTGAATGTGTTGTGTTTGACTTCTGGAAGGAAAGCTCTACTTTCATATTGAGGTTTTATTCTTTAGATTATATAGACAGATACCCAAGTCGTTTTAGTATTTTTTCTCGGTATTCAAAATTATTTTTTTAACTAAACGTGTTCATAAGCCCAACGGAAAGGGAATGGTTTCCTTTTGAATGAGATGTAGAACTTCTGGATAGAAATTTGCATTTAGGGTATGAGGGTGTGGAAGAAATATGTTATTGTGCGCAGTTAGTTTCTTAACCATTTCTAGTCACAACTAATTCATAATTTTAACGCCTTTTAAACGGTAAAATAAGAAAGCTGAAAAAGCTTTCGTTTACTTGTCGAACCCGATGCACAGAAGTAGTGATTCCCGGATAGATTATGTAAACATGTCAATTTCTTTTCAAATTATATTTTTTAGAATGATGTCAAGATTTCGTAAAAAAGATTTTTTGAAGGTAAAAAATGACGGTGACACGAAGTTTGAGGTTGTAGACGTAAATGTTTCAAGAATCAATACAAGTTGTGCATGTTAAATGTAAAAAATAGAAGTGTGTCTGTTCCACTGTATTGGGTTTCATTGGGCTGTTAATCGTACAGGGATTTTTACATTGAAAAATGGCCGACTCAGAGATTGTTTAGAAGCAAAACTTCCAACTGGCTAGAAAACAGTTAAATGTTAGTAAACAGTCATTGTTAAACATTGCTTTTAATTGAAATAAGTCTTGTAATATCTCGCGTAACTTACTGTACTACAAAGCAAAGTTTTCTAGTTTTGTGCGGAAAATTGTGTGTTCTATCAATTAATTTAATGAGCATAATTTTTTGCTTGTTGCATAAGTTCTGTGAATAGTTCAAGTTGTTAGAGGAGCACGAACACTAAATTACATCGCCAACCGGAAGAGTAAACATAAATCATAATCACCCCGGTCTATTTATTTTTTGTTTTCTTATTGTTAGAAATTTTTAAGGAACGAACGAACGAGAAAGTGGGAGAGTTTGGTCATGTCTAAGAGACGTTTCCGCGTTTCCTTGAAAAGTTGAATGGTCTTCCGACACTAATTAAGTAGTATAATTTGTTAATTACACTGGTAATTATAATAAATAAAAAATGTATATAACAGTCGTGACGGGAACATTTCGAGGGCTCCTCCAAGTTTAAGCCGGGCAATTTCGCAAGTTGCTAACTTGAAAGCGAAACAAAGCGATTTCGGAACTTCGGTCGGTGAACTTGTGATAATCCTTAATGCTTTCTCCCTGTACTTTCAGCTTCCTGCATTAAAGCTGTATATATGTAGAGGTAGACGCACACACACACACACAAGAGTGTGGACAAGAGAAAGTAATTTTTTCGTCGTAGGTTTGGCTTTTGATTTTTCTCTCGGACTCCAACCGAAAAAAAGGAACCCGCACACAAGAAAATAATAAAAATTCAATGCTATAAACCCTTTATTTTATACTTTGAGATTATTCCTGTAAAAGCTTTTTGTCATAACCGAAAAGTTTCGCTTTCATTGCAGTTAGCAAAAGTTTTGCCGTTGGAATTATAGATTTTTTTGGCGCTCGAACGAAGCGAGAGAAATAGGGAAAGAAGACCGGGGATTACTGTTTTCTTATGTTACGATAATTTTTTTAGATTTTGAATTATTGAAGACATAAATTTTTTGGTACAGTAAAAATTCTTATGTTCACCCCCATTTCACCCCGGCGTCGCTTCTTTTTTCGCGGCAGTTTACCCGTGTTTTGCTCTGCTACAGAATGAGGCTTTAATGCGTTTCACCAAGTTGTATCGGCTTTCGGTTCGATGTTAAAACTCGTTGTAGGTGTTGATGAAAATATTGAGATTTATGTTGAATGACCGTACATCACACTCTCTGAAGTTAAAATAAAGTGTACAAATAATTACAAAATAGTTATGTTCAAAAAAATCATTTAGTTTTTCTTAAATTCTGAACGAGTTGTGATGAAAAATATTTCGACGCTTTAAGTTTTTTTTTTAAATGTTAAAGACAATTTGAGTACTTTGATGTTAAGGTAAACTGGTCACGAAATATTTCAGCGAATTTTACAAATATTTAACAATTAGAACTGTGTTGCGTCGAGACAAATATCATTCACATCATGTCGGACACTTGTTCTTTTGCTACGTTACATGGGAAGAATGAAAATAAAAAAAGAAAGATCAGGAACTTCTCATTCGCACACGCGGTTTTAGTTTTTGCACTGACCAAAAGTTGTCTCGTCGTGGGGTACGAAATTGAGGATTTTGTTTGAGTTGGAGAAGTTTCTTTTACGTGTCAAAATGCACATGCATGTTGTTAACGATTTATATTGTCATTCGCTCACCGACAGTAGTGACAATAAATTTGATTATAATTGCACTTTATAAAGTTTAATTAAATTTTGGTGGATTCTGTCGGTCGATTGCATCAGAAATTCAACCTGAACTAGCATTTAAACTGTTCAATAGTGCGATTAAATGTTGTAACATTCAGAATTTTAAGTTTAAAAGGGTCGAATTTGTTTTACGGGACACTGTCTACCTGTCGCTTGTCCATACCTTGCTTCGCCCATTCTTTACTATCCTCAATACGAATTTTGTTTTTTTGTTGGTTTGTGTTCAAGGGACACAATCACCAAGTATTTACCCAAGTAAATGTAAAAAATTAAAAAATTAATATTGATAGCTCTGTGGGATACGAAAGGTAAACTATTATTTGTTTGATAGACAGAAATTTATTTCATGGGAGACTCTAAAGGACACATTAAGCATAATTGCTTTCAAAAGTGAAAGGCCCATGTAGGTTAATGTATATAACGCACGTATACGGCATTAATAAATTAAGATTAATGACAACACAGAAAATCAATGAAGAGTCGCACACACACGCGCATCGATAGCGTTCTAATAAAATTTGATGGGACGTATTTATGTAATAATTTATATTAATTGAGTTCGGGTTGCATATTTTTATACAAAACCATCGGGAAATGGTTGTCAGAGGCACACTGCGTTTTCACACGCGTGATGGGATAGTTTTGTATTATTTTTGGATAGTTGCAGGCGATTTTCCGTGTCTGCGACGCTGCACCCTGACTTATGTACTCATTCAAATGTACAATACATAAATGAATGAAAAAATCGTAGGCCAGGGTCGGGTTCAGGATAAAGAAAAAAACCCGACTTATCCCCCGTGAGACGTGGCCAATAAAAAAAGGATTGGCAGTTATTCTCCTTTTGAAATCCGTACCTTGGCGTTCGTAAAAGGGACAAAAAAGAGCGGAGGAACCTAGAAATCCCCTAAAATGAGTAAATCTCGAATCGGACAATAAAATCAATACATCAAATTGGAAGTTGTAGAGAATGGGCCTAGGAGGAAGGAGAAAGGAATTTCGTAGCAGGATTCAAGATTTTATCTATTTGAACAGTTATTTAATTCTTTCCGGACCTGGAGAAAAGTGCCTTGACTGCCTGGAAAAAGGGGTTCTTTTATTATACTTGTACGTCTTCCAGTCTCTTCTACTCATATCGTCTCGAGAACGTTTAAATCTTATTTGATTTGAGACACATTTAACTCTGTAGGGCAGAGAGAGAGAGAGAGAGAGAAAGTGAGAGAGAGAGTGAGGTAGGGAGTTAGAGAGAGAAGGACAAAAAATTGTACGGCTGTTTACTTTTCTCTCAACTTGGGTTAATTGCCCTTATAAAAATGTATTTTCTCTCGATCGAGAAACGAAGAAGAAAAACTCCAGATTGATACGGACGGGAGGATCTCTCTCGCCGAGGAGAAGAGAAATCAGATGAAAATGATCGGGGAGGAAGAATAAAAGTCCCGAAAAAGATATATCTGTCCGGCTGGCCTACAGAATTTTACCCCTAAAAACCCCTTGTGTTCTACCCAGGCATATTTCACTCAGAAGTCCAACTGCCCATTTTATGTTTATCTATCCGAACGGACGGTCTGTTTTAACTGCACACGAGTCAAATGAATTCAAAACGAAATATTAGTAATGCGGGAAATGTATTTCACATGCGGGCAAGATAGGAACGAACGATAGGTATGAAGTACCTAATTGCACTGGCTTAAAATGGCTTTGTACTGATTGCACAGGGAAATATGGTGGAACGGAAATGAACTTTGATTTGGACTGAGCCGCTAAAAATTAACGTTCTTTTCCACGTTCGATTTACAATTCGGTCTTATTGGGTTGTCTTTATTATTTGATGGCACTGGAGTTGGGCTCTGGGTTATTATTATTTTAGGTAAACAATTTGTAATCATCTTTGATATATCCATATGTTGTGGTAGAAAATAATTGGTAGTTGATGAACAGGAAAATCGAAAGTCTCAGGTAGGATGTTTACTAACAATAAAGGAGCCGTTAAATACAGAATACTTTTTGATATGTAATTAATCTGTAAATAAATTCTGTTTTGTAAAGTGCGAAGAAGTTTTGGCTAATATTGAAAAAAGAACTTGTTTTTGTAATGAAAAAGTATTACAATTTGGTTTTATTAAATAAGATTTACTAACCAATGCTATTAGATTAAATTGAGAAATTAATAGTACGGCAGAAGGATACTTTATGCGTAACAATATTTTCACAATTATAAGTGGTTAGGATGTTTGTTGTGACCTTTAATCCGCTATCGTTGGGTAGAAGCTAATGTAGAGTATTGTAGAGTATAGGTTGTAATATTATAAGATATAAGATATTACAGGAAGAGATGTGAGAAAATTGATAGGTACTAAGTTCCTGCACCCAGCCATGCTACGGCGGAGTGACGTTCGTATGTAATTATGTTTTAAAATGCACGCACACGCAGGCACATATTCACTTATACATACACGGTTTTAAGAACGTTCCTCTCAAAACTATTATTTTCTTCCGCCTCTTAACTCATCCGGTTTTAGTTTTACGACTTGCTCCTTTTTTTTTCTCTCTAAAAGTTCATTGTTCTGAAAAAGTCATCATTTAAATTATCGAACGGTAGAAATCAGTGTTACGAAGTGTTCAGGTCTTTCTCAGTTGGAATTCAGAGCGAGCAGGAAGGAAAGTAAACAAGAGAGCGTCGTAATATAAAATGAAGAATATGCGTGAGGAGGTGAGTGAAATTTCAGAAAACAATGGAATAAAAGACGGAGAGAGCGACAGGATTCACTGGGCGAACTGTTTAAGACATAAAAGTCATACAAAAGCGTTAAATTATGCTTATACGGGAGCGTGAGTGAAATTAAATTGTGAGTTTTATTACAAAAAATAGTTTAATTCGAGAGAGGGCTGGGTGGGGAACGCGTTACCCGGTGGAGAAGTTCTAAAGTCAGGCTGCGAATTGGAGAGGTGTTGAAACGGGTAGTGTAGGTACAACGACACGACGTACAGTCTTGTAGACCGATACTTTTGTTTGTATTGGCAGCTACTTGTAGGCGTGAAAGTGTGGTAAGAAATGTCACACATTTTTCTGGGGTTTAGGTGTTGAGATTGATGTACGAACTTCAAATGATGTGGAATACACAAATTTATGTAAGATTATATATGCCCTACGAATACTTAATATGTGTACATGTGTATGAGTATAAAGAGTAAAAGAGTTTACGAATACAAATAACAACAGCATTTTATTGTAGTTATATTTACATTAATTTATATGCTGCGACTGGGTATTAGTTTCTTGTCGGAAACATAAATATTTTGAGAATTGTAAACAATTTTACTGTATTCACAAAAACGTACAGGTTATTGTTTTCTATAATAAAATTGCCTTAAGTAGTTTAGAGTGTAGTACAATAACCAGTACGGTGGCGCAGATACAGAAGGAAACGAATACGATAACAATATATTAAAAATATGTGGAGGTGTGGGTCGACAAAGCAAAAATAATTTCATGTGGGATGCAACAGAAGTCGAAGTAAATTTTTTCGAAGTTTTGCTCCGGTTCAGTGCGTACGAGACGCCTGCCCAAAATCGTAAAAACTCAGGTGACAACCCTGGACTCTAATTTTTTTTTCTCTTCGATGGATAGTTGCTAGACGTATGTAGGTAATTAGTTTACGTTTCCAAGTTAATGTGGGTATCTGTAGTATTAGGGGTTTTCTCCCCTCTTGGTTTCCTCTGGCTTTGCCTGACCTAAAGTTAAAATTAATTATAGGAGGTCGGCCCGTCGGCCAAATACAAAATTTGACCACCTTTGACGTAAATAAATTTGCCGCAGTGCTGGCCCCAATAAAAATAGGAGGAAGATGGCTTTGAGGGAGTTTCTTCGGAGGGAAACTCGTTTTACGTGTGAACCGGTTGATGTAAAGGAAAGCTAAAAGTCCGAAGGGAGAACTGGAACTGGAAAAGAGGTTGAACTAGTAGAAATGGAGAGAAAGGGAGACAGAAATCATTTTTAAAGGATTCAAGATGAAGTTGGTCGAATTTCCTCCTTTCGTCGTCCAAAATGTTTGCTTAAATTTCATTGATTGTTTTCTTAGGGACGGTAAGAGCAACAGATGATGTATTGGAGTAGTTTTTGAACTGATTTTAGTTTTTTCTCCCGTGTTTGAGGGCACATTTATGAAACATTCACGTCTGGTCATGAGTAGTGCAATATAATGTTATTGTTGTTGTACAAAAGTAATAATTATTGGCTGTACGGGCCATTGGTAGGTAAGTGGTGGTTGTTTACATTTACTTAAATTATTATTTTGAGAAAGATTGATCGGTTCTGCTTTTGATGTTACTGATCTTCGTTGAAGTTTATCCTCACTCACATACTAAACTATTCATATACAAAAGTATAGAGCATATATATGTAGTAAAGTATAAACTTTAAAAATATAATAGACTGAAAATAAATACAAAAATTGCTCTCGGATTGTACTGTAAAGTTATTTTTTATTTATCAACGTTTTCTTCTGTTATATATGTTTTACTTATAGTGTTTTAGTACGCTGTATGTTATGTTATACTGTAACGTTTTACTTTTTTATGTTATTTATATTTATTCATTTTAAAAATTTTTTTTAACTTTTGGAAGTTTTAGTCCAAACGGATTGATCACGATTACTATTTTAATAGTAAATAATTATCATAATAAATATAAATAAATATATGTAAATAATTATAATAAAGCACGGGTACGTAGTAAAAATGGCTCATCCGAAATATGTAGCTTTACTATATATAATGTATATAAACATCTTTGGGCACCCTAGAAGATGTTTACTCTTCATAATAAACAACAGTAAAATGTTTTTATTATTTGTAATTTCAAGTGCTCTCAAAATACGAGAATCGGATTAAAATAAATGAAAATACCTCACGTCACGGTCAGGTGAGAACGACTCGGTACCGCGAAAAAATTAGATAATGGCGAGAGTATCGGTCAGGCGGTCTCTAATTCGGCTATGATCCGTTCATTTTTGACGAAAAGGAACCGCCGTGGAATCTCTCGAGTTAATAAATATGCATTAAGTGCACGTTAAAAGTATTAATCGTATTAACTTCGTTATCCCTTTTCAAAGGAATTAGGCTACATCATCCTAAAGATCCCTTAGAAAAACGCCTAATTGCTCCGGAACTCTGATGATTATAAAACGTTAACGACCGTGGAAGAAGTGAGGATCCGCTGGAATGCTGGAACTCTGGAAAAAAGACGGAACAGGTAAAATGCTTTCAAGTTAATTGTCGCTTTCAAGTGAAAGAGGGCAAGGGTGGATTGGAGAGAGAAAGTTGCAGTTGTTGAAATATTAGCGGTAATTTTCGTCCAGAAGTGATTTCCTAAGATTAAACCAGACCTCCCGGAATACACACACACACACAGGGTGAGAGAGAGAAGAGAGAGATATAGAGAAACGAACCGAAGAGAGAGAGATAAAGAGAGAGGGTGGACACGAACACCGTGTGTTTATAAATATATAATACACTTCATTTGTGAGAGTGAATTTAAATTAAGGATTCGGCTTTTCTCTTAGTTATTCATTCAACGACTTTATTATGTAAATGACGCTTATAATAAACGAAACGCTTTAATTAAGCGTTTTTTAAAATAGAGGCTTATTGCTCGAGTGTGCCCGCGGCTCGCGAAATGCAACGCCTCGGCATTAAAAAAAGGCTCAAGTGTTAAGAATCGACGAAGAGACTTTTAAGCTCCGACGTCGTGCCTGTTAAGAAAGACCGATTTGAGGTATGAAAATGAGAAATGTCGACGGAAATTAAATTCGGTTTCGAATTAGGCGGTACAATAACCGTCGGGGAGACGTTCCCAGTTCGATTTCGGGTTAATCAGTTTGATTATTTTTCAAATTTGTCGGCGAAAGGTTTGGCTACCTACCGTCCCGGTTCTCCTCCTGCCTCTTTCTCTCGGGAACGAGAAGGTAAACCTTTTTCGGGTGACCTTTCGACGGACCCGTGTACGAGAAGATTCGTTCAGAACCCTCCGAAGCGTGGAGAGCTTTGTGAAGAAAATGTCTGGGAAATAGTTTTCGGGAAATTTATGTACTCTGCTTGAGAAAAAATATTAATAAAATTATATATGTAAATAACTGCAGAAGTTACGGTTGGAGGACGTAAATTCGTATTATATATAAATTTCAATTGTATTTGGTAAAAATTTTTAGCGTCGATTGTTCTAACGTCCCTTGGAAGATTTTGCACATGCAGGACGTTTGTAGTGAGGTACTAAAACCAATAATAAAATTTTTAATACTATTAGCAATATTAATATCGTCGTGGTTTTAACGGCGTGTTGTAATTAAGGGTTTCATTCCAAAGGAGAATTATTACTCAAAGGACAGGGAGGGATTACTAAGAGCAATTGTTTTAAACCGGGTCCTAACATTTCCAAAATGCCGGTAATTAGAAAAGATGATGTCGCCGTTTGTGTTCCATTTATGTTTTTGATCAACGGGATCATTGAAATTTCGTTGAGATAAACATGACCGTATAGTTTTTGTATACTTTATGTGTTTGGATGTTTGTATATGTATACTGTATTTGTGGGTTTGGATTTTTTTAAAAGAGTATTTTAGAATTTCTGAGCGTATGTGATGCATGTGAAGTTACCACTTTGTTTTGAAATTTGGTTTTGTGTTAATAATATTTTTTAAATAGAACGTTTTGTCTATTTTATGTGCGTGGTTTTTGTCGTTTTTTCCGTATGTTACATTATCGTGCACGAATAAGTAGTTTTATAAGTTATGGAATTACTAGTTGAGATGAGTAGAGTGAACCCAAGGTTAAGAGTTTTTGTACTCTCGACTCAATTTGGTTGTACTGATCGGAATGGTTGTATTTTGTAGCAGTGAGTCAGAGCGCTGTTCCTGCTTACCTTTGATTTTACACCTCTATCCTTACACTGTATAATTTCTGTGATAGTCATAAACTAAAGCACCCCCAAGCACTGATGTTCGGTCTGACTTAAGCAACCCACTTGCCTCTGGCACACAACCAGTCTCGAGCTTTGCTGAAGTGTCCCTGCCAGGTTGTCATCTCCACCACCTTCTCACAGGTCTCACAGACCGGCCCCCAGAATGGACAAGCGTAGTTCTCAGTGCTTCTATCCCTAAAGTCATTGGGTGGGTCTAGGGTGACTCCCAACTTCATTCTTTTCTGCTTTTATGAAGTAGAGTCCTTGTCTGAGGAGCAGTGGTCACAATTCGGATGGTCCTACTTTTTTTGGTTTCATGGAGGAAGTCGTTAAAGTCCAGTAAATATTTGCGACATGTGGGCAGTCAGGTCTCTGTGTGCCCCACGGACTTCAGGTTCTGTCGTCCACTATTGGTTTCTCGTTTTTACCTGGTCTAGATGGTTCTTCTATAAGTTTGTGGCGCTCTTAGTCCTTTCTTTCTTGCTACTGGTACTGCTGGGATGCGGATGGGTGGGATTTTTGGAATGCAGTTGCGGACTGTGTAGATCTGAATTCTTTCTTATTGTTAACTCTCTTGGTGGTTGTATTGCAATGTTGAAAACTTTTTATTTTTCGTTTTTACATCTGCCCAAATGGCAGTTTCATACAGAATACTGTTTAGTAGGACTCTGAAGCGTAGACTTCTGCTTTTTGTTGTTAGGCCTTTAGAGTTAGGCAGTAATCCGCTTAGCATTCTGGTCTTCTTTGTAACGTCAGGTTTGGTGTTGGTAATGTGCTGGATGAATTATATTTGTTGTCTATGGTGAATCCTAAGTATTGTATTGTTTTTCATAATATTATATCTCAGTTGTCTATTGTTATTTTTTGTTATCCAGTACTGTGCTACCTTTGTTTCATTATTTTTTATTTTGTATGGGGTGGGAGAAATTCTTTCAATTCCGTTATTTATATTCCTGTCGTCAAACGATTCGTTGTTGTTGTCAGACGAAATATAATTTTTGTCTGGTCCTACTTCGGCAGAAAGATTTCATACGCTGTTTTGCCGCTATTTTGCACTGACATGATTTGCCATCGAAGTCGCCTTCTGCATTTGTTGAGTGATTTAGGGATTTTAGATAAAAGCGGGGTTATCGAAGCATGTGTGCTTTCCAGGTTTGATTAGAATGGAGAGATCCTCAAGCTCTCACACAAAACATAACTGTGCTCTACGGCGCCCAAGAATTGACTATATATATTGTAGTGCTACATGAAGTTGTAGAATGTATTTCAAGTTGAGGGGAAGAACACAACGATTTGGGATCAGTAGGATTCGGTCGTGCATTAGTTACGCTTTCATGGTGTTGCACCCATGTTATGTTGTTCGTAGCAAAAAGGCACGCGAGTACTGGAACTTTTTTAAATGGCCCCAAAACCCGTTGCGGCACTTTCGGAAGGAGGAACAATAAAAAAAAATAAATAGAAACAATTTAAAAACTTTTTGTTTAAAAATATCAAATACTTTTTTTGCGAGAGAGAGAGAGAGAGAGAGGAATGGACTTTGTAGCAAATTTTCTGCCGTTTGGACAAACTTCAATAATATTTGCACGGGGCAAATAGTTGGCATACCTTTTACGGCGGGTTTCCGGTCGGTATTTTGGTAAAAAGTATCGGAACCGGAAGATGGTTTCTCTAGTGTCTGACAATGTTCTGAAACATCTTATTAACATAATGAATTTCATTTCCGCAGCGGTTTCGAAACTTTCGACTCGTCGAGATTTGTAATTTTGCGTATTGATCTTTGCAATTTTCTTCCTTATGATTCTCTCCCTGTCTAATGTTCATTCGTACCCAAATCTCGAATCTACCCAAATTGTACAAATTTCAGAGCAAGATCTCTTTCTGAATAAATTACTCGGAGCAGATAACTTGAAAGGATGGGTTTTGGGTCTGAAGTGCATCGTGTAATATATGGTACAGGGCGTAACGGCAATTTAAGTATCGACAACTAGAATAAATGGCATGTGACAGCACTACTGTTTGTGGTGTCACTCATGAAAGATTGACCGTTCATGTAGAATGACAGTGCAGCAGTGTTATTCAAGAAATTTGTAAATAATTTCCAAAACAAGCTCTTAATAAATAATGAAATATTATTTACATAACGTACGGTTATAGTTGTTTTGGAAATTTAAAATTGTGTAAAGATAAATAGATAAATCTAGGTAAATAGATAGGCTTGAATTTTAAACTAAGTACTATTTTTTGAGTTTTAACAGAAGGCAAATTTAAATGTTACGTGACTTCTTATTAATTAAAAGAAAATAATTAAAAAAAAACAATGCAACAGTTATTAATAGTCAGAACTTAATAATAGAAATAGAAACGGTTTAGTAACGTGAAAAATGACCGGGTCAATTTATTTACGGACGTTTCATTTCTGAAACTGCCGGCTGTCAGCAATCAGAAAACGAAACTTGCGGATGTCGAATTATTAAATAAATAATAAGACAACAAATTGGGGAAATCGTCGTCATTACTCCCATTGGGTCATTTCCCAATTCGTGACCTTGCATTAGAAAAGAGTTCTTTTTTTTCTATTTCATAGAAAATGAATCGTGAAGGATGGTCAATTTCTCTACGAACCAATCTTCACCGATCGGTGCCCGGTTCGTTCATTCGGTGGAGAAAAATGTGTGGCTTTAATCAAAAAAAAAAAGAAAAAAAAAATAGAGAAAATAAGTCTCGGCCAATAGAGTGTGACCCGAGCCCATAAAAGATATCTGCTGTTTTCCTGGAGAAAAAAGTACTCGCTCATGTGAAACGGACACAATATCGAGGAATCGCGTTTAATTTTTCTTGCTCTTACTCAGTTCCATACGTCGAGTTATTAATGTGACGTGGAACAAGTCGAGGAGAAGTAGAAATCGCTTGCAAGTCGGGGGCTCATGTCGGACAGGGCAAGTCTGTCCGGTCATGCAGATTTTGCCGGAGTTAAGAAATGTTTAGGAAAGGTTTTCTACTTGTCTCTAAAGATGAAATATTACTTTATTACACGTCTAGCGGATAGGTCGGAAGGAGGGACCAGGCGGAAATCAATCAGCTGGGTTCTTCAACCTAGTTTCTAGTTGCGAGCGAGAATGGCTCTTCTAACTGCAAACTTTCTTCCAATCCTTCATCATTCAATTCAATAACTTTCTGATTCATTGAATTCCCGAGGTAATGCATTGGACTGAGATCGAATTTCGTAAGTTATTTTAAAGAGTCTCAAAATTCTATCTTATTTTCCCGAGATTTTTTTATTTTTCTACTTCTTCTTCTTCTTCGTATTCTCCTGCTGCTGCTGATGCTGCTGCTGCCGCCGCCGCCGCCGCTGGAAACCGCCACTTTGGCGAGGCAAGCCCCTGAGATTTAGTTCGAATCGGATCATCTCATCTTCTTCCATACTTTCATTAGTCTTTCCTTTCTCGGGTTTCCATTTCCAGTGACACGAGTTAATTTTTTATAACTCTGACTAATCGTGAAGTATCTCGACGAAAGTTGGAGGTGGATGGACGTGACGACAGCTTTGGGAAAAAAGTGTCGGATGAGCCGTTGCGGTGAGTAACTCAAGAAATGGGAAAACCGATTCCGATTGATAAGTGATAACAAATGCTATTTATGTTTGACGGCGAATTTGTGGTTGAGTAGTAGCGAAGTCGTTGACGGAGTAGCAAAATTTGTCTGTTTTCCTGAGACTAACGCGACTACCTTAATTATCAGTAAATAATATACTAATACTTTTGACAATGGAAATACTTGTAACAGTATTACGATAATAGTATTAGTAGTTTGAAGTATTACTTTGATATCTCAGTGGTACTGCGAATTTCAAGAGCCCTACACGGTAGTGCTGCTCAATTAATTTCTGTTAATTAATTAATTATCAATAATTACATTATTTATTGATGAGATGCTGCACGAGATGTTGACAATACATATTAAAGCTTGATGATGTGCTGTTTGAAAATCACCACTCGAGATGTAGTGAGTGAGTATGTATTGTCTGCAGTAAGTTGTACTAAAGAGAAACTTTATGTTATGGTGCAAGCCTTATTCTTTTACTTGTTTTACTTAGTTTTTTTTCATTTACTCTACACATATTTTTACATTTATTTGTTAGAAATACAGATTATTAATACAATATAGAATATGTATTCGATACTTAAAATAAGTGTAAATGCCCTGTTTTTATTGACAGAATTGTTTTCACGCCTAAATGTATGCTGCTGTTCAAAGTCTCGGTAAAATTAGTAATTTATTAATTTTTTGTAGTTGTCCAAAATTTAAATTAAGACATGAAGTGGTGGCTCGTGTCGGTGCCGGAAATTTAAATCGGAGTGAGACGAACGCCTCGAGTTGAGTTGAAAATTTAAAGAGTAGTTAGTTAAAATGAAAGTGGTGGAAGTTTTGAGGGTTGCTCTGAATATTCCGGGACGTCTAAACGTGAAATGTAGCAAAACAAATTGAAATTGACAAGAGAAAGTTGCCGGAGGAAGTTGCTTACCTCGGAAAAGTTTCTTGGTCAGAGGCTGACATAAAAAGAAGAACCTTTTTCCGTTTTGAAGTTGTCGATAAAATTGAAACATTTTGAAAATTCTAAGTGGTCCTATGGCACATAAGCTGCACCTTCAAGTGGACGTGCAGAATTCGAGTTGAACCGTTTCCCACTTCCCGTTGGTGTTTACGTATACAGTGGTGTACAGGGCGATTGTAATGTTGAAATGGAAGGAAGGCTAACAAAGTAGTTTACTGTACCGGAGAGAACAATCACTCGTGTTTATTTTCATCAAAATGAAGCAAATGAGCACCCAGAAAGGTGTTGGTCAACTCACAAAGAATAAAATTGCTCGACAAGAATTTGCCCCGTGTTGTGTTTTCTCTGTTGATAAAGCTGTTAATTTTCCATTTTCCGCTTGGAGGTCTTTCTCATTTCCCCATACAAAATGATTTTTTTTCCACACGTCTTTGAGAAGGAAACTTTTGGTCTTTGAACTTAATTTCGTGCCCAACTGGCTCTACAAAGGTTACCGTCCTAATCATCTTGGACACTGAATTACAAATTTTTGAAATGTAACGAATTGAATTTCTTGTGGGGTTGACGCCAGGTAACCTCACGTCCTACCCCGTCGGGCATTTTATTCTTTCAAGAGCAGATTATTAGTTTTTTAATAAGTAGTTTTTGGTTACCTAAGGCGTGCGGTGTCAGGTCTTGGCAACTCAAGCGACAGAGGTACAATTTGGTGTGCTGATGTGAGGTGGTTCAGTCCAACTTAGGTTTAGAAAATTTATACGCAACGCAGATGTATACAAAGCACAGAACGTGTACATTTTAAATAATGTTTATTTAAAAAAAAATTAAAATCAAATATTTTGTGCAAAACTAGAAACATTTTCTAATCAGGTGTAACTGTACTGAGTTGCTCTTTTGTACAAAAACTACAGGTTGCTGCACGGAATGAGTAGAATGAATTTCTGTCGTGAGTCGTGGACTGTGTGACTGTATAATTTCAACGCGAATCTTTGATTCTTGCTGAGTACAATTAGTATATATAAAATGAAATACTAATATATTAAAATTCACAATGGAAAATTTTAACTCTACACTTTTTGTTTACGAGCTTTTATGCAGTTAGAAGTGCAGTTTCTTTCATTTTATTGTTATTATTATTATTATTATTATTATTATTATTATTTTCAATTTGTTTGAAAAACATGGAGACTTTCCAACTACGAGTTGACTGAAAATGACTAAAAATTAACCTTTGTAAAAGTAATTTACACACATAAACAAGACCCTTTTTAGAGAAAGATGAGAATTGCATTTGACCCCGGGAAACAAATAATGACCCAATTTGTGGGGAATATTAAAAATGTAATTGAATATCGATAAAGTGCGCCAAAAGGTTTCTTGACTAATCGCAGACAGAATGTGGAAAATGAAATTTTGCTGGAACGAGACGACCCATCCATCCAGTCAGAGAATGAAAGTTTATTAGCCTCTGATTGAACGTGAAGGTGGGAGCGCAGGAGACTTGCGAGTGACGTTGAATGGAACGTGATTTTTGTGATGTTGAGAGGAGAAGGCAAGTCAAGGGACTGTTTGAGGATTCAAAGTTAAATGTCTTGGTGTTTGGGGCGTCGTTAGCCACATTTCAGGTTGTACGTGCGCCTGTTGGGGAGGTGGGGTTGGGTCAGGTTAAAGGGAACCTCACCACAGAAGGTGCCAAATCAATGCCCAGGCAGGTACCACTCCGAAAGGCTGAAGTATCTCCCAGTCAGAACTTGGGCGGTGTTTAATTGTCGTCCGTCGAATTGAATTTCCACCAATCCGAGCTCAATTGATTCACTCAACTCCGGATTAAATTCGATTACGTGGAAATAGAGAAAGGGCTGACCACTTTCTTGAAATTTAATTCATTCTAAAAAAAGGTTCGAATTCGAATGCCGTGCACGTAGAAGCAGGCAGAGGTAGGTCAGTTCCCGTGTATGTTTTTAGTACGTTGACTACGTCACTGCTGGACCAAGTTATTAAATAATTTTAAGGATTTATTTTTTTGTATTTTGGTTTGTCTTTTGTAACGTACAGGGCAGAACTTTTATTGGATTTTGGATTAGAAATGCCTTGGTTCGTTTTGCCAGGCAGGTGCACCATCCGTTGTTTTTTTATTTTTTTCTACTTTTAAAATTATATATATAAGAATTTTAGTATTGAGAAATGTGAAAGGAGAAGGGAAATTGCTCGCTTTCTTTACATCCTCCACACTACAACAATTTTATTAAATTCAGAGGAGTTATTTGTGTTTTCTTTCTCCTCTCCCGGTCTTCCTTCCTCATTCTTTCTTTCTCTCGCACGGCCAATTTCTTCTGCTTTTTTTGCTCTCATTCAGTTCTCTCTCTCTTTTGCGGCTCATCACGGACCCCTTGTCGAATGTTACGTCGTCTATTATGTCGACGATGGAAGGAGACAGAGAGAGAGAGAGAGAGAGAGAGAGAGAGAGAGAGGCACGAAGCGATACTTTGACTTGTCGAAAATTTAATAAAAAGAAATGAATTCGACGTTTTCAAAGTTATTTCCTATCGTTTCAAGGAGTCCTTCTCTCTCACTTTTTACGAAACGTCTGAAGTTTGCATTATTTTTTTGATTGGGATTGATCTGCTCAATCAATCGATGTGTTCGATCAAATGTTCAATTAATGCCTCCTGCAGACTTGCCTTCCCCGGATTTTAATAAAAGGTGGTAAATTGTAGTATTCGACTGAAATATTATGTTCGTTAGACATCATTGTCGAGTGTCAAGAAGCTATGTATAATAGCATTAATAAAATTAATGATAAAAATAACTAATAATGTACGATGATGGTATTGCCAAAAATAAAAATAATATTTTGAGTTTATATTTTAGTAATACATGAAGTTTGGACCTGTAAATGTGATTTGGGATAAGTGATGACTACGATTAATATGACAAACGTCCATATGAGTCAATATTTATTTTATATGTACTAAAATATACAATTATATGGACTTTGTGACCTTTCTGGTACGTAACACTTAAGCGTTAGTCACTTAGAAATTTAGTTTATTTATATTAATTCGTTTAATACATAATTGTTTGAATTTCTTGCTAGTGTCAGCATTACAAAGGGTGACTGCTTAAATGCTATTGGTGGATTAACAGAAAATAACAATTAATATTTGTTAAAAAACTGCGAAAATTTTAGTGCTTGGACGTAAATATTCGAGTAGTAATTTAAATGTTGGCAAATTTAATTACTGAATGTTGTGATGTGTTAACAGTTGTATTGATAGAAAAACCGTACGCACTGAGTTGAAATTAATAATGGAAATTGGAATTTATTACACCTACATAATCCCATGATTTTTATTGAATCACAGGAAGTTACCCTGAAGGATTAATAAGGTTTATACTGATACTGCTGCTTTGTACTTCTGAAGAGTGGCACAATCGTTGCATTTGTGTACGTGTGAGTTACTTTAATTTATAGGTTTATAAATAACGTTAAAGTGCAATTATGAAACTTATTATTATTTACTTTTTAAATTTTCGCTGGCTTACGTGGCTGGAAGCGTAACTTGTAGAACACCTCTGCAAAAATTCGACTTGTACGTACAGGAAACGAATACGTTCTTTCTTCGAATAAAATGATGTGTAATAAAAGCAACAATCACAAAATATATATTTTCAATTGCCAGAGCATACATACACACATAAAGAGTGGAAGCAATAAAATGTGAGTTTAAGCCGCATAAAAGGAATCTTCTCGATTAGAAACGTCGTACATTTTAACTTCCCGTGGTCTTGTAATTTGTCCTGTTAAAAGCGCACAAATGGAGACGAGAGATTGCGTGAAGAAGAGAAAGAGAGAGAGAGAGAGAGAGAGAGAGAGAGAGAGAGAGAGAGAGAGAGAGAGAGAAAGAGAGAGAGAAAGAGAGAGAGAGAGAGAGAGAGAGAGACAGAGAGAGAGAGAGAGAGAGAGAGAGAAGAGAGAGACAGAAAGAGAGAGAGAGAGAAGGGACAAAACAATAGATTAAAATAAATTATAGCAAAGCTCGTTTGGTGTTTTGCTTTTTTCCGGAAACTTAATAAGAGTTTGGTGAAAGATGCAAGAGTTCGTTTTCCTGTTATCTCCTCGCGTTGTTTGAAATGCACAAGAGACAAAACCGGAGGAAGGCAGTGAAACAAACAGAAAAGATAGAAAAACAAAAGTAGGTTGCGGAAAACGGTAACTGTCTTGACGTCAAACAAAGGTTGTAGTATAAACTGTCGACTCCACTGTAGTACCGCCATATTGAATACATTATTCGAGTCTAATGGAAAGCTTAATTGACTATTGACAGCGAACATTTATTTGTTATTCCTTTCCCTTTCGCACAAGTCTAGTACTCTTTACTCTACGGCAGTAACTTAAAAACTGTAAGTTAGTTAAATACTGGTACTTAATTATACATTGCATTTACGGTTACATTTGTGTTACATTAAAAGTTTCGTATCTATTACATTTGTGTTTATTACTTAAATATTACCCATTTGAATTTAAAAAAAAACATTTTTATTCATCTAATTTTTTTACATGATTCCAAAAAATTTTGTTATAAATTAATGAGGAATAAGTTCGTATACAATCTTTTAATTATTAATCATATGTAAACAGTTTTTGAATTAGTGGAGTAGTATTCATTTTATAATTTATATTTTTGTTTTTAACTTTATTTTATTTCTGCTTTATATCATTTTATTTTATTAACTTGATTTATGCTGTAAAAATTTAACTTAGTGCCCTTTTTAATAAGTAACAAATAAAAGGAAAGTAAATAGAACTTAATTGAAAATTTACCGTATTGTCGATAATTAAAAAAATAAATTTATGTTTTTATGTTTGTTGAATTGGGAAGAGAACCGCATGCTTGGCAAAGTCGGTCAGATTATGGGTTAGTCTAACGGTTGGAATCGGTTTGCCAAACTGTTAAAATAAATTGATTTCATTGCCCGAGTAATACTCGATTACAGTTTATTTTTCGATACCCATAAAACCAACCCGCGTTCAATACATCAACGGGAAAATAAGCATATTTTGTTATTAAAATTCCCCCGGGAGCGAAGACCGTAAAATGTAAAAGATACCAGGCGAGTACGTTACAAGTCGGTTTAATTGCTTTCGATAAATAATTAACTGTACATATCACGCCATGAATAATCTATTACCTTGAGCTATCCGATATGTAACGTGACCCCGCCGTAGGTAAGTTTCCCTCTGCTCCAGTTAATAAGTGTAATCGGAGTTTGCGTTCGAGATGATAGTTTTTGTTCGCGGAGAAAACGTTACACCCGGCAAGTTGTTTTTTCTTTTCAAAATATTTAACGAACGCCTCTCAAAGGAAGAATAATTGAGAAGAGTTGGTTTAGCGTGTGGTGCCCAACACGGGTAATTTGTCCTTCAACATTGGTTTACTGCGTACGGACGGATTAGACGTCTCACGTTGGCGGGATGGTTTGGGTACCTGATGATAAATTTTCACGTGAAACTGTAAAGAAATTAAATTTGCTTTCTTTTCAAGGTAATTTTTTGACTCGGTCTCACCTTATGGTAACATTGTGTGTTGCGGTTGGAGGTGTGACACTTTGTTTGGTGAGGCTGTGGTTACCGCAGAGTCGGAACACTGGTTCTCTGCACAAGGGTGAAACTCAGTTTCGTCAATTTTTGTAAAGAGGTCAACTAAACAAAAGCTCAGATCATTTTTAAAGTGCTTAATTTGAAAATTAAAAGTGAAATACTTAAACTAAATACGGAATATAAAAATTTTACACTGATGTGAGTCGCCCGGTTGTGTGTTCCAGTAGGAACTAAAATTGAATTTTTAGAGCCCTGTAAATGAGTAAAGTAAACGCGTATATAAATTCATATATAAAAAGAATGCTAGTTTATAATATGAAAACGATCAAGTTAAGTTTTGTTAACACTCATATTTGTGTAAACATTAGGGTAGTGGTACTAAGCGTTGGGATAGGTCGTGAATAGAATGTTTCTATTCATGTTGGTGGATGAATTTTTTACAGAGACACCAATAAATAACACAACTTGTTAATGATCATTAAAGTTCAAGTGTTGAAGCGTGCGATTACATAAATTTTACCTTCCTTACCGCTGAAGGCCAACACGAAGGTTTTCTTCGAGGCCTCGGCAAGAGCCGTTATGAGTTATTGGTCTTTTTCCACCTTCCCGACAGTGCGAAAAAAAAAAATAATTCACAAAGGGAGACCCGAAATGAGGGTGCGGAAGAAAAAAGCGTGAGCGAGTTTCGAGTGGAAAGTCGAAAATAAATGACCGAAAAAACTTTAATAAAAATTATTAAAAAATTTACTATCGCAGTTACTCTGACAACACGGAGTTTTATTATTGAAATCACTTGACCGGCGATATTTTACCCGTGAAATGTTTAAGGAACGGCGATTGAATTACTGATTAATTACGTAATAATTAAACTTTTGTAACGTAACGACAATTATTAGGTAATTAAAATCGATGAATAATGAGTCGCGAGAAGTGAAAAACGTTTATATTTTTATGTATTGCATACTTTTTTGCTTATTAGAAATGAATTAACAGGTACGAATACAATTGGACATTTGTCACGTACCAGAGGCCTAATGGTGGGATTATTTTTAATAGTTTATATTAAGTTTATCGTATTTTTGTGGTAGTTTTCAATATTATTAAGATGGGTTGCTTGGTGTGGTAGGTTGGTTGGGAATGTCACATCACCGATGTAGTCAAAACGCACAGGTTACGGGGAAGTTGACGAATCAAAGGGTTGAACAATTAGGCAACTTGGGGAAACTTGACGAAGAGTGAAAGTAAAACGAGTTGTCTGTGATGTAATCGGGTGGTGACCAGGTAGAGATCCGATCGTATTCACGTGATTGTATTGATCGGTGTTGAGTAGTTGGGCTAATGCGAAAGAGAACCGATGTACTAAGGCCAGGGTAAAAATGAGGTCGAAAAAGAATTGAATTCAACTTAATTGAAATGACTGGTTTTCAGGTTGTTTTCTCTCGATGATGTTCCTTTCCTCGGTGGTCCGGCTGATGTTTCATTCCGAACGGGATTCAATTCAGTCGGGCAGAAAATAATTGCAGAGTCGTTAATCAATTAGGGCCAGAGAGAGAGAGAGAGGACCAGGAATGAAACCTAACAAGGGAAAAGGATAGGTGAAGGGTAGCAGAAGGAGGAGAGGTGGGATTGGAGCAGAGAGAGCCAGTGCAATGCAAGTCAACACCACGTTTTATTTAAATTAGAGGCCAGGAAAAAAGGAATGAAACCACTTTTTTTGTCAAAAAGCAGAGGAAAGGACCGTTGGGAGATCCGGAGGAAACGGTTGAAATGATCAACAAGAGAGGCAGGTCACGTTCCTGAAGAATTCGCATAATTTTTTTTTGCCATTTCACCGGTGTAACACGGGATGAAATATACGGGGCGTGGAGGGATCGGGTGGCGTCAAAACGTGATACTCCGTGGTAGGACGGGAGAATAAAAAAAAATTACTTCAACCCTTAACAGATTTTTTAATAAAACGTCATCCCCCGGTTGCCTGTCGAATGGGGCGGCAAGGAAGTGAAGAGAGACTTTGCCTGATATGAAATTATCCAGGATTACCTTTTGTGAATTGGAATCATCTGATTTCCTCGGAGTTGTCTCTCGCCTCGGTCTCGGAAGCATTAGAGATCTTCAACTCACGAGTGATCAACTATGCAAATCTCAACCTGAATTTTCATTTCTTTCCAAAGCATTAATCCGCTCTTCTTTTTCTTTTTCCGCTTCTCAAAGTAACGCTTTTCCACTCGGAACAATTTTCCTGCGGGGAAACAACGGGCCTGGAGAACTCGGTCGGGCCTTGCCTCTTGTCGAGAATGTTTAATTCAACAAGTTGGCCATTATCATACGTACCATGAAGGAAAATGACCGTCTGTAACATGCCATCAGAAGGAGATCGATGATCCGCGAAGGAAGTTCTCGTACGGTGCAATGCCCCTGTGTATCAGTGCTATTATATTTTTCCCGCTTGTGAACGTTCCACTGTATTTTTCTTAGTTAAATAACAAACACAAGTCCACAAAAATATTTGACTTTCTGACTCTTTCCGCGTGCTCTCGTTGAATTCTTCGAGAGGCCGTGAACTCTTGTCTTGTCAAATAATTGTTTCATGCGGCTGAGGGCTTGGTGATGGTGTCGTGTAGTTTTGCTTGTCAAATTTCAAGTGCCGTCTAGTTTAGTACGATTAAGGTTGTCGACAAAAACAATAAGGCGGTGATAAGTAAACGATAAGCAATGTGAAACCTCAGTGAAACTTATATATGTAATTATTGTAAATTGTTGTAAATAATTTTTGTATAATTGTATATTGTACATGTAATGTATTCATTTAAAGTACTTCTGGAGGTTTAAACTGGACTAAACCCTCTGTTCAAATCCAAATATTAATTGCACTAAAATAAGCCGACATCATACGTTCGTAAAACAATTTAATTAATACATAAAAATTAAATATGTAATTTTAATATAACAAATATATAAAACAATATGTAATATACAATGTAATTTGCATTTTATGTATGCACCTTCTTGAGTACTAAACATGTAATGCTGTAAAGTGACTCGAACTTACAATTTGTTAAGTGTAATTTGTTTTTTTTACATAAAATTGTAATTATTTTTAATAAGGGAATATTACCGAATTCAATGAAATGGAATAACAGTTGTTGTTTCAAAATATACAGGGCCAAATATACATGTAGGTCGTATATAACAATACGTAAAATAAATATTTGATGAAGCAGTTTCGTGCAGTCACTACCAGAAAATAGTATGCGTATTATTTCACTAGCAACAATCAATGTGTTGCTACGTATTTGCTCTATTTGTTGCTTTTGTGGCAGTAAAAGTGTGTAGGAGTGTTTTACAGAAAAAATACCTTATTTGTCGAAAGCTTGAAGAAAGTAATTTATTTGTCGTCAGAAGTACTCGTCAGAAATTGACTCAAGTTGAGGAAATAAGTTCTGAGATGACCGCGTGACGGGTGTAAAATAAATTTCACCAACTTGCTCATTCTTCTTTTCATTCGATCCGGTCGATTAATTCGTATGTAACACATGAATAATCTTTTCTATTTGAAATATTCAACAGTCAGTGAAATGTAACAATAACTCGTGAGCCAAGTCAGACAAGTGTAAAATGACGGCCCAACAAATAATTTCAGACGGGGATGGAAATAATTAAAGTTCGGGCTCGGCTTTTGGTCGATTTCCCCGTGCTAACAAGCGTAGGGGTGTTTTTGTTTGTTTTTTGTCGATTTCGGTCGTCGTCGGTAAGAAACACGACGAAAATGAACAGTCGGCGGACATCGGCGGCGTTCAATTAGTTGTGAATCACACGATTTCACGATTGAGGTTTCCTAATTCATTTGCCGGCTCCCACAGGGAACGAGACTGATGAAAGCGACAGTGAGGGAAATGATGTTTTGATGTGAAAGAGACGGAATGCGTGTTACTCCCATGGAAGGTTATTTATGAAAGTTAATAATGTCATTTAACGACGACGGCAGTGAAAGTTGTTAAGGGATGACGTACGGGGGGTGGCTGGCACTTGCTCCAACGACCAGGTTTTAGTAGCCGGGGGAAGTTAGAGAAAGCACCAAACTGCACTCACCTGAAATGACTAACACATGTAATTACCGGTTACCTAAGGTTCAGTGCTTCAATTTTTATGTTACATTTAATGGTGTTTGTAATGAAAATTACAACACATATGTAACTGATAATTGTAATGTTTGTTGATTTTGAGACTTCGTAAAGATTACTTTTTCAATAATATTAATTAACAATTACTTTTAAGGATGGTTTATTGTATTTTAGTTTGTGTTTTTAGTATAGAAAATTAGAAGTTGTAAACACAGTAGTTAAGGTATCGTTTGAACTAGTCGACCAGTTCCAAAAGTCTTAAAGAGGTATTAATAGAGGTAATAATGAATTAATCATTGAGAGTTATTATTAAACATAAAATTATTAAAATGTGTTATATTAATTATTTAAATATATTATAAATGACTTAAATGGTTCATGATTGTGAAGATTGATTGATAATTATTGAATAATGATAAGTACAGTTAAAAAATTACTTGTCATTTTTTTAGTGTGAATCAATTAACTGATTCTGCACAAAAGCAATGTTACTTACCACTCTAATAGGCAGGATTTCTTGGAGGGTCACTTGCATTCTGTGGTACATTTACTGTCCTTACAGAATTCCTTTCTTCTTTGAGTGATGACCTTTAAGGTGCATTTACAAAACGACTAATAGTTGAGGAACGTCACCTGACCGGTACTTGAAATTCCATCACTAAATTCGAGTTGTAGGAACTTAGAAGTAGCAAAAATAGCGTCAATCTGACGTTCTTCCGTTGGATTTTTATTTACTTTTATTTATTTGGTAAAATCCATTTGCTTAAAACGTGTATAAAAATATGCACGTCAGACCAGACGACCTCCATTATCATCTCTCTAACTAAAGCTAACTCTACGTAAAGCACTGCGGTATTACCTAAGATTTGTTAAATTTTTGTCGTCTGAAGATTTCTAAAAATCCAAAGGAACATTCCATTTACGTAGAGCAAATCTTTATTGTCCACATTTGATCGCTGCCATCAAGATTCATTCGTATGTTCATTTACATATATTATGCTCGTTTTATGGAGATAAAGTCGTGATTTTGTCGGTAAAAGTAAAGTGTCGTAAAAAATTGGCAACATGTCCGGCAGACCGGGGAATCGGGTCGTTTAATCGCAGCAAAAATGTAACATCCGCGCAGTATAATCAAAATTAAGTTTAAAAACGTTTAATGAATTTAACTTGCCGTTCGGCATGTCCCACCCCAAAAATTTATTATTTATTTAAGTGTTCGCTATTTGCTGTGAACGCATGCATTCATGTGCATAAATTAACGTTAGCAAAATTTGCATTCGACGAGAGGTTTTTTCTTTTTTTAATAAACGTTTCGTGTAATTAGGAGTTGCAGCGGATTCATCGGTTTGCTCGAATTAATCCCGTTTTCCTGCTTCATAGTTTTGATATATTTGTGTGACAGGAACAGCAGTCGCGAGTTGTGAAATGCCCGGAAAGACGGGATGCGGAAGAAAGCTTTGACGATGTCGAGGAACAAGTGAATTGTTGTGAAGAGCAGGATGTCGACGTGATTGTTTTTGATGTTTCGACTCGTCCTCCAGTCTGTGTAGCTGAAACGACTTGGTTGGCACTTATTGTCGGTTACGGCCGGTGATCTAAATAACTATTAATGTGGAGACGATGATGTGGTAAAGAAAATTCACTGGAAGGGTTTACATTCCTTCGTAGGTATTGAAGTTGCTGGCAACAATTGAAGAGTTGAAGTGTTTGTTATGAATCACGTCTAAATTAATGAGTTAAGTCAAAAATGCTGAGGAGCTGGCCCGATATCTTGAAATTGCTAGGATTGTTTGCTCTATGAGTGCTAAGACGTTTACTCGTAGCTGTTAATGGCGCAGTTCAATGTTATTTTTTTTCATAAGTTAATGTTAAACTACTGAAAAGTATTGTTGTAATACTCTTTAAATTTTGTAATATGTTTTATGCAAAAATTTTGATTACATTTTACTACTGAGAGTTAACGGTGTTTGCGTTCAAGTTTAATTACAAAAATTACTGAACCATGTTTGATTTTAGATGAAATTCTAGACGGAATTTACTTTAAGTTTAGTTTTAACTCATTTCAGTTGAAGGTAAGTAACTTGATATTAACAGAAGAAGGCAAATGATCAAAATTTGTGGTTCGATTGTCCGATGAGCTGAGCAAAACCCTCAGGTGTTAGAAATGTGTGGATGTGCTCCGGGTCTTGACTTTATTTAAGTATAAAGTGACAGTGACAGTTTAAACTTAAATTGTGGGTTTTTGGGGACAAAGAACTACTGGTGGTAATGAGACTGACATAAAAACAATCCGGGAAGAATTATTCTTCTCAAGGTTTGTTCGGTCGTGGTCTGCAATATGAATTATAAACCAATGCAAAATGAACTGACTGTACTTACCGTGACATCTTGTTGTTCAGAGAAACGAGTAGTTGGTAACAACTCAAAAAAATACAACTCTTCATGTCAGGAGGTACCAAGTTCGTTAAGTACAGAAATACACAACAAGAAACTTTTGTTCTTTTGTTCTTCTGTGTCAGGCATAATAATTACCATCGAGTCGTAGCAGAAAATACTTTGAAATGAATGAGGGGGTAGAAGAAGGGCGAACACCCACAGTCTGAGAATCTGCTGAAACTCAAACACTTGGTTATTATGCTTGCTTGGTCAGAATCAAACGGAACAGGTCGTGACACGAAGTAAATTCCTTTAACAATAGCAAAAAGATTAGACCCGGTTGACTCCATCTGAATTCAGGGAAGAAAACGTGGAATTATATTGAGTCAGTCGGAGGAGGAAGTGAGAGAAAGCATTTTCGGGTGGCAACCCGACGCAAAAATGAAGAAAAAGTAAACGGTTGTTTACATGTGTAGACGGCATTGTATCGGTGGAAGCGAAGACTGCCGTGCCTCGAGGGAATTTGAGTGACTAAAAGAGTCTGAAGGCAGTTCGGTCGATAAAAATAATTCCAATACAAGTTTAATATTCAGAGAATGGAGCAATTCTAAACGAAATAAAATTATCAGGATTCACGCCCTTTTCCGTTTTCCCGCCACAACCAAATTCCTGGTAAAGTTATCACTAACTATATATATTCCTATTCGTGTAATTTTATTCTAACGCTTTGAACGTATGCCGTCGAAATAAAGTTGCTGCTAAATAACCGGGAGGACGTATTATTCCCAGGTGTACAGATTTGGAACCTCCGACTCCTGTCGGATACGATTGACGCCTTGTTGAGAGAGAGGGAGAGATGCTTAAAGCGAAACAGATAAACGGAAAGAAAAGTGTAGTATTTGTATGGGGAGAAGGCTAGTTCGTTCAGTTATGTCATAAAACATCGAAGGAATCGTTTGGAGGAGGTGTAGTGACAATAGTACATGTTCTAGGAAGTCGTGGTAGTGTAACCGTAAAATAAGTGCTTACAACGAGTCAAGGGGTTTGAAGTTTATTTAAGTTTAAGTGAGGAACAATATACAACTTTCTGTATTGTTGGTTGGTTCGCTGATTATACCGTGTCCTGTGCACGAAGTGGAGTTTAGAGTTATTTTTTTCTATAGAAGATGTATATTACAGAGTGATGTTTACAAGAACTTTCGATATCGCTTGTACGTATGGTCATAAAAATTTTTACGATCTGTTGTTGTTATAACAAAGTACAATTGTATGCGTAAATTCTTCTTGTATTATTCTGAGTGGGTCTCATCTGGAGAAGTTGTTTTTCAAAATTTTAAGTTGTTTAGTGTGAGATTAAGACTTGGCTCTACCCCGTGACCGGTGACCTAGTACCATTGTAGTTTTGGCGTTTGTCAAATGTCACGAGCAGGAAAACAAAGTTGCTGATTTTATTCTGTGTACTCTTGAAAATAGAGAGGTCGAGTTAAGGAATCCGCACAAGTCGAAAAGGAAAAAAAAAGAATCAGAGTAGAAGTTTTGAGGCTTTTCAAACTGGCCAGCGAAGCTCTCGAAAGCCACCAAACCAAAGTCACTCAACCAAATATGGTTGAGTTTGAATTGAAAAGGCCCCGAAAGATACTCAAATTAAAAGGAATAAAATACAAAATATAACTTTTAGAAAACTAATAAGTTGGAAACTTTCTAAGAAAAGAAGCTAACAACGGGAACAAAAGTTGACAGAAGGAGACGAGGAGGAAGAAGAGGAACAAGCAAAGGCAGAAGACAAGGAATGGAATTCTCGAAGGGTGAAGAAAATTTGGAAACAAGAGAAATCCAAAAACGAAATGAACAGTAACCAAATTTCATTCGCTTTTACCATTCAAGTGGTTATTCAATTGAAAATTTGAAGAAGAGGAGCCAGATGTGTTTTTCAAGCAAATCGAAATGTCGCAGATTCTTCGGAATGGTGTGCTGTCGGAGTTATGTTTTGGAAAATTCTACAGAATAAGTGGTTGTGTTTGTGTCGAAGGAGGTGAATGAATAATCTATTATGTTTTCCATAATGAGATATGTTAGGCAATAGAAAACGAGTTTTGTTGCGAAAGGTGCGCAAAAGACTACCTGGGAGTTGGACATCAGGAACATCACGTGGCAATTCCTAGACTCTCTCTCATTCAGCAATGCCAACGACCGTTCCCGTCATCGACCTGAAGACACTCCCGAAAGTCTGGCACTGCAACAATTTAGCCGGCATATTTGTAATACAGCTAGGTGGTATTTGTATAAACTTTATAGTAGAAATGTTATTATATTTATTACTTATTATAATAATATTTTTTGTCGATTGTGGGATGGTACCACGCAACACAACGACTATCTACGAAATATTCTAGAGTGTAGTCTTTGTAATTTTGGTGTTCAGTTTAGTATTGTAATTTTAGTAAAATAATACGTTCAGTGGAAACTGTTTGAAAGCGATGGTTGAACTACTGATAGTAACTGTAAAATTGCAAAATTGTAGTTTTTGTGCTTAGTGGTAATGAGCACTCTTCTAAAGAAACCCCTGAACAGCGTTGGGCTTTAGGATTGTTCAAATAAAACCATCTCAGCTAAAGATTTATATTGTGTAAGATAACGTTACGGAAACTTATATTGGGAATAATTTTTTTTGTAGTTTTCTCCAGATATGTATTTAATTAAAAAGTCTCATTGCTACACTACAAGTGTTGTACTACACTTGAAAAATTTTAAGTTTAAAAACTTCGGCCGAATGAAGGATCATTCAGCAGCGCTGTCGAAGGGACGGAAAAGAAAATTGTACCTCTGAGAAATAATTGAATTTAAATTTTTGAAGAATTTAGACGCATCTCTTGTTTTCCACTGATTTGCATTGATCTAATTTCGCTGTCGTACCAAAAAAAGGTGAAGTTGCAAAAGTCGAAAACCCAAAAGAAAGGTAAAGAAAAAACGGATGAGTCAGTGCTACCTGACACGATTAAATATTTCCTCTGGAGTTGGGCGAAGTTACAGGAATGTTCTACAACAGCGAAAAATATGCAGGAGTTCTTGTTCTTGTTTTCTACACTCGGGTAGTAATGTGTTACTGAATATGTTTATACATTTATTTTAATAGAGGGAAGAACAGAAATTATGTACGAGTTTAGAAAATCTACGAGGGTGGTTTTAAAATTAAGTTCTACTTGTCGATCAGTCCAAGTCTACTTGGTTTGTGTACCAATGGCTGTAAATAAAGAAAATAAAACGTTTACAGGACCGTAATAAGACAGCTCAAGTGGTAGAAGAGAGTTCAATAAATTTATGGGATGGCAATTCTTTTTCGTCGAGTGTATCAGATTCTGCAGGTGATTTTCTTGACAGTTTCAGTTTTTAATAATTTTCGTGTTTATTTTTTATTTGAGCTTGTGTAGATGTGAAACCAACTCCCAGCTTGAAAAGATTCATTCTCTTCACGAGAGTCTCTTTTAAGTCATGGGGCTGACATTTCATGGAACTAAGGTTTTTGGATTTGGGTGTCTTGGGTGTGGACAGCATTTGAGGTCATCGGGGGACTCCGTTAGGGTGGTCTCGAAGGTCTTTTCCGCGACTTGAATAGACACAAAGTAAGTCTTAAGGGCACGGGTGTGTGTGCAAGTAGGGAAGTGTTTGGGGTGGTATGGGTAAGTAAATATGACTTACCACAGAAGAGAATCGCAAAACAACAGCCAAATAATAACACTGAACTTGCGCGTAGAATAAAAAGGACGTTCACTTCGTAGGTTCGAAGAAGAAGACCCACAGCAAATGGATGGTACTCTAATTGAATCAGAAAATAAGCAGGTTATTACACAGAAAGCCTTCTTTACACAACCACTCAAGTGAAAGTTTTATTAGTAAACGTAAGATGTGTAGTACAAGTACAGAATTTATATAGCCGAATCAAAATTTACTTAATTACTGCACTGCTCAGTAGCTCCTTCGAAGTATAAGTAACATTATTGAGTTTGTTTAGTACGACCGGTAAATAGTAATTTAGTTGCAACGCTGCAGCGCTGCAGCGAAACAAATTTTCTCGAACGAAAGTATAATAATATAAAAGTATTATGTTTTAACGAGCGAGAAAAATATTGAGAAACGTAATAAAATTACTCCGAAAGGTAATTTTATTACAAGCGAGCAATAAAATTACAAATTTATTAGTTTGCTTTCCACATGGAGTAAAAACTTCTTTTCCAAGTTAAAAACAAATTTCTCTGCCGTTTAAAAAGCCATTTACAAGTTATTAACTACTCTCTTTGTATTATTTATGTAACTGCGTCCTGAACTTATCTTTTGCTGTTGTTTATAATACGGTACTTTAATGTTTTTTTTTGTAAGTGCAAAAGCCTCAGCATTCAAAAAGAATTATTAATAATTTAATTCTCCGTGCTCTTAGCTTTGTATTGGATTTTGTACATAAATTCAGTATTTTGTATGATTAAGTGTACTTATCCGATTGTGTTAATAAATACTTGCTTTAAATTTAAATAAAACTTCTCTTTATGGTTCATCGGAAAACTTCTCTGCAAATGGTTTTCGTAACCAGTCAACTAATAGTTTGACGACTAGTAGTTAATAGGCTAATAGTTTGATGGGGTCCTTTACACAGTTAGGACTTTACACACATAAATTACTGTGTCAGTATCTAAATGTGCTGCTTAAATAGTATTAATAATAGAAATATAATATTTAGGTAGTAATGAAATTTGTACTAAAACTTATTATGCACAACTTATTAGTTTTTTGGATGGAGTTTTTTGATGCATTAAAACAGGAGTCTCATAGTCAGTATATAAGCTCGCAGTTTACTAGTATACATAAATTTAAAAAAGTATTTTTAACTTTTTGTATTGAATGTTATTTGAGTATTGTCGTGTATTGATGCGTAACTAACAGGGCAACTGCATGGTATAACCAACGTTATTAAAAAAATTGCGTAAAAATGGCTCACGCAGACGGTAGAGACACTTGAGAATAATAAGACACCTGAGCTTACTACTATTGTAGTGGGAGTTGATGCAATTAGTTACTTCTCTTGAATGATGCTTTGTAGTTTAAGTTGGTTTTTCGGGGGTCCCACCCGTCAGACTGAAAACTTTATTATTCGATTACTCACAGATAATTTCCTAGTGCTTAGTTTTGGAAATATCATCGGTCGTGACTTGTTTCTCCAAGTGTTACGAGATCCATCTGCTTCCTACCCACCAAAAAGTACTTCCCTTAATTGACACCGAAATAACCGATAGCCGAGCAACCGTTGAAAATGTTTTTATTTGTTTACGTCAAAAGTTTATCTATCAAATAATTGCCCCTATTTCATTTATTTAAGTGTGTCAGTCGGAAGAGCTGGCCACAACCGTCAGGTGCAGGTGAAAAGAAGGTGAACGTCGTGTAAGCAGAAATTCTTAACTTGCTTTTCTCTTCCCCACTTTCCATTTATTTGAGGTTAATAAAATTAAGTTTCATTTTTCATTGGCAAATTTGAAAGGTTTCCCATTTCGGAAAGAGATGTATGTGCTGCATCGAAGAAATGAAGTACATGATTTTTGTCTTCTAAGAAAAAAAGAAAGTTACAGAGTTACTAAGGTGGAATCGATTCATAGATTGATTTCGCGCGCTTTTGGGATTTTCATCGAATTCATCAAATTTGGATTTTCTCGTGTGAATTTTCATCGGATCAGTTACCGACCGAAAAACGATGAATTATCAATTTAATATCGGATTACGCGGTTTTAACCCACAGCAAAAATTAATTTAAAAGAAGAAAAAAAAAACGGAAAGGGAAAATACCTTTTTGCCGTCTCGGGTCGATACCCAGCCCGGTGTGTTCCTCTCTCTCTCAAAGTAAATCCCTCGACATTCGGAAAAGAATGAGACGACGACTGACAAATTTTTGCTATCCGCCAGATGTCTGCCAGACTTTTGACGTCTTTTCAATCCGTGAACTCAATTTTTTGATTTGTCGTTATTAAAACTACACCCACGTGTGTTACTTACGGTACGTTTTGCAAACGGTTGCCGGGACCGATGAGTGTGTGTGTGTCTGTTTTTATTGCTACCCTTCGTCTGCTCACCACAGGTGAAATGACAGCGCCCGCATTGTGGCGGAATGTCACTACATCACACGTTTACCGAACTAGAAAATTCATGAGAGACAATTAGACCTGGTGTAGTTCGGTCCCCACTACAAATGAACCTTAACAAAACTTTTGTACACTTTCTCTATTGGTTCGTGTCAGCGGTATGACTTTTTTATATGCCTTGTGTATGGCACAACCTTTCTTAGGATGTTGATTACAGATAAAGATAAATGATGGAGTAAAAAATGTAATACAAATGTCCAATTTTAAGTTAGTAATAATAAAACACAGAATGTTAATAAATGTAAATTTAACTTTGTAAAAAACAAAAGGTACAATTGTACAAAAAATTGTATTGGGATACAACGAATAAAAGGAGAATTAAATCAAAAGCAGAAAAAATAAAGTATTGATTTATGTAAAACAATATCCATTGGTGTGCATCGCTGTTATGAAAAGGTTGTGATTTGAATGATTGGGGTAGTAGGTGGTTGATCAGGCTGAAGAATCAAGAGATCTTCTCTTCGGTCGTCGAGGATCCCTAGGAGATCTCTGGTTTCTTCATTTGGACGGGTTTCCAGTCGGGTTTTGTGAAGGAAGAGCCTTCCCATCTCACTGCTGGAATGTTCAGGTCCTTCCGGATGACGAGGTTTCGAACGTACCACGGCGTCGCGTCGGTGGTTTTTCTCAGAGTTTTACCCTGGAATCCTTCTAGAATTTTTGCATATGAGCAACGAGCTGTTGGTTCAGTTTGGTTTTATAAATTGCTGTTTTATTTTGGAGAGGTAGTTTAGATCTTCGACACAAGAATTTTTTTTGAGATGACTCGTGTCATTTTGGTTTTGATGTGTTGGTTCCAAGTTGCAGGCGCTCGTACGGGCGAGATGAGTTAAACTGAGATTCCTGCAGGAGCACCGACCGAGAGTAAAAGCACCAGGCAGCTTTGTGGCACATTCAAACGAGTTGAGCTTTGGGAGCACTTCCCATCTCACGCAACGCGAATAAAATTGAAAAATTGTGCTAGATTCTATAATCGGTAATGAGGATGACGTTGCGATGCGGGAGTAACTATTTTGGCGGAAAACACGTTATAAATTATTCATTCGACTATTACTTTTAGCAAAAGAAAGGTTTTTCTTACCTAAGCCATTTGCTCCGTTGGCGGTTAACAATGGCCGCCAGATAAAAGAAATTCAATGAATTTCACTTCGAATGTAATATATGATGAATATTCTTCATCATTTTTTTTTTTTACCCGGGACGCCATTGTCGTAACGGTTGCATTAAACTAGATAATAGGACGTGTTTACCATGAATGGGACATCCAGAGGAATCGATTTTTCTTTCAGCCCCGCGTCACGATGTCAATCTTGTCTAGTTCGCGGAGTTTGGGAGTGAAAGTTCATTGTTCTGGTATCTGTTCTATTGTTTCGAGAATCCGAAGTCCAGTATTTACTAGAAAGAGAGAGAGAGACTGTTGAAATTAAATAAAGGCGTAGACAAATGAGGAGTCAGCGACTTTATTAAAATTTTCTCGTCAAGTTACCCACCGGTGGTTGTCCTTGTCGTTTTTTAATTGTACAGTTTGAGTTTGGAGTTTTGATTCGTTTCGTCGAGTTCTGAAAGGTTTTATTATTATTAATAAAATGACGAGTGTTGGGATCGAAGTATGAGAAGAATCGGGTGGAACTCCTGAACTGGAACTGAAAAGAACTGGAAAGAAAGGTGAAACCCGTTTGTCAAAGTCGGTGTGTTTTTCACCAGAATCCGAACCTCAGTAAGAAGAATCGAGGAGTGGAATTCTCAGAAGGGAATTAGTATACAGTCCAAGAAGACGGTGAGACAACAGTCTGACATTAGCTGACTCTAATTAATGCCGTAAAAGATTATTCCGTAGGCGTGAGTTCGGCTAGCGAAGCTAATCCCAGATAATTGGGCGATAGATTTCATTTAAGGAACACAAGTAGTTGGGTTACCCTGTGACATCTAATAATCAACACCAACCTGTAATAAATGGATGGGTAGCATGAAAGGTAATTGTTAGTGGGGTGAACGATTTATGGGAAAGTGCTGAAACAAGTAGAAATTTCGCCTACCTGCAAAGGCTTCTGGGAGACAGATAAAATAACTTGTAGTTTGAGACTAAAAATAGTCGTGATAGAAATTCAAATTTAATGAACGTTTTATTAGTTAATGTAGTTTATTAAGGTATGATGTGATTATATTAATGAACTGTGATAGGTTGACACGTCCTTACTATAAATATGTTTGTTGTTTTTTGTAGAAGTTACATAAAGCGTTCTACCACTTTTTAATTGTAGAATTTACATGACATGATGTCCTTTTGTCGTTACCTCTTTTCTTCCATCCATGTGTTTTTGTAATTTTGGTATCATTAATGCCCTATGTGTACGATCTTCCTGTACAGGCACTTAATTTTGTTAGTCATGGTGGATCCATTTTACTCGACCTGTAACACAACAAGTTCTGATGGACGTCTTTAGAAAAATGTAACTACGGTTGTGCAGAAACAAACTTGTTCTCTAAACTGTCAGGTGTGTTGCAACAATATTGGAAACGGTACTGCACGTGGAGGTCTTGGGTTCACCAACCCTAAGGCCACCTCTAACCTCAGAAAGGCTCAATTTCGCAACAGCAGAGAAAGGCAAAATTATCATGTGTGGCAAAGAGAAAAGCGGCGGTACAGAGACATTGAGAGAGGAGTAACAAACAGTCGTTTATTGGTATCTTTACATAATGTTTAATCTTCTCATCTGTTACTTTCAAGTACAGTTCCAGGCACCGATAGTTCCATCAAAAATGAAACTTTAACTCGATAATAAATGGAGTTATCAAAGTTTGAACGAGAGACCGGAAGTTTGGCGTTTTACTGCTTTCCTTAAACAAGAGAAATTTAGTACATGTAGAATTGACAACTTGTAGTAGATGTGTATTGAGATGTACAACGTAAATAGTACAAAATAGACGGGCATAGAAGGGTATTGACCGTGAAAGTGGGATGGCATTGTCCTCCGCGAACACTTCACTAAAAATTGTATACATTACTTTCTCTGCTTTCTTGTCTAGCTCATCTGCAAAATATTTTGCTAATGAATTTCATATAGAAAACTACGGTAATTAGCTGTTGGAGTTATTTGCATTAATTTACACTTTAGATGTAGTGCCGAGAAATGAATTAGTGTAGTTATACTATCTCATTAAGTTTAACAATCGGGAATTGGTGATTAAGTGGAAACTCTCGAGAGGACGAGAACAAAAACAGAGTTTACGTGGGACTGTTATTGTATTATATATTTATATACAACAGATATCAGACATCGCTGTAGTTATACGTGCGGCAAGGCTAAGACTTCAAACGTTACTAGTGTGATTTTTTATACGTTGTAAAATCGATACAAACACGTGTGAACTTCTATTATTAATCATAACTTATATGCAAGCAACAAGTTACACCCAGGGTCGTAATGGATATTATAATTTAAAATCATATTTTTGCGTGAGTCGTACACCTTTTATGTAATGAGATTATACGATATATAATCTTTACCTTATTTAACTTTATAATATATGTTTGGCGGTAGTAGGAATCCTAGGCATTTCTTAAATGTTTTGATGCAATACTCTTTGTATTAGTTGCTATACAAATTTATGTAATATTAATAGTATTATTTACTATTTGCACGGTAGACGTGATTGGTCACTGATTAGTCGACACGGCACGTAGATTTTGTTTATGTTAAGAGTAGATGATGTGTATTTTATCACACTAGTTTTATTTATTTATTTAGGTTCTCTTAATAATACACCCGAGCTATCTATAATATCCGTTAAGCTCTGATTTTCTCCAACTCTAGCGGATGTTTAATATATTCATAATTTTTTTGTTTCCCTTAATCTGATGTCAAATTATATATTTTTGCCAAAAAGAGAAACTCCAGTGTTGTGTTATTGAATTTCGTCGTTCATTCTGCACATTAAATTATGTTTTTCAATTCAATTTATGTTTTTTTACAGAACATGTTTATGTTTATTATGTTAATTTATGTTTAGTATGTTAATTTATGTTTTTTTGTATAGAGAATGTTTTATTTTTGATGAAATCGCATAATATTATCGAGACCGGAGGTGAAGCAGAAAAATTTATTTATTGATTACGAACATTTCACTTCTTTCATTCTTCACCGCTAATAATGGGAGATTATTTAATTAATTAGATACGTGGTCGGGTTATTAAAATTTTCTATTCGCTTGTATCAATTATTTGAATTTTACATTTCAAATAAAGTGAAATGCAAGTGGAAGGGGTCAGGAATAATTTAAGTTCTCTTTGACTTATTTTCCATTGGGCACTTGTACTTCTTTGTTGGTTGGTCCGAGCTTACGACTTCTTCCTTCAGCCTATTCGTATTTATTTATTGAAAACAATAAATAATAAACAGAATAACGGGGCATAGGCCGAAACTCTTCATCTTAATTGCGGAGCACATTTCGAGAATACAATGACAAACCCTTAATTATTTTCATTGATAACAATTTCACATTTCATCTCTTTCATAATTCTTCTGCTAAATAAAGTCTTTTGTGAGTGGGATTGTTATGATTTTGGTTCTTGATGGGGGCCTTTCTATTGTTTGGGCCCAGGCTCTAGAAATGAGGCCACCTCCGACTCGATCCCTACACATTTAAAAATAATACATTTTTATATATTAATAAATATAGCGAATGTTGCGTGTAAACACAAGTCCGAAGTATGTTGGGCGTCCGTATATATTGGAGGGCAGAGGTTCGTCGTACATAAAAATAAAGTACTTAGTTAAAACTTAGTGCTAATTAGTTATTAATTAAGTGGGCTGCGTCCGTTGTCTTCATTACGTAAAACCCGGGGGGAAACGTATAAAATTTTAAAGTTCATACATTCGGAAACCGGTGCTTTTAACAGGTAGCAAAGTAAAAATAAAAGGGGTGAGTTCTACCTGGTGGCAATTTGGGTCCGGTGGACCAGCTGGAAGGTAACTCGACACGGGAAAAAGTGTGGGAGTGACGAATAAAAACTTTCAGCAGTCAAATTCAAGTATTATTTTCTGGTTAAGTTCGGGCAAGAATTAAGATGGAGGAGGACAGAGGAGGTTGTGAAACGTTCCACTTTGTTTTAAATTGGTCGCTTTCCTCCCGGTAATTAATAAGAATTATGTGGAACGGAGAAGAGTTTAGGTGCGAGACAAGGCAGAAGAGTTTCGACGATGGCGAACCGCCTGGATGGAAGGGAAAGACCGACGCGAAAGAAAATTTCTAATGAGTTAAGATAATAAATTTAAGATATGTGTTTTTCCCGGGTAAAAATCCGTTAATTTATCGTTCGCTTCCGAAGTTGAGTTGAGGGGGAAATTTTAATTTGTTTTCGAAGGCAATAATGGAGATGCGATGTCTCCGTAATGTGATTATAAAACAGAGTGCCAGTTTAATTCACTAACAGGAGAAATTTGCAGGAGAAATCACTCGGAAGCGTAGACGGGTTTCTTCCTGTCATGTCGGACCTTTTCAAACGGAACGGACTACCCGGCGGAGAAACTCTGGGAAGAAAACTGCGTCACACCGTCTGAAAATATTGAGAAAAGTTTTGCGTACACGTGCGTTTCACGTGTGTTACTCGTGCAGTTGACAGACGCAAGCTTATTTGTGTGAAGTGGAGCGAGACGAGATCTACTACTGTAATTTATGTAGAATTGTTTTTATTATTATTTATTATTATGTTACAATTATTTAGATATAAAGAGGAATCGATAAATGCATGTCATTAGTGATGGTCAGTGAGCGGTTATCATTGGTATGTAAATGTAGTGGACGGTTAGCTGATAGATGACGGAGGAAATGTGTCAGGAGACATGACGAGAAGTACTCACGACAAAAAATTGTTATGTGGCATATTTTATAAAAAGTAATAAAAGTGTAGTGGTAAGTTTTGTGAAAAATTAAGTGAAAGATGTTGAAATACGGTACTCTTGCAATAATGTAAATAATAATATAAATATAGCAATGTATACGTTGAAAACATTTAAAATTTGTTTCTTGTACAAGCCCACTACAATTTACGTTCGTTTAAAACTGGGTATATAATTGTATATTTACAGACGTTAAGGATCTGAAATGTAAAAAGTTGTAAAAAAATGTAAGCTTCATCATTCATAAGCGTGTATTATAAGTTTGTTCATAAGTTCATGCGTTCGTAAGCTTGTATTATAATAAAAACTTTTTCAATTTAGTCAATAACGTAATGATCGCTCAAATTGGTCACTTGTGTTTACATTTATTGCACTTAAGTTATTTCAATCCAACTTGAAACTTTTAGGCGTTTGGAATACACAGACGTTCGGTTCTGTTAATTTCGTGTAATTTTAAAAAGTAAAAAGAAAATTCGTAATGGTGTAAATACAAATTCATTCGCCGTACTATATTTTTTTTATGTTTCATAAAAAATAGTAGATGCATCTCTGGATTATTCTGTCGCATGTAATTCGAGTATGCGTGTGCTGTCGACTGGTACGAAAGTCTTTGTTCTCATCTCCAGCGAAGGGTACATACGCAGAACGCGTAACGCCTCGTGTTACTTTACATTATATGTATCTTGGACACGTAAACGTCAAACTACATTTTAAGAAAAATAAAAGTGTCCGGACCAATGTAATAAATCACGAGAGGAGTGAAATTTGATATGCATTGAAAATTGGAACCTTTTTGGGATTTTTGATTACATCGGCCTCCGGTTCCCCGAGTGAGAAAACGGGGTAATCTCCCGTGTAGTGAATCAAGACGATACTTTTCGTTCGAATTTGGGGGACAGCAGGAACAGCAGGTGGAGCAAGGAGAAAAAAAAGAAATCCTCCAGAATGAGAGGAAGCCCCCGTTATTTTAAAAGGCGAGACCGAGGATGCAAAAAGGTAATTTCCCTATTTTTATTCATCGGTCTAATGCGTTTCCCGAAGTCATTTATCACGGCCGTTGATTTATGTCGTGGAATCCGCGGCAAAAGAACCAGGAAAGCAGACAGATAACCAGATAGTTGGATAGTCGAACGGAGGAAACGATGAGGACAATCAGGAAACGGCTGGAATCTTGTAAAATTAATTAGTTTCACGCATTTCCAGCGATACTCCTCATGTCGCGGTTAAATTGAAACTGCACGACAGCGGAGGGAGAAATCAAGTGAAAGGTTTTGATTTTTCCAGACGGAAACGGATTACGGATTTTACCTGTCGGAGCGATAAATTCCAGCGGTTTAACACGTCCGCGATTTTATACGGCGAATGAATAAATAAAGTTAAGCAATCCGGAGAAAAGGAAAAGGCTTTCGTTCGAGTTATCTCGCACACGCGGCCGTAAATAAAGCGTGAAATCTCGGGGTAATCCATCGGACCCCGGGGTGGCCCCCTGTCACACTCGGACAACTTGAAATTTGGAGGGAAGTTAAAAATTTAAATTTGACGAGGCCCCCTGGATTAACCTTGTTTTTCAGCGCCTCTCCCCCAGCGTACCCGCTAGCCCCCGTGTTTTTGCCGAAAGGTTAAATTGACATTGTGTCATCTCTCGGTGGTCGCACATCCCCGGGGATGGTTTAATGAAAGGTTGTTTTAGTCTCGTTTTCCTTTGAAGAGGGAGGTTAATCTTACCGTTAAGTGGTTTTCATGGAAAAATGTGTTTTAAATAAGCATAAATGTGGCGTGTTGTGTTTTCTCTTCTGATGTGCTTTTGCAACACTTTTTAATTGCTGCAAATTGACTTAATGATAAATGCTAAAAATATGCGACACCACTTCTGGTAGAACTGTACAACTGCAGAACGGAGGATTGTAGATTTGAGTAGGAAAACTTTAGGAATATAATTAATTAACCAGTAAATGTAAACGTATACATAGTTAAATAACACAGCTACCTGTATTTTATTTAAATTATGAATTATTTTGTACAGAGATCCTGCACCATCACTACCGCAGTCGTTTTCATACCAATACCAATGAGTCGTCTTTGACTTAAAATTACTATTTTTATACGTCACAACGTCTACAAAAATTTACAATAATAGGACTTTGTTTAAAAACAAAAAAATTTAAAACACCGGGTTGGTGTGGCACGTTTTAACAAAGAGACCCAACTAAATAAATTAAATCCGAGTTCAATGGTTGAGCATTAAGGTAGAGGACCGAGTGGAAGAAGAAGAAGAAGTTGAAGTTAATATGTAGGAGGGTATTTATTTATTTTAAACAGGTTGTACTCGGAAGGTAGAGAAACCGCAGTTGAAAGCGTGTACTTAGGAAAAACGAGTCGTGAGGCTTAAGAATTTACACATTCAAAATGGTTTTACATTTTAAATCTGAAATAATTCCACTAATTAACATCTTTTAACATGGCGAAGCCGTTAACAACATCCGAAAAATTAACTTTCTCCCTCCGGTAGGTTTTCTGACGTTGCCGTCAGCACCTTTTGCCTCCTACCCATCGGAAAGGTTCCGGTCTTTTCTAATCCGCCCTGAATAAATTGCTAATTCGAAAAGCTAAGCTAATTCTTGTTCTTCTCCTGAATGGCGAAGAATTCGAGAACGACTTTCTCTCGTCAAGAAATGAAAATAGAACAATGACATCCGCCGGAAGGAAAATCCAACTCGAAAATCTGCTTTTGTCATAATTATTTATTTTCATCTTTATCATTATTGATTGCTGTCTAAGACAGAAATTAATAATAATTAGCGAAATTGAATTTTCATTTATTCGTCTTTGCTGGGTCGGGTGCCCAGAAAGTCGTCGGGTTTCTTCGTTCCTCGAACTGTGACGTGACGTACCCTGCACGGTGTACCTTGGTGCCTCTTCCTCTTGACGCCTTCCATTTTAGTGTTCCACCCCAGTTAGTGTGTTGTTAGAACTTAGTCTCATTCTCTCTCTACTTCTACCTCCAAATCTACTTCTTTATGTTTTTTTGGGTTAACACCTAGTTTTTACCACAAATTCTTTTTTCGGTTTACACTACAACACTATACATTATAACAGTAGATTTTATGTAGGGTTGTTCACGTTCTTGTTCTATAAAGAAAGAATTTAACACATAGAAACATAGGATTTTGTAAGGTACTGTGGTTGTGAGGATTTTCGGATTGAGGAGGCAGGTGTAGAGGTAGTAGTTCATAGTAGGTAGGTAGTAAGAGGGTGTATTTCACATGGTTCAACAGGAGGTGTGTGGAAAGAGCCAAGACAGAAGAGTGAACAAAGTCAAAGTCGGAGTCGATTTCAGGTGATTTTCTTGGAGATGAAAGTACTGGAGTGTAAGGTAGGCAAGAAGGGTACTTTGCCTTGCAAATGGGGGGTCCTGAAGTAACAGGACTTCTACTTTTGGGCCAAGGAGTGTCGTGGGTTCCTATGAAGATTGTAACGATACAGTATTATTTACGATTCGGGATTTGTCTTGTACGATGGCGCCGTGGTATGTGAGGTGTTTGGTGAGTGAAATATCGAAGGATTGTGGACTCTTCTTCAGTGCGGGACTCGGATACTTTGCATTAATTTCATTACTCGCTCCTGACACATCACTTGCAACGCACATTCACTGGCCTCAGGATGGACCAGACATTTAATCAGCTCCGGAGGATGTCTGCTTGTTTGCTTCCTGTCATGTTTTCAAAAACTTCAATAAGACGGGTTCAGTAGCTTTGAGATCAATCGCTTTAATACAGTGAAAAGCTCGAAAAAAAGGTTCGAGAAAGTGAAAAAGGTGTAGGAAAGATGTGAAATCATAATATTATTTGTGAAGCGAGTGGTAATTCGGACAAACATCACGCGAATCTAGGAAAATCAATAATCTAGTTTGCTTTCGTACATGAAAAAAAAAACCACGTCGACGGAAGGGACACGGACAGACTTGAAAAAACTAAATTCTATACGAAATTTATAGCGCAGATGATTTCCCGGCGCGAAAAACGCGTTTCAGCGTGTAGTTTTTTTATTCGATTCCTGGAAAATTCCAGGGTTTCCTCTTGGCAAGGAGATGGACATTTGGAGAGTAGAAAAAAAGTTTCCGTTCCGGAAATCTGAATTTTCATTGTAGCGAGAAAGTGCAGAAAAAGTGCGGGGACGACTGCAAAAAAGCTCGAATGGTTGCATTTCGAAACGAAAGCCAAATTTTGTTTCGACGAGTCGTTTGCAATTGAAATATCCCGCCGTATCTGCTTCCACGTTAAAACTATTGTTTTCTGACTTGTTTTAGACGTGGTTTAATAGTTTGATACTCTTTTTTTTTTGCTCAGCGTTCAGTTCTCCTGCAATGAAAACGGAGGAACATGTTCTCTCCGGTGATTATTTATAATTACTTATTATATATTGTTGTTTAATTTATGTATTGTACAATATACGATTGCGTTGTATTGTTTATTCCGCGTAGACGACCGGATTGCGTGTAACAAGTTGCACAAAATGCGTATGTCGATTAGTAAAATTTGTATCGAAAGCATTACCCGAGGATAAAAATCGATTAATAAATTTTAAATATATGTAAATTAACAAAAAGAAGACGGTAGTCTAATGAATTTCGTTGAACGAACCATAAAACGGACTCAAACAACTCGTAACAGCGGATTTTGTTCGTGTAGAACAAATCGAACATAAAACGTGATTGATTTGATGAATACTAAAACGAGAGGAAGAAGTGGCAGAATTAAAAATGACGTTGTAAAACGAATTGTAAGAGGAACATGGGAAATTGAATAATGAAGGACGGGGTAATAATTTCAGAGGAGGACAACATCTGGGCCAGGCCGGTCCTTTCGTAGACCCACCGAATGTGGTGGTAAGGGCGGTGACGTGCTTCTCCCTTATTAATCCAAGGGCTACACACGTAGCTCTGTAGCCCAGGGTAGTCACTCGCACGACAAGAAATTAGAAATGTACCAAATGGCGACGTGTCGGATGGCCCCCGGGGCAACGGAGGCTTTGGACACACAAAAAAATATGGCGGGTAATTGTTTGTTGTCCAATTAGGTCGTTTGACTGGAATTTTGAAAAAGAAATTTGCGACTTTGGCTAAGAAATTTAATCGTGGCTGTTTGTAGCGTGAAATCGAATTTAGGGGTCTTACGTGTTTTGCGAGGGTAAATTTCTTTTAACTCAACTCTTCTGTCTATTGGTGTTTGATTCTGTTGAGGACAATGTAACGGGTTGTATACGATGCGCGAAAGTGGGTGCTGTGCAGCGAAAGAAAAAAGGACAAGTCAGCATAGTTGTAGTAGTAGATATATAGCAATAATAAATACTATTGCTAACGTTCAATTAAATAATATAAAATAAATTCATTTCAAAATTCCGGCTGTCTGAAGCAAAGCTACGTCCTTTACATTCAGTTTCCATTTTTATTTTATTGCTTTGCAACACTTCAAGTAATTCAACTACACGCACTACAAGAGGATATAAACTTTCGGGGTACACATGTGTGGCATCTAATTCAAGTACTCGATTTTTGAGATGTACAGTCCCCAATTAATATGCGTGGTAAATAGTTTAGTAAATAGTAAAATAATAAAAAGAGTAATTGAATATTTTAAACAAAAGTGATAAATAAGTAATACACGTCAATACGAACAGAAAATTAACCATATAAGTTACATAGGTCCTATTATAGTATAATATAAATCAACAATAATATCGTATAGTGTAAATAATATGAAGTTTTTGTTTTATTAAGGTCGAGCTGGTTGTTATTTTGTTGCTGCTGTCAAGTAGTAGGTGGTGAGCTCCTGTACCAAGTTGATCTTCCATCAGGTTTTCATTCGAGTGTTCTTTCTGTCTCTTCATACTATTTATAAACCTCCTCATCATCATTCCTGGATTTTCTCGCTCTTTTCCTTCCCCTAAAAACCGCGTAACTTTCTGCGACGGATTTCAATTTTGCCCTTTCCCGGAAGGAAGGATTTCGTATTTTCGTCCTTCGGGCGTCACGTTTCCCACCGTCTTCTTGTATAATCTCCTATTTTCCTTTGGGTCAACCTCAATTTCATAGAGTCAAACTCGCTTCGGTGGTGAAAATTGAAAAGGGTGGGGTAGTTTTCGACTGCACTCCGGTGCCTCCGACGAATTGGCCAACGAACGTCTGGAAGGGTCGTTTCGCTGTTTGTGTCCGTCTGTCTGTTTCCCCGCGCGAAATTATGTGATTGTGCATTTGCCAGGGATTGTTCTTTTGTAGTTTGACCAACATTTCGGGTCCTCGTTTCCAATCGTGCGGAGTGAGTGCCACGAAGTCTTGTTCGAATTACACAATTGTAATCCTTGTATTGTCCAACGGGACTGTTTTGTGACGCACACGAGGGAGTAAATAATACCCGAAGCCGAAATAATTTGACAGAAATACATTTCAAAGACACCTGGGCATGCGATTAAATTATATTAATTATGTGTAATTAATGTAATTTATAATATCATAAATGTAGAAATTTAGTTGGAAGAAATCATTGTAAAAAATTAACTTTTGCCGCATTGTTGTTCCCATTGAAATGCTTTCGTTCATTGATTTATTGGCGAGTTTGGCAAGATGGTTTATGACATGGTTAGAGTTGATGTCGTTCACCGCCCTGCTGCTGTTTATTAATCCTCGACCAATGATTTTTTTTATTTTATTTAGCGTTCTGTGGGATTTAATGACGTATAACACGGGCTTCATAGGAATTGGGTGACTTGCTGTCACCCAGACACGAGACTCGATGTTTTGTACGGCGTGCTTGCTTATTCCTACCCAAGACAGTTAATTAGAAGAAGTAGAGGATTGAGACGTGGTTGCCAGTGAATTTGAAAGAAAAAGGCTTTCGCAATTGTGTGAGGATCGTTGTGCCGAAAAATTATTCAAAAAGGCACAGATACGAACAGGAGGCAGGGAGCAGAGAGTTTAGGAGAACATGCCGCAGGGGCCGCAGAGCGTGGCGCAAATTAAACAGTTTGGATTTGCAGCCTCGTGCTCTTTTCAGCGTTTCGAGAATTTTAAATTTGTGAGACGGAAATGTAAATGCGTTTGCTCCGGTTCACGGAGGCTCGAAGTCGACAAGCTTCACTGGAAGTGTCACGTAGAATGCAACTGAATTGCAAGGTCGTGTGCGTCTGCTGCCACGTCTGAAGTCCCGACCGCAACGAACTGGTCTCTCTCTCTCTCCGCGGCGACGGTCGAGTTGTAGTTCAATTTCTAACAAAAAGATCGTTGCTGTAGTTATGTTTTGCACCAAGTTTTCGTCTGCCAGCCATCCTGTGAGTTTTAAACATTAAAATATCCAACAAACATCTCATTATAATATTTTTATATTTATTTCACGTTCAAAAGTATTGCTTAAATATTTCACATATTTTTTTATGTGATTAATAAAATATACGTGAACGACTTCACTGTTGTTGTGTGATGTTTGAAGAATTGACGAACTGATAAATAAATAAATAATTTAATATGAAATGTTTAAAAAGGGCAACAAATTTTATTTCCCGTTAAAATTTTATATATAAAATAAATATTTGTTGAATATTTTTGCGAGTAACCCCAGGCTATTTATGAACATTTAAAGTTGTTATCTACAGTTAATGTATCGTATAACTTTATATATATAAGGTCCTTATTGAATTTGTTTATACAATATTTACACGTATATTATACAAACTGATGAGCCGAACCGAAGATGATATATTTGAAATTTCACAGACTCACGTTGGATTACACAGGATGTAAAAACTAAGAGCCGGGGGAGCGAAATATTGTGGAAAAATAGTATTAGACGAGTAGACGTTTGCTCGGAGGCAGAGGATCGAGCGGTGTGCCCCGAAGAACAGTTTTAGGGTGAGCATTAGGGTTGACAGAATGGATGAAAAAAAAATGAAAGTTTCCCTTGTTTGCTGGTCGCTCGCACAGGTAATCTTACCTGGTTCCGTTTGGTTTTCACAAGTGCGTTTGTTATTGTCTTTTTATTTTGGAAATAAACGCTTAGCACCGCCCGAGGAGTTTCTTGCTAGAATTAAATTAATACTCTTGAAAGGGAGAAAAGACTCAGCGGATGAGAGCGTTGCATGTTTTTGCATTAAATTCACCTCTCCTGTTGTAGATCCACGGTGGAATGAACGTGGAATTCGGTCCCCCGACAGCACGACGCGTTGTAGTGTGTTTGGTTCTCGGCGTTGCAGTGCGTTATTAATATCATGTATTCATACTCAATTTTTTCCTTGTCTTTATCGTTGCAGAGTATTTGTATTATATTTAGAGTTGTTATTTATATAATATACATATATATAATATACTCTTTACGCTACCGCAAACGAAATCATAAGAAAAGGAATATGTTTTGCGTTACTTTGAGACTTTTATTTATTTCTTACTTCAGGCTTATTTAAAAATTAGTAGATTTACATTGAGTTGTCGTTTTTAATATTTTAATATTATTAATATTGTTAGGTCAATTTTTTGTAAGTATACAATTCTAATGGTTTTTTGGGCCTTTGTCCTTGTCCTACGAATTTGTCCTTGTTTTTTTTCTTTTTAGTTTGCACCTGAACCCAAATTCTGAGCTGTTGGAATTATTCTTGCATTTTCTCCCGATTGGATTTTAATTAAATTTATTTATTTAGAATTTATGTAACGTGATCAATTTTCCCGTTCTGCAAACTTGTGATTTATAATTTTTAATATCATTGATATTGTGTTATTTGACTTGTTGCGGTTGGGGTTTACTTGTTCTCTCTCCACTTTTTTTGTGTTTTTAAATTGTCAGTTGAAATATAAATATATAATTTTTTGTATAATTTGCAAACGTACAACTTAAAAAGAACAACAGAGCTTGACAACTGTAGTTGTCGTAGTTTCGTGACGATTATTACAGTTTGATTTCTGTAGTTATTGAAATACATTTACTTGTACAAATAACTAAAGTCTTCTTTATTTTCAAAAGGATTTATATACATTAAACTCGGATAAAAAGTACATATTTCGTGATGGTTTCGGTATTATAATTCTATTGTAGTTAATTGAGCTGTACCAGCAAAAGCACAGCTACACGTTCGGACTTTGAGTTCCGCAGCAAATTTTTGGGATGAGAACCTCAACTGTACGTGTCATAAAGTAAATTTCCAGACATGCAGAAGGTTCATAAATCGATGACTGATTTCAAATATGCAAAAAATTTAAAATTTTCATAAAACTCAAGCGTTTCTCTTTTTTACGGGAGACGATTCGCACGCGTGCCTGATATAGTTACAACCGAAGCGGATTATCATTCTGGACGTTGCCTGAAACTCAATTTCCAGGCATAAATCCGAACACCGGCCATTTTTTTTCTGTTGGGGCGGGAGATCGGTTTTGCTCTTCTTCTTCTTGCTTCTCCTGCTGCCACGCTGCCAATACGGGCGAACACCTAGAATTTGTAATGCGGAGAACATCCGAACCGGTGTCGCATTCTTAAGTCATTAATTTTTTTTGTTTTGACACATGGGTGTCCGGGAGATGAAATCATATTTGGAATGTTAAACGGGAGAGACACACGAGGGAGAGACGGTCGTCTGAACCGTAGCAAAGGGAAGTTAGTCGAGCAAATTAAGCGATCTCTTCCGATTGTATTCCGATGGAAATTCAATATTAGTTTGCGTTTTGTTTGCTTTGGATGAAGACCGATTTTCCTCCGAGTCGGTTACTTGTTCTTTCCCCAGTCGTCATAACTTCTTCATCTGTTATTCTCCCCGAGTGAAATATTGGCGCCGTTTAACATGCTACATCCGAAGCGTGAATTGAATAAACAAAAATGGCTTCATTTTTCGCTTCTGCTACGGGAAAAGAGAGAGAGAGAGAGAGAGAGAGAGGGAATTGTTCTAATCAAAAGACTTGAAATATTGTATTTTCCCGGAAATAATTCTCTTTTGCATGGAATGTTTCCAAATGATTAGAAATTCTTTAAGGGTATTAAATGAAAATGGTTGTTGCTTCTTTTACGGTTACATCGTAACGTCTACTCCACTACTTGTGGCTTTACTGGTTGAGCTTTGATTTTAACTTCCTTTTGTTTATTTTTGAGGTTTCACGTAGGCGTAAAGGAAATCGTCGAATCGATTTTATCGCGAGTATTTAGGCCAGGGAAAGTCGCTGCAGTGACACGCCACGAGGTTTTGCTTTTGAGACGTTTGAATTTTTCAATTAGGTAAATTTCATTTTCGTCGAGTGAGTTTTTGGGAAATGTGTCTGTGCTCAGGCACACCGACAAATGAAAAAATACAGGAAGGGAAAGGAGAACGTGGTAAATTGTTTGAAACAAATGTGTGATAAAAGTCACAAACTGCGAAAGCGAATGGAAGTTCGAAATGGAAAATTAAATAATACATTTAATAGAGGAATTTGTTGCAAACTCACCAAGTTCTTGTATACATAAACAGGTCACAGGGAGACTATTGAGTATCACTGTATGACTTAACAACTTTTAAGATGTGTAATAATTTTTGCTTAAAGAAGTGGTTACAATTTATTTTGGAGGACTGGACTTCAATGTAGTGGCCAAACGGTGGTCTGTAACTTACACAAAATGTGAGTTGTAAAAATATGTAAGGTACACAAGCAAAAGGGCGTTCAGAATGGAGGATTCTGGTCGTACGTAATTGCAGAAAATAAAAATATAATGACACATGTAGTTCAATAAACATGTATTATTAAACGTAATTTATAATTATATTATATATTTTGGCTCGGGTGTACAACCCTTCAAAATTTTATGCTTCTTTGTCGTTGAAACATAAATGTAAGAAAGGGGAGAACTAAAACATGGCGACGGTGAAGGGTAGAAAAAGAAGTTCATCAAAATAAACGAAAAAGAATAAAAGTTGTGAGACAACATGGCGCACGTGGCGGTTTCTTAACGTCAAACTCTCACCGTCCCATCGGTCAAAGTCTCATCCAACTTTCTTTGTTTCCCGGTCTAATTATATTTCATGTACGAGTCAGGAATACAAAGTGAAACGGGTCCGTCCTCGGTCACACTTATCAAAGTCTAGTTTGAGGGTAGCAAACTGTAATCCTCGATAGGAAACGGGTAGGAAGGAAAGTGTGACACGTTCCAAATTCATGCGCTCGTCTCCCCGCCATCAGCAAAAGTGGAAACATCCATGAATAATTACGAGTTGGCCGTTACATACAAAAATTTAAGGAGAGCCCTTGCGAGAGCGTTAGAAGGTCTTTGGCGTTTATTTGGAACGAGAAAATTTTTCAGGGAAACACGTGTCTCCAGGAAAACCGTTTCGAAATGGATATTTTCGGTCTGTTGACGGTTCTCGGCGCAACTCTGTCGACCTTGCGGAGAAGTTCCAACGTACGGATACCCCCGGGTTCGCACAACTGGAAATGCCCGACCATTAAATGTGAAACTTTTGTCTATTTGAAATCATTTCCACCCGCGAGTTCAACTGTATATATACTTTTTTATATTCGGGCCATCAACACGGGATTATGCCAGATGTGGCTGGCTTTTCCCACGAAAGTCACAGCGAAGCGGTGTGAGTGGATTTTTTTTATTATTTTTTTTTTCGAGCCCGCAATTCAAATATTAAGGCCAATGGAATCCCCATGTTGATCCTAAATCATCCCTTTTAGATCCCTTAATCATTGAAATGCTTTCTCACCTTTCGATTCTCTTGGGATTCTGCATTTGGTTGCTGTTAAAAACTTTGACTCTTCCCCATTGAACGAAGCCTACCTCTCTCATGTTTGCGGAATTAAAATTAATAAGAACGTTTATTTTTTTTTAGTTTATTTTAGCTTTACAAAGTAGTTTGAATTTTGACGTTTCTTAATGCGTCTCCGGTTTTTGGTGTTCTTCTTGAACGCGGTGATGGTTAGTAGTACGCGAAGGGAAGTTGGTTATAAGTTGGACTTTGGGTGTGTGATTTTTGTACCAATGCTGTTTTGAAAGGCTTTGGAATAAATGTCCCAAATTTACGAATTGAGTAGAAATTTTGTCAACAATGCACTTATAGGTAAGGGTTTGCTTTTATGTTTCACCTTAAATCAACGTTTCAAGGTAAACTTGACTTCCTTTCACTTTCATTCTGTTGATTCTTCCTTGTCCTAACACCAAGCTTTCGTACTCGTTTATTTATTTTATTAGTTTAATTATATTAAGTAGTATGTAGTTAAATTAAAAAAAAAATTAAAATTAGTTTAATATGTAATTAATTATGTTTGGTGTGTGTTTATTTTTAGTTTAAGTACTGTGTTAATTGTACTTACTTATAATACTTTGTAACAATGTAGTATTGTAGTATATAATTGTAGAATGAAATTTAACTTCAATAAGCTTAATGAAATATTGTGTGTTTTAAGTAAAATTAGCGTCATTATTATGAATTAATATGTGGCACAATATGTTATGTATATTAGTAATGTAAAGCTAGGAAAATTATTAAAAATTGATGAGTTTTTCAACTGTAAATTTTATGTGCGTCGTTTGCAATGTGTCACCGAACGCCAAATTAATCAATAAACCAAAGTCAAATAAAGTACACGGCTTTATGTACATATTTTGCGGAAAACGAAATAGTTTTTCGATTTGAGTTTTGATGCTTCGAAACAAAAAAACAATAATTTCACACACAATTTAACTCCTTCGGGCTGGCGTTAATCTTAGGAAAGTCGTCCCAAGACGCGGTGCTTATTCGTAGCAAATTTTTCATTTTTCGATTTTGCTGCGTTTCAACAGCGGAACGTGAAACATTTTTATGCTTTTTGGTAGACTGTGGTAATGGGCACTTATTCAGACTTATTACGCCGGCGGTCTACCCCTGTTGTACGTTTACCATAAACTTGGTTTTCCGTATCCGTCACCCCCCTTTTTTTTGCTTTAACACTGAGCTTTCGCCTGAGACGGGAAAGCGCTAATGATTTACCTTGATAGAAAATCAATAGAAATTTCCTGACGAGACAGTAAGCCGGGGACGGTTGACAGGTTCCGAGAAGTAGATTAGGAGGAAAGGCAAGTACAAAGGGCGCAATTTAGACAAGAAAGAGGATCATAAGATTTCACAGTGAACGCGAACTGTAACAGGAACTTTAAAAATAAAAATTATGGAAGTAGTTTCGTTTGGGGAAATTTCGGGAAAATTTGAAAGTGGGAGAGTTGTGGTTAACCGAATTACAATTATAGTTTCTTGCACGAAAAAGTACAGTGCACGGATTCACTACAAATATTCTGTGAAGTAGGGACGGTCAGTTGTCGGGAACCTCGAAAACACGTCACTAATCACATTACCGACGTCCTGCCAGGTTTCTAGGATTGCGTCTAGGGTTTCTAGGGGAGGGAACATCTGGGAAAAATTCAATTAACTTGCGACCAAGACACGTCACTCATCTAACCGTGTTCTCCCGTCTCTTACAGTTTTTGATTTCCTGACATGTCTGGCAAAATGGAGGATGTACAGATCGTTGGTGGAGAATTAGACAGAGGTCTTGGGATATCTGTAGGAGACGTAAAATAAGTACCATGTACTCGTACGATAACTTAATTTACGGAAAATTCTGTATGTGAACGCTAAACACATGTAACGCTGTACCGAACGGCACATAAATAATGTAATTTAGTGATTTCACTTGTTGCTACTGAGATACGAATATTTATATTATTTAATATTATTCTAAGTAGGTAGGAACAGGACTTTGATATATAGTTTGATATATACCAGCGAAAATCACCCGTATCCCACTCAGCAAGGGTGACTTATGTGGTAACCTTCGTTTTATTTTAATAATAACAGGATGCATTGAAGTGTTTCGACGAAGTAGTTTCTTTTTTGCCTGTTAGACACGTCGCATAGATGGGAGTTTATGGTTGACGTAGAGAAAAATTCAATCGACGGTTTCCACTCTTTTTCATTAGGAAAATCAAACAGTTGCTGCGTAACTCGTTGAAAGTTGGCGTTGAAATTTAATTTTGTATTAAAGTGAAATATTCTATTTCTGTAAAGAACATCGTCCAATCTTTTGCCGTTTGTCTGCGTTTGACTCTAATTAAAGTTAACTCCTCTTAGAGTTGTTGTTTGACTTTTGACCCAACTTGGCTTTATATTATTTAATCAGTATGAATTTGTCTAACTAACCAAGTTTTTGCTTCCGCAAGTTTCATTTAAATTTTATTATTATTACACGGGAATTTCCGTGTTCGCTGCCCAAGTGTGTAACTTGAAACTTTAAAGAGATAAACACGAGCATCGGATGTTTGGTACCGTTTCCACTCCGTCTCCTCACCTCCCGACCTCCTCCTCCTTATCCTGCAGCAGGAGCAACAGGTTGCTCCGCAGAAAAATTCTAAATAATTCATGTACATTAGTACAGGTGTAGGGCACGTGCGTGGAAACTCTAAATTATTAAAATAGGTTTTTAACTTGCCATTATATTCATTTTTGTTTTGTAAGTTTGTAGCAGAAAAAGAGAAAGGGTTTGGTGTTGTTGCTCGCATCACTTATCCGTTGTATGAAAATGAAAAACAATGTTAAGTTTAGAGTTGAAATGTATGAAATGTCAAATATTTCAAAAGTTACAAATTGCTCGAAAGTAACGGAATGCAGGGGAATACGTGGAATTATTCGAGTAATGTGAAGGCATCAGAGTGAAGATTCCACAAGGACACACCTCCGCGTCCACGAGAACACGGGCACACATGTTTGCCAACACTTACAAGTCATAGCCGGGACCGTCATTTGAATGTAGAAAATGTCCATTTTTAATGAAAATGATATGTAAATGAAACAGTTGGCTCCAGCCGGCTGCCATCGTTTAAATTTCCATTTCTGCGAATATTAACGGACCGCTGAAAGCATTCCGCCGGCGTTTGTCTTCAGCAAGTTCAGAATTTAGAGCACGAGGGGAACAGGACCGGGTGTCTTGGAAAAAGTTTTTCCTCGTGTCGGAAACAGAAGTGGACAGACATAAGTGCGCGTGCAAGAGTGAGGAATGGCAGGTGTAGGTAAGGTGTCCCCGAGACGAGAGAGTAATGCGTAATAAAGTTTCAGAGAGTTGTAAATCAGGTGGTGTATTAGGTGTGAGGTACACAAACAACTACAATGTCAACCGTCACGTCTGGTAGTAGTGTCTTTGACTTGAATAATTCACAGTGCGTGCTAAGTACCAAATTTTAGTCTCTTTCGACCGCTGATGTGCTGCTCCGTACTTGTTAAATAGTTAAATATATGGTGAATGAAAGTACATTGTAGGTACAGTAAGTGTTACTTACTGGAATCATCCTGTAACATCGACTAAAATGTATCAGACAGATTCGGATTTAATGCTGGTTATGATAAAATAATAATAGTGTAAGTTTAATTATATTATAGGATACGTAATACAAAATCTGATAATTTTATGTGCCGCAACGAATACATTATTAACACTTTAATTTAATAAAAAAATAATGTGCAACATAAGTAAATTAATGCAGCGCATTTTTTATTTTTCATTCAAAAGCAAGTAAAGGTTGCATAACAAAAAACAATATAAACAGGACTGTAATGGAGGTTAATAAATTTTATAAATTATGTAGTAGTGTATAATTTATTCTAAAGTAGTTTACATAATTAGTAGAAAATTGTGACAGAGGAATTTTTTACATGTATATTTCATATTTTAAAACTATTCATAAATAGTTCTGATCAACTTATTAACCAATTAAAAATAATTTATATCAGTTTAAAGTTTTTTTTACGTGAAAAGTTTTCGTTTTTTAGTTTAAGATAAATCCAATGAGGAATTCAATGCACCCCTGCAGTCTGGGCTACTGGAAGGGCGTCCTCCATTTTGTACCAAAAAATGAAATCTTCTTGTGCTCAACTGATGACTTTTTACATCTGACGGAGTTTGACAAAGGAGGAAAAATTACTTTTAAATGAAACGGAGGTCGTTTTGACATTTTCCTTTTCCCAGTCCGAAATCAGATTTTCCCTTCAAGTTGGCTGAAGTGAACCGTTTCAGAGTTTCCACGGACGTGGCAACAGCCTCCGGAGACAAAGAAGAAAAATTATGCGTAAATCCGGGAGCGAAGACGGATGAACATCGTCCGAAACTCCGGTTACAAAGCCTCAGACATTAATTTAAAAACTAATTTTCTACTTAACCGAGGCACATTTGATGGAACTCAAACTGAAACGGTCGAGGAGAAGTGCCCCGAAAAAAATAAAAACACTTGCTCGGGTCAATGCCGGAGCCGGAGGGCAAAGAAAGGAAGGTTTCGGGCAGCAAAAGAGCCGTTGCGGACTGAAATTTTTGCTGCCAAAAAAAAAAAGAAGACAAACGGAAAGATTTGAACCCGTTCGTCGGCGCTGTTGGTGCTCCTGGTCCATCAAAGAACGACAGGATTTGTCTCGACCGAGACGAATCAAATGAAGTTTAACTCTCTTAACAAGACAGTTTTTGAATTTTTTTTCCTCTTCTTCTAGGAATCGTGCTAGTTTTACACTGGTCTATTTGTTTTAGTAGGGCGTCCGTGAGTTGAAAAGTTTCAGCTTGTCCTAGCGCTGGAGGAATTCGTACTGCCTTTTGTATATTGCGTATTCGCTTTTGAATTCATTTTATTATTATTATATTTGGTTAATTTTTTATTAATTTTAGAAGTAGTGGCCTGCTGCTATGTTTAAGAGAGAAACAGTCAAAATTTACCACAGGTAAAAATGAGCGAGATTAAAAATAAGCATAAAAATCTTTTTATAAAAAATGACAGAATAACAATATGGCTTTCTCACCGATACAATAATAATAATAATAGTAATGTAGTAAAATGCACAATAATACTAATAATAATATACATGTGTTCAGTTATACGATTGGTACATTTTGAATGTAACTTTTTTTTATTTACAATAATTATTATAATACATGTATTATTCCAGCCTTGTCAGAATTGAATTTGTGTCAGAACTACAAAATATTTATTTAATAAGTAAATAATATGCAATATAAATACACATATTTTTGTCTGACTTCCACCAAGCACAAGCAGCTGATTGTTACTTGGAAAATTTTATTTTTCTCAATAAATGAATAAATAATATATATATATATATATATATAAGAGCTTTCCACAAATTAATATATTATTATTACTCCTTTATATTTATCTTATATATTGAAATTAGTGCTAAATCCTTATTGTGTGGTACAATACAAATGATAGTGACGTCCTTATGTACTCTATTGACCAAAAGTTTATTATTAATATTAATTTGAGAGGGAAGTGTACAATAATTTAGAGAACTTGATTTTCTGTGGTAACAATTTGAGGGGTATACAATTTTTTATTGAGAGTTACAGAAACTCGAAATAATAAGTTAATAACTCGACCGGCATGGGTTATTAACTCAAGTTTAGTTCTCGTGTCTGACTTGTCGGTTTCAAGTGGTGCAACTCTCATCCCTCTCTTCGCTGTAAAAAAAAACTACCCCTCGAACGGACTTTTGAAAAAGACAAGCTGCTCTTCGATGTCAAAAATGTTAGAGTAAAATTTCCATCCGGGCACTTGTCTGAGGTTTTTTTTTTTCTCCAACGGCTCCCCAAGAAACTTTGTTTCATTAATACTTTTTTTTTTCTCGGAAAAAGTTTCATGGTTTTTTACCAGTTTTGTAAAGTTGGTAAAAATAAAATGGCGGGCATTTTGAGTCATTAAATGTTGAATTTTTTTTACAAACAAACTTTATGATTTTTTATTAAAATCAAAAGTTTCGAGTTGATACATTGTATTGACACACGGGCACATGAAAATTCGCATGTTGTGGTCTTTTCCCGCGAGTTGAACTTCCCGCTTAAGTCGTTTGTGTGTGCTCGTGTGGTTGTCAGAAGGTGGACAAACTTTGCTACTGCGATTCGGCTACTTTGTCCACGATTACTTAAGGAATGTCTCAAACCTGTGCCGCATAAAACGAGTATATTGTTTAAGCTAATTGTGTCAGGAAAGTTAATCATCAAAAAATTATATTTTCCTGGTGAGAACGATGGTCTGCTTCTGATACCGCGTGCTGCATAGCTTTTCTTTGGTTTTTGAGAACCCGAGGAAAGGTGTGTGAATGTTACCTGGTCAATTGTTCTCTGACTGTAGTGTGTTAGTCAACTTGTAACATTAACAACTTGGTTAAATACGTATGTGTTTCGGTTCGTCTTGTTTCTTCATTCGCAAAAGGACGTTCATTGTGCAGCCTGACCGAATGTTTTCACAGGAACTCCCGTTAACTAAAATATTAAATTTCGGTGAGAGTCCATTCTGGATTATTGTTTCATTATTAACTCCTAATTTAACGTGGTGAATGTTTAATTTTCTGTTTTGATTCGGTCGGGAAATATCTCCGGGGCACCGGGTCACCGATGTAATTAGCACCACGAGAGCACTGCCCTGAAATCCTGGGGAAACTCACCTGGGAAAATTTTCTTATTCCCGAATTCTGACAATTCAAATGTTTTTACTTAACTTGTTTGTCTCTACGTACTGCGTTCCAGTATCAGGTATAATTTCCGTTAATTATGGTTCTGCTTAAAGAAATGTTCCATCGCGGTGTGGTGAGGTAAATGGAAAAATGAGACCCCGCTAACTTTGTTACGACACCTGAGCGTTGCTCACTCTAAACTTTGAAGTAAAATAATACAGGATATTATTCGTTTTGTAATTTTAAATAATTAAATGTTTATTCATGCCGCTTTCAAATAGGAAAAGGTCTGGTTACGTTTGTCTATTTTGATTTTGGACTATGTTTTATCTAGGCCTCTGTTACTAAGTAATATACATACATATTTTAATAACGTGTTTTTACACATGTATTGTTGTTAAATTATCTCATTGAGCTCAAAAATAGTATATTGGTATATATAGATTTATAAAAGGGGAAAACCTAACGTACTTGTTCCACATGAAAACAACGATGGAAGAAAAAACAGAACAACAAGGGAAGACGTTTAATAGAATTGAGAAAATCCCCAGAAAATAACATGATATCTGAGACGTAGTTGGGTGTGACAGCGATCGCGTACTAAGTACGAGATACTTGTCATTTCTTATTAACTTTATTTGATCTTTCCATTAAGCTTAACTTGGTTACATAATTAATTTCGTTTAATAATCGATCGAATATTCTTATTAAAATTATTCTGTCATTTATTTTTGTCACCAAACCAAATTCTGTTGACTTTGTTTACGCACTTCCGAGAGATCGGCTCGTAGGAAAAGGTGCCCACGACTGTTACACGGATACATAAATTGTATTTTTGAAATGGCTAATGATTAATAATAATTCGCCGTATTTACGCAACTCTGATGTGACGCAATGAAGATTTTATAATGTGACGGAGCGTTTATTGAAATAGAATTATTTAAAACTTTGTTTGAATCAAAGTAAAGTTGTTCCCGGCAGTCATTTTGCACGGGAACCGGAGAAGCGTAGGAGTTGCCACCGTGTCCTCCAGACATGTGTAATAGCTTTGCTGTATATTTTTTTCTAATTTCACCACGCGAACTGCAATCAAACTAATTATTAATGAGAGTAATTCGAAGAATTACTGTAAGAAAAAATTTGTAGTTGTTCATTTCCAAGTATCGTTTTAATGGAATTCAACGACTTCCTGAGCCTTCGGTGTTTTGAATAGAACGACGTTCCAAATTAGACACTTTCAACTTGGTACCAGAAATAGAGAAATAGAAAAATCAATAAGTTGTTAAACGTATCGCGGAAGAGAGAGAGAGAGAGAGAGAGAGAGAGAGAGAGAGAGAGAGAGGATGGAATGGGAGAGAGGGATTCGGTTCCTAGAGACGAAAGAAATTTTAGTTTAGCAAGTCGGAACCGCAGAGTCGCTTTGCTCATTTCGATTAGTTTCCTGCGGAGGCGTACTGTAAATAAGGAGAAAGCATTGAAACAACATACAGTAAAGATACAGACGAGAAAATGAGAAAACAATGGAGGGAAATTGGGAATGAAATTCTTGCGGTTTCCAAATCTTGAGTTAAACGGTCGGATTTAACTGTGTAATCAGTCGAGATTCTGTTGCTAATTAGTCAAAACATTGTTAGGTTGCACTTTGAGCCGGAGATCTTGATCTCGAGATCGGAGTTTTGGTCTCGACGATCCCTTCAGAAGTACGTGGAACGCGACGTGCATTTACTGTCGCTCCCGCAGCACACCGTGCATAGTGCAAATGTATATATTACGTATGTAGTCGAAGTCGGAATTCGAACGACACTTTGTCTTATTTACAGTCCCGTTTGAATGACTCTATTCGACGCATAGATGCGCTTCTGTCAAAACTTTGAACGTCTGAAACGGTGTAATTTGTCGCGAATTGAACGGGGCGGAAAGTTTCCACGCAGAATTCCACATCTTTTTCAAAGTTTCAAAGTCAACTTGTTCTACTTTTCGAAACGTTTCGGGTAGGAAAAAAAAGGGGGGAGAACGAGTCACGGCCCCGGATCCCGGATTTCTCTTCCCAAAAACCTTTATTCGACGGTGAATAATGTAAAAAATGAGAAAAGCTCGGGTACGCACGCGATATACGCAGGGCGTTCAAAATTTCACCTCGAGTACGAGTTAATTGCGAGTCCTTGACGGGAATGCAATCGTGGGAAAAGAAATTTTTGTGATGAAAACAACTCGTGTGGAAATTTTGTTTGTGAGCTCAGATCTTGTCTGACTGTTGCACAGTTGCGATCTCGAGCGAGCTCAGACACTGAAATTTACGGACAAAACGCTAGCGAAAAACATGGCGAAACTTTGTTAGCCTAATGCGTTTTCTCCATTCAAAAGGACTTTTTCTTAAGGGGAAATCTGAAAAAGGTTTTTTTTTTTTGCCTCGGTCGTATGAATTAATCACGCTGTCTTGCGTACTTTTCTGTTTTACTCCCGTAGAAAGGCTTTCTTTTTTTGGTTTCCAATTGAGCGGCGTAGTTTTCCGGCAACTGCCAGACGGTGGCCATCATCACCCTGAAGCGACTTGGTAAAACGGAGAAGAATCAAAACGAGTAAATGCATTGAAGAGTAATCGTTGTAGGGACAGATGATTCGTCGTAATTCGTTGACCTGAGCTAGCGGAAGTTAACCTAAGGTGGAAACTACTGGTTGAGAGAAACTAAAGATTAACAGAAACATCAGTTGACAGAAACTATTTGTGCTTTGTTAGACCTTACATTATATTTTTATAATTATATTTGTGCCATAAATATTATCTAGCCATTTCATAATTATTATGAAAAGTGTGTATGTGAATTTGTACAATTTTTATATGAAACATAACATAAAAGTCTGGATGATACTGACGCTCAATGAGACCTTGCGTGGTATTGCTAAATAGCACTACTCCAACTACATTGTTAACCCGTTGTTAACTACAATTCTATGGGTAGCGTGTTTACCAGAACTGTTACTCTGTCGGTCTCCTAGGTATTTAGGTACAATATTTATATGTAATACTGAAGCAATTACATTTCTGAGTAAAACAATGGCCGACGTCGTGATTGTTGTTTTTTTTCTTCCTGCAACCAGAACCCCTAAGCTTTTTTTCCAAGAACTTTTCATTTGGGTCGTACAATTTCACACAGTTTTATAACGTATCGATCAGACGCGAGGACTATCTTTTTTCCGCCATATCGTTTGTCATATATATCAAATATCTCTGGGATTTTAAAGTTTACTACCTGGTCATTTTATCCTTTTCTATAGTCCCCGCTATAAATTTGACTTTTCCAAGTGTAACGTTCCGGTCGTGCCGCGAACACTCTCGCCCGAATTTCCAGCAGGAATTGCCACCACCGCGACGATGGCCGGGCTCGAGCTCTGACTCTAAAAATTTAATAAAAACTTGCACTTTCATTCGAAGTCGGACGAACGTACATAAACACATTGGTGTGACGTCGTTATTGTAATTGAGCTTCCCGTCGAAACGATAAATAAAATCAATATAGTTTGAGTTTGGATTTGGCTTGTAAATGGGAATGCGGCCCGGGAAACAAACCGTTTCATTGTTTTCAAATTTATTTCGGTCCGGTGGAAAAGGTGTACGCGTGCATTTGATGCTGAGACTGGTGCTGTTGCCGTTGCTGTGACCGTGGTCGGCTCGCAGAGAAACGAACGGATTCGCAGGTTATTGAACAGGTCAATAGTAACCTAATAATCCGTGAATGGAAAAGCAGTAATTCATAATTTTCATTTAATCGAAGTAATCCGGTTATGTACGACTTGCACGGTCGTAATTAAGGCGATTTTTCTGGAAAAGAAATCCTCAAAATAGAGATTCGACGTTTATAAACGGTACTACATAGATGCTATAATACATCGCAATGGTATGCATTATTTATAGCGTAATATACGTGAAATAGATTGTTGTACGATTTTAGATACAAGTGCAGACAAAACAAGCGCTTCTGTCCGTCTTGAACGTACTCAAACAGAGCAAAAGAAAGGACCGAAAAATGTAGGGATATTAGTAAAATTATGAAAACAAATTTTGAAAATCACTTGACAGGTTTTACAATGTCAGTAATTATAAAATAATAAATAATTATAATACGTATCATTTCATGTCTGATTCGTATGGACACTATTTAAGTATAAGTCACTCAAACTCAGAAATGAATATAAAAGGTATAGAAACACATATTTTTGAATTCTGTATATTTTAGTAATTCAAAGTATCCTAGATGTTTACTATTAAATGAAAGAACACTCTACATAATTTAATTGTTATTTGAATTAATTTAAATTACGTACTGTTTGATAAAGCGTGAAAAAAACTTATTACAAAGAGGTATTGATTGGCACATTAAATAATTTAGAAGCTCCATTAATTTGTTATTGTTATTATGTATAGTTAATAAAGTTGTAAACCGTTCGAGAAGCATTTGTGTTGTTGTGAAAAGTATCAGAGTATCTTTTGTGGAAGTGCAAAGTAGTCATAGAACTAGAAACAGGGCCGTTACAATCGCCGAATGTAAACAATTCACATGCCACGAACCTTTTTATTATTAAAAAAAAAAAATTATTAAACATGGTTTTCAAAGCTTAGCAAAGCTGCTAACCTACACACCTACACGTTTCGTAATTAATGTGTCCGTCGATTAGATTTTCCGTTAGAGTCAGAGGATTTTACTTCTCTTGTCAGCTGCATAATTGAATGTCGCGCGATGTGCATCAATAAAAATTTGAGTTGCGCCGTGGCAGAAGAGAAATGGCCGTTGCACCCCCGGACGAGAGAGCGTTCCTTTTTTTTTTCGAGAGAGGATTTTGCCGGACGAAAAATTATGAATACAAAAAATGAATAAAACAAAGGGAAACAAAGATGGATGTTATGTACGATTCAATGGAAAGGCCAAATCAAAGGACGACCTAAATTTTTATTCTGCTGCAAAGCCTTTTTTTTTTTGCGACGACCGACAAAATTCTGCCTCTGTTCTCCTCTCGTGCGTGTTCCGATTATTTCTTACTTCTTTATTATTTATTTATTAAAACAATATGTCCCGTATTATTTACGGTTCAGTACCAACGTAGAAGTAATAATATAAGGTATCGATCGTTCTTCCTTTTGAACGGGAACTACTTGTAGTTTGCTTCTAACTTCAAATTATAAAAATAATTATGCCGGATGGCTGTTTCGTGATATACGCGTACTACTTTTGTAGTTATTTTCCACCGTTTAAGAAGTTTGAATGAGGTATATATATTCCGCAGGGATGGGGAAACTCATTTCAAGTTTTAGACAAACCTAATTTATCTGTGTTGAATAAAAAACGTATATAATAAGTCGTAAACGTGAGTGTAAAGATGTGAAAGATTTAAATTTTGTACACAGACAACTGCACGTCTGGACATGCCATCGTCACTGGCGTTTTTGAGAAAGGTAGCGTGGCAGACAAGGTTGTATAATAAGGTATACATAAAGAAACAAAAAAGCAGGATTAATAAGTTGCACGTGAGTTAAGGAACGTTAAAAATGACTTCCGATTAACAGTCATCGTTGCCATATATAAATTACATATATTGTACGTTCGCCGATGTCTTCTTCCCGTGGTACACACTCAAAAGTTTACGGGTACGCTTCGAAACCGTTGCTAATATTTCACAAAACAAAGTTTAACCTTATTTTCAGAATTTACTCCCGAATAAATTTTTCTCCAGCGAAATTATTTATATAACTTTCCCTGCCAACTGTGTACTTGCCTGGAGAATAAATTGTGCATCTCCCTGTGCACTCGCGACCTCGCCAATCGGTAGGACACACCTGCCCGTACACTCGTAATTGAAGTTAATAAATATTTATGAGATTTAAACTATTTAATTTCCGAGTTGTTCGACTGGACACTGGGCGAAAAGTACAAGTGTCTGACTTTTATGTACCTGATCCTGATCCCTACCATCTGCTTATTTTTTTTCACTCTCCCACGCTCGACTCACTTAGAAAAGACGAATAAGTCTTATTAAGTTTGGTGATGGATTTTTTACTTTCATAATTTCATTCAATTTTCCATTCTGCTTTAAGAGACGGACGACACAACAGGAAGGCGGTTGTTGCCTGAGTCGTCGCAGCGGTCGAAAACTTTCTTCCAAGTTAAAATGGTAGACGGATTAAAGTTTTTTCGTCGCGGAAATAATTTGATTTCAATCAATTGAAATGGATTTATTAAATTTTAATTTTATTGCATTCCGTCTGCGTATTCTTGGTCGTATTCGATCTTCTGTCAACGTAGCCTAAGGGTAAAAGTTTTATGTTTTACGTATTGCTGTTGGGTATGTATTGTTGTTTGATGTGGAGGTTGGCAGGAATATTGTTGGTACTTGTGTACTGGTAAATGTACTCACCAAGGCAAGTATCATTGAGATTGACTCGATAAGATCGGGTGATCTGTCACAACTAAGACAAATATTCGTTCGATCAATACATCAGTATTGAATCTTGAATTATTGGATTTATTATGTATTATTAATGTATTATTGAATTATTTTTATCTCTGAATTATTGAATTTATGTGTTCAATATTTCTATTATTGTATTTACATATTGAACTATTGAATGCATTGCTGAAAGTTGAAGGGCACTAGGTGACACGATTTAAAAAATAATTAATAATAATTAATAAAATATTAAATTAAATTAAAATTAAATTAAAGATATAAAAATAATAAAAATGGCAATAAAAAACACGTGTGCTACTATTCATTTTTTCTTTTAATTAATTTTACTCAATTATTCGTTGCAATAGTTTGGTACAATAAGTAAAATAGTTGTATTTAATAGAAGTAAAAACTATTTCATGGCTCTGTGTACTTGTAAGTCGCACTCAATAACATAAAATTGATGTTCCCATGCCACCACACTCATCCGTAAATTTAAAAAAATACTTGAATAATTTATTATGAATATCTATTAAAATGTAATATATAACTATTGCTTTATTTTTTCCGGTGACAGTTTTCGTCTGCTCATATTTTTATAGTTTAGTTGTAGTAAAATTTTAGTGAGTTATTAGTGACGTGACGAATTTCCATCGATCAACTCGCCAATATTAAATAAAACTATTAATTATTACTTAATTGTGATTGAGAGTAATCAGTCATTATGTAATTCCCTATATTGTAAAAAGGTGTACGCGGACTCGGGGATGCGAAACTGTTAAAATTCTCATGCGCCTTGAGATTCATCTTTCCAGGAAATAATGATAATTTCGTATATAGCGAATTCGAGTAACTTCCTTCACGGTTCGTGAGTTTTCGCCTTTTCGCTTCGAAATAAAAGAAAGTAATGAGGGAAGCCTTCAGGTTTCAATAGTTGGGCCGAATTTGAGGCAGGTCAGGCAGGGAAGCCAACTAGAAAACTCGCTTTTCCAGGGTTCGTGGCATCGGAACGCCCGAGCATATCCAAACTGGAAAAGTTAATGGCGTTTTTTGTATTTCTTCTACGTGTTGGGAAAACTTAAAAGGTGTAGTCGAGTTTTGTCTGAAGAGACATTAAAATTTCAAAATCGGAAAATGCTTTCTACGTGAATAAGAGCGAAATGCGAGAGGAAAACGGCGGAAAACTAAGGTGTGCGCATGCAGGTAACGATGACTATTGTTATTACACTCTCAGAGAGAGAAAGAGGAAGTTACTTAAATCCATACACCTTAATTTATTGTACAGTTTAACATGAGCATGAAGAAAAATCAAGATGAAACGACAATCATGTAAATTGCAATTTGCAAAGTTGGACCACCTGAACTTATTAATGCTCGAACTTAATGCTCGAACATCTCCATGGCGACAAAAATACGTTACGTTAAATTATGAAAAATTTTAAGGCACTGCTGTAGTGCTTAAGACACATTTGAATAAGAAGAAAATTAATTTCTTCAAATAATAAACGGTAAATATATATACATGTGTATATATATATATAAACATGCTTATATACAATGTGTAACACTAATATGGGTTGTAGGTAATTGAACGTTTCTGTAAATACACGTAATTGGCTAGAAGTTTTATGTATTTTGTAAATTTATGTCTTAAATATTGCTCGCAGCAACATCAAACGTACCAAATTCGAAGGTTCTTCGAATTTCGAACTCCGCTTGTGAATTTCAGTTAACGTGTTAAAAATAAAATTACTTTAGTGTGAAGTTTTATTTTTGTAAAATAGTAACGAGTTTATTTTGAAAAAAACATAACAACACGTATAATGTTGTAGCAATAAAATAGAGTTATTAGTTTTGCGTTGAAACGTAACACAGGAAGCATATTCCAATGTAGTGTATTTTAATGCTCAAACTACGTAGTATTGTAGTTTCATTCATGTTACGTGTAAACACTAAATGAGGTGAACGGGAGTACCCAAAATTCAAAACACAGCGTATCACTACATAAAAATTATACATGAAAATACCAGTAGATGTTCCTGTTGAACTCGAAGTGTTTAAAAATTATGTTGGTTAGTCTTGAACTAAAAAAAATTATAAGAAATTACATAGCTCAATCTATAAATATGTGCTGAGGAATATATACATAATTTTTGTATATACGGCAATTGAATTTATGTAAAATATTAATTTCATATAATTGTACTGTATATTGATATTAGAACAAAAAAACACGTGTTGTTAACCGTACACTTACGAAAGGGTTTTCAATGTGGTTGACAAAGACAATGCAAGGGGTTGAAATTCTATAACGAGGGGGTGGAAATGTTGTCATTAAGGGAAGTAACATTTGCACGTGGAGTTCACCCCCTTCCTCATTGGGTTAAACACGTTAAACGGGATCATCGCTCTTCGTATCGCGTTTCCTTTCACAAAGCAGTAGACATCAAAGACTCGACACAGGATACGGATGAAAGCGAACCTGTAGGAAACTCAAAGCCTGACACAAACGAAACGCAAACGAAACCATTTTGCTACGGGAAAAGGTGAGGTTCGTCGCCATCTTTTGCGGCGCTTCACCGCAAATACTTTGATTTTTGTAAAAAAAAAATACCTGCAATTAAGCACTCGTCTCGGGAAAACTCGAAACACAGCGAACGAGCTACGATGAAAATGCCGTTGCTGTTTTTTTTGCTTTGCTTTGCTTTGCTTTGCTCGTAGCAAATGCTTTGCTCTCCGACTGTTGAACTCTCACAGCCACACACATAAACCCCAATATTTTTATTCAGAACTTGTATTAGATTAGTTGTCATTCTCAACTGTGAATAATGACCTGAGGTTTCCGAGTTTTCCGGGAGTGTTGCAACACTTTTCGAAAGTTAGTTTTCTAAAAACTTTTATTTATTTTTTTATGTGTTTCAACTATTTCAGACACATCGAACCGAACGCATCAAATTTGCTATTAAAGAAAATAATGCTTTTTTTCTTCGCCCTTTTGCTGCCGCACACCGCCTTTTTGCTCGGCTATGTTATAATCAAATACCATCGTGCAGTTTCGTCACTTTCTATTTTCCATCATAGTTTCGGCTCTCTCTCTCTCTCTCTCTCTCTGTCTCTGTCTCTCTTTTTTCCACTTTCAGTGTTTATTAGTTTTCAACTTGTTTTCTGTGTGAAAGCAACAACTATTTCGTAAAAGAGGTGGTGTAACATGTGATCTGATCCGGATTGGTCCTCGTACCATGTCAGTTTAATGTAATTTTAAGGGCTTTGCCGTGCTGTCGAGCAGCAGTAAAGGTGTGTATGCAGTGAAACCCCCTTGGATTCAACTTACTCTATCAGTTAGAGTTTTTTTTTTATTCAGAGAGACGTTGTGCAGAAGCTTGTTGTGAGTATTTCGATTCATTAACAGGATCGTAAAATTAAATAGTTGTGAAATTGTTTAAGTAAAATGGTTTAATATTGAACCTTATGTAATAATATACAACTTGTCTTTGGTGGGACTGAACAAAACAGCTTAACATGAATCTCAGGGTCAGGAGGAAGTATACTGAAGTTACCTGAGCAACTGTTACCCACCCCGACATGTTACATTGATTGTTTTCACATGTTTTGACACACTATTTGCATTAGTTACATTTAGATGCGTTCAATTTTCACTATTTTTTTCTAAAACGTGACTCGTAATATATAATTTGAAGAAATTAGATCGGAAGAGTTGGGTTGTAATTTTGTGTGAAAAAAAAGCACGGGAATAAGAACTACGGAACTATCCATCAATTGTAGGGGTGGTATTTTTATCTCGGAAACGTCACAGCAAACGGATACACAAAAAAATGGTATTCGGTGTACATCCGTAAAAATATAATTTTACGGTTGATCGGCTGACGTTTGTAGTAGGCAATTCTTCAAGAACAGCAACGGACTAAGCATTTGTATTACAACCAAACGAAGAACTTCACTGAATGTGTAATAAGTTCATGGCAAGCATTAAAATCACACCCGGGATTCCTGAAGTGTGGTCGTGGCTTATGAAAAAGTGTAATAATGAAATTTTAAATAACATTCCATTTTTAATAAAGTTAATTTTTTTAAATACAAAATAAGGTTGAAGGACACAGAAGTAAGTAAAAAATAGAGATTTGAAAGAGAAGCCTTGTGGAATATTTTTATTAATCTAGAATGTGTCTATCTAACTAAAAATACTTTTCTTTCGTTTAAAAATAAATATTAAAAAGTAGTAATAATTGCTATTAGACAAAATCAACATTACTCATACCACGTACAGATTTATTAACATAAAACAGTTATTAACAAAATAGTTTAATGACAATAAATTACTATTTAATTTGCGTATTATGTATGGTATATATGTCTACATATTATTTTGAAAAATAACTGCATTTTGTACAAAAGTCATTCCATATGAAAAAATCTTTCTCCAAAAACTGAGACAGAGCCATGCTGTACAGTTGCAGACTACGTAGTAAGGACTCAGCATCAAGTGAACTTGATAGTTCAGGAATATCACAGACCAGCAACAATGGTAGAACAGAATAAGGCACTAAAGGCACTAAAAAGTAGCACCGTAATCCGAATCAAATCGTAGAATTAAAGCGAACACGGTTGAATACTAAAGTTCCGTTGCGGCGGAGAATTTCCAGGCAATAAAAGTGAAGTTCCGGACAGAACGAAAACAATCACAGAAAGGGAAAAATGGAGGATAAAATACTTGTTAAAACCAGAAGACTCGGATCATAAACTGGAATCTAAGAAAAAGGTGTATAACCGAATGTATCCCTAGGTACATACGTACACACGGGCACAACTGAAATGATTGAAAGTATCGGCTAAGGTTAAGTTATGGGAATGAATAAAAGCAACGCACCCGAAGTGAAATCCTACTCCTTTGATCCGGCCTATGTAGTTTTTTATACTGTAATAAAGGGCGCAAAAATGATAAATAAATATTTGATTTACAGATAACTTACATTATCCGGTACGTGACAACCTGATGATTGGTTTTTCATTCGCCGGTGTCCTTAGACAAAGTGCCGAGACCCACCGGGTAAGTAACAAGTTTTATTTTTTTACAAACTGACAATAATATATGTTAGATTTCAATATTAGGTTTGCAGTCTTGGACATTAGCGTGTGTGTCGGACACGTCGAAAACGTGACATTATTGTAGGACATGAACAAAGACAGCACAAAGTTTCTGTACAGTAATATTACCTGTTTTATTAACAGTATGTAGATAATTTCATTATACTACCTATATTATGATACGTAAAATGATGATTTATGAACGCAATGTAGAATTTTGATAAGATCGTTAGAGGTAGTTGATGTTGAGAAGTAGTAATATTTTAAGTATAACAATATATGATGTGTATATATATATATATATATATATATATACACATATGTATTGTTATTATATATACACATATACAGGTACAAGTATTGCTTACTGAAAACCGAAAATCTAGTAAAAATTGATTAGATTTTTCCTAATTCGTTTCTTAGCTCACTTTCCTCACGATTTTACTGTCGTACAAGGAATTACGTCCATTATTTACTCGATGTACATGATATTATGATGGAAAAATAATTCGTAGAAGCTTTGGAAACAAGTTTTTTTTGTTGCGGGAGTTGAGGAATGGGTGAAGCAAACTGTTTCGTGATTGAAACGGCTACGTTCCCATTATTTTTCGTCCGATTTTTAGAGCTTTTTGTCACAATTCCAATTAAGTTAAACGACAGGACTTAATCCCCGGACCGGTGTACGTCGCATGCGTTTTTCCACGAAAACACGGGAGAGGTACGCGAGCGGACTAATTTCGGTTTTAATTTTTGTCATTCACCTGAAACGCGTCGGCCCGAGCCATTCCCGAACGAAAAACGAAAAACAACAAGAGAAAGTGAACGAGTAGAAGTAGAAATGGAGACGGACGAGTGTTGACCAGGTGTCAGGCTTGTGATCATCAGAAAAACGACAAAATAACCGTTTTGCCCAAAATTCACTTGAGTTGAGTGCGAACATTTTCTTTGGTTATTTCCTATACAGAAAAACAATCCCAGAAGTCTCTTGTAATTTAATTACATCTGGAAGGGACTGTATGGACCAGAACCGAAATATTGAGTTATACAGAGTTATATATATATTTTCGCGCTTTGAAAATGATTTAGAGTCATAAAAAATAAATACACAAATTTATGTTTGTTATTAACTTTGAAGTCCCGAGCATGAGTTCAGAGTATACAATCTTTTATATTTAGTAAAAACTAACACGTTCAATTTCACGACAGAGCAGGTTTACATACTAATTTTAAAATAATTAATAGAAACATACAAGCTGAAATGTATAAAACAGCCCAATAAAATTTATTAAAAAGAATATGGAAATAATGTAATGGATCGTACGCCCAGAGAAACTTAAAAACAACCTAAGTGTGTGAATATTACGGCTTGCAGCGAGAGGAAATCACTACAACCGGCGAAAAATAGTCTCGAATGTAGTCGCAGGAGACGGAAGATTAATAGTTGATTATAGTGTTGTGCGGCAGTCTCGACCGAAATAATATAAACCGCATTTCCACACTTGTGTCCGAGAATATCCTGGCTGCGTTCAATTTACATATTATATATATGGAAAATATTGAGGTTGCGGGGACCGCGCACAAGTTTGCGTTCGTCTAAGCAAAAAGTAGAGGCCGCAGCGGTGCGTGCCTCCATTGTTTTTACCTCATTAACTGCAGCAAGGCCTGTGCACACGCCACTTTCGCCCCATTATTTCTGAATTTCTTTATTTTGTTTACTTTATTTCGGGGTTTTTTGCCATGTGTAATTGCTTCCGACGATTGATGGTGTCGTGCAGTGCGTTCTATCGTTGGAAGAATAATTGTTTCGTAATCATTTCACTCCTTGTTTCTTTTTTTTTACCTGTTTCCTATCGCTGCATAGTCGAGTAGTTTTTTTTTCGAGTTTACCGCTGCTCTACAAGGTTTTTGAATTGTGTTAGGGTTTATCAGTGTTGCCCTAGAGAACTAAATGTGGGTGAGTTTTACTAATAACACTGTCCCTGGGTTGTTCCCTGCTGAATGATTTACTGGAGAGAACTTCCGAGGTGAAGGCTTTAGAATGACTTTTGTTAAGGAACTTTGTTTTTAACGTCACTTAAGTTTAACATAAATTTTTAATACAGTGAACTTGAAAAATGATTATTTTTTAACGCAACGTATTCACTAATGAGGGGATAGGACTGTGTCACGTCGTGTTGCACGTCGATCGAGAAAAAATATTACTGAATTCTGTCAGATCTCCCGTTTTTGGGTCGGGTAGCACGTTATTGTGAGAGTTACATAAATATTAGAAGCAATGTCATAACTATAAATAATATAATAAACGATAATTATAATAATATAAATGTGATATACAGGCCCCCTCACATTATCCTTCGATAATAAATTATTTCAAACATTGAAAAATAAAAATAGTTCTCTCGTAAACCCCATGAATAAAGTTGTACATTTTTTCCATATCACTGTACGTTGTTAGGAATTTCAGGTTCAGGTTCCACTTGAATTGTTTACAACAAATTTGTTCTGCGTAAATATTTCAAACATTACGTGAAAGCCTGCAAATTGGTACAGTATTCTAGAAAGATATGTCTTTAAATCCGCAGTCAAACGTGGGCAGATACACCCGTTTCTGTAGTTTACTACAACTAGACCCATCGTGTGTAGTCGTTCTATTTAAGCCGAACCCATTACCTCTAGTGCATTTAAATACAAAGTCATAATTCAAGTTTCTGTAAAATAAATTATAAGTTCATGTCGGTCGGTCGTAATTTGTGCATTCCCCCCAGTCTTTTTTTTGCAGAACATGCTTTCGCACGAACGCGGTCCTACTTTTCAGAATTGCCTTGTCTAGTTTTTATCATTGGGAAAGGTTCCTGCGGGAGTGGCAACCTTTATTGAAACGATAGCAAAAACCGTGTGCATTTGTTTAAGGTACCGTTTCGGGTACCGGCGCCCCCGGGAAACTATAAATTATTTATTCAGGAGAATTTGATTCTTTCCGCTGAATACCTCTCTCGAATTTTGTCCAGGGCATCCGTGATTTTAGGTAAAATTCCATCCGAACTAGTTTCTAATTAGATAAGGTTTATAGAAGGAACGAGGGTCGTGAAAAACTACACGGACAGGCACAAGTTAAATTTATTAAGGTAATGGAGTGCAAAAGAAAGTGGGGCCCGTTTGCTATGAATCGTAGCAAATGCGGTTTTCTTCGTCGATCGAAGAGGATTTTTTTTTATGTCCTGCTGCTGTTTCTGCTACTGCTGCTGCGGTTGCTCTCCTTCCGTCCATCTTTTTTTTCCGTTTGTTGTTTGGTTTTCGGCCAATTACACCCTCGATTAATTAACTGTATATCTTGCTTGTTTTTTGTGTGTAAATATTCAGGAAAAAGTAGGGGAACCCTTGGATGGGTGACGTGGGACGTTCGCCCGCGTTCGTTTCGTACCGCCGTGCCGTCAGATGATAGTTTCGCGGTAGTTTGGATGCAAGTTCTCGCAGAAGAATTAGTTTAACTTAATTTGACCCTTTGGCGACCCAGACGGTGTAATTGTTATTGCGTTTGACGTTTCCATGCACGTTGCATTCAGTCGAAGGTATGAAAAAGTGTAGATTTGAGGGGAAGAGGTTAACTTCTCCGCAGAGGTGGCGGCCGTTCTCCCGAAGAAAGGAGAAGAATGGGTGAGATGTGGATTTTTGTCGGGTCAAAACGATCGAACATTTCGATTCCGATCGATTCATTCTTTTATTCATAGCGGCATTCATTATTCATCGTCACGGAGTAAGTTCGTTGTACAAACGACGGCCAAAGTCTTAGATTTTCATCGTTCTTTTTCCTTATCCGGCCCAGGAAAATTCATCTTTTCTCCGTACGAAATAAAATGACGCAGGAAAAAATATAGAAATCATTCAACTTTGACGTATCGCTCCGAGTCACAGTCAGAAGTATATAGATATAAATATATATATATTATTGATGTTTCACGTCGTCCGGAGTCTCCGTCTGCATTAAAATGCCGTGCCGACAGCTGACATTGAATCTTTCCCTCGCTTAGAAAAGGATATAAAGCCGAACCGCGGAAAAGAACGGCGGAGGAATGCAAAAGCGCCAGCACGAAGAGAAGAAAAGGTTGACTAGAAAGTTTCGATAATGTGAATTGGAGTTGGGAAAGCTTCGGAGCAGGCCACTCCCGATGTGAAAGTGGCGCTTTAAGGCGCCAGTTCTGCCCTCGTTCTCGTCGTGTCAGCACTGCCGTCGCTCCGTGGCACCAGCTACGGGAACCTTTTTGAGAAGAAGCTAAAGAAAAAGGATCAGGGGAAACTCTCGGACCGCGAAACGTCAAACCTTTCGATTCCTGCCGGTTTGGTTTCGCGTCGGAAGACGCGGTTGTTCTATTTGTGGTTTCCGTCATTTCAATTTTCGGTGTCGGGCATGTTGCACAATCGAGGGTTTCCGTTCAGCCGTTCACGTGTCCGCGTCTGTTAGTGGTGTTCTTGTTACGTGTTTCTGCCTTGATGGAATACTTTTTGGATACAAAGACACTTGTCGGATACCCAACGGGAATACCCTTGGACGTGAGTAGAGTTAACCTTTTTTAGTGCGAACTGTGTAGGAGACTTGGGCCGTTTGCTCGGGGTGGTTTCGTGAGGGTTTCGTACACAACCACTACTACCAAGCACCACCAGCACGGTAACTCGAAGAGAAGACCCGAAAACTCAAATTTATTTACAAAACGCAATTTGAATATTTAGGAATTTAAATGTTTCCGCAGAAACGCCGCGTGCGAGTTTTAATTCAACCGTACGGGGACTACGTGATGGAAGCTCGTTAACAACCCTGTTTATTTTTATTTATTTTTTTTTTTAATTACAATTACAAATGTTGAAAGCTTCCGAACGTTGTAGTGAAAACATTTTCGGTTCTCGTAAAGAGGTGCACGAGATGTAAGACACTGCTCCATGTAAAAAGTCGTTTCGCTCGCGTACTCGTTCTGCACTCGGACGCAACTCGCATTCACTCAGAAAACGGAGAAAACGCGGGAAAAAACAACGTTTTCCGAACTTATGGCGACGGAAAAATATTTTTCCATCGAAAGTTTTGATTTATTCTCGCGGCGAAAGAATTATAAGTTACGAAAAGGGAAAGAAAAGAACTATTTTTCGAAGAAGCGCTCAAAGGAGAAATTCAGAAATGTACATAAAGCGGAACGAAACGATGAGCGGTCGCCATTTTATTTGATTGGTCTCGCTGTAATTAAATTTGTAGTTTGATTTTTAGCACCAAGTTTTATTCGCGCTATGAAAAATTGATTGACTCTCTCGCCTGAGTTAACAAGTTCGGTGGGTAGTGAATTGTAGTGGAGGATGGTACTGATGGACTCATTTCAAAACATTCGCTTGAGAATATTCTTCTGCTTGACCGTGTGGTCTCTGGCTCTAGCGATAATATAGAAAAACGAAAAATGAACTATTAAGTAGTAATTTTGTGATTAATAATTTCACGTGAGCTTGTCTAAACCTTGAAACACAGTTCTAACCTGAAACTATTGGAGTAAAATATTTACTACAAATGTAGTAGCAAAACAATTAATGTTGACCTTGTAAAATCGCAGTTCACTTACAAATTGTCGTAGATATTTTACAAAAAATTATTAATCCACAGATATACATAGATTATCATACATAGGTCAGCATTGCATAAATATTTACGCTTGACATGACTTTCTATTTTTTATAAATTTTCGGAAACTTTTAAAGAATTTTCTTTCGGTGCACTTGACTACATTTTCCTCACCTTTAACGTAGTTTTTTCACTACTAGCAGCTTTTATTTAATTTATTTTTATCTGCTGTTTTACGATTAGTAATTAATGAAAATCTATTAAATTGTTTGTGTTGATTTCTGGTGGTTTTTAACGTTTGGTTACACCCCGTTCCATTCGATTGGGAGGCAAAACCTTTTCATCCTTAATATTTTACAATTGTATTTTCCTCTATACGTGCATATCCCTCAGGGTGTGTGTGTGTGTGTGTGTGTGATTATAATTATTTAATTTCCTTCTCACGTATGCGTCCATATTACTCGGATACCAGTTTGAATTTCAAAATTGAGGGCTTGGGACGTTAAGCATAATTTGACAGGACTGTCGTTCTGACGGAACTTTAAATGATACTCGCAAACTCATTTGATATTCTGTGCGAGGAAGCAGTCAACCGCATTGGATTTTTGCTGTAATTAAATAAATGTGCACGGGATGAGAGCAAGTCGGTCGTATTTAAATACTTTAGGCGGGTACCTGGTGCCAGACAGTCCGACCACATGGGTTATATTTAATTCATATTTTTTGAAAGCGTTTCGGCGTAAGGTGTCCGAAGACCCGGCAGAGGAGACGAAGGACAAGGCCAAGTTAAAAAACAATGAGAAAGCCACTCAGACCCAGACCCAGGATGGGCATCGTCCGTATGCTTCGAGTGGAAATTTTCAACGCAGAAAGGTTCCAAGGGTGAAAAAGGCTGTTCCTTTTTAATTTTTTTTTTTCATGACTCGTTCGCCATTGAAATTTCAATAATTCTACCTCTCTCTCTCTCTCTCTCTCTCCGAACACCCAACTCCAAACACACACCCACACAACACAAAAGGTCCGACTTTAAATGGTTTTGGCTTTTAAGTTCATCAGGGCCGGGTCGAGGTTTAGGTACGGGCGGGAAACCCAAAGGTTTGAAATCCGAGCCTTTCCCTCCTTTCGGACTTTGTATTTTGTTTTTTCATCAGAGCAATTACTCAGAAATATTTTCGTTCAAAATGAGAGCCGGCTTTTCTTCCAAGACCCCCATTTTGTCTTTATTTCAGACGGGAACTCGTTTTTCCGGGTTTTTGTTGCCAGCATCCAGCCCGAAAAGGAAGAGGAAATTAAAAAAAATCTGTTTTTAATCTAAAACGCCCGGGGGCCTCGGCCGTCTTTCCCGCGGCCATTTTGCATTTGCCCTCCGCAAGATAACCGCAAAAATTCTTTTGTTTCAAGAAGTGGTTAGGACCGCTTTTGGTAGACAATTTTGCAACTCCCCCGTGTGCCAGCAACCCTTCGCTTTTATTTTGTGGGGATTTTGCTCTTCATCACGTCCGATTGATTTTTTATTTTTGTGTTTTGTGCCGTGTTGCAAACCAGCAAAGCAGTCCTTACATACAATTTGATGTAATTTATGCATGACAATTTAGTTTTCTCCCCGTTCACGCGGGTTGAAATGGTCGACACGTGATTGGTGGAATTCGTGGTAAATCCAGACGATAAAACTGACTTTAATTTTGCGAGGAAAATAGATTATTACGTCTGCTAAGAATAATCTTTATTATTTCTACTTTTCGTGATTTAATTACGTATCCGTTTAGTTATAATCGAATTGAGCTCCGAATAATACTAAATGTGTACGAGATTAATATTGTTTGGTTACTTTGAATTCAATAGGAATCAACATAAACTTCGTAAATGAATTATGAGAAATAATAAATATGTGAAATTGGGTTATAAAAATAAGATAAACTCGGTTTGAAAATTAAATACAAAAAGTAAACCGTAATGGAATAACGTACCGATGAAATACGATACAAATAAACAATAAATTAACGTGCAGAGTAAAAAATTATTTTATTTTGCTTTATTGGCACTTGGCACAACCCTGGTTGATTGCTATTGTTTTTTTTTTTGTATATATGTTTTTGGGTTTTAGAAGCTAATACTCCGGTACTATAAAAATTGCTATAAAACCACAACTCAAAGTACTCTTCTCCGTTAGTTTTTCGCATGTGTTTATGCATCTTCGTCGAAAGTACCGCGAACGAATCATAATTTATGTTCGCCGGGAGTTGAAAGCTTTGCCACTCTGCTACTAAAACTCGCTAGGCGTATAATTTTTTGAGAGCATCAACTTTTAAGTCAATCACCTGAAGCGGGATGATTTTGAGAGGCCGGGGAAAACAAGATGAGCCGGTTCGCCGTAGCAAATTCGTGGGCGCAAAAGTTGGCGAAACCGCAGAACGAACGTTCAGGCTCGGGTGAAAACGTCGCGTTTTCATTTTCCTGCTTTCGCCGAGTCTAATGAAAACTTTCCAATAAATATTTTAAGGTCCGGGCACATCAAATGTTGCAAATTTATTTATAAACACTTTAAAATCTAACTTTATTTTGGCGGGAGAGGAAAAGCGAAGCAAATGGTTTTTTTTTCCACCCCCCTCGAAAGGAGCAAATGAACGAAAGCAAAAGGGGGAAATTCCTTTTAAGAAGAAATCCCACCTTCGCCACTGAATTTTTATTCGACTCGAGTTTTGTTTTGTTTTGAGGGAAAAATGGCGATGTTCTGGCAAGGCATGACACCCGCCCATGTTGTCAACGGTGACAACCGTCGAACGTAAACCGTCACCAGCATCAACCCACACGGAGAACGCCGGATGGATTGTTTTTGTTTTATATTTATTTAGAAGCGTAGAGTAGTATTATTAACCCGTTGAGTACTTTTTACTTAATTACAAAAAGCCCATCCGACTCTGGGGAAAAATTGCTTTTGACGTAGTCAAGGCAAAGAGGTGATTGATTGAAATTTCACTCTTCCCTTGAGTTGTAACACGTCAAAAATGTTTTCTGTTACGACACGGAGGAATGCCGAAAGGGGACACGGGAGGCACACTATAAAAGTCAAAGCTCTCTTTCTCTCTTTGTTCAACTCGTTTGGTACTCATCATTATGTGTGTCTAATGAAAATTATTAATTAATAATGACTCAATTAGACGAGAATGATGGTTGCGATGATTCGGCTGCACAACACAACGTTTTCGTGAATTAATGAAAGACAGGAAGAAATGTGTTAACTTGAAAACTGCTATGTTTATTTAGTTTAACTTTAGTCACAGGCGGAAGCTTTTGATGCGGGAGTTCATCCCTAAATTTGTCCTAAAATAAACGTACTCCTCTCGTTGATTTGGACGAGTGACGTTGACGGGGATGCCGTAAGAAAACACTGCGAAAGCGAGCCGTATAAAAATTCACCGAAATTTGTACCAGTAAGTTAAATTACCTATTTATATTGTGTATAGTATAAATATATAGTGTGTTTAGTTTTGAGCTTTCTCTTACAAAAAATTGCCTTTGCGTAGATACTTCCAAAGACAAAACATCGTTGAGGATGCTGGCCGTAAGTTGATATTGTCACGGAACAAAACGAGTAAAGAAACACACTGTACACTGTTTGTAGTTGACTTACAGTACAAAATCCAGACAATGAGCAACTCCGTCGTTTATTTATGTTAGTTATCGGGTCGTTTATTTGCACGACTGTTTAAGAAACAACAACAGTTTGTTGGAAGTGTATTTCTCAAACTTGTTAAAATACAATACGTGCGTGATTTTTGCTAAAAGAAAAGCAAAACCGAAAATGATCTTCGTTTAGTAGAGAAAAGGAAAGTAAAAAAAAAAGAAAAAGAAAAACCGGCGGGAAATAAGAAAAATGAGAAAGGCAATTTATATAAGAACGTTTATCTTTTCATCGGTCGGTGACAAATTTCCCTTATTATTTTATTTCATTTAGAAAATCTGCTTCTCCACCTTGGCAGCCGAGTCTGGTAGATTTCTGTATCGATTTGTAATGTCTTTTATCACGTCAATTTGAATCTGACGAAGTGGAAAGTCGATAGAAAAAAAAAAGAAAGAAATGGAAAGTTCACATCTGACGTTGCGGCTAAATGCGACAGATTCATCATCCCTGTACTTGTGGAGGCGGTAAATAACACGGTGAGACGGTTTCTGACGTTGCCATTATATTTTTAAAGTGAGGAGGTACCCCTGTCTCCACATTATCTTCCATTTCTTTTCATTGCCGTAAGGGCACGTGTGGAATATTCCGTTCACATGGCGACTCAAAACCGTTATTTTTAAATAAATATGGCGAAACGCTGGTGGTGTCAAACGCTCACGTCTCAAACTACCCCTTTTACAAAAGAAGATGCCCTTTTTTCTTAAAATTTAGCCCGCATCGCAAGCAGCCAGGATTTCAACATGTAAGTAGGGAGTGCAATGGGGGTACTACTCTTTAAAAATAAATATTTTATACATGTGAAAACGTTTTCGTTACTCTGCAGTAAAATTTGTAGTCATTCAAGTCCCGCGCAGTCAGGAAACTTTCGTTTTGTTTCTTTGTGTTTCTTCCACACTTGGCATGGCTTCAATTAATATATCGAAATATTTTGTAGGTCGACATTGACGTTATCGTAGAAAAACAGTAGTTAAAACTGATATTTCGGTTGAACTCTAAATGTGGCATCCTTTGACTGAATTCCATTAAAAATGCCGATTTTTATTTTTACCCTCGTTCCTAATCTACCCCAAAATAAATATTCTTTCTAGAATTTCTTTACCCCCAAGAATGGTATTAAAAGTTTATTAAGCGATTTGGCTGAACGGCTCGAAAATTCGGTGAACTGCCAACTTGGCATAATCCACTTCTTTGGGCTTTTGCTCCTCCTCTTCGGGGTACCAGGAATGGGGTCGGCGGTTAGCATGTGAGTCTGAGTGTGTGCACCGACAGAGGTGTTTTTGCGTCCAAGTCACCCGGACTGCTCTGTTTCACTTGTCTTTTGTTTGTCTCAACCTGATCTTGTCAGGTGTTTTCAGGAGAAACGGATTTGTAACACCTTTACATGGGGTCCTATCCCTGAGGTTGGTTTTCTTCGAATAATTGAAGTTGCACAAGATAGAATGTTACTGCTGAACTGTTTACAATACACAAGAATACCAATGAATTGTCTTACACTTCCTTCCCTGAGGTTTCTATACTGTTCTACTTATATTTTTTCTGTATGAGAACAATACAGAACATCAGATGAAGACTCAGTTCCCAACTTATACTAAGTACACCTTTGTTTTGTAAAATTTGTTTGCTTCGTTGTACACTGTACACTGATGTGTGTCACTTTCAGTCGGTTCGGTACACTGTACTGTTCCGTATTGTACACGGAGAAAATAGACAATCTTCATATATTCTTTGTCTGCCGCCCCGTTTCTCTGCCGTCTCATTCCACGTTCTTCTATCTCCGCAGAGTTTTCTCATTTGGGAATTTATTTTTTCCTCGGTGCAATAAAATAAAAAGAAGCAAGCGGACGGCAATCTTTGTCATCTGCTGCAAAATAACCGGAGATATATCGTCTATTTAGTGCCTTTTCGGCTCGAAAACCGAGCGGACATTTTATCTTTTACGAGTAGTCAGACCTTCCCGGGTTTCGCCCCGGACTTTGCCTTTTAACAGAAAGACAATTGCCGTGTCCCGGGTGTTCGTTTCTTAATTTTCTAGGACGTTACCTACCCGGCTAGATAAAGGGGAACGCCGAAGAATAACGGGTTTAAATCGCCCTAATAAAACTTTAGCGGAGAGAAATGAGTTTCTAATATAAAAATCCAATGACTCGTGTTAGTTAATGAAGCAAAACGAATTTTCTCGAAATCTCTGCTGCCGGTGCCGGTGGTAGTAGTTTTATGCCCCCCGGAGAAAAGGGAAAAGCTACAAGATGAGAATGTTTTAATGTCGGAGGAAAAGCTCAAGAAAAGTTGGGGTCCTATCTGAGCTTTTCGGTTCATGTGAAACATATCTACCGATGAAATTCGAGATAGTTTTCTTCTGATTATTATTTAGTGCCGTTTTTCTACTGGGACGGAGGAATTACCTAGCGGAGTACGAAACTGTTCTACTTTTCGGTTCCCAAAAATAATTTGAAACAATTTAAGGCAGATGCGTTCTACTTTGAGTTTCTGTCGGAAAACTAATTGGGGGAAAAAACGCGTCGAATTTTGGCTTATGTTGCTCCCATGCAGGGATGTTGCTCTTCGACAAGAAAAATCGAGGGGACGTGGCTCTTCATGGAAATTCGCAAGTTTGATGGAATTCAGTTGTAAAATGTTTGGTGCACGCATTTACATAAGTTATATTCACTTAAGCTACAGTGGGAATGTATGTACGAATAAACGAATTCATAAAATAAATTTATTCGGTAAATAACACAAAGATTCTTATATAGAATTTTTAAATATACATCCATAGTTAAAGGCGTACGACACGAAAGATAAGTTAACTTTTAACTTAATTAATTAATTTGTAGTTATAATGTTTTTAATAGTTTTAACTTGAGATAATTAATTTTTACTCCCGGATACGTTTACTTAAGATCGCAGCATGAAGTCACATACTGTTAACTTGAATACAATTGAGTTATTAATTACACATCATTACAATTTTATTTTTCATAATTTTTGCGATTTCTTCGTGCTATTCATCGCCCATTATTGACTCTTCGGCTGAGTACTTTCTCGTGAGGGCGACTGTAAAAAAATGAATCGTTGAACGAACACCCGATGACTTTCTCCTTTCGTCACATGGCAGTTTCCATTGTAATCCGACCCGTTTCGGTTGACTGAATAATCGTTATTAATCAAATTAATTGATGTGACTTATTTTTAAATGTTACGGCGCGGTTGTGAAATCGTCGAAATTTCACCACCGAGAACTTTCCCTCTCAGGCAATTTGATATATCGTCCAATATCTTTCACGTAATGAATTTAATTTATCGAGTGAATATATTTTCCGCCGCGTATAAAATACTATTACTATCAACCATTATTACTGTTACTGCCGCCGATTATGTACGAAACAGGAACCCGTCCAATTACGACTGACAAAAACCTATTGAAATAAAAAAAAAAAAAGGTAACGTAAACTCACGTTATTTACGAATCGTTAAAATTTTATTTCGCACTATTATAGGTTTGTAATGACTTTTTATTTCCAAACCGGTGTTTTACGTCTGCCTCTCGAACAAATTTCGACTGCCTCCTGTGCTCCGCCCGTGATGAAAACTTTTACTTTTATGATTTTCACCTAATCCCAGGATGATTTACAAGAGAGACCTGTGAGGTTGTACTCTTTAGGGTTCAGAAGTAAGTTACAAGGTGGATTTCCAGGTAGATGTGCTCGGTTGTTGTTGTTGTTCGACCAAACGACAAGGTTTTCGGCTTTGTAATTCCCCTTCTGGCACGTACGGTTCCCAAGGGTCGCTTTCTACATGTTATTTTCTGCTGGTGTTGTTTTTATGAAATTGTGGCTCTTTCCGCATGGGTTGCAGCACGTTTGTGCTAAAACTAAACGTCAGGGACAATTCTAACCTGAACATGACGAAAATTTAACCCTCGACTATGAATGTACAATTAAGTTAATTATTAATTTTTTTTTGTAAAGTTCCACGACCCAAAATGATCAATTTATACCTCAATTTTCACCGTCCTTTGTGTTATCGCACGGCAGTTTTAATAACTCGACGGAATAACAGGCTAATTGGCGTGGCGGTTAACTTAAAGCTCGAGCGATGGTGGCAGGTGGAGAAATTAAAAGTTTTTAAAGTCGTTGACACTCGATATCGTTGCCGCTGTTGGCCTCACGTGGAAACATAGAGTTGAGGATTTCATCCTAGACCAATTAGAAACGATGGAAATTATAAAAATTAAATTCTGAACTCTGATGTTAGGAAATTAACTCGCAGAGTCGCGCATGTAATTTAGGTAATAACACAAAATCATCAACGTGGGGAGGTAGACTTTAATATTTTAACACTTTAACCCGTCTAATCGCCGAATCTCCCAAAGGGCTTTTGGAATTTTCCTTACCCTATTTGAACGCGACCTAATAATGAGCCTAGTAAATAGACTAAATTATTCCTAGACCGACAATGGCCCTCATTTCCGGGAGGTGGGGAGGGTGATTAAGAGTGCAACACGAGGTAGATTGAACACGGGGCACCAGCGAAAGAGAAAACGTTGGGTCTGTGTAGAAAACAAATACAAAGGAAGAAGCAGCAGACAAAGTTGGACTCTGAAAACTCGGAGCCACTCTAACAGCCCCAGCGGCATTCACGGTGTCAAAGGAAAAAAATAAAAGGAAAACCGAATTCTTTCGATTTCCATTTTTTCCCATAGGAAACGACTCGCAGACAAGTCCAATGGAAAGCGAATGAATGAATGAATTTTCCTTTTCTCTCTCTCTCTCAGTTCCGTCAAATAAAAAAAGGAAAAATTCCTTTCTTTTTTTTCCTTTGCCGCCATTTTAGTTCATGCTCGGTTGCATAAACTCGGTTTTGGGCAGAGGAAACGTTCTTTGAAGGATTAAATTTCTTTTCTCTTTCTGTTTCTCTGCCGTCACCTGATAATTTTCACCGCTTTCCTCGCTTTTCCTTTGGCCCGTCATACAATAATAGAATTAAGCCGCAAAATAATTTCTTTTCGGGGCTGAGTAAACCGTAAACTTTTGGAGGATTCGAAACGGCGGAAAATTTCTCTGGTCCCCTTTTCGACTAATTTAACCGGGAATAAAAGTATTTGAAACCGTACACATCATCGTTTTAAATAGAATTACACGGATACCACTAAGTAAACTTTATGTATTATTATTAAAACTGAACTTTTTCTGCTTTTTCTCTCTCTCTCTCTCTCGCTCCAACATGTCTTCGTAGAAAATATGAAAATTTCATTGTAATAGAATCGTAAAGAACGTGTAAAATACGTACGTAAGGAGCACACCGTGCTCGAGCTATTTATTCCTTCCTTCTCTAAAGCCTTAAGAAAAAAAGGAAATGGAAAACCTCAGTCTTTAAAGCGCTTTCCGACGAACGAATGTTGGTTTAATTTTTCAGCTAATTTAACTTCTTCAAAGAAGAAAGAATGCTCCACTCGTAATTACATAATGTTTCTTAATACATAATGCCGTTAGAGGTTGAGCATCGGTTCTACCGGGTGCCGGAATGAATTTGATTAAAACACCGCTGAAAATTAATGTCGCATGAACGAACTAAGTATAAGTTGTTGGCCCTTGACAATGAAATAATGTGGTGGAATCTGCTTCTCAGGGAGAAACGTTGACAGACGTAGAGGTGACGGTTAACAACTGCAATCTCCTGAATTTTTTCTGAGATGAGTACTTAAAAAGAATGTTTTTTAATTTTAATCGAATTATGTTGAACGTTAATTCCATTCACCGGGAAGTGTTACAAAAGTACCAACACTCCGAATTATCGCGGTGTAAGAAGTAGTAATTAAACAAACGTATTCTCTTTCGTATAGTATTGTTGTGTAGTATATTTAGATAAAAAATACCTGAAAATTAGGTGTAACGGTCTTATATAAATACTATTAATAATTTGATGAATTTATTCACATAAAAGTTCATAAATATACATAAGTAAATAAGTTATTAAAGATTCTGCACTAAATAATATAAGTAACTCTTACTTTTCCTCGTTTGTAAACTCTTTTACCATTCAAAGTTTGTAAAGAAATTTTAGTAAATATATTTTTATAATTACTATATTACCATTATATTAAATTAGAATAAATATATTTTTTGCAAGATATACTGTAAAGTACGTAATAAGTAATACAACTTCTTGTCTTGTTGATGAGGCATTTTTAGCACGACCTGTCTATGCATAAAATTATTTTTTTACACAAACTGTATGGGAGATTGATACGAAAACATTATCTGTAGCGGCACACACCCTGTAGAATCAATCAATTGGAGGGCAATCAATAATTAAAATATTGAAAATTGTATCGGGTGGTGTTCCTTTGTGGAATTGAACTCCTCGTGGAGGGTTAGTTTTCGGAGTCCTAAAAGTTTCCAGGAGTCCGGGGACCGGGACCGACGTTCCTTAAACAAAACGGTGAATTATAAGTTGTTGACGGGTAACCTGGATTTTCCAGATGACTCCGGAGATCGGTTCCCGGGTTGATAAATTGCGTTATCGAAGCTTTTGAAATTAAAATCGGACGGACTTTTGCGCTTTTCCATCACTTTTCGTCAGAGAAAACCCGTTTTCGAAGCTTCCGGCTGTGGCGTCGACCGATTCATTAACAGTGAACTTGTGTACTTTCCCCGAGTTGCCCGGTTCAATTTTGGTCTCATCGACCGTTTAATCAGAAAGTCGTGAAAACCCCCAGGGGTTGGGGGAGGAAAGCGAAATTAAGTGATATTATAAAGTAATAGGAAAATAGACTGTCAAAGACCGGTTTGACAATCTCAGGTTCAAAGGTGAACAGGAATCGGTTGACAGGACCGTGAAGAAACTTCCACGGCCAATTCAAGTAGATTTGAACGGGTGGAGGCCACTTTGAAGTAGACAAACAAAAGGGCCTTTCACCGGCAGACACGAAACCTTCCCGTGGTAATTTGAAAACCAAATTTGGCGTGTTCCTGTTGAGTTGAAAATAGAAAAATTATTTTGAGAGATCGGCTGGCCATTTTCGATGTTTAGACCCGACTGAAGAGACTCTCATTTTTGACTGCCCGAGCGTCTGTCGGGTTGATGTTCAATTTTAACTCCGGACGCTACTTACGAACTGTACGAAGTGTGAAAAACGTATACACCAGAAAAAGAAACTGGCCTCGAGTCGAGTCGCAGAAACCTGTTTCCTTTCATAATTCCATTTTTAGTATTTATATATATATTTTGAAAATGTTTTGCTTAGTGTAATCGCAGTTAAAAAAGGTTTGGTTATAATTAGTTATAGATAATGTTATAAAAAATAAAAAGAGAGGGTGGTCTTACCTGGAGACAGTTGGCAGAACAGAAGAATGCAGTGGAAAAGTAGGGCCACTGCTACAGAGAGCAGAAAAGAATGTTCTATAGGTTGGACGTGTTGCTCAGGAGACTAACTGCTACAGCAGACAGAGCATTCTGTTTGAATACAACTGAATTCTGTAGAATACAACCATTGAAACCGCTGAAACTGTCTTGTATCTTACTACTTCTACCTAACCATGGAGTTTCCAATGAATACCACTGAGGTGCAGCCGACATATTTTATCATTATTATTAAATTATTATTATTATTATTAAATACTGTACATAAACCGGTGTGTATTGTGAAGAAATTCTACATAAGATGTGGTTCATAAATCGGCTCCACCTTGAGTAACATTGACGTGCAGTACCACTACAAACACCGGTTGTAGTGGTTGGCTCTCGTTTATACTATTTCTATTATTGTAGAATTGTACACTTTGTGATATTTTGTCGATGGGTCAACGCCTGATGACAAAAGATTTCAATTTGTTTTCGATCGGCTCGAAATCAGTTCTTTTTTTGCTGGAAATACTAATTTCGCTTGATTTTGACAGATTTAATTTAATTTTGACAGTCACAGAACGAACGTCACAACTCGTTTCTAATTTCGTTGTGAAACTCGTTCGTCCACGGATGTTATGAAAGAGTTCTAGGTGTTTGTCTCCGTCACCAAAGGCCGAACGTTTTCACTGCAGTTCCATTCATTCTCTTTTGGACGGTCAGAGTTTTCCTTTTTTTTTTCTCCCCCTTACTTTATTTTATTTTGTTTATGTACTTTATTTCGAGGCGGCAGTTGAATGGTTTCGTATTGCTTTCATCTGTTTGTTTAAAGGACCGTTACTTCACCGTGAAATACTTTTTCTTTACTCTTTTGTTGAGTTTTCTGCAGAGAACTATCATCTCACCGACTCGAAAGCATCTCTCGTTCTCTCTGTTTTCTTACTATCGAGCAAAACTTAAAACTTGTGCAAGAGCTTTGCTTAAGTAAATTTCAGTTTCGTGTAGGTTACTTTTGGTACTCATTCGTAATTTACACGTTTGGAAGTTGTGACTCGCACACAATAACATTAGCGCGTCTTGTTTTATGTAATATTATATTCTTTATCAAATCTATCAAAACTATTAAAACTAGTAACAGCTCACATCTCGCAGGAATGATTTAGACACAGGGAGGGAGAGAAGTTATTTTATTAAAGTTTATAATACAAAAAAATTTATAATAATTTTTATATATGTCGGATCCGGGAGATCACAGAGTGTAGAAAATCATAGAGATGGTCTTAGAGAAGACAGTTCGCCGGCATGGTCTATGGCGGGGGCATTGTTGGGAGAGCAGAATAAAAAGAGAAAGAAAACAGAAAGCACGCATGGTTGAAAATATTAGTTGTACAAACTTGTGCATCTAGTGATACAATATAATTGTTGCAAATTGAATCTGTTGTTACGATACGATTTATACGATCCTAACACAACTATGGAACTCCCGGCGAAACCTATTGGAGAACTTCCATATATAGGTGGACATAAACTAAATGTTAGTAGTAGTACAGTGAAAAAGTTTCTAAGGAAGTAGAATTGATTCCGCTAACACAACTTTGAAATTCGCTGAGAAGATGCCGGTAATACTGTTAAATTTATGACACTACTACATGTAAGATTAAAATAATTGTGTTAACACTATAATATTAAATATAAGTTCAGTGGAATATAAAATTTTACTATAACAAGTTGTAAGTTCGTGCACGAGCACTGTTAATTTAAAATTTGCATTTATCTCGATTATACTGAAAATTATATTACTCCTGAAAAGGTTTCGAACACCACAAAGAATTTTAAAATAATTTGGATTCCATTTTAATTGGAAGCGTATGAGCGTTGTAGTTTGAGTTCAAAATATATTTAATTATAGGGAAGACATAATATTGTGCATGTGTGTATGTGTGTGCGTGAAATTGTCGGTGTCCTTCTTTGGACTTGGTCGACACTCATGACTTGTCGTCAAATATTTTGCGTAATCCTGGGTCGGTGACACTACAAAAAAATAAAATCCCAACCAATCAACCAATGCGTGATGAATTGCAGGTGCGTGACGCGGTCGTGGCGGCGTCGTTCCTGGAAATTGTAGTGTTTATCCGGAAGGCAGACGACAAAAATATTTCACCTGAGAGTGTGCATTCGGTTGGTGTGATTTCCCCCGGAGTCGTAATGACATCCGGTTAGTGCAATAAAGGTGAAATATTTCGATTGCAAATTCAAAATTAAAAATACAGGCGAATACGTAGAATGTTGGCCGTCGTGATTTATGCCCGGGTGTACTTTCACTTTTACGTACGCAGTACAAATAATAAAAATTTCGTTAATAAAATTGATTTATACGTCTCGCCGGTTTCGCCACACTTCACCGGAAAAGCTGACTAGTTTAAAGGGAGCGGGTTGGCCTAAGAGAGAGAGAGAGAGAGAGAGAGAGAGAGAGAGACTGCGGTCGATAAGCCGATTATTGATAAGGTACAGGTACAGGTACAACGGTAGTCGTGAAATTTCACTAAGCTTTCTCCAAACTAGAAATGGGGAAAATATTTTAACTTTCTCCTTTGATGCTGTTGATTTGGGGAAAGTCATTTCTCTCGAGCAACTTTGTCTTCTCCAAGTATTGTATTTTTGTATACACCGTTTTCAGTTACATAAACCCGTATTTCCTGTATAGTAACTGTATAATTTTTGTCGTAGCTTGTGTTTTTTTGTTTTGCAGTTTTTAAGAAGATAAAAAACTACAGGTTGGAATTTCTATTGAATTGACTGGTGTAATTGTAGTGTAACATTTCAGTAATTTATTCCTTTTGTGAGGTTGACTCCTTTACGCAAATAAGGGGAAATTCGGTGGAGTGAAATGATGAAAAGTTACCTTCCGGACGGGGTTGAAATTGATTTCTGTTGACTTGGTGGAATCTTTGTTGGGTTTTGTTCCTTAGTAAAAATGTAACGTTTGTCATCGTGTAAACATTCATTCACTTCATGAATGACGTCACAGTGTTGTTACCACTGAATGAATGTATAAAATATTAACAATGACTTGTCAGTAAGTTTTATGACTTTCAGTTCTCATCAATCTCAGTGTTTGTCTACCTTTTTTTTTCTACATTTCTACTTCTATCCGCTTATCCGTCGTCTGCGTGTATACTTTGTTTTCTCTTTCGCTTCTGCTTGCACTTGTTCCCGTTAAGGGTACGTTCGTGCCGCTTTGTCATTGACTTGTACTTTTAGCATTAAATTATGATTGATGTAAATTGAAAATTTTCAAAATATTTGGTTTATTTACGTTTCCCAAAAATATCTGAAATGATATGTCAGAAAAAACGACAGATATCACGTTTGAGACAGGCAAAGTCAAAATTTTTAAATTTTTAGAAGGAAAACTCCTTTCAGGGAAGATGGAAATGAAAATTGAGGAGAAGAACCGTGTCTTCCTGAAATGAAAAATTGATTATGGGGTTTTCACTGCGGAACAGAAGAGTTTGATTTCCACGACGTCAACTTTCTGAAATTCTTCTCCCCATTTTTTTTTTCCTTCTTTTTCTTCTTCTTCTTCTTCTTATCCTTTTCTAAATTTTTAAAACTTTTATGGAAGTTTGACTATAAAGGAGGAATCCCCTTGAGCCGTCAAAGAATGATGAACTAAATTTGAAAAAGCCTGACCCGATTGTAAGGCCTCGTTTTAAGCTCTTCTGCCTGATGACAAATTAATTGCTTTCCTTTGAGAGAAAATACAGTTTTTTTTTCAGGTGGAAGTGTCAATAATAAGACAATTTTTTCGCTCAGGTGGGGTAGTCAAAAGTGTCGGAACGCGACTCAAGTAGTTTCGGCGGCGCCTCGAAGTCAAAATGATTAGTTTTGTAGTGTAAACGTTTAATAGTTGTAGAGATGGATAGATATTATTGGTTGACAATGCGACATTTTAGAATATTGTTGAGAAATAGTAAATGGTGGGTACCTTTGGAGTTATTTACATTGCAGTTAATTACAATGACTAATTTAATTAATTTAAGAAAATGAACTAAGTCACATAAGTTATAATTGTCTGAAGGTTTCGTTGGCGTTGAGTTAACATAATAAAGCTTGTAATAAGCTCATCTTATTGAATTTCTTACAACAAATTTTGTATTTGTACTAACGTTAACCAAAGTTTAATTGAAGTAGAACTGTTCTGCTTCACGTTTAAATACCATTGTATTTAAATTTTTAATACCAATTAAAATAAAAATAAATTACTTGGGTGGGAACTTTTTAAATAATTATACAAGTTCTGAGCAAATCGGCTCTGGCAAAAACATACGAAAAAAAATGAAACTAAATTTACTACCAGTTATCCTCTACGAAACATCAGTATGTGTTATTAGTAACTTTAAAACTTGTGCCTTTGCAGGGCTGGAAAGTAGAAAGTTTGGTAAAATATAAGGCCAAAGACGATGTTGACAAGAGCAAGAAGTACAGGCGTAAGGTCGTCAAATGAGTACTTAAATGAGTTTTGATGGTCCTTGAGTCATTTCAATCAAACGAATTGGATAGTAATTGTAGGACGTGAGAATTGTAGAGTTTAAGGAATGAGAATCAGTAGCTAAGATGGTTGCTTGGCTGTCGGAACGTGAAATTCCTGGGGCCGTGGCGGAGATCCAGCAGATTGGTGTAGCTCGCTCGAGGCTTTGCTGAAATCGGGCCAAATCCATTGTTGGGGTTGCGGTTAGCAAAATAAAGGGCCGCTGGAATTATACGAGTAAGCTACAGGTAGTAAAAGTAACGTACCAAAAACGACTAAGCCTTAAACCGCGTCGAGTGAGACTGCAAAAGCAAATTCCGGTGAATGCATTTCAATCGAACTCGCCAAATAATTTTAGTATTTGTTTTAGTGTGCATTATTGAATTTTTGTAGGTAAATAAATGTGGAAGTTTTATTAAGTAATAAAAATACAAGAACAAGTTAATAGTCAATGAAACGAAGTAAGTTGAAGTCTTGTGTTGTTTTGCTACCGCGAAGAAAACCACGTACCACGTCACTGCCTGGTTGTTGTATAGGAAAATATGTTCGCCATTTGGCTTGATTATTAGACGAGCCGAGAATTCAGCTCGGGAGTAAAAAAGGAAGAAAAGGTTTTTCTAAAAAAGAACAAAAGATTTCCTACAGTTTTGCTTTTCATAATCTAATAAAGACGTCAATCAATGAGAATTAATATTCTTACAAATTTTTTGCTAGTACGGTTTAACATGGGCCGCTCGGCAGCAAATTTTTTTCTTCTTCTCCTCGCGGTCCCCTTTGTTCGGCTCACCCACCATTTTGCTGCAGATGAGAATTTAACGGTGCAAAATGCGAGGTTTTCCAGCCCGTGAAAGATGAGCCTTCCGACAACGGCTGAGCGAACGAGCGAAAACTAATAAAATTATTTGATAGGTTTGAAGGTTTCGCATTGCTAGAACAAAATTCCGTATTTTTGAATGGCCAGGAGTCATTATCAGATTCTAAGAGTTTGGTAAATCGGTGAGAATTGTACACAATGCTGGAAGTGTTTCTTCTTCTGCTTGTCCTTCACTGGTAAAAGCGATTACACGAACGTAGTGTAATTATCTTCACTCTGGTTGTTCCTTTGTCTTCGTGTCATTTGCTCAGGCCGGGGTCTCACCCTGTCGCACTGATTGATTTCCCCCAAAGAAGTTATCGATACGTAGAAATAGAGAACGTCGAACCTTATACAATAGACTCGCACGTAACGTGTAATAAATCACTTTCGTTTGTGGGGTATTGTAGATGTAAGAACTGCTTCTTATCGAATGATTTGCTCTTCCTCTGTCCTTCATTACAAATAGTTGTGTAAGCGCTGCTATCGTTAATTAAACATTAAATTAATAACTTACATTCATTATGTATCCACTACATTTTAACACATTAATTACAACGTAAAGAATTGCCGTAGTGAATTCCATTCTACCATCAATAGGGGTAATTAACCAAGGGGAAAAGCTTTGAATGAAAAATCGACGGCTTTAAAACGCCGAAAAGTTGGTTTTGCTCCCATTCAAATTGGCTGAAAACAATGAGAAAGTTTTTCCGAGTTCTCCGCAACACACCCTATAAAAACAATAATAATAACTTGTGGCAGGATTCCTAATTAACCACGGTCAATGAAATCTAGGAATGAACACCGGAACAAACATCGGAACAACACTACTGTATAGGCTTTTTTTTTTTAATTGACGGGAGGTAGGAAAACCGAACACAAACGCTCTCGTTTTCCAGTCTGTTTCCCCCGACAAAGATGACCTGTGAACCCGTGGAGCGTTTCCATGGGACAATTGGGTAAAACCCTACAGACTGACACTCTCAAAAGAGAAAAGGTTTTCTTTCCTGTGGGACGAGCAATGACGACAACAGGAATTTTAAAACAACATTTCTGGGATCAGAGGAATCGGAAAATCCGCGTTGGTCGCTTCAGCCACGGCAGACGAGTCTTCTGCCACGTCGGATGACACGCAGCGAGTGTGGTCTTCGTACGACCGCGTGATAGGGCCCCGGGAAACCGCCTTCCTGTGCCAGATCACCCTGTTTTTTTCCTTTGAATAATTTTATTGTGCACGAATATTGATAAGGGAGAAATGAATAAAACATCAAATGTATTTCACCGGAAATTATGCCGAGCGGAGGGCCCACACAAAATCGACAGGATGTTTCAACAGTGCCGGCTCCCGCTTCGGCTGTATATAATAAAAATTTTTTACGTAATGTGCACTCGGCGAAACTCGGTTGCCTCAAAAACAAATCGAGCGAACGGGCGAACGGCTCCATGCTTGCTAATT